>CAWUFW010005439.1:0-1332335 GCA_963921515.1 Calotriton arnoldi
ATCCTAACCTAGGTGTAGGGAGAGGTATGAAGTAGGTGAAGTATTCCTTACTATGGTATACTAAGAGTATGTTAAGTCTAGTATGCCAAGAGTCCCTCTAGGTTCTAGTCAGCTCCATACCTTAAGAATGAGAGAGGTAGGAATCTCTTGCCAGACTCGAACTCCAACACCCCGCAAGGGAAGTCAGATCACTGGAAGCTGGACTCTCTGCGTGCAGGGATGACAGCGTCTTCTCAGTGCGTCAGGCCAGGAAACGGGCTCCTCTGAAGTCGAGGTCTCCTCTTATTTACAGGGGCTAGGGAAGGTATATTTATACCTGAGAAGTACCTAAGAATGTTAGCATTGACGTGAGTCGGACAGCGGAAGACGTCATGAATGAACCCCTAAGGAATAATGGTTCATGCATAATATATGAGTCCTTGAAGAAATCAATAGTCCTGGGCTAGGGAAACTCCCGCAGCCTAAGGGTCTGTTCTTCATGAACTCGTTGTGACGTTAGGGTGGACGGATGTCGGAGGCCATGCCTGTATTTGGAGTGAACGGTTTAATGCCTAAATAAGGACTGGGATTTTATGCCTATATAAGGGCAGGGCGAATTGTGCCTATATAAGGACATGATACTGGAAAGCCCGTTTATGGACACCCTAAGAGGAATACAACAGGTGAATGCTGGTGAATAACGATGAATAAGTGAGTAATGTCTGAGCTGATGCATATTACTTTAAAAGAGCAAGGGGCATATTAGCAAGGGCTTTATCGCCGCTTTAGCGGCAGTTTTTGCCGCTAAAGCAGCGATTTTTTTATCGCCCTATCAGCAAGCTGTCGCTACCAGGCGTTAGCGACAGCTTTCTGGCGATAGCGGCATGTTTTCCCATCGCCTTGCATGCCAGCGATAATTATCGCTAATGACATGCAAGGTAGGCGTTCCCAACTAAAAGCGACTGAAAACAGTCGCTAACACCACTTCCCCCTATTAGCAACGCAGGCGAAGCGATAAAAAAATTCGCGCTAAGCGCGAATATCGCTAGAATTTAACACCTGCTAAAAACACGACTTACCTGTTTGTTGAATGGGAGGTGGATTGTCAGGCTAAGTCCCACATGGCGTTAATGCGTGAATATCGCTGGATTTCCAGCGATATTCATGCATTTTGCCGCTATCGCTGGATATTTTATCGCATTGGAGATAAACGTTGCTAATAGCGTGTTATCTCCGCGATAATATACAGCGATAGGCGGCGATAAAAAAAAAACGCGCTAAGCGCGGTTTGCGATAATTATTGCAAGTTGTTGCTAATATCCCCCCAAGTTTGGCTGTACATCATCGACTTCAGAATATTCCACCACTGGGATGCAGTAACAAATCTATCAGCACAGGTGAAATAAGAGACGACCGGTTGGTTACAAACCTGTAGAACCCAGCCTTTGGGCTGTGGCCCACACTGGGAAGCTGGAGGGGTTCACAGTTCAGTTGTAAGGTCTGCATGTAAGTCTAGCTGCATGGCAATGTTGTGCCACATGCAACAGATTACAATGATCTTGCACGCAAATTGTGGGGAGTATAGGTGTTCCAACACATCATCAAGGGATCTGCACCTTGATTATCCGTTGCTAAAAGTGCATTCAGTGAGCAGTCTGTATATATGTGCCCCAATGCATTTCTGTTAGGGCTTTGTAGATGGAAGTCAGATGGGGGGAGAAGATAGGAAGGGAGGCCAACCCCAACATCACTCGCAGATAGGAAATGTGATATTTGCTTTGGTGTTGTAGCCAAGAGAAATCTGCAAACATTCCATACATGCAAGCAATCATTGCTACAATCATAGTTGCATTGCGGTGGGGGGATGTTAAGCGAATAGTGTTATGATTCAGCTTCCAGCTACACATGTGGTCTCAGTGTGAGTTAGGTAAGCTTACCTAGTGTTCATATGTCACTAAAATCACCAGCAACCACTGCCATTCAATTGTCTGCTGTCAGAAAATATTGCTGTCATTTGTGCACCTAGAAAATATAATCTAACCACTAGTGAAGTAGGCCCTGGCACATTGATGGAATGTCATATGTGTCTGTTGTGAAAATGCGGTCCCTGGGCTAGGGTGTCTGAAGTGCCACATATATACATTTGATGGTACCTGAGACTGGGGAGAATTGGGTAATGTAATAGAATTATCTTGCCAGTGCACCCATTGTCTTTCCACCAGTCACTGTGGCATGGCAATGTTCTGGCGTGCAATCGTGGGGGAAGGGAGCGCACTACCAGCAAGTCAGTACCATTTCAGGCATTGATTATGGTAGATGCTATTCATAGTGATTTCAAATTACTCACAAGTAGAAAAGTGTTTGCCACCAGTGTGGATGCAGCCAGTGCTTGCATTTCTTGACACATGTTTCACGTTCTTGCCTGTGTTAAGTTTGAAGTAGAAGGTGGGTTTGGGAGTGCTGCAGATGCCTCTTGCAGGTATCATGTAAATGACCACTCCAAAGCATGCGGATGCCTGGGCCACAGAACTGAGAATAGATAACCACTCACACCATCAATCTCTTCATGAGGTGTGCACAGTTGAAATAGATAAAGGCCTCCAACAATGCCCTAGTACAGACTGTCCAGAAGAGATATGCACAGACAGCTGAGAAATATTCTATTAATAAATCACAACTTATGTCAGTCGTGAAGTGAAATCCCTTTATATGTTCCAAACAGATGAAAGATTCGGCGGCATATGAGAATTACTCAGTCCACAAATTTGTTGATTAGGGTATATATTGTTTATTGTTCGATTACTTAAAATCATGACAATTTAGTATAAAACAGACAAAAAATACGTTTCATCTTAAATGCAACAAGAAGGAGTTAAAATTGTTAAAAAGATACAGTGGTGTGATATATATATATATATATATATATGTATATATATATATATATATATATCCAAATTCCAAGTTACCCTCTGCGAGACGCCACACAGGTGGAAGTATCTCCTTTCATTTGTTGTGGGAGCAGGAGTCAATGTGTTCATTCCCCCAACACAAATTGCCATACCGGTTTCGGACAACACGTCCTTGCTCACTGGCCATGCACGCCGTTTGTAGCTGATTTGAACTTTAACCTTCATAGTCCCGCCTTCCTCGATTTACTGGTAAGTTGCCTTCTGGGTAAGGTAGTTCGTTATTTCCACAGTGGGTGCTACTAAATTGCGTGCATGTATTTCATTCCCCTTAGTGGGTTGCATGGAGGAACGAAACAACACTGTCGTGCATTCAAAGTCCCGCAACAGTGGAACTGCCACCTCCACATGGCCCCAAGAATCCGGAGCCATGGTCCGCTGCTGTCGCGGCAGAGCGTCTCAGCGGCAAGGCATGCCGCTTTCACATCCAAATTCCAAGTTACCCTCTGCGAGACGCCACACAGGTGGAAGTATCTCCTTTCATTTGTTGTGGGAGCAGGAGTCAATGTGTTCATTCCCCCAACACAAATTGCCATACCGGTTTCGGACAACACGTCCTTGCTCACTGGCCATGCACGCCGTTTGTAGCTGATTTGAACTTTAACCTTCATAGTCCCGCCTTCCTCGATTTACTGGTAAGTTGCCTTCTGGGTAAGGTAGTTCGTTATTTCCACAGTGGGTGCTACTAAATTGCGTGCATGTATTTCATTCCCCTTAGTAGGTTGCATGGAGGAACGAAACAACACTGTCGTGCATTCAAAGTCCCTCTACAGTGGAACTGCCACCTCCACATGGCCCCAAGAATCCGGAGCCGTGGTCCGCTGCTGTCGCGGCAGAGCGTCTCAGCGGCAAGGCATGCCGCTTTCACATCCAAATTCCAAGTTACCCTCTGCGAGACGCCACACAGGTGGAAGTATCTCCTTTAATTTGTTGTGGGAGCAGGAGTCAATGTGTTCATTCCCCCAACACAAATTGCCATACCGGTTTCGGACAACACGTCCTTGCTCACTGGCCATGCACGCCGTTTGTAGCTGATTTGAACTTTAACCTTCATAGTCCCGCCTTCCTCGATTTACTGGTAAGTTGCCTTCTGGGTAAGGTAGTTCGTTATTTCCACAGTGGGTGCTACTAAATTGTGTGCATGTATTTCATTCCTCTTAGTGGGTTGCATGGAGGAACGAAACAACACTGTCGTGCATTCAAAGTCCCGCAACAGTGGAACTGCCACCTCCACATGGCCCCAAGAATCCGGAGCCGTGGTCCGCTGCTGTCGCGGCAGAGCGTCTCAGCGGCAAGGCATGCCGCTTTCACATCCAAATTCCAAGTTACCCTCTGCGAGACGCCACACAGGTGGAAGTATCTCCTTTCATTTGTTGTGGGAGCAGGAGTCAATGTGTTCATTCCCCCAACACAAATTGCCGTACCGGTTTCGGACAACACGTCCTTGCTCACTGGCCATGCACGCCGTTTGTAGCTGATTTGAACTTTAACCTTCATAGTCCCGCCTTCCTCGATTTACTGGTAAGTTGCCTTCTGGGTAAGGTAGTTCGTTATTTCCACAGTGGGTGCTACTAAATTGCGTGCATGTATTTCATTCCCCTTAGTGGGTTGCATGGAGGAACGAAACAACACTGTCGTGCATTCAAAGTCCCGCAACAGTGGAACTGCCACCTCCACATGGCCCCAAGAATCCGGAGCCGTGGTCCGCTGCTGTCGCGGCAGAGCGTCTCAGCGGCAAGGCATGCCGCTTTCACATCCAAATTCCAAGTTACCCTCTGCGAGACGCCACACAGGTGGAAGTATCTCCTTTCATTGAAATACATGCACGCAATTTAGTAGCACCCACTGTGGAAATAACGAACTACCTTACCCAGAAGGCAACTTACCAGTAAATCGAGGAAGGCGGGACTATGAAGGTTAAAGTTCAAATCAGCTACAAACGGCGTGCATGGCCAGTGAGCAAGGACGTGTTGTCCGAAACCGGTATGGCAATTTGTGTTGGGGGAATGAACACATTGACTCCTGCTCCCACAACAAATGAAAGGAGATACTTCCACCTGTGTGGCGTCTCGCAGAGGGTAACCTGGAATTTGGATATATATATATATATATATATTTTTTTTTTTTGTAAAAGCAACAAGCAGCTAAAATATGTTTAAAAACATAATCACCTTGATGATGATTGTAAAACCCACCCCTAGCTTTCAGTAAAACATGCAAAGGCTCCACCAGTAAGAGTCTTACAGGCACATGCATCAAGCTATGATTTTGCGAGTCCTTAATAGCGAATATTAAGGATTCGCAATTAAGGACTCGCAAAATCCTATGCATGTAGGAATCGCTATAATAATAGCGATTCCTTCACATTCCTTATTTGCGACTGGCAAATTGCGAGTCTCAAATAAGGAATGGCTTCCCATTCATTCCTATGGGCCTACAGAATTCTGAGAATCTGCCCGTTTGCGACCGGTTTTTCTTTTGATGCATGTGGCAGCATGTGATTAGGGTAATTCAGATGAGAGAAGAGATAGAAGGTTCATAAAATACTATGTCCAGGAGATCTTTTGTTAACGTCACTCAGGACTTTGATGGCAAAATTCGCAGTCTCACCCGTTATTGGCTAATATAAATGATCTTGCCTTCCATTCCCATGTGGATTTGCACTGTCCAGTTTTTACACTGAAGGCTGGTCATGCAGCACACATGGCACACATCCAGTTTCACAGCTCCTACAAAGCATTTCTGCTTGAACCATCTCCCTTGTGAGTAAAAGCTACATGATGTGAGTAGGGGTAAGAAAAACAGCAAATCATGCAATCTACAAGTAGTTCGGTTCTTTGTATCTACTTGAGAATAGACTTGCTTAATAAAAATTATGGGCATGGATAATTTAACCAGTGCATCTTTATCTTTTTATTTATGCTGAAGGAAATTGTCTTCGTCTTTAATGCTCTAACTTTGACTGAGGACTTGGATTAGAGTTTGGAGAGTGGGGTGTCTAGCAACCGGGTGGTAGAGACTCCTTTGCTATTCCAGCTGCCTCCCACCCACCAATTCTAGGTTTAGGAATTTCGCTGAAACTGCTCCCCTGATTGCAGTTGAACCAGTTTTGGTAAAAATAAATGATAGTGGCGAGTCTGCCATGCTGCAGTGGCAGTGTAGGCCACTCGACAAACCCTCATGTGGGGAGGGGTTTCTTTCTCGAAAACTGTGGGGCATGGAGCAACATGAGAGAGTATTGGAAGCCCACCCTTAAGTAGGGAAGGACTTCTGATACCATTCTCTTCGCACTCTGTCCCATGAGAGAGTGTGTATTACAACTGTTTCCAGTGGTGTTTCTATACTCGGAAACACAGCACTTTCTCCTTCATGGAAAGAGCTCGGTAGGTGTGACATTTCGCAATTTATAGACAATTTCTTATTACCGTCCAATTTTAAATGAACTCCTAGGTTACAGAGAATCTCTGCAACAAGCGGACAAACTACATACTGCAAAAAATGAAGCCTAGATCTCTATTCATATATCTTAACATCTCACAGGACAGTATCTTCAAAATATTTTCATTATTCTCTTTGCTGAAAGGAAGACAGTACTCCAGTGACTGCTTTTCAGCATTTTAGCCAACCATAACTATTATATTTCATAGCTGCACGTTTCAGTTCACGCTCTCCTAATGTTTCATTCGGCCACTCTGCAAACATTTTTGTTTCACAGAAACGAACTCCCAAAGAGGGAGTTTTTTGGGTATTTTTTTTTTTAAACAAAATACAAATGACCCTGACACCCTGGGAGCTTTCTCCCAGGGTGTGCGGGTCACAATTTCTTTTTTTTTAGTGAGTACCACCAGGCTTTCCCGGGCAGTCTCAAACTGAAAATGTACATCAGACCATCCGCTCCTAATATGGCGGACTGTTATATGTACTTACAGCAATGGCTGAGTTCGTCAGGCCCTCGGTGACAGGTTTCTGCCAGCAAAAACATGATGCTCCTCCAGAGCCTGGACAACCTCTTCGGTGATTAGTGCGCTATACGAATCAATGTAACATAACATAAATAAAGCAAATGGGCTGTTGGTTTGGTGGATAGGGCACTCTGCAACTTTATGACAGACTACGCTGCTCGCCTAACTCTAGTTGAGGTGCATAGCCCCAGCACAAAGAGGAACTAATCTATAAAAACTACAGATTCACAAGTTTGGTCTTAGCCAACCTTTTCAGGAACTACATCCACTACTGCTGCTAGACAGCCAGAGAGGACACACACAACCCCCACTGGTGCAGGTACTCACTATAGTGTATCTCCTTGCCTTATGCTCTTCCCTATATTTCACTGAAACAGTTGGTGGCATTTCACATAGTTCAGTCTCACATTGTCTCACTGATTTGTCATAGCAATGCTCCTGAACATTTAACAGACACATGTATTTTCCTGATACACCAGATACCCTACAGTTTGTGAAGGAGAAACGTTATGCAGTGGAGACCAACTGGGCTTCTAAACCACACAATGTGCAAAGAAGAATGTGTAAGACTTCTGCCTGAAGAGGAAGTTTACCAAATCCTCACTAGGGGCCACAATGATTCTTTGAAAATAACTATTAAAACTTTGGTTGATGAATCCAACTTGGCTTGTCGGATATCTAAACAAGAGGGTGACTTTCTCAACACAGTAAGGCATACTACACCCTATTTCTACATATTATAAAAATCCACAAGAGATACATCCCCTGACAGACCAATTGTGACTGGAACTGTTTTTTTTTTATTGAGACTGCTCTCACAATTAGCAGACATATTCTTTCAAGCATTGGTAAAAAATGCCATCTTTCCTCAAAGACACTAAAGACACCAAGAGCTTCAAAAAAATGCTTACTTTTGACATGAAACATTGCATACACACATTCTTTAAGCCTCTACCCTCAGTGGTATAACAGACCTTTTAAGATCCACTAACCGGACATTCCCTACGTCTATACATTTTGTCATGAACTGCCTTAAACTAGAAGTTGAGTGCACCCAGACAATTTTTTCAAACCATTTTTATTTAATTTTCAGCTGTACATGAATATGCCATCAGTACTTTCACAGGTATCATGATATGGTGTTTCAACAAAATATCGAGTGCAAAATATCAACTTACCAAAATTTTGAGTAACATATATCGTGATATGGTAATATCCTCAGCAAGAATATCGTTGTTAAGAATATTCAATTTAAGTTAAGTAATATTGTTTTTTAAAATATCTAAGGGGCCCATTACGATACCCGGCGTAAATAAATCCGCCAGGCATGGAAGCGGCAAAAATCCGCCCGCACACACCGCCTGAACACCGACCACGCCATTACGATTACACAAACCGAAAACCGCCATCGGCGGAAAAAGCACACAAAATACCGCCCGCCAACGTCCGAGTCGGAGTCAAACCGCCCGCCACGGACGGAAACACGCACGACAACACAAAACCGCCCGCCCTCACGGCCGACACACCGCACGTGAAATTACGATCGCACCGACATGAGCGCGGAAAAACAACAAATATACCGCCCGCCAGCGCAAACAACGCCGATGAGAATCGACACGGCAGAAGCCATGGCGCCAACGTACCTGCACAGAAACCATCCGCACACAAAACCAATAGCACACAACATGGCCAACAAGTCCACACAGCAAGGCACGCACAAATACACAAGCACAGTACACATCCCGAAAACACCCCCCGGACAAACAAAAAATACAAAGGCCAGAACCCCAGACACAACACACCTGAAAACAACAGACCATGAGGACACACCCACATAGGTGAGTACAAAAGCAGCACTCCCACAGACCACAACCCCTTGCTACATTGCAAACCAGAGAGGAGAGGAGAGGACACAGTGACACAGCAAGGACAGCAGCACACCACAGAAACGCACACATCACAACCACCACCACCACCACCACCACCACCAAACACCACCACCACCACCACCACCAAACACCACCACCACCACCACCACCACCACCAAACACCGGCACCACAAACCCCCTGCACATTACACAACACACACCGCACCAGCACCACAAACACCATGGCACCACAAAGAATGCCCAAGTTCACGCCCATGGAGCTGACGGTCATGGTCGACGAGATCATCAAGGTGTACCCACAAATCTATGGGAACATGGTCCAGCACACACCACTAGCCACCAGAAACAGAATGTGGAACCGGATCGTAGACCAGGTCAATGCAGTCGGGACCCTGCCCAGGAACAGAGTCGAGATTAACAAACGTTGGAATGACGTAAAGAGCCTGGTCAAGAAGAAGGAGGGCAAAAACAGAGAGCTGGCTGCCGTCACTGGCGGAGGGAATCCCGCGCTCTTTAAGACCTTCAAAGCGTGGGAGGAGAAGGTGCGAGTCGTAATCCATCCGGAGATCCTCGCCGGATTAACAGGGGGAGTGGAGGCTGGTAAGTACAAACTAATGTATACCAGCACACCGCTATGTACTCACATGCACTACCACCATGCCACAGCTCCCAGGGACAAACACCCCCATGTCCAGCACACAATACACAACACATCACACACACATGCAACAGACACTACCACACACAGCCCAAACCGAACAACTGTAAGATGCGTGGGGACATGTGTACACTAAGCCAGCCACGTAACCACCAACAGGTCCCCAAATATGCCAGAAGCGCCACAACGAGCACCCACCACACCCATGTGTCCGCCACAGCTGCACTAACCGACAAGTAACAGGTAAGTGGCAGGAACACAAAGTGCAGTGGGTGGGACGGTGGACAGCCCAAGTACAACACACACCAGGCCCCAGTCCCACAGCACAGCAAGGAGGAGCATCCCCCACACCCCACAGCCACGTGTCAGCCACCGCAGTGCACAACGACAGCCGAAAGGCAGACATCACGGTCCACAGCAATCGGTGTCAGTGGGTGTCCAGCCACCCCCACGACCCACAACACCCCCCCACCCCCACAGACCTGCAACCTGGAGCACCCCCCGCTTAGAGCCATGTGGCATCCAGTACAGTGCACGCACGAACAACTTGCAGGTGGGAAACTGGACAGGGCTGGATTACTGGAGGCATGAGGACCATAACACGACCAACACATGGGACATGTCACGTAGCAGACGAACACGCAGCACCGCCCACCGTCACGAACAAGTGAACAATGTGCACACGGACATGAACAACAGACTCACACCCCACATGACCCATCACAGACATAGCAACACCCAAGGAGCCACGTCTGCATGCACAAGCCACACTGAATATAGTCCCACACGGCAGCCACTGTGCAACTCATCACACACAACCGAAACACCATTGAAGTCCTGTCCATGTAGCCCCTACTGCCTGTCAACAACACACCCCACAACTACGCCTATGTAAGACAAACAACACTAGACGCAACAGAGCGAAACAACATAAATGCACACGAACACCACTGAACCCATCAAACTCACAGACACACCATGCACATACAACATACCATCCATCCCATCCGTCAGCCCCAGTCTCATGAAAGGCATGTCATCCGCACAGCTGCCACACATACAGCAGTCACGCTAAGACACATGCCCATGACCAACCATGTGCCAGAAGTCAATGAAGCGCACGGCACACTGTGAGCAACAACACACAACATGGGCCACACCCCCCGAGCACTGCAGTGATGCACATGGCACAGGGCAGCACGCACACCAAGGAGATGGGACAACTGCAATACGTTGGCTGGCACACAACTATCACTCACTCATAACGATGCGTCCAATGCCATGTCCAGTAATCACAACAGACAGCAAATATGCAGGCCATGTCAAGCATGCACACACCTCAAACCATGCACTGTCATGCTGCCACAACACATGTCACGTTCGGCACCCATGGCTCACAGCATGTACCCCAAAAGCATATCCCCTCCCAAATGCGAATCTGGGGCATGGCCCCCATGTTGCCATATGCGTTCCTAAGCGTTCCATTTGAACCCCAAAAGCATATTCCATCCCAAATGCGAATCTGGGGCATGGCCCCCATGTTGCCATATGCGTTCCTAAGCGTTCCATTTGAACCCCAAAAGCATATTCCATCCCAAATGCGAATCTGGGGCATGGCCCCCATGTTGCCATATGCGTTCCTAAGCGTTCCATTTGAACCCCAAAAGCATATTCCCTCCCAAATGCGAATCTGGGGCATGGCCCCCATGTTGCCATATGTGTTCCTAAGCGTTCCATTTGAACCCCAAAAGCATATCCCCTCCCAAATGCGAATCTGGGGCATGGCCCCCATGTTGCCATATGCGTTCCTAAGCGTTCCATTTGAACCCCAAAAGCAAAGTACAAACCAGCCCCAGGATGGGCCAGGATCCCGCATACACCAGAGTCACAATAAGTAGGGGCACAGCAACACACCCATCGGCATGGCCAATCCGTCCCATGCCACATGTGCACAGCACACAGTCCCATTGCCAAGCACACACAACTACAGATGCTACAGCCACACACACGCCTCCGGGAAACCCATGTACAAGATTGCACGAACTGTCAATGTCAGACGACAAATACATACTTCGCCAGGTGCAACACAATAACAAATCTCATTCTCTCCACAGGTGACGAACTGCTGGATGCTGGGG
The DNA here is from genome assembly GCA_963921515.1 of Calotriton arnoldi. NCBI lineage: Eukaryota > Metazoa > Chordata > Amphibia > Caudata > Salamandridae > Calotriton > Calotriton arnoldi. Next base: position 11,593 of record CAWUFW010005439.1, read on the forward strand.
ATGGAGCCAGCAGCCAGCACAGCCAGCCTACAAGCCCCCAACGAGGACACACGGATCTGGAGGATCTGTCCTCCTCTTCGGACACGGACAGCCAAGCAGGCCCATCTGGTGTGGCAGGGCCCAGCCGCTCCCCAGGACCCCTCCTACCCACCAACCCATCATCCAGGGCTGCTGAACATTCACAGCCCCCTGCTGCCACTGTCGTTGCGGCCACACCCACGGTCATTGTGGCCACTACCACTGCCGCAACCGCCACCATCGCCGCACCGACCACCACCGCCGCCACCACCGCCACGTCTTCGCTGGCACCAGCCCCAGCGCAGGTGGTGGCCCGGACGACTGGATCCACCCTGGGAGCCACAGCGAGGACCGTGGTGAGCAATGTGGCTAGTGGGCAGGCCGGTGGCAGCAGGACTGGTAGGAGGAGCAGGGTCAGGGAAACGCCAGCCTCCCTGGGAGCCATGCCCTGCCTCACATGGCCAGAGGCCTTGGGGCCTATGAAGAGGCCCAAGGACAATGGGTCCGGTCTGCTTCAGACACGCGTGAGGTGCTGGGGGTGCTGAGGTCCATGGACGCCCGTATGGGCCAAATCGTGGACCTCATGGGACAGCTGGTGGTGGCGGTGAGGTCACAGCCAGGGACAGCAGCTCCCCTCCGCCACCACCTGCCGGGGCGCAGGGTGGAGCAGCAGTGTCCAGTTCCCCTGCGTCCACAGCCAGTGATCACACCTCAACCACCAGCATGTCGCAAGCAGGCACCCCCCTCGCAAACGTGGAAGGGGCCGTCCGAAGAGGAAACAGATCTCCCGGGAGGACTTCGCACGCTCCAGACGCAAGTGAGGCAGCCAGCCAGCCTTCCGCCAGCCTTCCTTGACCAGCCACTGCATTGACTTGGACTACGATCCCACTCCACACAGCCATCTGGATGGCATGTGTGTGTTGGACTATGGACATAGAACCAGTGGGTACACCCTGATCATCACGCAGCCATGACCGACAGCTCATTGTCACTGCACGCACCACTTTTGTCATCACCTTACACACAATCACATGTCACAGTTTGTAATAAATGCACCTTTTTCACTAACTGCTGTTTGTGCCCTGTGTCTTATTTGTACGGAATACAACGGCCACCTTGGGCGGAAAGGCACCTGATGCGTGGCATGGCATTTGAATCCGGAGGGCCTGTAGGGACCTAGGGGTGGGAGACAGAACAGGAGCACATTCAATGAGTGTGTCACACACCCATCACACAGTACATGTCAACAACTACAAGCAATGTACACACATCGCACAGAGCTATAGGGCACAATGCCACAGCCACCAACAGTGGCATACTACCCCTGGCCATGGAGCGTTGACACACAGCACACAGTGAACAAACGGCCACCCTGACACAGCACACACACACCTGCACAGATACAGCCACATCAGCCATCGTACATGGACACTCACCGTCAAGTGAAGTAGCGGGCGATGAGCTGCTGCCGCACATTACCAGCTTCCTCCTCTCCGCTGTCCTCCTCACTCGAGCTGTCCTGGTCTGCGGGCTGGGGCCCTGGTTGATCTCCGTCATCCACGATGAGGGGGATCTGCTTCCGAATGGCCAGATTGTGCAGCATGCAGCACGCCACCACTATCCGGCACACCTTCTGTGGGGAGTACGCCAGCGCACCCTCGGTGCGGTCCAGGCACCTGAACCTGGACTTGAGGAGGCCAAAGGTACGCTCGACCACACGTCTGGTCCTCCCATGTGCCTCATTGTAGCGATCGTCTGCTGGGGTGCGAGGATTCCTCAATGGACTGAGCAGCCATGCCCCATTCGGATACGCAGAGTCACCTGGGTGTGAGGGACACAGAGAACCGTTGCTAATCCAACTGGACAGGGGACAGCATCGCACAGCCAGCACGCTACACCACTCCACATACTCACCGACAATACAGGCACGATCCTGTTGCATATTGGACATCAGTCGTGGCAAGATGCTGTTGCGCATTATGTGTGCGTCATGGGCCGAGCCTGGGAACTTTGCACACACGTGGGTGATCACCATGTCCGCAAGGCACACCACTTGCACATTCAGGGAGTGCGTGTGCTTCCTGTTGCGGTACAGGTGCTCAGTGGCCTGTGGTGGAACAAGGCCGACATGTGTGCAGTCAATGGCTCCAACGACGTGTGGGATTCTGCCAAGGGCATAGAATGCACCCTTCACTGCCGCCAATTCACGAGCCCTGGGGAAGCGGATGTACCTGTTCCGGTACAGCATCATGGCTGCCAGTACATCCCTCAGCACCTTGCTGAACATGGGCTGGGACATCCCTCCTCCACTGCCCACTGTGTGCTGGAATGACCCAGTGGCGAAGAAATGCATGGCGGCCATCACCTTAGCCGTGGGGGTGACAGCAGTCGGATACACCCTGCGGGGACGGAGATGGGGTTCTAACATGGCACACAGTCGATGCAGGGTTGGCCTGTCCAGCCGAAACTTCCTAATGACCTCCGTATCCTCCATGTCTGCCAGCAATTGGTATGGGCGGTCAATGTTCGGTCTCCGCCTAGGGACAATGGCAGAGGACACATGTCAAAGCAACACGACACATAGCAATTTCGCATACACATCACTGACATGACTGAGCAAGCACATGAGCCACAGCCCAGCTGTCAAGCTGGGACGGCACGGCCACAATACACTTACACAGGTCTCCCAACAATGGCAATGGCTAGTGATACAAACCACTGCCATGTGCATGCACATGGGGATCTAGGCCCCAATGACTTGCGGGGCGTGCTGATGGGGACTGACTGCATATCCGTCAAGCGGCAACGCCACGGCAACATGAATGTCTGCTGAGCATGGAACTGCTTCCGTGGCTGGATGAGTATGGCACACGACGACGACGATGTGGGCACAGGCTGAGCGGCCAAAACAAGTGGGACCTGTGGCACGAGGGGATATGAGACAGTAGTAGGTGTCAGCACTGCACCCTATGTACAGCACTGTACGGATCACACCTCCCGAAACATTGACAGGTGTCCACATTGACAGCCCCATGCCAAGACGGCTGTGTGCTTGCAGTCACACGTCACAGGTGAGAGGTTACATTGCACGTGCCAGGTGGCAGTCGTACATAGTGGGAGCTGGCATGTGTGTGCATGTGTCTCCTGTTCAGGATCCACCAGATGGGCGCTGACTCTGTACTGACCATTGGACACAGCATGTTCCGTGGAAGGCTTGTGTGTGTGGGATGGTGGCACTAGATGTGCCTCCGTTGGGTGGGGGGCCATGCACAGGGCGGGTACGTCGATGATTGCGCATTGTTGGTCACGGTGGGTGCACCCACTGAGATGTGTTGCCCTGTGTTCAATTCCTATGTCCGCATGATGATGGACTGTAGATGTGGGCAGACTACACATTGGTCGATGTGCTGTCTATATGCATGTGCCTTCACACCAGGCACAGCTGCCCCTGCACATGTGACCCCTGCTGGACTCGCTGCTGGGTCTGTGGAGCTGATGCACCTTCTGCGCGTGGGGCGGGCAGCTCTCCTCACTTCCCTCATTGCGCATGTCATGACTTTGCCGCAGGTGACATGGATCATGGAGGGCCCACATGTACGCGTGGGTAGGCTACACATGATTGTACACTGGTCGCCACCCCCAGTCAGTGTTTCGAATGGGAAGGTTGTCGTGCTGGTGGTATGTTCGATGTGGCGGATGGGCGGGCCTAGGTGCGGGCTTACATTCCGGACATGGGGGTAGTTGGATTGGCGACTAGTTGCAGTACACACGGGACACGTCTCTTCCTTTCCACATCTGGGTCATCCCTTGTACTAACTGACAGTGATACAGTCATCTTCGCCCCAGCCCTCATGTCCTCCCCTCGCTCCCCCAATATGCATGCTCACCTGCGAGGCTAGCGCTTGCACAGGCAGCCCCAAGCTCGCACCAGAGAGGGCAAGGAGTGTATGTGTGGGTCCAGTTGCACGAGTGGGCTGTCTCAGGGTATGATGTGTTGCGGGACGCCGTCCACCTGCGTGGTGCCCCAAATGGAGACCCGGCCTGCATGGACTATGCATCACAGTCTTCGCCTTCCGGATCCGCCACCTGCAACACCCAGTGGCTGTGGCTGCCCTTGCGGCCAGGCCGCGTCCGTCTGTGGCTGATGGCCCACACATTCACTCTTTGGCCTCTCTGGGGAGGGCTCGGGGGTGGTGGCGCACGCGCTTGCACTTAGTCGCAATGGCATGTGGCGTGGTTGGTATGATGGGCAATGGATGGGATGGTGCGAGCCACCTCCCGTGACGTCAGTGCTGCTCGTGCTGTGGTGCGTCCCCCTACACTTCCATGTGACTTGTGCCATGCTAGACGTTGAGGTTCTATTGCCTGCGTGATATGACCAGGAGGAGCGCGAGGAGACCTCTCACACACCATGCTCCACTGCCATCCCGTGCCCTGTATCGCCTGTGCGGATTGACTATGTTGGGGTTACACCTGGTCGACTGGGGCTGTGTGTGCCTTGTCAAGGGGCATGGCGGGCGCACAACAGGATCCAGCTTGTCCACAGAGGGTGGGCTGAGGTGCGCCTGGTACCGCTTTGTACGTGTGCCCGGCTGCTGTGCACACACGTGTTCACTCCCCCGACAGGTGTCCTCTCACAATGCCCAGGGAAGCGGTGGTGTACTGTTCATGACCCCTCCCAACACGGCGTGCTCCAACTTGGCATGTGCGCATCTACCCGTCGCACCCACCCACCTGAGCACTGCGTCCATACGACTTCACACGACACATGTGTGTCTTCCACAGTGGTGCTACTCATTTGCGTTGACATCCAATACCAGTGGACTACATGGTCATGTCACGACTGCCGTGTACTTCACATACTCTCATCCTCTCTCATTCGTACTTGTGAAATGAGTCAGCGGAGACAGTTTTGGTTTCAAACATTATATTGAGTCTTCTGTCCTCTGTGATGCAGTATAGTGGACACTACTGGCAGCGGAATACATGTTGAGGATATACTGAGCATGATTGCAAATGGGATAGGGTGTGGGGTTACATGTGATTGGCTGTTGCATGTGGGATGTGGGCTTCAGAGTGACATCTGCTTGGCCAAGGCTGTGCTAATGTACATTTACGTATAGCTGCGGAGCTGCGGACTTTGACACAGACGGTATACATGTAGCCTACCAGACCGCTTGGCATCATGGGCACAGTCCATCTCAGTTCCATGTGACAGGTTTGCTGCGGTTGTTCCTCATGCACGCGTGCATGTGAGTTGACATCAGGGCATGTGCTTGCGTGCATGCAGCGGCGTGCCACTTGTTGTTGCACTGTGGTGGTTACTGGACATGTCACAGTCACTGGGGTCGTGTTGTTGTTGTATGCACTTGTCGTCCATGCAAAGGTCCTGGTATGGGATTCCCGGGGCGGGGGTGGGAGGGGTGCAGCACCCACAGACTCCAGGCGACCTATTCATGTCCACTGAGCGGTGTGTGTGTCCATGTGCGCTGGATCCATGTCGTGTCCTGGTTGTTCGTGCAGTTCCGTCCATGTGGGTGCGATACACAGAGCCCATGCCACTGCCTCCCACGATGCATGCAGTGTTCCTGGATGTGATGGGGAACAGTGTGCATGTCCCGGTCATATCCGATGTCATGGCGATGTCGTTGATGGTGTGGTTACAGTTGCCGGTCGTTTGGTATGGCTGTTGTGGTGGTGACTGGCCAGTCCGTGCGGAAGCTAAGCATGGGTGCGGGGTTGGACATCATAGGTCACTCGGGGAACCTGCGTTGTGGTCTGACGTATTTACAGGTTGTCAGGTATGCGATGCCGTCCAGCAGGGCTTCCATGTCATTGGTGGTGTACATGTTTGCCAGCCAATGTAGCGGATGGTGGCTGTCAAGGTGTTGTTCGTAAGTTGTCCCTTGGAGGACCATGATGGGGCATGCTGGGTGACATTCGATGTAGCTGTTCTCGATGATCCGTCGTGTGGAGGCACAGTGGTCCCATTTCAGTGCGGGTGCGATGTTGGCCACATACGCCATGCCCCCATAGGCAGAGCAGGCCCTGTCGTGTGCGTCCAGAGGGAGGAGTAGTGGTAGCAGGTCCGCCTTCAGACATGCCGGGTTGGAGAGGCATATCTCGACGGGATGCTGGTAGGGACACCTCCGACAGTAGAAGACGGGCATGACGCAGCTGAACAATGTGATGCGGTAAGTCAGTCGGTAACTTACGTTCAGCAGGGACAGGAGATCGCATCCCAATGTATGGCACAGGTTGGTTTTGTACAGCTTGAGCTGTTCGGCGTAGTTTGGTAGGTGTGTTGCGGTTGCCATTTCGCAGCGGTTCGTTGAGGTGGCGTGCTCCGGCTGTGTGTGCAGTCTGCAATGTGCACGCTCCGGGGTTGCTGTGAGCTCTGTGTAGTCGTGGGGAGACAGGACTTGTGTTCTGTTGGCTTGTTTGGAGGACACAGGCCCTCTTCCCACATGCTTCTCAGACAGTTCAAGGTCAGTGCTGTGTGACTCCTTCCAATTAACTTGCATGTGGCCGACATGGGGGAGTGTTTTCTTCTTTCTTCCCCGTCCGTTGTGTGCTTCTGTGATATGCGCTATCTGCCCTGTGGTCAGTCTCCTCGGCATGCCTGTGTTGGTCTATTCTTGGACAATGGCTGTATTCACCGGCTTCTGTCGTAGGGCTGTGGTTTCGGAGTTGGAATGGAAGGTCATTCAGTGCTGTCTGCTCTCCCTTGTGTGGGCGGCAGGCTGCCTTTCCGCTCTGTGTTGGGCCTTGTGTGTGGATGTTATTCTTGGGCCACCTGTTGTCGGTCCCCGGGCTCTTTGGTGTTCCGTTTTATATGTCTTGTTCATATGTGCAGGGTGGTATGGGTGTTTCTGTGAGGTACTGGCGTTCCTCTTCCAGAAGGGGCCCTGCTTCTCCTAGTTGGTGTTGCCGCCGCTGTGTGCTACGCCATGTTTGTTACACTGGGGTGTGTCCTGCTGTTGCGTGTCTTCACTGACATGTGTGCGTCGGTTGTGTGGCGTTGGGTGTTGTCCGTGAATTGGGCATTGGGGACATGTCTGTGGCCGGCCTGTCACGTGTCATGTGCGTTCGGGGTGGGGCTGATGTGTGTGCTGCTTGGTTGTGTCCCTGTGTCTGTGTGCGACGCATGCATGGTGCTGCGGTTGGCCTCTGCGTTGTGCGCATGTGTGGCGGCGTCATCGGCGCTTTTGGGCCGTGACGGGGTGGTTGGTTACTAGTCCCAGGTGGTGTGTACACATGTGTTCTGCGATGTTACGATTTGGCCTGTGTGTCATATGTGGATGCGATGGTGGATGTGTAGTGTACACGCGCTGGTGGGGGGTTGTCCGCTTTTTCCGCCCTTGCACTGTGTGCGCTGTTTGCGTGCACTTGTTGTGTGTGTGCCTACCTGCGTCTCCGCGGTACGTTGCGTCCTTGGTGGTGCATCAGCAGAAGCATGGGGAGTGCCTGCAGTGCTGGATTCATGCTCGGGGAGCCGCTTCTTCGTTGTCCGTGCTCGGCATCCGTGTTACCGCTTCGGTTTGGCGTACGGTATCTCTTGGCCGTGGGAGCCGTTTGTTTGCGGCATCGTAATTTATGCGCCGGGCGGGACGTGTTTCGTCGGACGGTGTGTGTCAGTTGGGCTGCGCCGCTACATGTACGGGCGCACTTTGATGGCGGACGGTGTTGCTGGCTTGCCGGCGGTGTTTGGCCTACTTTTCGCATCGTAATTGGACGGGCGTGTGGACTGCTGCGTGCCGGCGGTAACTGGTGGTTTTTGCATCCGCCAGCACGGCGGTGGTGCTTCCGCTCGCCATCGTAATGTGCCCCTAAGTCATTAATATCGTTTAAAAAGACATAGTTGGTTATAATTTCGTTTTTTATTATTGTTGTGTATTTTAGTATATCATTTAAATGTATATGATGTCAATTTTTGTATAATTGTTGTTTATGTTTTCTAATATAGTTGTTACATTTTTATTAGTTATTAAATTTAGTTTAGTTAATTTTTGTGATTTTTAGTACCGTCGGGGGTTGTGGGTTTATAGGGGTATAGTATGGGAAGTAATTTAATGATAATAAATTAATGATTATTTTAAATTTAAATTAATATTAATTATTTAATAATTAAGTATGTTAATTGTGTAATTTGTTGTAAGGGTTATAGGGGTACAGGGTGGAAGTAAATTAATTCTAAGTAATTAACATTTATATTTTTAATTGATAATAATTATTTATTGGATAATTAGTTTTGTTGATTGTGCACATTATTTTTCTTTAATTTAAGTTTTACGTGTGGGTTTTGTAGGGGTATATGGTGGGAGGAAAACTAATTTTAATTAGGTATTAATTAATTTTTTAATTGATATTAATTATTAAATTGACAATTGAATGTCTTGTTCTGCAATTATTTTGTGTACATTTTTAGGAGGGTGTTGTGTGTTTTGTGTGGGTATTTTGTGGGTAGCAACCTAATTATATTTAGTTACTTATATTTAATTAATAATACATTTTTCATTAATGATAATTAGTTCGTTATTAAATATTTATGTTGATAGTGTAAATAATTTGCTTTTTAAAGTTAAGTTTTAGATGCAGGTTGTGAGTTTTGTAGGGGTATATGGTGGGAAGTAACTAAATTAAAATTACAATTATTTAGGAAATATTTTTTTGTTAAAAAATAATTTATAAATACAAATATTTATTGACATGAAAAATGTTTTTGTCTTTTTAATTGTAATAATATTTGTAGTTGTTTATGATATGCATTTAACATCACTTTCCGTACTTTTGCACTTTTTGAAGTGGGAATAGTACATTTTACCCCTCCACAATCCAACACTTTCCCCACTGTTGCACTGGCTGGAGTTGGAATAGTAAATGTTACCCCTCCGCAATCCAACACTTTTCCTAATGTTGCACTGACTGGTATGGGAATAGTAAATTTTACCCCTCTGCAATCCAACATTTTCCCTACTGTTGACCTTTGAATATTCTTTTAGGTGCACATTTACTCAGTTATTCCCCTGTGTAGGAAAGTAGGATCTGCTTCTTATGGTTACCACCACTTTTTGCTTCATGTGATACTGTTTTTGACTAGTCTGACTGGGATCCTGCTAATCAGGACCCCAGTCTATCTGCTTTCTCCTTAAACTGTTATGTCATGTTCTTAGGTACACTCCAGATTGGATAATGGGGTACCCTTGCCAGTCCCTGGTATATGGTACCCAGGGCATAGGTACCCCGGAGGCCTCCCATGAGCTGAAGCATGTATTATGCCACCCATGAGAGGTCATTCAAAATGGAACTACAGGCCTGCCATTGCAGCCTGTGTAAGATGGTGCATGCACCACTTACTTTAGATATAGGTTTACTATATCTAAGGGTCACTACACTTAAAACCTATAAGTCACCCCTATAGCAAGCTTTGACAATCCTGAAGGCAGGGTGCTTGGTTCTAAGTGAGAGGGTGCCACTGCATGAGCAGGACACCCCTGCAGCCTACGAAGTCCATTCTCCCGGGTTGTTAGTACTGCAGCCATTTACGACATATAGAGTGGCATTATGCGACCTCGTGATGACCAACTCTAAAACGGCTGAAAGTAACCCTATCATGTTTGGTGTCAAACATTGTGGAATCATACCCCCACACCGGTAACCAGTGTGGGAGGTATGATTCCACCCCTCAGAAACAAGCTTTGTGTGGTCCCTGGTGTTCCCGGTACCAGCCTTCTAGTCCCGGGCAGCCCAAAAGGGTTGCTGCCGACCAGAGACACATTTCTGCCCTCCTACTGCTGAGCCAAGCTCGAGCAGGGGAAGGCAGAACAATAGGCATCCTGTCACAGGTAGGTGTGACCACCTCCCAGACAGGATTTAGTGTAGTAGGCCTGGGTGGGTGAGCTTGCCAGCGACCGAAAGTCTGCATGAGGGGCACATTTGGTGTCCCTGTGCATAGTCCAGTGTTGTATACTTCATAGGGTGTCCATAAACGGGCTTTCTAGAATCATGACCATATATAGGCACAATCCAACCTGCCCTTATATAGGCATAAAATCCCAGACCTTATTTAGGCATAAACCATGCATACCAAATACAGGCATGGATTTCGACATCCGTCCACCCTAGCGTCTCAACGAGTCCATGAAAAAACAGACCCTCAGGCTGCGGGAGTTTCCCTTGCCCAGGACTATTGATTTCTTCAAGGACTCATACATTATGCATGAACCTTTATTCCTTAAGGGATTCATTCATGACGTCTTTCGCTGCCCAACTCACGTCAATGCTAACATTTTCAGGTATAAATATACCTTCCCAAACCCCTGTAAATCAGAGGAGACCTCGACTTCAGAGGAGCCCGATTCCTGGCCAGACGCACTGAGAAGACGCTGCCCTTCCTGCACGCAGAGAGTCCAGCTTCCAGTGATCTAACTTCCCTTGCGGGGTGTTGGAGTTCGAGTCCGGATAGAGATTCCTACCTCTCTCATTCTTCAGGTATGGAGCAGACTAGAACCTAGAGGGACTCTTGGCATACTAGACTCTTGGCATACTAGGCGTAACATACTCTTGGTATACTCTAGTCAGGAATACAGCACCTACTTCTACTTCTCCCTACACCTAGGACAGGTTAGGTACACTGGGTAGAACTAGGCTAGAAACGCATCATATGAGTACTCGCATTTTTAGGTTGTGTCATTTTATGTAAATGCATACATGCTAAGAAGATAATGCTGACGCAGTATTATTTATTTTTACTGCTCACCTTGTACATTATTTATCTCGCATACTGTCTTGTGATCATAACAGCACATATAACTTACAACAGAAACAAGACTGTTCAATAAATCCTTTATTGAAACGCCCGTCTGTTATTTCTGTGTAACTCTGAGAATAACTGAAACATGCACGACTGAGCTGAGTGAAATAGTTATCTATTGTTTCTACGACTCTGGGACACATCCTGATTCTGTAAGGGAAACACAGTGGTCATGTTTTGCGGCAGCCAGAAACTAATCCCTTCTTGTCGTCAAGAAGTTTCTAGTGGCCTCTGAGCTAGCTGGCACAAGTAATTAAGTTTAATATACTCGATAGGGACATACCGACCTCAGTCCTATGTCAAACCTATAGGATATATTATTCCAATGCGCAGAGCCTATAAGGGAAATAGGAGCTACACTACACCAGTTCAAGCAAACAAATGATGGATGGAATGCTGACAATGCAAACATTCTCCCCCAGTCAAAATATCTGGGTTAAATCCATTGTTCTTTTGCCCACTACACCACCCCAGTTTGGACCCAGCCATATGCAAATCAGTCTTGACCCTGTGCCCCATGGGAACAGTCCAGACCGAACTGCCAGGCCAGGTCCTCCCTGGACCGGAAACAAGCATCCTGGGTTTCAGGGTATGTCACCCTTCTTCAGCCAGGCTAGCTTGAATCCAGTGGCACAGTTCAAACCAGTCCTGGGAGCCGTTGGCTCCTGCTCTGGCCTGGAACTGGTCACAGGACATGGGAGTAACCTCCCCACTGTCCAGACCCTCCCCTGGGAGGGTCCCCTGAATCGTCCCAACCCTCTCCCAAGGATACAAATAAGCTTACCTGGCTGTAGGACCCTAGATTCGACGTGGACAAGATTCTGAACCAGAAACCACTGAACTTCGACCGTCTGGACACTCTGGACGTCGCTGGACTTCGTTTGGGCCCGACTTCATCTCCCTCTCAGTCCGAAGCATCATCTGTGCCCGTGCACCATACAGGCTCCGTGCAGGTCCTGTTGGGCATCAAGGACAACTGAAGATATCTCCCTTGGAGTGAAGGAGTCACTCCCCTGCAACCGCAGGCACCACATCACGACTGACCGGTCTGTTGCTCCTGAGCTCCTCCTCACTCCAAAGGCTTTAGCAACACAGGGGGTGGGTTTCAAAGTCCCTCAAGGTCCAAGCTGCCCTCTCATCAAGTTTGAAGTCAGAATCCCTCGTGGAGGCTGCAATACCTGTACTCCTGTGCACCATGTTCATTTGCAAGTGCATATGCTTGTTGCTGTTTCCAGAACAAGTGCACTGGGCTCCAAGTAGCCCCAACATCTGGCACCATTTCCTACAAAGAACTCCAGCCTCCTTGCACTGTGTGCTCCGTGGGCTGCTACTTTGTGAAACTGCTTGAGGTCCCCTTGCAACTCCTGTGCCACCGGCCTGTGGGCCCCCTTCAGGGTCAGCTTTGCTTTTCTTGGGCTCCCCTGGTTGTTTTAGACTTGCCCTGACTCCCCTGTGTTTGGTGTGTCTCCTGGACCTTGCTGGTCTGAACCGTAACCTTCCTTGACCTTCTGTGTGGGTTGCCACTGCCAAGGCTTATTGGCGCTCCCACCGGACACCGACCCCTCAGCACTCAACATCCTTTGTGGGACAGTTTGCATCCAGATCCTGGTCATCCTCAATGTCTCCTGGTCCCTGTGGCTGTAGAGTCAAGAACCCCCTCAAAGCACCTGAAGCACCCGACATTGGTGGGCATTCGTCTACCGAGACCCTGGTCACTCCTGAGTGACCCAGACTCTGTCACCTCTGCTTTCATGTACCTTTTAACAAGAATCCACCTTTCGATTCCAACAGACACTTTTCCTTCTTCCAGCAGTGGCTCTTCTTTGAAGTCCTCCATTGAGTTCGACTGAGGTTTCCGACGCCACTTCAGCCCTATGCACCCGGCTTCCCTTGGATAGGTAACTCTGGTACAATGGTATCAACAGGTGGGGTGGCTCTCCCACCTCCTAAGTTCCACGGGGTTTCTTCGAAGTCCACTTAGAAGGGTCCTTAAACTTTAAAATTTCATGCGCGACTCTCCTATAGAATTGTACGTCGCACGCAGTCATGTTCCCACACTGCACCCGTCCTCCATGGAGTCCCTACTTACTCACCTTGGGTGGTTCCATGGGGTCCCAGCAATTCTACATCCTATAGACACTGTCTTGACTCGAGTCATGGTTCTTATACCACTATTTTAGTATATGGTTTGGTCTCCCCCTGGAGCCCACTGTGTATTAGTGCTATTTACTATTGTTTCTCTGCTACAGTATTGTGTGCTTTGTGAGTATCTTCGTGTAGAAGATACTGTGTCGTACTTAGAGTGTGTTATATTAATAAATACATATTTTTATAACTACTGTGTGGTTCCCTTTTCATTTAACCAATACTATAAGGTTGCATTCTGGTAAAACAAGCTGCTTAACATTCCTTCAAGACTAAGCCTGAAGGCTGCTCTCCACAGCTACCACTTGGATAGCTTTCCAAGGTTGTCTTTGACCTCTTAAATCACCATAAGGGTTGTTTGGACTGGTACAGGATGCCCAGCTTAATTAGTGGACAGCATATACCAGGCCAACTTCTCACACCCTGTATCTTGTTAAACGAATGCAGGAGACACACAGTAGGGCTTTATCACAAGATCTTAAGCTTCTGCATGGTATGTACGGTTTAATTTTTAATTGAAGATATCTGAGGTGTTTGCCTCTTAGAGCATTATAAGTGAGAGAGCAGATCTTAAAAAATGCTCCTTTTTTCACTGTCAGCCAGTGCAAATCCTTTTACAACCGGGCAGAAGAAGTGCCAGGAGGAAGATTGAGAATGAGCCTGGCTGCCGTATTTTGGACTACCTGTAGTTTGGCTACCAGCTTCTCATTTGCTGCCATCAGAACAGCATTGCCGTAGTCTAATCTGCTTACTACCAGTGCTTGTACTAGCGATCTTCTGGCAGGTGTAGGAAGATACGGAAATATTCTGCGCAGAAGACACATATCCTGATAGCAATATCCGGTGTTGGCCAAAATATGATCTTTCATCGGAAGGGCTTGGTTGATTTTTCTACAAATGTTCGTCATGGATTGTTTTGGGCACAGGGATAGATCCCAGTTGGAGAGGCCTCAACTGTTGAGAAGGCATGTTTTCACTGATGGAAGTGCCTGTATGACCACTCCTTACTCCAGGATCCTTCCCCTGGCTCCGGCCGCTGGTCAGATAGTACATCATCTCTACTATTTTTTCTGTAGCCATGTAAACAGCAGAGATAGTGCATTATTTTGCCGGCCATAGGGTAAACAGAGAAGATTATGTACTATTTGGCCACTGGCTGGGTAAAAAGCCACTTCCAATGAAAAAATGCTACATCAGCCTATAAATGTCGACACAAATATTGCCTATTTTGGCAATGTTTCCTATCCCATCCATCAGACTTAAGAGACTCTGCTGTTCGTCTGTCTTGGCCTTTTGCAGCTGGAGGTTGCCACACTCGCCACAATAAAGGATTCACTCACTCAATCAATCAATCAATCAATCAATAAGGGATTTGTGAAGTGCACTACTCAGCCTTGAGGGTCTCAAGGTGCTGGGTAGGGGTGGGAGTTGGGTCAAGTGGCTCGACACTGGCAGTAAACAACAATGTGACAGTGGCCACCTGTTACAAGCCCTGTGGCAGGCCTAACTATCCTCTAATAGTATCTTCATTTTTGACACCCAAACTTTATGTGAAAACGATCTGCAACAGAGAGTGGGGATGGGATCTCTCAGCCCTCTAAGACATTGCATGCTGTGCATCCTTAATGCTTTCATTCATGCCCTGTATTTGGCCTTTGATATCACTGGTTTGTTCCTTGATGGCAGTTGTAATTTCACTTATCATCAAACACATGATTTGGTACTAGATACATAGTTCCAGCAAGACCCACATGATAAAACGTTGCAGCGACAATGAAGTGAATGGAACGTGCCCTTCATAATCTGAATTAAAATTGCTTAACTGTATTTCAATAGATGTCATGCAATGTTACAAGTGCATCAATTACATTACTCTGGTCAATCAGTCATCTTGTTAGAGTGCTACAGATTCAAAATTATATTGTGCTTAAATTTCTATTCAAGATAATGCATGTTAGTGATATTGAAGGGTTGTAACTGATTGCAAACTCAGAAATGTTTTCATTTACTCTAATTATTGCAGTTTACAATCAGCAGCAGTAGATCGGTGCCTAGATTAGATTGTTATTTCAAAATGCAGGACTTTGGAATGCACTCTGATTTCCTTGTACAGGGAATAAAGTAAAGAGAGAGGCTAAGGGATGAAAGAAAGAATAAAGTGAATGTGATAAAGTGAGGAGACCGAGAGAACAACTGAAGTAACGAAGAGAAAAACCTGAGGGGCAGAAAGAAAGGGGCATATCTACAAGGAAATGGCGAAGTGCTGCGACATATTTTGCAGCACTGTGCTGCGTAATTTAAAAAATGCAGAGATGCACTGTATTTACAACAGTACAGTGCATCCCTCTCTTTTCCCTTGCGCTGGCACTAAAAATAGCAGCCTAGCACCAACACAGACACCCTTGTACCCAGTGGCGTAGCTAGGGGGGGCGAGGGGGGCGGACCGCCCCAGGCGGCACGAGTTTTCGGGCGGCAGCCGGCCCCCTTCCCCCGCTCTTACCTGCGGCCGTCGCGGCCGCTACCACCCCCCCACCCCCCGCTCTTCTATCATTTTGCCGAGGGCGGCAAACGCAGGGGCCGCCACGGGCAGCCTGAGGCCTAGCTACGCCCCTGCTTGTACCATAGTACAAGGCTGCCTGCGTTGCAGGGAATGACTGTTTATGTGCAAGAAGGTGTCCCTTCCTGAACATAATCAATAATGGCTATTTGCTACTTCTATGTGTGCTGCATTCTGTGGCACACATAGAATTAGCAACTGACCATTATTAAATGATTGTTTATGTGCAGGAAAGGACACCTTCCTGCACATAAACAATCATTAAAGGCGTTTTGCTCTTTCTGTATGTGCTGCTGCAGCACAGAGAAAAAGCAAAAACAAGGAGAAATAAAAGTATTTTCCATGATTACTTTTTGGCGCTGTCTCACATTTACAAATACTTGTAAATCTGGGGCAGCGTCAAAAAGCAACGGGTGTTGCAGTGGAATGCCTACAGTAACACCCATTGCATGTCCCTTTCACACAGAAAACTGTGTGAAATGGTACCATATTTACAAAGCAGTGTTAAGCCATGCAAAGTGGCTTAATGCCACTTTGTAAATATGGTGCAGGGCATTGTGCCACCGGAACGTCGTAAAAAGTGAAGTTCCGGTGGCGCAATCCCCTTGTAATATGTCTCAAAGTGAGGTGGCAGAGAGTGTCTGTGAGGGGAGGAAGAGAGTGAAAGTGAAAGAAGAATGTGAGATATTTGACAGGAGATGATATAAACTGAGGGAGGCAATAGGAGACTGGGGGTGCACAGGGAAAGAAAGAGGTGGTGCCTAGAGAGACTAAAGTGATACATGGAGAAGGACTATGAGTGGAAGCAGAGAGACAGAAGGGTTAGAGAGTCTGATTGGGCTGTCACAGAGAGGCTGAGATGGGCACAAAGAGACCTAGGTGGGCAGAAAGATAGGCTCAGTTATCAGGAATAGTGACTGGATTCAGAGAGTGAGACTGTGGATAGAGTGAGAGACTGACTGCTGGGCA
Organism: Calotriton arnoldi; assembly: GCA_963921515.1. Lineage (NCBI taxonomy): Eukaryota > Metazoa > Chordata > Amphibia > Caudata > Salamandridae > Calotriton > Calotriton arnoldi. The sequence goes on from CAWUFW010005439.1 coordinate 28,095, forward strand.
GAAAGAGAGATGGTAGGCTTTGAAAATGAGAGACTGAGGAGAGAGACAGCGTGAGTGGACAATGCAGCCCTACCAATTTTCCAAGATCTATGCATGATGTACTGCTCCAGTCCAGGTTTTTTTCTTTTTTTTTTTAACCCTGGGGCTTATAGCCTTGTTTATTCAATTATAAACCAGGACTACAAGTCCCAGTATTTAAAGGGGAAAAACAGACTGGAGAAGCACATCTCACATGGATCTGGAAAATGTAGCTGCTATGTGGACAAGGAGAATGACTGAGGGTCAGCTGGAGGGAGACAATAACAAAATCTGATGCTCGACATGTGTTAAGAGGTGAGGACCTAGGAGGATGGAGTAGAAATGATTGCGCTGCTTATGAGTAGCCAATTGTATTTTATGTTTGATTACAGTCACATATATTGTGTGTAATGGGAAACTAAACATTCTTCATAATTATTGGTGGTTACTTAATTTCTCTTTTCCTAAAAAAAAAAAACACTGGTCAAGTTGCAGTTTATATAGTTTGGAGCACAATACCAAGTAATTGATATGTACTCATATGCATTGCACTTATTATTATTAAATTATTCTTAAATTGAATTTGTAGGGTGCGCAGCTACCCCGAAGGGTTTCCCGGCACCGTCCCAGTAGGGAGGAAGAGGTAATGAATGAAAGAAAAAGGTATTAGAGGTTAAAAAAAACAAGTCTTTGAACCCTTGCGGAAGGCACCGAACATGGTTTCCTCTCATAGGGAAGCAGGTAGAGAATTCCACAGGGTTGGTCCTAAATAAGAAAAGGACCGACCACGCATACAAGTACGATTAACTTTAGGGACAGTAAACCTAATCTGCTGGGCGGAGCGTAGAGGGCGCGAGGACTGATAGTACTGGACTAGGTCTTGCAAATATTTCGGGGCCACTCCTGTTTTAATTTTAAACATATAGCTCAAGGCTTTAAATTTGACCCGATTCTCCACCGTCAACCAGTGTAGGTCACGAAGAAAGCCTGAGACAGAGGACAACTTAGGCACACGACAAAGCAGTCTATCAGCTGCATTTTGCGCCATCCGGATTGTTGCTTTGTTGGAGCCAAGATAAAGAGCATTGCCGTAGTCCAGTCTAGAGGTGACTAGGGCATGGACTACTGTTCTCTGTGCTGAGAGGGGAATCATCCATAAAATCTTCTTTAACCATTTTAGAACAGTAATGCATGTAGAGGACACCTTGGTGACTTGTTGTTTCATCGATAGATGTTCTTCTATGATGAAGCCCAAATAGCGAAGCTCGCATTTCAGAGGGCCAATGTTGAGGTCCCCAAAGGTCAGGTTTTTTACCTAAGATCATGACTTCAGTCTTGTCCCCGTTTAATTTGAGCAGCTTCTTTTGCAACCAGGACGCGACTTTACTCAGTTCTTACTGAAGGACAGAGTGTTCCGACCCCTTAGAAGAAGAAAGGGAAAAGATGATCTGGGTATCATCAGAATAGGAAAGAAGGGAAAGACCAGCCTCTTCAGCAACCTCCGCTAAAGAATGGACATGCACATTAAATAGTAGTGGGCTCAACACAGAAGCCTGTGGAACTCCATGTGGGGACGGATAAGAGTTGGAGCTAGCTGATGCAGAGAAGACCTGGAAAGCTTGGTTCGTTAAGAAAGAACCGAGCCACTCCAAGGCTGTACCTGCCAAACCCAGAGACTGCAAGGCTCTCAACAAAACAGAATGAGACACCGTGTCAAAAGCGGGGCTGAGATGGAGCAAAGTAACACCTAATGTTGCATGTGTTTATTTGTCCCTCTATGTATGTTGCTTCTACCTAAACATGTGTGTTTTGTGACTGAGCGATGGTCGAATTTTTGTGTGTACTTAGTTGCCTCTGTGTGAATATGTGCTAGTGTTTCATGGTAAGTTTGTACAAGATTTAGGAGATTGATTTTTGAGTGTGCACATATAGTTATATTTTTTAAATCTGTATGGGCTAATGTTATTTGTGCATAGCCACTACAGGCGTCTATGGTTATTCCCCTACAGAAACAATGTTGCCTAACCCCCAGAGAGAACACACATTGGGGCTTATTTACAAGCCCCTTGCGCCACTTTTGCATCATTTTTAACATGGTAAAAGTGACGTACGGGTGGCGCAAGGGGCTTGTAAATAAGCCCCATTGTATATAAATCAGCCCTGTATGTTTTAGAGTCCAATTCTGTCTGCCCAAATACTTGTAGAAATCCTAGTCCATAAGGAAAAAATATTAGCTATTATATAGGGGTGTTGTTGCATTTAGTGCATGTTGCTCATGGCACTTCTTAGGGGATTTTCCTAATACTTGTTGCTTTTTCTCCTCCTGGTTTTTGCTGCTCCTCTTTCTGTGGTCTTAGGATTCTGGGCACTGTAATGGAATGTGAAAGCTTGCACACCCTTCCTACACATGCTAGGAAGTGGTGCTTACTTGATTGACTTAAGTGCTGTACCTGTGAGTGCCCTGTACAAAGGTACACCACATACCCAGGGCAGGTACTGCACTGGCTGATGATGGGATGCAGCAATAATTGTGCCACCCACCAGAATAGCCTGTCAAACATGTATCAAACCTACCATTGTGGGGCCTGTGGGTACACAGGTAAGCTTATGCTCAGATTGGCATTTTTTACTCATTAGCCAACCTTCAGTGGGCCTCCCACTACCATAGAACACCCCTAAAGTAAGCTCTGGGGGGTGGAGCAAGTGGTAGGCAAGAGACAGGGCAGGTACACATGAGTGTTTGCTGCCCAGGTAGTGAAGAACACCCATGTGGGTTTTCTCTACTTAGGAGGTCAGAGCTTTCCTTTGGGACAACACATGAGTTTTGCTAATTCTCTTTTTGTGGCCTTAGAACCCTGGGCACTTTCAAACTGTAAATGCAGTGTGAAGGTGTTTGCGGCCTTCCTACACAAGTTAAGATGTGGTGCTTACCTGATGTTTTTAAACATGTGCCAGTGCAGGCCTGTGTGTGCGCACTTGCATGCATGATGTTTTAAACGTGTCATTGTAGGCTTATATATGCACAATTGCACTTATGCTCAGGTTGGTCTTTCTAAACCACTGGCTAATTATGAGGGGGACCTTTCATTACCACCAGGGCATCCCTGTCTTAAGTCTTAAGGGGTGAAGCAAGTGGTAGGTGAAAGTTAGGGCAGGGAACACACATGTGTACCTGCCCTACCTTTCACCTACCACTTGCTTCACCCTTTTTACAGTTAGTGAAGACTACCCATTTGTTTGTTTTTACTACCTATGAGGTTTGCTCTTCTCATAGGTTAACATGGGGAAATGGTTGAAATTACTTCAAGCTGCAGTAGTGGCTTACAGTGGAGTAGCCTCATAATGTTTCCTATCATTTGATTCACAAAGACAAACCCTATCCTGTGGTGATGAGGGATTTGTCATTAACAGCTTAGGATGCCACTTCTAGAAAATGGAGCTCCAGCAACAAATGATGGACGGAATGCTGAATAAATCAAACAATCTCCCCCACTCAAGAGATCTGGGCTAAAGCCATTGTTCCTTTTCTCACTACACCACCCCAATTTGGACCCAGCCATATGCAAATCAGTCTTGACCCTGATCCTCATGGGAAAAGTCCAGCCCGAACTGCCAAGCTGGGTCCAGGAAACAAGCATCCTGGGACCGGTTTTGGGGTATATCACCCCTCATCAGCCAGGCTAGCTTGAATCCAGTGGCACAGCGAGCAAGGGACCCACGTCTGGGCATAACCATCCCACTTAGGGTGAAAAGAGCTGCAGCAGCAAATGATGGACGGAATGCTGAATAAATCAGACATTCTCCCCCAGTCAAGAGATGTGGGTTAAATCCATTGTTCTTTTGCTCACTACGCCACCCCCATCCCGCTTTGTCGATCATGCACATAACACAACTACTGCATGCTCATTGAGTGCAGTGTCCAATTCACAGGTTGCGACCCTCGGAGGTGGGGGCACTCCCGTAGTAGTGCCTCATTCTACCTCATGCGGAACTGCTGAACTTGCTCCTGTGCATGTGACCAGAATTGTCTGGTGCAACCCATAGCAAGACACACCAGGGAGGTACGTAATTTGCAACTCTTCATTGTGTGACCAGTATTGTCTAGTGCCACCCATATCAACGTTCACCGGACGTTGTGCCTCATTTCCAGGGAGGAACGGAATTTGAAACTTTTCGTGGGTGTGACCGGAATTGTCTGGTGTGACTCGTACCAACATGCACCAGACATTGAGGTCCATTTACAGGGAGGTGCAGAGGAGCAGATTTGTGTTCTGTGGTGCCCGGATTGCCCAGGTGCTACTTTGATCGACATGTGTACGAAGGGGTGCCTCTTTCTTCAGAGAGGCTCGCCCGCTTCATACCCCATTCATCGTTTGTTCCTTTCATGCCCTCAGTACAGTGGACCAACTGCCCTCTCTTCAACCGGCAACAACTACTTCATGATACCTGGTAATACTACCCGGACCAGGCCAGAGTGGTGAGAGTGACTGACTGGGCTAAGGAACGATTCTGAAATTAATCAGAAGCAGGCCAAGAGACTGCATAACCCCCCTCCCCCTGCTTCACAGAACTAGGTTGGTGCCGGAAGGCACAGTTTGGAATCCCTTGAGTGAACAACTATCGCCCTCAGTCCGCTTCTGCTCTGCATACCGTGGGTGAACTTCCCCAGTAGTGAATAAACCCCTATTTGTTGACTGGCACCTAATTAGCTCTGCTACCTACCCCCACCTTCTTCCCTGGAACCCTAATTAAGTCTGACTCTGGCTGCAATTGGCCTTGGATCCAAGGGAATGTTTTCTTTATCTCCAGCCCGTGGGTGTAGTGTGGTTGGGGTTAGCAGACTTGTTGAGGAAGGCTTGAGCCACAGGGTCTGCATGTACAATATCAATTGATCTGCTGGATATCAGTGCACTGCATTAGGGTGCTGTGTGTGCGTGTGTGTGTGAGTGTGTGAGTGCGTGCCATAGGCGATAGCATGATATCCATGGCACCACGTGGCAGTTCTAAATGAGTGTGTGGGAGTGTCTGCCTGTTATTACATACACCACCCACATTTATTCCTTGACTAAGGCATACTACGTTTGATATTGGTTTATACCGGTGCAGTCTTGGCCCATGGTGCTGCTTAAAAGTATTGTAACTTTCTGTGTGTACACATTTCTGATATCGCTGTGATCTGGGTAGACCTTGTTTTGACAGCGTTTCGTACCACATAAGGGTGCTGGGGGATAAAGTAGGATCTTTCCAAAGCGTGCATATTACTGGTGTCATTTTAACACGGTTAGGCCTAGTACTGCTAGTGATATTTCCAAATGTGATTTTTGCCCAGAACTATGTGATATTCATGTTGTGTTAATTAATGGGTGTGTTGAATGCAAACTTTATTTACAAACACCACATGTGAAGTCTCTTGTGATGCTCAGTGTATTTATTGGATAATGGTGCTGTACCAATGCTTTACACATTGCATGTGTGATAAGCCTGATTGCTCAGTGCCAAGCTACCCAAGGATGGGTGCAGGTTAAACAGTGAGTGTAATCACCCACCCCTGATGAGAGTGGTAGGTTCTGCTCAGCTAGGGTCTTGCCTCAGCCAACCAGAATGTGCCAGTTCCAACAGTGCTTTTTTCAGTGAAGTATGTGTATGTAAACTCTAAGGGCCACATGTATCAAAATTGGAAATTGCGATTACCTAATTGCGATTTTCTGAGATTCGCAATTAGGTAATCGCAAATTTCAATGTCTGAAACTCCATGAGTTTCATATACCGATTCGTAGTGGGTCGCTAACCGACCTACCTCATTAATATGTGCGACCCCCTAGGAATCGTAAAAATCACAGGAATGGTGGCCTGCTGAGGACATCAGACCACCATGTCTGTGATTGCTTTCAAATGAAGCAATCTTTTTTTTTGTAAAGCAGCCCCTTTTCCCTAAAGGAAAACGGGATGCTTTACAAAAAGAAAAATGAAAAGTTTTCTTTTCATTTTTTAATAGCATGCAGTGGTCCGTGGGACCACTGATTGCTCTTAAAAAATGTTTTTACAAACATTCACAAAGGGGAAGGGGTCCCTTGGGGACCCCTTCCTACTTGCGAATGGGTCACCACCTACTTGAAGTAGGTGGTAAAATGCGAATGGTTTGCGACCACCTTTCTGTCCCAATACATTAATACATACTGATGCGATTCGGTATTAGGAAGGGACGCCCTTAACACGACCCTTCCTAATACAGAATTGCAGAACCCAATTAGTACACTTTAACCTACCACAACTTAATTCCATCACCTTCTTTGACCCTCTAAGACTTTGACTCTTTCACCTTAATAGTTTAATAACCCTGGCTTTGGTTACACCACTTTGCTCCTAATCTAAAACTACTGCCGTGAGTTACAAAAACAGTTGTGAATTTCATTATTATCACCACTTAAACTTGTATCAAATTAAATGACCACAAGGTTCTTTACCGTTTCCATTTAATTGAAACAATGCGTACCAATATTTAATTATATTAAATCCGTTACAACTCTAAATTTCAGTTAAAAACGCAAAGTTCGCATCACACATGTGAAGCTATTTTTATAAAAATATACATATTCTGTCCCAAAATAGTTGGCCACTTCAAATTTTAGATTTTACCGAACGATTCATCCTATTTAAAAGGAAATTAAAATACATAAAAAAATCAATGAAACTTGTTCTTAATGGAGATGATGGAATGGGATCCATAAACTTCATGGGGCACATTTACAAGCCCCTATTGCCACAGGAACGTCACTTTTAAAGATGTTCCTGTAGCGATATGGGCTTCACCTTATTTACAAGACAGCATTAAGCCACTTAACGTGGCTTAACTCTGCTTTGTAAATAATGCCCCCTTTCACGCTATACTTAGCATAAAAGTGGTGGGCAATGGGTGTTGCGGTGGGCATTCCGCCGCAACACCCATTTATTTTGACACTGCCCCCTATTTACAAGGGTGGCTTAAATAGGAGGCAGCGCCATAATTAAGACCAAAAAAACCTGGGGGCATATTACCAAGGATTTGCGATAATGATCGCAAAGCGCGCTTAGCGCTGTTTTTTTTATCGCCGGCTATCGCTGAATTTCATCGTGGAGATAATGCGTTATTATCAACGGTTATCTCCAAGGCGATAAAAAATCCAGCGATAGCGGCGAAACCCAGCGATAGCGCGAGAAATCCAGCGATAAATTCACTGCGCTAATGAAAAGCTTGCTAATAGGCAGGTGAGGACTTAACCTTACAATCCACCTCCCATTGACAAGATGGTTAAGTCAAGTTTTTATCAGGTGTTAAATTCCAGCGATAATCGCGGTTAGCGCGACTTTTTTTATTGCTTCGCAGGCATTGCTAATAGGGGGAAGTTGTGTTTGCGACTGTTTGCAGTCGCTTTTAGTTGGGAACGCCTACTTTGCATGTCATTAGCGATAATTATCGCTGACATGCAAAGCGGCAACAAAACGGCCGCTATCGCCATTAAGCTGTCGCTAACAGCTGTTAGCGACAGCTTGCTAATAGGGCGATAAAAATATCACCGCTTTATCGGCAAAAAGTGCCGCTAAAGTGGCAATACTGCCCTTGGTAATATGCTCCACGGTCTTAACATTGCAAAACGAGGAGAAATGCTTTATTTCTCCTCGTTTTTGCTGTTTCTATGTGTGCTGGATTGTGCAACACACATAGAAACAGCAAAGGGACACCTTCCTGCACATAAACAATCATTCCCACTAACACAGGCACTCTTGCACTATGGTGCAAGGGTGCCTGCGTTGGCGCTAGGCAGCTGATATTAGCGCCAGCGCAGGAGGAAACGCAGGGCTGCACCGTATTGTTGTAAATACTGTGCAGCCCTGTGTTTCAGAAGTGGCGGAGTGCAGCGTTAAGCCAAGAAGGCTAACTCCTCTCTCTGTCACTTCTTTGTCAATATGCCCCTTCATCCCTAAAATGTGAAAAAAATGTATGTTCAAAAGCGTTAGACCTATGTTTGACTTTTGAGAACGGTGCTCGGAAGAATTCTCTAATTAGTTGGTTCAGGATTCGTCTCTGGGGATGTTAGTAGTTGGCGGGATGGGAGAGAGCTAGGAAGGACAGGCGAAAGGTACTCAGTCATTGGAAAAGGTGTAGAAGTGATGAGGACAATGGGGCACAGTGGGCCGGGAGAAAGATCGAGAGGGCTGACAAGGACAGGAGTGTAGACGACAGAAGAAGAAAGGGGAAAGAGAGCAAGGTCAAGAGTGTCGAATGGGAGGGTTTAGGTAGGTGTAAGTAGGTGTAACACAGGTGTAGGTAGAGCAGTGTACGTAAGAGACAGCAAGAGTGGTGCTGTGAAATGGGGTTGGGAGTTGATATATTAAAGAAATATTGGGAGCTGGCAGATTTGAACAGTGAAAAGGTGATATTGAATTAAATCATAAATTATATATCTAAGGGTTGTGCGGGGTTGTTGTGAGGTAGGTAAGAGCTGGCTGAGTGTTTCCAAGTGGTCAATGGCATTCAGGGGTAGGAATCACTGGGTCTATGAGGGAGCTAAGTAAAGGACTGGGGCATGAAACGGTCTTCAATGTCTGCCCAGAATATGTTGAAATTTCTCTTTTGACCATCCTTTAAGGCTTTTATCTGTGTGCAGAATACGAGTGGCTCACAAATAACTCAAGCTTACCTGAGGAGATAGGAATGCTTGTGAACTGTATAGTCTGTGTCATTCAATTACAGATGACCAAATTAAGGTAAGTGCTAGAGTTGGCCCTGTCACAGGAACCAACAGGGGAGGGGAAATGGATGAAAGAGAAAGATCCATTTGATTGGTCCTCAGTTCAGGAGAGGGATAGAGAAGACTGAACTCTTTTTTCACAGCCCCCAGTTTCAGTTCCTAACCCAGCCCAAATATGTTTTATGTACCATCAGCACTACTGGACCCTCCTTTAAAGCTAACCCATATGAGGGAAAGAGCAAGTGTGGACATAAAATTAAAGTTCCTATCAGCTACACAGCCTAAGGCTAATGCAAGAAACTAAATGATGCACTGTTTTGTGTTTTACGTTTTATTTACAGTCATTTCCGTGGACAGAGCCGTACTGTAGATTCTGATGAAGACTTGTGATATCTGACCCAAAAAGTGTTTGAGAAGGAATATCCACTGCGAAATCTGTGGCTAGAATATAAAATATGACGTGTTCCATTGTGATATTTATTACTGGACATTTGTGATGTCTCCTGTGTACATGTATGAGAGCAGTGCATGCAGTGGTTTATAATTTATAATTATATAACATAGCAACTGCACTGTTCACCTGTTAGAGTTATTGCTATTTTGGTTAAAGATCCCCATCGACGTGCAGTCATGTCACTCTCTTACTTGTTCAAAAATAATTGAAAATATACTTCTTTGGATTAGACTGTGTGGGTTATAGAAAATAACTTTCTGAATATTCGCTGTTCTCCACTTCTCTCGGCTGTTCTCCTGGTCTGATTAAAACTGCTGTACATTCTCGATACTGACACATTTTCAATGGCTGTAAATTTGATTAAGGAAATATTTCTAAAATGTTGGTTATTTTTAATAGGATTTGCGAATTCTCATTTCCATATCCTAATTAATTTGTGACTGAAAACTTTGTTGTGAATATGGCCCTTTGTGAACATATTATTTAAAAATTCAAAATGAACAGCATCTGTAGATCAATGGACTTTTTTTTAATCCAAACAGAATGAGTTCAAAACAAAACAACAAAATAACGGAATGGGTTTGTTCTTTCCAACAATATCTTAAATGTGTCATATTTTCCAGTCCTTACATAAAAGATTACAGTTAACAACTATCTGACCTTGATCTAATATTAGTGTGAAAACTTACTGTATGTGGTGATTAATAAAATGTTATATTCCTAAACTACTTAAAGTAAAGTGTGCTTTTATAAACATCTCAGAAGGTTAGACCGGTCCTCAAAGTCAAACACAGGGCTAATGGCCCTGGAGAGGCAGAGGTCTATCAAAGCAAATCATCCACCAGTCGAGGAGTCAGCTCCGGACCATGGGACCTATCACTAGCAGAGACCACAGAGTCGGAGGTGCGACGTAGACACAGAACCTCAAAGAGGCTGTGGGCCTGCTGCAACACTTCCTCCACCACCACGGGTGTAGGTTTCTTAGCTGCCTGTTCAGACGAGGGCTTGTTCCATGATATCCTGAAGTGTCAATGATTCGCACTCAGTTTCAGACACTCCTCAGTGCCCTGGGTCAGTGCCGGCCACTCTGCCAAACCCTTGGCATACAACCAGGTACAAGCATGCTTAGAAGTGAATGGAGTTCCCATCAATCACCCTAACTTTGGCAGGGAACAATAGGGCATACTTCATCCCCAAGCTCCTCAGGTGAGCATTCACAGCCATGTAGGAACCACAGCGCCGATACACCTGTGAAATCCAGGTACGCTGTGATGACATTGCCCTCAAACTGCCATGGGCCCTTCATCTGGAAAAGCTGGAGAAGCAAGTCTCGGTCTGTATAGTTGAGTAACTTCCTAATCATGGGCCATGGGCACACCCTCGGTAGTGGAGGTCGACCTGGCAGTCGGTGAGCCTGTTTAATCAAGAGGAATTTGGGAAGCCTCCCAGCAAGCACTGTGTCCATCAGCCATTTTTCAAGGAATTGTTCCATGTTCAAGCCTTCAGAATGCTCTGGGAACTGCATGAAGCAAACATTATTGCACACCTCTCATCCCCTGCATCTGCAACGTGGCACGCAATGTGGTCAGAGCCGAACCAGTATCATCCACCCTCCGACCAGCCAAAAATGATCTGCTCTTAGCAGGCCGACATCCAAGGATACCACATCTATTTTGGATTCTTAAGATAGTTTTTGTGTCCAGGAGTGCCTACAGGATCCACTCAAACTGGCTTTGATGTTTGTCTAGGGTGGCCCTGAGGTTGTGCAATTCAACATCCCCATTGGCCCGCTCTGCATCCTGGGAGCATGTCGTCCCATCAGTTGAGGAGGAAGTCTTGAGCTGCCATGGTATAACCATCTTTACAGGCCATGGCGAGGGTCCCGACAGACACAGGTCCCAGCCGCTCAAGCACTAACGTCAGGCCCTCACAGGGACTCCCAGGGCCACCAAGTAGCCCAGAATCCCTCGCAGCTTCAAAGCGAGCACCAGGTCCTCTTTCAGCCCTACCACCAGTTGTTGTAGGCCTCCCCTCGAGTGGGACCTCCCTGCTACCCACGTCTTCATCCACTCTCAGGGCCCACTCAACATCGGTCAGTCATAGCAGTGCCATAGACCCTCTTATACCTTCAGGTCACCAAAGAAATTCCAGCCAGAGGACAGCGCCCTGAACCACTCCTCACTCCAGCACCATCCCCTAGGGCTGAGAATGTCAATATGCCATCAACTAGGCAGGGGCAGCATCCCCTTCACAAGGGCCACTCCTCACGGGCCCCCAGGTTGCTGCCCAGCATCAGCTGCCTATATCAGTGTGGACACGGTCCACCTTCAGACAAAGCCCCAATCCCGGGGTCCCAGCTCACCCCAAGCCCATCACTCCATTAATGGAGGGAGGCCCGAGGGCAGCAACACCACTATCCACAAGCTGGCGGGGGCTTGTGGTTTAAATTGCCTCGCTCGCCGCACCTGCCGGGTCCCGTCCATGACAGTGGAGAGCAGGCTGCTCCCACGAAATAAGACTGCACCGGCCCCAAAACACTGCTGCTCCCCACACACAGGTCAACAGCACATTCTTGTCTGTCCCACTTTCACAGGGGGCTCGTGGGCAGGCGGCCCAGGCTCATGGAGCTCTTGCTCGTTCGAGCTCCCATCTCATCTGCTGCTGCTCCCGTAACTGGGCGCTACCCTGCTGCTATGGTTGGAACAGAGCAACCCCATGCCACAGTCAGCGCTCTCCCACTGTTTCCATGGCCCAGCTGTGTCGGGGTGGGGGCGAGAGGAGGAAATGTCTTCATGCCGAGGTGGAACAAGTACAGGCACAAAGAATGCCTACTTATTTAGCTGGGTGAAGGCATGAGCTCAGTCCAAGGTGACTGCTCTGGCTGCCATCTTGGCCACACCCCAGCAAAGTGAAGTAAGGTTAAGTGATTTTTCCAGAATCATAGTATGTTGAACCGAGGTCAGGGTTCAAACCTGATGTATAAAGCCATATTAAAGTAGCAAAGCCTACAATTCGCTAAATCAAAAGAAAAGCAACTGGAAAAGTTTGATATTTGGTAATATAATATATTACCAAATTACAAAATGGGTTTGGAAAGGCATAAGGAATAGATATTTGGAAGGGGTGTGTTTAAGAGGTTCATTTCAAATATTGATTTATTAAGGTAAGTATTGATATTTTGTGTAATACTGTAGCAAAACATTGAAAAGTTATTAACTCCAGAGAAGGGGTGGTAACACATATGTAAAAGGGAAGGGGTCTCTTTGTGATCCAATCCCCTTTGTGAATGCAACAAAATGTTTGTTAGGGAGTAGACAGTGGTCCATGGTAAAACTGCTATTTCTCAAACAAACTTAAAAACAAAGAAACCTTACTTTGCAGCCCACTTCCTTTACAGAAAACTGGTTTCATTAAAAAAATTACTATATTACAATGTGATCACAGGCATGGTGGTTTGCTACCCCAGCAGTCCACTATCCCTGTGATGGCATTCAATCATAGTGAGTCACAATTTGCAATCTACCTCTTAAACATTGATCAGGTAGATCAGAATAAAACGCAGTAGATGAGGAATTTTGTAAACTTACCTATTAGTACATAAGTGGGCTTGCAAAATTATTTTCCATTCACGTAAATTTGGTGCACAATTTCTGACCAATTTTTGTGATTGAAAATTTGTACATCAGCCCCTGGTTAACCAGTTCCGAAGTCAGCAGCTCTAGCTTTTAGTCCACCTCTCCTTCCCATCTCTACCCTGATCCAGCTACTAGTGAGAATATCTTCTTAGTAGTGGTAGTTAGGTTACTTCAGGTACACACCTCACTGATATTGTCACTGGTATAGTTCCTTATTGTCACGAACTAATGTGCTCTACAGGGAATGAGTGACCACCAATTCATTTAGAAATAGGGATTCCCTTTATATCAAAACAAAAGATCCGTATATATGTGTAACCAAAGGTTAAAGTGACATTATAGTTAAGTGCAAATGTCAGTTACAATGGAGCATTTTAACCCCCCAAAAACACTGAAATTCACCAGTTATACTTATCTGAAGAAACTATAACTTGTGCACAGTGTTGGCATCAATGATGTAATTTCAGATATCATCACTGATGTTAGCAATGATGTCATAGAACATTTCATGAGTAATGTAGTATGTGAGGTAATAAGCAGTGGATTTCTAATTTAAAAAATATATAAATAAGATATTATTACCATACCTAACTATAAAATCACTTTAAACTTTGTTTTTTTAGTGAATTTCTATGTTTTTTCTAGCATAAAGTAAGATTTTATTACTATATGTAACTATGCCAACCCCATCCTCGCGTGGCCTGGCTGTGTATGGCATGGGGTTGGCAATATGACCTGGCATACGGACAAGAGCTGCACCCAACCCCCTGTGGTTGGCCAGCTCCCCACTGCGTACGGTCCTTTTGTTTTTTAATATTTTCCTGATTCTGTTGGACACCCATATGAGTCTCTGGAGCCATCACATCCTCCTGTGTTCGTATGGAACTCTTTCGGGAGCACAAAGGGCTGTGCTGGCTTCTGACACATTTCTGAGGGATTGCGGGACCCTAAAAAAAACTATTGCTCAACTTTGACCCCTAGTCAGTCCCTCATGGACCTCCTCTACAAGGGTTAGGGTGTCAGGGTATCCCTAACCAGCCCCCTTTGACCTTAATTATTTTTAAGTTTTAGGACACAGGGCCAGAGTTCCTGAGTTCTGTAATGGCAACTGCAAAATTTCTACTTGTGTTACTACCAGTCAATCAGAGCAAATGCTATTGTGGGACGCACAGCAGCATCTTGCACCCTCGAGATGGCAAATGGGAAAAAAGGCCCTCGCACAAATCAGATAGGTCCATTAATTGAAGTTGCATACCCATGGGAATTTTGTGTATCCAAACATCCTGATATCTAAACATTTTGAACATTAATTTCTAAATCATTACTGAAGGAATTTATATCAAAGCACAAAAAGCATGCTTTCTGGGTAAAGATGTAGCTTTCTGCCAAATTTGGTGCAATTCAGTTCAGCCATTTTGGCTAAATCGCTTAAGTTTCCTATGGAAAATTGAATGGGGAAATTGTGTTTTGGGAGCCCTCCTTTTGCTCGTCTCCTTGATGAAATGAATATGTTTTTGCTATTTTGCTCGTGCATTGTTCTATGTAAGTTAGCATTCGCTGCACCATTTTATGTTTAGCCGCCATTTTGAATCTTGCCATTAACTGTGTATTCCCTCCTCGAGAAGCAGGCCGTGGAAAGTTTCATTCCTCCAAGGTTAGGTCTTGCTCTGCTAATGAATACACTGTTCTTATTAGCGCATACCTTTCCCACTAGATAGAGGCCTTCTCCCACTAGTCTAGTGGTAGGCACGGACAGAATGACCTTGGCATAGAGATAGTGTGTGCCCGGCCTCAGGATCGAAACTTATCCTTCTGTACCTCCTTTGTGTAGCTGCCTCCACCTGGAAATTTCCAGTCCAGCGTGCCTTCTTTGGTTCTGAATCGTTCATAATGTATCATCATGTTATCTGATGTCAGTCCCTCTACAGCAATCCCTAGAGCCTGGGCAGATTGGGCTCCGCTCTAGTGTACCTGAATAAATATTCGGTTTGTTTTCTCTACTGTCTGACCGACTCTTCATTTGTACGGAAGGCTGAGAGGTGGTCGCGAGTGACCTGGGTGGCCCTAATTGGGTCACTTCCTTCAGTTGGCAACCGAACAGGGACTCCATCGGGTGACCCATCCCCTCCCGCGGACGGGTTGGGAGATCGGGGCCATCGTTGGGTCGGACGGACGGATCCGGGATCCCTGTACGAGGAGAATTGTTTGCTTGCAGCTGCCCCTTCTGTCCCGCCAGACGGTGCCTCGCCCAGCGGTCATCCCGACTTTGGGTCCTGAACAGAGAAACCCTTGGATCTGACAGTTTGGTCCGAAGAGTCGGTAGTGGAGAATACATTTGTTTGACCTGTGTGCACCAGGTGAGTTTGTTTTGGTTCTTTGTGGATATGGTACCATTTGGTTTGTATTTGGCACGGTCTGAGGATCGATTTTGGTATGAAGTGTTTGCGAACACCTTACCAGGTAACATAGCGAATTTTGCTCACTTTTGAAAAATGCCTGGATTTAGTAGGTTCTTGGTTTATTGTTGTCGTTGTTGCTCTGCAGATGCTCGATTGGAAGAAAGTCAGCCGGCGCCTCCAGAAGGCACTCCGAACTTTGATATGTATGTGAAGCATGGCCTTGGCCCTATTATGTTTAGTACGCTATGGCACAAATATACGAGGGACAATGCCTAGTTGCAGTGGCCGTTGATGGGCACTTTTGAAGAACAAAAAAATGTGTTTTTAGAGGAGAAGTTGTTTGCGAAAAGAAGTACACAGCCTATGTTTGATTCTCTTCGAATGTGGCAAAAGCAGGCTAAACAGAGGCGAATGAAAGCAGAGAAAGAGGCCCGGAAGGGGAGAATGCAAACATTGACTCAAAAGGCTGTAGCACATGATAGAGAGGAACAAGAGATAGGAATTGAACGTGAACATAGGAGGTTTCGATTGAATATTAATAAATCTTATGTAGCCCGAGAAGAAAATGATACTTTTGTGGAGGAATTGGTAGCTACTCGGCCCCCACCCCCATATGCCCCACAGAGGATACATCCCGCTCTCCCCTCACAGGTCCAGCTACCCGGTTCTCCTGTCTCTGCTGTTTCTGTTTCTGCTTCTGTTACTGTTGATCAGACTGCCTTGGCCACGGCACCTCCTGTCCTTTCTTTGTTTTTGCCTTCTGTGGCAACTGAGACTGTTAGTACTCCTACAACGCCTATTGCATCAGCGTCCCTTTCGCCAGCTCTTACACCTGGAACACAGCCAGTAGCGATGCTAGTGCCTACTACTTCTGTTGTCACTCCCACTGTGTTCTTCCATTCCCCAACATCACAGAGTAGTGGGACACCAGTACGTGGATTTGAGGATAGAGACTGGACGAAGTTCAAGGAGCGAATGGGTCCGTATGTGCAATGGGAGATGGGAGATGCAGAGAAAAAGGTAGTGGCTAATCAGGCTGCTCAGTGGGCCTGAAACCCCATTTATGGTGTGGAAGATGTGTGGAACGTGATGAAAGATTATGAGCCTTTTGTACAACAGCATGCCCTTAAGCATATGTCAGCTACTTTAATCGGTCTTTGGGAGCAGTGTTTCAACAATGCAGCACCGCAAATTCTATATGATATTAAGGATCATGTATACATTACTGATATGGCACCCAGTCAAGTTTTTGGTAATGTTGCGACAATGGTTGCTTATCGGGGTAGACTGCTTGTGAAAAGCTCCACCCCGGTATCTCAGTTTCCAATGCGGGAGGTTCATCCTATCTATCATCTGGAAATACCAGAGCTGAGGGATCAGCATAATGCTGTTACTTGACCAGGGGTAGCGGCCAGTTTCCAAGAACAAAGGGTTTATACTCAGTGGAAAAGGAGTGAGGTCTTGTCTCTTAAGGCTCAGTTACCTGATCCTAGGAAGAATCCAACTGCTTATTATAATGAGTTGACTGAAGCTGCCTCTTCTACAGTGATGACACTCGCTGATATTGAAATGTTCTTTGGCTTACTAGTTTCGGTTGATATTTGGAGACAAGTACACACACAGGATCATGTTGCGGAATTGGGTGGTACCTGGGATCAAATTAAAGTATGGGATCAGGAGAGGAAGCCCGGTGAGAAGCCTAAAGCAGAGATACTTGCGTTGCCAGGTCGCATTATCACGTATATGCATTCTCTTATCCCCCCGAAAAAAGTTGATTGGGACAAGTTATCGGCTTGCCGTCAAAAGAAAGATGAGAGTGTGTCTGATTTTTTCACTCGGTTTGAAGGTGTGTTTCTAGATTATAGTGAGCAGGATTTGTCGATTGAAGGTGGGGTTCGATTGTTTGTTAATAGATTTGTTTCAAATTTGCCTCCCGAGATTGCGACTCAATTGCAGGCTTCCGAGAGCACCTGGTCCACCTCTTCCCCTTCTGTTATTTTGAATATGGCACAGTATTATGAACACAGGGAAAATGAGGATAAGGAGAGGACGGAGAAGAAGCACAAGGATTTGAAGATGAAAGTATTGTTGCAACAGGCTTCTAGGGGGAATGGTAGAGGACGTGGTGGTTTGTCCCGACAGCTTCCACGCACTATCAGGCCTACAAATACCACGCTTTTAGGGCTGAATCAGTGCGCGTATTGTAAAGAGGAGGGACACTGGTGTAGCGAGTGTCCTGTGCTTTTGCAGAAGGTGGCGGTCCTGAGAGGACGAGGTTCTTGTGGACGGGGTCGTGGAGCTGGTGGCCAGGACAGGGCTCAAAATGCTGTGGCCCGCAGGGTCGTTCTGATCAGAATTATTTTGATGACCCTCAGGGAGGCCAGTATTATCATGGTGATTACGATACGGATGAGGTAACAGGGATGTCTTACAGCTAGGACAGCCAGGGACAGAGTGAGGGACCAGTTCCCCGATACCTGTAGATCAATGTGGTCCGTACGTTAGTGCGGATGTGCATGGTTCGACTAAGGAGTTCTTGGTGGATACAGGTGCAACAAACAGCTCTATTTCTTGTTCCTTGATCCCTGGTGTACCGGTTGTGAGCCCCATTTCAAATCCCTTGCGTTGACTATTGGTCCTTTCACTGTGGATTCACCATTCTTGTTGATGTCTAATTGTGGAGAGAATTTGATGGGTTTGAACTTGTTGAAGAAATTGCATGCTACGATTTATTGCTCCCCGGCAGGTGTTTACATGACAATGAGTCCGAATGTCATGCGCGCTACGCAGTGCCTGTCCAAAGATGCGCCTCTTCCTGCGAAGTTTAAAGATGTACCGCCCACTCTTTGGGCGACAGGTGACACAGATGTGGGACTGTTACAGATACCGCCAGTTTCGATTCAGGTTAAAGACAATGCTATTTTACCTCGGAACCCTCAGTATAAAATACCACAGGCAGGTGAGCAAGCTCTATTGCAAATTGTACAGGACTTGATTGAGAAAGGGTTGGTTGAGGAGACGACGGCTAATGTTTGTAATAGTCCTCTTCTTCCCATTCTTAAATGGACACCTACGGGTTCCTCTGACGATCATGCAGATGTTTATCGCTTTGTGATTGACTTGCGGGAAGTCAATAAAATAGTGATTCCCCAGTTTCCTGTGGTCCCTGACATTACAACTCTTTTGACAATGATTCCTTCTTCTGCTACATACTTTTCTGTCATTGATTTGAAAAATGCGTTCTTCAGTATTCCCATTCATCCTGACAGCAGGTATCTGTTTGGGTTCCCCATAGCTGGTAGAAGCTTTAGATTCTGTTGCGCTCCTCAAGGCTATACAGAGAGTCCAAGTATCTATAGTCAGGCATTGAAAGGTCAGCTGGATTCCTTGTCGCTCTCTACAGGTAATGTATTGCTTCAGTATGTCGATGACTTGCTCATCGCCTCGGATACAGAACAAGGTTGCAGAGACAGTACGGTTAAATTACTGTTACATTTAGCTCAACATGGCCATAAAGAATCCCTTTCCAAATTTCAGTATTGTCGACCTACTGTCGAAGGAGGGTAGGAGATTGACCCCTGAGGGCATCAGTACCATTGTTAAAATGCCCATTCCACAAACTCACAAAGAGGTGCGCGCTTTCATAGGTATCACTTCCTATTGCAGGCAGTGGATACCTAGCTATTCGCTGTTAATCAAACCCCTGCTTGCTTTAACACTAAAAGATGTGCATGAACCCCTGCCCTGGACGCGATCCATTCGCTGTTAATCAAACCCCTGCTTGCTTTAACACTAAAAGATGTGCATGAACCCCTTCCCTGGATGCCTGAATGTCAGCAGTCTTTTGAGCAATTGAAAACTGCGCTTTGTTCGGCTCCAGTACTCGGCATCCCAGACTATACTAAGCAGTTTGTGTTGTACGTCCATGAGATGGCTGGTTGCGCGTTTTGTGTTCTAACACAAAAATTTGGAGATAAGCAACAGCCGTGTGCTTATTTCTCTGCTGTGCTTGATCCAGTCACACAAGCCCTCCCGAGCTGTCTAAGAGTGGTCGCGGCCGTGGCTGTCTCGATAAGGCAATCGGCTGGACTCGTACTTGATACTGACCTCACATTCATGGTACCCCATGCTGTAGATACACTTTTGAATAAGACAAAGACACAGAACCTCACCAGTGCATGTCTGACAGGTTATGAGTTAACGCTGTTCGCTAAACACATTATGATCAAACGATGTGCCACTCTGAATCCAGCCACGTTACCACCCCTCCCTTCTGAGAATTAGGAGATTGACATACATGATTGTATCTTCCAGATGGAAGAAGAGACGAAAGGACGGGTAGACTTGACTGATGTTCCCTTATCTGACCCCCAAGGGGAACTATATGTCGATGGCTCTTGCTCTAAATTACCAGATGGCACTACAACCGCTGCGTATGCTATTACTACGCTGCGCACGGTAGTTGAGACATCACGAGTTCCCTATCAGTCAGCCCGAGCTGCAGAGCTCGTTGCCCTAATAGGAGCCTGCGAATTCAGTGAGGGACTGGCTGTTAATATTTACACTGACAGCCAGTACACCTTTGGAGTCACCAACATTTTTGGGCGACTCTGGGCAGTGAGAGGATTCCTTACTTCCCTTGGAACAAAGATCCAGCACGGTCCTCTTATATATAGGCTTCTGTCTGCTTTGACTCTCCCTAAGAAATTGGCAATATTAAAGTGTAGTGCCCATAGGAAAGTTACTGACGATGTAGGTAAAGGAAACACTTTTGCAGATCAGACAGCTAAGGAAACAGCCCAGACTAGAATGAAAAGAATGTTCGTAGCAGGTCCTGCTAGGTGGGTGCCCGAGGTCACCATGTTTGAGGATACACTTGAGAATGTGAAGGAAATACAGAGTGAGGTCACAGTGGAGGAATTAGCAGTGTGGCAAGAAAGTACAGCACAAATTAACGATGAGGGATTTTGGATTGATAAGTCAGGGAAGCAGAGATGGATGTTGCCAGATGCGTATGTTCTCCTTGTGGTCATGATGGCTCATGGCGCAGCCCATATCAGTGCTAAGGGTATTTGAAAGTTGTTAGACCCTGTATGGCAAAATGACAACATTTCTAAGACAGCTGCACATTTAGTGAAGTACTGCCTGGTGTGCATGATGCACAATCCTACACCACTCGGTAATTTTGCACCACCCACTTTCCCTTTTGAGGTCCTCCAGATAGACTATATCGAATTAGACAGGGAAATAACCTGAAGTACGTGCTAGTGGTTGTCTGTGGATTTAGTAAATGGGTTGAGGCTTACCCCACTAAAGATAATACAGCGATTACGACTGCAAAGGTACTCCTGAAGAAGTTCTTTCCTTGTTTCGGCTTGCCCCATTTTAATTGGAGTGATAACGGAAGTAATTTTAATGCCAAAGTCAGTCAGCTAATATGTGATAGTTTGCACATAAAACAGAAGTTTCATGCTGAAAATCACCTACAATCAGCAGGTTTGGTTGAGAAGAACAATGGTACTCTCAAACTGAAATTGTCAAAGATTCAGGAGACAACAGGGTTACAGTGGCCACATGCTTTACCATTAGCTCTTTTGTTGACAAGAACAACAGCACATTCTAGGACAGGATTGTCACCATACAAGGTCGTGTTTGGACGCCCGGCAAATGTTTGGGGCATCCCGCGACCCCGTCGGTTTTCTGATATTGAGTTTCCATTGTTGATCGACTACCTGTGCCAGTTAACTGAAAATCTGCGTTCTATTTAGCAACAGGTCCGGGAGACTCTGCCAGATATACCAGAGGGGCCCGGACCCAACATTCGGCCTGGCTATTTTGCATTAATAAAGAACTTCCAGCGGAAGAAGAGCTTGGAGCCCTGGTGGAAAGGACCTGAACAGGTCCTCCTCGCAACTCGAACCTCTGTGAAAGTCGCCGGCCGAAAGAACTGGATTCATGCCAGCCATTGCCGCAGGATACCCTTGCCCTATGATCAGTGGGTGAGGGACAGCATCGGGGATACTGAGGGTGAGAAGGTGCCTCAGTTCGTCCCCTTTAGCAACGCAAAATTAACGTGGACCCAAACGGATGCAAAGATTGATGACGCGCTAAATGCAGCGGTCCCTACAGAAATCCGTGCCATTAAAGAGCCGCTGTTTGTTGACCCCTCTGTGCCTGGAGGCACCAGGTACAATTTGAGTCCTCGGCTGAGGAATAGTGCACCAAAGGAGAAGTCAGATTAGTTAGGGATGGACTGTGTAAGTTAGGGTGTACTTTGGTATAGTATCAACGGTGTTAGTTTAGGGTGTCGTGAGATTGGTGCACTGTTCTGACATTGGACAGGATAAATCGAACGTGCTCCCTAGCAGGGGGGTACGTTATCCTGTGTGACGTGGGATTCATCATGAGCTTAGGACTGAGCAAGCTCCACCGCTGGTGCTCAAGAGCACCAATGTTGATGAACAATAGGAGCCTGTACCAGTGAGGCTCTGACGGACACTGGGAGCACTTACCTTTGCTATCAGTTTTATTGCATTCCTCGTCTTGCTTCATAATGCATCCATTAGGTCGACCTATTGAGGAGGAGGAACAGCCATTTGCACCACTGCATTTAGCGCGGGGGTGGTAAACAAAGAGTAAAATAGTTTCCATATTAATTGTTGTGATTACGCTAATAATAATACTTGGAATATCCTGGTTTCTAGAGTAGAAGTATCCTGTGCACACTTTGGTTGATACGACACCCATTCCCCCTGAACACATTTTTGTTACTTTGGCCCCTCACAAAGAAGAGCATAGAAAGTCTTACGCAGACATTGTATTTATACAAATGTTGCATCAAGCCCATGATGTGTCCAATACAACTAATTGTTGGGTTTGTGGATTGCTCCCCTCAGTTAGTCATAAGAGCGACAGTTTGTTGTCCATGCCATTGTCATATATTGGTAGCTGTGAAGGTTGGTTTGAATTGTTCATTATGGTGCACTACCATTCCCAACTCTCTACTCTGGTTATGACACCTGCTGATTCTCGCACTGTGGTAGAGTATATACGTTTTCATCACGGGTTTACTCCCATAGGACCGGCTGGACAAAGGACTCTTGGTACATTGTCCCCAAAATCCTGTAGGAGCACATATGAAAAGGTGAAGAACGAAACATGGCTTCAAATGGAAATGGCTGATTTCCAAAGGTTTAACACCTCTGAGTATTTTCAATCTTTCCAAGCTCGCAATATTACTAAGGACAAACTGATGCCGGTGTCCGTGGTCAACACAACCGTTAGTTTTTGTGTCCAGGGGACTGGGGAGGTAAAGGTGGGGGAGAGTAAATGCAATTTCATCTACAGACGGAGAACGATTAACAGTCTGCCTTTGATCCTACCCCATAATGTCTATTTTGTCTGTGGATTCCAAGCTCATGTCTGGCTTCCGAGGGGATGGTCAGACAGATGTTATCTCTCTTTCCTCCTTCCTCCTGTGTATGTTGCCCCATCCAATTATCATAAAGATCATCAGCTGCAGCGTAGGAGTACATACTTGCCCCGAGTCAGAAGGGTTGTTGACACAAAGGATATAGATCAGACAGAACCTACTGCACAACAGTTTGGGGATGCCATAAAGTGTCTACTACCTTATTGGGGTCCCATGAATAATAGTCTCCAAATTCGTCAGTTAACAAGAGTGGTGGAGGGGGTTATTAATACAACTGCTAGGATACTGACAAACATCACTGCTGATCTTCAGGCTACGAGATTAGTCACTTTGCAGAACCATATGGTGTTAGACGTCATACTTGCAGATAGGGGTGGGACTTGTCACGTCATTGGCAGCAGCTGTTGTGTTTACATACCTGATCACACTCCCAACGTGTATGCAGCTATACAGAAATTGCATAGACTTTCATCTGAAATTCACCAAGAGACAGGTGTGGGGACCTTATCAGGGTGGTTCTGGAACATACTCACCTCCTGGGGTTGGAAGATCCTCACTTTTCTGGCTGTAGTTGCCGGTATCTTCTTCACATGATGCCTCTGAATACAATGTCTCCCAGCTTGTTGTTCCTATTGTGTCACTATCCTCATTCCCAAGCTGAAGATGCCAGTCCATGATACTAGTGCAGCAGTTATGTTACAAAAACAGATTGATGCAATGATGCAGATTGATGAGGGCATCTTTGATACTACATCATCCCTTGCAGCGTCTATTCCTGAGTATATGGATTGGTCTGAGTACTGATGTCCTTTTGCTTATTAGAATGTTATGTCTTTTCCACCCACCATATAAAAATTGTTAGCAAATGCTAAAAGGAGGGTCTGATGAAATGAATATGTTTTTGCTATTTTGTTCATGCACTGTTCTATGTAGGTTAGCATTCGTGGCACCATTTAATGTTTAGCCACCATTTTGAATCTTGCCATTAACTGTGTATTCCCTCCTCGAGAAGCAGACTGTGGAAAGTTTCATTTCTCCAAGGTTAGGTATTGCTCTGCTAATGAATACACTGTTCTGATTAGCGCATACCTTTCCCACTAGATAGAGGCCTTCTCCCACTAGTATAGTGGTAGGCACAGACAGAACAAACTTGGCATAGAGATAGTGTGTGCCCGGCCCCAGGATCGAAACTTATCCTTCTGTACCTCCTTTGTGTAGCTGCCTCCATCTGGAAATTTCCAGTCCGGGCGTGCCTTCTTTGGTTCTGAATCGTACATAATGTATCATCATGTTTTCTGATGTCAGTCCCTCTGCAGCAATCCCTAGAGACTGGGCAGATTGGCTCTGCTCGTGTGTACCTGAATAAATACTTGGTTTGTATTATCTACTGTCTGACCGACTCTTCATTTGTATGAAAGGCTGAGAGGTAGTCGTGAGTGACCCGTGTGGCCCTAAACGGGTCACTTCATTCACACTGAAGGGTCACTAAAAACCTTTCCAGGAATTAGCTGAAGTGGATGAGACTTCTTTTGGAAAAGTGTTTGAAGATTCATCAACCGGTGCCAAAGTTATTAGCAAACTAATAAAACCAACCCCAAAAAGCAGTGGCCTTTAAACTGTGGGGTGTGCCCCCCTGAGGGGGAGTGGAGTAATATGAAGGGTCGCCAATGTACATCTCCACAGTGGCATGCACAAGCTCCCTAACATACTTACTTGTGGTTTTCATGAGTGCATTTTGGAGCCTGTTCCCGTTATTGTGTGTTTTTTGCCTTATTTTTAAAAGCAGATGAGCTTGTTCTGAAAATGGTTTGGTCTTGAGTAAGAAAGAACAGGAACAGCCTTGTAAACTCGGCAAGGTAGCGAAGGGGGACAGGGAGGCTGAGCATTGTGCACTATACATTTTTTTTCCAACTGTCTGTAGAATTTTCAGTCTGCTTGGTAGTAAAGTTACATTGCATTTTGGCATTTGCCATTTTATACCAATATTCTAAACTTGCAAATATTTTCCTGGGATGCATTGGTTTTGAATTCCTGCTTCAATACTGCAGCAGTTACCCTCATTATGGTTACGAGCACATGGGCTCGATCTGCACACACTTTTGAAGCAAATCAAACATTGGTATTTCTCTTTGAAGTCTATGTATTCCCCTTGGTAAAATTGCTCTAGTCCTTGTCAGACTGAAATATCAAACTTGGAAATATAAGTACACTGTGTCGTCTGAAATTCTTTAAGTTCATGGATTAGTAACAAAGGGGCCGATTCACAGAACTAATTTGAGATAAAATCCTAAACTTACTAATTTTGGTATTCACAGAAGGCATTTAGTAGTAGTAAAGTTAGGACTCCTAACTTTACTACTACTAAACTGAGATAAAATCCTAAACTTACTACTTTTGGTATTCACAGAAGGCATTTAGTAGTAGTAAAGTTAGGAGTCCTCACTTTACTACTACTAAATGCCTTCTGTGAATACCAAAAGTAGTAAGTTTAGGATTTTATCTCAGATTAGTTCTGTGAATCGGCCCCAAAGTGATTTCAAAAGTGCCCATTTCAAAATACCCAGCTCCCTGGTGCTCTTGATTACTAACTTTCAAATTGGCCAACATATCTCTTGGTAAACTCATACGAGGAGCATCGCTAGCTATAATCAAGTACAATTTTGGTACTATTGACCCTTTCGGTGAGGTGAAGCAATCATGTATCTGGCTAGGGGGCACACCAGCTTTGAAGACTGGGGCTTTGCAGAAAGAATATGGAGGAGCATTTATATAGAATGTTTGGATTAAACTTTGGAAATGGTATATTGTGAACAGGGGCACTGGAATTAAGCAGCAGAGGTGGACCAAATTTTACAGCAGTGTTGACTAAATTATACAGCAATAAAAGGCAAATTATGCAGCTTAATGCTGCATATTTTGTGAAAGTATTATATGATTATTTTGCCATATTTACACATGTTAATATATTGCCTGGGCAAAGGTTTCGCCACACTGGTACCAGTTTAACACCCAAAAACAGCAAATAAGCAGCAATAGTACAATAATACAGCAATAAGCTGCTGAAAGGTGAACAGTCAAAAGTGTGCAAAGAGTCTCCCACTGTGTAGCAGCAGTAGTTTGTGCATTTGTAATAACTTTTGCTCCATTTGATCCAGAAACAATCTTTGAGTTGTTAAAATCTGCAGATTATGCAGCTGATAATTGATTATGTGGCAAATGCAGGAAATCCATAATTTGGTGAAAAATACAATGGCCCTAATGGTGAAAACTTCATAAAGCTGAGATAATATAGTTTTCTGCAGTGACTTTGCATAGGAGTCTGGGTGGGAGTCTGAAGTTGGGTACTGGTTGTGGTTTTAAAGAAGAAACCACAGTGGTAGATGTGTTTTGAATGGTAATTTGAAGAGGA
The DNA here is from genome assembly GCA_963921515.1 of Calotriton arnoldi. NCBI lineage: Eukaryota > Metazoa > Chordata > Amphibia > Caudata > Salamandridae > Calotriton > Calotriton arnoldi. Next base: position 54,171 of record CAWUFW010005439.1, read on the forward strand.
GTTTTAAATTGGGTTTTTGGAGGGTTGGTGGTGCTTTGAAAAGTGGTTTTGAATGGGGTATTAAGAGGGCCCCCTAAATGATCTCCTGCAGAGTGGGGATTGAAAGGTGTTGAAAGGTGGATTATTGGTAGGGGTATGTATGCCCCTACCACTAGCAATTAGGCCAAAAAGGTAATTTAAGTTTCAGTTAGGGTCTCAATAAATTATTCCCTTGCTCAACCCTTGGTAGCTGGCAACGAGCAGGCAGGCTTAACTTAGGAGACATGTCTGTGAAGCATTCAAAAACACCAATACATTAAATAAGTAAGTCACAACACACAATAGAAATTCACAATCAATTGTTTAAAAATAGGAAATATTTTTATGACTAAAATGAGGGAGTCTGTAGTGGGCTTGATGACAGATGTCTGGTTGAGAGCTCTGGAGAAGGAATCTGGGTGCCAATTTGCTTGGCATTCAGGATAGGATGTTGTAAGCACAGGCCATGATGACTCTTTGCAGAGAAGGTCGGGATGGGGCTTTGGTAAGAAGACCTGGATGGAGCTTTTGCCCAGTGGAATTCCCAGTGTGCTAATGATTTAGTTAGCCTTCTTACCCATGTCTCAATCTGCCATTTCAAATGTTGGAGGGAAACTTGACCCCCGAACATTTTGCTCAGGGGGTTGCTTGGCATAACAATGTTTGAAGATCGCTGCCTTGTAGAAAATGGCCCTAACTATAACTACCCAGGGGCAACAGCAACTGGTTAATGTTTATATATGTTATGGTTAGGTATAGTAATGAGATTTTAGCTTACATTAAAAAAAACCCTAGTAATGAATTGAAATCAACAAAGGTTAAAGTGATGTTATAGTTGAATTAACACAAAAGCCAACATTTAAAAACAAAAAAAACCTGAAAATCACCATTTATAATTTACTGAGTTAACTATAACCTATGCCCCTGCCCTCTACTGCTTATCACCTCACAGATTACATCATTTATGACATGTTAAATGACATTATTCATGACATCACTGATGGAATTGGTGAGTAGCAAATAAGTGAAAAGGTAACATAAGAATAGAAGTAGATCTAGAAATGAGTGAACTAACTATGGATACGTCTTTTTAAAAAAAATTACTCGATTTGCCTCCAAATGTTCCTAATTATAGGACATAGATAAAACATGTAAATTTGGGCATCCACAATCTTTATGTTTTGACATTTTAGACAACCTTAATAGTGTATAATAAGTTTAGGGTGCTGTAAGAAAAAAGTATCAGCAATATTGTGTTGCAGTAAATACGTTTTTTAACAGGTACAATGAAAGCCAAAAAATCAAGGTCTATTAACTCAGTTACCCATTCCAACATAACCAGATGGAGTTTCTAATTACCAATTCACTAGTATCCTCAGATCAGCATTTTTAACATGTAATTGGTAGGTCATTAACTTTGAATATTTACTTAAACTGCCAATGTGTTTAGAATACAATATTAATCTCACAATTCTTGCTGTAAATTAAGGTATTTTTTTAAATGTGAGTCAATTAAATTATATAAAATTTAGATAGTCCCCTGAAGTTTAACATCAAATGTTATCTTAATACTGGAGAGTTCAGTAGCACTCCATACAGTTGTGTAACTGTGAAAATGGGAAAGATACAGGTATCAATACATATCCCACCTACAAGTGCTGTGTCATAGACACATTTTTATATTATATTTTTAAGGTATTTCAGGTTATTAAACTTTGTTAGATACGGGTTAGTCCTTGTGAAGATGATCCTGGCTTTAATTAAATCAAATTTGGATAATGTGTAATGTTTGGATTATTTAAAAACTGAATAAGCTGAAGTCTAACTGCCCAATAACAATGTCACAGGTTTGTACATTGTGAAGCCCACTTCTTTTAATCTGCAAACTAATTTGGGCTTAATAATAGAGGGTATTTTATTTGCCCAAGAAAAAGATTTAATGTGGAATGTTAGCTACCAAAAAAAAAGTACTTTGTATAAATTCAGGTAACTGTTGAAAAAAGAGGCATTTTGGCAAAACAATCATCTTTATGTAATTGACTCTTCCAATTAATGAAAGTGGAATAAATTGGGTTTTATCAAGAAATGATAAAACAATTAACTTCAGATAATTTATCAGGAGTTTGAAGTTTGAATAGCAGATTAATATTATAATGAAAGATGACTGCTAAGTATCTAATGTGTCCCTTCCTAAATATAATCCATTCCTAGTCTTTATATTCAATAGTTTTGACATTGTTTCAGTTTTAGAATTACTGTTCCTGTAGCCTGAATAATTAACAAAAAACAATGGAGGAAATGTGGCCTACTGGCCAGAACTGCCAACTTTAGAACTGTGGAATCAGGTTTGAATCTGGGAAATCACTTAAACTCTCTGTGACAAAAGAAAATGAACAACTGCCTCTCAAGTAACATGTCTGGTTCTCATGTAAAGCAATCTAATACCCATAGGCTACGTCTGCACTAAATTAAAACTGCACAAACAGTATTCATGATTAAAGAATATGAGTCACTTGAATCTGAGATAACTAAAAGATCATTGGGTATAGTAAAACTTTTATTTAAATTATGAAATAGTTTAAAACCAATAATTATTATTTCACAAAGAAATTACTGGGGGCTCAACTGATAATGGGAACATGAATGGAAAAAAAGTGAAGCCAAGTCACAAGATGCCACTTGATAAATCAATAATTGATACAAAGGCAGTTCTGATTTAATAAAGCGTACGGTCTACCAAGAATACTTGTTGGTCTATGTGACTTACTTAACCTAAGGTAATTTCTGTTATTGCTACAATCATTTTTTTAAATATCTTACTATCTGAATTTTTTCAAGTGTCCAAATTAATATCACATTAGCCTCAGGCCACAAGTCTGGTACCCTAACCGCCAACACCAGATGTAAATAAAACATGTCTAAGACTATATAATGTTCCAAAATGTATCTTTCCTATATCTTTCAATTAATGAATTATTTTTCAAAGTTAGGGCCTGATTTAGATTTTGGCGGGACTCCCATTGTCCGTCCATGGTGGCAGTTCCAAATACTCTGCGGAGCTGATGGATTCCTGCCTGCCGTATTTAGATTTGGACTTGCTGAACCACCGTCCACGCTAACAGACTGTTTTCTGTCATGTAAGCGGCTCACTTACTTCGACGCAGCATACTCCTCTACTCCAGTACTCCATCGCCATCAGGGAGGCAGGTTTACACCAAGCCTATTAAGATTTCACAGTTGTGCCTGCATTGTTCTAGCAGCAGATTTGTGACGGAGTGAGTCAGTCGCGGGACACATTCAACATTGTACTATTCCTATGGCTTTGGCATGGATGCTAGCATTACACACATGATGTGTTTCTGCTAATTGTTGTCACCTGCACACCATCACCTGGAGGTCCAGAGGACTGGTGGTGATTCTCCCAGCCTCCCCAACCACTATATTTCCCTGGGAGGAGAAGGTCTTGCTGATCCTACATCCTGAAGGTCTAACAGGAATCCCTGGATGAGTGGAGAATGGTAAGTAATACTTGTTAATGTGTAACTAAGCATAAATGACATTCTGCTTTTAAATTAGCTGTTGCAAATGTGTTTTACCCTTTTTTACCATATAGCATAGCCTCCTCACTCACCCCAGTTGCCCAACCAGCCCAACCTTTTACCCTAACTCAGGTTTCCTTGCTCAACCTAGTTCAAAACTCCCATCCCATTCCCAAAAACTCTTGCGTCTTCACAGGCATCCACTCCAACAGACACAAGCAGCACAATCACACACACACATAAACACAAACACGCAAACAACATACACAGCCTATTCAAACTACACCCACCAGCACCACAAGAACCAACAACCACACCAACCACCACCAGAGAACACCCATCAAAACCAACACACTTACACAAAAGAACACCTACACACAAAATGACACCAATGAAACGCAAACACACACTCATCACATTATCAAACACCAGCCAAAAAACACACATCCAAACTTACACAATAAACACCCCAGACTCACATGCAACTGCAAACATACAGACGCAAGCACATCACCCTCTCCAACTCCCCCAACTCAAAAAGCCACTCCTCTACTACCCCTACTACCCTTTCTCCTTTTTTTCTTAAATTTTATTTTTGTAATTGTAAAATCGTACATTAGAGAATTATCTCAAATATTTTTACCTATTTTTCATGAATTTATGTTAACTTAATAAGTGAAAAATGAACACATATGCATTACAGATAAGGGAAAAAATGCATGTAACAGCAATCTACAAATGCATAAGTCCAGAGCAAATATAAACAGACAATCCATAAGAAAACAAGTAAAAAAGTAGCTTATCATAGATTCCGATGACAACAGAGTTGATTTGCTTCATGGACAAATAGCATCAGCAAAGAAAGGACTTGGACAATCGGGGTCAAGACAGAAATGGAAGTGCAAAATGGAAAAATAGGTATGCTTCTACCTCGTATCCCTTCAATTCCGCCAAATCTGGTTTGGAGTATTACCCACCACAGTTTCCTCGATGGAAAGGCACATTGTCATTGGCCCGGCAGAAATATTGGCTGGCCTCCCTCCGACAGCCGCTTTTGCCTATGACATCGTAGACACAGGAGGACAATTCTGGCAGAGAAGGCGGCATTCAGACGGATTACCAGCATCTAAACTGAGCTGGTGGACCGCGTAGTAGGCGGGCTGAGAAGCCATCAGAAAAGCGATGGCAGGACCAGATCCGTCAAGACCTACACAGACCCCTAGTTATTCCAAAGTCATTTCATTTATGATTTCCTGCTGGTTATCATTAGTTGCCATTGAGTTTATTATTAAATTGTAAATTAATTGATTCCATAATTCCAGGTTTGCTTTATCATATAATTCATTGCAGTCATTATCTGAACAACCCCCTCCTCACCACATGCTCTTCCATCCTTTTCTATTTGCTGATGTCTTTTTTCTATGTTTTGCTTTAATTGTCTTGCTAAAATGTCCTCACAATTCTCACTAAGCTTACGCAGTTCCCGGTTGTTTAGTGATGACTATTCTTCAGTGGAAATTTTCCATTTTAAATCGTTGCTTAATAGTTGTTTGGCTTTCAATTCCTTAAGGTGTTCTATTTGCATTTTATGATTTGTCCTCTTTCTCTCCTTTTCTTTCACTGATGGAAAAACTTGTTATTATGTCTCTTAATTAGGACTTGTCAGAAGCCCATACCATACAAATGTTAGACTATCCCAGTTATTAAAAGTTGAACAGAATGTGATTGGACATATTTTATGAAGTTAAGGTTAGCCAGTAGATATGGATCCAATGTCCATCTTGGTGAATGAATATTGTTGATTGGATTTAATTTAGTATCTAAGAAAAGGACTAGAGTTTCTGGAATATGCCTTGGAAGGATCTTAATTTGCACATCTGTATGCAAGAATTGCTTTGAAAGAAAATCTAATTGTGAAAGAGGTTTATGGTGAGATGAAGGAAACGTATAGGCAGGTTTCTTAGGGAATGTTCTCCGTTGACTATTGTAAAGTGTTGGAGGGTGGTTCTTACCACATAAACTGGCACGGAAATGTGCTGCCTGAAATAACAAGACACACATCTGAAAATGCAGGAATTGAGTCAGGAGTGACACTATTTATTTAAACAACCAAACAATAAATGTCAAAGACACATCATTAATCAAAAATAAGGCCATGCAATCTAGCAAGTAACAAGTGTTAAGAAGACTCGTCGCAGATCATGAGCAAAAACATGCAATCTAGTAAGTTTAAAATCATGACAATGCAAAGAGAGAGAGAAATTGAACATCAAAGTACAATGAAGCATTATAACCTTTATAAAAAATGCTAAATAAAGCAGTTAACTGGGAGCACTTCACTGTGAAAAACCACTGTGTGAAGTGATCAATGAATAAGTTAGCGAGTAGCCCTTTTATACACCTTTAATGAGGAACCATTGACCGCAAGATCTAACTTTAGCAGGTGTTTGACCGCAGAACATAACAAAAGCTGAACATTTTATTTGAAAACACCGCCACTTCTTGGAAGCTCTAAGGCGGAAGCTCATATAAGGCTATTGTTTATTTTAAGCCATGTTGCTGTCTTAGTTTCCAAAGATATCAAAACATCAGGTGAGAAACTGCGGAAAGCCTCAGTTGGCCCCTATCCCTACTCTTAGCCCATCTTGATCTTCTAGATGACAGATGCATCCTGTTATTGCTATATCTTCTTGATGTTAAGAAAGATATACATGCAGAGGACAGGGGCTCAGAGACTTGTTCATCAGAAAGACAGTGACCTGAGGTTATTGGCCTTCATAGGAGAGATACATCTGAGGTTACAGGAGGGCATGAGGCCTACTGCATCTATTGGCGCTCAAGGCAGTGTGGACAATTTTAGTACAACCCTATCTATGGGCTGGCAGGGACATTTGAGACACTAATGCTTCAGATATGGACAGAATGAGCCTGGGGCACTAAATGGTAAATCTAGACCCTGCTTCAAAGGTTCAAAGTCATTACATAGGTCACAGATTGCTTCTAATACGTTTTGTTTAAAAGTACAATCCAATATATTAGTTCAATCTTTATTTGATAATACTGCAGTCTAGTCACCTCTCAAATAAATAGAAGTGAAACAATTGTTCTACTAGTAATCTTATATAACAACTTGGATTGTCTGTATTAGGAATGTAAAGGCTTGCTATTGAAAATACAAGATTTAAATTTAAGAGTTGCTATAGCCCACCTACTATCTGGGTCAGTACTGATTTTAATTAGCTCAATTTCAGCACTTTTCTTCTTAAGATTGCACTGTCATGATTACTTGTTTCTTGTTTGCATATAGCTGTAACGGTAGCCCATTTGGCACCTAACTGATAGGCTTTGCTATGAGGAATATAAGTCCTTTGTAAAAAAATGACATCTAATTTTGATTCATATAAAATATGAATCTATCTCTTCAGGAAGTGACCTCACTCTATTTTCCATTCTCGATTTGCACAGGAGCAACATCACTGGTTTACTGGAAAAAAGCATCTTCAAAAGAAGACACCGGGCAAGTGGACGTTATTCTCCATGATGCATCTCCACAGAAAGTGACATCACTGCATTTCCCATGATCCATCAGCAAAGGAAGTGGCTTCAGTTCCTGCCTTGTCCTACTTTCAGCCTTCTCCCTACTTCAGCTCCCTACTTCCATCAACACTTGAAGGCATCCAATCACCTGGGCGTCTCCAGCAAAGGCCAGACAGAGATATGGGCATTGCCTGTTAGGGCCTGATAGAGTCAGGAAGGGCCTAAACCCCTTTTCCACTGAAACATGCAAGGTATGATATCAGCACCCTATACTGCTAATCCCAGCAATCACTCCCTGACCAGACAACCACTGACTTAGTATTTGTATAGAACATGGAATGAACCTTGTTCACATGCCAATAACTACCACACACCTTCAAACAACAGAACATGCATTTCAACTCATGCTCATCTAAAACTCGCTCTGCTGTACACCACACTCCAGACATAATCGCCTATCACCAGCTTAGTGCCCTTTTCATTACATAAGTATGGTTTACCCCCACAAGCTCACACATCATAGATGTCCTTTTTCCCACAGTTTACAGCATCCAGCGTATGGACCATGTACATTAGACATAAGTCTTCCTGGTGCTGTAACCAAGGCAAGCCAGTAACTCACATCCCTATGGAATTGCTGACAGGCCATTTCTCACTCTCTGCAAATCATACTACCACCTTCCATATCATTTACAGACCTGCCTGGCAGAACCAAGACTTCACTGATGAATTCTCAGATCTCCATGCCACCTTGTCCTCCTGACATGCTCCCACCACCCACTTGTGGGACGTCAACCTTAGAAAACACATGTTCATGAAAAATAAGAGATACTCTCCTTTGAAACATTCAATGTAGCATACCATGTCACACAACCAACACACTCCGAAGGCCATGTCCTAAACCTTGTCTTTTCAATGTAAGCAACAATGCAATGCAAACAACTCATATTCCTGAACTGGACGAACCACTTTGCCATCCCTATCACCCTGCTCAGCATCCTATCAAAAAAGCAAGCACAACCGAAAAAAAAGGACAAAATCTTCAGATCGTTTGAAGACTTCTCCATAAACAACCCATTCTTGAACCCATCTCTGACCCTATCAACTCAACATCTGATGCCAATACTCTTTTAAAAAATGTCAAAATTTTTTGACAACTATGCAAACATCCACACACCCATAAAAACATGCAAGTGCCTGACAAAGACTTCAGCACCCTGGTCCACTACAAACATTGCTGACATTAAACAATCTATTAGCAGAGAGGAAAGAAAATTACAGCAAAACAGAACTTCTGATGACTTCATTATTCAGAAGTCCCTCCGCTCAACATGCACACATCTCAGTACATCAGCCTTAGCAAGGTACTATAACAACACCATCAATAAAGCCACCAACAGGAGCAGAACACTTTTCAAGACACTCAAGCATGGCATCAACCCCTTGAAAGCCCACTTATTCTTCACTCAAAAGAAAAGTGCAATGGCATCAACCTCTTTCAGTAACACAAATACAGAAGATAATACAGCACATCAGTAATCTCATGCCCGCTTCATCTATCTATTATGCTCACCCCTTCCTCCTGCATCCTGAAATTGCCATCCTTGAATATCATATCTCTCTCAGATTTTGCCTACATACTTATCTCCCTCAAAGTCACTTCTTTTGAAGATGATATATTACTCTCGTCCTTCATCAGAGCTCTCTCTGTGGATGCTCTGTCTGCCCTATTTACCACTGTCAATGCCTCCATCAATCACAGCATCTTCCCAGAACATCTCAAGACAGGTTGGATCTTCTAACTTCTAAAAAAACAAAACCATACCTTTATGACCTCACAAACTACTAGCCCATCCCTCACTTACCATTCATTGGCATGATAATTGAAAAACAGCCTATTTTCAACTTGAATATCACATTAATGCTAATCATCTCCTGAACGACTGCCATTCTGGCTTCAGATCATGCTGCAGCATGAGACCATTACCTTAAGTTTTGTAGATGATGCCCTCCTGACCTCAGGTGAAGATGACCCCTGCCTGCTGATATTGGTGGATGTCATAGTTGCTTCGACTATTCCACCCTCATATGCATCTTGTAGTCTTGAATGGGATTCACAGGCAATTTCCTTCACTGGGTCTTCTCCTACTTTTCTAAAGTAAAACCAGTTTATCCACTTAACCACCTGCAGATACTGAAAGATTCCTATAAAAGTGGTGTCTTCCAAGGTACCATACTGTCGCCTGTCATCAGGTGCTCTACTCACAGGTAATGCATCAAGATTCATTAATATATGGCGATGATACATAACTCTACCTGAAAGTCTTCTCTGTTGAAGATAAACAACACCTAAAACACTATCTATCCACCATTTAGATCTCTCTGGATATCTAGAAATTACCTCACACTCAACTCAACAAAGACATAATTCTTGTTATTTGCAAAGAACAACGAACAAGAAACAGTACAAATCTGGCCCAATCATGTAAACCTTGATGGTAACGAACCGTAACATTCACTGAATGCCAAGTCAATTTGGATTCACCATGGACACCAACCTCACCCTCAAGGAACACATTGCTAAAAATCAAAAATGACCTGAAACCAACTCTGTCTTCTTAAGAACGAAAATCAAACTGTTTCTTCTGGGTGACCATGGTAGCAGTCTGGATGCGAACCAACTGCCTGAAGCTCCACTCCAACAAGACGGAAGTACTGGTCTTCAGCAACAAAACCTCCCTATTCGATTCCAACTGGTGGCTGTCAGAGCTAGGACCAAAACCCACACCCACAGACCATGCAAGAAATCTAGAGATCATCTTAGATGGCAATCTCACCATGACAGTTCAAGTCAACATAGTGTGCACCTCTTGCTTCCACATCCTACGCAATGCGCAAAAGATCTTCAATGGTTGCCTCAGAACACTAGACAGACCATCACACAAGCACTCTTCACCAGAAGGCTGGACTAGGGCAAAACTCTCTATTCCAGAATCTGCAAACAAGTCCTACACAGACTCCAGAACATCCAGAACGCAGCTGCAAGATTCATACTCAACCTCCTACAACGTATCCACATCACACCTCATCTCAGGTTTCACTGGCTCCCCATTCACAAGCACGGCCAACTCAAACTTCTCACACACACATACAAAGCCCTACACAATACAGGACCCCACATCTGCAAAAGTAAAACTGGAGGTCGCTCATTCTCCTACATCACACCCATGACATGGAACAATCTCCCTCCACACATCAGAGTCTCCCCCTCACTTCTTGAGTTCTGCAAGAAGCTGAAGATATAAGCAGCTTGGGACCACACACCAACCCTCCTTGCCCAAGTGCCTGAATACCCTCTCGGGTGATTAGTGCGCTATACAAATCAAAATAGCATAACATAACATAACATAAAAAGGGACTGCTTTTCAAGATCTCGTACTCTCTCATCTGAATAGTGGTAATGGCCTGCTCCATTGCCTTCAAGACTCCACATTGGCACCCCTTAAGAACATTCTACACACCGCAGGGCATCTCATCCAGGACTTGAAGAAATATGATCACATTATCCCCATACTGATGAAACACCATTAATTCTCCTTGTTGAACCATACCATCTTTAAAACCAGCTGCATCATCTACAGAGAACCCACTGGCAGGACACCAACAGACTACAGAATAAGAACTGCAAAAACAAAGCTGCTGGCTTTTATCATCTCTGCACCTAGCATCAGGAACAACATCCCTAGTTCCAGCATGATCACCCTAACACAACTGTCATTTAGGACAAAGTTGAAGATGCAACTCTTTACAGAACACTGCATCACAATGAATGAATTAATAGTCCACAAATCAACTACCTTGCCTATAATTTGTTGAAATTGTGTTGGTCTTTGACATTGTACAAAGTTTCTCTGCCTTTTGGGTATTTTTTGTTATAGAAACTCACCATGCATACATACATAATACATACATACATACTTACATACAAGAATTGCTTTCCTTTTTCAGGAGCTGTCTAATCTTCCCTTAACATTCCAAGTAATATCATTCAGCTTTTTCTTTTCTCCTCTTTTGCGCAGCTTCCTCTTCCTCATATTGTGCAGTAAAACTTTGATAAAAATGATGAGTTATTTTTCCTTAATGCACCGTCCACCCTCTCATTTCCATATCCTTTACCCCAATGGAAAGAGCCCTTTCAAATCTATGGCCTATCGCTTATGGCTCTGGTCTATGGACAAACAGTAGGAGGATCTTATGAAATCATGGCTTTCAAAAGAGGCAAAGGGGAGTTGGAAAGTTCTGTGGTTAAGAACATATGTCCTTTTATCAAATTATACCAACACCTAAAGGAGTATAGTGAACCAACTCTGCTATTGTCACTAGATGGATAAATGTGCTTGAACTATATTTAATTTAGGATGTAGAAACCTCACCCACCAATAGTGGCATGGTTCTTCATAGGTTTCTTTCCTACACCCAGAACAAAGTATTGAACCTGAGTGGGCAAGGCTAAGGGCATTTGTCTTATTGTTTTAGGCCAGCTCACAGTGAACTCTCTGGCTTCCCTCTATTAGGTTATGATCTTTGATCTCAGGTTTCCTATCTGTTATTAACTTGGTAAAATGTTTCCGTTTATGTTCCTCTAGCAGGCATTTGATTTGAACATTATTTCTTCTGGAGTGGTTTCCAACCTTTCCAAAGTGTTTTTTAATAATTCACTCTTTTGGTGAAGTGGATTAATTTCTTATATAAACTTTTGATTTTCCTTATCTAGATCCAAGACTCTTGTCACCATTTTATCTACAGATTCACAAATCCAATTAATCTTTTCATTCTGAGAAAGCAACATATGTTTAACATTTGCCAGTCAATTATTAACTTTAGTTTGGCTCTCTTCTGTTTTCCATGTACTCTGATGTTTAACAGTTTGCAGTTTCTAAAGTTGCTCTAATTATGAACATCAATGTCAAATCACTACTATCTACATTATTATTTTCTCTTTCGACACCTTCCTCCTCAGTTTGTCTTTCTGAAGCTCTATGTTGATAAACTGGGTTTACTTTATTTAGAGTAACCTCAAAAGACTAGTTTATTGATTACAAAGAAGAAATTGAAGTTGTCTGCTGTTTTGATTTTGATCCTTTTCTCTGTGCTTCCTTCAAGTCTTCAAAGATCTGATACAGAAGATTTAATTACCTCTATTTGGTGGTGTGTTTCTCCTTCAATTGTTGCTATATCCTATATTGGAAACTGGACCAAACCACACATCTCTGCTGGTTCTGTAGTGACTTCTGCTTTGGTTATGTTAGTTCCATTAACTTGAACTGTAGAAATAGGCAGCATTATCTGTTTTCTAAAGGAACCTCATTCTAGTTCCTGGCGATTTCCTGGCTATTTTTGCATTTTTCCTTTTATTTATCGATCTCATTTAGCCCCCAAGCACAATCTATTGAAGTGAGAATGAGTATTCCCCTTGACCAGTCAGATGTGAGAAAGATTTATGGGATTTCTTACTTACTGTTACTTACAGTGTTAAATGTGGACGCTATGGAAGCAGGTCAAAGGGACACTATCAATTATGCACAAGCACTTTGAGATTTAGCATAGTGCAGTACGATTCCCCTGCAATTATTGCTGACCTTGCAAGGACTCAAGAGTGACCAATCAAGCGCTGTGTCATCTTTCATCTTTATTACCTTACATCTAAATGAGGTCATTATGATATCCCTCGGGCACCTCAAACAGCACCACCAAACTCTATCCTCTCCATACCAATCTCCAGGCTGTCTCCTTCTTCTGCTTCTTCTTTTCTCCTTTTCTCAGCCGTTCAACCAAACTAGAAAATGACAGAGCCTCAGAGTTCACCACCAAGAGAATTAAATGGGCTGAGGGGATGCTCAATTTACCATCGATAGAGCTGCAAATAGAGCTGTACCTTGACCTCACACTTCCCTTTGGGTTTATGGTAGGTTTCTCCTGTGAAACCACCTCTTGCTTCCTTCACAATACGTTTACTGTAAAGTCTTGAAATAAAAGAGGTATTTTACCTGGCTTTCAAGAGAAAAGTATTACCTCCAGAAGTTCATCCTAGAGCCTGGAGCCAAGCACAGCTAGCCTGTTGCCATCTTGCTTCACCCAGCTCTTTTTCTGAAAAGAATTTTCTGTAAATAAAACTCAATGGAATTTCTTTTTATTGATTGGTTGAACAATTACCTGGTCTGGCTAGAACTTAGGAATCAGGTCTAATTTAATTTTATAAGTGTTAAATGGATGGTGCAAGCAAAAACCTGAGGTGAGCACCACTAGCAATAGAGGGTTTTCCTATGGATTCCCCTTTGGACAAATGGTATTGATGCCTATGCACATTGTTATGTTATGCTGATTTGTAGAGTGCACTATCACCCAAGGGAGGGGGGATAGCATGGCGCTGGGCAGGTGTGAGTCAAGTCACACATAGGGCCTAGTGGGACTACTTTAAAAGCCAGGTCTTTAGCTTCTTGCATAATTCAAGAAGTGAATAGGAGGCTCTTATATGTAGTGGCAGGTTGTTCCATGCTTCAGAAGTCATATAGAAGAAGACTCAAACAACGGATTTGATTTTCCGTATGTGTGAGATTTGTGCAAGTAGGTGTCCAGAAGAGCAGAGCTGTCTGGAAGGTTTGTGAAAGCAGATGTGATTGTTGAGGTATGCTGAACCAGTGTTATGTGGTGCCTTGTAATGCCTACTGAAGAGTTTGAATTGTGTTTGTTTGTGAATGGAGAGCCAGTGGAGCTTCTTGAGGTGTGGTGTGATATTTGTGCATTGTGGGAGGTTGAGGGTGATTCTGGCTTCCAAATTTCGATTGGTCTGGTTTTTTGGTGATTCTGGCATACAGGGTATTCCCGTAGTCCAGGATGCTTGTGACCAGGGCATGTGTGATGGTTTTCCGGGTGCTGATCAGACACCATTTGAAAATCTTCCTCAGCATCTTCAGAGTTTGGAAGAATGAGGCAGTGATGGCATTGACATGGGTTGTCATGTTGAGTTTGTTGTCAATGATGATTCTAAGGTTCTTGGTGTGGGTAGTGGGTGTTGGTTTCCTGAAGCCTGTGTCATTCAAAGACTCCAGACAAGACAAATTACTTCAAATTCATAAATTGAGGAATTATAGTTATAGTAATACACTCTTGAAAACAACAGTTAATTTTTTTTTTTAAATATGAATATTCACAATAAAGTCACATATACATTTACAAAATCAAGTATATTTTCTGCACCATGAAAGTGCTAAGTGCTCAGTTTTCAGTGATCACACAGTTTTTTTGAAGTTAACAAAAGTGCAAAGTGTGTAAAATGCAAAAAGCAATAGAACAATAATATTTGGGTGAACATCACAATTTTTGAGTCATGGGAATTCAGAGTCCATATCAATTCATTAATGTTCAGTTCCTATTGCCAACTACGCTGATGGCGCTTCAACCCCTGGTAATGTGAGGATCACCGTCAGAACAAAGCCATTTCTAATGAAGCAAGAGCCAATTTATAGAAGAGGCCCCTTCAGGACTGTATTCAGGAAAAATAAGCATCAAGATCGCCTTCATCGCCTGCAAAATTCAGTCAAACATAGGGAAGTATGTGTCCCAGCCTGATGTAGGGTCACCATGACAAACTGCAATAGTCAGCTGAATTAATAGGATCTGGTTGAGCCAATCAGCGAATTGGCTTCTGTGTTGGAAGAACAGGGGTTTTTAGCCGTTTTCAACAGTTACTCTGCCATTTCACTGTCATATAGGTTTTTATTGTGGTTATTCGTATTTACAAAATTAACAATGTTGTTTTCAAGAGCATATTAAGTATTGTGCATATACTTGAATTTCTTACAAAGGAACCTTTGTTCTTTGTAAGCTTGGATGCCACTGATTCCAGTAAAACCTTTGGGCTGTCGCTGTTTAGTGCAATAATTCAAGTACTGGTAATACATTATTGAGAGCTTGTACAATCATAACTCCTCAATGATATTACAGGCTGGCAGCAAAGCATTTGGCACATTTGATTTCAACTTCCAGAAGGCAATTGCCTTGTTGTCTTAACCCAGCAATTTAATTGCTTCCCATGTACCAAATATGTACTCTTCCATGAATTTATCATTAACCCTCTATCTGAATGGGGACCACTTCCACTAGCCTCCATTCAATGAACTCGAGCAAATATTAATCATGATCGCACTTACCATATTGGGACACCTGCTGGAACGGCTGGCTACAAAACTATGGGGCATATTATCAAGAACGGCGTTACAATTATCGCCGCTTTAGCTGCAGGAAACTGCCGCTAAAGCGGCGATAATGGGCTTGATAATATGCCCTTGAGAATTCCAATAGAAGCCCAGGATCACAGCAGAACATGTGCTTCTATTGGTATTCTCAAGGGCATATTATCAAGCCCATTATCGGCGCTTTAGCGGCAGTTTCCTGCCGCTAAAGCAGCGATAATTTTAACGCCGTTCTTGCTAATATGCCCCTATGTTTTAATGGATCTAGATTTTCTCCGTGATGTGTAGTAGAAGGTTGTATAACTGTGTTCCCGATCACATAATGGCTGCCTCCTGTCAGACAGAATCGCCATATATTTTACTTTAAGCCTTGGCAATCAAATAATAGGTTGATAAGTTTCTAGGACCTGTTCCATATTCTCTTATATCTCACCTTGTGTTTGATCTGCCCTGAGGTCAGATGTGAGATTTCTTAGTTCAGCCTTCATATGTTTCTTTAATGTATACTAGTCACCTGGAACAGACACACAGCTACCAAGAGTGAGGTCTAACACCAGGCAGTTGCCTGGATATGCACATAGGGACATCATTATTAGAAAAGGCACAATATACAGTATCTGTGTATGTTTTCAGGAGCTTCTGCACCAGTCCTTGCGACCTTTAATCCAGTTTTAGAAAAAAAACATGTTGATGTCTCTCCTTGTGCCTAATTCGGTCATTTTACTTCCGTGGTTGGAAGACTTGCAATCTTAAACTCCATTCATTGGTTTATCAAATATCCCTTGAGGAATCGTAAAAATGTATGAGTCAGATATTACTTTAAGAAGATTTGTGTAATAAAATACTTGGGTCAGAGATAAAATGGTTACAATTAGGAAGTCAGAAAGCCAGGCAAATACGCCCAATATTAGTTGAAATTAACATGCTTAGAACTGACCAACATTAATGATAATCGCACCTTATCACACCCTTAACTTCAAAGTAATATCCGTGAACTTGCCAATTACGACAAATGATTAAATCAATGTTTTCAAACTGACCACATTTTGAAAGCTGTCCCCGCTTCTTGTAGGGCTGGACATCCTCCTGCTGGGACTCACTAGTAATCTATTTTTTGAAGTACAAGGGAAGGAGAAGAAAAGAGATTGAGCTCTCTTGGCAAGTACCAATGATGTAAGTGCTATTCCAAATGAGAGGATATTTAACAGTTTGCACTACAATCTTTCTTTATAATGGCAATTTTGAATCAATAAGAAAAATCCTTACTTCTGACTATGCCTTTGGGCCACTGAGTCACACACCTTCCTAGACATTTTTGTTCCTGCTGGGAGTGCCATGAGGCGGACAACAGTGAAAATAATCAGTGCCCACTATCAGCAGGAGAAAACCTGCTGTGTGTTAGAGCATCAATGTTTTGCTTTGCAGACATAAAGTCCTGCTTGGACGTTTGTTCTGCAAAAAAACAGACTGATCAGCCAGAATGTCATGGTTGCCGGTCACCATTTCAGTGCTGACAAAATGGTCCCACCATTCTGTTGAGAGGACATTAGCCAGAACGATTCTGATTGCCAGCAACATGGCTGTGACCTATAATTAGACGGATGGTCTAAATGACCTTTCAAGTCAAGAGATCTTCTACCTAAGTATAAGTCAATCAGTTTAAGGAGATGTGTGTTTGCCTAATGGAAGTCTACCTGACTGGGGTATCGACCTTTAACTCTCAGATTTCTTTATTGCCTTACATGATCACTCTATCCTTGGGGATACTTTGAGATATGTGATTTGTCCAAACATTTTATGATCACAAAGATATCGTTTGTATGCAAAATAGAGCATAAAGATTTGGAACTCAGAGAATATAGCTAGGACAGGTGAAATATTTCTTGTAGATCATCCTAGCTTTGTATGCACTGATGAATAATTCATTGTAGCTTTTGACTTTGCCACCCCATTTCTGAGACCTCCAGTGCTTTTTTTGGTGGAAATGTATGCTCATTTAGTTTTGGGGGTAAATAATGCAATCTAATTAACACTATTTGAAATTTTAGTACAGTGCTTTGCTTCATATGAATTCTTCACTCTCAGGGGTACATTATTAGACTACTCTGAGGCCACAATCATTGTTATCTATAGGTTGACTACCTCTAACACAAGTGCCATGTTTCTTGGGCTGGCTTTCCACTTGTACTTTGTCAAATGCAAGCATAAAAGGAATGTTTAAGGGATCTCGAGTCAACACTAATGGGGATCATTTTCAGAAGATTAACGGATGTGGGTTTGGTGCAATCTAATTACAACGAAGGTAGGCTGTCAAACAGAATTTTATTCAGTCGATTGAATCAGTCTAGTGAACGCTCAGGTCCCTCAGAATGCAGTTTTACAGATAATATATAGGTAGCCTTATAAAATTGCCAAGACGTTGTTCAATAAGGAGTCTGCTCCTATCTGGAAGTGTGATTGAATTTTGGCTCCCATTAGGAATGATGGTGATGATTTAATTGCCACTACTAGAGTCTGGAAGTCAGTGAAACTTTGAGGTTTCATATGCTTGCATTCTGGGGTAATATCATATATCCCTGTCACTACCACACCCAGTAATCACTCTCTGACTTTACAAATGATGGAGCAACTTTGTGTTAAGAGGAGATGCGCCAGCAGACCTGCAATTGTTCAACTGTGAGGAATGCTGTGTGTGCCAAATTTGAAGGCACTAGTGGTTAAAGCTATATGGGTAACTTATATAAGGATTCCTTGATTTTCTCCTTTTGTGCACTACTGCATGCAGGCAAGATTTTGGAAGGGGATAATAAACAAGACATTTTAGATAGACCAGAAATCCCTTCTATGAGAGGAAAGTAGTAGTTGGGATGGATGTTTCGTGGTTATTAGTAATTGGGCAGGGACCAGTGTGAAGTCTAACATATTTATGCTGGTGATATATTTACGAGCCTCTTTGCTCCAAACTTGTACCACGCTTCCTCAGATGAGGCATAACGAGGAGAAATATGTTTATTTCTCCTTGTTATTTCCTCTTTCTATGTGTGCTGTATTCTGGAGGCACTCTTGCACTATGGTGGAAGGGTGCCTGCTTTGGCGCTTGGCAGCCAAAAGGGCACCGGCAGAGGGGAAAAGGCAGGAGCGTGCCATATTGAATTAAATACAGCGCATTCCTGCCCTTTCCTTGTCACGCAGTGTGGCGCAGCAAGGTGGCTTGCTGTGCTGCACTGCATGACCTGGCAATAAATATGGCCCAATGTGCCTTATAAACATTCAGTGGCGGCTGGTGACATTTGAAAGTGGTAGGGCGTAAAATTTGTGGTGGAGCACACTGTGGCGAGCGAGCTCGAATGACCTAAGGAGGGTTCGGGGGGGTTCTCCCCCCAAGAAAATTTTGAAAAATGAGTGGGCAAATGGTGCATTTTCAAGCAAATTTGAGAACACATGCACTTTACTCTTCACAGTCAAAAACGAGGTGAGGGTTGGCCTAAACTAATTAATAATTAGTCTAGACCAACGCTCACCTCCTTTTTGACTGTGAAGAGTAAAGTGCATGTGGTTATGTAGATGCTTAAAAACATACATCCCATCCTAGTCAGCCTAGCCTGACTCACACAAAAAAAAAGATGTGGCAGTGTGAGGGCAGGGCACAGGAAGTTCAGAATGGAAGGGGCACAGTCAAGACATGTGAACTGCAGGGGAAGAGGAAGAGGGGCTCTATGAGCAGAGCTGCTCTACCACTTCTCAGAAAGTGAAAAAATTGGGAAGCATCTTCGACTAAAATATTCCATTCACCCCTCATAACTTTGTTAAGGAGGTTGACATGCAACGCTCCCTACTTTAGAGCATTCTCTGTCTCCTACAAACTTAACATCTGACTGAGCTAAAAAGATGTCTTGTCATAAGATGCCAAAACTACCGTAATGGGAACTCTACAGGCCTGTCAAAGTTATTCTACTTCTAGCCAGACGGAACCAAGCTCTTGAAGAAAGCTTTTGGCTGATGACTTTCCCTCAGGGCCTGCTATGATAGAATGCTGAATTGGGTATCAACCTCATCTGTCTGCACTGTGAAGGCCTTGCTTTATCATTGTTGCCTTTGCACCGTCGTCAATAGATCTCTGCAGCAGGCGCATAAACACGTTCAGCTATGTCATCCGCGGATAAGGATCAACTTACTGCAGTCAGCAGATTTCGATATCAGTTCCGATATATGCTTACTCATTGCACTGGTGACAGAGGGAGACTTGTGAAATTTAAAACATGTTAAAGAGGAAGGTGCTTCTGGGCATTTTTAAATGTGTTGTATTAAACTCTCAAACGCATGCTGACAGCCAAAGAAACGCCGCCTCCATGGAGTATTGTTTGTCTTACAGCGTGAATCATCAGTGCGTCTCACGCATCGATGCCATGTGTTCATAACACGATATAGACTTTTCGGGTTGTAATACAGCCAAATCAAACACTTCTGACTCACAATAATAGTAGCAAGTACAAAGGGATTTTGTTTTTATAAAGAACCAGTTTACGCTTGTCTCTACTTCAGGCCTGTGGTCCTGGCGATCTCTACTGTTCAGAGTGTACTGCACTACCAATAACTATAGTAACTTATTCCATCCATGCCATGCTCAGCGTCCCTATAAAAACTGAGCATTTCTGTAAACGACTAGAGTGGCTTTTGAAATACTAGCTCCGATTGTGGGAACTTGTCTATGGATTTTCGACGACTTTGGTTAACAAATAAACAGTATTAAAATGACAGGAAACTGTAAACATTTTTTTTGTAACGGAAATAATGTTTACAATTAAGATTTTTCATAACCTCGTTATTTCCTTATTTATTTAGAGAAGAATCATATCGCTGGGAGGTAGCTACCAGCCAGCTCTGCAACCGTCCCCATAATAGCCTCCTGAGCCTTCGCATTCCGATACCTACATTCCATGGAATCACGGAATGCATCAGGCTCTGGAGGTACTATACAACAAAAACCTCTACCCGCTCTCTGAAACAACTAAAAAATAATCCCGAGTGCTCAGAGTCAATAAACATGTCACTGAAAGTGTCCCTGCTGAATTCATCCATACAATACTAACATTATGATTGTCAGCACACCAGTACTTGTATGCCACGTAATAAAATGGAGGCTCAATTACGTTGACTATTACAGTTTGTAGTATTCACCATTGCCTCAGTTGAGATTTCCAGACAGCATGCCTACTGCCATTCCTGTGCCTAATCTTGAAGAAGAGGAAACATTTTAATCCTGAGCATCAATAACTAGGTCAAGAAAACAACAGTGTGACGTAACAAATTAATCTGACTGTTGTAAACTCTTATCCTGCAAAATTCTCCTGGCTTAATCCTGTGAAAGTTTAACAAGACTCTTTTTCCCCCACCACACCCTTTTCTCCAACAATAAAGAACCTTTTGAGACCTTCATGTTGGCACGGCGAGGTCTGTCGCAAAAAGTAAGCAATACTTCAAAATGAGCTCCTGCTCAAATCGTCATCAAATGTAAAGAAGCCAAAGTATCCAAACTTGACAACAGGAAATGAGTAAACGTCTTTTATTCAAGTAAAGCAGGAGCCCACGAACTAAGTGTGTCTGCACTCTAAGGTATTCCAGCCGCATCTGACTACAGAAGCGTTTGAAATCGGAGAAGTGATTCTGCATCCACAGGCCCTAAATCATACAAAAACAATTCTACAATAACACAAGCACAAGTCCTATCTTAAATATTAATACATTCTACAACACAAAAGTAAACACCATTACAGCGTATCACCCCGGGGGCTCATTAATGGTGTAAGTCTCGGAGGACATGCTGCTGCAGCAGGAGAGTGAGGAGGCCTCGGTGTCCGAGAGAGCTGAGGTGAGGGCAGGTGCTGCGCTAAGTGTGAAGTTATCGGGCCTCGCACGGAGGCACGAGGATTGTTAAAGCGCAGGACTCCATGAAGCACCCTCGCACTTGCTCACTCTCCCCACCCCACCCCCAGTCTCTCCTCCTGATTCGGAGATGGAGACTCCCCCTACCTTTAGAAACCATTCCACTATTGAAAGTGCCCTACAACTCTTTTGACAAAAAGTAATTTGCATTTTAAACACAACGCGCAGAAAAAGTGTCTCCAATTACGCGGTCTCCCTGCGGGACCCGGTGCCCTTCACCCAACATCTCCCACATGGCCTGGGTCGGTCTCAGTAATGCTACACACCCCTGCAAGCAAATACACAGGCCCGCCTGCCAGTCGCGGCCGGCATGACGGGCGGGTGGGGGGGAGAAGGGGGTGGAAATGGGGTTGTCCCGGGGGGATGGGGGGAGGCAGGAGGGGTTTGTTTAATTAAAAAAAAATATAAAATAATTTAAAACTTAACTTACCATCCTGCGCCGCTGCCACCTCAGCTTTTGGATGGGTCCGAATCCCGCCGTCCTGCCTTTTCCGAATTGAATTCCTGCATCGTCATCAGCCAGGAAAGGCAGCCTCCCTCCCTCCCCTCTGCCAATCACAACGCTGCAATGACAGCGTTGTGATTGGTGAGGCGCAGCGGAGCGCCCCCCACCCGGGCCATTTTCTCTATGTAGGCTGCTGCATGCAGCAGCCTACAGTGAGAAAAAGGGAGAGTGGGCGGTCCTGCTCGAGGGCGGGGGGAGTGGCTTGCCCACTGTTGTGCATACTGACTGTTTGGTCGGCCCCAGGGCCGAACAAACAGTCAGTATGCACAACAGTGGGCAAGCCACTCCCCCTGCCCTCGAGCAAGTCCGCCCACCCCCAACCAGACACTTCTGCTTTCTCGCTGTGCGAGAAGGCAGAAACATAAAATTGTAGTTATTACCATTTATGTTTCTGCCTTCTCGCACTGTGAGAAAGCAGTGGGCAACGCCCCCACGCCCCAATGGGGGAGCCGCCACTGTAAACATCTCACTAGCTAGGATAGCTGTGCATGTGTATTTTGACACTGGGAACAAGCCAAGTTTCACATGAAGTTGGAATAGGTGAAGCCATGGGCATCCTCTATTTTCTGTTTGAAGAGGGATGTTATCATTGATGTTGACATCATCACTGGGTCCACGTTTATTCTGATCACCAATTTATAAAACAATCTCGCCACAGCATAGTTCATCATCATCATACTCAACATCCACATCAATCTCTTTTACTTTTCTCATCCTATCTTGAGCTCTACAGAACTTTGCGAAATGTCCTAACTTCCTGCATATCTTACATTTGAAATTCAAAGCATGACAGTTTCTATGATTTGCAAAGTGACCTTGCAGACCACAACGATAGCAGTTCCCAGTGATTTTTTTCCTCTGATAGTCCTACTGTTTAAAATTATTATATTTTTTTACACTGGGAGGTTTATGATCATTATCTTTATGAAAAGTGACATTCTTTTTCTTCTCTTTGCTAACACTTTGTATTTTCATTTCTTCTCTTCGCGCTTCCGTTGCCTTATCACGGTGTTGTTTAATAATATCCACACAGGCTAACGAGTGTTCATTTCTTTTCACAACTACAAGAACTTCGTAAAATTTAGGATCATCCTTTGACCATAGTTCATCCCTGACTCTATGTATGTTACATCCTAGCATAAACTGATCACGGATGTGTTCTTCCAAAAAACCACCATGTTTACAAGAAGCACCCAACTTGCGAAGATCTGTCCCATAACTCTCTACAGACTCCTGTGGATGCTGTGTTCTCCTGCCAAAATGATACTGTTCTAATATTTTGCTTACTACTGATAAATAATGGTTATCCAATGTATTGATGCACTCATTAAATTCATTCAACCCATCAGTTTATCTACCACTAACACTAGGCAAACTTCCTGCCCTTCTGAACCTAAACAATGCAGAAGTAATGCTTTGTTTTTTTCTACACTTAGGGGCCGATTCCGATCTCGGCCGGTAGGGCACCGAATTGGATTCGGCTTAACCGGATCCGATTCGGAGCCCTCTTTCCCGACCGATTCGTACGTGCGTCCGGGCGAGCGAGTACGATGCGAGCGCACGCAAAATCGACGACCGACTCGTACGCGGGTCGAACCGCTCCGACCGACTCGCACGGACACGACTCGCACTGCGCAATGGAGACGTTCCCCGGCCGGGCAATTACGATGCGTGCCTCGAGCAGTCCGACCGACTCGCGCCGTCCGGCTCCAAAGGGCAGTCGGAGCCAGACTTTGGGGGTCCGTCTCGGACCCCCCTGTAAGCGTAGCCGTGCGAGTCACACACAGGGGGGACCCATGGGTCCCCCCTACCTGTGCATGTACGGCGCGATTCGCATCGACGCGTACCCGCTGTAGGGGGCGCCCTTGTTCGCCTCGCACCCATTCAGTCAATGGGAGCCCGTGTACGCGTTGTACGACCGGCTCCCATTGACTTCAATGGGAGTCCGACCGAATCGAGTCGGGCAGCATACGGTCGCATCGTACGCGCTCGGTCGGACTGCGGGAGTCCGGCTCGGTCGGAAATCTCTCCGGATCCGGCTCGGTTGGAGAGATTTCCAGCCCGAATCGGAATCGGCCCCTTAGTGATGTTCTGCATACCCTAGCATAATGCAAGAACACTTTTTACCATTTGGCCCATTTAATCACTGGTTCTACTGGAGATGTTAAAAAAAATGGTGGAGGAGTGACATTCTGCATCTTAATACACAGCAAGTAGGGCAAAAAAAACACATGCAAAACACAACTATTCCAATGCAGAATATACCCAGAATACGATACAGTAAAACACCTAAGATGAAAAGTCTATTGTAAAATAAAATAATGTCACAGTAAATACGATGTTGTTATAAACTTTAAAATAAAAAACTAAAATAATAATGCTTGTATCGCTGGTATTCAATTAAGTACCCAAGATTGCAGACAAGAGAGTTGTACCAGAGTGTTGTAGGAAGAGTACTTTCTTTTTATATTTTTCTATTTTCGTCATTTACTCGAGTGCTTGACTCAAAATGAGCACAACCAGACTGCTGCCAAAACTACTAAAAGTGCTCAGACTACTACTAATTCCAATGGGAGTGCTAACAATGAACTCAGAGCCAAAAAGAACCAGAGCTGATGGTGAGCTCCTGTCGTCAGCGGAAATAATAAAAGCGAGAAAAAAAAATTATCCGGCAGCCATTGCCAAATTATTAAAACAAAAACGAGCCTGCCGGCAATTAGAGCATTACCCTGCAACACTGTTTAACTGGTTGCTGTGTCAGCGCAAATAAAGCAATAATCTAACAGTCATTGCCTGTTTAACATGATGCAAACAAGACTGCTGGCAATGACATTAGAATGCTGTGATGCTGGTTGCGAGGTTGACGCGTAGAGGACAAAGGTGGTTCAGCCGTCGCCTGGTTACCACGACGCAAACCATACTGCTCGCAATGAAATCAGAATACCATGACGCTGGTTGCTACTTTGTCGCATAGGAGACAAAGGCGCTTCAGCTTCCACTAGAACACCGCTGATGGCTCCACACAGCCCTGCACAAGAAACACCTCGTTCACTTCGCTCACTTATCAACTCATGCGCACCGTGCGTCATCCACCGGCAAACACTGTGAGTTAAAATAAATCTTCAAATAATTATAGACATATATCATAAACTTGCCGTAACAAGTTCTCAGCATCAAAATACTTTATATTTGTTGAGATGTTCCTCTGGCTCCTTCCAAAAGATTTTTAAAAACATTCTTCCAGTTTGTCCAAAGCAGGAGACACATCCATGCAGGGTAATCCAAATCGTCACCAATGTAGAAAGGATGTGCTTCACCACGGTTAATGATGAATAAATTATGTGAAATTGTATTCACAATTCAAGTCCACATAAGCACAGAGGAACATCCCATCCACCTTCAGATCCACCTTACAACTGCCCCTTTCAAAGGATGCACATTCTAGTAATAGTCAACCCCAATATTCCCCGTGACACATTTCAGAACCAAGGCTGCAAATGGCCTTAAAGACACAGCACTAAATTGCACAACACATTAAGATATACCACAGATATTTTCCTGAGAAGCTATACTAGGGGAAAAACATGGTTTAGGAACATGTTAATTAAAGTTTATGTTTTCTATGAATGGTTTAGTTGAGGACTTAGGACAAAGGAAGTGTATGCATTGGAAATTTTGGAGTAGCGTGGAAAGGATTGTGTCTTATGACAAGAGGGGCAGCTCTAGCAACTTTGTGACAGTGTTCTAAAGGCATTTGTTAAAATATTCATGGATAGGTAGAGAGTAGTGTTCTTCATTTCAGGGAAGGAATGTCAATGATTAAGGGTAATATCAATGAAGACAGGGAATGGCCACGTACTGCTAGTTCTTTACATTCTCTGTCATTATGTAGAGTAGATACTCAAAAGAGATCAAATGTATTATGTATTGCACATAATGCCTTTTGTTATTACTGAGGAAGGACATATTGAATTGGAATTCAGAAGTCAGGGTGCAAATTGTTTTGGGTTCTCTTTGAAGATAATGGTTCACAAAAAAGACATAGCCATGTAGGAGTGTAATTTGTATACATAGTAAGTCTACAAGATTCATTAACAAAATTGCAGCAGTAGTTGAATATTAACCTTTTAAGGTGAGTGTCTTTTTTAGAGTCAGTTTGCGTAGATTGGGAAATAAATTATTTTAGAAGATTACTTACCGTCTGTTTGAAGAGGGCTCATGGCATGATCTCTGTTCATCATGATAGATGAACAGTGCTAGGTGGTTTGGAGGTGAGAGAGTGAAGGTGGAAGAAGTATAGATAAGAGTGTATGGGTTGGGGAAAGGGGTGGGAGGTCATGTAGAGAGCAAGCTAAACTGTGTGAACATGTAATGATGCAAAGAATTTGGCAAAAATGCCTTAATAGTGTGTACAATTGACAAGATTTCTTGAGGAGAGTCACTGTCGATAGAAGTTAAAGATTATGTTAGCCAAACAATAACATAATATGGAATCATTTTCTAGAGCAGAATGACTTAGTAAATGGAAGAATGTTAGAATGCCGTGAGATTAACTAGTAATGTAATTTAAAAAAGGATGTGACTTTAATAGAAAAATAACAGTTAGTGAATAACATAGTAGTAAAGTTACATACACTCAAATTGTGCCGGCAAATGTCATTCACGAGCCAGTACTGCATAAGTGAGTCCCCATTTAGATATTTCATAGGCCAAAAGTATTCCCAGGTTAGCTTGTTAGCATGCAGAAAAATGTTTTGTTGTGAGAGCCAATAATAGTGTCATGTAGTTCCTACAAATCTATATAGAATCTGTGGATTTAGACAAAATAAACTAAGGGATTGGTGTCCAGACTGATTCCAGACACCCCCAAGGGATATGTTAGCCTTTAGACCAGCTAGCTCACAGTGCCACTATAAGCCCACTAACATTACCAAGGTGTGAATAGTTTCTGGCAACTATCGAACATGACAACCCTTGATCCTTCAGGGATAATGGAAACAGTACAATACTTTTTCGCTCAGTCACTTGGGCTCACTTAGTCTCAGAGAGATTCACAGAATAAACGATGGAGACGTTTTCAATAAGCATTTATTGGACCAGGGTCATTCTAGTATAAAACATGTTTGCTGCGACAATCATTAGACAGAAACAGATATATAAAATTACAAGCGCAGACAGAGTAAATAAAAGGTAGAATTCTACCATGGTGCTAAAACAGTGAAAATATGCAGGCATGTAGATACATGGCAGTAATCATGCATACTCCTACTATGTGGGCCCTTTCTATATTTACCTAAGTGTACCTAGCATGTATGTGGCTGTATCCCCTAGGAAATCCTCTAGGAAAGAGCTAACCCCATTACCTGATGGGAGAGAACAAAGGAACCCATCTTGGTCTCGAGTTGGACACCCCGCAAGGGATGTCAGACCACTACGTGCTGGAGTTTCTGCGTGCAGGGACTTCAGAGTCTCGTGTCAGCATGGAATCAAATCATCTGGTTGCCCAGTGAAAATGTGGATCTTTTATACCCGAAAGGTACCCTCGTGGGTTCTACCTAGATGTGTATTGGTACTGTGGGCCTGTCGTCCAAGGTTGACGATAGAGGTGACTTTTGTACAGAGTTATTATGCAGAAGATGGTAATCCTGCTGCGCATGTCCTATGCAGGGGATTAAGATATGATACTAAGAATCCTCATGCATAGTAAATGAGGCTTCGAACAAAACCACATAACATTTATTCAGCACGTAACTATGTAAAAGGTCAGCGCTGGAACCGTTATGTAGGGCAAGGTAGGACAAATGTAGGTAAAAGGTCATGTGGCTACCTAGGCCTATATTGGGGAACATTGGGGCTCATAACAATAGTAGCATTACAAATGAGCTGTATATGCACAAACCATATCAAGAGGTGCCTGTCTATTAATGAAAGGAGGAAAATACTGTGGAGAGTCTGTATACATAAGGTGAGGGGTACCAACCACTCAACAAGGACAGAGTTACTGGGTATATACACAATGTACATTGCTGCAATGTTACCGATAACTCAGAGGGTGGGAACACCACAGTGGAGAGAGTACCTACATGTCAAGTGATGTTGAATACTTGGGTGCAAACATTATCATTAAGGGTGAAGAGGAGAATACCAGGAATGTTCTAGTGTCTTTAATGATTGCTTCTCGCTTCAGTAAGTCTTAAACAAATGGACCAAAGTGTATGGTCTCTTGTTTTCTCTCATCTGGTCCAAAGGCCCCCATATTGACCTAAATCTCTCTCTTTCTTCTTTTTTGAAATTTCTTAAATGACCCATCTCTTTCTGTGTCTGTCTCTCTATCTATTCCTCTTTCTTACTTTCTTTCCTTCTTTCTTTCTTTCTTTCTTTCTTTCTTTCTTTCTTTCTTTCTTTCTTTCTTTCTTTCTTTCTCTCACATACATGCTTTTTTTTCTCACACTTTAGATCAGTTGTGGCTTACCATCCTACAACCTAGCTGAAACAACTAAGTTAGCACATAGGTGCAGGGTTTAACAGTAACCCAACAGCAAATGAGCACCAATTCTTGGAAGATAAATTTGAGGATTCTGATTCGCTCCCGACCATGTGTCATGTTGAGTACTAATGGTGACCAAATCTATATAGTGGATCAAGAAGCTGGGAATTTGTGGAACTACATTGTCATACAGGTGAAATGGGATAACCGTGAATGTCCTCTACTGATTATGGGGAGGTCAGGAGAGTAAGATTTTGGGGATCACACAACACATATGTTTCTCACTGAAACTTGACTAACAGAGCACTCATCCCCTTACATCGACCTCCTCATCCCAGAGGGCTTCTCAATTATTTGCTGTGAGTGCCAGGGTTGTGGAAGGCAGGGTAGCCATTATATACAAAAATGAGCTTTGCCTTACACATATCCACACCTCAAAACTGCCCCTTCTTTGAATATTTGGTAGTGCAGCTCCCCTCAAAAGGCTCTATCCCTATCAAATTTCATCTCAACTATCCCCCACCAGGTGACAATCCGGGATTCCTCGAAGACCTAGCTGACCTATTTTCGTTAAACTCCCTAAATAACAGCACTGACATTATATTAGGAGACCTTTAACCTACACCTGAACGATGCAAAGGATCCCCTAGTACAAACCCTTACCACACTTTTGGAAATTAACTATCTTTCCCAGCACTGCAAGGAACAAACCCACAACAAAGGCTCTACCCTTGACGCAATCATCTCCAAACACAACATACTTTCCCTGCACTCCATCCTTCCATCAAACTGGACCGATCACCGTCTAATAGTTTTCAAGCTCAATACCTTCCATCCAAAGGCCCACCGCAAGCCAAGCCGTCCCAAGGGCTGGTTAAGAAACATCCACCAAATACCCCAAGCAGAGTTAGAAACACTCGTCAACTCCCAAATCCTACCTCCACCTCGCCTCTCTTCCGCCAATGACCTCACCGACCATTACAACACAAAATGTACAGAACTTGTTGAAGCAGTCTCACCTTTGGAACTCAAGAAGTCAAGAAGTATCTCCTCCAGATCCTGGTTTAACAGACTTCTAAGCAATGAGAGACGTCAACTTTGTTTAGCTGAAAGAACATGGAGATAGCAACCATCTGAATCTAATCTCTCGATCCTCCGGGCCGAGTGACAAAAATACAAAAAACATATCTTGAGAAAAAAATCCTCCCTGGACCAATCACAAAACAGACCCGAAGGACTTTTCAACATCACATACCAGCAAACATCCTCTTTACCTCAACATGCAATTAACAACTCGACTAAATGCTGTGAAGAATTTGCAAAACTTTTCTCTGAAAAAGTATCAAGTATAAAACTCTCTCTTGAGCCTCCCACCTTACACAATGGCTGCCCCCTGTGGAAGGGGACTGCCCAAACCCCAATCCTCCAAATGCAGTTCTTCTCCCTTACTCATCAGCACAGCTCCCCTCCTCATCAACACAGCTCTCTAACCTCAACTCTCTGAAACTGAAAAACAATGCAATCAGGTCGGAATTCAACCACGTGAGTTAAGAAGTGCAAAATACTTGCGAAAATGAAGCGGACATTGCACATCTCAGACCCTCTCCTGGCAGCACTTGTAAAAAAGCTCAGTCACATCATCTCTCCTATATGGACCAAAATAATCAACTCCTCCCTATCGAGCGGCTCCATTCCGGCTCCCCTCAAACTCAGCCAATTAACCCCCTCATCAAAAAACTGGACGCAGACCCGAGTGACCTTATTAACTACAGACCCATACCTAACCTCCCTCTCCTTGCAAAAACCATCGAAAAATGTGTGCTTGCACAACTCAACACCCACATTAAAAAATACAACTATAATGACACCTTCCAGTCTGGCTTCAGGAAAGGCTGCAGTACAGAGACTGCCATAAGGAACTATAGATGATCTTCACAGAACTCTGGACAAAGTACAGGCTTTCCTCCTGGATTTATCAGCAGCCTTCGACACTGTTACCCTCCTAAACATTCTCTAGAAGAGAGCAGGCATCAGTGGAACTGTCCTTCAGTGGTTCGCCTCTTTACTAATCAAGCGCACACAACTAATCAAATTCAGCAAAGAAATAATCTCAAATGCAGCGCCAGTCTCAAAAGGTGTCTCGCAAGGGTCAACCCTGTCCCCTGCCCTATTCAGCCTCTATATAGAACCAATCGCAGTGATCCTGAAACAAGCTAGAACTGCCTTTCACCAATATGTGGATGGCACCCAACTTTACATGAACATTTAATCAGTCAGAAACATCCAGCACTTAAATAGTACTCCACACACAGTTCAATAATGGCTAACCAGCAATCACCTCAAACTCAAACTCAACCCCAACAAAACAGAACTCCTCCTCACCCAACCCCAAGAAAAACCCTTTCAGGTAGCTAGCTGGCTCAACAACATCACTGCACTAAACTGCAAACTGTCCATCTCAAACTCTTTTAAATCCCTGAGAATCACACTCAGAAGTCACTTAAGCATGAAGGAGCATATTAACACCTCTGCAAAAAGTGCCTTCTACTTGCTGAAACACCTAAAAAAAAGCCAAACCCTTCATACCCAGCGATGACTTAAAGACTGTGGAGCAAGCCCTCGTCTTCCCGAACTGAACTATGTTAACGCAATGACTACGGGTGCCCCAAAAACACACCTAGCCCATCAGAAAGCAACACTCCACCCTGCCACATGACCACATCACCCCACTCTCAAGCAGCTCAATTGGCTTCCAATAGAGGCAAGGGCTATATTCAAAACTACATGCATAACTCACAAAGCTCTCCACACGGATAAAAAAGCCTACCTCTCAAATAAATTATCAAAAGCCGGGCAAAAGAGACCTCTACAAAGCTCAAACAGCCTTCTCCTGATTCCACCTAAATTAAAGAAAGAGAAATCTTACCTCTGCTCCTTCTCCAGGAATGCCCTCAGCATCTGGAATGCAGTACCTCAAGACTCAAAAAACAATCTTTTTCCCACTTCAAGATAAAATTGAAACTCCTCCACAACAAATTTCTGAACCCACCCTCATAAAGCTCCTAACAGACCTGTGCTGCCACCGACAAAGTCAAGTCTAAGCCTCCACACTGTCTTGTGGTTTATGGCCTCCTGGCCTGCCTGGATACGTTGGCATAGGCCTGGCTGCCATGATGACTTTTGCGCACGTTACTCTTAGCCGTTGTTCTGTCGCCCTCTGCTCCTGCCAAGTTATTGTACAACTGTCTGTGTTTTCTGTTTCTCACCTTTTCTCCTGTTCCTTTTGGGCTCAGTCTGAACAACAGTTACAAGGTCAAAAAACACGTCCCTGGTTCTTGCTGATATGGCCAGTCCCTGGCACCTAGACATAACACTATGTACAGCTGCCATGGGGAAATTGGTGGGCTTTTATTATTGCGTTTTCCCTCTTGAGAGGGACTTGAAGAAAACCTTTCCAGAGAGAAGAGCTGTGATTGTCTGCTGATGTAGTGTTTGCATCTAGAGACTGAGGTATGGGGGTTCGCTTGTCAAAGCCCAGAGGTCTTCTATTGTTATAATAAACAAGCTATTAGCACGGGGAGGGTGGTAAGGCCATACAGCCCTCTATCCACTGTTTTGTGAAATGCTTTCCCCGTTAGTATTCTATGGAGTTGTAACTATGCTGATTATATTATTCTTATGCATTATGCTGATAGTACTGTCACGTGTACTGTATCTTAGAGCACATATGTTGAAATAAACATTTTAACCTATACTGTGTCTCTCCTTACGCCGGTTGTGGACAGGTATGAGTGAGTGACGAAAGGGTGTTCTTACTACTGCGAGTCCTGAGAGAGAGAGAGATACCGTGTTCTGGGTTGTCTAATCATTGGTACATTGTTGCTAATGGGACGCTAAGGCTAGTTGGGTTGGGGTTTTAGGTGCTAAGGTTTATGTTTGGCTCACCACTATATTCCGAGGTCCTATTATCCTGTGCATAGCTCTGTGTGTGTGCAGAATCCCTACGACATGGCGCGACCAACGAGTGGGCTGCTTATCTGCGAGACGCTTGAGTAGTGCTTGTGCTTGTCCACAACACCCCTCACGGACGCTTCCGGAAGCGTGTGTGACGGTTATACCTCCTATATTGATGTTTTTGTAGGTTCTTTCAAGCTTGAAGTTATTAAAAGGTTTCTTAATCGAACCCTCTATTGTGCTGTCTACTGTTAGGTTGTCGAACAAACCCGATCGTAATGGCGGGTGTAAACATAGCGGCACATAGCCGCGCGGCGCTCCGTGATCACTTAAGGGTGTATGGAGTGCCTGACACGGGAGTCGAACTAATCTTTGTGGTTCAAGCCGATCCGGCTTTCCACTTTGAAGTATTCTACTCTTGGATCACCTTTCCGGCGGTGGATGCGAACGATAATCTGTTCCACGAATATGAACCCACCGTTGTTCCTGCTGCCTATAGACCTTATACTAATCTTGAAGTACCGCTCACGGCTTGGCAGCACCGTGTGTGGTTTGATGGCGCCCTCCCACAACCGGTAACAACGGTCCGTTTAGGCCCCTTATCTATTGACGGGGCCACTTGGCCTGTTTTGGCCGGGTACACCCCACATCCGCGATTTATGCAAATACCAGTCGCTGACCTGCGCAATATGTATTCGGCTTTGGTGCGAGTGCATCGCGCTTTAGTGCAATATGTTACAGGCAACATCCAGGGGGCCCCACCTGGAGTTGCGGGCCATCCAGCTGCTGCAGGCGGAGTGACCATAAGTCCCGTCATGGTGAACTCAGTGATGGGCAAACGTCCACAAAATAAGGATGATTTACCTTATTGGCTTGCAGAAAAATTTGACCAGTTGGAGGCAGTTTTTCCAAACACGACACCAGTGGATAAACATAGAATTCTTACAATTAGTTTGCCAAAAGACTTAATCCCCGAGTTGACAGCATGCAACAATTGGGGTAGGGTATTCGCAGCAGTTTATTCGAAGTGTTTCGGCACCCCTTCCATGACGGTTCTCCCCTCGGTGATTAAAAAGTACAGGATGAACATGGCCCTGAAGCGGCTGTGGAATTAGGGATGAGACTGGTGGGAGTGTTCGAAGTAGTAGCTGAGCTGATCCTTGCGAATGTCAAGGGCGATGCAGTGAACTTTCAAGTAGCTAATGCTTTGGCTTTGGTCCCAGAATTGGACAAGCCGCGCAAATTACCGAAAATTATTACCCAGGCTTACAAAACTATTGGCCGAAATAGCCTGGGCAATAAGCCTTTTGCAAAACAACAAACACAACAACCTAAACCTCAATCTGAAAAAGATGAGAAACCAGTTTTTACCAAAAAGAGCTGGAGGTTGAAAAAACAGGGTAAGCAACAGAAGAAGCCGGGGTCGCGAGGCGCATCCCCTGTTTCTGTCTCTTCTGAATGCACATATGATTTGCGCGATAGGGCGAGAATAAAATCTCCTGATAGGTTTCAGATCCCTGATACGCGTTCTCCTCGTTCTTCACAGGCACAGATAACTTCGCAAGCCAGTGGAGGGGATCGCCAGGATAGAGGAAGGGGTCGAGAGGCTCCCCAGGGACGAGATCAACCTCAACAACAAGTCAGAGGGAAAGCAGAAGACTTTCAACGTTCTCGTCCACAATTTCAGAAGAAGAAAGTTGCCGCTGTAACAGCGAAATATGCCACAGACGGTGAGAACGAGACTCCTGAATTGGACGTGGGCAGTAACCCTCCTAGACAGCGCCGCGGAAGTTACCATAGTGCGGGAGGCGCTACGTCCTCATATGGAGGCGACAGCAACTGAAACATTCATTACTGTTGAAACAGCAGACACCAGAGTGGCACCCCTGACAGACTATTTAATATTGTCATCCAAATTGAAGGTGATATACAGCGTGTAATTAAAGGGATTTTTGGGAAAATCTGACCTCTTCATATGACATTTTGTTAGCAGAGGCGGATTGGCCACCCCCATTCGTACTTGCTGCACGTACAGGGAGGAGGCTATCCTTCCGAGCTTTTCTCGACATGTCCCAAAGGACAAAGCGGAGGCTCTTGCAGCTGAGTGGGCTGTGTCCCTGGCTCCTGCATTATACCGCAACCACGTGGGTTGGGATGAAGATTCTCCCCCCCATGAGATACCTTTACGGTCCCTACCGCAGCCACAACCCCAATATCCCATTAAACAGGAAGCCAAAGGCCCCGTTTCTGAAATTCTGACGCAGTTAGAATATCAGGGAGTAATAGAAACATGCGTATCACCCATGAATAATCCCCTTTTCGCGGTTTCTAAACCAGACGGAACGTACCGCCTAGTATTGGATTACCGACATTTGAACTCTCATTGTCGGACCTTTGCGGTGCAAAATACCCACAGTTCTGCGCTTGTAGACAGTCTTGTTCGTAAAAAATATAAAACGACACTTGACCTATCCAATGGATTTTACACGCACAACTTAGCCACGGAGTGTAGCCAATGGAGCGCTTTTACCTCCGGTGGTAAACAGTTCAAATTAAGGCGACTCCCTATGGGCTACAAAAACAGTCCAGGAGTGTTCGCTGCCCGTGTTGTCTCTTTGTTAGACGGCATAGACCCAGATGCATGTTCGTACGTCGATGATATTTACCTGACAGACGACAAGTTATACCCGCATCTTTCCAGAGTGGACCGCATTATTCTCGAGTTTGCGGTATTAGGTTATAAGTTTAACTTTGCCAAATCACACATTGCTGAATTAACAGTTTTGTTCTTGGGCTACGAGCTCAACAATGAAGGTAAGGGCTTAGCCCCCACTTCTTGGAAAAATGTGCACTTTTGTGCCCTCCTACTACTCTGAAAAACTTCAGTCTTTGCTGGGTTTTCTGAACTTCGGGCGTACTTATATTCCCGAATACGCCCAGCGTATCAAGCCATTGTATGCCTTGTTACAACCAAACTTTTCGAAGTCTTGTTGGCTTCCGGAGCATTCCTCCATTCTGCAGTCTTTGCAGACAGACCTTCTTGAGTCTAGGTACCTATTGACGCGTGATAACCACACAAACCTGGTGATTAGAATAATTCCGGGGGCAGTGGGTTTCACGTATTTAACCTTTAACGAGGGTGACACAGTACCAATCGCATACAAGTCACATCTGTACACATCCGCAGAACTGCGCTTTTCATCTGTGGAGAAAGTTCTGACTGCAGTGCAAATGGCGATTCTGAAGGAGCGCGCACTGGCACAGGGAAAGCGCATTCTAGTGGTAACACCCTATCCTGCTCTAGAAGCAGTGACAAAGGCAAGTGTACCGAACTCTAAAGCTTTGCATCCCCGTTGGATACAATGGGCAACTTCTTTGACGTCTCCGGATGTCACATTCATTTTCAATGCCTCCCTACAGACTCAGGAGTTTTTACAGTATGAATTCGTTCATCCTCCTCCTTTATCTTTACTGCTGCTTGAGGATTACGACTGTGTGATCTACACCGATGGTTCGGCACAACCGGCCACGGGGTCCAAGCATGCTTATTCAGCCGCATGTGCGATAGTTGCAGGTACCTTTGTGAACGGAGAGTTCAAGTCCACTGTAGTGCATACTCAAACACTCGGGGACAGTACTGCGCAATTGGCCGAGCTGCGCGCATTGGTGCTTGCGCTTGAATTCGTAAATCCGGATGTGACCACACTTATTGTATGCGATTCTTATTACTGTGTTCAATCATACAATGACAATCTATTCTTTTGGTCACAAAATGACTATAGAGACGCTAAAGGTAGCACAATCAAGCAGAAGACGCTTTGGGTTCGGGTGGCAGAATTGAGACAACGTTTGCCACTCACACAAGTGGTTCACACCCTGGGCCATCAGCGGGTGGGCGCACACGCTGTTGGTAACGGTCTGGCAGACGAAGCAGCCAGATCAGCAGTAGTCACGTGTTCAGTAGCAGCAGTTACCAGATCCATGTCAAGAATTGACACCGATATTTTGGCAGCTATTGCTGCGACAAAGGAAGGTGCTAATTACCCTAGGGGTTTTCCTTCCAAATATTCTTATCAGTTAGGTTCCGAACAGGTTCCTTATGTAACAATACCAAACGTTGGTGATCGGATGATACCCAATGCGGATCGCAGACTTTCCTTGATAACGGCAGCACACGAAGGCATGGCTTCGGCTCATGCTGGAGTGTCTGCGACCGTTTCCATCTTGCAGCAGCGGTACTGGTGGCGTGGTTTATATAAAGACACCCGTACTTATGTGCTTTCTTGTGACGTGTGTCAACAGATTAAGACTTCTACGGTTACACCGCCACCACAGACCCCGCTCTACATTTCTAACAGACCCTTTGGGTGTGTTTACTTGGATCACTGCGGTCCATTTTCCTCAGACACTGCCTATAAATATATCTTAGTGGCAGTGGACTCGTGCACACGTTTCATCTGGGTCTGGCCACAACGGAGTGCTGACGCTCGAAATGTCATCAGGGATTTGCGTGTCTTTGTGGGAATCTTCGCAAGCGGTACCTTCCATTCTGACCAAGGTCCAGCGTTTGCCTCTAAGGCGTACAAGGACGCAATGGGTTCACTGGGGGTACGGGTGAAGTTTTCGTCTCCATACAGACCTGAGGGTAATTCAATTGTGGAGCGAATGAACCGTGATTTAAAGCAATCCTTGACAGCTAGGGTCTTAGGTACTGGCAGGAACTGGCTGGCCCACTTGTATACCGTACAACGTGCACTTAATAATCTCCCTAGAAGATCTCTGGGTGGGCGGACCCCATACGAAATGCTCTGGCGGACCCCATACGAAATGCTGTTTGGCATAAGAATGTTTGTGCCTGACCTTGATGGTCTAGACATGGCGGCGCAACCCGCCAAGTTTGATGTAGATAACCATTCTACTATGTTACAGGACTTACAAGAAGCCCGAGACAAGCTTGCAAGTGCACATTTACCTTCAACCACAGATACTGCCCTGCAGATTCCGGTTGCCGGCTGGCTTCCGAAGATTGGAGACCTGGTTCGAGAGAAGGTGGAGAACAAGAAAGAATTCGGCCCCTCTTATCGTGCACCGGCTCCAGTCCTGGGTTTGAAGGGAACACGTACAGTCATCTTACCACCGCTTCCTGGTCGCAAGGAGAACAGATACATCTCAGTGGAAAATGTCAAGCTACAACAACTGGCCGATTCTAAATAGTGTTACACCAGCGGTCTCTTGTCATGCAATTTACCGGACTTGTGTTCGAGGCCCTCCTGCCCGAACGGTCACTGATGTTACAATTGAGATGATTGATTTGCCTGAAAGTATGCTCGAACCTCCAGTTACCCCCTGCATGGACGAGAACGAGTATACCTATCCCGAAACAGAATCTGTGGCTCATTTACCAACAACGCCACTGAGTCCGACACGTTATTCTTTTGACTCTGATTCCACCACGTCGATTGTCCCGTCCAAGTTCAGTATTTTTGTATCCTGGTTTAGAGACAATTTTTGATTCCCCCTTGGACTTACATTTGGTTGGTACTTTTCTTGATCTTTTTGTTCATGTCCATTGGCTTTGTCACAGTGTTTTTTCTACTGATCAATGGTCACTATTTGCCTGAAAGCTCTGCTGTGAACAGTGTTGCTGGAACTTTGGCTCCACATTCCTCATCTCACATCATGAAGCGTGACCACACATTGGTGAACATTTCAGCTTTTCCAGTTGCTGATGGCATCTTATGGGATGCGGTAAATTTTCAAATTCATGGACCAACAGAAGTGATTAATGTACCGAATGTCCTTCGAGTTTCCATGGGTGATGTAGTAAAAAGTAATATTCATTCTGATGATTGGGACGTGCATGCAGTTGAAGCATTGTTTACTGATTTGAAATATTATGCTTCATTTAATGCTGAGGATTTGTATATGAATACTGTGAATTATGCCGATTTATACTGTTACCAGCATTGGGGCAACCATTTTGTCCATAAACCGAGTGCACTACGTAGCCCTGTGACTTACACTCAATGGGAACATTGCCCAAACCCTTTATCGGGTAGCTCCCGGACTCTTCGAAATAAATTTACTTATTTCACTGATTTTAATAGATCGAACCCTGGGTCCTATTATTTTAAATTACCTGCCCCTTTCACACAGAAATTCATGTTGACCCACACTAAATTGCTTTGTTCGAGTTCCTTTTTAAAGACCTTGGCTGTGGGTGGTTATGAATACTGGACGGAAACTGTGGATTTGAAGTCAATCTGGGGCTCCAAGCCTTGGCAGGTGCAAGGCACCGAGGCCTTGCACCGTGCCTGCCTAATCCCAGCCCAAATGGTGTTTTTGAATGCTTCGATCTATCAGACTACGTGTTGGGGTCTGGCTACTACAAAACAAATGAATGCACCATCAATTCCATCACTGTCTTCCACTCTAAACCACAGCTCGCACTTCAATATGTTCCTTTCGACTTTACAGGTTTTGTTTCAGAACAATTCATTTAATATGTCTACGCTTGTTCAGTCACCTTGGTTGTCCTGGCCCATATCATCTAACGAGTGCCAGCTGCGTTTTCATGACACAGTTTCTGGCTATACTCAGGACAAGCCCGATCCTAGGTTTTCTAACTCCCGTACTGTCACCACCTATTCTGTTGGTAAACTATGTAAACAATGGTTGCAACATTCTTCCCTAGACTCTGTTAAACAACATTTGTCCCTCCTTTCAGGCAATATTGATCTGTCCGACTT
The DNA here is from genome assembly GCA_963921515.1 of Calotriton arnoldi. Taxonomy (NCBI): domain Eukaryota; kingdom Metazoa; phylum Chordata; class Amphibia; order Caudata; family Salamandridae; genus Calotriton; species Calotriton arnoldi. Next base: position 93,155 of record CAWUFW010005439.1, read on the forward strand.
TATATTGGGACCTCGTGGTCCACGACCAAAGAGGTTCATTTATGAAGCTTATAATGAACTCTGGAAGCTATCGCAAATGGAGGCTGCTTCCCGTTTACGGAAATAGACCAAGTAAATTTGGAAAAGGTGCTTGCTGTTGTTGACAATAGTATTAATACCCTGTCTTCCCGCATTTATACGTTGGAGAATATTGTGTCCTCTGTTGTTGATATTGTACAAGATGATGTTTCTGTGTTGTATCATGGTCAAAATCAATTACGTTCAGTTATGCAATTTGCGTGGACTTTGCAAACACTTAAGTTGGGTAAGGTTCCTTGGCACTTTTTGAACACCACTGCCTTATTTCTGCCCTTTAATTTAACTGACAAACAGCAGATCATGTCCATGAAAGATGCAGTTTACACTCTGTTACATATCGAGAAAGTGGAACCCTTACCATTCTCTGTAGCGGAAATAGATTCCGCTGTGTGGCTTGTTCATGGGGTTATCGCATTGCCTTTTTCCTTGTTTGAATTTAGTTCATGCATGAAACATTATCCTGTGGGCCGTTTCCTTTGGGTAGTGCCTTCCTGCATGAACTCTGGTCCCTCCCTTTTATGTATAAATGCCTTAGAGATGACAAGGAAGTTTTTCTCACGGGGGAGTCATGCGATTCTACAGTGGGTCATTCCCTTGTTTGTAAACATATTAAATTGCACGGAGCTTGTAACGTTTCCGCTCCGAATCTGGCTTGTGTATTGAAGGGCATTCCTGCTCCTACTATTTCTCCTACTTTTACTATGCTTACTAATGGTAGCTATTTGCTTTTAAATAACGACTATTGCTGTGGTATGCAGGCCGGCATCCCTTATATTGTTACTGTATCGCACAGGGTTGTCTGCTGCAAGAATGTGCTTTTCCCTCCCCCTCACGACGTTGTAGATAATTCTATTTGGCCTTCCATTCCTACTATGGAGGCGGATTTCAATAAACTGAGCAGAATAAAGGCGCTATTATTGAACGAGGAGGTTATGCTCACTTCCGCCCGGGAGACATTTGTTCTCCAGGTGGCCAATACCCACAGTGAAATACAGGCCCTTTTGAACACTAACCTCCCACAACATTTCGGTGAATTAATTCACCGTATTTTTAACGCATCTAACACCGAAGGTCTAGTGCATTTTTTAAGGTGGTGGGGTCCGGCCTGGTGTCCTCTTTCCAAACTATTTTTGGTGTGATACCGGCGTTTATTCATTCTATTTTTTCCAGTGTCTTTGGTGGCTTTCCATTAATCCTTGCTTTGGCGGCTGGTATACTGCTGTTGATCTGCTTCCTTCGCAATGGCTGCTCCCCAATGGGCCCTTCTCGACCCCGGACGCCTACTGCTACTCCGTGAGCGCATTTTATCTGGTTTCGGAGTTCTGCCGTTGGCGACACTGAGTGTGTCCTATACCCTTTCTTTTCGCTTTGCGTGTTTCACTTGCGTGCAACCTGTGATGTCTTGCATTTGCTGCCCTTTCACCTGGGCCATGGATTATTGCCTCTCCAATACGTCGTTGTCTGTTCCTGATTTCGTTCGGTTGATGGGTCCCTTAGAGGCCCATGAACGGGACTGTTCCGTTGCAGGCTGCATGACGCATGCGGCTGCACTGGGGATTTTGGCACAATGGGATATCTGGGCGGCTGCTCAGAATCTCCTACAACAGAGCTATATCGAATATCACGCAAGCTGTCCCGCATTGCTTTTGGATGCTCCGTTCTCTGAGGAGCATTCCTGCAGCTTTGACCTGTTGGACTGGATGGCGTCTACGTTTTTTGACGATTCCAATGATGTCCTCTTGGACGGTATAGCATATTTCTGCACTTCCACGTTTTTGGATTGATTTGCCGTTCACTGTCCGTGGACTGCCTCGCTTACTATCCCTGTGATACCTTGCCGCGTTCCGCTCCTCCCACTGTGGCCGCCTCCGTTCTGCTCAGCTATTTTGAACTTAGTCTTCGTCTTTTATCTTGGCCGATGGACTGTCCAGGGGAGGGTGTCTTGTGGTTTATGGCCTCCTGGCCTGCCTGGATACGTTGGCATAGGCCTGGCTGCCATGATGACTTTTGCGCACGTTACTCTTAGCCGTTGTTCTGTCGCCCTCTGCTCCTGCCAAGTTATTGTACAACTGTCTGTGTTTTCTGTTTCTCACCTTTTCTCCTGTTCCTTTTGGGCTCAGTCTGAACAACAGTTACAAGGTCGAAAAACACGTCCCTGGTTCTTGCTGATATGGCCAGTCCCTCGCACCTAGACATAACACTATGTACAGCTGCCATGGGGAAATTGGTGGGCTTTTATTATTGCGTTTTTCCCTCTTGAGAGGGACTTGAAGAAAACCTTTCCAGAGAGAAGAGCTGTGATTGTCTGCTGATGTAGTGTTTGCATCTAGAGACTGAGGTATGGGGGTTCGCTTGTCAAAGCCCATAGGTCTTCTATTGTTATAATAAACAAGCTATTAGCACGGGGAGGGTGGTAAGGCCATACAGCCCTCTATCCACTGTTTTGTGAAATGCTTTCCCCGTTAGTATTCTATGGAGTTGTAACTATGCTGATTATATTATTCTTATGCATTATGCTGATAGTACTGTCACGTGTACTGTATCTTAGAGCACGTATGTTGAAATAAACATTTTAACCTATACTGTGTCTCTCCTTACGCCGGTTGTGGACAGGTATGAGTGAGTGACGAAAGGGTGTTCTTACTACTGCAAGTCCTGAGAGAGAGAGAGATACCGTGTTCTGGGTTGTCTAATCATTGGTACATTGTTGCTAATGGGACGCTAAGGCTAGTTGGGTTGGGGTTTTAGGTGCTAAGGTTTATGTTTGGCTCACCACTATATTCCGAGGTCCTATTATCCTGTGCATAGCTCTGTGTGTGTGCAGAATCCCTACGACAACACCTTTATCCCAGGAAAAACTCTTATGCTTCCACTCCCACGCCAGCCAGATGCCCGTCCCTAGCAACCCATGAACTATCTCACCCATCAAATCCCATGCACGCCGCAGACCACTGCCATTCCCTGGTCTTATGTATGTTTACTTATCCCCCAGGTAACCGTGTGCAATTGTTTCTATGCATTGTAAAAAACACTATATACATCTACATCAATAAAGCCTCTGATCCTAATGCCTTCATGTATTTTGCTTAGGCGCGCTGCAGACCAGTGTTCATATTTGGTCCTATTGTATTTTTACTTACTCCTCGTGTAACCCTGCACAAATGTATCTCTGCATTGCTAAAAACGTTATATATACCTTTATGCTGTTTCCACCTCAATAATGTGTCAGCTACCTAGCCTAATGCCTTCCTTTATTTTGCTTGCGTACTGCCATTATGTCTTTATGCCTACCCAAACAGGTACAAATGCTATGCGCTGTTAAACCAATATCTATGTCTATAAGCTGTTGCTACCTCAGAAATGCCTCAGAAAGTTCGCTTACATACTGCCATTATGTCTATATGCCTACCCCAATAGGTGCTGCACTATGAGTTGCTAAAACCATTTCTGTTAAGTTATGTCTACCTCAAAAATGTAACAGCTACTGATCCTAATAACTGTCATATGTTTCGCTCATGTACATACCGTTTTGCCTGTATGTCTACTTCAATATGGTTTATGTGGACCACAAAATTACTACTCTGCAACACTGTGAAGCACACTGATGCCTTAGGGTCAGGTTTGCGCTATCTAAAACTCTACAAATAAAATAAATAAATTAGTAGCCTATCTTTCTGTTCTGGGTAAGAGACTCCCCACTACTTTAATTGCAAACCAAGCGACAAGCACAAGCTTGACCACTCATCGTGCATGATGCTAAGTACATGAAGGAATCATTGGTGGTAGGACCATAGTTTATTGTAGTGAGATGTCTGTTAGATTTCACCAGGATTTTTTACATCGCCATCTCGGTATTGAAAGTCTTCAAAAATGTTTGTTTTTTTACAAAAAATTGTGATTTCTGTCCCTTAATACCCCTACCAATCAGCATTCCTCTCCTTTTTCACTTCCCATTATGGCTCTCCCATGGCTCTACTTGTGGTATAATGTATTTTAACATTATATTGTTGGAAAATATGAAGCCTACCCCCCCCCCCCCATCTTCCTGACCAAGCTACGCTTCTGACTAGCCCAGTAATTAATTCTCTAAATATTATAATTAGAAGACCGCATTTTTCGGTGAAATAGAAAAGACGGCGGATAAATGTGATAAGACTAAGTTAAGGCGAACACTATTGAGATATCTGTACAGTATTCTCAGCACCAAAATCGAGGCTTCGTTTGCAAAATCATGGAATAAAATAATATGCATTTATGAAGACTGACTGTGGGTGACAAATTAGACCATGCTTCTTCATGCAAATGTTCTACTTTGCATACAGTGATTGATTTTCTGACATTTTCTTTTATATACATTCACAGTTTGTTTTTCATGTTGCGCTGCAAGCTGTCAAATCACTTTCCTTGGCAAAGCATCAGCTCCATAAAGTCTTCTGTGCAGCCCTGATTAGGACATACCCAACAGATTTTATTTCAGAGAATTTCCTAATGTTTTGATAGGTTGCTCAAAATAATGTCTTTATAAACCAATGTTGTTAATATATTTTCATTCTTTCATTTTCCTTGGAGTGAGTTTCACAGGGGCATAAATGTGCCCTGGAAAATAGTAATTTTATATAGACTGTGGAAAAAATAAAGCCTCTTGTTTTGGGGAAACTATATTAAAAACATTCAAATCAGGTAGCCCACAAACATCAGTTGCCACATCATGAAAAGGAATTGTGTTTAAGTCTGGCACATCACGCTCAAACAGCATGCTTCCTTACACACCCAATAATTAAATGTAGAAAAACACTATGGCCCAAATTTACGAAGATTCTGCGTCAGGTTTCCGGTACTTTTTTAACGCAGACCTGAAGAAAAATGCAGCCTGGCTTTTACAAACCAACCCAAATGGTGACCTAACGTAACAGAATGCACATCAATGCGTTATCTTGTGTTACTTTGCATCAAGGAGGCATTCCATGGGCGGTTCATTGGCTTCCCCATGCAGCCAACCATGAATTTTGAAGCAAATCCATATCTGCAAAGAATTGTAGAAATGGATTTGCACCAAAATCCTGTGTGTCCCTCAGAATGGTATAATGATGAGAAATTTTTATAGTTCATTATGCAGCACACATACAAAGAGGAAATTGCCTTAAACCATAGTTGTGTGCAACAAGGGACCCCTTCCTGGGCAAAAACTATGCTGACCACAATGCAGGCAGCCTGGCACTTTGGCGCAAGGGTGTCTGTGTTGACGCATGGCTGCTGAAAGTGAGTCAACCCAGGTAGAATGCAGAGCTCTGTCATTTCCTTGTAGATATGGAGCAGTTCTGCTCTCTCCAGTTCAAGCACCGCTACAGAGCAAATTTGCTTGCTGCCCTCTGTGAGAAGTTGGCCTGGCATATGCTGTCCACTAACTATAGTGGGCACCTTGCACCAGTCCAAACAACCCCTTATTGGAGATAGGTTAAAGACAACCTTTATTGAAAGCTATCCTAGTGGTAGCTATGGAGAGCAGCCTTCAGGCTAAGTCTTGAAGGAATGTAAAGCAGCTTGTTTTACCAGTCTATAATCTCTTGAGTGACCAAATGAAAGAGGACCACACCAGGTATATATTCAAAATATATGTATTTATTGCTAAACACACCCCTCTAGTCTCTTTATGAGGCTAGAGTTCGAAAGTACATAAGTTATAAGTTAGTTATCTACAGTAATAGCACAAATACACGTTTGAGCCTAGGGGCGACCAAACCATATACCAATAAAGTGGTATAAGAACCACGACTGAGCTAGACACAGGGCCTAGAGCCTGTAGAAGTGCTTGGACCACAAGGAACCACCCAAGGTAGTGACACAGGGGACCCACGGGGGACGCGTGCAGTGTATGAACACAGCCGCGAATCGCCGTTGACTTCTATGGGGAAAGTCGCGGTTGGAATTTAAAAGAAAAGGGACACTTAGAGGAGGACTTGGAGCAAACCCTTTGAGAACTAGGCTGTTCTAGTGTCAGTACCCACGGGAGCACCGGAGTACTCGAGTTACCTCACCCAGGGAGCCGGGTGCATAGGTGTCTTTCGGGGTCGGGTTTCGTCGTCGCTTTCAATGGCGATCTGCTGCAAAGTGCTGCTGGCGGCCAAGTCAAAAGTGTTCGGGTGGATCCAAAGGTGGATCGAAGATTTGAAGAACCTGAAAGCAGAGGGGACAGAGTCTGGGTCACTTGCCAGTGACCAGGAAGGCGATGAGCAGATGCCCACCGATGTCGAGTGCTTCAGGTAGGTTGACGGTCGTCTTGACTCTTCAGCCACGAGGTCCAGGAGGTGTCGACGACAACCAGGAGCTGGATTCGAGCTGTCCCACGACGTCTGTCGATTGCAGGGGTGTCAGCGACCGGATTGGACCCAACAAGCCTTGGCAACGGCAAGTCTTGTGGAAATGGAAGAAGAACGATGTTGCAGACCAGCAAGGTCTGTGGGACTCACCCAGCAAGGGTAAGTCAGGGCACGCCTGGAGCAACCAGGGAGCCCAAGCAGAAGAAGATTGGCATTCGGGAGGGCCTACTAGCCAATGGACTAGCGACCCCAAAGGAGCCTCGAGTTGACGCACGTGGAGCTGGCTCACAAGACACTCAGGGAGTGGAGGCCAGTGATCTTTGGTGCAGTCGGTGCTGGAGGCTGGGGCTACTCGGAGCCCAAAGCACGACTTCGTGGGAGACCCAGAAGAGGATGCACTTGCAAATGTGATTGGTGTCCAAGGGTCACGGTTCCACGTTACCCACAACAGCTATGAGCCTCAGCTTTGCTGGAGACTCAGGGCAGCCTCAGGGAAGTCTGGAAATCCACCTCTGGTGATGCAAAGACTTCGGCGTCCGGTGGGAGCTTCAGCAATGCAGACCGGACAATTGCTTCTTTGGTGCCTGCCAAGCAGGGGAGTCACTCCTTGACCCCAAGGGAGATTCTTCAGTCCTCTAATCTTGAAGTAGAGCGTCGAAGGTCCAGGATTCTGTGTCAAAGTTTCGTCCAGGTTAATCTAAAGTCCTAAGGACTGGGGTCCCATACTTATACCAAGTTAGGGGGTTGGACATACTCTGGGGACCCACCTATGGGAGGGTCAGGGCAGAGGGGTGGTTACACCCCTTTCCCTTTGTCCAGTTTCGTGCCAGAGCAGGGGCTGGAAGCCCCTGAGCCGGTTTGAACTGGGGTATGCACAGGGACACCAAATGTGCCCCCAGTGCAGGACTTCAAAGCACCAGAGAGTGCTCCCGCCCAGCCCCAATACACACTATCCTGTCTGGGGAGGTGGTTACACCTCCCTGGGACAAGAAACCTATTGTCCAGGCCTCCCCTGCCGGAGTTTCGGTCAGCAGCAGGAGGCCAGACTCGTGTCTGTGGCAGCAGCATCCATTTTGTGATGCCAGGGCTTGGAAAGAAGTTACCGGGAAGGCCGGTGTGCACATGTCTCTCCCTCTAGAAGGGTGGAATGCTACCCCCGCCGCCAGAACTGGCGGGGGTTGTATTCCAAGATGTTTGACACCAAACACGACATGTTTCCGTGCAGCTATCCCAAAGTTAGCATTTAACGCGAGGTTATAATGCGCTTAAGAGTATATGGTCAGGCTGCACTACAAACAGCATCAGAGAAGGGTCTCCGAACGCTGCAGAGGGGCCCTGCTCATGCAGGGGCACCCTCTCACATAGGAACCACGCACTCTGCCTCCAGGATTGATAAGGCCTGCCATAGGAGTGACTTATAGGTTTATATGTGTGTATGTATGTAGTGATATAGGTAGCCTATATCACAGTAAGAGGTGCATGCACCACCTTACCCAGGCTGCAGTAGCAGACCTGTGGTGTCATTTTGGATGGCCTTCCAGGGGTGGCACAATACATGCTGCAGCCCCTGGTAGGCCTCTGAGGTACCTATGCCCTGGGTACATAGTATAACATATACTAGGGACTTATAAGGGCACTCCAGATTCCAATCAGAGATGTGCCTAAGGCACATGGAAACCATTTTAGAGAGGATGCAGCTAGGCTGGGGTTCTGATTAGCAGGGCCCCAGCCAGACTAAAGTCGAAAAACAGTGAAACATCAGCAAAAAGTGGGGGTACCCATGTGAAGCAGATCCTACTCTCCTTTGCTTGCTGCCCTCTTTGCAAATCTGGACCGGACACCACATCATATATATATTTTTTACTTGGTTTTTAGTTGTAATTTATATAGCACTATCCTGTGGCAAATGGGCAGCAAGGACTTGTATGCAGGAAAACATTTGCGAGGTGCGCACTACCAAAGCACTAAGTGGTGTTTGCAAAGGGCTGTGTAAAAGTACAAGACTGCAGTGAAAAGATGCGTGCAAATATACAGAGAACATGACTCAGAGAGAGGAAAGGAGTGATGGAACCAACAGTAAAGTATATGGGGTAACTAGAGAATGTATGAGGAGAGGTGAGTGCTTTATGTGCCCTTGCTGATGGACATTGGTGTGTTAGTCTCTTATGAAATTACTTCATTGCATTTAAAGTCACTATTCTAATCATGCCAGTCATTTTTGTCGTCCTGTGGTTGGACAATCTTGCTTGTTTGCTGCCTTTTTCCCCATTTTCCCCCTAACCATCCACCCCAACTTAACACTCTCAGTCGCACTCACTCCAAAACCACCCTTTCAAGTTCCCCCCACCCAGTGAAAATTCAATCCTGCTGCGGACCGGAATGATCCCTGCCCTCTTGAGACTGATGTACCCTCGGGTATTCTCTAAGGGTTTCAGTTCCAGAGGCTCACCGTAGTTTTATTGTGCTTCTCTACCTATTATCAAGTGCCTTTTTATCCTGCTAACCTAAGTCTGCGGTGGAAGATAGATTGTAGTTTACCCCTGGAATGCATTTAGTGATTTTTCCCTTGCCCGATTTCCTGTATATTCCTCTATGTATATTTAACTGTTTCCTACATTCTATATTTTAACTGTAATCTTTAACCCTTGTCTCGTAAGTTTCTTCTCAAATGTTCCAATATTTATTGGGGCATATTCTCAAGAACGTGTGATAACTACCGCAAAAGTTGCTTAACGCAACCCTTCACATCGCAGTCCATCGCGGGAAAATAACACCATGTCAACGTGGTATTCCCAACCCTGCGGCACCATGCAATAGTAGCAGGATAACGCGCCAAATGACCGCCCAAAAAGCAAACGCGACGCAGAAACAATGCGAAACACGAACGCGAAAAAACATGCGATGTCCCAAACCGCGATACAAAAATCAGCGACAACCAGCCACAGTCCCGCAAATCCCACGCATCATGCGTGAAAATGCACTATAAGAGCAACCAAAAAATAAACACCAAAAACAAAACAAACTACATAGCACCATGGATGCACCCGGACCGAGTGCAGAGGATAACCGGTACCCCACAAGCCCCACGGAGGCCCAGCCAGGAACCCCGTGTTCGTGGAAGGGCAAGGAGAAGAGGAAGAGGAAGACGGGGTTCAGTCCGCAGGAAGACCGGATCATCGTCACGGAGGTGATAGAACACTACCAACAACTGTTCGTCACCTCCACTGCATCATTGGCAACACAAACGGAAATATGGCAGTCCGTCGTCACCAACGTGAATGCAGTCGGAGTGTCGAGTAGGTCAATGGAGGAGGTCAAGAGGCGCTGCCATGAAGTGCACAGCCAAACCAAACAGAAACTCGCTGTTAACATGAAGGCAGCAAAGGCGACTGGAGGTGGGAGTCCTGCGCCACAGGAGGAGCTGGATGAGCTGGAGGAAATGGTGGCCACAGTCATCAGTGTGGAGACGGTGCAAGGAGTCGGGGGTCTGGACACAGCCCGATATGACCTGACCCAACAGCAACAGGGTGAGTAACAAGCAGGGACTGGGGGGATGGGGGGAGATGGGCACAATGGCACACATTCACAATCATGTGCAGCACACTGCACACCCACAATGACTGTGGAACATGTCCCTGATACCCTTGGCACACTGCAGCACACATAGAAACACCAAGTAGTCCCCTGTCCACAATCAGCACAAATGTGCCCCCCTCCATATCACCAATGCCACAGCCTACCCATGCACATGTGCTGAATCCCGAAAAGCAGCTGCTCTGTGAGCCACACAGACAATGCAAGAGACACTGCATGACATAGCATGGCTGAAGTGACATGGTGCACGAGACGACACTGAGGTGGCTGAGTGTGGACCACATCCGTAAAGGAGCAGGTCACACTCTGACACATCCACGTGCACCTACGAACCATGACGTCAAAAACACATTTGTAGACAAACAATGCACAAGAGTACCAAATATCTCCAGTAGCACAAATGACCCAAGTCGCAAACAACCCAGCACCCGAAAAGCACACAAGTCAAATGCACACCGACTCAAAGGGATAAGGGTCCGCCAATGCAGAGCTGCAGGGGCGAATCGCCAACAATGCAGCACACACACATAGCAATCACAGCACATCAACATTGACGACAATGTGGGACAGAGTGCAACCCCTACACCACAGGACAGAGGACACAACTGGTGCCGCTCGTGCGTAGAAACTGGCCAATCACAACTGGCAATGCATGACACTGTGAGCTGATAACGTACGAGTACAACCACACATCCGTCATGTAGTCGAAATGTCCACTGACTCCCATCAAATAGCCTGCTTCACCAAAAGAGTCACAATGTACATCGTCATGCAGTCTGAATGTAAACATCTACAATGCGTTAACATACTTGGAACACACTGTTAACCTGCATCTCCCCTTCACATTGCAGAGGGTCAATCAACACCTCCTGCAGAGCAGACCACACATCTCTTCAGTGATGATGAAGAGGACACCCTGCACATTTGCACAGACACCCTCCAATGGCTCGTGGACAGCCTCCACACCCCACCTCCAGGAGCAGGGCAGCCCAGCTGCATCGCGGTGAGCCCACACCCTGCACAGACCACACCGCAGGAAGCACACACCACCACGGCTACCTCCCAGGACCCTCACGACCAACACATGGATTTCAAACTCCGTGTGTTAGTGTTCCAGGAGAAGATGGCAGATCAGCTGAGGCTGGGTTTCGAGCTCATGGCAGACAAACTCGATGCCCTACGTGGGTGCCTGAGTCCCATCAGGGAGCACCTACAGTCCCTAACGGATACCCACTGTCCGCACCATGCTCACCCACAATCCTTGGCTGACATCGCTGGGTCCATTACTCGGTTACAAGAACTGTCTAGGCAGACAGGCCCAAGCGATGACAGCACAGAGTTGGCACAGACACGGAGGTCAATGGAGACCATGGAGCTGATGCAGGCTGGAAGTATGGCTGCCACTGATGTACACCAGCAAGATGTAGCTGCGATCTTCCATGCCTTTCAGATCCTCATCTTGCCATTGCTGCCACTGAGCCTGTTCCAGGTCACTGCTGCAGGAACCTCGAGACACACATATCCTCCCCATGATGTGTCAGTGGCACACAATGATGCAGCCCAATCACCTTCGCACCCTGATGTGTCAGTGGCACACAGTGATGCAGCCCAATCACCTTCGCACCCTGATGTGTCAGTGGCACACAGTGACGCAGCCATAACCCCACCACACACACCTGACACACCGGACACAGAAGACGTCTCAGAGGAGTAAGATGTGGAGGATAATGACTGTGTGAGGAAGGAGGTAGTAGCATCCGTCCCCTCCATATGGCCTGTCCCTGCCTGGTCGTGCTCTCTGCATCATGCCCTGGAACAACACCTCCCACTGTCCCCCGAAACACTCTGCGACCTTCACATGGACCCCAACATGGACTGCCATATCTGCTCTGGTACCAATGACACAGCAACCCGGCGGCGGACTGCACCCTTCCTCTTCAGATCAACTTTGCCTTGCCACAAGAACTCTGGTTGGCCCACCACTGGGCAACCATGTCATGTGGGCTTGAAGTGGCCATGTACTGCTCCTGGTCCGACACCCCCCAGAATGTGAATAAAACATTCCAAATCACACAGATGTGTCATGTCTATGATCACTCACGAATGAATGTTTGGATGAATGTCGGGACATCGATAGCACTAAAAGGTACATCCTGGTAGATGTCAGCAATGGGCATGTTTGACCCTGACCCACATGGCCACTTAGATGACTATGAAGGTGTGAACTAGCTGTGGCCACATTGAACAGTGACAACAATACCGTTGCCCCCAAACGTAGCACCACGTCCATGTATCAAATAGGGCTGTGTGTGGAAATGTCACATTCGGTAGCAGTCCTTAAGTGGTGTCCCCCACCACATGTGACAACAGAATGTCTGTTCGCATGCTTACTCACACACATCTGTGTGGACACAGTCTGTTTTGATGGATGACCTTGTTCTACATAGCGAGAAGTAGGACACCATACGCACATTGCTGGGGACATGTAGGAGCACAGGTCTGCCACCAACTATCCCAGCCACAATGTCTGGCTCACAGAGGTGGAGCTGGCAATAGGGACTCACCCCCAATTCACAAGCGTCAGTCAATGCCTCCCTGTGTACGGACAATGCACATGTAGGCACATGATCTGTCATTATAATCAACACTCATCACAGTTGTACACAGGTGAAGTTGCGTGGACTTTATTAGCATGTGCGTGTCAGTATGGGCAAGGCAAGGGTCACAACATGCAGACCAATGTTTAAGACACTTACAGGCAGCTTAGGAACATGTCGAGGTGCAGGTAATGGGGTGGCAAAAGTGCACACAATTCATTACGGATGTCAACGGTCTCAGCCCACCTTGCCTTGCTGGACGAGTCATGTGATGTTTAGCGTCTGCTCATCGGCCCCTGTCAGGGGACACGACTCACAGCCCATGGGGTCTGCACAGTGCTGTAGCACCGGACTGCGCTGACTGTGTGCTCTGCTGACAGTGAGCAGGTGAAGGGATCCTACAAGGTCACATGTCGTGCTACATTGCCATGTGTGTACTCTCCCCCCCCGCAGTTTCGCCGCTTTTGGAATGTTGCCAGGCAACGCTGTGCTGCTCCGCCCATGGGACTGCATTACCTTGCACAGATGTGTGTACACATGCGTAGGTCCACGCACATGCATTCTGAGTCCAGGCGAAGGCAGACATGTCCACTGTTGTGGTGGGATATGTGGAAATTCCTCCGAGATGCTACAAGGTGTGGGGACCTGTGCTGTGGGTGACAATCAATAGTGGCTGCAGGAACGTAGTTACTCGTCCATGTATGCGAGCGCTGCTTCATGGGCAATCTGTTCCAAGAGTACATCATTGCCGAGGTCAAGGTACGCGAGGGCGAGCCAATCCATTACCTGGTCTGGGCAGCTGTGCTCCGTCCACGCCGTTTCACCAATACCCAACACAGCCCAATAGGGGAGTGCCTCAATGTGGTCACTGCGCACGAGGAGTTGTGCAATCTCCCATGCACAACTGCCTGCACATACGCCAAATATCAAGGCATCCCATGCACGGGTGTCACAGTTACACTCCTGTTCGTGGGCCAATAGGGGGTGCACACACGTGTCATAATCCAGTTCAGCTACCGTTGTGCTGGATAGGCAGACATCCATGGGCCACTCGAATGTGCATGATCGACAGTGGAACCAGGGCTGGATGCAGGTGACGTACGCAAGACAGAAACTCAGACGGTAACTGATGCGCAGCACTGCCAGTGGCAGTGATCCCAACAGATGCAGCATTCGTGCACGGTACAGTTCCACGTGACAGGGGTTGTGCATGTGCCCGGGATTGCCAGCCATTGCCTTTGTTGGTCTCGTAGCACCGGCACACTTCTGACAGGCAGCAGTTGTGTGGATGAGATGCCACTGTTCGGAGCAATGAGTCATGTTTGTGTGCAACGTTTGGGCGTATGGGTTGTTTCTTACTTATGTGTCAGGGGCATCCCAAGCAGGTGTGCCTCAGGCAGGGACAAGTGTGTGTGGGGTGAGGACACATTGGTCTTTCATTCGCGCAGTTCGTGGTGTGGGAGTCGTCACGATCTGGTTTAGTATCTCTCGCAAGGAGTGCCAGCCGCATTCAGGACCAAGGTCGGGGGTTCAGGTGTCCTTCAGCCTTGTGTGTTGAGACAATGGAGATTTCATTCCTGATGTTCGTCTGACTACTGCTTGCATTTTTGAAATGTAATGTGGCCTTCGCGTTGCTATTGATGCCAGGCCTTTGACTTAGTGTGTGCCAATAGCGATACACACACAACAGTTGGCATGTATGAGCCAGGAGCCCGATTGGCCTTGCGCTCCTTGTACAATGTCTCTATTTCTCTCTCTCACTCCCTCTCCCTCTCTTTCTCTCACTATCTCTTTCTCTCTCTCTCTCTCTCTCACTTTCGCTCGCTCTCTCTGTCCTTTGGTGAGCGCATGGCGCACCTTCTTATCTGGAAATTTGTTTTGCAGGCTGTGACTTCCAGATTGTCCTGGGTGGACCCACCATAACTCTTCAAAATAGTTCTTTTGTGTTTATTCTGTATGAAACGCATTATTTGCTGTGTCTAAGATGAATGTATGATTCTCATTTTTCTGACGACACATGTAGGTTAGGTGTTGTTATTGTGTGACATTGGGCACATTGTTTTGTTCATGATTTTGTGAGGTTGATGTGACATATCTTTTTCCGGGTCTGGGTGGGGGGTGCCCAGAGTGGGGCTCCGGGGGGGGGGATCCTGGGTGTGGTGGCGGTGGGTGTTGTTGCCCTCTCGGGGCTCCGGGATGCATGGTGAGTGGCTCCATGGCATCTGTTGTTCTTCATGTGTGGCTATGGGCTGTTCTCCCTTGTCTGTTGCAGGTTGTCGTCCGACTTTGCACCAGTTAAGAGCAGGTGTTAATTTCCTGCTGCTAACGCGCCTTATTGCATGTTTTGTGATCGTATCGCGGATCGGGCTGGTCGTTGAGAATGTTGTGGAGTGGTGTTGTCGCAGCTTTTTGCACGGGTACGCCTACTCTGCATATCATTAGCATTAGTTGCCGGGGGCATCTGTGTCGATGTTTTTTGCGACTGCTATCGCAGGTAAACTGGTGTTATGGGCTGTTAGCACCAGCTTGGGAATGGGGAGATACATTTATTGCGGATTTGGCTGTGATAACGTGCCGATAACTCGGCGATAGCTCCTTGAGAATATGCCCCATTGTGTCTTAACTCGCTTTGGCTAATGTTTCACCCCCCATTCCTTACATCCATGATACAAGTAAACTGCTAAATGCATATTAATGCGTTTACAGAAGTTATGCTTTTGGGAATCATTCCCATATTTTATATTAGCCCAAATTCAAACAATGGTGATATTGATAGCTAAAGTTTACCCTCAGTTCTTTTGCTAATTATACATTATTTTTCTTCTTTGATCTTATTTCACAAGAATTTTCTTTTTCTTCTAAAAATTCCCTTTCCTCAACACCTTCAGTCTTGACTGACATACAGTGTGGGCTTGTGGGAAATGTGTTTCATTGCGCAGTCTTGTATGCCACATTTGGAGATACCCAAAAGGTGAAACCCTCTTTTGCAGTAAAGATTTTGGATATCTGTGCCTTAGTCAAATTCTTTTCTTTGATTCAGCTATTTTGAAATATTCTTGTATTATATAAGGAGTCTTCAGAGTTTAGTTTTGTCAAAAGGTATTTGGTGTATTCGAGCTATTGTCAGCTACTTGTCTCCATTTTCGGGATAGTCTTTGATTATTACATGTTTTATTAAATTGTATACATAGATCTTTAGGTTAATAGCCCTCCTCTATAACTTCCAGCATTCTGATAAATCATCCAATTTGAACTTTGTGACCAATTTCAAATATTCTCTCAGTGTCAGCATTCGCTTTATATGATGTTACTCATCTGCTTTACCCCTGCTCTACTTTAGATTCTATTTTTGTAATGCAGCTGGAAAGAGTCTCTATTCACCGCCTAAGTCTTTTTAAGTGGTTTTGATGCTCCTCACTTGCCCAAGGCTTCTGCTAAAGGAGATGGATTCTTCTGCATGGTATCAAATATCTGACAAAGTGCATCAGCGATTCATGGCTCCCTTCTTATAGTTCAATGACGTTAATGTTTCTTGCTTATTTAGTATGTATGCTTGCTAGAAATGGGGTTTCTGGTTGGCTAGGGTATGCACCTAAGCCAGGCAGAACCCACCACTCTAGTCAGGGCGAGTAAGTTACACACCAAAGATAACCTGTGCTCCCCCTCTGGCGCAGAGCAGTCAGGCTTATCATCACAGACAATGTGCAAAGTATTTGTGCAACACAAACACCCCTTAACCCAATGAAAACACTACAAAGACTCCACACAGGATTTATGAAAAGAGTAGGTATTTATTTAATAGAAATAAGACAAACATGACAAAAATTCAATCAACAGGTGCAAAGATATCACTCTTCAATGAATAAATGTGTGATCAATGCTTTTCAGAATTATAGATGGTCATTTTTTAATGAGCAAATGTGTAGCAGTGCTTTTTGAATCATACACAACTGTAAATGCAAAGGTAGGCTGTAGATCACTGGGTCTAACAGTCTTAAGCGTCGAATGGACACTTGCATTCAGGATTTGCTGATAATCACATGTGGACTAAGCCAGGGCCCTACCTGGGATCACTTAACGCTTTAATCCCCCAAGAAAGGAATACCTGTATGTGGGGTCCCATTCACGAGCACAGTAGTTGTTACGCCATGATGGGTGCCCTGAGGGAGTCTTCAGTGGTCTACTGGGAATGCTGTACAGCCTACGGGGGTCATCCACAGTAACTCTCACACCGTACCTTCTTGCATGGGCCTATGGGGTTGTGGCGAATAGCCTAAGACCTCTAACTCCCGGCTTAGTATAGAGGCTGCACCCAAACACGCTATTCCGATGTATGCCGCAGTACGCTGGGATCGGCTGCAGCATTGTTATTGTGCTGTGCTCGGGAGTTTTTCATGGGGCGGCTGCAAAGTTCCAAATGGGAAAGTGGTGCCTCCAATTGGCACGGAATCCTCTCAGCGCTGCTCGTTGCATCTCTCCTCACTGGAGGGACCGTGCTGGGTGGGTTCCTCATAGTGCCGTGGTGAAGTCGCAAACTGGAAAGTGGTGATCGGCATGGATTCCTCTACATGCTGATCATCACGTCTCCCTTTGTAGAGACCTGATCAGCATGTTGTCATTGAGTGCAGGGCTGTGACGGCGAACCTTCTGAAGTGCACAGGGATCCCTTTCAGCTCAGCCCTTGCTCTAGACTGCCAGTAGGGGGTAAATCAGCCTTTTGTGTGAGGACAGGACACAACCTATTCAGATGCAAGTGTGAACCACCTCTCCGTCTCCCTGCCGAGGAAGACTATTAGTATGCAGATGAATGCAGATGTATCCCTGTCACAGCCGGCCCTTCCTGTTATGTGGCTGTCTAGAGAGTATGCACAAAGTGTAGCTGCCACCCAGGCCAGGCGTGGATTGGAGACAGGCTGCAGGCACACAGAGCAAAGCTAAGAGCAGAGAAATGGCCACTTACTAAAAGTGGCATTTTTAAAATAGTAGTGTTAAATCCAACTTTACCATTAAAGAGGATATATCATTACTATTCCAACCATATTGAACATGATAAAGCTACTCTTCTCTGATCAGTAATTACCACTTAAAGAGCCATAAGGGAATTCCCAATGCTAGCCTGTGAGAGGAGTAGGCCTCACAGCAATGAAACATGCATTTAGCTGTTTGTCACTGCCAGAACATGTAAAGCATAAAAGTACATGTCCTGCCTTTTAGCTACACAGCCCTCTGCCCTTAAGGTCACTAGGGTCTACCTTAGGGGAGACTGATTTACACTAAAAAGGGGAGTTAGAGGCTTGGCAAGTGATTGTAAATGCCATATCACAGTGGCAGTAAACTGCACACACAGGCCCTGCAATGGCAGGCCTGAGACAGGTTTGAAAAGACCACATGTGGCACAATAAGTGCTGCAGGCCCACTAGTAGCATTTTTAGTTTACAGGCCCTAGGCACATGGTATACCACTTTACAAGGGACTTGCAAGTCAGCTCAATATGCAAATTGTGAACATATCAATGTTACCAGGTTTAGGGGAGAAGCACATGCACTTTAGCACTGGTTAGCAGTGGTAAAGTGTGCAGTCTTAACATGAACAAAAAGATACAGCAAAAATCGGGAGGCAAAAGACAGGTCTAACAATGTTGTATAATGTATCATATGCCTGATTTTTGGTTGAAAATAAAATTAAAGTTAAAAAAAATACTCAAAGAAAACTAAGTTAACTTTGCTAACACTATTTTTTTCTGTGGTTCCTTCCTGTTGCCTTCTCTTTTTTTGGTACGGCAATGCGGAAGACATACGATTGTCTTGAAGTTCATTTTCTTCTTCTAATTCTATTGATTCATCCATGGATTTCTAAGATTTTTTTCTGGGATGCTAAAGAATCTAAACTAGTGAATGTTTACTGTACACCGACAAGGTCCCCAGAATCAGAATTGGACTGTAATTGATTACTCAAGCTTATTTCTGATCCCGCTTACCAATTCTGACACTGATTAAGAATTATGGGGGATATTAGCAACAACTTGCGATAATTATCGCAAACCGCGCTTAGCGCGTTTTTTTTATCGCCGCGTATCGCTGGATTTTATCGCAAAGATAACACGTTATTAGCAACGTTTATCTCCAATGCGATAAAATATCCAGCGATAAGCGGCGAAATGCATGAATATCGCTCGAAATCCAGCGATATTCACGCATTAACGCCATGGTGGACTTAGCCTGACAATCCAGCTCCCATTGAACAAACAGGTAAGTCATGTTTTTAGCAGGTGTTAAATTCTAGCGATAATCGCGCTTAGCGCGACTTTTTTTATCGCTTCGCGTGCATTGCTAATAGGGGGAAGTTGTGTTAGCGACTGTTTTCAGTCGCTTTTAGTTGGGAACGCCTACCTTGCATGTCATTAGCGATAATTATCGCTGGCATGCAAGGCTACAGGAAAACCGGCCGCTATCACCAGAAAGCTGTCGCTAACGCCTGTTAGCGACAGCTTGCTGATAGGGCGATAAAAATATTGCCGCTTTAGCGGCAAAAAGTGCCGCTAAAGTGGCGATACTGCCCTTGCTAATATGCCCCTATGTTTGCCTTTAAGAGTTTGACCCTCACTGAGAAATAGGTTGTTGCCTTTCTTTGCATCTTGTCACTGAAAGGAGTATGTGTTCCAGCATTGGCTGCGCTGTCTATGTTGACTGTTTTGTATTGCATCTGGGGTTGCCATCCCAAATTCTTCACTGGTGCTGTGGGGATTTCATGAGATTAATCCATTTATTGCATCCTTGATCGCACAGTGATCCCTCCCTGTAATGGCAATTGCTACTAGGTCCTCTTTCCACGTCCTCCATCTCTGTTTTCATTTTTCTTATTGTCAGTGCCCATGAGAAATGCAGGGCATGAGGAGGACCAATCCTGTTGGTTACCCGGATACTTCCCATCAAGAAGTGCTTCTGTTATTTCATCTGCTTTTTCCATTGAGGGGTCTCAGGCATCTGCCCCCTGTCTTGTCCTTTGTACTTCCTATTTCTGGGTGAGTCAGTGAAGCTTTTCTTCTCCTTGCTTTGCTAGAAGTGCTGTTCTTAAGCTAGGCTTAAGTTTGATCAAGGAATGTTAGAATTGCTAAATTTGCAGGAGTTGCCAAGATCATTGAGGGCTTCCGGATGTGAGTTTCTGACATCTAATGCCCCTCTGTATATCCTGTGAATATTGAATATAGCTGGAGGGGCTTTCACCGGATTGCTATTATTCTTATTATTGCTGTATCTTTTGCTTCATTTTTTGGGGTGCTGTCTGAGACATCCCTGTACATCATTACTTCCCCCACCACTCTAGTTGTTAGGCATGTGACAACTTTTCCCTGACCATTTCCCTCTGCGGAGGGCTTTTGTTTCTCTTTCATTTAGATGACTGCTTCATTTGATCCTTTTTCTGATAATTAAGCTACTTATTATTGTCTCCCAGATATCCACTAGCTGCTTTCTACTGATCCCTGGCTGTAGACACTGCGATATGTGTTGTTTACTGAACCTTCAAGGCTGATATGGAAACTATGCTCAGTTCTTCACTGTTACTTACTCTATCTCTGTTGTCTCTGATTGGAGCAGTTTGCCCCTCAGTACCTTCTCCAGCATGACTGCGGGAGTGCTCCAGGGGGGGCCTTCTCAACTTGTCCTCTGTGTGATGGTTGGCGGGCAGGCGGTTGGCAGTGACCACAAGGTGAAAACCATGTGAGGAACACCACACCGTAAGTAACCGTTCCACCTCTCTACTTTTTATATTATCTGATCAGCACTGCCCATGTTTAATGGAGCTCTCTTTTATCTAGGTAGGGAAAACAGAGTCTAAGGGGCAGATTTACATGCTCCTTGCACCACTTTTGCGTCACTTTTCCCATGTTAAAAATGACGCAAAAGTGGTGCAAGGGCCTTGTAAATATGCCCCCAAGTATCCAAATGTCTATTAGTGCACTCTATGCTAAACATCTTCATCTGCTTACTAAAAAAATGGCTTGTTACTGGGAAATTAAGATAATACATTCAGATATATGTTGTCCACAAGCATCTCCTTCAAATATAAGCCTGATGGGTTGAAGTACAGCAAAATGATCAAACAAAGGTTTCACAATCAGAGAAGTGACAATTCTTTTATTGAATTTCCATATTGAAATAATCTTTTTGCAAATATTCATTAGCGACAATATAGGTGACCATTCTTGAAATATCTGCGGCAGACAAGGATTATTTCACCTGTCATTACAAATGGTGACACAAGATGTCTAATGGCTACACAGATGATGTATTGGTCTGGGTTGTACTACTAAATATTTATCGACACCAACAATATTGTGGTACAAGAATATCATGGACAGAATGTCAAAGGACAGAATATCAAAAGGCAAGTGTATATATGGAGGTATGGATTTACTGTTACTAAAGCCACATCTACATATCTTGAAGATATATGTATGGCATAGGTACATATATATGCAGTTAGGTATAGGAAATCTAAACTTACTTACCTGTTGATATTTTATTTTCGATATTCTACCCTCGATATTATTGTTTTGATATTCAGGGGGCACACCATTGCTCTGTGCAAATAGGCCCATACATTCATTAGCAACAGTAAGAGAAGCTGCTATGTAATTTGGCACAGTATCAGGATATAAGCTTATGGCAGACAAAAGCTACATAATCACCATAAATTTACTGGGCTATAAAGTTTACAGGCTTACTTGCCATGCAAAATAATTCGGAGGGGTATTGACAAACTAATATCAATATTTATTCAAAAAATAATATCAAGTGTGGATGTGTTGGTCGACTAATGAAATCTCAGGATAATCTACCTCTGCGTGCCTTAGGCTGAGATAATTTAGGTAAAATATCTATCTAGAGCTTTACCTATATATGTCTCCAATAGTTCTTTCAGTCAGATAACTCTGATATCACAGCATTTTTCTGGAATCCTGAAAGGCCTAAACAGGCCCTGTGATCCCTCCAATTTCCAGTTAAGCAAAGGTTGTGGAGTTTACCACATTTCCAATGCTACTCCTGCCATCCTGGGGAAGAAGACTGGCAAGTATAAAGAGGTGCAGACACATAACCAAGACTTGCATTTATGATTTTTTCACCCCATTCCACAATATCTTCTCTGCTATTGCAAAGCTTCAGATGGCACTACTGCCATTTTGGCATAAGACTATAACCATGTCTTTCACAATTTGGCAAGTGCTAGCACAGTCACAGAAAGTGCTGCCACCAATATTTGAGGTTATAAGAAACCGATGTTTGTGGGAAAGCCACCTTCAGTTCGTATATGAGCGGTTCAACAATGTTTATTCAAATCGTTTCTGAAGTTTCAGGAATATTTGATATTCCACAACAGGAATTTTTTTAGTATTTACAGAACTGGCATTTTTTTAAATCTAATCTGAAACATGGCCTTGAATTCATTAATTCCATCCATCATAAAGGAAATTATATAGAGAGAAAGAATTGATGTGTCAAAAATATATTGAGTATCACGGATCCTGAGTTACTAAGTACATCTTTCAAAATATGTATAGCACAAATATCTCTAAATGTCGAATCGAGTACTATAAGAATTTTTTTGACTTTTACATACCTTGGAAACAATCAATAAATCGGCACAAATGGTTGACTGACTAAGTGTATGCCAAGATGTGAAAAAAAATTGGTGTACAGGAAATGTATGCCATGTGCCCCAGCCCTGAACCATACGATTGTCTATGAGCATTATGTAGTCACTGGCTAGCATTTTGGAGTGCAATAGGGCCTCAACCAATAATAGCCAGAGATTGGAAAAGGACGGGGATCCCGGGCTGGCATGTGGTATCAGTAGGGGACAATGGCAGTTGGCACAGATCGGGCGGAGGGCGGAGGGCTGGGGGGCCAGGATAAGGGGGCAAAGAAACAAAGTACCTCCCTGCTGTGTCTCGCCGTGTCTCGCCACTCTCTCCACCGTCGTCTCCAGAACAGGAACAGAGAACCCAGGAAGCACCCAGGCTCCCCTGAGCCAATAACAATGCTGCAATCAGAGTTGTGATTCATCTGAGTGCCGTGGTTCAGTGCTCTGATGGGGACTGGGGGCCTGGGCATGTTCTCCACCCAGGCTGTAATGCAGCCTGGGTGGGGAATATGCAAAGTGCGCATGAATGTTTGGCCGGCCCGAGAGGGGTGGCCAAACATTCATGCACACTTTAGGGAGTAGAAACCACTCCTCCGCTCCCCTGCTCTGTCAGCAGAGCAGCCCCATCGCACCCACAAACCTGCCGCAACATGGAAAAAAGATAATAACTTACAGTTAATATGATTTTATTTTTACTTTAGTTACACTGCTTAAAAGCAGTGGGGCGGCACTGCTCTGCCTTAGCGAAGGAGCTGGCACTGGTAGGGGAGCCAAATTCCACCATCATGTACTTTGCCAGTGTGCGGTGTGGGGTTGGCCATAGGGCTTGGCCTGCAGATGGAAGACTGGTAGAACCAAATGCCGGGACAATTTTAGTGTATCTCTTGTCGGGTTGCTGAAAGGTCCTACTTTTGTCTCCACCAGCCTTCTGTCTCTGAGTTTGTTGTGGGTACAGTACCTGCTTCAAGACGGATTTTAGTGTTAGGTCTGGGAGGACACTAGTGTTTTCCATATGATACTCTCACAAACATGTCCAGCTCTCAGAGCCCAAATTTAATCTGAAGTTTCGCCATCTTGGAAGTCCCCTGGCACATGGCATTTTGGTCCTATTTGCAGTAAGGCAGCCAGGTAAGACGAAAGAAGTGGGTAGCGTTGCCACTGGAAACTTTTAACCCATTGGTTAGGAAGTGCCCAGGATTCACCTTCACCCACTAACTAGTGGCAGGCATAAATGTGTCACCCCAGGAAACCATGAAAGAACACTTTCTGAAACTGCTGAGGGACAGAAAAGGACTTCACCTGATGTGTGTGACCTCTGAGGAGCTTTGAAGTACAGGACCTGCTTCCCTTTCTACCCAGAACAAGGAAGTGGGCTCCAAGGGTCAATTGGCTGACCTCTTATGTGCCAGAGGGGACGTAGAAATCTGCAAGAGGCCTTTTCCCTCGAATTCTCAGCTGAGTAGTGGCAACTTGAAGATGGGCTGGACTTTACTTGTGGCCTCTGCCTGGCACACTGGGAGTCCCTAGGTGGCCCCTCCACCCTAGGTCCCGGGGGGCTTAGAAATGTGCTCCTGTGGTTGCTTGGGCTCCAGGAAAAAGTTTGAAGTTTTTTACTCCAGAGCGAAAGGGACCCGCCGCTAAAAATCGACAACTGGTAGTTCGATGGTGTAGGATTAAATTTCAGATTTATTCCCCTAAAAGCATCCAGCATATCCAAAGTTCCTTTCTATTTTCGGACTTAGAAACTTTTTCAAGCAAAAACCTTATAAGGTCCACAGCCTTAGTTTGACCAACCTGCAGCAGGTATCCAACTGGCAGTTCCACAGTGGCAACTTCAATTTCAGATTTGATGCATGGGGAGATAGCTTTTTCTTTTTAAAATAAATTACTAAGTCCCTTTTTAGATTAGGACTTCAGAACTTTTTGAATTCCACAGTTTCACCAGGACCAATTCACCTGAAGCATCCGATCAGGGCTCCATCACAGTCAGCCTCAAATAGCGCCTAGGTGCTGGTCTACAGTGTCCATTGACTACCATTGGCACTTTGTGCTTTTGGCACTATTTTTGCTTAAACCTTTCAAAATTCATATCTTCGATTACCCTTTTTGGACTTTTGTTGTTTTGGTTTTTTTTTCATTTTTTTTTTTTAATTCTGTTTGGGATTTTTATTTTGGTGTTTTGACTTTATTACTGTTTAGGCTCTGCATAAAAACCTTATACATTGCCCTAAAGTAAGCCTGTCTACTATGTGCCAAAGCTACCAGGGGGTTGAGATTATGCTATTTTAGTGACTTTAAGGATTAAGTGTTGTGATTATTCATTGAGGTGGGCAGTTGCCGACCCCAAATAAAGATCCAGTTTCTTACACTCATTTCCTGTCAGTTTATTTTGGAATTCTGCACTTGTTATTTCTAGTGGTGGTGCATATGTTAGATGATCGATCTGCAGTGGGAAAGGTGAAAGTGTTTAATAATCTATGGGTGAATGTTTGAGTGAGAAGGTGTAGATGCGTCTCAATGAATTTATTTGAGTTCTGTTAAATACAGTGAAAAACAGACATCTACCCCCCTTATTAATTTGTGCCTCAAATAGCAGAAACTTCAAAGGGGCATAGTATTAACCCTCATAGTGTGCTCTGCCATGTGCCTGTCATTTTGTTTATAATCATGTCTGTGGCCGTCTTTCCCCCATTATGGAACCACCACTATGAAAGTGGCAACATTCTCCCTACATATACTATGCAAGGACTTTATTATCTGTGTTGTGACTCAATTAACCTAAGTTGACTTTAGCCCTTATGTTGGCCTTTGTTGAAATTCACATAGGAGTCTGTACATTGCAAAGATTTAATTCCAAAAGACCTTCAACACCCTTCCAGTTTCAAAGTCGAAAGGAAATCAGTTTTAAAATTCACTCATAATAAAATGAAGAATCTATTTTCAGCTCCAGCTTGCACTTTCGAGGAAATATTGCCAATAGGTGAAGGTTGAGATGGTGGGTGTAGGAGTATGCAAGGGAAAGAAAGAAACTTTATTGCATGATTTGTTAAAACCCTTGCAGACCACTACAAATAAAAATTGTTGCAATATTTAAAATTTATAATAAGTCCCAGGTTCCTGTGGATAAAAGCACCCAACATCGTAACATATAAAACTCTATTGTAAGTGCACTATCCATAACTCCTATAGTAGTGTTCCCATGAGGAGACGGCAGTCCTAGTTTAAAATAACATTTGAGACCCGCGTCAGCTAGCCTGTGCGCTACTCCCCTTCTGATGACAATTTTGTTTTATTTTTTGACCGAAACTGTCCATGTCCCAGTCCGCTTCGCAAATGGAGTTAGTTCAGCAACTGATACAGGTAAGCAAGGGGTCTACCTCTGCAAGTTTTTTGGCAAAGCGATCCATGAACCTAACCAAGGCGCAGTTTAAGATGGTATTCCGGGGATCAAAGCAGGCCAACACTGCGCCTCTACATGATCTGGCCTCTTTATTGATCCAACCCCGTCGTAGTAGAGCCCTTCTTTCCTTCAAGAGGTTAGGGCACAAACACAGTACGTGCAAAAGATCTTCCCTATGTCGGCCGCAAAGCCGGCATGTTTCCAGGGCACAGTCTCTTTTCCATTTGGGAAGATGGCAAATCGTTGGAATCACCCCTATTCTCAGTTTTAAGAAGCAGAACTTAGTGCGTGCACTAAGGGTGAGAGTTAGATAACTCTGAGGTTTCAACTGTGCGTAAGTGCTGAGAGTCATCCAGCCATGACTTCTAGCAGAGAGGCTAGCCCTGTCTTCTACCGAGGAAAGTCTTTTTGCGCTGAGTTTTGCTAGCCTCTTGAATTTGTTTTGGCTTGCATGTAAGTCCCAGAGCTCGCTCAGGCCGAGAGTGCTAAGCCCACAGGACAAGTAGCGGTGCCCCGCCGGCCATCGTCTTGTGTACAGCTGGGCCCATAAGTGGTGAGCCAGAATACCCTCCTTTGACGCTCTCAGCTTGTGACAGCTCATTAAAAAAGTCGCCATTCGGCCCATTGACTGTCTACAGATGCCGAATTCCAGCCTGATTTGTGCCGGTGAAGTGTAAAAAATGTAGATGGAAAGTCATTCTAAAAATATTTGCGTCTAATTTGTCTAGTTGGCCACTGTCTAGCCCTTTTAGCACATCACTTCCATAGGTTAGTGTTGGAATAACCTTTGCCTGAGCCGCCTGAAGGGTTGGAGCAAAAGTTAGGCCAAATAATTTCTTGTGAATGGAGGTGAGTGCAAATGCTAATGCAGTTCCTTTCTTTTTTGTTCACTCAATTGGCTCTTGTACTTGCCATTGTTATTAAAAAAGACTCCTAAATACTTGTGGCAACTGGTTTCTTCTATTCTTTCCAAGTTTAAAACCCATGCCAGCTTCTTGGGCCTTCCTGCGTGAACCGCCAGGATTTTAGTTTTCTTGT
This sequence comes from Calotriton arnoldi, assembly GCA_963921515.1. Lineage (NCBI taxonomy): Eukaryota > Metazoa > Chordata > Amphibia > Caudata > Salamandridae > Calotriton > Calotriton arnoldi. The sequence continues at coordinate 119,821 of CAWUFW010005439.1, forward strand.
TGTTAATCTGGAGCCCATTCCTGTTTGAATATGCAGCGGTTGCATCCAGGAGCCGTTGTAGTTCTATCTTTGTGTGGCTTAAAAGAACAACGTCATCGGCATACAATAGGTTTGACAGGTGGAGGCTACCTATTTTGGGTGGGTGAGAGTTAGCTAGATTCAGGGCTTCCGGGAGATCAGATAAAAATAAATTAAAAAGTTTGGGGGCCAGAACGCACCCTTGCTTGAGGCCTTGCGTTGTCAAAATTGGTTGTGACAGTCTTTAGCCGTCTCCAATCTTGATCCTGACCCACGTGTCCTGATGCAAAAGCTGCACAGCTCTCAATAAGCTGTTTGGAATGCTCAATAAGGAAAGCTTCTGCCACAGCTTTGACCTGTTGACCTTGTCAAAAGCCGATTTATAGTCAATAAACCCCATATAGATGGGGCTAGTGCTGATCTCCGCCTGGTCGATTAAAAAGGAAAGTGCTATAAGATTAACCGTAGTGCCAGTATTGCTTGTGAATCCGGTTTGGTTTGGTGGGATTATTGAGCATGCTTTGGCCCATGCCCGAAGGGAGTTTAGCAGTATCCCTGCGAAGTACTTCGCTTCGTTATCAATTAAGGCGACCAACCGATAGTTGCCTGGGTATTTTGTATCTCCTCCTTTGAAGATTGGGACGAGGATCGATCCTTGCCATGAGGGCGGAATGATGTTCTTTTCTAAGATGGTTGAGTAGAGCGGAGCTAGCTGAGTGGCCCAGAAAGCCGGGTCCTCATTAAACAGGGATGATGGAATGCCGCCTGGGCCTGGGGCCCCATCTTTTCGTCCCTTTTCAATCTGCTTTTGGATTATTGGCGCTGTATGGGAGTGCTCAAGAGGTAAATTTCCCTCAATCCAAGGTTGAACCTCCGGAGCTTTGCTGCCCTCTGTACCAGTATCCTGATTGTAATTATGTTCATGTAAATCATTGAAATGACTAAGCAGGAAGAGGTACTACTCAGATTCCAGTATGTTAGACGAGGCAACTTTGGGGACTCTGCCCCCTAACCTGTTTATAGTGCGCCAAAACCTCGCAGAGTTGTTGGACCTTATATCGTGGTATAGCCTGGCCCAGAAGGAATTCCAATAGGACCTTCGTTGTTCCCGTTTGGCAGCCTTCAAGTAGCTTCGGGCCTCTCTTAATTTGGTTATAGTTAGTGGGTCCATTGGCTTCCTTTTAAGTTCCCGCCATAGCCGATTCATGCTACGTTTGGCAGACCGTATCACAGGATCCAAAGGGGTCAGCTGTTTGGACCCAGTCGCTTGTGTGTACTTTGTCGGTTTTGCATGCCTGGCTATCAAGTTTTCTGAGAATCTTGTCCAGTTTACAATTGGGTCCTCCATTGGCCTGAAGGTGTTCCCAATTATATGCTTTGCTTCTGTCGCCAGGAGCTGTAGATTATTGACTGAGCACTTGATGCATTTTAAGTTGATAGTGAAGCTTTCGAAGGCCTGGGCCGCCGCCTGATCATGTTACATCAGCCTAATGCTGAGGGAAATTTCTTGAGGGTTGTGATCGCTGTCCAATCTATTGCCAAACCCAAAGCCAGAGACATGATTCAAGAGGGAAAGGCTGACAAAAGAGTAATCGATCAGAGATGCGCCGGTTTTAGATAGAAATGAGAGACCAGGCGGCTTATCAGGAAAAAAACACCCGTTGAGGGCTCTAAGGCTGAGATTTTCCAAATTACCCTGGAGGGCTCGGCACTTTGGGTCTTCCTTGCTCCACCCAGGACGCTCCTGCGGTGGTATGGCCCAATCGCCTTCCTGCAGCTTTGTTATCTCCTCCTTTTGTAGATCAGACATCAGCCACATATAGTACGATGTCTGCATTCGGGAACCCAGATCTCATATTTAATACTGTTGCGGTCACCTCATCAGATAGGGATAGCCTAGACGCTGAGCTGGGACTGATGTACACGTTCAATAAAATTACTGTCCTAAACTGACCTTTAAAGGTTCTGAGTGAGGTACCCACTGGCTGGAGAGCCTGGGAGCTGCATGCTAGATCCCATGAAGTAATTGCACTATTATCTGATATATGAATAGCTAGGCCGATGCTACATCGTCCGCGGGACTTCAGTTTGGTTGCCGGAAAGTGATGGATTTTGAACCCTTCTAGATGCTGCGGCTCCACGAGCCAAGTCTCTTGCAATAAAATAATCTCGAAAGACCGTAAGTAGGAGACCGTGGCCTCATCCCCCAGTTTATTTGCTAGCCCTTTTACGTTCCAAGAACATATCTTTAGAGGGCTGCCTTCATGAGCCTTTTGGCCCTTGTTTTGTCATCGTAGCAGTCTGGTTGAATTTAGTGACCCCGCCAACCATGACCATGTGCTAGCCTGCTCCGATCCCATAGTTTGTATATACTGACCATCGCTTGAGTTTTTTGAACTAGAGGTGGGGGTTTTGCCCAGGGCACTCCTCAGGACCGAATAGACCAGTTTTGGTCCTGCGCATGGACGCTCCTCGGCCAGGATGTTGTGAAGGACATGTGGGTAGCCTGGTTCCTTACCGGGGGTTATGGAAATACCCCACTGTTTGAAGATTTCCATATGCATCATGATCTTATTTGATGCCTCCGCAGAGCGCCAGGTGACCTTAGTGAGTTTGTTTGACTGTCCCTGGCCTGGTGCAATAAATTCTATAGAGATAATGTCCTGTGATGTGACTTCGTTTGACAGGCCTATGGCTTCTATCAGTTTCATAATATTCCCACGGTTTAAGATGTCAAAGCTGCCTTTGGACTTATACTCTGGATTGAACAGAGTATATGTTGGAATTACTTGAGCTGTCCTAGTGGTCTGATGGCCTTCAAATTTATTTGCAGAATGGATGTTCTCTGGGTCACAGCTGGTGTGGTTTCTTTGGCTAAGTTCCCTATAGAGAAATCCCTGGCCAGAGGCTGCCTCGGAATTCCCCGCCCGTAGCCCTGCCCCAAGCAAGCAGTGCGTTGAGAAGTTTCCTGCAGAAATTTTGGGGGCTGCATCCTTAATTGCTGTTGGATCGGATGGAGGAACCGACCTACTAGGTTCTCTTAGGCTCTTTTGGGCTGCTCCAGGCCCGATTTGCGGCCCGCTAGCCTGAGCCTGATTAGGTGATTTGGTGCTGCCAAAATGTTTTTTTTGCCAGGTGCGCTTTGAGCCCTCTGCCCAAGACAAGGATGTGGGGTCCGAGGGTTGCATTTGGATGTTATAAGATGGCCCTTTTGTTCCCCTTTTTCCCGTAGGCTCAAGGTCTTCCCCGGCAAAAGCCTTCACCTCTTTCAGCGGTAGAGAACCAGTCTGTTGCTTTTTGACGTTGCCAGGTAAAGTAATTTGTTTCTCTGCTTCCTTAGCTACTTCATCTGTTCCGTTTGAATCCTTATGTCCGATTGAGACTGCTCGTGTATGAGTGTTGAACAGTGGATAAAGGCTCAAGTCATGTGTAATACGGCGGATCTTATTACGGCCCTTTCGCTTTTTTGGCCGTTTCCCCTTGCAGTTGAAATTCTCAGTGTCCTGGTCTGATGGAAGTGTTAATGTAGGCACTGCGTTATCAGCCACTGGGGACTCTTGTTGGTTATTCCTTTCGCCGCTTATGGCCGGTGTATCCGGGGGCATTGGCATAACCCTTGCCTCGCCCCCCCTAGCCCCTGGGTTTACCACCTCTTGAACGTTGTTTGCGGGGATTGTGGCACCGACTCCTCTGCTTGGAGGAAAAGGCTTTGCATTGGTGAATTATTTTAAGTCCGCCACAAGCTTTGCCATCACCTCCGGAAGCGTGCTTAGTTTGCCTATTATTGATGAGCAGTCACAGCCTTGTCGCGGATGGTCAGCATCCGCTTGAGCTCGTCTAATCAGATTATTTAGGTTTGTGATTTTATCATCTATGTTAGCGACGTACACCGCCAGTGTATTTAGTGGGCTTATTTGTATGTCCATTTTATTGGCTTGGTATGTCATGGCGTCGGCTGACCTTTGTAGGATAACCAAAGCTGTGGCCAATGCCGATTCCTGTTTAAATTCCTCCTCCCCCCCTTTTGAGACCGGTGAGGGCGCAGGGTGGTTTGGGGCGTCTTCCCTGTATGATGAGAGCATATTTTCCCATTCTTTTGATTGAATATAGGTGAGATCTCTTTCCAGATCACACACATCCTCAACGTAGGGGGTTGACAGACTCCAATCCTGCCCCTGCCCCTGAGGTGTGCGCGGGGCGGGCTCACTCGCACCCTCCCCTTGTTGTGGTGGATGCGCTTTCAGTTCATGGGGTGTGTTGGCAGAAATTTCCACGCTTCCCTTTTTACACGGTGTCGGACGCTTCTCTCCCTCAGCCGCCGCCCTTGTCTCCTTGTCCGGGCTAGAAGAGCCAAGGCGGACTTCACCTCCTTCTGTCGTTGCACAAAGTTGGCCCTGTGTGCCATTCTTTGTTGATGAATTAGTAAGCTCAGACATACGGTCCGAGCTGACAGAAGGAATGACTGCGAGAGTGTTCATTGTCTGTGGGGGGTTTAATGTGTTCCCAGTTTTTTGACGCCCTTCCCCAACCGGGGCTGCTAATAGGTCCCCAAGACTGCCCAGTGTGGTAGTAGAGAATCCCCCGTGGAGCGTATCAGGCTCCACAAGATTACTAGTGGCTGTGGCTGTCTGATTTGACGAATTGCCAAGCTGAATGTTAGCGTCGGTGCTCCCTTTGCAGATGGTCACGATGGGGCTCAAAGGAACAGGTAAGCCCTTGATTCTCATATTACTAGAGAAAACAGCAGAGCCTGCGTCTTTTAGAAAGGCAAATTTGGACGTTATTTTTGGTTGCAGGCCAATTGGCTTATAGCCTGCAGGTCTAGCTTCCAGTGTTAGAGGGTGGAGAGTGTTGACTGTAGTGCTTGCTGATAAGTTTTGTGGCAGGTCAAGTATCTGGTCGATGTCTACAGTAGGTGTCCCGTGAGCCGTCCTCTGCTTCTTTTTCCTTAGTGGGGCCGCCAGGCCCCTCTGCTTCCCCGATTGCATGCTTCGCTGTATCCAGATGAGTTACTGGAGGTCTAAGGCGCCTGCTTTTGGCCTGCGAACTTGACAGACAAAGTAGGTGGCACGAGCAGGCTGGGAGACAGGAGGAAGAGAGCAGGGCTCACTGATGAGCTGCAAGCTGCACCCAGCCTAGCTGGGCCGCTTCCGCAGACTCACTGGGCACGCACTTTGCAGCCACCCCTAACGGTGACCACGCTCGTTTTCCTTCTCCCTGCTCCTGCCGCTGATAGCTGACAGCTGCTGAGTGCTTCTCTCCCTTGATTTCTTTGGTGTCTATTGCGACCAACTGCCCTTGTTGCCTGGGGGGTGAGTGGAGGGATGATAGAAACGCGGGGAGCAGGGTCCGGGTCCGAGTCCCAGGGACTGGTGCTATTATCCTGCTGGATACTCTTGAGGACTTACAAAAAGACAGGCTTCTCAGCGCACATCGCACCACTCACCGCTTCATCCTCTGGGGTCGCGGGGGCTGTGGCTAGTTGCCGTCCTCACTCCGTATTTCCGCTCCCCCGCTTGCTCCGTCACGACCTACGACCCCGTTGCACTACTGAGCCACCGCTCTGCTCTGGCCGCAACCGCCGTGTCCCAGCACTGGGCAAGAAACCGACACTCTCTGTGACTGTGGGGCTATTTTCAGTGCGCACCCCGTTGATTTTGGTCCGGGTAGCACTGCTCCGCTCGCTCCTCCGGTCTTCGGACTTCGGACCTCGTGCACTCTCGTGCTCCTCGTGCACGCTCACAACTCTACCAGTAGAGAAAAGAGTATAAACACATGAAAAGCTAGAAACCTATTTAACTAGTGGTAGACCAATAATCTGGATCTCTGCATGACTCACCTAAGGAACATTTTACACACCCCTCATCTTCAAAAGATGCAAATGGTCTTGGGTCCACGTTCATGGCTTTGCTCAATCAGTCACTACACTTAAGATACTGGTCCTTTGAGAATGGCTAATTACTTGGTAAATGGGTGTTTTTGCAGGGATTATCAAAGTAATTTGCAATTTCTGTGCATTTTTGTCAGGATGTTTTTGAGCCCCCTGCGCTGCCAGAGTGTCACTTTTTATGATTCTCTGGTTAGGTCAAGTACTGAATCATATCTATGAGGCCACGGAAAGCCACTATGCGTGGCTTTGGTTGGCCTCATAGATATGAAGTAAGGCAAGGCAGCACATAGCACTGCCTTGCCTTACTCTGAGCTCAGGAGGTATTCCATGGGCGCTACAGTGAGTTTTTCCATGCAATGCCCATGGATTTGGATGCTGCCCCAGATTTGCAAGATCATGTAAACCTGGGGAAGAGCCAAGGCCCTCATTTGCTGGATTTTGTCATAGGGCAGGGCAAGAGGCAATTTCCTCTTTCTATGTGTGCTGTAAAATGCAGCACACATAGAAAGAGGAAAAAATAAACTAAGAGAAAGAAAGATATTTCTCCTCATTATGCCTCACCTAGGGAGGCATAAGGATTTGGCACTTCTCCAGGTCTACATGATTTTGGAAAACTGGGGCAGTGTCAAAATCCATGGGTGTTGTGTTGGAAAACCCACCGCAATGCCCATTGAACTTCTTGCGGGCGCAGATTAAGGCAACACAGCGATTTTCACTGCACTGTCTTCAATATTTATGAGGCTACTGAAAGCCTCGCAGGGTGGCTTTGAGTGGCTTCATAGCTCTGATTCTGAGCCCTGTGTCACGAATGTTTGTGGTGTAAAAGTTGTGCAGGGCTCTCATATATTTGCCCCCAAATTCTTACGCCTCCCAAGGTGAGGCATAACAAGGAGATATTTTGCATAGAAAGAGGAAAACACCTCTTAGGATTGTTTTTGTGCAGGATGGTTTCCCTTCCTGCACAAAAATAATCCTGCTGGCAACACAGGCACCTTTGCACCATGGTGGAAGGGAGCCTGCTTTGGCGCTTGGCAGCCAAAGGGCGCCAGCGGAGGGGAAAAGGCAGGAATGTGCCATATTGAGTTAAATATGGAGCATTCCTGCCCTTTCACTGTCACGCAGTGGGGCGCAGCGAGCAGCCGCAGCCGCTGCAGGTAAGAGCGGTGGGCAGTAGGGCCAGGTGGGGGGGGGGGGATTTCGAGAGACGACCAAGAGGGAAAATCAAATAAATAATTAGTTTTCCCTCTTGGTCGTCTCCCAAAATCCACCCACCTGGCCCCCCCGCCCCACCGCTCTTACCTGCAGCGACCGCGGCTGGCAGCAAGCTCAACTACACTGCGTGACTTGGCCATAAATATGGCCCAATGTGCCTCATGAATATCTCACCAGCTAATTCAGCTGTGCAGGTGCATTTTGATACTGGCAACAAACTAGGCAACCGATACGGCGCCAGCATAGGGAGAAAGTACAGGAATGCACTGTATTGCATCAATACAGTGCATTTCTGCCCTTTCACATTGGCGTAGGCCAGCGAAGAAAGGTGACTTGCTGCACTACTCTATGCCAAAATCCCAGTAAATGAGGGCCTATGTTGCCAGAACCACCCGATTTAATTCTCCATACTGTAATGCCGCAAGCGCATTAGCCGAAATTCCAGATTCAGACAGAAACTCCTGGTCCCCCAAATCAAGATTTACAACTAACTCTGAATGAGTGTCATTATCTTCAGAACTCGCTTTAGTCTTAACCAAACACTGATTAGTTCATGAGAAAGAGTCTTGCGCTTTTTCCTGCTAAAAGTATTGGGTAGGGTAAAATTGCGATATGCTTTGATCTTTACAACTAGGCGCAAGGCATTGTCTTTTTGCCTTGTATTACCTTGTTTTTATTTTTTGAATTGTTTCTGTCCCTTTTTGTCTTTTTTAGCGTAGCTTGCATCACTGTTTCTTGGTATCAAAAAGATTAGCTTGTTGTATTTATTCACTGAAAGTGACATTCCGTGTATTCTAATGTCATGGAACTACAGGTGGCAAGAATTGCTTAAAGGAAGCTAACAAGACGTACATACAAATTGAAAATGGTAACCTTACCATCAGCACGAACTGAAACAGCTAAATTACACCCATAGTAATAACCCCACCATGTAAACTTGTAATCCTACACTTAAAACTTTGTGATGGGACAAACACTACTTTTTAAAATACACTATAAATCATTCCTTGCCAATTTGAATATACAGTACTTACAGCTTGATTTCCATATTAGCATACTTCCAGAAATCATTTTCATCTCAAAGATAATTGCATCCCAAAGACATCAGCATCACAAACGACATGTGACAAAAATATTTCAAAACTTTCTTAATAAATGAAAAGAAACAATATAAGGATAATTTCACTTATGGCAGGTTCAAAATCAAAGTTATAAAGAATGTGTGGGTGGAAATGCAGTATTTGTGTCACTTAAGCTCACTTTATGATGGCATAATTCAGACCACTTTGCTTTTCCTATTATTTCCTGGTGAGAAGTTTGTTATATGCTGTAGCTCATAATTCATAGAAAGCAGCTTATGTAACTAACATTAGAACAAACCATTTTCCGTGATATTTCTATTTAAAGTGCCTAGAATAACAAATGCTATCCAGTCTACATAAGAATGCTATTCGAAATTTCCACAAAACTCAGCCCATCAAAAGAGCAACAAATTAAATTTTGCAATTCTATTTCAGAAGTAGGAAAAAGCGAACCGCTTCTCTGATCGAATAACTTTTTATTTCTCTTATATTCAAATTAAATGTCGGTGTGACATGAAGATATACAATTACTTTCCCAAAATAAAACTTGTTCAAAATATTAACAGTAGGTTTAATAATTTCACTGTACTTTGCCAAGGTTACCGTATTATTAAAAAAACGGAAAGTTGCAAACCTGTAATATCCGTCTCGCGGTGTGCTAACTCAATTATTATTGTTTAAACGTAAGAGTTTTTAACTCAGGATAATTTCTGTGACTTTGCTGTTGAAACATTTTTTGGTTCACTAAGAATGAGAATTTGTTTATGGTACTGCCAGGGACATGAGGTCGGTTCACGTTTTTTAGGGCAAAAAAAGCCTGGGCGTAGTTCGCGTAGTCGCGCTATGCGAAGCTAAGCGAAGACGTTAAAGCGCTACGCGAGCTACACGTAGCTACGTGAGCGTGCGTAGTTGCTTGTCGGACCCGTTCGCGATGCGTTTTTCTTCTTCGGGAACGCGTTGTGTGTGTTCGGGACGCTGTTTGCGTGCTCGGGGGATAGTATCTTGCGAACTTACCCATGCGGTCGCCTATGGGCGCGGCCATCTTGTTTTTCACTTGTCCCGCCCGTTCGCGATGCCTTATTTCCTGTTCTGGGTCGCGTATAGCATGCTCGCGATGCGCATTTCATGTTCGGGAACGCGTCGTACGTGTTCGCGACGCTTTTTGCGTGCTCTGGGAGAAATATCGCGTGAACTTACCCACGCGGTCGCGATGGGCGCGGCCATCTTGTTTTTCACTCTATGCTATGGTTCTGGGCCTGCTTTTCTATCCTCCCTCAATCTTTGCAATCCTTAGTTTTTTACACTGTTTTTCAATTTTTTTTTATTTATTATCTATTTCTCTCTGTGCCTAAGTCTATATTTTGCATTTATTTCTACTTTTTACTGTGTTTTTTTTTACTTTTCTACTGTTTTATATTACTTTCTTCTTTAAGCTCTTACTTCTTCCCCTAACTTTATTTTTCCCTTCTAACTTTTCTTTTCCGCCTCCTCCCACACACCCCAGAACCATGGCGAAGGGTAGCAGCAGCAATAACGGCTCCAAGGGCAAGGCACGTGCGCCCAAGAGCCACCTGCCTTGCGGCAGACTGCGCCCTGCAGGGGTTCAAGCCCGGCAGCTTTTTAGCGAGGCGGAGGTGGCCGCCCTTGTTTTTTTGTGCAGCGCCACCTCCCCTTGACCTTGGCAGCAGGTGGCAGGCCAGGCTCCGGGTACCCTACCCAGGAGCGTCACCGCTGGTGGGCGAAGGTGCGCCGGGCAGTGTTTCGCTGGTCAGGGGTCCGGCACACCCATAACCAGCTGGACCACCGGTGGTCAGACATCCTGGACTGGGAGCAGGACCTGTTGGACCTGCTAGGTGTCGAGGTCGTGGGGCTTGGTGAGTAGCTAACATATATAGTAGTATAAGTATTGTGTATAATTTTTTTACGAATAACAAGAATACTGCTGCTTACATTGCAGGTAAATTACGTTTCAAAATCTTCTGTGATTGTAGGACACAGGTGCTCAACGCTACTCTTACTTGTTTGCAACTTTGCACTCGCTTGGCCTTATTATTATGTAAGAGTTTACTTTAGAGAACTTAAGTTAGGTAATGCTATTGCTAGAGAGACTCTAGTCCTTCCTTTGTCCTCCTGTCAAATAGTGGTGGATGGATTGATACTAGGTTTAGTTAGTATTAGTTGATAATTTTTTAGCGGTCTGCGTGACGCATCCTCTGTCACTGAGTGCTGCTTACCCCAGTCCTTAGTAGAACCTTTTGTAGTTTGTTTAGTGAGTGGTAGGCTTAGCAGTGTCAGTCAGTAGCAGAACATCAGACACAACCAACTAACAATTTGGTGTATGCACAAATTTATGCATGTGTCCTCCATCTCATCTATGCATTTTTGAGGGCTAAAAAAATGGAAATGCAGACTTAGTGAACAATTGGCCCGTCTGGAATAGGTGGGCTAGGTCAGGTGGTACTTAGGCTTAGTTAGTGTTCTGGATTCGAATCAATCAGAATGGAACACTGGATTAGTGTTCATAAATAAGTAGACGGTCCGTGAATCCCGCAAGCCAGTAGTCGATCGGATTAGATAGGTCAATTTTATTGCAATTATTGTTTCCTAAAACGTTTTTGGAGCGTTTTTTTAGATAATGTATTTGTTTCACAGCAATCATTAATGTTTGTCTCTTTCTTTATTATATCTTACATGATCACTGATCTGCAGCACCCAGGGCAAGAAGACGGGGTCCGAGTCGGCGGGACAACCACCAGAGGACCACTCCTCTACCGAGGGCCCTGCTGCTGGCCCCAGTAAGTCCTCCAGTGGTTAATATTAACAATTATATTTCCCTAACTTTTACTGCACCTTATTTTTTCCGAACTATTAATTCTGGTTCCACTTCCTAATTCTATTTTTTACAAATGCTTCTTTGATCTTGACTTGACTATCTGTTTCTAAATTCTGGTTATCCCTGCCTCTAAGTTCTAACTGCCTCTGCTATGACTCTCTGTACTACTACTATTAGTCTGTCTGTAGCTAAGCTTGCCCAGTTTGCCACTCTTTAATTTACGGTTTTGAATAAAACTCAGATTGACCAATAGCTCTAGCCACTGAGTCCAGTCCTTTGGGTTGTCCTCTTCTAGTCTTCTTAATCCTGAGGCTTTGACAATTACCACAAACAAAATGCCCAACCAGATATTTGACTATTTTTTATAGGATATAGTACATACTACTTCTGATGTGGGGATTCTGCACAGCCACTTACAAAACTATGCACAAGAAAATAGGATGTTGGTGATGGGAGGTTGGACACACCTCAGTCAGAAGTGAACCCACAATCCCCTGAACGACTAGCTATAGTGTCTCATTAGGTCCCCGAACCCCCACCCGAAGATACCCAATGATTACACAACCCAGAACATAACACCCTTTCGCTCACTCATCATCATCAAAATACTTTTATTTGATTTCATTAAAATCATAAAAGGGTGGACATACCACCATGTTACATAAAACCGAGAATCGACATTTGGAAACTTAAATTTAAGAAAAGACAAGAGTTGTAGAACAGTAAGGAGACAGAAAAGAATTAAAACTGAGTCGTATCAACGGGCAATAAATATTTAAGACATTAAGAATTCTTTTGCCTCCTTTTTTCCAAATGATTGTGACATGAATGATAGAGCCATCCTGGACAGCTAGCCGCTAGATCATTGAAACAATTATATAATCAGTACATTTTAAATAGCTGTATACAATTATTTTCCATCCGCTCATGTTAAATCGCTATTTTTGTCCAGTTCCTTTGCCGCTATTTTCCAAAAGTTTATCGCTCTGCGAGACAGTTGGATAGACATCCCTCCGAGGCATTTTATAACTGCCGCTCTGCATGTCCTTATTTGTGCGTTTCTTAGAGCCTCCCGCAAAACAGTTTTCCTAATTGTTAATAGTGCAGGGCAGATACATAAGAGGTGCAACAAAGACTCGTCCCCCTGTCCACATAGCCGACATTCTTTGGATGGCCATGTGTGCTTCCATTTGGGGGTCAGGTCCTTCGTGGGGTATACCCCCAGCCTCAGCAGCGTCAAATAGTGCTTATCATGATAGGGGAAGTGTTCAGACAAGTACTGTTGGGGTTTTAGAGTCTGATACGATTGTATTACTGCCCATACGTGATGCTTTTTTGTTATGGCTGTTTTATCAATTAGTAAGGATGTTCGTTTGATCGTATTATTCACGACTCTTTTGAATCCGGAGAACGTTGTGATGGTCAACCATGCCTCCTCTAACTGTAGTGCCAGAAGCTAATTTTTTAGCACTGATGTGATGGAGTTTTTTAGCCTAGTTTGCATTTCAATCTCCACCCAACAGCGATGGGCTAAAGTGTTCTCTTCGGCAGCTCTCATCCTCCAATAATATTTAACTAGTGCACCTTGTCTGGGGGTAGCTGGTTTTTAATCCATATTCCAGTCGGATTTGGGCTTGCGAGATATATCGGGGAATTGAGAACAGGCGTTTGAATAGGGTGGATTGTGCTGTGTTTAGTGCTGTAGCATCTTTAGTGTTCAATATTTCTGAGCTGTATGCGATGGAAGGTAGAAATTTAACGGCGATTACTTTGAGCATGTGCCCTGTTGAGCAACCTGAAAGCTTTTGCTGTAGGCTTTTGAATGCGAAGAGCAGTTGTTTGGCTTTCGCTCACTCACTCGTGTAAGTCCACCACCACCACCACACCAAATACCACAGAGTCTATGTGTAAGTTCAAATGCTTTATTTTCAACTAACAAGCTGTGTATGTTGTTCTATAAAATTCTGTGTACTACAGCCAGCTCCAACAGCAAAATGCATAAGATTAAAACAATAAACATTGTTACAAGTGCATGATAGAAGACAAAAGATCTGTGCGAATTCTGGGAGACCCCTCACCGTAGAACGTAGAAGTACTGGTTACATGCATCATTCATAAGCTCTGCAAATCTCTGGTTTGTAGAAGGGAATCTTCTGCCTGTTATGAGAAAAATGGTACACGTTAGATAGTATAATGCAAGCATTTCTCAGTCATGCCAAAAAGTGTAACATGTTACTTATGGCTAAGCAATACGGACTAACTGAACTCCATAACAAAGTGGCTTGTTTTTCGACCTCTTGTACGCAACGCTCAGACAGTAGCTGTATGAGCTCATGTGGGCTCAAAAGGCGTCTTACTGTTACTGCACAACAAGTTGCGAGGTAACATGCGCAAAAGACATGAAGCGAAAAATGGTTGCATGGCTCAGGCTAACTTTGAAAAGAGTAGAGTATACTATAATAATGACCCTAGGGACCATAACACTACTAGTGTCTACTGACTCTACTCTAGTACCCGATTTGGACTAGTGATGTATGTTGTATATGTATGTATTAACTTTTTTTCAATCTTGCTAGTGAAAACGAATAAATAGGGGGAGGTGTACAGGCATCTATAAATGTGTCATGTTTTTTTCTAGGCGTACTAGCGACCACCAGTGCCGGCGGGGCCTGCGGCGATGCGACCATTCCGGAGGGGGCAGGAGATGCGGCACCTGCAGGAGCTACAGGGGGTGAGCCAGCAGCAGTGGCGGGTGGTGGTAAGTTATATTCATTACTTATTGACATTGCACTAGCTGGGAGGGTGTTCACTTCACTCACTGTACTGTTGTTGAGACTTATTAGGTATGAAGTTGTAGTGAACATTATACAACGGTTGAAGAAGACACCCTTTACTTAGCATTAGCAATGCATTAGCAATAGCATTAGCAGCGTGAGTTGAGTAACCAATGGCCTCTTCTATCTGACTCCAACTCAGCTGTGAAAGTTTTATGGAGAAGACTAAAAGCCAGATCAGATGACCTTGATGGATGTGTTGAACAAAAAGGGAAAGAAGGGTGGAAGGAGGAAAGATGGGCAACATTTAATATGACTGGCAGAGAAGGATACGTTGGAAGCATGGATAGGTGGCTGATAGGAATCAGATGCATGTGTTGTTGAAGGATGGGTGGAAGGTGAAAGAAGAATGGATGCCTGCCTGGGTGGGTGACACAGTATGGGTGGATACTGTGGATAGCAAGAATCATCAGCGGTGTTTGGGTGAAACTCAAAGCCAAGGCAAGCAAGGAAGGAGTGGACGCATGGGTGGTTGTTGGTGAAACAAAGTAAGGTTTGTGGAGAGATTAAGAAGAATGATAGACATTTACTTAGAATGGATGGATGCCTGTATGTATTCATCATAGACAGCATAGGTGGAGGCTGTCACGGGATGCAGAGTCTTAGTTTGAAGGGAATGTAAAAGAAACCGCGCCAGAGTAGCAAAGCCAAGGGGAATACAAGTTGTATTTTCAGAATACAGTTGACTCACAATAGTTTGCAAGCACATCATATATATTGTGTATAGTTAGTTATCAAGCGCCTTCCTTCGACTCCGAGGACCACTGCCTACCTATGTTAATTTATTTTCGAATGTGTCAGCCAGCCTGCAAAGGGTGGCCTATCTGTTGGTTACACAGTCAATCAAAACAAAGTACCTTATGCAGTAGCGGTCGGTGGTGGGAGTGCTGCCGAGGCGCTGATGTGGGAGGGGCAGGGTGGGGGGTAGTAAACAATGGATTACGTGGCCAAATACAGGTAACTTTACTGTAAACATAAAAATAAATAAAGCGAATTTCATTGTGCGCACTGCACCGCCAAATGCGATGCAGTGCGCGCAACGAAATTAGTTTTATTTATTTATATGTTTACTTACCTGTAATTGGCCGTAATACATAGTTTACTACCCCCCACCCTGCCCCTCCCCACGTCACCGCCCGGCAGCACTCCCACCACCGACCGCTACTGACCTTATGTCGTCGTCCCATATATAAGCAATGATCATTGGATCAGATATATAATCTGCCTTTTTGTAGTAGTCAGGGCACTGTGAAAGTGAAATTGAGCAATTGCCCTTCATGTAACAGAGAGAGTATGGCCAGTGCCACCCGTAATAGAAAAATACGAGCTTCCCCACCTGCAGAAAATTATAATAAAACTAACGTGAGTCTGCGTCATGACTCGTATGTTTGTCTTGGGTGCAAGCATAGCTGACTGAGCTGGCATGCCGGCTACAACCAGGTTATGTAATTTTGCTAAACTAGAGATAAGAAGAAGACTGGTGTACTGTGTACTGGAGTCCATAGTGCTAGTTTAATGCCTGAAACTCCCACAAATGTTAGAGGCCGAGGAAGTGGGAGGATAGATAGATTATTATTACCACAAATGTTATGTACTGTGCTTCTTGCTAGAGCTACTGTGCCACTATGTGTTGAATTAATTTTGTGTTACTGTTTTGCTAAGAGTATTGGTTACAACAATATTCTTTTTCTTTCTTGATATAGATACTCCTTCCCAAGAAAAACCATCCCGGAAAGAGTTGGCAACCAGGGCCCGGCGCCGGAAACTGGAGGCCATCTGTGAAGAGTACCGGTGGCTGGTGGCTCAGGCGGAGGAGGAGGAGGAGGCGGCAGCAGCTGCAGCCTCCTCCGATGCCCCGGGCCCCAGCCAGGCCCCACCTCCAGCGGTACGGTGCCGCGGTCTGGCAGCCGCCCGCCGCCGCAATTCTTTATCAGCCAGCACTGCTGTCCCCCACCCTGGATGCCACTGCAGGACATTTCGCCGCCATATGCTCCTCCGGATTTCACGCCTAGAGGAGCAACTAGAGGAGCGTGTCAAGATCCTGGTGGACAAACACCTGAAAGCCCGCCGAATATAAGAACTATAGGACCCTGTTGGATTGCCCCTTTTTTATTCCTTTTGTTGGTGGGTGGGAATTGGGCATTGGGGTTTCTGGACATTGTTTGGACTTTTTTCATTTTGGACATTGGTTGGGGTTAGGGAGAGGGGTGGGTCAGGTGTGGGATAGTTTATTTTTGTTAGGGTAATAAATTATATTTATACTTAAACATACAATGTTAATGTTTTGTGGGGGTTACTGTTTTACGAATTTACGTCACATGGTTTCCTTGCTGCTGCAGGGCCGCAGCCAGTGTTTGATTTAAATAATCTGCCGATGATGTAACACAAACAGATAGATGCGGTACCCCTCACTGAGTTATTTGTCCTACTAGTATTGTCAGTCTCTCCTCCTAGTCCATTATACCTCCCACCAAACTTATCTTAACTGTGAATGATGATGATTAAGTTCGGCACAGCGATGGCTGCATGGTTTCCCAAGAGAATGGAGAAGATCCCATGGTTGTGGTGGTAGTAGTAGACACTGGCAGTAGCATTTGCAAAAAAAATAAAAAAAGAGACAGTCACTTGCCTGAGAGCGACTGTGGCAGGAGTAGTAGAACGAAGTAAAGTACAGTACAGAAGAAGACTGCCAAACAAACAATATTGCAACTGCTAAAGTAAAATAAAACATAATGGTGGCGGGGACAGCCTAGTACAAGTAGTTACAAACCGTAGTTGTGTCGAGTGAGTCACTTAACTTAACACAATCGTAATTCGTAACCTTTACTGCTGTGTGGTAGGATGTTGATGATGAATCCAATCAATGCCGGCAATTAATTATGATGTATTAGGTGACGGTCCCTTTGGAAAAAAAATTGGCTTGCACATAGACTGAGCATGGCTGGGCAAGCAGAAGAAGATCCTCATCCTGCCTTGAAATTGAATTAGTGTTGCTTTCACCACATCTGCCCCAGCAAGCGTGTGATCAATTGGTGTACATTTAATGTAGTCACATCACACCTCAATATAAATCACAGCCCGGGGGAAGAGGGTTAGGGTTTGATGAATGGATGGGAAGGGGGGTTTGGGGAAAGGTTTGACAAAGAAAAACAGTACGCATGGACACAACAAAAGCAAAGCGCAATTTTGGCAGACGACCATGATCTTATCCAATAAATCTATAAAGGGAGAAAAAGGAAATGCATGCATGATGATGAAGATAACTTGATGGTTAATGAGTAGTACTTACTAACTACTACTAGACAATTAGACAGTACAGTGCAGCAGTATATTCTATGCAATTTGCCTTGCCTGTAATATGCCCTCAAAGACCCAAATTCCATGTTGTACGGGCTTACTTTTAAAGATAGCAAAGAAAATTAAAAAATAGCTGTAGGGATCAATTAGCAAACAAACAACAACACAACACACAGTCGTAATGATTGAAGAGAAAAAAGGAATCAAATTAATTAAAAGACGAATGATGAATGATACTAAAGTTACTGTATTATCCTGGTCAAATTGTGGAGTTGAATCTCGTCATTCCTCTTGGTCCTATCTTCCATGGACGCTCCGCACATCAATCTTGGGTGCCACTGCCTCCCTGATGCGGATTGGTAAGGTAAGTGTGAATTGTGTCTCCCAGTATAGCACAGGGTAAAGGCCGGCCTGTAAGTGTAGATGGAAAAACAAAAGGGGTATTGAAAAATCAATGAATAAAAAAAAGCATCAATTACGGTGGAGTCCAAGAAGAGAAGAGAGAACACTTTCAGACTGAGGTGGCTTGGATATATCGTGTATATTCTGTTTACAGCGTTAAGCTACAACAACAACAGGACAGAAAGAACAGGCCCACCACAGCACCAGCCCGTGACCCAACCTCCATTTACCTTACATTTTGACAGAGCCAGACAAAAGGCATATACAGCAACCTAGCATTTTCAAAATTAAGTGACTAAATCAATGTGCCGCTGTCAGTCATATGACTACACTCGACTCCACCACTACATGGACATGTAGGTCTGCTGTGTTTACTTTCTTGTTGAATTGTTGTGTTTATGTTTACCTTTTATGCCACTTCATGAAACGCAGTTATTCCTTCAATCATCTCCGATCCAACTGACTGACTGCGTGCAAAGATAGTATGGTCATCATCATGGTGTGGTACGTGTTGTCCAACTCCAACTCAGTCTGTAGTGACTCCGATTAAGTCCATATTCCATATTAAAAAATTGCAACAGATATTGGCCTGCACCTGCAGTAGTAGGAGTACAATTTGGTTATTAAACAACAAGAAGGGAAACATTGACTGTCACTTGAGTCACTTTCACTTTGTAGATTAACTAGTAGAGTAGAGTTCGACTTCATCCACAACATCAACACAACAAACAACAGCAATCGCTCAGAGTCAGCAAGCATCCAATGCATGCCATCATTACCTGTCTTGCTCTTCTCTTTGGGTGTCAGATCATCAGATGCCTAGTTCTGACAGGTGTGTATTTTTCTTTTAACGAGGCAGTGGCCTCATTATTACTCCACATTCATTTTGAGTGTTAGTCGCTGTTTCGGTTTTCGTCTTATTCATCTGTGGCACTTTGTCACAGTTTAAGTTGCTTCACATGGTCAGTGCTGTGATGGGCCGCGGCCTGGGTAGCGGTCATTGCTGGTCAATTGAGTTTGCACAAATGTCAGCAAGTTTCTTCGAAGAGTCTTGTCTTTCTCTGCCAAGTACCTTCTGTCCTGACAGTGATGAGCTTTGGATGCCTGCCGAGGCTGTAGCCTTCGGACAGTGATGAGTTTACTTTTGGATGCCAACCCAAGTTCTGACAGTGAAGAGTTGTGGATGCCTGCAGAGGCGGTAGCCTTCGGACAGTGATGAGTTTCAGCTCGGAAACAAAACGGAGGATAGCTATAGTCACGTTTCACTTTTTATGAAGGGACTGTTAAAGGCAACATTTCTTGTACTCCAATGTCTGGCTTGATGGAAATGTAATTAGGGCGAGTCAGGAAGATGAAGCAGGACTCTGAAGAGTGGACAGTTAAATGCACAGACGTGCAACTCCAATAGGGAAATAAAAAGAGAAGACGGTGGTGATGGGTTTGTTGTGATTTGATTTGAACCAGAAAGACAGATACACAGACAAATAAAGGAAGGAAGAAAGTAACAATTTGAAAGCCTAGTTGTCAGGGAAGAGGAGCTCGTCCTCAAACTCTGGTGGTTCAGACAGAAGTAGGTCCTTTAACCGACTACTTACGTCATCCAAGTCGCTCTCCTCTTCCTGCTGTGATTCACGTATTTTGTAATCCGGTGGTATAAAGTGCTGATTCAATCAATCAATCAAAACGAGCTTTATTCGATTTTAAACATTAAAATCATAAAAGCAGGCAGTTAAAACATATCATCACACATCATAAAAATTACATTAAGACACGTTAGCTAAATAAAATTTCAAAAAAAAATTCATTTAACAGTAACTATTTTTTACATCCAGGGAATAAAATGTATTATGCTGTACTTAATATACATCATCTCATGTCTATGTTTCTCTCATATATTTTACATCTGACATTCAAATATTTAGAGATTTTCTGGCTCTATATACACTTTTTAAAAAACCTACCATAGATCCAATACAATAATAATTTCCCAACATCTGCAAATACAAAAAAGCAGGGCGACATTGTCTCCATCCCCCCTGTTTTAATAACGGTAGTACCCATCTTCGCCTTTCATCCTTGTAAAATTTGCAGAATAGGATAGCATGAATAGTCGTTTGTGATGAAATATTATCACAGGGACATCGACAAAGTTCCCTTGACCAATTGTTAATGTCTGGATGGCTAATCAAACGGTGGAAAGTCCCAAATCTAAAACGCGTTAGCATATACCTATCATATCCCCCCAATATGCAGGTCAAGTATGGTTGAATGTTATATGTTATAATAATTAATTGATGTTCAACCACCGTAGGTTTATTCATTTCCAGAGTTAACCTATTTTCTTCCAGGTGGGTCATACAAATTTTTTTAAGTTCCTTCCGGTTAATACAATTCATATTTTCAGGTAGGGAGAAATACTCTGGACGCCCGATATCCTGCATAAAATTTCTTACATACTTCAACCAGGGAATCTTGCTGGCGTTATCTAATTTCATTGCATCAGTTATTATTTCCCTATTTAAACCAGTGCTAGCAGAGGTCCAAATTCTGTGCCAGAGCAGCACCGGTTGCACCTTAATAAGATCAGAAATATATGTTACTCCTAATTCGCTATGGCAATTAAAAACTGGAGCACTGGCTGGGACTGCCAATATAAATCTTAAAAAGGCGTTTTCCACATATTGGATCGATGTACAGTCATAGAAGCCCCAAATACCTGCCCCAAAAATTGCTATACTCACGCATTTAGCATGATAGATTTTTAAAAGAATTTCTGGTGGCCTTTTCCCCAATTATTTGGTAAATTTAATTAAGGCCGCGGTAGACTTCATAAACAGGAGGCTCCTAGTCTTTATTGCTTGTGCCCAAGACCCAGTGCGATCAAAAAGAACACCCAGGTAACAAAAGGAGTTAATAGATTCCACCCTACTTCCCCCAGCTTGAAAACTTCTATTCTTATGTTTCCCTCTCCCACAAGTCATAATAAAGCTTTTCTTTGCATTCATTTTTAGTCCAAGGTTGTCCATAAAACTTGTATAAAAAGTAAGAGCCCTCTGAAGACCAATCTGGGTACGTGCCATAAGTACCGCATCGTCGGCATAGAGGAGGGAGACTATCGGGCGTTTATTTACATATGGCGGATCCCTAGCGTTTGCCACCAACTCCTGTTCCAAAGCATTTGTATACAAAGTGAACAGCAGTGGTGCCAAAACGCAGCCTTGCCTCACTCCCTTCTCGACTTTAAACGGCACAGTACACTCTCCCTTGAGTCCATACCGAACTTTTGCTGTAGCGCCAGAGTATAGCTCTCTTAAAAACTGAATTAAAATAGGATCAACCTTTAAATCTCTAAGAACGCCCCACAGCTTATTATGAATTACACAATCAAATGCAGCTGTGAGGTCGACAAATGCCAAATAAAATTTCCCCTTTTTTGCCTGCGTGTACTTTCCAATTAAAATGTTAAGATTAAGAACCTGCTCGTTAATACCTAGACCTGATATAAAACCGTACTGTACATCACTCAAAATATTTTTTTCTTCCGCCCATGTTTGCAACCGGTCTAAAAC
This sequence comes from Calotriton arnoldi, assembly GCA_963921515.1. Classification (NCBI taxonomy): domain Eukaryota; kingdom Metazoa; phylum Chordata; class Amphibia; order Caudata; family Salamandridae; genus Calotriton; species Calotriton arnoldi. The sequence goes on from CAWUFW010005439.1 coordinate 140,958, forward strand.
AATCCTGCCCGCTACCTTCATGAGTGAGTCTAACAAAGATATCGGACGGTAGCATGCAGGATTTTCCCGATCCCCCTTTTCAAAAATGGGGACGATGATTGATTCAGACCAAGTACCTATAAATCCCCTTGCGCAACATGCTTGTAAAACCCGTGTTAAAATTGGACCCCACATTTCAAAATTAAACTTAAAAAGGTCAATTGGTACCCCATCGGGGCCGGGGGCCTTACCGCTCTTACTTGCCTTTATAGCCGAGGTAACATCCTGTAAAGTAATATGGAAATCAATGGGTGTAAAATTCTGATGTTCCCCCTCTGTATTTTGCCCACAGACTACTTCCCTCTCACTGGTCTTCTGTAGGGAATAAACACTTGAGAAGAAATCCACCCAAATTCTTTCCTCTATTGCTACCTCAATTGATGGTGCATCCAGTCTATTGTTAAGGAATGGGGCGTTCACAGCTGACCAAAATTGTGAACTATCCGTACTCAATGCTGCATCACTTAAATTCTTCCAAGCCTTTTCTTTTAGTTCATTCATCCTATTTTTTCTGGCTATGGTGTACAACTTTCTACAGATCCTAATTTCCTCGTTATCTCTTACTGATCTATGTAGCGCATTCTTTAAATTTGTATAACTTTTTGTACAGTTGTTATCGAACCATCCCTTACTGGTGTTACGGGTACCTTTACTTTGCACTTGTAACGTGCTACTAACAATCTCAGTTATACAGGAAAAGGCTTTTAAAATATTGTCATGCGTCGGACTGTCACTTAAACAAATTGAAATTGGCACATACGCATTTGTGATTATTTCTTTACTTAGCTCCGCAGGGTCCTGACTTGACCATCGAATTGTATAACCATTTTGTCTTCCCAATTCTATATTTTGTACCCATGCTACTTTATTACAATTTCTCCTTACTTTATTTGTTGGGGTTGCAATTTTTACGCTTATTGCCAAGTGAACACTCATTACGTTTTGATGAATATTGTACCCAATAACATAGCTTGCATAACAATTTGGCATAATAATAAAATCTATTGTCGAATCAGCTCCTCTGCCAATAAATGTATGACCAAACTCCACCTTAGGGGTACATAGGCAATTTGTAAAACCAAAACCATGCCTATACAGGAGCTTGTTAAGCAACTCTCCTTTATCGGTATGAGAGAAATGAATGGGTGGGTCATCTTCCTCCAATGTTAAACCACATTTTCCTATTTCAGCCAAAGGACACAAGCCAACATTAAAATCCCCACCCCAAATAGGAATGATTTCAGTCTCTTCATCTGATTTTAAGTTAGTAACATCCTCACTGAGCTTCTTCAATATGGCGCCCAGTTGCCCTTTTTCCACATTGTTATAAAAGTTAATCACAGCTAAAATACAGTTCACATCCAGGTGTATTAAAACAATTTGATAGTAAATTTCAGAGCTAATCATATTAATATTTTGAGCCCAGAGCAGATTTGAGACATATACACAAACTCCACCCTTAGATCTTCCACTAGATGATTGGATTGCTGGCGTATGAAATGTCTTAAATCCATTAATAGTTATTTCCTCAATGGCCCAAGTCTCTTGCATACATAATATATCAAAATTATTAATAAAATCCAACCAAACTGTGTCATTCACTTTGTTCTTTAGACCCGCAATATTCCAAAAGAGGACTCTACAGGCTTTTACTTCCTGGACCACTGTTTCAGGCACAGTTACAGGCTGATTTATAAATTCACCCTCAGATTGCAGGACAGGATCAAAGTCTCCCATACTACCCATCAATATGGAGGATCTGCTCATATAATCTGTTTCATTTAACTCCTCACATTTAGGATTACTTTTCTCCTCGTCGAATAACTTAGCCTCTATTGGACTAAACAAAACTGGTACATATGGGGTTTCTGTACTATGATTGATTTCATTCCCCGATGAATTCAACCCATTTATTAGTCAATCATTTTCATCTAAAGTTGTTAGTGGCCCAAATCTATTTGATGTTACTAAGTTAAAAAGTGGACCATCTATGGGCTGTCTACGTGGGCCGCGATTTTCTGGTTTTGCAAAACACAAAGGTTGATAAAAAAAGCCCAAGGGGAGAACTTGTATATTTGTGTAGATAGGGCTAGGCTCTTGTGTTCTTATTAGGATTTCTCTTACCAAAGTAGGTGATCCTAATGAGAGGGCGATACAATCACCTTCACAAAGTTTATTATTATTTCCCACCCAATCAATTCTCCTCACCATCTTAAATTCCCTAAAAGGGCACTAGTCAAACCTGTTCTGTTTCCCAACCAGTGTATGGTTTTATTTCTTAGGGCAGGCCAGGTTTCCATATCGGCCAAGGGCAAGGGCGGGACATTTGCCAAAATAATTGTATAAGGTGTAGCTGCCGGCGGCAAGTTTAGTGTTTGCAGACTGTGCATTACCACTGGAGCATAGCTGTCTATTGGGGTCATTCTTGTACTTTCCCCTCCCAGCCGACTTTCAGCTATTTTATGATCTGTCCTTCCCATCTCATTTAATGTATGCACCACTCCCTTTTGAGAAAAAATATTTTTCGTAATTGCAGATATATTAGGGTTTAGTACTTGTCTCTCACCCTGATCTCTCGCCCCATGCGATGTCTTTGCTGTCAGAGGGGTTGCCTTTTGGGCTACCTTCTCAGAGTATGTACTCATACCCAATAATTTTTGAGGTTCTTGAATGGCCTTAATCTGTGCTGTTAAAATTTTCTCAATGCCTACTTCTATTTTATCCAATCTACCCGTGAGGATATTAATGGCTTGTGTGACAGACTCAGTTAAATCTTTAATTGCCACGGACAGACTTACGGATTCGCATGAGGTTGCATCACATTTGTTGCTTACCTGTAATGCATTAATAATACCTTTTTCCTTATACAATTTATTTTTGGGGCCCTGAGATTTTCCCTGTGGCTTTCTTAAATGAGTCCTAATTGGTCTTGGAATAAGTTGTGCTGTGTGTAATCCTTTAGGTGCAACATCCAATACTCTTACGTTAGGCGATTTACACGATTTTTTAGGGGGAGGAAAGTGTTCATTTTCTAATTCTCCAAAAGAAATGTCCTCGGTAATTACCTGGATACATCCATTTTTTTGATGCTCAAGAGGAGTGTCACCCGGGATAGCATGCTCAGTAGCCTCTACACCATTTGGAATAGTATTTTTATCTTTAAGCTTTATGGGTAGCGATAGTGGATCCACCGTGTCAATATTTAGTGTTTCTTCCACGGAGATTATCTGTCTTTCGATATCTCCAACTGCACCAGTTAAATAGTTAAGCAAGGTCATATTAGCTTTCCTATTTTTACTTGGTGTTTTCGGTGTATGGCTCACTGTCTGCTTTCTTTTTCCCATGGTACTAATAGTCTAATTGACTACTGCAACTAGAGCTCAGTATCCTCATTGAGCTCAACCCGTTCCCTAGCTCTCCCACACAAAATATAAAGTGCAGAGTGCTTATTCTAGAATGATATCAGGCCCCAAGAAAGAAAGTACAAATATAATTTGTTACCTCAAAATTTCAATAGTCCTCAGATTAAAAATAAATTAACAATTTTAAATGGTGGTACGATATTAAAAATACAGTTAAAGTGCAATGTGCTAGGTATAGGTTTAAAAACAGTTCAAAGTGCAAGAACAAGAACTGTTCAAAGTCACAAATACATGTCAAAAAAAGTGACTATGGACCTTGCCTCGTTAAATACGATACAGCCGAAAACGGCTAATGGAGCACTCAAGCTTGAAAAAGCCGCGATACCTCTCAGTCAACTCCTGTTGAGGGACGAAGTCCGAGACATTAGGGGAGTAGCCCTGCCCTGCCTCTTCCTGTCAATGACGGGCAAGGACGGGCCCGCGCTTGGCCCGGGCTTCGCCCGGGCGCCGCCCGCGCGTGTCCCACGCTGCGGGAGGTGCAGGATGCTCTTATTGTGCCTCCGGGCGCAAGTGCGGTGTCAGGGGGGTGTCAAGGCTGCTGGGGCTGCTGGGGAATGTAGTTTATCAGGCCGTTCCCCTCACGGCGCGTTAGAGAAAGTAACAGCCGTTCCCCTCACGGCGCCTGTTGAAGTAGAAATGAGCCGTTCCCTTCACGGCTTTTGCGCGTCCCGCGCTGCGGGAGGTGCAGGATTGCTCTTATTGCGCCTCCGGGCACAAGTGCGGCGTCAGGGGGCTGTCAAGGCTGCTGGGGCTGCTGGGGAATGTAGTTTATCAGGCCGTTCCCCTCACGGCACGTTAGAGAAAGTAACAGCCTCACGGCGCCTGTTGAAGTAGAAATGAGCCGTTCCCTTCACGGCTTTTGCGCGTGCTGATTCATTTTGATCATGGTTAACCTCACCACGCTTTTGGGCGAGAGACTGGTCCTTTTCAAAGTTACAATGGCACCAGCAGCACTGAAAACACGCTCAGAAGAGACACTTGCGACAGGGGAAGCCAGATACTTTATCGCCAGCCTGCTGAGCACTGTCCATTGGCTTCTTTTCCCATACCAATACACCAATGGGTTTCGATCCATGAAGACCTCTGTTGGGTCATCCAGATAGGCCTGGACCGTCCGCTCAATGTTCAGGGGTGGTCCGATGTGCTCGGTCTGTTTTGCCTTTGCATCAGCACTGGACTTACCATACCCTGCCATAGAAACCAATCAGTTGCCGATTGTACTGTGGATGATCCTGTTCTTGCTGTTGTTGATGTTATTGGTAGTGTTGGTGTCGGTGACTGCTGGGAGGCAAACGCACTGCCCTCAGGCTCCGAAGTAGAACTGGATGCCCTGTAGTACTTGTTATGGCCTGGAGTGGGGGGCCTGTAATTACCAACCGTTCGTTTTCGAAGTTAGTGGCTTCCTCAGCTATCAAAGTTTTGTAGTTGGCAACAACCACTTCCGAAAAAGGAATTACTGCCTTACTGTTCAGAAATACTTTGTACCGTGGATCCAAAATTGTGGCAGTAATGTAATGTTGTTGTGACACAATGTTATTTTTAATCCTTGTATTTTCAGATAAGGGAGCGGCTAAGGACTCCGCCAAATGATATGCGTCTTGTTTGTCATCCACACCTGCGTACGTTTCAGACACCTCCTTCAGCTGTTGCTCTAGCATGTGCAACAATGGGATAGCTTGGCCCGTTGTACAGTCCTCCCTGCTGACTTCACGTGTGAAGATCTCAAAAGGAAGTAGCATCTCAGTCAGGCATTTAATGAGGTCCCATTGACCCATTTCAACGGTCATGCCTCTCACAGTAGGTTCCCCTAATCTTTGCATGACATAAGCATTGAGTGGTATGTACAGGTCAAACAGACGATCAAGCATGTAATAAGTTGAGTTCCAACGTGTTGGCACCTCCTGGATGAGTGCTTTGACTGGCATTTTATGCTCACGTTGAATGACCCTCAGCTGCTTCCGGGCTTTAAAAGAATGGCTGAAATGTGTGCATATTCTTCTGCTCGTGGCCAGTAAGTTGCTGATTTTGCATTCATTTTTCAAAAAGTCTTGAACAACAATGTTAATGCAGTGTGCCAAACACGGGACCCTGAAGTAGCCACCATCGCCCATGGCCTTAACTACATTACTGCCATTGTCCGTGGCAACAAAACCCATCTTAAGCCCTCTTGGGCGCAGCCACTCAAAGACCTTGGTGTTAAACTCTTCCAAAATGTTTGCAGCAGTATGAGATTTCTCCATGGCAAACATGGCTACAGTTGCATGTTTGCGAGTGGCATGAAAAATCTCAGCAGCGTCAACACCAGCAGATATCTGTTCTCTAACCCCGCAAAGAGATCCAGTGTGCAGTGATGCACATGTAATCTGTGGCTTGGCAACTGGTCCACATGTCTGTTGTCAGGTGGATACTGTGAACAGCACTCTGCTTCAAAGCTTTTCCAAGCAATTCCAGCACGTCGTGATGTAGTGCTGGAACAGCAACTCTGGCAAAATAGTAGCGGCTGGGAACATGCCATTTTGGGCAGATGGTTGTCACAAATTCCAGAAAACCCACCCCTTCAACAAAAGAAAAAGGGAGAAGGTCCAGTGCTAACATTTTAGCCAGCTTCGCATTGTACAAACGTGCTATTGGGTGGTTGCGTTCGTACTGCCCCTCCTCCCCAAACATGCTGATAATGGTAGGCTGCATGGTTTTCCTTTCTCTTAGGCTCAACAATGCACTTTTTTTCATTGCGGTACTCCTTGGTGTCGCAGGCTGACTCTTACTCTTGTGCCACTGAGATGTTGCTGAAGATGTGGGCGACATTAACACTGCACTGCTGGGGACAGGGAGACTTTGTGTACCACTACCAGAGAGAATGTCTCCCTGTCCTTCCTCTTCCACCGTGATCGGATCTTCTCTCCTTTATCCCCACCAACACCAATGGTTGCAGTTTTTATGCCGCGAAGGTGGTCCTCCCAGCTGATCAAGTGGTGTATTTTCAGATGGGTTATTTGGCCTCCGGTACCATAGTTTGTACCAAGCTTACCATGACTAACAGAGGTATTACAAATGGAGCATATGGCAATGTTTTCCTCCTTTTCGCTAACCGTAAAGAAGTCCCAAACTGGGGAGCTTAACTTTTGCCTCCTGCTGGAGGTGCCACTTCCAATGCCGGATGAAGTGGAGGGTGTGTGTTGAATTTGACTCTGTGCTGTACCACTACCTACTTCTACTGAGGTGGTGGTTGTGCTGGATGTAGGTGGCTGCCGGGCCTTTGCTAATGCAAATATGGAAGCTGTAGGTCGTGTTGGTGTTACCTGTGGAGGTATGCGTGCTACATCCCTCGCAGCGATTTTGGATAGGGTAATAATGTTGGTCTCCATCTCCTCTGGGCCGGGCCCGGGAGTGATGTTCGTGATGACTGGCTCATCATCATCATCCTGCTGTTCTACATCGACCTCCATAAGTGTAAGGCTTTCTGGAACCTTCCTTTTCCCTAGCTTGGTCTTGGGACGTGTCTCCCTCTCAGACTCAGTTTGTGGCTTCCAAGTGGCATCTAGATCATCAGAAGGGGGGCTTGGCGAAGAACTTGATGGACTACCCCTACTTTTCCTTACTGGAGATTTGGAAGACAATGGATCTTCTGAATGAGTGGCTTCTTCTTCTACCTCTGCATGAGGCTCAATTTCCTGAACTGCCCCTACTTCGGGAGGAACAACAACTACTATTGCGGGCGGTGGTTGCGGCTGTTGTTGTTGTTGACCACTTATCTGCTGTGTTTCCTCCTGCGTTGATTGGGTACTACTTTGAGATAGCGATAAGTTTATCTCAGGCTCAGCATCACTGCTTTCCACCATTAGGCTGGCTACCTCTTCCACACTCATGTGCTTGGGCCTGGGTTGGTGTGTTGGGCCCACTGATGCGGAGGTGCTGCCCCCAGCTTGCCCCCCGGACACCGCTGCTGCAGGCGTAATTTTTTTCCCCCAAAAATGGTATTGGGCGGCACACCAGACTTAAGTGTCACTTCCTTCTTCTGTTCCTTCTTCTCAATAGCAACTTTCTTGGTACTGGAGGACCTGGTACCTGCTTTCTTTGGGCCCATCTTCTTCAGAAGTCAGCAGCACTCAGTTGCACAAGTTGCAGAGATGTCTGGTCAGGTCACACGTCACGTTGTGTACAGCAGCAGGATGTCTGTCTGGCAGTACAACGGGCAATGATGACACACCTGCTCCTCAGTCTTTTGTGCACCTAGAAGCAAAAAAGCCAGAAGAACATGAGTCAAACGATAGCACAAATCAAACTAATATAATATATAACTTAGTGTGTGGTTGTCTCAATTATTAAATTTTAGAAACTCAGTGAACAACAACAGTGTAGCCATTTATGAGACTTTGACAACAAGGCCAGGGCTTTCCTGGTGTACTGTGTAGTGTGTACACTCAGGAAGAATAAGAATAGCAAAGAACAAAAACTAAAATGTAGTGGAGCATGTTTGGCCTAAATTTGTGCATCACGTGGGATGGATGCAGCATCAGGGAGCTGCAGCTGGCAATGGGGTTGGATTTGGAAGCAGTAAGACAAGAGGAACAATGGAAAGACACGCAGGCCTATGTGGCAAAAACAGCACACTACTAACTATCACCACAAAATGGCCCCCAGCAACATGGTCACTCACAGGCACAAGGCACGGCAAACAATGAACTCAAGCAGGCCTATATATGGCCAGACAAAGGATGCCTGATAAAACACACACAGCTTTAATGCAAAAACTAAAATCCACATGGCTAAAAACAGTTTGGAAAGTTAGACAACAACCACAACAACAACACATACACACACAAAAAAGGCATTTATTTAACACACCCAAAAAGTGAAATAGACCCCCCAAAAAACCCACATTTTGCAATTCAATCCAATGCCATCCATGGCCCTAAATGATGTTAAAATTCAACAGACAACACAGAAACAGTTTTTATGCAGCCATGATGACTACCTCTGGGCCTGCTGGCAGACTAGGCCGCAAGCTTGGAGGCCTATGGCAAAAGCACAGTGGCTGGTCCCACAAAATGGCCGCCACCACATGGCCAGGCCACCCACAACAACAAGAAAAGGAAGACAAGACAGACAATGCAGGCCTATGGCAAAAGCACAATGCTTGGCTTTACAAAATGGCCACCACCCACATGGCCAGGCCACCCACAATAACAAGAAAGTGAAGACAAAGGACAGGACCAGGAAGTTGGAGACTCTGGGCAACTTCCTTTCTCTTTAAAAAAATTGTAAAAAAAAAAAAAGTGACTCCTTGTTCACAAAACAACATCTAAATGACAACCTGAGGAGTTTTTTGAGCAAAATGAACTAAATCATCATTTTCGAGAAGGTTTTATGCTGCTCGAGAGATATTCTTCACCATATTGTAAATTCTGCGTGTTCGGCATCGCGATCGTCACAAAAAGTCGTTATCGCGCGTGTGAAAACGTATATTGAGTGCGCGAAGAAGATAAAAAGTGTAAGTCCGCGTTGTCGCGCAGTGCGGAGTTGCCCAAAGTCCGCGAGCTGAACGCCCAGGGTTACCTACTGGCTGAAAAGGCCTATTTATTTAACACACATCAAAAAACTGAAATACCACCCCAAAAACCACATTTTGCAATTCAATCCAGTGCCATCCATGGCCCTAAATGATGTTAAAATTCAACAGACAACACAGAAACAGTTTTTATGCACCCATGATGACTACATCTGGGCCTACTGGCAGACTAGGCCGCAAGCTTGGAGGCCTATGGCAAAAGCACAGTGGCTGGTCCCACAAAATGGCCGCCACCACATGGCCAGGCCACCCACAACAACAAGCATAAGCCAAGGGGAACAAAGAAAAGACATGCAGGCCTATATGGAAAAAGCAGCACACTACTAAACTACCACCATAAAATGGCCCCAAGCCACGTGGTCACTCACAGTCACAACAGGCCATGGTAAACAATGAACTCAAGCAGGCCTATAATATGACCAGACAAAGGAGGCCTGCTAAACAACACAGCTTTAATACAAAAATGCAAAAACGAAAATCCACAGGGCTACGAAAGGTTGGAAAGTTACACAACAAGCACACACATACATCCAACAAAGGTATTTATTTATTAACACACACCCAAAAAGTGAAATACACCCCAAAACCACATTTACCAATTCAATCCAATGCCATCCATGCCCTACATGATGTTTAAATTCAACAGACACCACAGAAACATGCACCCATGGGTACCTCTGGCTCTGGGCCTACTGGCTGAAATTCCAATCAAAGAAAAACAACTAGGCCCCTACTGAAACTACAGGCCACAACAATAAATTTTAAAAACGACTGAAAATCCCCAAAAAATGTAGGTACAAACAAGCCCCAATCAAACAAACAAGTACACCAATTCTCCAACTTACTTGTAAAATCTCAAATCCAAAAGTCCTCAAATCCAATCCAATGATATGATGCAGCAGACAGACACAAAAAGTGATCCTTCCAGCTCCAAATCCAAATGAAAGTGAACAGCACATGGACAAAGCACTGGGAGGAGCCTGCAGGACAGGAACAGGAAGTTTGAGACTCAGGGCACTTCCTTCCTCTTGGAAAAAAAGTAAAAAAAGAAAAAGGACTCCTTGCACAAAAAACTACATCCAAATCACAATCTGAGGAGTTTTTGGAGCAACATCATCATTTTCGAGAAGGTTTTATGATGCTCGAGAGATATTTTTCGCCAGATTGTAGTTTCTTCGTGTTCGGGATCGCGGTCTTACCAACACTGCCGCCGGAAGTCAGATCGCGCGTCCGAATTACGTGTTCGCGTTCGCACACTCTCGCGGGATCGTGCGGCCGGATTCCAAATCTGGTGGCGCCCGCGAACGGATAGGAAATCGCGTCGGCAAACGCAGAATCACGGTAGGTCGTTACCGCGCACGCGAGAACGCATATTGAGTGCGCGAAGAAGAAAAACAGCTATGCTACGCCGCAAATTGCGTAGTGCTCGGCAACTTCGCGCTCTACGCGAATCGCGAAGCTACCGAAACTCCGCAAACTCCGCGAGCGTAGCGTAGTTCACCACCCAGGGTTAGAAAAAACCCATCCCACTCTGCTTTTTGGTGGCTTGAATAGCCAAAAACGTCATAACTTCAGGCAGCAGGTGTTTCATTTTTATACAAGCTACAGCAGCTGAATACTTACTTTAGTCCATGGAAGCATTGCGAAGTAGCTTCACTTCCCAGCAGTCTAAAATCGCTTTTACTGAAAGAGAATTTTGCGTTATACATGCAAATGCTTTGTTTCCATATAAGATATTTGCACTAATCAGGGACCGCGTCATGATTGCCTTTTCTGTAGCAGCTCACAGAGAGGCCTTTTGTGTCCGCATCCAGGGTGTAGACGGAATTCACTTAACTCAAAATGTCTATGACTTAGTGCTTTATTATCAGGCTGTACAGCTAGGAATGAGCAAGGTTTGCCTTTTTCTGTTTCTAGGTTATGCTGTCTCAAAATAAAGTAGTAACTCTCAGAAATATTGAGTTAAATGAATTCACTTTATGCACTGTTTGAACATAAAACAGACCCTCTGCTCCGCACTCACCAGCAAAACTCATTATAATATCCATAATCTCAGATTAGCGCGGGATCATAGGTGTCATTTAAGGGTCAACAGTGGTGGATTTTGCGACCCATGTCTTGCACCTTGAATGTAGCTCCTGGCACTTTTTTGCCAACAAGCTTGCAAAGGAAGCAACTTGAGTACAGGAACCGGAAATTTTCTATTTCTCTCTCTTTATAATATTAGCTAGTGTACGCTGCTGAACACAGAGAACAACTAAAACTTTTTTAACTGATTCAATTTCTTTGAACAGCTGTTGCCTTGCCTAGCAACACCCTTCTAGGCCCACAGGCTCCAGTTTCCACCAGGCACGAGTATGCAGGTCCTGAAATTGTGCCCGTTTCTAGTCTGGCCTACCCTGGTTCGTGTGTTGCTCAACCCCATTCTTTCTTAGAGTAAGAGACCTGCACTGTTACAGAATGAAGCGTTTTTGCAACCTGCGAGTCACCACAGCATTGCCGTCCTAGTAAGTGTTTTCATTTTACTTTTACTAAACCAATGTCTGCTTATGTTCTGCCAGCATGTTATGAAGAACAAGGGAACCCAAATAAGGTTGGTCAGGGACCTTGGGTAATCAATTATTTAGCCGCGTCCGCGGTCTCTAGTGACAAGGAATGGGGTCGAGGCCAATCTGTGAACAACCTCTGTTACAGCATGTCTTGCCTGTCGGGATCGGGGATATGAAGGAACCTACCAAAATGTGTCTTATACAAACAATTTACTCTGCCTGAGCCTTTTAGTTTCATGTTGTACGTCCTTCCCACTAAGTTGGATACAGGCTTGTGTCCCACTTTATTTGTTTCTTGCTGAATTTTGTGTATATTTAAGCAACTATACATTAAAAACACCTGTCCGGCTGGTCAGCTGTAAAATAAAGTACTGATTGGGTCTATATTTATTGTTTGCTCTCATTAATCCTTGTCTAGGGACCACTGTCTTTAGAAATAATATGTTCTGCCAGCAGCATAATGAAGCTGCAAAGTGTTTTGTTTGCTTAATTGTGTATATATGTGACCTGTGTGTACCCAGAATTACCAAGTAGAATTCTGCACAGTTTTTCCTATTCAGAGGGGTCTCGGACACATATTTAACACCTACTCACAGCAGCTAGTAAATGTCTGCAGGGGCTTCTGTGTGGGACAGTGAGGTGTGAGGTGGTGGTAAGGATGGGAAGAGAAAAGGAAGATATTGGCTGCCAAGGAGACCATTGCATGCTCTCCTCCATGCCTTGCCTGAAGATTAGACTGATGTCAGGATATGGGTCTGGGCGTTCGTTTTAGCATGTGGTAAATCTGGGTGCAGGAATAACAGCCTTCTAATGATTGAGTGGAGCAAATTGCACAAAGGAATTCCGCTCCACTCTGCTCATAATCAGGGCCTTGGAGTGACACAATTACTTTTAGGTATGAGAAGTTGAGAGAATGAGAATCCCACAGTCTCATGAAATTGGTTTTAAAATGTGGCAGCTTCATAAATTGAAAACCTGGTAAGGGTGTTTTACCAAATGAAACAAGGAAGTAATATAGAACCTCTACAGCAGCTGGAGACATTCTTGTGGCATCTGAGGCAGCCAGCAATCATCAGCTGCCACATGCTTCTGAGTCTGAGTGAGTTAGTAACGTATCTATCTAGTGTAAAACATATGCCAAACTGATGATGACATTAAAAGATGTGCCTGTTTCTCTGCAGCTGGAAATCTCACCCTAAGAAGCATGACTTCCAGTAACCAGGAGTAACCAATGAGATGCTTCTGTTTTTTAAGTTGAAAAGCAAAAAAATTATTTGGAAATATAGAACATCATAATATGATACAATATAATAAAGTAAAAGATAAAATCGAATTAGATACAACAATAATATGATAAAATAAAATAAAAAGATGAGGGGGAAGAAAAATGGAAGGATTACATACCCATCATGTGTATCTAATTGTAATATAACCACCTATGCAATTATCATTCTTATCAAAAAAGTGTATGGAAAAAGGGCAAAACGTGCTTGAAAGATATTTATATGAAAATACAACAATAAACATGTTCATGGCGGTTTAGGTACCTCCTCAAGTCGGGGATTACGTGAGTATAATGAATTTGCAGATGCAGCTAGGAAATGATTGATGGGTGACCATAGATAATCTCTTTTAATAGTAAGGGAAAGAGGGTGAACATATGCTCTATCTAATCTGTGGTTGTAAGAAACTCCATACCACCAAGCCCGGTAGGAGACAGTAGTAGCATCCTTCCATGCCCTGGTAATTTGTTGGAAAGCAACTGCAAGAAGCAAATCTATTATATGAAAATTAGTAGAGTGAGAGACCCAGTCTTCAGATATGCTACCCAGAAAGATGTTGATGAATGTAAAAGGGATGTGTGTATGAAAAATATCATTACTTTGCCGCCAGACTTGTACCTAACCCTGGGCAAAGCACTACGCTACGCTCGCGTAGTTTGCGAAGTATGCGCTACTTCGCACTACGTGAATTGCACGTAGCACAGTGCAAACACGCGTAGCGTAGCGTAGCACAGCGGTTATTTTTTGCTTGCTCGCGGTCCTCAACGTCAAGTTGGAGACCGCGAGCAAGCAAAATGACATCCCGGCGAGACTTTTTCCTCGTTCGCGATCAGCAACATCAAGTTGCCGATCGCGAGCGTGGAAAATAAACCTCCCGGCGAGATTCTCAACGCGGGGAGGTCAGGTTTCTCATTGCGAGTGGTCACTTATGCTCGCGACCGCTCGCGATGAGAAACTACCAGTTTGCGTTGAGAAAGCTGCCGCTCGAGTAAAAATCTACTCGAGCGGCAGTATAAGACAGCTCGCACTGTGCAAGATGCCGTTTTCAATGATTGCACAGTGCGGACAAGCATCCGGCACTGTGCAATCATCGCGAACAGCACACTACGCAGTTCGCGTAGTGCTACGCGTAGCTCGCGTAGTGCGAAGTGCACTTCGCGTGGCTTCGCGTAGCACTACTTCGCGAACTACGCCCAGGGTTACTTGTACCCAGAAGGCATACATATTAGGACAGTCAAACAGCATGTGTTTTAAGTCTGCAGTAATTGTATGACAAGTCCAACAAGAGGGAGAAGAATTAAGATTTAGTTTGTGTAATGAGGCAGGAGTAAACAGGAGTCTATTGTAAATAAAAAATAATGTTCGGGTGGCGTTAGCTGCTCTAGAGGATCTCCTTATTTTTGTCCAGATTCTGTTCCATACACAAGTAGAGAAGGAAACTTGAAGATCCTCTTCCCAAGAAAGTTTTATGTCAATTAGCTGGAGAGGAAGTCAAATGTTTATACAATTGAGATGCAGAGGGGGAAAGAAATAAAAACGCAAGAGTGGTAGAAGATGAAGAAGAAGAGAGTAGGAATATGGGCAAAACGATTATAAGTTGATTGAATCAACAAAATTAAAGATGCATATTTAGATGCATAAGAAATTGGTAAAGAAAAGTGTGTTTGGACAACCATAAAAGATATACATGAATCACCTTTAAAAAGTTGATGAACCCAATGGATTCCTTTAATATGCCAGGAGTATAAAAGAGAGACATAATCTACAAATGTATTACCAAAACCAAACCAGGATAAGGTAGCAAAGATAAAAGGCCACCCAACAAGATCAAAAGTTTTCTCAGCATCTAGTGAGATGGCTGCTGAAGATTCTTTATAGGTTTTAGACTTGCTAAGAACATTGAAGAATAATCTAGTGTTCTCTGAAATATGTCTGCCTTTAATGAACCCACATTGTTCCCGCTCGATCAAATGAGGGAGAAAAGATTCTAAACGAAGAGCCAAGATTTTTGCAAACATTTTGTAATCTAGATTAATTAAAGAATTGGGTCTGTAATTCTTACACAGTATAAGATCTTTACCCTCTTTAGGGAGAAAGCATATCCAGGCATCTTGAAAAGAGCCACTGGATTTTGGGAAGAAATAAAAAGGTGGAGGAGTTGAAGTAATCTAGGAACAAGAAATCTAGAGAAATGAGAATAAAATGCAATTGTAAGACCATATTTAATATTATGAATGGCAGTAAGAATATCAAGGTTCCTAATATCATCATCTAATATTGAAATATCTAAATTAGAAAAAGTAGACGGAGCAATAGAAGGCAAATAATGGCAAATATCTTCCTGAAGTACAGGGGATTCAAGAGTATAAAGAGATTGAAAAAACGTAGTAAATTCTAACAATATATCTTCATTTTATAGACCACACGATTTGCTGAGGGTAGGATAGATTCAATAGTAGTGCATTCTTTTTTTACTCTGAGATAGTTAGCTGAAAGTTTCCCGCCTTATTTTGACTACCATAATATTTGGCAGAGGATTTAAGTAAAAATTAATTGGCATTTTCTGTGGATAATTGATTGAATTTAAATTTTCATTTGATAAGTTCATCAAGACAGGTCTTAGATTTTGTGTGGTAATAACACTGTTCTAAATGTTTAATTCGTGCCGTTAGTGATTTTAATTTATATAGAGAAGTTTTCTTTTTATGGGAGATAATAAAGTCCCTAGAGGCCGCCTGAAAGTATCCCATATAATCCGTGGAGACAAGGACGGATTTTCATTCTCCAGAAGGAAAGCAGTCATGAAAACTTCAAATTTTTGGGTGAAAATGGAATCCAAAAGGAGGAAATTATTAAATCTCCATCTTCGGGTACCTTGAGTAGGTGGAAGAAGATCCAAAACTAAAGTAACGGGAGCATGATCAAAAATAAGTATAGAACCAATATCTGAATGGGTAATGTGGGGTGTAAGCCCTTTCGAGATAAAGAGAGAGAGTCTAGGTGAGATTGGGAGAGATGAACAGGGAAAAAAAGGTATATTCTAAAAGTGTAGGATTACATAGTCTCCAAGCATCCACTAGAGATCGTTGTTGGATAGTAGATGTAAACTGAGAGTGCATCTTGGAGAGGATGACTTTAGATTTAGAATTACGATCAATAATGGGCTCATAAACCATATTACAGTCAGCACCAACTAATAAGTATTCATCTTGAAAGGACATTAATTTAGATTAAATTGCGGGCCAGAAAAAAGTGTCTGGGGCAGTGGCAGCATAAAGATTAATAAAGTCATAGGAATCTTATTAACCAACAAAGAAACTGAAACCCACCTACCTAAATCATCAGCACTTTGCGTAACAACCTGCAAATCAAGACGTTTATGACATAAAATGGCTACTCCATTACGTTTCCTCGTACCCGGAGAGGCAAAAATGTGACCAACACATTTTCCTTTGAGTTTAGAAATTTCCTTATCTAAAACATGAGTTTCTTGTAATAAAGCTATATCACAATTCAAATTAGATAAATGAGTTAGTACCCTTTGAAATTTTATAGGAGAAACCAAACCTTTAACATTCCAAGAAATAACTTTTAAAGCCATTTAATGATCAAAATAATATAAATAGTGAATAGTATAAAACATAACACTTGAGAGTCAATAATGGTGTATAAGCAATAATAGTTAATAAATAACTTGCAAAAATATACCAGCGACATCTGAATAGCATAGAGAAGGAAATAGGTAGTTATGGACAAGGAAAATATAGCAAATGAATATAAGGTTAGAAATAGAAAACAAAAGGAGTAGAAAAAATGAAGAAAGAGAAAAAGGAATATCTGGAATAAGACAAAAAAGTAAAGACAGGAAAGGAGAGATATGAACAAAAAGGAGAAATACAACCCATAGTTTATGAGAACAGATTAACCAACAACGACTAACATGGACAAGACGAGGGTGGTGAAGCCACATAAGGAAGATGACACAACTAACCAGGAAACCAGGGTGGATCGGGGAGGGAGGAAACCATCCAACACAGACCGGGAACCACAAAGTTCATGTATAAAAGTTCACAAATATCATGTACGAAAACCCGCACCTAATCAAAAAGAGAAAAGCATGAAGGATGAATAACTCATAGGGGCGTGAAAATATTATAATATGTAATGACAGCAAACTACTAGGAAAACAAAGCATGTTAAAACAATCGATACAATGAAGATTAAACATTAGAGAGCCTGGAGACGTCCATATCTTCTTTTCTGCAATGGTCAAAAAAATGTTCTAATGAAAATGGATCTTCATGAGTCATGGTTTTATTCTTATAAGTAACTTTAGAGAGACATGGATGAAAGATGAAAGAGACCAAATCTGGCGTTGAGATTTCGAAGTGCTGGTCTCATATCCAAAAATGTCTTTCTTCTATCTGCTCTATCTGCTGTATCTTAAGCAAAGAAAAGAGAGGATCCTTGCCAAGAAATTCAACCCTTAAGTTTGGATGCTTGCAAAACTTTCAGTAAGTCAGTATATTCCAAAAACTAAATAATGACACCTCTGGTTTTAATAAAGGAGGTTGCAACAGTTGGACCATGGCCCAGACGATGTGCTCCTTGAATATTCAAAACAGGAGAGTCAGGAATACCAAGAATTTGCAGGAGGAATGATGTAAAAAATTAGATGGAATCGGAGCGTCCCGAACCTTCCACTAAACCATGTATGAGTTAGTTGTTGTGCCTACTGCGATTTTCACAATTCTTCCATTGCCTTTTACGTTGTGCAATTTCCAAATTCATAGACGGGACCTGATTCGTCATATAATGTGTAATGGTGTCTCCACTATAATTTGTTTGTCTTACCTAAATGTGTCTATTACAAACAATTTACTCTGCCTGAGCCTTTTTGTTTCATGTTGTACGTCCTTCCCACTAAGTTGGATACAGGCTTGTGTCCCACTTTATTTGTTTCTTGCTGAAATTTGTGTATATTTAAGCAACTATATATTAAAAACACCTGTCTGGCAGGACAGCTGTAAAATAAAGTACTGATTGGGTCTATATTTATTGTTTGCTCTCATTAATCCTTGTTTAGGGACCACTGTCTTTAGAAATAATATGTTCTGCCAGCAGCATAATGAAGCTGCAAAGTGTTTTGTTTGCTTAATTGTGTATATATGTGACCTGTGTGTACCCAGAATTACCAAGTAGAATTCTGCACAGTTTTTCCTATTCAGAGGGGTCTCGGACACATATTTAACACCTACTCTCAGCAGCTAGTAAATGTCTGCAGGGGCTTCTGTGTGGGACAGTGAGGTGTGAGGTGGTGGTAAGGATGGGAAGAGAAAAGGAAGATATTGGCTGCCAAGGAGACCATTACATACTCTCCTCCATGCCTTGCCTGAAGGTTAGACTGATGTCAGGATATGGGTCTGGGCGTTCGTTTTAGCACGTGGTAAATCTGGGAGCAGGAATAACAGCCTTCTAATGATTGAGTGGAGCAAATTGCACAAAGGAATTCTGCTCCACTCTGCTCATAATCAGGGCCTTGTAGTGACACAATTACTTTTAGGTACGAGAAGTTGAGAGAATGAGAATCCCACAGTCTCATGAAATTGGTTTTAAAATGTGGCAGCTTCATAAATTGAAAACCTGGTGAGGGTTTTTTACCAAATGAAACAAGAAAGTAATATAGAACCTCTACAACAGCTGGAGACATTCTTGTGGCATCCGAGGCAGCCAGCAATCATCAGCTGCCACATGCTTCTGAGTCTGAGTGAGTTAGTAACGTATCTATCTAGTGTAAAACATATGCCCAAGGGATGATGACATTAAAAGATGTGCCTGTTTCTCTGCAGCTGGAAATCTCACCCTAAGAAGCACGACTTCCAGTAGCCAGGAGTAACCAATGAGATGCTTCTTATTTTAAGTTGAAATGCAAAAAAATTATTTGGAAATATAGAACATCATAATATGATACAATATAATAAAGTAAAAGATAAAATCGAATTAGATACAACAATATGATAAAAGAAAAGAAAAAGATGAGGGGGAAGAAAAATGGAAGGATTACATAACCATCATGTGTATCTAATTGTAATATAACCACCCATGCAATTATCATTCTTATCAAAAAAGCGTATTGAAAAAGGTCAAAACGTGCTTGAAAGATATTTATATGAAAATACAACAATAAACATATTCATGGCTGTTTAGGTACCTCCGCAAGTCAGGGATTACGTGAGTATAATGAATTTGCAGATGCAGCTAGGAAATGATTGATGGATGACCATAGATAATCTCTTTTAATAGTAAGGGAAAGAGGGTGAACATATGCTCTATCTAATCTGTGGATGTAAGAAACTCCATACCACCAAGCCCGGTAGGAGACAGTAGTAGCATCCCTCCATGCCCTGGTAATTTGTTGGAAAGCAACTGCAAGAAGCAAATCTATTATATGAAAATTAGTAGAGTGAGAGACCCAGTCTTCAGATATGCTACCCAGAAAGATGTTGATGAATGTAAAAGGGATGTGTGTATGAAAAATATCATTACTTTGCCGCCAGACTTGTACCCAAAGGCATAAATATTAGGACAGTCAAACAGCATGTGTTTTAAGTCTGCAGTAATTGTATGACAAGTCCAACAAGAGGGAGAAGAATTAAGATTTAGTTTGTGTAATGAGGCAGGAGTAAACAGGAGTCTATTGTAAATAAAAAATAATGTTCGGGTGGCGTTAGCTGCTCTAGATGATCTCCTTTTTTTTGTCCAGATTCTGTTCCATACACAAGTAGAGAAGGAAACTTGAAGATCCTCTTCCCAAGAAAGTTTTATGTCAATTAGCTGGAGAGGAAGTCAAATGTTTATACAATTGAGATGCAGAGGGGGAAAGAAATAAAAATGCAAAAGTGGTAGAAGATGAAGAAGAAGAGGTAGGAATATGGGCAAAACGATTATAAGTTGATTGAATCAATGAAGTTAAAGATGCATATTTGGATGCATAAGAAATAGGTAAAGAAAAGTGTGTTTGGATAACCATAAAAGATATACATGAATCACCTTTAAAAAGTTGATGAACCCAATGGATTCCTTTAATATGCCAGGAGTATAAAAGAGAGACATAATCTACAAATGTATTACCAAAACCAAACCAGGATAAGGTAGCAAAGATAAAAGGCCACCCAACAAGATCAAAAGTTTTCTCAGCATCTAGTGAGATGGCTGCTGAAGATTCTTTATAGGTTTTAGACTTGCTAAGAACATTGAAGAATAATCTAGTGTTCTCTGAAATATGTCTGCCTTTAATGAACCCACATTGTTCCCGCTCGATCAAATGAGGGAGAAAAGATTCTAAACGAAGAGCCAAGATTTTTGCAAACATTTTGTAATCTAGATTAATTAAAGAAATGGATGCTTGTTTCCGGTCCAGGGAAGACATGGCTTGGCAGTTCGGGCTGGACTGTTCCCATGAGGCACAGGGTCAGACTGATTTGCATATGGCCATGTCTGACCTGGGGTGGTGGAGTGAGCTAAAGAATGATGATGGATTAAACCCAGATCAGTTGACTGGGGGTGAGTGCTTGCAATGTTCAACACTCCGTCCATCATCCCCTTTGGTTTTGCTTTGTTCGCCCTAAGTTGGCAGGGTATGCCCAGACGTGGGTCCCTTGCTCACTTTGCCACTGGATTCAAGCTAGCCTAGCTGATGACGGCTGATTAGCCAGAAACCGGTCCCAGGATGCTTGTTTCCGGTCCAGGGAAGACATGGCTTGGCAGTTCGGGCTGGACTGTTCCCATGAGGCACAGGGTCAGACTGATTTGCATATGGCCATGTCTGACCTGGGGTGGTGGAGTGAGCTAAAGAATGATGATGGATTAAACCCAGATCAGTTGACTGGGGGTGAGTGCTTGCAATGTTCAACACTCCGTCCATCATCCCCTTTGGTTTTGCTTTGTTCGCCCTAAGTTGGCAGGGTATGCCCAGACGTGGGTCCCTTGCTCACTTTGCCACTGGATTCAAGCTAGCCTAGCTGATGACGGCTGATTAGCCAGAAACCGGTCCCAGGATGCTTGTTTCCGGTCCAGGGAAGACATGGCTTGGCAGTTCGGGCTGGACTGTTCCCATGAGGCACAGGGTCAGACTGATTTGCATATGGCCATGTCTGAACTGGGGTGGCGGAGTGAGCTAAAGAATGATTATGGATTAACCCCAGATCAGTTGACTGGGGGTGAGTGCTTGCAATGTTCAACACTCCGTCCATCATCCCCTTTGGTTTTGCTTTGTTCGCCCTAAGTTGCAGGGTATGGCCAGACGTGGGTCCCTTGCTCACTTTGCCACTGGATTCAAGCTAGCCTGGCTGATGATGGCTGATTAGCCAGAAACCGGTCCCAGGATGCTTGTTTCCGGTCCAGGGAAGACATCGCTTGGCAGTTCGGGCTGGACTGTTCCCATGAGGCACAGGGTCAGACTGATTTGCATATGGCCATGTCTGAACTGGGGTGGCGGAGTGAGCTAAGGAATGATGATGGATTAAACCCAGATCAGTTGACTGGGGGTGAGTGCTTGCAATGTTCAACACTCCGTCCATCATCCCCTTTGGTTTTAATTAAAGAAATGGGTCTGTAATTCTTACACAGTATAAGATCTTTACCCTCTTTAGGGAAAAGCATATCAAGGCATCTTGATAAAAGCCACTGGATTTTTGGGAAGAAATAAAAAAGTGGAGGAGTTGAAGTAATCTAGGAACAAGAAATCTAGAGAAATGAGAATAAAATGCAATTGTAAGACCATATTTAATATTATGAATGGCAGTAAGAATATCAAGGTTCCTAATATCATCATCTAATATTGAAATATCTAAATTAGAAGAAGTAGGCGGAGCAATAGAAGACAAATAATGGCAAATATCTTCCTGAAGTACAGGGGATTCAGGAGTATAAAGAGATTGAAAAAACTTAGTAAATTCTAACAATATATCTTCATTTTATAGACCACACGATTTGCTGAGGGTAGGATAGATTCAATAGTAGTGCGTTCTTTTTTTACTCTGAGATAGTTAGCTGAAAGTTTCCCCGCCTTATTTTGACTACCATAATATTTGGCAGAGGATTTAAGTAAAAATGAATTGGTGTTTTCTGTGGATAATTGATTGAATTTAAATTTTGATTTGATAAGTTCATCAAGACAGGTCTTAGATTTTGTGTGGTAATAACACTGTTCTAAATGTTTAATTCGTTCCGTTAGTGATTTTAATTTATATAGAGAAGTTTTCTTTTTATGGGAGATAATAAAGTCCCTAGAGGCCGCCTGAGAGTATCCCATATAATCCGTGGAGACAAGGACGGATTTTCATTCTCAAGAAGGAAAGCAGTCATGAAAACTTCAAATTTTTGGGTGAAATTGGAATCCAAAAGGAGGAAATTATTAAATCTCCATCTTCGGGTACCTTGAGTAGGTGGAAGAAGATCCAAAACTAAAGTAACGGGAGCATGATCAAAAATAAGTATAGAACCAATATCTGAATGAGTAATATGCTGTGTAAGCCCTTTCGAGATAAAGAGAGGGAGTCTAGGCGAGATTGGGAGAGCTGAACAGGGAAAAGAAGGTATATTCTAAAAGTGTAGGATTACATAGTCTCCAAGCATCCACTAGAGATCGTTGTTGGATAGTAGATGTAAACTGAGAGTGCATCTGGGAAAGGATGACTTTAGATTTAGAATTACGATCAATAATGGGCTCATAAACCATATTACAGTCAGCACCAACTAATAAGTATTCATCTTGAAAGGACATTAATTAAGATTAAATTGCAGGCCAGATAAAAGTGTCTGGGGCAGTGGCAGCATAAAGATAAAGTCATAGGAATCTTATTAACCAACAAAGAAACAGAAACCCACCTACCTAAATCATCAGCAGTTTGTGTAGCAACCTGCAAATCAAGACGTTTATGACATAAAATGGTTACTCCATTACGTTTCCTCGTACCCGGAGAGGCAAAAATGTGACCAACCCATTTTCCTTTGAGTTTAGAAATTTCCTTATCTAAAACATGAGCTTCTTGTAATAAAGCTATATCACAATTCAAATTAGATAAAGGAGTTAGTACCCTTTGAAATTTTATAGGAGAAACCAAACATTTAACATTCCAAGAAATAACTTTTAAAGCCATTTAATGATCAAAATAATATAACTAGTGAATAGTATAAAACATAACACTTGAGAGTCAATAATGGTGTATAAGCAATAATAGTTAATAAAGAACTTGCAAAAATATACCAGCGACATCTGAATAGCATAGAGAAAGAAATAGGTAGTTATGGACAAGGAAAATATAGCAAATGAATATAAGGTTAGAAATAGAAAAGAAAAGGAGTAGGAAAAATGAAGAAAGAGAAAAAGGAATATCCGAAATAAGACAAAAAAGTAAAGACAGGAAAGAGAGATATGAACAAAAAGGAGAAATACAACCCATAGTTTATGAGAACAGATTAACCAACAACGACTAACATGGACAAGACGAGGGTGGTGAAGCCACATAAGGAAGATGACACAACTAACCAGGAAACCAGGGTGGATCGGGGAGGGAGGAAACCATCCAACACAGACCGGGAACCACAAAGTTCATGTATAAAAGTTCACAAATATCATGTACGAAAACCCGCACCTAATCAAAAAGAGAAAAGCATGAAGGGTGAATAACACATAGGGGCGTCAAAATATTATAATATGTAATGACAGCAAACCACTAGGAAAACAAAGCATGTTAAAACAATCGATACAATGAAGATTAAACATTAGAGAGCCTGGAGATGTCCATATCTTCTTTTCTGCAATGGTCAAAAAAACGTTCTAATGAAAATGGATCTTCATGAGTCATGGTTTTATTCTTATAAGTAACTTTAGAGAGACATGGATGAAAGAGACCAAATCTGGCATAGAGATTTCGAAGTGCATATCCAAAAATGTCTTTCTTCTATCTGCTCTATCTTAAGCAAAGAAAAGAGAGGATCCATGCCAAGAAATTCAACCCTTAAGTTTGGATACTTGCAAAACTTTCAGTAAGTCAGTATATTCCAAAAACTAAATAATGACACCTCTGGGTTTAATAAAGGAGGTTGCCAAAGTTGGACCATGGCCCAGACGATGTGCTCCTTGAATATTCAAAACAGGAGAGTCAGGAATACCAAGAATTTGCAGGAGGAATGATGTAAAACATTTGATGGAATCGGAGCGTCCCGAACCTTCCACTAAACCATATATTAGTTAGTTGTTGTGCCTACTGCGATTTTCATAATTCTTCCATTGCCTTTTACGTTGTGCAATTTCCAAATTCATAGAGGGGACCTGATTCGTCATATCCTGAACAGAGTCCACCCGTTGTTCAATTTGCGTAACTATATGTTCCATGGTAGACCATTTGTCATCTAAGGCTTGAAGATGTTTGTTAGTTTCTTCCATATATGGTCGAAGAGCACGAACTTCTTCGAGAAGCAACTCCATAGTACCTGGCGGAGGAGATGTAACAGGTGAAGGCAGATACTTTTTGACACGTTTAGTATAGGAAAGCACAGAGTGAGCGGTTAGTTTAGAAGTATGTTTATTGGTGGAGTGCGGAATATTGGACGATGTTGCCGTTGCACCTACAAAAGGAGACATTGTGTTGCATTCACAGTCTTCCATGACTGTTTGAAGGATAGTGAAAGGATAATGATCCACAAAAGATGAAGACGCTGTAGAATTACTGGAGACACGACGTGCATATTTCGTTCTCCCCAAAAACTTTCAGACAAGAACTTTCGGATGATTAAGGTGCAGCCACCGTAAAAAAATATATATAAGTAGAAATATTGTATATGGAAAGGGAACCAGCAAGAGAGTATTGAAGATGTAGAGCTTCTCCAAGAAAAAGTATTCAGCCTGCACTCAGCATAATGGAAAAGCTCCCTCAAAAAACAAGAGAGACAGAGCCATAGCAGATTGGGTGTAAATCAGAAGCCAGAATGTGTGTCTTTATCATCCACCTCCATTAGGAATATGATTGACACACAAAAATAGGTAGAAAGATCAAAAACAACACATTTGCACAGTTTTCCACCTTTGGTTGCAGTGAACGTATGTTTTCACTTGAGGAATCAAGCTTTACAAGGCTCCAAACCTTCACATCCCGAAGGACTCCACTCGTATGTTGTTGTGCGGTTCCGTGAGTGCGCCGAGGCCGACATTCTGACAGAGCCGCCACTGAGCTCTGTCAGTCTGGATGCTTCGTTTTTGGCGTCAAGCTACGCCCCCCCATTGAGACGCTTCTGAGTAGGATTTATTTTATCAGGAAGACTTTCCATGGATGTCATAAGGTGTCACCAGTGGTAGCAGCGTCTGCCCCTTGCTTGCCCCTTTGCGACCCTTGGCACTGTCCTTGTGACTCTTAAGATACAACATGAACACCAGGAGCTGGAAGAAATTAGGGCTTAAATGAGCCATGTTTTCTTTCTGCTGTTCAACCTGAAACAGAACATTTTAAGTTATTAGACCACAACATTGTTCTAAAATTATTTATTCTGCAAAAGTAGACATGTTGAAGTGAATGCGCAAACTAATGGAAGAAACGTTGCTATCATGCACATGTGTAAGAATCATCACTAAAGTTGCCCCTAAGGACCTGGGTTTCACTGTTTATTGGGTCTGATATTATTGCAAAGGACACTTTCAAAAGAAGCAGCACTCTAAAGCATAGCCTGTTGCCCAGCACAGGTGTAAGCAGGACTCAGCTCTTTTAGGCTACCCTATTGTAGGAGGCAGGGACGGATGGATAGACCCCCATGCTGCTCCGTTTTTCCTAACATGAAAGTTGTAGAGCCACTCTGAGGTGGGCCAATACCCTGCCAGCATGAACAGTGCATTTCACAGCTGTAAGTCAGCAGCATGGTCTGTTTCAGTTTCTATGCTGCCTGGAAAAAAAAGAAAGCCCAGAAGGAAATGTCTCATAAAGGCATCATTATGTGTCCCATGGTAATCTTGATGGGGCAAGTAACAGCAGTTACTAGCCTAATCAGGGTAAAAGATCCATGGCAACTTCACAAAGCCAGTGCATTTCAATCAAAAATGTTGGCATCTAATAATAGCTGAAAAGTTGGGTAATTACTCAGAGCATTGGTGCAATTCTCCTGATTTCCTGGGTAATTCGCCACTTCGGAAAGTATCCTCAGACTACACCTCATAATGTACAGTAATTCCAAAACCATATGGAGTTACCCATGCCCAAGGTATTGGTCCAAGGTGGGGGAGACATTGTCATAATACTGAGTTTATGGCTTGTCTCTGGCAGGTGTGGGGGTGAATAAAGTGAAACAAACCCAAATCCTCCAGCAGGTTGTCCTCAGGATGGTGAGGCTGATCTCTTTCCCCAGACCACCGTGCATTTTGTGGACTTCTAGCTTTCATTGCTTTGAGTTCAATAACTCTTCTGAGCAAGTGCCAATAAAAAGGGTATGGAAAAAGAGCAGAAAGGAAAGACTTAATAAGAGCAAAGTGGTATCACAAAGTATCATTCCTTCCTCTGTTGGCTGAGTTACTGGAAAAATACATCAATCAGCAACTGACAACCTACCTTGAGGCTAACAGTCTAATAGGCAGCTCTCAGTTTGGCTTTAGACCTCTTCACAGAACTGAGACAGCCTTGCTTGCGGTCAATGACCATATCAAATGCTCTCTTGATGCCAATGTCCCTACAATGCTAGTTTTGCTAGCAGCATTTGATACGGTGTTTCATCCTCGACTTCTTGACAGACTACGGGAGATAGGGATCCATGGAATGGCCCTCAATTGGTTAGTGGACTTCCTGTCTCTGAGATCCCAAATGGTTGTTCTAGGCCCCTACAAGTCTAGATCCATGTCACTTGACTATGGAGTCCCCCAGGGCTCCTGTCTTAGCCCTACGCTTTTTAATATCTATTTGGCCCCCCTTGCTAAGCTAGTCAGAGTTTTGGGGTTTGAGATTACCTCATACACTGACGATACGTAGCAGCTTTTCTCCTTTGGAAATAATTTTTCCAAATCCAAAGCTTCATTCTCCTCTGGATGAAAGCCATAGCTATCTGGATGTTGGAAAACAGACTGCAGCTCAACCCATCTAAAATGGAAATCATGTTATTTGGACAAGCCCAACTTCTTTGGGCTCCTGACTGGTGGCCAGCAGAGCTGGGCCCTGGCCCTGTACCCAAACCGGTGGTAAAAAACCTGGTAGTCCCCCTGAACCAATCCCTCTCTATGAAAGAACACACCTCGGCCACTACTGTCTCTTGTTTTCATATGCTACGTCTGTTGAGAGGAGTTTTCCCTCTATTACCACTCTCCTCAAGAAAAACCCTTGTCCAAGCCCTGGTAATCAGTCGCCTTGATTACGGCAACTCACTCTTGGCCTCCATAAATGAGAATTTGCTCTCTAAACTTCAGGTTGTCCAGAACACTGCTGCTCGTCTTGTATGCAACCTCCCCCCGGGCTCGGCAACAGTCCCACTTCTTCAGTTTCTACATTGGCTACCGGTGAGAAAGAGAATCATATTTAAACTATGCTGTCTAATCCACTTGCTCTCCATGGTCAAGGGCCCTCTTACTTAGCCTAAAAGCTTCTGCTCTACACTCCTTCGAGACTTCTTAGATCATGTGATCTTAGATCATATGAGCCTTGCTCATAGTCCCTAGGTTTAAGAAGGCCAGAGCAGGTTGTAGATCTTTCTCTTTCCTTTCCCCTCATCTCTGGAACAATTTACCTATGCAATTACCCTTCTGTGAAAATCACTCCCTTTTCAGGAAGGCGCTTACGGCCCACCTATTCTAGGTTCACTTACAGCCTGTTCATATTGTCCTTGCCCCGTGCCGAGATATTCCTTCGGGGGTGATTCGAGGTGTAATAAATTAAAATAATATAACATAACATGAGAGGGAGGAAGTAAGAGTTTGAACCAAGATCTGGTAGACTGAGTGGAGAGATGGGGTGACAAAGAGAGGGCCCAAGTGATGCAAAATTAGGTGTGAAAAATGTATACAAAAAGAGAGACAAGTGATAGATGAAATAGAAGCAAAAATGAGCTGAGATGAAAACTACTACAGGTGGAAGTAAGAGGGGAGCTATTGAAGAAGCAGCCTGTCAGAGAATGTTTTA
Source organism: Calotriton arnoldi (assembly GCA_963921515.1). Taxonomy (NCBI): domain Eukaryota; kingdom Metazoa; phylum Chordata; class Amphibia; order Caudata; family Salamandridae; genus Calotriton; species Calotriton arnoldi. The sequence continues at coordinate 168,969 of CAWUFW010005439.1, forward strand.
GTTTGATGTGAGATAGGTGGGCTGGTATGGGAGAAAAAGAAGTGAGAAGATTAGAGAAAAGGAAAAGCAAAAGAGATAATGATACTTGTTAAAGATAGGGGTGAAGACTGTTAGGGATTGAGCTAAGAGAACCCAAGACATGCTGTTCTATGGAAAATGGGGCCAGAGGTGATAGTGAGAGAGGTACAGTTGGGAGGGAAACTGGAAAAGATGTAGGGGAATGTGAGACAGGGAGAGAGAGAAATGAGTGAATTAGAGTGAGTGATTAAAGGTAAGATGCAAATCTGGACCCAAATAAAAGTGAAGGCTGTGCGTAGGAACCAAGGAGAAAGAGAAGAGAGAACTCATAAGAATCAGAGGTGAGAGAGTGAAAGGCAGATGAAAGGGGAAATATGTTAGCAATGGTAATGAGAGGATGGAGTCGGAAGGTAAAAGTTGATAGAGTGTGAGAAGAAGAGAGAGTTGGATATACCACAATTACAGGGGTGTGGTTAAGAGGTAAACTGGAAAAAAGGAGAGCACATTACAGGGCAATATAGAAAAACTGACATGAAAAGGTGGAGGTTGGAGGAAGGTGGGAAAGAAAGGCAATAAAAAGATAGCAGCTATGGAGGCAACAAGGATCCTGAAGAAGAGATATGAGACGTAAAAATGGTAAATGAAAGAAGCATTAGATGATATGATTAAGGTTTAAATGGTATCTCTATTTCATGAATTTTTCCACCAAGTGTAGGGTTTGTACCTTTAGAGATGTGCTTCCTGTGACACACCCAGATTCAAAGGTCACACGTCATCATTTCCAGGCAGACATCAAATGTCATATGATCTCACTTCTTGTGATGTCGTTGGGGGTCAAAGGCATGAGATGTCACTTTCGCTAGCCCTGGCATTTTGGTGAAGCAATATCCATGAGCTGGGTGGGCAGGTGCGGACCTGCTGCTTTTCTCGCCAGAGTACTGATGGAGGAAGTGGAATGGCGGCTAATAGTCTGTCATCTTCCACCTAACTCTAGTCTCAGCAGGAAAGGGAGCTCAATGGCAGTGACACAATATGATTACCAACCGCTGTCTCTATTGCATACTTTCGAGAGGTGCAAATGTTTGCAGAGGATTTTATACTCTCTGCTAACAGTGGATCAGTCACTCCCATTGTCTGCGGTGAGAAGCCTGCCCTGTGATAGTGGGATACCGTTAGAGTGGGTGGGGCAGGTAGCAGGATGCCAGACTTATACTTTATGTTATATATATTGAGAAGAAATCTGTTAAGATGGCTCAGTGAGTTAAATACTGACCTCTCACAATTGTATTTTTTTCTGGCAGTCACCCGTTCAAATCCTTCTAAGAACACCTCAATAATCCATCCTTCTAGGGTCACTGTATGGAGTATCACTAAATTTGGAAAAAGGGCACCTTAGCCACAGCAAGTAGAGGTGGCCATATCATGCGCTGTGTGAAAACATTACTGTTATTATTGTAGGTAGGTAAGATACCTGCTTCTAAATGTATCAGAATGGGTAGGGAGCGGAAGAGGTAGAGGAAGTTTGTGAAGTGTTTTTGTGTGTTTCTCGTCCATGAGTTCTACTCCCTGCGCAGCTGGCCAACAGCATCAGCTTATGTGAAGAAGAGATAATGGGGGCAAACACAACGCCCTGCTGTAATTATAACACATTTATCTCACTTCTCCTCTGTAGAATGGAAATATTTTCATCCAACCAATTTTTAAAGCATTTATCTAAAACTGCACAATAACGGAAAGCACTGTAAGAGGGTATGTTGAAATATCGTAGATGAGAAGATGCTGACAGCTTCAAGATTGAATAGCAGTTCAGTAGATAGTGGGGCTTGTGGACGACTTAGATTCTCATTTGCGTAGTATTTATTGATCACCATTCCACCAGAACAATGCAGTAAAAAGTTATCAAAAATCTCCTTAGCATGTTTTGCCTTACGAATAGGTATACTTCAGACAGGAGTAGGACTCTCAGCACAAGCCAGCACCCGCATTTCATATTATTGTCTTCCCCAGGACTTCCTTTCTTCTTCCCTCCCTAACATCAACTCATTACAATACGTGTGTGATAATGTCAGTTTACCACACATACCAAATGACTAATAGGCATATCACAATCATAAATATTCAGGGGCAGATTTACAAGCCCCTTGCGCCACTTTAGCGCTGCTGTTGCGTCACTTCTGTGACGCAACGGCGGCGTAAAGCCAGCGCCATGCTGCAGGGTATTTACAACGTGACGCATCTAGGGAGATGCGTCACGTTGTAAAGCCCTGCGCCACATGAAACCTGCGTCAGGTTTTATGTGGGCGTTCCGGAGCAGGGGGCGTTCCGGCGCAGGAACGCCTCGCAAAGTGGCTGAGTGAAATCTACTAGATTTCACTCAGTCACTTTCCGACCCGGTGCGTCTAAACCTTGCGCCTGCATGAAGCAGGCGTAAGGTGTGACGCACCATGTACAAGATAGGCCGGGTCGGCACAGTGCTGGAGTTGCGTCGCGCCCGCGTCACAACTCCAGCACTGCGCCAACGTTACTGACGGCAGATGCGACACGCATCTGCATTTCCCTGCGCCATGATGCGCCGCATTGTAAATGCGGCGCATCAGTGGTGGCGCAAGGATGGTGATGCGTGTCGTGAAGTTTCCTGGCGCATCTCTGCTGATTTGCAGGGATGCGCCAGGAATTGTAAATCTGCCCCTCAGTTTTTAAACCCAGCCTCTATATAGTACAAATGGGTAATCCATCCATCCTTCCTTCCTGCCTTCCTTGCTTGCTTCCTACCCCTTTCCCTTTGTCTCTTTCCCTCTTTTTCTATTTTTCCCAATCCCTTTATTTTTTTAATGTATTTATTTGAAGCTTCCAGAAATTTTACAAAGATAAGCAGCAAGTGAATTTAGCAAAACGATTTTCAGTGACTTACTATTCACAGATCATTCTGAAATGCAAACCATGTTTGTCTAAATTTGGTTAGGTTATCATGTGACAAGGCTATGCAATATTCAAAATAATGTGTTTTATTGATTTGTACCAATCATAGAAAGTATGCGTGTTGTAATTTTTCCAATATTTTGCCATTAGAAAACATGCTGGAACCTAAGCATAGAAAACTTAGGACTGTATCACATAAAGTTAGCAAAGGAGACCGGATCACAAAATATGTTTGATTGGCGCTATTTCATGTCCTTGTGGTAAGTTAAGGCAGTACTTGCTCCAAACACCTTTTATCATAAAAACTAGATTCTGGAGTTGGTAATATGTGACAAGAAAGTGTGTGCACATTTGTTGTGTGGTGCTTTGTTGTGACTGGGATGTGTTCTGTTGCTTTTTTGTGCTGCTGTATTTCTGTGTTGTATTATTGCAATGTTATTTTGTTATGTTGTACTGTTGTTATTGTACCATGTTCTGTTTTGATTTTTTTTATGATGTTCCCTATTATGTTTAAATTTTGTTGTTAATGTTGCTTTGTATATATCATTGTGCTATGTTCAGTTGTTTTAATTTAGGAATCTACACAAATGCTTCTATATTTTCAGCCAAAACCCGCACATACCTTGAAAATTGCTTTGACAAACAATCATTTTCCACTGTCAAATGGTGCTAAAATACTACTGCTTCAGCTCTTCAACTATTTAAAATAGCATCCAGCACAGAACTGTGGCAGAATCTGTGTCATAATGTATCCCTCCCAGTGCTCTGTGTCTTAATGCACCTCTCCAAGTACCCATAATAAGTACTATGACCCTAGGAACGCTAAGTTAGGACTTTCTGCTACATATTTGGGTTGACTGCTGTTTTACATAGTTAAAAAACAGGAGCAGTGCATTTTTACCACCTTAGATAGTGATAAGTGGTTGCTTGTCATAGGAATGTTGAACACTTAGGCTACCTTTAACTGGAAATATAGATGCCTTTGTTGACATATCTAAAGTAAACAACTGTATATAACAAATTAACATACACCAACCAACTTAAAAGCATAATTAAAATATAAAAGATGACATATCACAATATATCTGTTCAAACACAACACTATAACCTCAGTACAGCACAACAGATTAGTTCTGCAGTAACACAGCACATAAACACAGCAACAGCAGAACAAACAAAATGCCATACATCAAATGTGCACAAATGCGTTTTTCACACTTAGCATGAGAAATTGAGCCGGTGGTTGTTTTGGGGTGTTAAACCTGTTCAAGCAAAAGCCGCAATCCCTGTCAGGGTGAGCCACAAAAGTCATTAAATTAACCTGCACTTAACCCTCTGGTAGCAAGGCACAAAAACGGTCAGGCTTAACTTTAAGGTAATGTGTAAAGAATTTATGCACGTCACACAGTAATAAGGTGAAAACATGACACAAGAAAAATAACACAACAATTTAGAAAAACAGATTATTTGACACCAAAACAACATAAATCCAATCTGGAGAAACAGAGTTATGAATTTTAAAAATTTAAGGTAAAAACTAGCGCCTAAACGATCAAAGTGCCAACCAAAGACCTCTAGATGCGCAAGACCAGGTCAAAGTTGAAAAATATGGCTGACCCCGATGGAGAGTGGCATGGATACAAGAACTGGATTGGGCCTGGTCAGCATTTACTGTCGGTCCGCCCCGCCCACAGTCTCGCTTATCACCCCCCCCCACAACCTTGAGCACACGCCACACTGGCTGACACAAGTCAGCTGGCGAAGGCAGGGCAAGAGAACTACAAAAGGGGGTGGTCTACGACGGGAACGCGCTTCGTGTTCTGTCTCGGACCCCCGCCTAGCCTCCCTCAGTGTCCCAGTAACTGAAGCCCGGACTTACCTGAATTCCTGCATCAGCGTCGGAGAGTTGAAACGTCCTTGGAGTTCTCCTCACGACGTCTTCTGTACTTTTGCCTTCCGGGTCACCACTCCTCTTCCGGGGCTTGATGCAGTGTCGGCATTCCCTCGCCGATCAGCTTTGTTGCTTCTCCGTATGATCAGCCTTCCTCTACCCTGTTTTTCTGTACCTGGAAAGGAGATAAAATCAAAGAGAAGTATTTTAAGAACCATTGTTTTCTTCCTTCAATACGAAACATATTATATCGTTTAGTGTAGAAAAGAGATGCTTATCTGATTCTGCCTCTTTACAGCGGTATGGAGTTAAGTCTCTGCCCTAAATTATTCTTGCTTCTTCTCTTATGCTGCAAAATAAGAGAAAGATATTAGTTCCTTAAATTTGCATAACTTGGTTAAAAACCTAGCCTGACCCAGCACCATTTTTGTGCACCATTTTTTAAATGAATTCAGATGGTGGTCTCCGTTAAGGTTGGTGTGTTTAACACTAATCATTGTTTAATGCTTAACTTCTGCAGTACTATTAAGTAAATGTGCATATTTTTTACCTTTTAGATATCACTGTATCAGTTTCAAGTTCTAGTTATTCATGTCTTCCTTATCCTACCATCAGAACATTCAACAGGTATACTCCTACATTTAGCCTCACTTTGTTTTGTTTTTCCCTCTTCTCCACTTTTGCCTCTTTTGCTTTGACATTGTTGGGCGAAGGAGGTGGGTGAGGGAAGTTGGGATTCAGCATCTGATTCTTCCACTTCGCCTCTGCGGAAACCCCAGATGAGCCTCACATTTACCTTCAAATTTAGAAGACATTTTGTGGAAAAATGTCTGAGAAACTAAAGTTCAGCAGGGCAAGCCTGCAGGCCTTGTCCGAGGAGGAGGTGTTGTCGTCGAGGAGTCGTTGGACAATGTCACAGTGAAAATTTCTATATTTGATATTAGTCTCTTTTTAGGAAGTCGCAGATCTCCAGCAGGATAAAGCTGCAAGCTATAGCCGATGAGGGCTCCAGGAGGACGGCTCCCCCATCTGCAAAGGACTGATAAACAGGATTTGCTGCTGCAATGAAGAACGCAATGGGAGCTGCTGCAAAGTCAGGCTGACCGATGATGTACCTAGGGCAGATTGACGTGCAGGTGTTTGGCTATCTGGTAACTTTAGAACCACTTCCAGGGTCCAGGACTGGAGAGGCACTATTTGGTGGGTCAGGACGCACTCAGGCTGGGTCCAGGGTCAGGTTCATGATGGGTAGTGTGTTTACTGTCCCTGAGGCTCTGATTAGGAGGCTAGCCAACTAGCCCTTACAGTCACTCTGGTAGAGTTGGGTTAAAGATATAGAACAGGGCTCAAGCAGCAGGGCAACCTCTGAGGGTTCAAGGCAGGCTTCAGACAGCAAAGCAGTGTTTTGAGTACACTGCAGCAGGCAGTCTTCTGAGAGTCCATTCGCAGCTACAGAAAACAAACTGTCTGCCCCCCATCCTGCCGGTGGTGGCCATCCAGATACTCCTAATCCCTCTACTGTGTGGCTGTCTGGGAGGAATATACAAAGCCTACCACACCCAATTATAAAATACAAGAACAGATTTCAGTCACCAAATAGTTAGGGCAGAAAAATGGCAACTTTCTAAAAGTGGCTTTTTCAAAATTGTAACTTAAAATTCAACTTTACCATTAAAGAGGATTTTACATTACATTTTCTCAGACACCAAACAAGAATTTCCAAACCTGCTCCCAATCAAAAGTTAGCACTTATTAAATGCAGTAAGACATTCCAATCCACTGGTAGAGTTCGCAGAGTTTTGCAACTCCGCTTGGAGTGTGATGTTCAGGAAAAAAAAACTCAGCTAATCACTTACGGAGTGGAGTTTACTAGCACGTGACTTCAGTTAGTGCAAGACCGGCCTGTTGCCTGTGGTTTTTTACTTAACAGACTGTCGCAACTTGACTGAATCATTTTTTCCATCGGTGGGTTTCCGCTCTGTGAGATTATTTATTTTCTTTAAAGTTTTCCTCGTGTAGGCATGGATATATTTCATGAGGGTCACTCACTCATATTGTAGGCTTGGCACAGCCTTGTATGGGTGTACTACTCTCCTAATATGATGTCACACAAGTGGCCGTTTTTTATTTTTACGTGCATGTGGGCCTGACTCTGTTGATTAGTTGTAGTCTCCTTGTCTGTGGGCATAGGCCTAGTCCTGCTGCTCCTGTGCAAATGGAGTGGGCAGCTAGCTGCTGGCAGGATCTTTCCATGTGGCCCTCACAGCTCTGCTGGTGGTACCGGACCCACCTTGCCGGCGCTGTCTGCTGAAGGCCTGTGCTGGGCTCGGAGGTACAGTATGCACCCTGTGGCAAGGGGACCTGGAACTGGGGGGTGACCCAGGGGGTCATGAAGACTTCAACAATACAGGTAAGAGGGCAGATACTGGTGGGTGGGAGTCAGCAATAAGGAACGAGAGAGCAGGTATGGTGGATGGTCTTCTGTATTGAGGGTGTCTGACTGGTGCCTTTTAGGGGTTCAGGAGTCACAACCTGGGTTGGGGAAATGCTCTGAGCCTGAAGAAGTTATTCACCTGGTGTGTGCCTCCCGAAAGCTACCAAGGGGCTGCCTGTCCCTCAAGAGTCCTTAAGTTGCTCCAGAGTTTTTTAGTTAGTAGCATTTCATTGCTGTTATTTTTGTTATAATGTTAAACTGGAAACTTCAAGTTCCAGAATGCAAGCTGTTGTTTGTTAAATTGCCAGGATGGTGTACATGGGTTCACTCCTAACATTTGGCATTTATAAAGTTAAATTACTTTGCTGGCTGTCTCACGTTGCGAGTTGTTCAGCTCAGATGGAAGTGGACATTGTTTGTGTTTTATTGGTTACGGCATTTTCATCGTACTCTGAGTTTCAAGGGTTGTCAGGTGTGGCTAATTTCATGACTAAATTGCCAGTTACATCAAAAAATCATACAATAGAGTGTTCTAGGAACCTTGCAACTCCTCTGTCTGATCCCTGGGTATAAAATGGCAGGACTGTCACCTGTGGCCATAATGCAATATAGTTCATGGCTACACAGTCCCCTCACTGTGCTGTATGTAAATGGTTCTTTCAAACCTCATTGGCTTTCCCCGGGGCACTGGCACCAGGGTTATGCCCCCATTAATGGGAGAGAAGGCAACACATTCATTTCCGGGCAATCCATCCAGATCAAAGGCATCCTTGTGAAGTTGTGAGCAAACGGAAGCACTGTTATCAATTGGGCCTGACTGATGCATCACCCTGGGCCTGGCGCAAGTCCTTGCCACAACATAAACAGAGGTTTATGATTATGAAGGGATATGGTCAGACGTGAGGCTGAGGGTAAGAATATGGGGTCTCTGTGGGAGACGTGCACCACTAGGGAGTCACAGGCACTTCTGACTTGACCCAGATCACGTTGGTCCTTGGAGATGAATGACAGAGTGCCAAGCCCTACACTAATCATTTGTTAATTAGGGGTGGCCAATACTCCGCCTGCGCCAGAACTCCCCGGGATTTGGTGGACTTTTCTGGTAACTCTGTGGAATTCTGTGGAGTGAAGCTCCACAAGATCCGCCCAGGCCTAGCCAAAATATGACCTGTCCAAATTGTAGATCACATTGTATGTCTATATTGCAGTTTCAGAGAAGTGAGAAATACATTATATTAATACTACTACGATGCAGAGCAGATGGATCTAAAATGGAAACTGAAATTACAAACGTCATAGCAGGACAAATTTCAATTTTGAAAGAACGCACACTGCAGTGGCTATCATCTTTCATGAAAGAATTTGTATAACTTCAGGACACTACACTGTAGTGTAAGTGGATGGACGGAATTAAACAAAATTTGCCTTTCAGACTTCCAAATTCATACCTCTTCTTTCAACATTCAAAGTTCTAAGGAGGATTATTGTTTAAAAAAGTGGTATGCAGTGCGTGTTCTTCATGGATCATCAGTGTTTAAGATATCATTTGGCCTACCAGGGGTGATGTCTTCAAAACAGACTCCAAAAGCCCAATGTGTTTTACATCTATTTCAAGCAATGGACTACTTGTAGTATCATTTTTTTTTTTTAGTTATAAAGTTTTATATAGCATGAGCATAATGCATGAGTGTATCAGAGCACTTTACAAGTCATACAAAATAAGACACAGTAAGAAATGGGAGAATGGCCACATACATTTGAAAGGAACAAACTGTGTAAAGTAGCAAATTGGGGAAGTAACCTCCATAGGATGATTCAAAAGGTAAAATATACATGCGTCAGCAGACGAATAATAGAGATGGGAGAAGTTCAAGAGTCAAAATAGTGTACCTAGCGTAGAAATGTAATCATAAGGATACAGTTAATCATCATGTGTTAGTCAACTTGCTGGAGACAGTGGGAATAAAAGGTGCAACCCTAACCCTACTCTCTTCTTTTCTATCATACAGAGAACAGACTGTGATGTTCTGAGGGCATACCTCCAATTAGTTTTCTCTTCCTTGTGGGGTGCCTGAAGGATCGTCATTATCCCCAACATTATTTAACATCTATGTCACCCCCTTGGCAAGGCTTATTCGATCTCATGGTTTCGCTGCCATATCCGATGCCAATGATACGCAAATAGTCGCATCAATTACATCTAATGTAAATAATGTGTCCAGACAATTTAACAACTGTGTAGTGCACATCACTAGCTGGATGCATGAGAACTATTTCAAGTTAACAATGAAGAAAATTGTGGTGATACTTTTCGGAAACAGCGTCTCTTTCTGGAACGATTCTGGGTCGCCTGCTTATTCCGGCCCTTATCCAGCCCGAGTCTGTAAAGTGAAAAATCTCAGGGCCGTGTTTGACAACCAACTCTGTTTCTCTGAACAGATCAACCACATTACATCCTTGTGCTTTTATCTTTTGAAGATACTAAAAAAAGATCATTCCATTCATTTCATTTGATATGGAAAAATGGTAATAGTTGCTTTGATTTTGTCCAAGATGGACTATTGTAATGCTCTTTATCTAGGAATAGACAAACAACTACAATCAAAGCTTCAGTCTCTGCAGAACGCAGCAGCTCGTCTGTTATTAAAAATCCCAAAATTCTGCTCTATATCAAACAGCATCAGGGACCTCCATTGGTTGCCCGTTCAAGACAGAGTTGAATTCAAGGCATTGTGTATTGTGCACAAGGCAGTGCACAGACTCGGACCCCAGGGCTTCCAAAAAATCTTTGCTTGGTATGTCCCTCGACGTGATTCTTTTAAGATCTTCCAATACTCGGTTGGTGGGCATCCCTAGGGTGAGGAGGCCAAGAGGGGTGGCAGAAGTCTCTCCTACTTGGCAGGTAAACTATGGAATTCCTTGCCTTTCTCCCTCAGGTCTCAATCGAACAGGTTCTGTTTTAGAAAATCCCTGAAGACCTGGTTCTTTGTCCCCAGGGCCAAGTAAGTCTCTTCATTTCCTTGATCAGCAGCAGCATTATTTAGCACTAAGATGCTTCGGCATTTGCGTACTTTAGAAATACTTTACTTACTTGTAAGTAGAGACTTCATTTTTCATTTTTTTTGCAGTCGAAGAGATCAGTCTGATTTCCCGAGGCAGGGAGTACCAGATTTTCCGGGCAATACCCGAGAAGGCCTTTTTGCTAGTTTTGTTTTTATGGAATATCTGTGGTTTTAGCAAAAGAGTGCTGCTGCTTCTAGGGGATCTGCATCCGCCCGATGATTCACATTTTTGTGCCAAGTATCTTGGTGTGCTGTAGTGTAAGGCTTTGAGGTGAGTAATGCAAGCAATTTTTTGTTGTATTCTTGCCTCGTAAGGTAACCAGTTCAAGGATTTTAGAAAGGGGGAGATGTGTTTGTTTCTTTTTGTTCCTGTGATGAGTCTGGCCGCAGCGGTAAGAGAAGCCTTTAGAGGCACCATCTGGGTTCTAGGAAGGCCACAGAGAGTTGCACTTCCATAATCCAACCTGGGAATAACTAAAACCTGGACCATTGGTTTGAGGTCATCATGAGGGAAGAAGGGTTTTAATCTTCTTAAAATGTTAGCTTGATAAATTGCTTCTTTGGAGGTGGTTCTGATGTGCTCTAGCATGTTCAGATACTTGTCAAGTGTCAATCCTAGGGATTTCGTGGAATCAATAATGTGAGGTGAGCAATTGAGGGCAGTAAGATGCTTCATTCACAGATCAATATTGGGTTTGTGGTTGGGAGGATGATAAGGAGGAATTCTGTTTTTTAAAGAATTTAGTTAGAGATTGTTGCAAGTTAGCCAGTTTTGAATATCTTGCATTGAGGGACCTGATGTCATCTGGGGAGGAGATTTTCAAATACAGTTGGGTGTTGTCGGCATGCATGTGATTATGAATGTTAGATGCTTGCAGTGTTTCTGGCAGAAACTCCATAAAAAAGTTGAATAGAGTAGGTGAGAGTGAGGACCCTTGTGGAACCCCTAAGGTGACTGATTGACATGACTGATGTCGCATTGGATAGGGATTGATTAACTTTGAGTCTTTGGGTTCTGTTGTGGAGAAATGAGGTAAACCAGTTTAAGATGGTCCCTGAAAACCCCATTCTCTCTTCAAGTAAATCTAGTAGAGTGTCATGTTTAACAGTACCAAATGCAGAAGATAAGTCAAGGAGGATTAGAAGGCACACTTCATTCTGATCTAGCATTTTTAGCATGTTGTCAGCTATGTGCGTGAGAGCTGACTCAGTGGCCTTGACGGAAGCCAGATTAGAGTTGGTCTAGAGGCTGGGATTGTTCTTTGTGGCTGCAAAGTTGGACCTGGACACACTTTCAAGGAGCTTAGCCAAAGTGGGAATGGTGGAGAATGAGCGAACATTGTTAAGGTCTGAGCTATCTGCATTATGTTTTTTCAGGATGGGGTACCTGCCTTACTTTAAGGCAGTTAGGGATAGGTCCTTAGCAAAGAGAGGCATTTGCTATCTTAGTCCAGAGTGGGAGTATAGAAGATTTGATTTCCCTGAAAATATTCAGTGTTAGCAGGTCTATGAAGTGATTTGAAGGTTTCAACGCTTTAAGAAAGTTGTGGATGTATGCCAGGAAGCATTGGTTTTGGGGGAGTGCCCCGGGAGGCCGACCTTCTCAAATATAGGAGGAGGAGGAAGAATGCTATAAGGAAGCTCCATCAACAAAGATGTTGTAATGTAGCCCCGGAGAGGTGGGGGTCCCTGGGACAGTGGGGGGCACGTGCCCCCTGCATTTTATTATAAATAGCCCTGGGGAGGTGATGGTCCCCGGAGCTGCATGGGGGCTACAGCACCCCACGCATTCTATTTAATATGTAGCTTTGGGGAGGTGGTGGTCCCTGGGGCAGCGGGGGACACGTGGCCCCCCTGCATTTTAATGAAAATATCCCCAGGGCATCATGGGGGGACAGGAGCCACACCACAAATTCATTTTATAAAGAAAGCCTCGGGAGGTTGTGGTCCCCAGGGCTGCGGGGGGCCCGCGTGGCCACCCACATTTAATAAACATAACTCCAGGGAGGTGGCGGTCCCCGGGGTCCCACGACCTGGCCCACCTGGGGGCTTCAAGGAAATGAAACGCGTTTGTAATATATATAATATATATATATATATAGTTATAGTTAGGTCCTTGTTTCTATTCAAAAACGTGTTTTTCCTTTTAACAATATCTTTGGCACCATTTGATGAATCTCCGTGAAATTTTCAAAACTAATGACCCACTCACTTCAGCTGTTGTTTCGAAAGTTACGGGGTGATTCGTCAAGCGGGGGCCGAGAAAAAGGGGGTCCCAAAATGCTTTTTCTCCATGTTAACTTCCATAGGAAACTTTAGACATGGCTACAGCCCGAACTGCTGAACGGAAATTAAAAAAATTGGCAAAAGGTAGCTCTTGGTTCAGAAAGCACTCTTTTTGTTAAATGGTGTAAATCCATTCAGTAGTTCCTGAGAAATTTAAACATTTCTCCGACATACAAATATGGCCAAGGAGGATCTGTAAACCCTCCCGATCTCGAACCTGCAATCTGATTGGCTGCCAACAGTTCCAACCAGGAAGTGTTGGCAGTCATCTTGTGACTCGGTTGAACCTAGTCACAAGAAAAAGGTTAACAATTGTTACAAATTAGGAAACACCCTGACCTCCTAGGCCTGCTCAGGGGGTCCCACGGGGACCCCCAGGGCCCAAAAACATTTTTTTTTATGCAATGTTAACATTCTATAAATCTACAATTGAAACATAAGTCCGTTATTTATTGGGCCAAAACAAAAAGGAGGGGGCACATGGAGACCAACTCCTAAGGCTCATTGATCCCCGGGACCACCCCCTCCCCAGGGCTTCGCTATAGGCAATGGAGAGGTGCTGCACAGAATTCCTTCCTGGGCTACTAAGAAGCCCCGGGGAACACCACTTTCCCTGGGATTTGTTTTGCACCATGGAGGGAGGCCGCTAGGACCCCCCTCCTGGGATTTTAAGAAACCATGTGGACCACTAGCTCCCTGGGGCAATGAAACAAATTTGCGAGGTTGCATGGACCCCCTGGATCCTGGGGACCACCACCTCCCTGGGTTGGCCTGTGCTCAGAGAAGGCGGGGGGCCATTTGACCCCCTCCTGGAACCAATTATGGCCCTGGGGACTGCCACCCTCCAAGGCCAGCTCCTGCTATGTCCCAGGGTGCCCCATTTGAGATGTCATCAGTGATGTCATTGACCATGGCATGAGTGATGTAATATGATATGTGAGGTCATAAGCAGTGCATTGAGAGGGTGTAAGTTATAGTTATCTCATGTAACTATAACTGCTGAATTTCACTGTTTTTTTATGAGAGAAATCTGAGCCTTTCTATAACGTCCCTGTAACCTTTGGTTTTTTCAGTGAATTTCTAAGTGTTTTTTAAATTATATTTCCTCACTATAATGTCACTGTAACATTTGTTTTTTCAGTGAATATATATATATATATATATATATATGCATATATACATGTATATTACCTACTGGCAGTCGCCAGTAGGTCGTTATATTTAGGACCTAGTTTCGATAGGAAAAGCATTTTTGATTTGCCAATATCTTTGGCGTCATTTGACGGATCTTCGCAAATTTTTCAAAACTTATGGGGCGCTCAGGTCAGCTGCTGTCCTGTTTTGGGGTGATTCATCAAGTGGGGGCCGAGCAAAAAGGGGGGCCCAAAACGTGTTTTTTACATGTTAATTTCTGCCTCCCCGGAGCTATGCTAATGATATGCGGGGTCCACGCTGGCACCCCGCAGCCACGGGGACCACCACCTCCCTGGGGCGATATTCATGAAATGCGGGGAGGCCATGCAACTCCCCCGGCAGCCCCGGGGACCACCACCTCCCTGGGGCTATTTACTTAAATGTAGTGTGGGGGTTTGAGCCCCACCCCACACTGCCCCGGGGACCACCACCTCCATGGCCCTGGGGACCGCCACCCCCCAGGGCCGGCTCCAGCAATGTCCTGGGGGTCCACCCCGGGACATTGCAGTTTGCTATGGCATGGCGGGAGCACTGATCCCGCCATGCTATAACAAACACTGCTTGGCTTCATGGAAGCGAGAGCAGGAAAACTGCTCTTGCTTCCATGAAGCAAAGCAGAATTGCTTTTAGGCAAAGGGAGCTGCATGTTTGCAGCTACATCCGCCCAAAGCAATGCTGGCTCCCGCAGGAGGCAGGGAGCTGACAGGGTCCGCGGCGGCATTGGGGCTCCCCCGCAGTACCCACAAAGAGGCAAAGCCCGGGAGGGGGGCCACTAGGCCACCCTCACTTTAAAAAAAAAATAGGAATGGCCGGGCCCCGGGGGATGGGATCTCTGGGGCCAAAATCAACCAGGGTGCGTGTCCGCCCTCCTTTAAAAGAAATATTCAAATAAATAAATGGACAAGCCCCGGGGATGGGGTCCCCGGGGCATATATCGGCCTCGGGAGGGGGGCCCCCTTCCTGCTTTTTTTTTAAGTGGCTTAGGCCCTGGGGGATGGGGTCCCCAGGGCCCAAAAAGTATTAAGGGAAGGGGGTCACACAGCCCCCCTTCTCAAAGCAGGGCAAAAAAAACAGAAGCCGGCAACTCGCCGGAGGCCCGCCCCCTCCCTGCACTACTCTGCAAACACGCATCATGGTGTGCTCTGGGTTGGGGGATGAAGTCCCCTTTAATGCTGAAGGTCCTTCGGGGCCAACTAGTCCATCAGGTTCCTCCAGTAAGCCCCACACAGTGGGATTGCTGAGGGGGTAGTAGGCCACGTCCCTTTTTACACCACTCTGCAAACATGCCTCTTGGCGCACTGATAGTGGGGCGATGAGGTCCCCATGTGTCCTGAGGACCTCAGGGCTAAAGTGGATTTCATCCCCAAGCAGCAGTGCACCAGGAGGCGTGTTTGCAGAGTGATGTAAAAAGGTGGCGTGACCTCTGACTACCTCACAGCAATCCAGCTGTGTGGGGCTTACTGGAGGTAACAGGAGGGCTAGTTGTCCCCCAGGGACTCTCAAGAAGCAAGGGGACTTCGTCCACCAACCCAGAGCACGCCAGCAGACGTGTTTGCAGAGTGGTGGAGAAAGAGGGTGTGGCCTGCGACCACCTCTCAGCAATCCCACTGTGTGAGGCTTACTGGAGGGAACAGGAAGGCTAGTTGGCCCCTAAGGACCCCTGATAGCGAAGGGGACTTCATTCCCCAACCAAGAGCGCGCGAGGAAGGGCGTTTGCAGAGTGGTCGGCTAAGGGGGCGTGGCTTGCTATCAGAACTTAGCAATCCTGCTGTGTGAGACTTACTGGAGGTAATAGGAGGGGTAGTTGGCCCCCAAGGATTTCCTTGGGGGCCAACTACCCCATCTTTTACCTCCAGTAAGTCCCACACAGTAGAATTGCTAAGAGGTCTTCGGAGGCCATGCCCCCTTTGTCCACCACTCTGCAAACGTGTCTCCTGACACACTAGTGGTTGGGGGATAAAGTCCACTTTACTCCTGAGGGACTTTGGGGGCCAAGAAGCCCTCCTGGTGCCTCCTGTAAGACCTATGCAGCGGAATTCCTGAGCGCTGGTTGGAGGACCAGGCCCCTTTCTCCACCACTCTGCAAACGCGACTACTAGTTCAAGAAGAATTTGCATTGCAATAGGTCTCACATTTGCGAGAGTAAGAGCTATTGGTGTTGTAAATGTAAACGTTTTTTACTAATGTTTTGTGAAGTGGAGTGAATGTACGTTTTGTGTAGTAGAAGTATGTGGTATGTTGTGCAGTGAAATTAGGTGGATAGAAAGTATGTGGTATTTAGTGTATAGACTTATGTAGAGTGGGATTATATTATGGAGAGTAATTATATGGTATGGTTTTCTGTGTTGTGGAGTGGTAACCTCAGGTTTAGTCTTCCTCGTTTCCATAGAAGCTAAACTATAAACTCAATGAGACACAAAAAAAGAAGGAACCACTGAGGAGCACTTGTGGACCTAGTCAGAGGTATGAGCAGCGCCACTGGAATTATGCGACTGTTTGTCCACAACGATCTTCGCATAATTATTCATTTTCCGCATTTGCCACATAATCCATCATCTGCCGCATAATCTGCAGATTTGAACAAAACAAACCTTGTTTCTAGCTCAAACGGCTCAAATGTTACCAAAAATGCAGCGACAAGTGTTACAGCATGGTGGAAGGCCCTTTGCAAAGTTGGAATGGCCATGTGTCACTTATTGCTAAATGTGGGTGTTAAATTGGTACTAATGGTGCACAAACCTCTCTTGCTTGTTTCTGCGCCTCTCTTGCCTCTTTCTGCATTTTACTTGCTTCTTGCTGCATCTTTCTTCCTCTTTCTGCATTTCTCTTGCCTCTTTTTGTACATCTCTTCTGCTTTCTGCACCCCTCTTGCTTCTTTCTGCACCTCTCTTGCTTCTTTCTTCTGCAACTCTCTTGCCTCTTTCTGCACATCTGTTGCTCCTTTCTGCACTTCTCTTGCCTCTTTCTGTACCCTTAGCACTCTTTCAGCACCTCTCTTGCCTAATTCTGCACCTCTATTGCCTCTTTCTGCACTTCTCTTGCATCTTTCTGCACCTTGCTTGCTACTTCTGCACTTCCCTTGCTTATTTCTACACGTCTATTGCTTCGTTCTACACGCATCTTGCCTCTTTCTGCACTTCTCTTGCTTCTTTTTGCACCTCTCTTGCTTCTTTCTGCACCCCACTTGCCTCTTTCTGCACCCACTTCCCTCTTTCTGCACCTGTCTTGCATCTTTCTGCACCTCTCTTGTCTCTTTCTGCACATCTCTTGCCTCTTTCTGTATTTCTGTTGCTTCTTTCTGCACATCCCTTGCCTCTTTCTGCACCCCTCTTTCCTCTTTCTGCACCTCTGTTGCTTCTTTCTGCACTTCTCTTGCTTCTTTCTGCACCTCTCTTGATTCTTTCTGAACCCCTCTTGACTCTTTCTGCACCCATCTTCCCTCTTTCTGCACCTCGCTTGCCTCTTTCTGTACCTTATTTTCCTCGTTCTGCAGTTCTCTTGCCTCTTTCTGCACCTCTGTTTCTTCTTTCTGCACTTCTCTTGCATCTTTCTGCACCTCTCTTGCTTGTTTCTGCACCCCTAATCCCTCTTTCTGTACCTCTCTTGTATCTTTCTGTACCCTGTTCCCTCTTTCTGTGCCTCTCTTGCCTGTTTCTGTACCTCTCTTGCGTATTTCTGTAGATCTCTTGCCTCTTTCTGCACCTCTGTTGCTTCTTTGTGCACTTTTCTTGCTTTTTTCTGCACCCCTCTTGCCTCTTTCAGCACCTCTGTTGGTTCTTTCTGCACTTCTCTTCCTTCTTTCTGTATCTCTTTTGCTTCTTTCTGCACCCCTCTTGCCTCTTTCTGCAGCTCGCTTGCCTATTTCTGTACCTCTCTTGCATCTTTCTGCACTTCTCTTACCTCTCCCTGAAAATCTGTTGCTTCTTTCTGCACCTCTCTTGTCTCTCTGCACTTTTCATGTCTCTTTCTGCACTTCTGTTGCTACTTTCTGTACTTATCTTGCTTCTTTCTGCTCCCCTCTTGCTTCTTTCTGCACCCCTCTTGCCTCTTTCTGCACCCCTCTTAACTCTTTCTGCAGTTCTCTTGCCTCTTTCTGCACCTCTGTTGCTTCTTTCTGCAATTCTATAGCCTCTTTCTGCACCCCTCTTGCCTCTTTCTGCACCTCTGTTGTTTCTTTCTGCACTTCTCTTGCTTTTTTATGCACCTCTCTTGCTTCTTTCTGTACCCCTCTTGCCTCATACTGCACCCCTCTTCACTCTTTCTGCACCTCTCCTGCCTCTTTCTGAACTTCTGTTCCTTTATTCTGCACTTCTCTTGCTTCTTTCTGCACCATTCTTGCTTCTTTCTGCCGCCCTCTTGCTTCTTTCTGCAGCCCTATTCCTTGTTTCTGTACCTCTCTTGCCTCTTTCTGCACCTCTTTTGCCTCTTTCTGCACCCCGCTTCCCTCTTTCTGCATCTCTCTTGCCTCTTTCTGCAGTTCTCTTGCCTCTTTCTGCACATCTGTTGCTTCTTTCTGCACTCCACTTGCTTCTTTCTCCACCTCTCCTGCTTCTTTCTGAAAACCTCTTTACTCTTTCTGCACCTCTTTTGCTTCTTTTTGTACTTCTCTTGCTCCTTTCTGCACTTCTCTTGCTTCTTTCTGTACCCCCTTGCGTCTTTCTGCACTTCTGTTGCCTCTTTCTGCACCTATCTTGCCTCTTTCTGCAGTTCTCTTGCCTCCTTCTGCACATCTGTTGCTTCCTTCTGCACTTCTGTTGCTTCTTTCTGCACCTCTGTTGCTTCTTTCTGCAATCCTCTTTCCTCTTTCTGCACTTCTGTTGTTTCTTTCTGCACTTCTCTTGCTTCTTTATGCTCCTCTCTTGCTTCTTTCTGCACCCCTCTTGCCTCATACTGCACCCCTCTTCCCTCTTTCTGTACCTCTCCTGCCTCTTTCTGAACCTCTGTTCCTTCATTATGCACTTCTCTTGCTTCTTTCTGCACCTTTCTTACTTCTTTCTGCACCCCTCTTGCCTCTATCTGCAGCCCTCTTCCTTCTTTCTGTACCCCTCTTGCCTCTTTCTGCACCTCTCTTGGCTCTTTCTGTACCCCTCTCCCCTTTTTCTGCACCTCTCTTGCCTTTTTCTGCAGTTCTCTTGCTTCATTCTGCACATCTGTTGCTTCTTTCTGCTCTTCACTTTCATCTTTCTGCACCTCTCTTGCTTCTTTCTGAAACCCTCTTGCCTCTTTCTGCACCTCTTTTGCTTCTTTCTATACTTCTCTTGCTCCTTTCTGCACTTCTCTTGCTTATTTTTGCACCTCTGTCGGTTCTTTATGCACTTATCTTGCCTCTTTCTGTACCTCATTTGCCTCTTTCTGCACTTCTCTTGCTTTTTTCTGCAACTTTCTTGCTTCTTTGTGTAGGAGAGTATGATCTGCTTCACATGGGTACCCCCACTTTTTGCTGATGCAGACTTTAGTCTGGCTGGGGCCCTGCTAATCAGAACACCAGCCTAGCTGCTTCCTCTCTAAAATGTTTTCCATGTACCTTAAGTACATCTTTGATTGGAATCTGGAGTGCACTTATAAGTCCCTGGTATATGGTATACTATGTACCCAGGGCATAGGTACCCCAGAGGCCTGCCAGGGGCTGAAGCATGTATTATGCCACCCCTGGAAGGCCAGCCAAAATGACACCACAGGTCTACTACTGCAGCCTGGGTAAGGTGGTGCATGCACCCCTTACTATGATATAGGCTACCTATATCACTACCATTGCACACACATATAAACCTATAAGTCACTCCTATGGCAGGCCTTACCAATCCTGAGGGCAGAGTGCATGGTTTTTATGTGTGAGGGTGCCCCTGCATGAGCAGAGCCCCTCTATAGCGTTCAGAGTCCCTCCTCTGATGCTGTTTGTGGTACAGCCTGACCATATACTCTTAAGTGCATTATATCCTCGCGGTACAATGCTAACTTTGGACTGGCTGCACCAAAACATGTCGTGTTTGGTGTCAAACATCTTGGAATACTATCCCCCGCCAGTTCTGGCGGCGGGGGTAGCATTCCACCCTCCTAGAGGGAGAGACATGTACACACCAGGCTACCCGGTATTAACTTTACAGAGCCCTGGCATCACAAAATGGATGCTGCTGCCACAGACACGGGTCTGGCCTCCTGCTGCTGACCGAAACTCCGGCAGGGGAGGCCTGGACAATAGGTTTCCTATCACAGGGAGGTGTAACCACCTCCCCAGACAGGATAGTGTGTATTGGGGCTGGGCGGGAGCACTCTCTGGTGCTTTGAAGTCCTGCACTGGGGGTACATTTGGTGTCCCTGTGCATAGCCCAGTTCAAACCGGTTGCAGGGGCTACCGGCCCCTGCTCTGGCACGAAACTGGACAAAGGGAATGGGTGTAACCACCCCTCTTCCCTGACCCTCCCATAGGTGGGTCCCCAGAGTATGTCCAACCCCCTAACTTGGTATAAGTATGGGACCCCAGTCCTTAGGACTTTAGATTACCCTGGACGAAACTCTGAAGCTGAATCCTGGACCTTCGACGCTCTACTACAAGATTAGAGGACTGAAGAATCTCCCTTGGGGTCAAGGAGTGACTCCCCTGCTTGGCAGGCACCAAAGAAGCAATTGTCCGGTCTGCATCGCCAAAGCTCCCGCCGGATGCCGAAGTCTTTGCATCACCAGAGAAAGTTTTCCAGTCTTCCCCGAGGCTGCCCTGAGACCCCAGCGAAGCTGAGGTATGTAGCTGTCGTGGGTAACATGGAACCGTGACCCCTGGACACCAAGAACTTTTGCAAGTGCATCCTCTTCCTGGTCTCCCATGAAGTTGTGCTTTGGGCTCCAAGTAGCCCTCGCCTCCGGCACCGACTGCACCGAAGATCACTCGCCTCCACTCCCCGAGTGTCTTGTGAGCCAGCTCCAAATGCGTCCACTCGAGGCTCCTTCGCGGTCTCTAGTCTGTTGGCTAGTGGGTCCTCCCGAAGGCAACTCTTCTTCTGCTTGGGCTTTCCTGGTTGCTCCGGATGTGCCCTGACTTACCCTTGCTGGGTGAGTCCCCCAGACCTTGTTGGTCTGCATCAACGTCCTTTCTTCATTTCCACATGACTTGCCGTTGCCAAGGCTTGTTGGGTCCAATCCGGTCGCTGACACTGCAGCAATCGACAGATGTCATGGGACAGCTCGAATCCAGCTCCTGGCCATCGTTGATGCCTCCTGGACCTCGTGGCTGAAGAGTCAAGATGACTGTCAACCTACCTGAAGCACCCGACATCGGTGGGCATCTGCTCATTGCCCTCCTGGTCACTGGCTAGTGACCCAGACTCTGTCCCCTCTGCTTTCAGGTTCTTCAGATCTTCAATACACCCTTGGATCCACCCGGACACTTTCGACTTGGTCGCCAGCAGCCCGCTGCAGCAGATCGCCATTGAAAACGACGACGAAACCCGACACCAAAAGACACCTATACACCCGGCTTCCCTGGGTGAGGTAACTCAAGTACTACGGTGCTCCCGTGGGTATTGACTCTAGAATGACCTAGTTCTAAAGGGGTTTGCTCCAAGTCCTCCTCTAAGTGTCCTTTCCTTTTAAAAACCTAACTGCGACTTTCCACATAGAAGTTAGCGGCGATTCGCGGCTGTGTTCCAACACTGCACACGTCCCCCGTGGGTCCCCTGTGTCACTACCTTGGGTGGTTCCTTGTGGTCCAAGCACTTCTACAGGCTCTAGGCCTTGTGTCTAGCTCAGTCGTGGTTCTTATACCACTTTATTGGTATATGGATTGGTACGCCCCTAGGGCTCAAACGTGTATTTGTGCTAGTACTGTTGATATTTGACTTGCAACTTTGTACTTCGAACTCTAGCCTCATAAAGAGACTAGAGGGGTGTGTTTAAGACAAAATACATATATTTTAAATATATACCTGGTGTGGTCCTCTTTCATTTGGTCACTCAAGAGATTATAGACTGGTAAAACAAGCTGCTTTACATTCCTTCAAGACTTAGCCTGAAGGCTGCTCTCCATAGCTTCCACTAGGATAGCTTTCAATAAAGGTTGTCTTTAACCTATCTCCAATAAGGGGTTGTTTGGACTGGTGCAAGGTGCCCACTATAATTAGTGGACAGCATATACCAGGCCAACTTCTCACATTGGTGTGCAGCGTGTGGGATTCCAGCTTGCTATTGTTTTACCAGATAATCTCAATTGAATTGATCAACTGAAAACCACTAAAGGTACCTTAGGTACATTTAATTCAAGCTTAGGATACAGTAAGTTCTACTGAACTTAGAGTTGTGTGTTAAGGGCTAGCACACCCTTTCTACAACTCAAGAGAGTTTAGTAGGCCACACTAGAGTAGGTAGTGCAATACACCACACCACACTAGTAATGTCTTCAGGGCCAGGAACCAGTGGGTCCCTGCCAGAAGCCAATGGGCTTCTTCCCTCCAAGTATGATAATCTCCCATTCTTGGAATTGAGAGCATTAAGCACTGCTAGGAAGTTGAAGACAGGCAAAAGTGCCAACACCCAACGCCTCATAGAGGTACTCCTGTTAGATGATCTCAGAAGACCCTTAGGGTCTGAAGGGGTAAACAGAGAGGGTGGGGCAGAAGATGAGGAAGGGGCCAGGGAGGAACCAGCCCAGGACCTGCCCTCTGAAACTGGCCAGGAAGGTGACAATGACCTTGACCTGGACAATCCAGCTACTCCTGCAGAGGAAGAGGAGGATCAGACTGACCTCCCCTTTGTCCCACCAGGAAGAGTTGTGAGTGTGCCTAGAAGGGCAAGATCTTCCTCAGGGGAATCTAACCACTCTAATACCTCAGTAGGGACCTCTGTTTCCTCTCATAGGAGGGAATCCTCTCATGAAAGGAAAAAGAGACTGCTTCAGTATGAACAAGCCCAGCTTGAGATCAGAAAACAGCAGTTGGCTATAGTAGGGAGTCCCTAGATCTTTTTAGACAAAGAAAAAAGTTGGGACTAGAGTCCCATGGTGGCAGCAATTTTCCCAGAGATAGGGAAAGGTCTTATGACCATAGAAACCTGAATAAGATTGTCCCTCCCTACCAGAGTGGGGATGACATCCACAAATGGATAACTGCACTGGAGAGGGCCTGTAAAGTACAAAGGGTCCCCAGGAGCAGTGGGCAGCAATCTTATGGCTCTCCTTTGCAGACAAAGGTAGAGACAAGCTCCTCACTGTAAGAGAAGAGGATGCTGATGATTACCAAGTCCTGAAGAGTGCACTGATAGATGGGTTTGGCCTAACCACTGAACAATACAGTTTAAAGTTCAGAGAGACCCAAAAGGCACAGACACAGGACTGGGTGGACTTTGTTGATTGTTCTGCTAAGGCTCTGGAAGGTTGGTTACTAGGCAGTAAGGTATGTGACTTCAAAGGATTGTACAATCTTATCATGAGGGAGCAGATTCTTAATAACTGTCAAAATCAGCTGTTGCATCAGTACCGGGTGGACTCTGATCTGACCTCTCCCCAAGAATTGGGAAAGAAGGCAGACAAATGGGTCAGAACCAGGGTGAGGCAGAAGGTACAGAACCAAGGTGGTGACCCAAAGAAGCAAGATTCTAAGAACTCTGACAAGGGAAGGGAGAAGGGTAAAGACCAGAAGTCTTCACAAGGCCCCCAAAAATCTTCTTCAGGTGGGGATTCACAGTCTAACAAGGGAAAAGGCCAAAAGAAACCATGGTGCAAAGTCTGTAAGCAAAAGACACACTGGACCAGTGATTGCACCAAGTCCAAAGACTCTATTCCAGCCCCCACCAATGCCCCTAAGGCACCTGTTCCCCCTAGTGCAGTTACAATTGGTGGTGGGAGTACACAAGCCAAGGGTTTAGTAGGGTTGACCCTGGGTCATGAGATGAGCTCTGGCCTAGTCAGAGAACTCACTCAGGCTGTCCTAGTCTGTGATGGAGGCATGGATGTGACTTCCTCTGTGAGTCCCAGTAATCTGGGCAAGTACAGGCAACAGCCATTAATAAATGGAACAGAGGCTTTGGCATTTAGGGACACAGGAGCAAGTGTCACCATGGTGATACAAGATCTTGTGGATCCTGGGCAGATTATACTTGGGGAAATGTACCAAGTGACCAATGCTAGCAATGTCAGAACAGACCATACTCTGGCAGTTGTTAACTTCTCCTGGGGAGGGGTAACTGGCCTTAAGAAGGTTGTGGTGAGTGCAAACCTACCAGTCGAATGCTTGCTTGGCAATGATCTAGAAACTTCAGCTTGGGC
Source organism: Calotriton arnoldi (assembly GCA_963921515.1). Lineage (NCBI taxonomy): Eukaryota > Metazoa > Chordata > Amphibia > Caudata > Salamandridae > Calotriton > Calotriton arnoldi. Next base: position 193,022 of record CAWUFW010005439.1, read on the forward strand.
AGAAGTGGAGCTCAGGACCCATGCAGAAATGCTGGGGATCCCTGCAGATGTGTTTGCTGTGACCAAGTCACAGAGCAAAATGTCTAACACTGAACAGGCCTTGGATCCTGGAACAATGGACCAAGTGCCATCCAAGAGGAGGAGGAGTAGGGTTAAGGCAGTGCCTTCCCCCTTGGCTCAGAAGGAAGATCAGTCTCTTGAGGGGGATGATCTCAGTCCTGAGGAAGGAACTGTCCCAGAGGAGCTTGAGCCTGACCAGGTTGAGTTCTTGGGGACAGGGGGCCCTTCAAGGGCAGATCTGAGCCAGTAGCAGCAGAGCTGCCCCTCTCTTGAACCCCTCAGACAGCAGGCTGCTGCTGAGGCTGCTGGGAATGCTAGTGGTCCCCATAAAGTGTATTGGGATGATGGACTCTTGTACTCAGAGTGTAGAGACCCCAAGCCTGGTGCCACCAGGAGGTTGGTTATACCTTTGAAGTTCAGGGGCTTCCTATTGACACTAGCCCATGACATTCCCTTAGCAGGTCACCTGGGCCAGAACAAGACTTGGGACAGGATTGTCCCTCACTTTCACTGGCCCCACATGTCTGAAGGCACCAAGGAGTTTTGTCGCTCCTGTGTAACCTGTCAAGCCAGTGGGAAGGCAGGTGGCACCACAAAGGCCCCCTGATACCACTACCTGTGGTGGGGGTGCCCTTTGAGAGGGTGGAGATTGACATAGTTGGACCTATGGATCCCCAAACAGCATCTGGGCACAGGTTTATCCTGGTGGTGGTGGACCATGCCACTAGGTACCCAGAGGCTATTCCCCTTAGGACCACTACAGCACCTGTGGTGGCAAGAGCCCTCCTGGGAATTTTCTCAAGAGTGGGCTTCCCTAAGGAGGTTGCATCAGACAGGGGTGCAAACGTTATGTCTGGATACTTGAAAGCAGTGTGGAGTGACTTACAAGTTCACCACACCCTATCACCCACAATGCAATGGTTTAGTTGAGAGATTCAACAAAACCTTGAAGGGCATGATTAAAGGGCTCCCAGAGAAGCTTAGGCGAAGATGGGACATACTCTTGCCCTGCCTTTAATTTGCATACAGGGAGGTGCCTCAAAAGGTGGTTGGCTACAGCCCTTTTGAACTTTTGTTTGGTCACCCTGTCAGGGGTCCATTGTGCTTGGTGAAGGAAGGATGGGAGTTACCTCTCAAGCCCCCAAAGCAGGACATTGTGGACTATGTACTTGGTCTCCAGTCCCGGATGGCTGAATACATGAAAAAGGCAACTAAAAACCTTGAGGCTAGCCAGGAACTCCAAAAAGCCTGGCATGACCAAAAGGCTGTACTGATTGTTTACCAGCCAGGGCAGAAGGTGTGGGTGTTGGAGCCAGTGGCCCCAGCAGCTCTCCAAGACAAATGGAGTGGACCCCATACCATTGATGAACAGAAGGGTGAGGTTACCTATTTGGTAGACCTAGGAACACCCAGGAGTCCCCACAGGGTTCTCCATGTCAACAGATTGAAACCATATGTGGACAGGGCAGACATGGGCTTGCTCATGGCTACTGATGAGGGACAGGAGGAAGAGAGTGACCCACTCCCTGACCTGCTCTCACAGAACCCTGATGATGGGTCAGTGGATGGTGTAGCCTTGGCAGGCAGCCTCACTGCTCAGCAGCAAACTGATTGCAGACAGGTGCTCAATCAGTTCAGACATATGTTCTCTCTGACTCCAAGTCAGACCACCTGGTGCACTCATGAAGTGGACACTGGGGACAGTCTGCCTATTAAAAATAAGATTTATAGGCAACCTGACCATGTCAGGGAGTGTATCAGGACAGAAGTCCAGAAAATGTTGGATTTGGGAGTTATTGAACCCTCAGATAGCCCTTGGGCTAGTCCAGTGGTCCTTGTGTCAAAGCCTCACACCAGTGGTGGGAAAAGAGAGATGAGGTTTTGTGTGGACTACAGGGTTCTCAATGCAGTCACTAGGACTGATGCCCATCCAATACCCAGGGCAGATGAGCTGATAGACACTTTGGCCTCAGCCAAGTATTTAAGCACATTTGACCTAACAGCTGGCTACTGGCAGATCAGGCTAGCTGATGATGCAAAGACAAAAACAGCATTCTCAACCCCTAGTGGGCATTATCAATTTGTGGTAATGCCCTTTGGTTTGAAGAATGCACCTGCCACTTTCCAAAGGTTGGTGAATACAGTTCTCACAGGCCTGGAAGCCTACAGTGCAGCTTATCTTGATGATATTGCTGTCTTTAGCTCCACCTGGGAGGATCACCTGGTCCACCTAAGGAATGTTTTAGAGGCCCTGCAAAGGCAGGCCTCACTATCAAGGCCACCAAGTGCCAGATAGGGCAGAGTCAGGTTGTGTACCTGGGCCACCTTGTGGGTGGAGGCCAGGTTCAACCATTGCAGAGCAAAATCCAGACCATCATGGACTGGGTTGCTCCAACTACCCAGACTCAGGTGAGAGCCTTCTTAGGCCTGACTGGGTACTATAGGAGATTTGTCAAGGGGTATGGATCAATAGTGACACCCCTGAATGACTTAACTTCCAAGAAGATGCCTAAAAAGGTTCAGTGGACAGCTAGCTGTCAAAAGGCATTTGATGACCCGAAGCAGGCCATGTGCACTGCTCCCATTCTCCAGAGTCCTGATTACTCCAAGAAGTTCATTGTCCAAACAGATGCATCTGAATTGGGGGTAGGGGCTGTACTGTCACAATTGAATGATGAAGGTCAGGATCATCCAGTAGCTTTTATTAGCAGAAGGCTGACCCCTAGAGAGAAACGTTGGTCAGCCATTGAGAGGGAGGCCTTTGCTGTGGTCTGAGCTCTGAAGAAGTTGAGGCCATACTTGTTTGGTACTCACTTCCTTGTTCAAACAGACCACAAGCCCCTCTATGGCTAAAACAAATGAAGGGTGAAAACCCCAAACTGCTTAGGTGGTCCATTTCCCTACAGGGGATGGACTTTACAGTGGAACATAGACCTGGGAGTAACCATGCCAATGCAGATGGACTCTCTAGGTATTTCCACTTAGAACATGAAGACTTAACTGGTCAAGGTTAGTTTAATGTCCCTGCGTTTGGGGGGATTGTGTAGGAGAGTAGGATCTGCTTCACATGGGTACCCCCACTTTGCTGATGCTTCACTGTTTTTCGACATTAGTCTGGCTGGGGCCCTGCTAATCAGAACCCCAGCCTAGCTGCTTCCTCTCTAAAATGGTTTCCATGTACCTTAGGTACATCTTTGATTGGAATCTGGAGTGCCCTTATAAGTCCCTAGTATATGGTATACTATGTACCCAGGGCATAGGTAACCCAGAGGCCTGCCAGGGGCTGAAGCATGTATTATGCCACTCCTGGAAGGCCAGCCAAAATGACACCACAGGTCTGCTACTGCAGCCTGGGTAAGGTGGTGCATGCACCCCTTACTGTGATATAGGCTACCTATATCACGACCATTGCACACACATATAAACCTATAAGTCACTCCTATGGCAGGCCTTACCAATCCTGAGGGCAGAGTGCTTGGTTTTTATGTGAGAGGGTGCCCCTGCATGAGCAGAGCCCCTCTGCAGCGTTCGGAGTCCCTCCTCTGATGCTGTTTGTGGTACAGCCTGACCATATACTCTTAAGTGCATTATATCCTCGCAGTACAATGCTAACTTTGGACTGGCTGCAGCAAAACATGTCGTGTTTGGTGTCAAACATCTTGGAATACTACCCCCCGCCAGTTCTGGCGGCGGGGGTAGCATTCCACCCTCCTAAAGGGAGAGACATGTACACACCGGGCTACCCGGTATTAACTTTACAGAGCCCTGGCATCACAAAATGGATGCCGCTGCCACAGACAATGGGTCTGGCCTCCTGCTGCTGACCAAAACTCTGGCAGGGGAGGCCTGGACAATAGGTTTCCTGTCACAGGGAGGTGTAACCACCTCCCCAGACAGGATAGTGTGTATTGGGGCTGGGCGGGAGCTCTCTCTGGTGCTTTGAAGTCCTGATCTGGGGGCACATTTGGTGTCCCTGTGCATAGCCCAGTTCAAACCGGTTGCAGGGGCTACCTGCCCCTGCTCTGACGCGAAACTGGACAAAGGGAATGGGTGTAACCACCCCTCTTCCCTGACCCTCCCATAGGTGGGTCCCCAGAGTATGTCCAACCCCCTAACTTGGTATAAGTATGGGACCCCAGTCCTTAGGACTTTATATTACCCTGGACGAAACTCTGAAGCTGAATCCTGGACCTTCGACGCTCTACTACAAGATTAGAGGACTGAAGAATCTCCCTTGTGCGTCAAGGAGTGACTCCCCTGCTTCGCTGGCACCAAAGAAGCAATTGTCCAGTCTGCATCGCCGAAGCTCCCGCTGGATGCCGAAGTCTTTGCATCACCAGAGGTAGATTTCCAGACTTCTCCGAAGCTGCCCTGAGACCCCAGCGAAGTTGAGGCACGTACCTGTTGTGGGTAATGTGGGACCGTGACCCCTGGACATGAAGAACTTTTGCAAGTGCATCCTCTTCCTGGTCTCCCACGAAGTTGTGCTTTGGGCTCCAAGTAGCCCTTGCCTCCGGCACCGACTGCACTGAAGATCACTGGCCTCCACTCCACGAGTGTCCTGTGAGCCAGCTCCAAGTGCGTCCACTCGAGGCTCCTTCGCAGTCGTTAGTCCGTTGGCTAGTGGGCCCTCCCAAAGGCAACTCTTCTTCTGCTTGGGCTTTCCTAGTTGCTCCGGACAAGCCCTGACTTACCCTTGCTGGGTGAGTCCCCCAGACCTTGCTGGTCTGCATCAAAGTCCTTTCTTCATTTCCACGTGACTTGCCGTTGCCAAGGCTTGTTGGGTCCAATCCGGTCGCTGACACCGCAGCTATCGACAGATGTCGTGGGCAGCTCGAATCCAGCTCCTGGCTGTCGTCGTCGCCTCCTGGACCTTGTGGCTGAAGAGTCAAGACGACCGTCAACCTACCTGAAGCACCCAACATCGGTGGGCATCTGCTCATCGCCCTCCTGGTCACTGGCTAGTGACCCAGACTCTGTCCCCTCTGCTTTCAGGTTCTTCAGATCTTCGATCCACCCGGACACTTTCGACTTGGCCGCCAGCAGCCCGCTGCAGCAGATCGCCATTGAAAACGACGACGAAACCCGACACCAAAAGACACCTATGCACCCGGCTTCCCTGGGTGAGGTAACTCGAGTACTACGGTGCTCCCATGGGTATTGACTCTAGAACGACCTAGTTCTAAAGGGGTTTGCTCCAAGTCCTCCTCTAAGTGTCCTTTCCTTTTAAAAACCTAAGCGCGACTTTCCCCATAGAAGTTATCGGCGATTCGCGGCTGTGTTCCAACACTGCACGCGTCCCCCGTGGGTCCCCTGTGTCACTACCTTGGGTGGTTCCTTGTGGTCCAAGCTCTTCTACAGGCTCTAGGCCTTGTGTCTATCTCAGTCGTGGTTCTTATACCACTTTATTGGTATATGGTTTGGTACGCCCCTAGGGCTCAAACGTGTATTTGTGCTAGTACTGTTGATATTTGACTTGCAACTTATGTACGTCGAACTCTAGCCTCATAAAGAGACTAGAGGGTGTGTTTAAGACAAAATACATATATTTTAAATATATACCTGGTGTGGTCCTCTTTCATTTGGTCACTCAAGAGATTATAGATCTGGTAAAACAAGCTGCTTTACATTCCTTCAAGACTTAGCCTGAAGGCTGCTCTCCATAGCTTACCACTAGGATAGCTTTCAATAAAGGTTGTCTTTAACCTATCTCCAATAAGGGTTTGTTTGGACTGGTGCAAGGTGCCCACTATAATTAGTGGACAGCATATACCAGGCCAACGTCTCACACTTTCTGTACCACTGTTGCTTTTCTGCACCCCTCTTTCCTCTGTCTGCACAACTCTTGCCTCTTTAAACACATCTCTTGTCTCTTTCTGTACTTCTCTTGCCTGTTTCTGTACCTCTTTTGCCTCTTTCTGCACCTCTGTTGCCTCTTTCTGCACCTCACTTGCCACTTTCTGCACCTCTCTTATTTCTTTCTGCACCTCTCTTGCTTTTTTCTGTACCTCTCTTGTTTCTTTCCATACCCTTCTTCCCTCTTTCTGCACCTCTCTTGCCTCTTTCTGCCCCTCATTTGCCTCTTTCTGCACCCCTCTTGGCTCTTTCTGCACTCTCTTCCCACTTTCTGTACCTCTTTTGCCTCATTCTGCACTCCTCTATCTTCTTTCTGCCCCTCACTTGCCTCTTTTGGCACTACTCTTGCTTCTTTATGCAATTCTCTTGCATCTTTCTGCACTTCTCTTGCCTCTTTCTGCACCTCTGTTGCTACTCTCTGTACTTCTCTTGCCTCTTTCTGCAATTCTCTTGCTTCTTTCTGCACCACTCTTGCTTCTTTCTGCACCTCTGTTCCCTTTTCTGCACCCCTCTTCCCTCATTCTGCACCTCTCGCCTCTTTCAGCACCTCTCTTGCCTCTTTATGCACTTCTCTTGTCCCTAACTGCACCTGTGTTGTTTCTTTCTACACCTCACTTACCTCTTCCTGCACCTCTCTTCTTTCTGCACCTCACTTACCTCTTTCTGCACCTCTCTTACTTCTTTCTGCACCTCTCTTGTTTATTTCCGTACCCTTCTTCACTCTCTCTGCACCTCTCTTGCCTCTTTGTGCCCCTCACTTGCCTCTTTCTGCACCTCTTTTGCTTCTTTCTGCACCTCTCTTTCTTCTTTCTGCACTTCTCTTGCATGTTTCTGCACTCCTCTTGCCTCTTTCTGCACCCCTCTTCACACTTTCTACACCGCTCTTGCCTCTTTCTGCTCTTCTCTTGCCTCTTTCTGCACCTCTTTTGCTTCTATCTGCACTTCTCTTGCCTCTTTCCGCACCCCTCTTGCCTCTTTCTGCACCTCTGTTGCTTCTTTCTGCACTTCTCTTGCTTCTTTCAGCACCTCCCTTGCTTCTTTCTGTACACGTCTTGCCTCTTTCTGCACCCCTCTTCCCTTTTTCTGCAACTCTCTTGCCTCTTTCTGTATCTCTCTTGCGTCTTTCTGCACATCTCTTGCCTCTTTCTGCACCTCTGTTGCTTCTTTCTGCCCCACTCTTGCCTCTTTCTGCACTTTTCCTGCTACTTTCGGCACCTTTGTTGCTTCTTTCTGCACTTCTCCTGCTTCTTTCTGCTCCCCTATTGCTTCTTTCTGCTCCCCTCTTACTTCTTTCTGCACCCCTCTTGCCTCTTTCTGCACCCCTCTTTCTGCAGTTCTCTTGCCTCTTTCTGCACCTCTGTTGCTTCTTTCCGCAATTCTATAGCCTCTTTCTGCACCCCTCTTACCTCTTTCTGCACCTCTGTTGTTTCTTTCTGCACTTCTCTTGCTTCTTTATGCACCTCTCTTGCTTCTTTCTGTACCCCTCTTGCCTCATACTGCACCCCTCTTCCCTCTTTCTGCACCTCTCCTGCCTCTTTCTGAACTTCTGTTCCTTTATTCTGCACTTCTCTTGCTTCTTTCTGCACCATTCTTGCTTCTTTCTGCCACCCTCTTGCTTCTTTCTGCAGCCCTATTCCTTGTTTCTGTACCTCTCTTGCCTCTTTCTGCACCTCTCTTGCCTCTTTCTGCACCCCGCTTCCCTCTTTCTGCATCTCTCTCTTGCCTCTTTCTGCAGTTCTCTTGCCTCTTTCTGCACATCTGTTGCTTCTTTCTGCACTTCACTTGCTTCTTTCTGCACCTCTCTTGCTTCTTTCTGAAAACCTCTTTCCTCTTTCTGCACCTCTTTTGCTTCTTTCTGTACTTCTCTTGCTCCTTTCTGCACTTCTCTTGCTTCTTTCTGTACCTCCTTGCATCTTTCTGCACTTCTGTTGCCTCTTTCTGCACCTATCTTGCCTCTTTCTGCAGTTCTCTTGCCTCCTTCTGCACATCTGTTGCTTCCTTCTGTACTTCTGTTGCTTCTTTCCGCAATACTCTTTCCTCTTTCTGCACCTCTGTTGTTTCTTTCTGCACTTCTCTTGCTTCTTTATGCTCCTCTCTTGCTTCTTTCTGCACCCCTCTTGCCTCATACTGCAACCCTCTTCCCTCTTTCTGCACCTCTCCTGCCTCTTTCTGAAACTCTGTTCCTTCATTATGCACTTCTCTTGCTTTTTTCTGCACCTTTCTTACTTCTTTCTGCACCCCTCTTGCCTCTTTCTGCAGCCCTCTTCCTTCTTTCTGTACCCCTCTTGCCTCTTTCTGCACCTCTCTTGCTTCTTTCTGCACCCCTCTCCCCTTTTTCCGCAACTCTCTTGCCTTTTTCTGCAGTTCTCTTGCTTCTTTCTGCACATCTGTTGCTTCTTTCTGCTCTTCACTTTCTTCTTTCTGCACCTCTCTTGCTTCTTTCTGAAACCCTCTTGCCTCTTTCTGCACCTCTTTTGTTTCTTTCTATACTTCTCTCGCTCCTTTCTGCTCTTCTCTTGCTTATTTCTGCACCTCTGTTGGTTCTTTCTGCACTTATCTTGCCTCTTTCTGTACCTCATTTGCCTCTTTCTGCACTTCTCTTGCTTTTTTCTGCAACTTTCTTGCTTCTTTCTGTACCACTGTTGCTTTTCTGCACACCTCTTTCCTCTGTCTGCACCACTCTTGCCTCTTTAAACACATCTCTTGTCTCTTTCTGTACTTCTCTTGCCTGTTTCTGTACCTCTTTTGCCTCTTTCTGCACCTCACTTGCCTCTTTCTGCACCTCTCTTATTTCTTTCTCCACCTCTCTTGCTTTTTTCTGTACCTCTCTTGTTTCTTTCCATACCCTTCTTCCCTCTTTCTGCACCTCTCTTGCCTCTTTCTGCCCCTCATTTGCCTCTTTCTGAACCCCTCTTGCCTCTTTCTGCACTCTCTTCCCACTTTCTGTACCTCTTTTGCCTCATTCTGCACTCCTCTATCTTCTTTCTGCCCCTCAGTTGCCTCTTTTGGCACTCCTCTTGCTTCTTTATGCAATTCTCTTACATCTTTCTGCACTTCTCTTGCCTCTTTCTGCACCTATGTTGCTACTCTCTGTACTTTTCTTGCCTCTTTCTATAAATCTCTTGCTTCTTTCTGCACCACTCTTGCTTCTTTCTGCACCTCTGTTCCCTTTTCTGCACCCCTCTTCCCTCATTCTGCACCTCTTGCCTCTTTCAGCACCTCTCTTGCCTCTTTATGCACTTCTCTTGCCCCTAACTGCACCTGTGTTGTTTCTTTCTACACCTCACTTACCTCTTTCTGCACCTTTCTTACTTCTTTTTGCACCTCTCTTGTTTATTTCCGTACCCTTCTTCACTCTCTCTGCACCTCTCTTGCCTCTTTGTGCCCCTCACTTGCCTCTTTCTGTACCTCGTTTGCTTCTTTCTGCACCTCTCTTTCTTCTTTCTGCACTTCTCTTGCATGTTTCTGCACTCCTCTTGCCTCTTTCTGCACCCCTCTTCACACTTTCTACACCACTCTTGCCTCTTTCTGCTCTTCTCTTGCCTCTTTCTGCACCTCTTTTGCTTCTATCTGCACTTCTCTTGCCTCTTTCCGCACCCCTCTTGCCTCTTTCTGCACCTCTGTTGCTTCTTTCTGCACTTCTCTTGCTTCTTTCAGCACCTCCCTTGCTTCTTTCTGTACACGTCTTGCCTCTTTCTGCACCCCTGTTCCCTTTTTCTGCAACTCTCTTGCCTCTCTCTGTATCTCTCTTGCGTCTTTCTGCACATCTCTTGCCTCTTTCTGCACCTCTGTTGCTTCTTTCTGCCCCACTCTTGCCTCTTTCTGCACTTTTCCTGCTACTTTCGGCACCTTTGTTGCTTCTTTCTGCACTTCTCCTGCTTCTTTCTGCTCCCCTCTTGCTTCTTTCTGCATCTCTCTTGCCTCTTTCTGCACCCCTCTTCCCTCTTTCAGCACCCTTCTTGCCACTTTCTGCACCTCTCTTGCCTCTTTCTGCAGTTCTCTTGCCTCTTTTGGCACCTCTGTTGCTTCTTTCTGCACCCTTCTTGCCTCTTTCTGCACCTCTTTTGCTTCTTTCTGCACCTCTCTTGCTTCATTCTGCACCTCTCTTGCCTCTTTCTGCACCCGTCTCGCCTCTTACTGCACCCCTCTTCCCTCTTTCTGCACCTCTCTTGCCTCTTTCTGCACCTCTGTTTCTTTATTCTGCACTTCTGTTGCTTCTTTCTGCACCAAGCTTGTTTGTTTCTGCATCCCTCTTGCGTCTTTCTGTAGCCCTCTTCCCTCTTTTTGTACCTTGCTTGACTCTCTGCACCTCTCTTGCCTCTTTCTGCACCTCTCTTGCCTCTTTTTGCACCCCTCTTCCTTCTTTCTGCACCTCAATTGCCTCTTTCTGCAGTTCTCGTGCCTCTTTCTGCACATCTGCTGCTTCTTTCTGCACTGCACATGCTTCTTTCTGCACCTTTCTTGCTTCTTTCAGCAACCCTCTTGCCTCTTTCTGCACCTCTTTTGCTTCTTTTTACAGTTCTCTTGCTTCTTTCTTCACTTCTCTTGCTTCTTTCTGTACCCCTCTTGCCTCTTTCTGCACCTCTGTTGTTTCTTTCTGCACATCTGGTGCTTCTTTCTGTACTTCTCTTTCTTCTTTATGCACCTCTCTTGCTTCTTTCTGTACCTCTCTTGCTTCTTTCTGCACCCCTCTTGCCTCTTTCTGCACCTGTCTTCTGTCTTCGTGAACCTCTCTTGCCTCATTCTGCACCTCTCTTGCTTCTTTCTGCAGCTCTCTTGCCTCTTTCTGCACCTCTCTTGACTCTTTCTGCATTTCTCTTGCCTCTTTCTGCACTTCTCTTGCCTCTTTTTGCACCTCTGTTGCATCTTTCTGCACTTCTCTTTCTTCTTTCAACACCTCTCTTGCTTGTTTCTGCACCCATCATGCCTCTTTCTGCACCCCTCTTACCTGTTTCTCCTACCTCTCTTGCATCTTTCTACACTTCTGTTGCCTCTTTCTGCATCTCTCTTGCCTCTTTCTGCAGTTCTCCTGCCTCTTTCTGCATATCAGTGGCTTCTTTCTGCACTTATGTTGCTTCTTTCTGCACCTCTCTTGCTTCTTTCTTCAACCTTCTTGCCTCTTTCTGTATGTCAGTTGCTTCTTTCTGCACTTCTTTTGCTTCTTTCAGCACCTCTCTTGCTTCTTTCTGCATCCCTCTTGCCACATTCTGCACCCCTCTTTCCTCTTTCTGTACATCTCTTGCCTCTACCTGCACCTCTCTTGCATCTTTCTGCACTTCTGCTGCCTCTTTCTGCAACTCACTTGCCTCTTTCTGCACATCTCTTACTTCTTTCTGCACCTCTCTTTTGTCTTTCTGTATTTCTGTTGCCTCTTTCTACACCTCTCTTGCCTCTTTCGGCAGTTCTCTTTCCTCTTTCTATACTCCTCTTGCCTCGTTCTGTACCTCTGTTGCTTCTTTCTGCACTTCTCTTTCTTCTTTCTGCACCTCTCTTGCTTTTTTCTGTACCCCTCTTACTTCTTTCTGCACCTCTCTTGACTCTTTCTGCAGTTCTCTTGCTTCTTTCTGCACATCTGCTGCTTTTTTCTGCACTTCACTTGCTTCTTTCTGCACCTCTTTTGCTTCTTTCTGTACTTCTCTTGCTTCTGTCTGCATCCCTGTTGCTTATTCTGTACTTCCCTTGCCTCTTTCTACAATTCTCTGGATTCTTTCTGCACCTCTCTTTCTTCTTTCTGCACCCCTGTTCCCTTTTCTGTATCCCTCTTCCCTCTTTCTGTACCTCTCGCCTCTTTCAGCACCTCTCTTGCCTCTTTCTATACTTCTTTTGCCTCTTTCTGTACCTCTCTTGCCTCTTTATGCACTTCTCTTGCCCCTACCTGCACCTCTGTTGCTTCTTTCTACACTTCTCTTGCCTCTTTCTGCACTTCTGTTGCCTGTTTCTGTACCTCTCTTGCCTCTTTCTGCACCTCTGTTGCATCTTTCTGCACCTCTCTTATTTCTTTCTGCACCTCTCTTGTTTCTTTCCATACCCTTCTTCCCTCTTTCTGTACCTCTCTTGCCTCTTTCTGCCCCTCGTTTGCCTCTTTCTGTACCTCTCTTGCTTCTTTCTGCACCTCTCCTGCTTCTTTCTGCACCTCTCTTACATGTTTCTGCACCACTCTTGCCTCTTTCTGCACTCTCTTCCCACTTTCTGCACCTCTCTTGCCTCTTTCTTCACTTATCTATCTTCTTTCTGCCCTTCATTTGCCTCTTTTGGCACTTCTCTTGCTTCTTTATGCAATTCTCTTGTATCTTTCTGCACTTCTCTTGCCTCTTTCTGCACCTCTGTTGCTACTCTCTGTACTTCTCTTGCCTCGTTCTGCAATTCTCTTGCTTTTTTCTGCACCTCTCTTGCTTTTGCACCTCTGTTCCCTTTTCTATACCCCTCTTCCCTCATTCTGCACCTCTTGCCTCTTTCAGCACCTTTCTTGCCTCTTTCTGCACTTCTCTTGCCTGTTTCTGCACCTCTCTTGCTTCTTTTTACACCTCTGTTGCTTCGTTCTGCACCTCACTTACCTCTTTCTGTACCTCTCTTACTTCTTCCTGCACCTCTCTTGCTTTTTTCTGCACCTCTCTTGTTTATTTCCGTACCCTTCTTCGCTCTTTCTGCACCTCTCTTGCCTCTTTGTGCCCCTCACTTGTCTCTTTCTGCACCTCTTTTGCTTCTTTCTGCACCTCTCTTGCTTCTTTCTGTACTTCTCTTGCATGTTTCTACACTACTCTTGCCTGTTTCTGTACCTCTCTTCCCTCTTTCTGCACCTCTGTTGCCTCTTTCTGCACCTCACTTGCCTCTTTCTGCACCTCTCTTATTTCTTTCTGCACCTCTCTTGATTCTTTCCATACCCTTCTTCCCTCTTTCTGCACCTCTCTTGCCTCTTTCTGCCCCTCGTTTGCCTCTTTCTGCACCTCTCTTGCTTCTTTCTGCATCTCTCTTGCTTCTTTCTGCACCTCTCTTACATGTTTCTGCACCCCTCTTGCCTCTTTCTGCACTCTCTTCCCACTTTCTGCACCTCTCTTGCCTCTTTCTGCACTTCTCTATCTTCTTTCTGCCCTTCACTTGCCTCTTTTGGCACTTCTCTTGCTTCTGTATGCAATTCTCTTGCATCTTTCTGCACTTCTCTTGCCTCTTTCTGCACCTCTGTTGCTACTCTCTGTACTTCTCATGCCTCTTTCTGTAATTATCTTGCTTCTTTCTGCACCTCTCTTGCTTTTGCACCTCTGTTCCCTTTTCTGCACCCCTCTTCCCTCATTCTGCACCTCTTGCCTCTTTCAGCACCTCTCTTGCCTCTTTCTGCACTTCTCTTGCCTCTTTCTGCACCTCTCTTGCCTCTTTATGCACTTCTCTTGCCCCTAACTGCACCTGTGTTGCTTCTTTCTACAATTCTCTTGCATCTTTCTGCACTTCTCTTGCCTGTTTCTGCACCTCTCTTGCCTCTTTCTGCACCTCTGTTGCCTCGTTCTGTACCTCACTTGCCTCTTTTTGCACCTCTTTTGCTTCTCTATGCACCTCTCTTGCTTCTTTCTGCACTTCTCTTGACTGTTTCTGCACCCTGCTTCCCACTTCTGCACCTCTTTTGCTTCTTTCTGCACTTCTCTTGCATCTTTCTGCACCCCTCTTGCATCTTTATGCACCTCTGTTGCTTCTTTCTGCACTTCTCTTGCTTGTTTCTGCACCTCTGATGTTTCTTTCTGTACCCGTCTTGCCTCTTTCTGCACCCCTCTTCTCTTTTTCTGGAGCTCTCTTGCCTCTTTCTGCATCTCCATTGCGTCTTTTTGCACTTCTCTTGACTCTTTATGCACCTCTGTTGCTTCTTTTTGCACTTCTCCTGCTTCTTTCTGCTCCCCTCTTGCTTCTTTCTGCATCCGTCTTGCCTATTTCTGCACCCCTCTTCCCTCTTTCTGCACCTTTCTTGCCTCTTTCTGCACCTCTGTTGCTTCTTTCTGTACTTCTCTTGCTTCTTTCTGCACCCCTCTTGCCTTTTTTTGAACCTCTTTTGCTTCTTTCTGCACTTCTCTTGCTTCTTTATGCACCTCTCTTGCTTCATTCTGCACCTCTCTTGCCTCTTTCTGTACCCCTCTCGCCTCTTACTGCACCCCTCTTCCCTCTTTCTGCACCTCTCATGCCGCTTTCTGCGCCTCTGTTTCTTTAATCTGCAATTCTCTTGCTTCTTCACAAACTTGGTCAGACTTCCACCAGTGACATGGTTAGGATTGCTGTTTTACATTTGGTAGGCCTAACATTCTGAGCAGTTAATGAATAGTGAACCTTCAAGAAAAAATTGGAGGTTTAAGACATCTTGGGAGAAGGATTAGTGATTAGGTTACTTTGTATGAGTCTGTGGAAAGGTACAGTCGAAGTAGGCCTCTTTCTTTACCTCTGTTGCTTCTTTTTTGTACTTCTCTTGCTTCTTTCTGCACCTTTTTTCCTCTTTCTGCACTTCTGTTGCCTCTTTCTGCAGTTCTCTTGCATCTTTCTGCACCTTTCTTCCTCTTTCTGCACCTCTCTTGCCTCTTTCTGTACTTCTCTTGCTTCTTTCTGCGCCTTTCTTCCTCTTTCTGCACATGTCCTACCTATGTAGGCATCATTGGAAATTAGCATTTAAAAAACCTTAGAAATTCACTGAAAAAAACACAGGTTTCAGGGACGTTATAGTTAGAAATGAGCATATTAAAAACCTTAGAAATTCACTTTCAGCACCTCTCTTGCTTCTTTTTGCACCGCTCTTCCCTCTTTCTGCAGCTCTCTTGCCTCTTTCTGCACATCTCTTGCCTCTTTCTGCACTTCTCTTGCCTCTTTCTGCACCTCTGTTGCTTCTTTCTGCACTTTTCTTTCTTCTTTCAGCACCTCTCTTGCTTGTTTCTGCACACCTCATGCCTCTTTCTACACCCCTCTTCCCTGTTTCTGTACCTCTCTTGCCTCTTTCTGCACTTCTGTTCCTTCATTCTGCACTTCTCTTGCTTCTTTCTGCACCTTTCTTGCTTCTTTCTGCACTGCTCTTGCCTCTTTCTGCAGCCCTCTTCCTTCTTTCTGCACCTCTCTTGTTTCTTTCTGCACGTCTCTTGCCTCTTTCTGCACATCTGTTGCTTCTTTTTGCACTTCACTTGCTTCTTTTTGCCCCTCTCTTGCATTTTTGTGTAACCCTCTTGCCTCTTTCTGCACCTCTGTGACTTATTTCTGCACTTCTCTTGCTTCTTTCTTCCCTTCTCTTGCGTCTTTCTGCACCCCTCTTGCCTCTTTCAGCATCCCGCTTCCCTCTTTCTGCACCTCTCTTGCCTCTTTCTGCACTTCTCTTGCCTCTTTCTGCACTTCTGTTGCTTCTTTCTGCACTTCTCTTTCTTATTTCTACACCTCTCTTGCTTGTTTCTGCACCCCTCCTTTCTCTTTCTACACTCGTCTTCCCTCTCTTGTATCTTTGTACACCTCTCTTGCTTCTTTCTGCACCTCTCTTGCTTCTTTCTGCAGTCATCTTGCCTCTTTCTGTACCACATTCGCTTTTTCTGCTGCTCTCTTACCTCTTTCTGCACCTCTCGTGCCTCTTTCTGTACTTCTCTTGTCTCTTTAGGCACCTCTCTTGCCTTTTTCTGCACCTCACTTCGTCTTTCTGCACTTCTTTAGCCTCTTGCTACACCTCACTTGCATCTTTCTGCTATTCTCCTGCTTCTTACAGCACTTCTGTTGCTTCTTTCTGCACCTCTCTTGCTTCTTTCTGCAACCCTCTTGCCTCTTTCTGCACCTCTCTTGCTTCTTTCTGCACTTCTCTTGCTTCTTTTTGTACCTCTCTTGCTTCATTCTGCATCCCTTTTGCCTCTTTCTGCACCCCTCTTCCCTCCGTCTGCACCTCTGTTGCCTCTTTCTGTACCTCTGTTGCCTGTTTCTGTACTTCTCTTACCTGTTTCTGCACCTCTCTTGCCTGTTTCTGTACCTCTCTTGCCTCTTTCTGCACCTCACTTGTCTCTTTTTGCACCTCTTTTGCTTCTTTCTGCACCTCTCTTGATTTTTTCTGCACCTCTCTTGTTTCTTTCTGCAACTCTCTTGTCTTTTTCATTACTTTTCTTGCTACTTTCTGCACCTCTCTTGCTTCTTTCTGCACTACCCTGCACCTTTCTTACTCATTTTGCATTTCTCTTGCCTCTTTCTCTTTTTCTCTTGCTTGTTTCTGCATCTCTCTTCCTCTTTCTGCACTTCTATTGCCTCTTTCTGTGCTTCTCTTGCATTTTTCTACACCCTTCTTCCTCTTTCTGCACCTCTCTTGCTTCTTTCTGCACCTCCTTTGATTTTTTCAGCATTTCTCTTGCCTCTTTGTGTACTTTTCTTACATCTTTCTGCACTTCTCTAGCCCTTTTCTGCACTTCTCTTGCCTCTTTCTGCACATGTCTTACTCTTTCTGCACCTTTTATTTTTTTCTGCACTTCTCTTGCCTCTTTCTGTACTTCTCTCGCCTCTTTCTGCACTCAAATGGGAAGTGCAAGCTGTCAAGTTTAAAGGTCTGCATGCTCTTGTGACTGAATTATATGTCTACTTGTACATGTATTCTCACATGTGTTATGCATCTGAAGATGGTTGCTTAAAAAGCGGGTAGCTTCTCCTATAGGTGGTCAAATCTTCTCAGTTCTGCTCTGTTATTCGGTTGCACAGGCAGACATTTCTTACGTATATAGGTGTTATCGGGCCCCTCAAATATACTATTGAATACCCATGTGCCCTGTATTATGACCAGAAAGAAATACATACACCTGTTTGTACACAAATTTACAGAAAATGCTGTTTGAAACACAGGTATTCAAGTATTTGTATGTTTATTTTTATGTAACATGTCACTAGGTAAAAGCAGAGACACACGCATGCATACCTTCACAAACTTGGTCAGACTTACACAAGTGACATGGTTAGGATTGTTGTTTTACATTTGGTAGGCCTAACATTCTGAGCAGTTGATAAATAGTGAACCTTCAAGAAAAATTGGAGGTTTAAGACTTCTTGGGAGAAGGATTATTGATTAGGCTACTTTGTATGAGTCTGTGGAAAGGTACAGTCGAAGTAGGCCTTTTTCTGTACCTCTGTTGCTTCTTTTTTGTACTTCTCTTGCTTCTTTCTGTACCTTTTTTCCTCTTTCTGCACTTCTGTTGCCTCTTTCTGCATTTCTCTTGCTTCTTTATGCACCTTTCTTCCTCTTTCTGCATCTCTCTTGCCTCTTTCTGCACTTCTCTTGCTTCTTTTTGAGCCTTTCTTCCTCTTTCTGCACATGTCCTACCTATGTAGGCATCGTTGGAAATTAGCATTTAAAAAACCTTAGAAATTCACTGAAAAAAACACAGGTTTCAGGGACGTTATAGTTAGAAATTAGCATATTAAAAACCTTTGAAATTCACTGAAAAAACCACCGGTTTCAGGGACGTTATAGTTAGCAATTAGCATTTAAAAAACCTTAGAAATTCACTGTAAAAAAACACAGGTTTCAGGGACGTTATAGTTAGTAATTAGCATTTAAAAAACCTTAGAAATTCACTGAAATAACCACAGGTTTCAGGGACGTTATAATTAGGAATTAGCATTAAAAAACCCTTAGATATTCACTGAAAAAACTACAGGTTTCAGGGACGTTATAGTTAGGCTGACATTTCACTCATACAAAACCAGAGAAATTCAGCCGTGATAGTTAGCTGAGCTAACTATAACTTGCGCCCCCACAATGCACTGCTGATGACGCCACATATTACATCACTTTTGACATGGTCAGTGACATCACTGATGATATTACTGATGACATCTCAAATTACACCAATGATGACATCTCTGATGACATCACCCACTTAATATCTGATGCACCTACTAACACCCTAATATAACTTTTCCTACACCCACTCTAAAATTGAGACTACCATTCTCGAAACCATAGACACACCAATACCAGTTCGTACATACCTACTCACTGATTCATAGGTCTACACACACATCCACTCACTCACCCATACAGTCACTCATACACGCAGTCACTCATCAATACAGTCACTGATATATGCACTCATACACCCATACAGAAACTCACACATATACCACTGAGACATCCATTCACTCACCAACACAGCCATTCGCACACTCACTCACCCATACTGCCTCTCATAGACGCACTCATGAACCCATACACCCAGTGAATCACCCACTCACACATCCATGCAGGGAGTCACCCCCCCACCCACCCACACAGACACTCAGGCACCCATACAGGTACTCAAACAACCAATCATTAACCCTTATAGACACTCATGTAGCTACTCACCAACCCATGCAGCCACTTACACACCAACTGATAGACTGATACAGACATTCACACAGATTAGTCATTCACCCATGCATTCACTAAGACTCATTTAATCACTCACTTATACAGTCAGTCAGTCATCCACTAATCATCCATTCAGACACTCATACACCCACTCATTCTTCAAATACACCTTGGAGTATATATATATATATATATTCACTGAAAAAACCGTAGGTTTCAGACATGTTATAGTTACAAATTAGCATTTAAAAAACCTTTGAAATTCACTGAAAAAACCATAGGTTTCAGGGACGTTATAGTTACAAATTAGCATTTAAAAAACCTTTGAAATTCACTGAAAAAACCATAGGTTTTAGGGACAGTTATAGTTATTTGGACATTGCACTCGTACAAAACCCGTGAAATTCCCCCGTTATAGTTAGTCCAGCTAACTATAACTCGCGCCACCGCAATGCACTGCTGATGACGTCACATATTACATCACTCATGACATGGTCAGTGACATCACTGATGACATCACTGATGACATCTCAAATGACATCACTGATGACATCACTGATGACATCATCCAGTGACTTTGTGTTTCTGTAAAGTTTAAATATTTTTAATATATATAGGAAAAGACGTATTGAAGAATGAGTGGGTGTGTAAGTGTCTGTATGGATGATTTAGTAGGTGCGTGACTGACTCTATAAGTGAGTGATTTAACGTATCTTACTGAATGCATGGGTTAGTGACTAAACTGGGTGAATGTCTGTATCCGTCTGTCTGTTGCTGTGTAAGTGGCTGCATGTGTTTGTGAATAGCTACATGAGTGTCTATATGAGTTATTGAATGCTTGTGTGAGTATCTGTATGGGTGCCTGAGTGTTTGTGTGGGAGGGGTGTGTGCGACTCTGTGCATAGATGTGTGAGTGGGTGATTCACTGGGTGGATGGTTTAAAGAGTGCATCTGTGATAGACTGTATGGGTGGGTAAGTGTGTGTAAGAGTGTGTTAGTGAGTGAATGTTTGTCCCAGTGGTACATGTGTGAGTAACTACATATGTGAAAGGCAGTATATATGTGTGTTGGAGTATATAAATAGCTATAAGCAAGAGTGAGTGATTGTGATAGTGGCTGTATGGATGAGTGTGTGCTTGTATCAGTGATTGTATAAGAGCGTAAGAATGTGCTAGTATTTGTATGAGTAAGTGAGCTGGTGTGTGTATAACTGTATAGGTGAGTAAATGGTAGTGTGTTTAATTATTTGCATGACTGACTAGGTGTGTGAGTACCTCTATGGATGAGTGGCGGTGTTTGAGTGTCTATATAGGAGTATGAGTGCATATGATAGTCCTCTACTGAGTGACCGTAAGTATGAGTGACTGTACGGGTGAGTGAGTGGATGTGTGCGTAGACCTAAGAATCAGTGAGTGGGTATGTAGTTATTGGTGTTGGAGTGTCTATGGTTTTGCGAATGGCAGTCTGTAATTTAGAGTGGGTGTTTCAAAGGTTATATTAGGGTGTGAGAAGATGCATGAAATTATCACGTGGATGATGTCATCAGTGATGTCATTTGAGATGTCATCAGTGATGTCATCAGTGATGTCACTGACCATGTCATGAGTGATGTAATATGTGACGTCATCAGCAGTGCATTGCGGGCGCGAGTTATAGTTAGCTGGACTAACTATAACGGGGGAATTTCACGGGTTTTGTACGAGTGCAATGTCCAAATAACTATAACTGTCCCTAAAACCTATGGTTTTTTCAGTGAATTTCAAAGGTTTTTAAATGCTAATTTGTAACTATAACGTCCCTGAAACCTATGGTTTTTTCAGTGAATTTCAAAGATTTTTTAAATGCTAATTTGTAACTATAACATGTCTGAAACCTACGGTTTTTTCAGTGAATTTCAAAGGTTTTGTAAATGACAATTTTTAAATGTATTAATTGTTATATACATTTTTTTCATACTGATTTCCAAATGGTTTAGAAACAATTTCTTTTTACATATTTTATTTTTTAAATTACATTGTAATTACATTATACATTACATTACAAAAAATACTTTCTCAGAATGAATTACTTTAGTTTAAATACTTTGCACATAGGCAATAGACTTTTAAGTACAGTAGTTACAGTTGTTGCAATGGGCAACACATTTTCAAACACAATGCAACATTCAGCTCAATGTGAATTTCTAGTTAAATGCAATTAGTTACTTTATGGATTACTTTTCTAACCACAGGACTGGATCCTAGATTCAGTCCTGGGACATCTCCTGTAAACAGTTGAGTAAAAGCGTTTTGGTTACAGTAGTGATTTTTAAGGAATATTATTGTATTTTAAAAGTTGACACTTAGAAACTTTTTCTCATAGAATCACCAATGTTATCCTATGGAAGGAAATTCACTTAGCAGGTAAAAACTGTTATCGTTACTTTTTCTTACTCAGTGTTGGATCCTGGATCCAGCACTGGTGCATCTCCTGTAAACAGTTGAAAGAATGCGTTTAAGTCATACAGGCGATTTTTAAGGAATATTTGTAGTTTGTGAAAATCGACACTTTGAAAGTTTTCTGCTGAAAACCAGACAATGGATTCCTATGGAAGAAAATATAAGTTACTGGTAAGTACGGTTAAAATTACTTTTCAGGGTCAGTGCTGGGCTGAAAGATGCAGCACTGAGGTTCTCTCCTGATAACAGGTGAGTAAATTGGAATTCGTATTTCGGCTGATTTTAGAGGAATATTTGTATAGTTTCAAAACTCAACACTTAGAAGAATTTCCAAGTAAAACGCAGGCAATGTTAGCCTATGGAAGGAAATTCAAGTTACTGGTAAGTACGGTTAAAATTACTTTTGAGGATCAGTACTGGGCTGAAAGATGCAGCACTGAGGTCTCTCCTGATAACAGGTGAGTAAATCGGAATTCGTATTTCGGCTGATTTTAGAGGAATATTTTAAAGTTCCAAAACTCCACACTTAGAAGAATTTCCAAGTGAAACCAGTCAATGTTAGCCTATGAAGGAAATTCAAGTTACCGGTAAGTACGGTTAAAATTACTTTTCAGGACCAGTACTGGGCTGAAAGATGCAGCACTGAGGTCTCTCCTGATAACAGGTGAGTAAATCGGAATTCGTATTTCGGCTGATTTTAGAGGAATATTTTAAAGTTCCAAAACTCCACACTTAGAAGAATTTCCAAGTGAAACCAGTCAATGTTAGCCTATGAAGGAAATTCAAGTTACCGGTAAGTACGGTTAAAATTACTTTTGAGGATCAGTACTGGGCTGAAAGATGCAGCACTGAGGTCTCTCCTGATAACAGGTGAGTAAATCGGAATTCGGATTTCGGCTGATTTTAGAGGAATATTTGCACAATGGTGAAGGGAGGGGCGGGGCCTGAGGTGACATCTGTGCAAACGCGCCCCGTGGTGCGTTTTAAGTTGGGGGATTAAGTCCCCTTGAATCATGAGGGTCCCTACGGGCCAACTAGCCCACCAGGAACCTCCAGTATGCGCCAGGGGCTGCGTTGCAGAGACATGTACAGAGGCCACACCACTTTTACACCTCTCTGCAACGCAGCTCTGTGGCGCTTTCTGGACGTACCTGTTGGGCTAGTTGGCCCCCAGGGACCCTCAGGATTGAGAGGATTTAATTCCCCATCTTAAAACGCGCCACGGGGCCTGTTTGCACACATGTCACCTGAAGCCCCGCCCCTCCCTTCACCACTGTGCAAGCGCGCCCGTGGCGCGTTTTAAGTCGGGGATTAACTCCCTTGAATCCTGAGGGTCCCTGGGGTGCAACTAGCCCACCATATACCTCCAAAAGCGCCATAGAGCTGCGTTGCAGAGAGGTGTAAAAAGGGGCGTGGCCTCTGTACACCTCTCTGCAAGGCAGCCCCTGGCGCATACTGGAGGTTCCTGGTGGGCTAGTTGGCCCCCAGGGACCCCCAGTATTCAAGGGAATTCGTTCCCCCTCTGCAAACGCGCCAGGGGCGCGTTTGCAGAGTGGTGCAAGGAAGGGGGCGAGGCCTGCTGGAGACCCGATCGTTCTTTTTTTTTCTGATTTTTTTGTCCCATCCCCTGAAGGGAAGGGCTGTGTGGCCCCCTTCCTTTTTCCTATTTTTAGGCCCTGGGGACCCCATCCCCCAGGGCCTTACCCCTTTTTTTAAATTAAAATTAAAAAAAAACGCGGAAGGGGGCCGCGTGGCCCCCTTCCCTGGGCCTGTATTGGCCCGGGGACCCCATCCCCCGGGGCATGGCCTGTTTTTTTTTATTTGGAGGGGGATGCGTGGCCCCCTCCTCAGGCCATTTAAGGCCCGGGGACCCCATCCCCGGGGCCGGCCTTGCACTTTTTAAAAAAAAATTTACTTTGGGGAGGGGGCTGTGTGGCCCCCTCCGTGGCCTCTTATGGCCCCGGGGACCCCATCCCCCGGGGCCTGGCCTCTCGTTGGGGACTGTGGGGGTCCCCAAACCCCCACAGTCCCGCCGGCTCCCGTGTCCTACGGGAGCCGGCATTGCTTTTACACATGGGGAGCAGCTAACATGCTGCTCCCCATGTGGAAAGCAATCGGCTTGGATATTGGAAGAGAGAGCAGGTTTCCTGCTCTCTCTTCCAATATCCAAGCAAGTTTGCAATGATAGGACGCGAAGCCGCGAGGCTCCCGTCCTGTCATTGCAAACAGCAGTGTCCCGGGGTAGGCACCCGGGACACTGCAGGAGCCGACCCTGGGGGGTGGTGGTCCCCAGGGCCATCAAGGGCTCCAGGAGGGGGCCGCGCGGCCCCCTCTCATTCAGTGCACAGCCCCGGGGAGGTGGTGGTCCCCGGGGCTCTGGGGGTCCAAAACGGACCCCCATTGTAATTTCTTAGTGCCCCGGGAGGTGGTGGTCCCGGGGCATGTGAGGCTGGAGCCCCCACACAGGTTTTTAATTAAAAAGAAGCCCGGGGAGGTGGTGGTCCCCGGGGCTGCGGAAGGCTCAGATCCCTCCCGCACCATTCTACATAAAGCCCCGGGGGTGGTGGTCCCCGGGCTTGGGGGCCCTTAGAGGCCCCCACACATAAAATTAACCCCCCAGCATGCCCCCGGGACTTGGCCCACCCGGGGCCAGTGCTATCGAGCGCGGGACCGCGCTTGTTTTTCGGCAGGGTTCGCGCTCCCTGAGCGCATCCTGCCGATTTTTATTTTTTTTTATATTTTTGCCCAGGGGTCCTTGTGGGACCCCCTGAGCAGACCTAGGGGTCAGGGTGTTTCTACCCTGCCCCTTTGTGCGCTTTGCGCACTTGTTTCTGTCCTCGGTTCTACCGAGGGACAAAATGGCTGCCAACACTTCCTGATTTGGAGTGTTGACAGCCAATTAACGTAAAGCTCGTGCTCGGAGGATCCGCGGCCTAGATATATCTATCTTTTTACTTTTCATTTTCTCAGCAACTACTGAACGGATTTACACCATTTAACAAAAGGGTTCTTTCTGAACCAAGAACTACCTCTTTGCCAAATTTGGTGTAATTCCGTTCAGCAGTTCGGGCTGTAGCCGTGTCTAAAGTTTCCTATGGAAAATTGCATGGGGAAAATGCGTTTTGGGACCCCCTTTTTCTCGGCCCCCGCTTGACGAATCCCCGAGACTTTCAGGGTAGGAGCGGACCGGAGCGGGCCACAAAGTTTGAAAATTTTGCGAAGATACGTCAACCGGCAAGAGAGTTATTTCAAATAGAATGTCGCGGATTTCCTATGGATAATAGGTTGTAACTATAACTATCTACTGGCGACCGCCAGTAGATAATATATATATATATATATATATATATATATATATATATATATATATATATATATATAACATTCTTAAACTTTTTTAAAACACTCACAGTCAATGGAAGATGTCATCAGTGATGTAATCAGTGATGTCACTGACCATATCATGAGTGATATAATATGTGATGTCATCAGCAGTGCATTGCGGGGTGCAAGTTATAGTTAGCTCAGCTAACGGCTGAATTTCCCTGGTTTTGTACGAGTGAAATGTCAGCCTAACTATAACGTCCCTGAAATCTGTAGTTTGTTCAGTGACTTTTTAAGGTTTTTTAAAATGCAAATTCCTAACTATAACGTCCCTGAAACCTTTTTCTGTGAATATCCATATATATATTTTAAACCAAAGATGCCCAAAGCATTAAGATGCACTCTGCAGCAGATCATAATTTAATGGCAAAACCGGAATAGTCACACAGCTTAATTTATCAAGCCTTACGCGTTTCAGACCTCCTGGTCCTTGGTCACAGGCTGGGATTCAACTTTGCAGTGCCACATGATTAGCTTCTTTGTTACCTCCCAGTGGGGCCTCACAGGTGAGTACAATTAGTATTGCATTGTGGGACATGTAGTATTTCCCCTTTATATTGAAGCCTTTCTCTGTTCTGCGCTGTTGCTCCATAAGTGTAATTTATTGTTCTTAGCCCTCCAGTGGGCCTCTGCATGTCACCGCCAGTCTCAAATCATTTCCTGCCCATCTGCTGCTCTGACAAAGAGGCTCGGAAAGTTCCATACCCCTGCAGCTCCTCACATATTAATGGGATGGTGCTGTCTTCACAGCAGGACGGCCGTGTCATTTATTTTAAACCAAAGATGCCCAAAGCATTAAGACAGACTCTGCAGCAGATCATAATTTAATGGCAAAACCGGCATAGTCACACAGCTTAATTTGTCAAGCCTTACGCGTTTCAGACCTCCTGGTCCTTGGTGATAGGCTGGGATTCAACTTTGCAGTGCCACGTGATTAGCTTCTTTGTTACCTCCCAGTGGGGCCTCACAGGTGTCTGCCTTGGTGGAGGTTTCGGAGGCAATTAGGGGGTGCCTGGACGCCGGCGGGAGGGCAGCATTAATTTTGCTTGACCTCTCGGCGGTGTTCGACACTGTCCCTCACTCTCTCCTCCTCGCGCGTCTAACCGAGATCGGTGTGTCGGGCACTGTTTGGGGCTGGCTCAGGTCCTTCTTGGAAGGTCGGGCTCAGCAGATCTGGCTTCCACCGTCCTCTTCTTCTTCCCAGTTAGTGACCACAGGAGTCCCCCAGGGGTCCTCCCTTAGACCCCCTTCTTTTTAACATTTATGTTACACCTTTGGTGTACTTGGCAGAGGACCTTGGGGCTAAGGTTATGGCTTACGCTGATGACACCCAGCCTCTTTTTACTTGGGATAAGAATGTGGACTCTGTTTCCTCCGCTCAACACTGCTTGTCTTCTATTTTTAACTGGCTAGCTGCTGCGCAACTCAAGTGCAATGAAGAGAAGTTGGAGATTTTCCTTTTTGGAAAGTTTCCTTCCAATTTTAAGGAAACTCTTTGGCCACCTGAGTTCCCTCTTCCCACCTCGACAGGGAAGCCCGCCAAGAATCTGGGGGTGTGGTTTGAGGAGAACCTTTCCTTTTCTACTCAGATCAGGAAACTTGCAGGGACCTGTTTTGGCCTTTTGAAAACCTTAAGGAAGTTTCTCCCTCTCCTGCCTAGGGCGGCGAAAGAATCTGTTATCTGCGTCCTTATTCTGTCTCGGCTGGACTACGCTAACGCCCTTTACGTTGGCATCCCGGGCTATCTGTTAAAAAAGATTCAGGTGGTCCAAAATGCAGCAGCCAGACTTCTTCTTGAGATTCCCGCTAGGATTAGCGTGAGATCACAGCTACGCTCTCTGCACTGGCTTCCTGTAGCCGAACGGGTCAAATTTAAATCTTTAGTTATGGCCCATCGTGCTCTTTATGGTCATGGCCCTATCTACCTGCAAAAACGCTTTTCTTTTTATACTCCAGCGCGACACCAGCGTTCCATGTCCCAGTGCCTCACCCAGGTCCCCCGCTTTAAATATCAGAGGCTTGGAGGCAGCTCTCTTGCCTGGAAAGTTGCTGTTGCATGGAACGCTCTTTCTCTCGCTCTTCGGAACATTCAGGACCCGCTGATTTTCAAGAATAACCTGAAAACACATCTCTTTGTTTAGTACCAGACTTCTGCCCCTCATTGCTTCGCGCCGGGACACTCATGAGTATCTGTGAGCGCTACAAATCAAAATAACATAACATAACATAACATAATATGTGTATTTATATATATATATATTTTTTAAATATAAACATGGAGTTGCGTACCGGACGCGAATCCCTGTACATTGCCAAGCGTTAGTTTCTGATCCACGCACGGAACGCGGGTCCTGCGTGATTTTTCACATATATATTTTTCATATATATAGACAATAATAATATTAAGTTGAACGTTAGAGGTTTGTTAAGATAGTTACTAAACTTGTATATTAATAAATGAAAGTTATTAAAATGTTTTTTGAACAGTAATTTCAGGAGTCACGGTACGTCCGCATAGATCGCAACTTCGGGATTCGCCTAGGGGACGCGAATCTAACATTTTTTTTTAAACAATATTATATATTAATATAGCTTTATTTAATTTATTTGAAATAAAGAGATACACTTATGTGTAATTAAAATATTACCAGATAGTACTAAATATTGTTTAAATGTAAAATTGAAAGAAGGTGCGGAATCGTGTCTGGTACGTGGTGGTTCCTCGAAGGGGTCACGCACCCCATGTGACACAAAAAGAAACTTTTATTGGTTAAAGATCCTGTCATCCTAAGTTTGCTAGATCCCACCCTCTTTCTTCAAATTTTGGGTGTGGTTGGCAACAGCCATACTTTTTGAGGAGCTTTCAATTTGGGAGTTTTTTTGGTGTTTTGGAGGTTTTACTTACAAATTTGAAAATGGCAACTGCAAAGGATCTGCCGGAGGAGGAAGAGATCCTTCAGGTGGAAGAAGACGACACACGCCTCAAAAGAAAGAGAGTGTGGTATGGGAATTATTTTCCATACCTGAAGGACAAAAGAAGGTGAATGCACAAAACGTTATGTGCAACATCTGCAAAAAGGTGCTGTCCCGAGGATAGGACAAAAAATACTCTTGCGGTACATCGTCGATGTACAAACATCTCAGAACAATGCATGAGAAGAGGCTTGCAAGAGCTGAATTTGCAAGAGCAAATGAAGGCAGCCAAGATCTTCAACCTTCTACTTCTCAAGCTGGTGACAGATTGCAGTCCATACCACCAACTCGTCCTGATTTTGAAAAGGCAGGACTTTCTTGTCCAAAGTGCATTACTGTGCTGAGCATTGGGGAACAGGTTGTCCAAACAATGTCGGACACAATTAACAATCACCGTTGTTAAATTCTTTTTTCCCCCATTTACACATGCTGTTATGTGCTTGTTTTTTTGTTTACATTTTTATTGATAAAATCTTAAAAATACCAAAAAAACACAAATTTGTTAAAAAATATATATATATATATAAAATAGTTTTAAAAAAAGAAGAAAACAAACGGGTCTTACGGAACCAACTATTCTGGTTTAAAAAAGAAAAGCTACATGTAGTATGAATACATGAGTCGATGGATAGTGTCTGTGTGATTGCAAGAGTGTGTACATAGAGTCTCAGTGATTGCATGAGTGCATGCATAGTGCCTGGGTGATTGCATGAGTGCAGGGATAGTGCCTGAATGAATGGATGAGTGCATGGGTAGTGCCTGAGTAAATGGTTGAGTGGAAGAGTACTGCCTGAGTTATTGCATGAGTACATGGGTAGTGTCTGGGTAATTGCATAAGTGCAGGGGTAGTGCCTGGATGATTGGATACGTGCATGGGAAGTACCTGAGTGAAAGTATGAGTGCAAGGCTAATGCTTGGGTCATTGGATGAGTGCATAGGTAGTGCCTGAGGGAATGGATGAGTGCATGGGTAGTGCCTGAGTGAATGGTTGAGTGCATAGGGAGTGCCTGGGTGACTGCATACATGCAGGGGTATTGCCTTGGTGATTGGCGGAGTGCATGGGTAGTGCCTGAGTGACTTCATGAGTGCAAGGATAATATCTGGGTGCTTAGATCAGTGCATGGGTAGTGCCTGAATAAAAGGATGACTGCAAGAGTAATGCATGGGTCATTGCATGAGTGCATGTGTAGTACCTGGGTAATTGCATGAGTGCAGCAGTAGTGCCTAGGTGATTGTACGAGTGCTTGGGAAGTACCTGAGTGAAATTATGAGTACAAGGCTAATGCCTGGGTCATTGGATGAGTGCACAGGTAGTGCCTAAGTGAATTAATGAGTGCATGGGTAGTGCCTGAGTGAATGGTTGAGTGCAAGAGTAGTGTCTGAGTGATTGCATGAGTGAATGAACAGTGCCTGGGGGTGCATAAGTGCAGGGGTACTGCCTGGGTGATTAGATGAGTGCCTGTGTAGTGCCTGAGTGATTGCATGAGTACATGTGTAGTGCCTGGGTGCTTAGATCAGTGTGTGGGTAGTGACTGAGTAAAAGAATGACTGCAAGAGTAATCCCTGGGTTATTGGATGAGTGCATGGGTAGTGCCTGAATGATTTCATAAGTACATGGGAAGTGCCTGGGTGATTTGCATGAGTGCAGGGGTAGTGTCTTGGTGATTGCATGAGTGCATGGGAAGTACCTAAGTGAAAGTATGAGTGCAAGGCTAATGCTTAGGTGAATGAATGAGTGCAGGGGTGGTGTCTGAGTGAGTGGATGAGTGCATGGGTAGTGCCTTAGTGAATGGTTGAGTGTATGAGTAGTGCCTGAATGATTGCATGAGTGCATGGGTAGTGCCTGGGTGATTGCATGAGTGCAGGGGTAGTGCCTGTGTAATTGGATGAGTGTATGGGTAGTGCCTGAGTGGAAGGATGTGTGCAAGGGTAATGCCTGGATCATTGGATGAGTGCATAGGTACTGCCTGAGTGAATGGACAAGTGCAAGAGTAGTGCCTGAGTGATTGTATGAGTACATGGGCAGTGCCTGGGTGATTGCATGAGTGCAGAGGCACTGCCTGGGTTATTGGAGGAGTGCATGGGTGGTGCCTGAGTGACTTTATGAGTGCAAGGGTAATGACTGGTTGCTTAGATCAGTGTGTGGGTAGTGCCTGAGTAAAATAATGACTGCAAGAGTAAACCCTGGGTCATTGGATGAGTGCATGGTTAGTGCCTGGATAATTGCTTAAGTATATGGGTAGTAACTGGGTGAATGCATGAGTGCAGGGGTAGTGCCTCAGTGATTGTATGAGGGCATGGGAAGTACCTAAGTGAATGTATGAGTGCAAGGCTAATGTCTGGGTCATTTGATGAGTACAGGGGTAGTGTCTGAGTGAATGTATCAGTGCATGAGAAGTGCCTGAGTGAATCATTGAGTGCAAGAGTAGTGCCTAAGTGATTGCATGAGTGCATGGGTAGTGCCAGAGTGATTCCATGAGTGCAGGGGTAGTGCCTGGGTGATTGTATGAGTGTATGGGTAGTGCCTGATTGGAAGGATGGATGCAAGGGTAATGCCTGGGTCATTGGATGAGTGTATAGGTAGTGCCTGAGTGAATGGATGAGTGTGGATGAGTGCATGACTAGTGCCTGAGTGAATGGTTGAGTGCAAGAGTAGTGCCTGAGTGATTGGACAAGTGCATGGACAATGCCTGGGTGATTGCATAAGTGCAGGAGTAATGCCTGGGTGATTGGATCAGTGCGTGGGTAGTGCCTGAGTAATTAAATGACTGCAAGAGTAATCCCTGGGTCATTGGATGAGTGCATGGGTAGTGCCTGAATGATTGCATAAGTACCTGAGAAGTGCATGGGTGATTGCATGAGTGCAGGGGTAGTGCCTCGGTGATTGTATGAGTGCATGGGAAGAACCTGAGTGAAAGTATGAGAGCAAGGCTAATGCCTGGGTCAATGAATGAGTGCAGGAGTAGTGTCTGAGTGAATGGATGAGTGAATGGGTAGTGCCTAAGTGAATGGTTGATTGTAAGAGTAGTGCCTGAATGATTGCATGAGTGCATAGGTAGTGCCTGGGTGATTGCATAAGTGCAGGGGTAGTGCCTGTGTGATTGGATGAGTGTACAGGTAGTGCCTGAGTGCAGGGATGGGTGCAAGAGAAAATGCCTGGGCCATTGGATGAGTGCATAGGTAGTGCCTGAGTGAATGGATGAGTACATGGGTAGTGCCTCAGTGAATAGTTGAGTGCAAGAGTAGTGCCTGAGTAATTGCATCAGTGCATGGGCAATGATTGGGGGATTGCATAAGTGCAGGAGTACTGCCTGGGTGATTGGATGAGTGCATGGGTAGTGCCTGAGTGACTTTATGAGTGCAAGGGTAATGACTGGGTGCTTAGATCAGTGTGCGGGTAGTGCCTGAGTAAAAGAATGACTGCAAGAGTAATCCCTGGGTCAATGGATGAGTGCATGGGTAGTGCCTGAATTATTGCATAAGTACCTGAGAAGTGCCTGGGTGATTGCATGAGTGCAAGGGTAGTGCCTCGGTGAATGTTTGAGTGCATGGGAAGTACCTGAGTGAAAGTATGAGTGCAAGGCTAATGCCTGGGTCATTGGATGAGTGCAGGGGTAGTGCCTGAGTGAATGGTTGAATGCAAGAGTAGTGCCTAAGGTATTGCATGAGTGCATGGTTAGTACCTGGGTGATTGCATGAGTGCAGGGGTAGTGCCTGGGTGATTGGATGAGTGTATGGGTAGTGCCTGAGTGAATGGTTGAGTGCAAGAGTAGTGCCTAAGTGATTGCATGAGTGCATGGGCAGTGCCTGGGTGATTGCATAAGTGCAGGAGTACTGCCTGGGTGATTGGATGAGTTCATGGGTAGTGCCTGAGTGACTTTCTGAGTGCAAGGGTAATGGCTGGGTGCTTAGATCAGTGTGTGGGTAGTGCCTGAGTAAAAGAATGACTGCAAGAGTTATCACTGAGTCATTGGATGAGTACATGGGCAGTGCCTGGGTGATTGCATGAGTGCAGGGGTAGTGCCTCGCTGATTGTATGAGTGCATGGGAAGAATCTGGGTGAAAGTATGAGTGCAAGTCTAATGCCTGGGTCATTGGATGAGTGTATGGGTAGTCCTTGAGGGAATGGATGAGTGCATGGGTAGTGCCTGAGTGAATGGTTGAGTGCAAGAGTAGTACCTGAATGATTGCATAAGTACATGGGTAGTGCCTGGGTGATTGCATGAGTGCAGGGGTAGTGTCTGAGTGAATGGATGAGTGCATGCGTAGTGCTGAGTGAATGGTTGAGTGCAAGCATAGTTCCTAAGTGATTGCATGAGTGCATGGATAGTGCATGGGTGATTGTATGAGTGCACGGGGTAGTGCCTGTGTGATTGCCTGAGTGCAGGGGTAGTGCCTGGATGATTGGATGAGTGTATGGGTAGTGCCTGAGTAAAAGTATGGCTGCAAGGGTAATGTCTGGGTTATCCTATTAGTGTAAGAGTTGTGCTTGAGAGAATGGATGAGTGCATGGGTAGTGTCTATGTGAAAGAATGACTGTCTGGCTGATTGCATGAGCAACATGATGATAGTTTTCAAATAGTGTAAAGGATCAACATTATTTATATTAGAAACAAATAACATATAATTAAACTTTAAACATTTTTTTCACGTTATCATGCATATTATATTATGTATTCTAACCTTTCAAGTTATTTAGATACATTACTCAGTAGAAGTATTTTAGAGTAGTATTGTCGTAAACAGCATTAAAAGTCTTTTCAAACTTCAACAGTAGCTACTATAAAGAAGAAAAACTGTTATTTAATTATAATATATTACATAAATTATAATATTATATTTTTAAGAACACAACATAAATTTAGAATTACATAACATTTTCAGTTTCCCTTTTATGCTGTTCTCAGATTCCACGTAACTTCACCATACACAGTGATTTCAATGCAGTATCATCATTGAACAGAGGGGAAAAAACAATCAAATTGATTGTAAAAAAATAAATCAGCGTAGAGCATCATTTTCATTATGTGTAGCTATGTGTTTTTACATCCACACTTTGTTAATTACTTCCTTCATCTACATTAACTCTATTATTTATTTCAAATACATTTGCCAAAATGTAGACTCTCATTTACATCTGGTATAATATAGACAACAAATATATAAACTATTTCCTTTTAAACACAATTTTCCAAATGCAATATCAATTAGCACAAATAATATTCCAAACACTAATTATAAATACTAATAGTTTGCACTCCTGTCTACTTTCTGTTCACATCTTCCTAATAGGCCGAATGATGTACTCAAAACTTTGACTTAAAAAAACAAATATGACTTTGGTAATTCATAATGCAATCTAGGTTTGAATTCCAAGTGGGCATCATTGCAATGTGTCCATCTTTCATTACACTTTAAATACACAGTATAGTGTCCAGATGTTGTAGTAGGTCCATCATGGAAAATAATAGTCACTGCTATAAAGGTTCTTTCTGAAATAGGTATTTGACTTGCATTAAAAAATTTAATTTTGGTTTCCAATTTTCTTCCATTTGCTCTACAACGTTGTAGCATTAAAATCAGATATTTCCCAAATCTTTTTATATGTAATGTAGACAACATCTCTGATCTACAATGCGAACATCTCATGTTCTGATTGGCATTTTGTATCAATTTGTTAAAAGGTACTGATTTGCAGTCTGGTATCATCAAGTATATGAATCGTTCTGTTTGTATTTCAGTGGTAGAAGTAAATGAACACTTTTCACATTTATGATCCCATCTGTAACTTAGTCCAAGTAAGTTTTCAATCTGTATTCCTTCATGTTCTAAAACTCCAAGCATAAGGATTAGAAATTCTTGTGCATCGTGTTGTATATTAAGAGTAAATGACAAAGAACCAGTACATATATCCAAAAGATGCCGAATGCCAGAAGCAGTATGGATTTTACTTCTGTCTGTTACCAACTGTTGAAATACATGATGTAGTAAAGAACAGAATATTTTTTCACGATTGACCATGATTTCATGATGAAGATCTTGTAGATAAAACACAACATTCAGAATCACATTAGCATAACAGTTGATACTTGAACTATTTTCCAACTGGTATCTTTCAATGTCATCAACAGTTTCCATTCTATTTTTCTTTACGCCTTCAAGTTTCTTTTCATTTGTTTTCTTTTTTTGAACCTCAATTGCATCTTTGACATATTTCCGTTTTGGCCACACTATACGATTCTCATATATGGGATATTCACCTAAATCAGGAGTATAACGTCTTCTTAAACGATTGTACTCTCTTACACAATTTGCACCTGCTTCCTCTGCTTCCTCTTTTTTTCCACTTCTGTCTTGTAGCATTTTTGTATTCTTTAGGGGTTCTTCTATGTTTTTATTCTCGTCGTTCTGCTTGTCCGCAATTATGGGTTTTATTTTCCCTATTAGTTGGACTGCCCCTAGTATGCCAGTAAGGATTTCCAGGAGAGTGGCCAATTTATCAATGATTTTACTACAGCCGCAGTTTACAAAATGTTTTGGTGCACTTTCTTGCGCCTTAATATTATTTCCTTTTTTGATTAGGGTTGTTATTAATTCCAATTTTGTATTTATTCCCGCAATGTGTTCTGCAATCAGGTTCATTAGATCGATCTGGACCTCCATTTTGTCTGATTGGAAGTTTAGTACCCTTATAGCTTGCTCCAAGGTACTCAGCAGGGTTTGGCTCCATTGGGCGATTGGAATCCCTTGGGAGGACGTTACTGATGGTCCGGTAGATATTTCTATTCTACTTACTGATTAGATTGTTATTGGTGATGACTGGCTTATCTGGTTGGTTGTTGTTTGAAAACCTCTGTCTTTTGAGTTTTCCTCTGGCTGATCTTTGCTGGGCGTCAGTTTTAAGGGGGTGGAAACAACCCCCCCTTTCTCCCCGACTTTCCTTCCCACTGATGTAGTTATCTGGAGGTGTTTCCCAGAGTTAACTATGTCAGTTGCATCTTGTTTTAACGTGTTTATTTCCAGGATTTGGAGAAGATTGGCATCATAAGAAAAGGAAAAAGAACGGGTCCAAGCATCATCCGGTGGTTCTGCCTGAGTACGGATAATGTCTGTGTGCCTTCTTTGGAGGCTTCTTTGGTGCCCAAGTGTATGCTTCTTGCTGTTTCCTTGGTCTGATCCCGCATGGATTCATTCTGATGTACCTGAGCGGTTGTTGTTATCTGTCTGCTTGGTAGAGTTGTCCCCTGTGGGGCAAGATCCTCTGTGCAGGCTTCGCTTCGATATATCTGGGTATGCGATAGACTTATTTATGGATGGATTGTCTCGTCCTGTGGTTTTGGCGATTACATTTTTTCTCCATTTTATTAGGGACTATTGGGCTAGGTAATCCGGATACCTCGTCCATTGGGGTGTATATAGCGGCCATTGGGTCTTTTAGAAAAAATAATTTCTGTTTGCCGTTTTTCTTGCCAAAGTTAAAAAGTGTTGGTTCTGCCTGGCGGATCTTTCCTGATTTCATCTTCCTCTGTATGAGTTTCTGTTTGACTCTTGAGGCTTTTGAGGTCCCTTGTACCAATATTCGTGGAGTGGGTTTTAAAAAAAAAAAATGTTATGAGTGTACGATACAGCAGTCGCATGTCGCGTGTGCAACCGGTATCACCCACGTCCCTGCTCCATTCCAGACTCCAACGTGCTGGAAGGGGGGACTGATGGTGAATTTAGGGAACACTATTCGCGGCCCCTGCCGTTCTGATGCTTAGTCTGCTTATATTTGGAGATTGACAATTGGGCAGAATATAGCAGGAGAATGTAACAAGCAAACCGTGGCTGGTGTTGAACGCCTCCTAGTGCAAAGAGGACAGCTGAGGCGGCAAGCAAACCGCGATGTATTCTGGTACTTTGAGTCCCTGCCCCTTCCTGCTACCAGGGGTAATAGGTGGTCTCCTACAGTCTCCCACACTATGGGAGACTATGCCAGTTTTTGCTAGTTCTTTTTTTTTTTACGCCTCCTGGCGCAACGGTGGGTGCAGAGGCGGCAAGCAAGCCTCGTACTCTATAGGGGCAGTGCAAAGGATGAGCTGTCTCTCACATACCGGGCCGGTTGTGTGCTCCTAGTACCTGGTACAGCGGGAGTTATGGTGTGGTTTTTTTGTGGTTTTTTGGGGGGGCTGGCTACGAGGACAGTAGGGGCATCTGGCCGCAATTAAATGTTTTCCTCCAAACAGAACGTCGTAATCTGTTTTTAAAATCTGTTGCATTTTTAAATGTACAAAGGCAAGCATTAAGTTTGAGACCATGCTCACCTCATCAATGATTAAAAGTTTCATTTTCTTCAGTACTCATGAGATTTCATAACAAGCTTCTCCAGATAGCATCTGATATTCCAATTTATTATCATGTTCAACTGGTAGCATAAGTAATCTATGCAAAGTGATCCCTTTAATGTTGTGTGCTGCTAATCCAGTTGGAGCTGTTACAACACAAGATAAATGTGATTCTGTAGTTTAGTGTAGATAACTGGTCAAAACTTTAATTAAGAAACTTTTTCCTGTTCCAGCTTGACCACTGATGTACATTAGAATAGGTATAAATGATGAAAATTGGCATTCTTTTTTTCGTGCAGCAAACCATGTTGTATCTGTTCTTTGACTTGTAGATACATTTCTTTCTGTTCAATATTTAGTTGTTCTGCTAACTGTTCCAAATGAATAATATCCTGTTGTACTTGTTGCATGGCAGTTTTTACCTCATTCATGGCTGTTGCTGCTTCATTTCGGACAATTGGTTGTCCCAGTGGAATCATGACTCAGTGGACCAGAACTTTGACTATCTTGAGAACTTTCTCTAGCTATTTAAGCGGCAATAGTACTTTCTTGTTCAATCTCATCATTTAACATTTGTAGATATGCTGGGAAAATTGTGCACTGAATACTATCTTTACTTGCATTAAAAGAATCTTCATAGCAGTCAAAATGTCCAAGTAATTCCGTTTCACTACACTAAGGCTTAAATAGTTGCAGAAGTGCTAAATAGAAAAATTCCCTCTTATCTGGACTATCGCAACTAAGTTTTCTGTGGTGAATAAGATTTCCTTTGGCATGTTCTACAAACATCCATCACATCCAATCACTGCATACTTTTCTTCTGTTATATTTTCTGTTACTTTTCTTTTACAGCTGTAATGTTGAAGTATTTCATTCAGACATAGATTTTTGAGATGTGGACTCCTTTTGGGATAGTATGTATCCAGCATATTAATTTTAACAATATCTGTACTATCTGGTTAATTCTCTGCTAAGTATTCGATTTCTTGTAAAGATATCAATACTCTATTTCGTGTGGAGGCAAGATCTAAACTTATCCAAATGATTCCTCTTGACTTTGAATATAAACTGGCAGAGCTCAAGCGATCTGAACATTCATAGGATCCAATCTCTCGATGAAAAAGCATTTTCAAGCTAAAGCTGTACAATTTCTTACTAAGACTCTTCACTTGTGAAATTTCTTCCCACATTTCTTTCATCTCTGCCTTTTCAGATTTGGTTATTTATGATGTAACATAGCGAGCAACAGCAATTGAATAATCTGCAACATATTGAATATCCATGTTTGCATTCTACATTTTCAAAATAACTGGATTGTAGTCATTAATGTACTTCGGTTCTTTTTAAGTTATTTGTATTCTTCGGAGATTTCTGAGTTATTGTATGCCTTACTGCTGACAAAAAACTATTTACTCTTTCTTCAGAAATTATTGGACGTGGGAATCCAAAATGACATTTTGTATTAAATTTCCCCTTTACACTTGTATTTTCGTTGACAGTATTTCCCATATCGATGACTTTGGAACCGTAAAACCTGGTGTCTCAAGTTCTTTTTCCTCCTCCTCTTGGAATGGCACATGTAACATACTGTTCGATGAAAGACAAAACAGTCTCATCAGCATCAGTTCCAAATTTTGGAGCATTCTTTATCCATAATAGCATGTGTATATGAGGAGCACCTCTGGCTTGGCACTCTTTTCACCAAAAGAAATCAGTAACTTCTCCAAGAGGGGGAATATTTTTATTGCAGATAAATTACATCATACTTTGAAACCTATGGTTAAAATACCTGCACACACTTACAGGATCCAAGGAACAGAGTTCTCCAGGTGTCTTCAATTAAATATTTTTAACATTTGAATTTGCTTCTTTTCGAAATTGAAGTAAATCGACCCACGCATATTCAGCACAGCTAAGTGTTACAAACTATGTAGGGGTACCTACGTTTCTTAACATACATTTAAGTTCACCGTGACGACAAAACCAATATTCATTGGTACCACGTTGACAGGCCAACAAATTAATTAAGTGAGATTCTAAATTTTAATCTCTTTGTTGAACTTTGTCCATGAATTCTTTTGCAGAAACATGTGGAAGATGAACTCCTGTTTTTAATATGTGATTCACTGCATATGAAAGTGTAGACAAATCACTTTCAAACAGAAGATGAAATATATATGGAATGCACTGTTGAAATTTTGGATCTTCAGAGTACAATCTTGTCGAGTGGCATTCTGAAGCTGGAAACCGTGCAACTCACTCATCAAATCGTCCACCTTCTCCAGTGGGGAATAGTTGTAGAAAACAGCGATCTTCTAAACTTTTTTCCCATACACTCATGGGAGTTCCCTTTGCTTCCTTCATTTGAAATAATTCAATACTGTTTTCAATCATTTCCTTCTAATGTAGAGGATGGATAGTATAATGGTCATAAACCTCTTCACTGTTGGACTTGTCCACTTTTTCTATTTGGCCACTTGAAATTTCTGTTTCATCTTCTAAGCATATTACCTGTTCATCAACATTTACATTCTTTTAATAAATATTATTCTGTACCAGGTATAATGTAGCCTTTTGAAGTTTATTAACATCTACAAACGCTTTCCAGATTTTTCGACACTTTGTTGGTACACCCTTTACTAGAATAACTACTGGCTTATTTTCATCCCTATCTACACCAACAGTTTCAATATTTTTCTTAAAATCTAAAGGTAAGTACACAACTCTTCCTTTTAGACCTCTTTGTAAATCTGCTGGTGGCAGCTTACCTGTTTTAGGCTCCATACGAACTATAGCCTGAAATGGGTGCACAGATTGAATAAGAATAGAGTCATATGCATTCAAATCTGCCAGTTCCTGAGGAATAACTACCAACTCTAAGTTGTTATGTACTGCTCTAGCTGGCATTTTGTTCTCTTCTAATTTGTTGTAACAATATTTACAAATAACTTGATCAGTAGCCAACTCAAACCGACCTTCTACCAACAATTAAGCACCAAATTGCTGCCACTTATCATTGTTTTCCTTTTCCTTTTCACTTTTGTAATATAAATCAACATTCCTAATTTGACTTCTATAGTGAGTACGTCAACAACAAATACAAACATAGTTTGGTTTTTCAGATGAAACTGTCTTACACTTTGTAATTTCTTCTGCAAACTCATCAATACTAATCTCTTTCACCTATTCTTCAACACCTACACTTAACAGGCTCTCACTTTCTCTACACTTCTCTTGTGAACCAAAAAAACGAAACTGTATATCATTACAAACTTTTTGTACATCTGATACTGAACCGTGCAAAAGAGCTGTGTTCATTTCACTTAAACATAATGCAGGAGTTTTACAAAGTAGAGTCTCCTTACTAACTTCCGCATTTCTATGTTGTGCACTGCTAATATTCTTAAATGAGGAAAAGTACTTTGACACACACTTTTCTTGAAAGACAAACCAGAGAATGATCCTGCAAATTAGTATATTTTCTTACTTTACATGGATCTAGTCCTTGTAACATCTTAGGGGTCGATTCCGATCTCGGCCGGAAGCGCACCGAATACGATTCGTCCGGAAAAAATACGAGCCGAACGCGGTTTTCCCGACCGATTCGAACAGTCGTCCGAGCGAGCAAGTACGATGCGCATTACTGCTAAAATTCTGACCCAGACGTACGTTACCATTCCAGCTCCAGTTCCCCGAACGAGCTGGATCCGTAAACGCCGATTTGAGTCGCACGGAAGTAAATACACAGCACCTTCCGGCCGGACTAGTACGATGCGCACTCCGTACGCGCCGAACTGGTCGCTACGTCCGGCACGTCAGAGCATCCGGGAGAGCTGCACATAAGTTCCGATTTGCGCCACAAGACGATCCACGGCTACGAGATGAACAAGTCAGCTACGAGTACGAGTCGAAGCCACGAGAAACCCGAACGAGACGAACTAACCATGAATCCCATCGCGCAGGTCCTACCAATACTGTACATCTATTACCGGAACCGGTACGGACGTGTACGGCGCAGACGGTAAGTCAGACACCCACCACACAAACAAACGACACGTACCCGACATATGTCACACACACATAGGGATGCAGAAATGACGTACACTAGCAACAGCAGAACCATAGGGGCGGGATGGCTATCACCAATGCCATACACACCCATAGGGGCCTGATGGCTACCACTACCACCACCCCTACTCATGGGGGGCTGGATGCCTGTCACTACTACCATCCCCACTCATAGGGGGATGGATGCCTACCACTACCACCACCCCTACTCATGGGGGCCTGGATGCCTAGCACTACCACCACCCCTACTCATGGGGGTCTGGATGCCTGTCACTACTACCATCCCCACTCATAGGGGGATGGATGCCTAGCACTACCACCACCCCTACTCATGGGGGCCTGGATGCATAGCTCTACCACCACCCCTACTCATGGGGGCCTGGATGCCTAGCACTACCACCACTCCTACTCATGGGGGGCTGGATGCCTGTCACTACTACCATCCCCACTCATAGGGGGATGGATGCCTACCACTACCACCACCCCTACTCATGGGGGCCTGGATGCCTAGCACTACCACCACCCCTACTCATGGGGGCCTGGATGCCTAGCACTACCACCACCCCTACTCATGGGGGCCTGGATGCCTAGCACTACCACCACCCCTACTCCTGGGGGGCTGGATGCCTGTCACTACTACCATCCCCACTCATAGGGGGATGGATGCCTACCACTACCACCACCCCTACTCATGGGGGCCTGGATGCCTAGCACTACCACCACCCCTACTCATGGGGGCCTGGATGCCTAGCACTACCACCACCCCTACTCATGGGGGGCTGGATGCCTGTCACTACTACCATCCCCACTCATAGGGGGATGGAAGCCTACCACTACCACCACCCCTACTCATGGGGGCCTGGATGCCTAGCACTACCACCACCCCTACTCATGGGGGCCTGGATGCCTAGCACTACCACCACCCCTACTCATGGGGGCCTGGATGCCTAGCACTACCACCACCCCTACTCCTGGGGGCTGGATGCCTGTCACTACTACCATCCCCACTCATAGGGGATGGATGCCTACCACTACCACCACCCCTACTCATGGGGGCCTGGATGCCTAGCACTACCACCACCCCTACTCATGGGGGCCTGGATGCCTAGCACTACCACCACCCCTACTCACGGGGGCCTGGATGCCTGTCACTACTACCATCCCCACTCATAGGATGGGTAATGCATGACACAACCAGCATACTCCAACATAAGGAATGTCAGCAAAAGACATCCCCCCAGCATCATGACAAGAGTGTGTAGTCTGTGTCAAATGCCTACAACACTGAACCTGACACAAATGCACAACGTGGACTTCTTCGTGGGTGCATACAATGTGACCCCCTATCACATGTGTCACACAAAAATGTGTGTGGCCTTCACAATGCAAGCAGACCATGACCACTGTGGTAATGGGGTCTAAACCCCCATCATCACAGTGAGCAAAAGGTAAGTGTGGGGTCCATAGCTGAAGCACAGTTTTGAACATTGTGGCAATGGGGTCTAAACCCCCATCATCACAGTGACCAAAAGGTAAGTGTTGTCATGGAAAAAGCTGCAACTGCCAAACAGCATGGATGATTCCTGGTCACAGAACAACAAACACATCAGTGGCCAAGTAGTGGTTGTGTCCCATAGCAACATAGATTGGGTGAGGCAAACAGTGCAGTGCAAATAAAACATACCTTTGGCCATGTGCAGACAAACATCACCCATGGGGGCTGACATTGTCTCCATTTATCAATTACACAATGCCAGAAGTGACCATCATAATGCAGACCCACATATCTGCACTAATGGACACACAAATGTAGATATCCTGTGGAGACTGTAGATGTGAGGTGAACAAATACCATACCATGGCAGCAATGGGACATACAAACCATGATTATTGTGCTGACCTAGGAGTCCCAGGGACAGCAGGGAAAATCCTCCAAACAACATACAGGCAATGGCACACTAAAGATATGCCAATGCAGTGGTGCAGATGCACAAACACAAACAGGCAGCCTCACACTGCATATCAAACACAACAGGTGATGGGGGTGTGTGCCAGTGTCCACAGGCAACCACACAACACATGAGGAGGCCTGAATTCCAACTACACAGATGTGTATACAGTGCCATACAAAAGTAACTCATGGATCGGATTCCCTATGTGGGCAATCAGGCATTGTTAGATGAGAGGGAGCCCAAATTACACATGTCACACAAGCTTGTAGGAACGGCAACTAACACAGCAAGAGACAGACCCACCACAGCACTACCCCCAGGGACCCCACATTGTGGTGACACTAGCCAGCATGATAATCCCACTGTGATGACAAAGGTAGATGTCGTTCACACTGTGAACCACAGCCATGTGTCCTGAGCAACAAACTACCATCACACCTACACAAGCACAAATCAATCAGCACGGCCTGCCAGCCAAGGCCAATATGGAGGTAGGGGTCTAGCCGTGCAACAACTCACATTTACACGCACTCAACACCACACACCTTGATCTCCACCAATGTGCAGCAGTGAAGCTCACATGGACTGGTGACATTGCACATGCACCCATGACAATCCCAGGGGTGGTGGTGGGAACTAAGGTGCAGAAACCCATCACACATGGCCAGTCAACAAGACTCGAGAATGTCTGACACACTGCACAGTACGCGGTACATGGGCATGATGTGAAATCCACCCCAATCAATGGGATCCCGGCCATAGTCACACACCAATGAAGAGGCCAAGGTGACCCACAAAGAACACACGTAGACAACTTCCAACATTGCAGCTCTGACCCTGAGGAGTGGCAGCAGTCACACACACAACGTGTCACAATCACTGAAAGCTACCACAAACTGTAAATTACATGACTTGTGTAACCAACAAGTGCCAAGGGGAATCCTGACTCTGTCCCATCTGCGTTTGCCCACATCCCCAGCCCTGACAACAAAGACAACTAGGGATGACAACCTGATGAACATTAGTTTGCCATGCACCCACATCCCGGAGAAACCAGGTCCAAGATGCTGGATGAACACAGGACAACTCAGCAAGCATCACAAACAGAAACATCCGTAGGGACACAGCCTGTGTATGAAAAGGGAAGGGAACACACACAGACATGCTTACACAACACACAACACAGGCCCTGGCAATGTCACGGGATTACACACTGCCATGAGGGCACTCCACTCCTGTGGAAGGTCCGCTGTGCCAAACCTTGTCTGTGCACGACTCAAACATGTCAGCAGAACACTCGGTCAGTGAGTCAACAATTACAACACACTGAAGGCTCTGCTCACATCAGCCTGGGTACGGGAGTGTCACTTCAGTCATCTGCATATACCCAAAACACATGTCAAGCAAGTTGAGTCCTTCAACATTGATGTGCTAAACTGCATGTCCAGTGGAGATGGGCACACAGTCAGGGAAATAGAAACATTGAACAGTGGTAAGCCCACCAGATGTGCATGAGTGTAAGCCACAGATGTTAATTTACAAATGCAAAACGTACATCCCTGTGTCAAATGCTGAACATTACACCCTCAGACTGCAGCAAAGGATGCTATGGATCCAGACTAGATTAGGACACATATCCCATGGACCACATGGAGTCCATCACAGCAACACTTCATTTTCCTGATCTGAACACTATTACAACAGCAAATGCATGATGATACTCATCTACATCATGTACATCAAAAGAAAAACCACTAGTAAACAAAAAGAGGCTTTATTCAGCAAATGTGAA
Organism: Calotriton arnoldi; assembly: GCA_963921515.1. Taxonomy (NCBI): domain Eukaryota; kingdom Metazoa; phylum Chordata; class Amphibia; order Caudata; family Salamandridae; genus Calotriton; species Calotriton arnoldi. The sequence goes on from CAWUFW010005439.1 coordinate 236,191, forward strand.
AGAAAAATTTGAAGTCCAAAAGAAACTAAGGCCAATGGCCAGTCCACATTCACAGTCCGAACAGGGTGACATGTGACAACTTGTCACCCATTGCATGCCTGCACTGGTACGGACAGGGGACATCCCCCTCGGAGGGGCATACAAGGGGCAGGCCAGGCACCGCAGGGACAGGATCACTGCCTGAAGGAGGCAGTGAAGGGGTGGTGGGTGCAGGAGTATCACCGGCAACTGCAGTGGAGGTGTCTGACTCAGTGGGGGCCGGCACCACTGTAGGGCACAAGTCAGATGGTGTGGGTGCCGGCACCACTGCAGTGGGCCGGTCAGATGGAGTGGACTGGGTCCCCACTGCAGTGCCCAAGTCAGACGGGGTGGTTGTGGACTCCACTGCAGTGCATAACTCCAAGGGAGTGGAAGGGGGGCAGATGAGGTGGGCAGGACAGAGGGGGGACCCGGTCTCCACACCAGTGGCACAAACAGGCTGAGCGTCTGGGTTGGGGGTGGAAGAGCAAGTGGTGGGGGGGGAGGGCCTAAGCAGTTTGGGGATGCAGTATTGGTGTGTGGGTGAGCCTGGTGCAGGGTGTGGCGGGGGAACCTGTGGAGTGGTGGCCTGGGGGATGAAGGAGAGAGACTGTGTGGTGGAGCTGCGTGGTGGTGGGGTCTTGCCCTTCCTGGTCCGGGGGGACTTCCTAATGGGGTCCTCAGTCTGCCTGTGCCTGGGGGAGGGTGTCCGGGTGTGAGGGGCACTCCCCTCTGTGTGTGGTGGTCACCTCTTCCGCCTGTACATTGTGTCAGATGGATCTGTGGGGAAGAGGCCAAGCTCACAGAGAAAGAGCTTCTGGGAGGGGGGGTTGCAGGTGAGGCAAGGGAAGGGGTTTTGGAGGGAGAGGTATCTGAGGACTGCGGAGTGCTCGTGGATGCGTGTGTGAGTGTCTGGGCCCCATCCCCTGTGAGTGAGGTATCAGTCCCCTGACTGTGCGTGCGTGTGCGTCTGGATTTTGGCTTGTGTGTCTGTGTGCTGCTTGTGTCTGTGCTGGTGCGTGCCTGTGCCGGTGTGTGTGTGCTTGGGACAGGTAGGGTGCTGGGGATTGTGGATGGGGCAGAGGTAGGAGGGGTGAGGGAATGTTGCAGGAGGGTTACTGCTGCCATCAGTGAGGAGGCCATGGACTGATTGGTCCGCTGTAGGGCAGACATGCCAGATGAGATGCCCTCCATGAATGACACCAGTTGTGACAACAGATCCGTGTGTGCATGAAGGACACTCAGCATTGATGTCTGCCCTACATGGATCTGTTTCAGCAAGTCCACAGACTCCACACTCAGGGCAGCAGGGGAGACAGAGGCAGGGGGTGCGGTGCCTGGCACGAAGGAGACACGCTCCCCTACATGGGAGCCTCCACAGACATGTGGGATGGGAGCAGATGGGAGGGTGGAGATGGTGGTGGTGGCGGGGACAGACTTGCTTGATTTTGTCTGTGGTCTGCTGACACCCGCCTCCACAAGGGAGTACTCACTGGAAGCGCTGTGTTCCTCAGCCGAGGTGGTCGTAGCTGAGGTCTCCTCAGTGTGGCTCCCCTCACCCTCCGTGCCACTGGGTCCCTCAGTCTCCTCTGCAGTGGACCCAGTCTGGCTCTGCCGCTCCTCTTGGTCCGTGGAGCTGTCTCCTCCTGTGGCCGTGGATGTATCTGCAAACAATCAGGATAAACAGAGCAACATTAGTCACCTGTACTGACCACACACACCACAGTAAGTACAGCACATCACAGAGCAAGCCCTGCCATCATTTGCTAGACATTGCAATAAGTGCTGACACTGATTTGAAGAAGCCCATTGTCTGCCTGACAGTCATTCATGCCACTCATATCTTACCTGTCCATGCACCCATCTGTCTGGTGCCTGTTGCTTGCCACTAATCATATGTGCACACATGCACCACATACACAGTTGTTGGACATCCAAGAGAACATATGGAAATGTGTCACTCCAAACACATGCCATCTCCTGCCACTGACTCAGTACATGTGTCAGGAAAAGTGATGGGCAGAGTCTCTGTCGATATGCGGGTTTTGCTTCCATCACCAGACACAATGATGTCCTCATGTCCTGATAGTCAATGTGACAATGGTGTGCATGCAGGACATATCACACTACTGCTGGATCACCCTTTGCAAGTTGAATGTCATGGCACAGGCCTGTCTGGCAACTCAGTCATAACTGTCTCCTGTCACAGGGGCAGTGCATACACACAACACCAGTCTGCACTGTGTCACAATCATGGAAGTTTTGGGAATGCAAGCCCTGTAGCTGACAGGTGCACATGTGCACCCCTGGCCACCCACATCATGAGGACTAAGACGATCCCACGTCATTCAAATGAGACATTTGAGTGACTGCAAACACAAATCCATACACATGAGCACTTCACCGTCTGTTGAGAATGAACCAAAGCTGCCTGCACCTCAATGTTTCATACACCATTGTGCACAGTCAAGGGATTAGATACCTATGCATTAACCAATGTCAGATCCTATAGTCACAACTCAGATGGCTGGCCACCCCAAACTGTTAAACACTCCAGGAGTCCAAAAAGCAAGGCCACACCACGGTGACACAGAGGCAGACACCTGAGTGCACTCTTCACAATGCCCAATATGTATGCTGACACACGGGAGTGGGAGAACAGAGTGCCTTCGATGTCCGGAGTAGGCATCACAGTCCTGGTCCATGTGCAACATGGTATTACCCTGAACACTAGGCAGGTGGCTATTCATGTGTCACACACATGATGTACATACTTCTGAGGCTCCTACCTTGGTCTCTGCTGCAGCATGGGTGTGTGGCACATACCCCAGACATGTGGTGAGTCAGAGCAGCAATTGGAACACATATTAAAGCCATACCCACAGTACATGTCGGATCACAGGCATTGTGTGAGCAATTGTACCACCCATGCAGCCCACAACAAAGTTCCTGTGACTGATGCTGTCCCCAACTTGAACCACAGGTAACTGCAAGTACACAGTACCCAAGTGACCTAAGTCACAGACTGTAAGGGCCACACCTGTGTATCAGATGAGGAGGGGGCATGACACAAGTGAGGGCCATGAGTCCAGGACGACAAGACAGTCGTACTGTGGAAGTGTAACCAGGCTAAAGGAGTGCATAGAGCATGTTAGTCATAGTACCCAGAAAAGGCTAGCACTTACCCCCTCCTTGCTGCTGTCTGGCCTTCAGCTGCCCATCCAGGTCAGGGAAGACCACCGCCAGAATCTGGAGCATGTGGGGGTCATGGTCCGGTGTCCGCCCCTCCTGCGAGGAGGCGACAGCTTCAGCTGGACCCTTGCGATCCTCCGGGTCCAGCCACGAAGGTCCTGCCACCTCTTCTGGCAGTTGCGGATCCGGCGCCTGTAGACCCCCACAGATCGTACTGCCCGGGCAATGGTCAGCCAGATCTCCTGCTTCTGGTGGGCATCAACCTGTGAGGATGACAAAGTGAAAAGGCCATTACTACACATTCAACATATCCGTGCATCACACAGTTGGATATACATGTCTCAATCACAGGGGCATATGATGTACACAGGTAGTGCAACTATGGCTATGAACAGTTGTCCAGCAGTTACTAAATGGTATCATTGCCTGGGAAGTAAAACCTTGTTGGAATGCACTATTTCTGCACTATACCTGTTCAGTGCATGTAACTACACACTTTGGGGGGTGACAACTACTCAGTGAGCATGCTAGCCACTGGTGTACACACTGTAAGTACTGCTAGTCAGACAACATGCACAATTAGTAAGGCAGTGGACAGCACACTCACCTGCTCCCCTGGTTTCCCATACAGCTTGCTGTACTGTGGAAGGAGGCTGTCCAGCAGGGCCTGGTTCTCCTCAGAGCTGAAGGCTGGGGCTCTATCCACAGTACGTGCCATTGCAGTAGCCACAGGATGCAGAGACAGCAGCAGTGGTAGTGGCAGATGTCGTCCTGGAGCATGTAGGGCAGGCAAGTGAGCTCTCAGGTGAACAGCCAGCATTATATGTGTGCTGCAGAGGCAGATACTGTCCCATGTGTCCAAAGTGATAGGTCCAAGTCATTTGCATCTTCTGAATCTGGCCAATCCATGGAATTGCACCACTTATACACGCCTACAGCATCCTTCAAAATTTCAACTTGATGACACCCATTAATTTGCAACATTGTTGTGGGTGGCCAACTGAATTCACTGCATCCGACTCGTACAAGCTTCGAATACGCGTCTGTTACCATGTCAGTCCATAGCCAATGCGTGCGCACGGATCGGTCCATTGCTGTACGACGCGTATTTTGAAAAACAACTCGCATCCGTCAACATCATATGGAATGGCCAATGCGTGCGCACGGATTGGTCCATTGCTGTACGACGCATATTTCGAAACACGACACGCATCCGTCAACATCATATGCAATGGCCAATGCGTGTGCACGGATCAGTCCATTGCTGTACGACGCGTCCCTGTACAAGTCACTCGCATATGTCACCATGGTTGTCACTGGTGAACGTATGCCAGCCACAATTACTTGCCAGGGACTCAGGGGCACACCTACAACACCACAGCCTGTCCACACTGTATCCTAAGGGATGTAAGGCTGCATTACCTGTGTGTGTATGGGGGTCAACATGTGGTTTGTTGGGTGGCACTTGGAGGCAGCCACTCCCAGGCTGTGCACGTGTTCATGGGGACAGAATCCTTTGTGTGTTGTGCACATGACCACTGTGATGTGCAACTATTCGTTCAGAGCATGTGGCATGGTCACATTTCCCGGTTGTATATGTGTATGTTATGTCACATACACCCTGAGTCCCATGTGGGATGGTATGTACATCACAGGGTGACCCATTGCCACAATTGTGATGGCCCTCCACAGTCTGTGTGCATGTTGTGTTTCAGATGTCTCTGATTCCATGTGCACAATGGGAGACAGTCTCCACATCCACGTTGTTTGTGCATCGACTTTGATGTTGTGCGTGTGTGTGTCACAGACGTCCATGTCTGTCCTGCAGAGGCAACAGGGGCCACTACCTGTGGGAGTCATGGTTGTTTTGCTGGCGTGTACATGATACGCCATGTCATGCCAGTGTCCATGTGGCAATACAGGGTCCCTGGGAATCTACCTGTCAAAGAGCTGTGATGCCTGGGGCATATCTGTCCACACTTGTCACTGTGGTGTGTGTTTGGAACGTGACAGCAGTACATGGGTACTGTGACACAGCCTAATGATTTCCCATACCACAACCTGGAACTTGTTGTCAACACATGTTGAACTGAGATGTTAGATGATGGCCATGTAGGTGCCATATATGTCCATACAGAACGGCACACACATCAAGTACTTGTGTCTCGTAATGATGTATCATGTGATATTGAGTATGGTCAATGCCACATATGTGGGGTGACTGACAATCTTTCTTTGTTCACCTATGTACTGCAGGGCACCAGCTGTCCATAGACCATTCCCTGACCTTGCAACCATGGTGGAACGGGACTGCATCCGACGGTACCGCTTCAACAGGCCGCTGATTGAGGAATTGGCGGGGCGGTTGGCCCCACATTTGCTACCTGGCCAGCCATACCCTACAGCGCTGACCCCCAAGGTGAAGGTGATGGCAGCCCTACACTTCTTTGCCACCGGTACCTTTCAACACACTGTGGCGTCTGCTGGTGGGATGTCACAGACCATGTTCAGCTGTGTGCTACGCGATGTTTTGGAGGCAATGTTAACATACTTGAACCAGTACATCTATTTCCCTAAACGTCAACAACTCACTGATGTCAAGAGTGACTTCTATGCCCTGGGGAGGATGCCACATGTCATCGGCTCCATTGATGGGACACATGTGGCTTTGGTACCACCACAGGCACATGAGCAGGCATACAGGAACAGGAAAAATGTCCATTCTATCAATGCTCTGGTGGTATGTCTTGCAGATATGAGCATCTCACATGTGTGTGCCCGTTTCCCCGGTTCTGCACACGATGCCTACGTGATGAGGAGTAGTCGCATCCCGAGGATGATGTCACAGATGCAGAACCAGCGTGCCTGGCTTGTCGGTGTGTACTGACTTTGTACCATTGTGTGTGTTCTGCAATGTTGTATTCCACCATCTTTTCCAGCTCAGCTAATGTGCAATTGTCTGTATGTAGGTGACTCCGGATACCCCAACATGCCGTGGTTGCTGACACCCCTCAGGAACCCTGTGACACCAGCCCAGATGCGCTACAATGAGGAACATGGTCGGACCAGGAGAGTGATCGAGCAGACATTTGGTGTCCTGAAGAGCCGCTTTCGCTGCCTGGACAAGACAGGAGGGGCCCTCCCATATGCCCCTGCAAAGGTGTGCAAGATTTTCATCAGCTGCTGCATGCTACACAACCTGGCAGTGCGGAAGTAGTTGCCTCTCATCATGGATGACGATGACCAACATCCGCCACCTGTGGAGGATCCTGGCCTGGGCCACGATGCCAGTGATGATGATGATGATGAGGGTGATGTCCGCACACAGCTCATCACCAACTTCTTCAGCTGAATGTGAGTATACAGAGATGTTATGTCAATGATTTGAGTTTGCATGATATGTGTTGGTGGTGCTCTGTTGCTGTTTGAGTGTGGCCATGTGCTACTTGACTGGATGCGTGCAGCGATGTGTCCTTACAGGTAGTCTGTACTCCCCAACAGTGTTGACATGCTAACTTGGTTTTGTGTAGGTATCTTGTGACATGTATTGGGCATGAGTATTGCAGTTCTGTCCTGTTCTTCAGTGCTTTTAACTGTGTGTCATGTCTGTCCTTCACAGGGTACTTTCCGAGTTGTTTGGTCAACTGTGATCCCCTGACACCATGATTCAACTTCCAGGGTGGAAGCAGTCGTTTCCCTACAGATGATGTGCCACACACCCCTGGACTTTATTTCTTCAACACTTGTTGACTGTGTGGCCACTGCCACGTGGGATTACCTTGCATCTGTAGTGGAAACAACATGTTGCAAATGTGTAATAAACCTGTGCTTCACTTTGGGATGTGCGTTGTCTGTGGTCACACATCTGGCTGACATTTGCTTACTGCACCTGTGGGCTAGTTAACACAGACTCTGAATAGGTGTGGTGTCTGTGCATTCCACTGTATTTCCTGGCAACATCAGTGTAGGCGATGAGTCAGATGGCCCTGGTGTGTATGTGTTGTGTTGCCCTAGTGGTGTGTCTCCCTCATATGTGTCACGTCGCCATGACTCACATGACGGTGTTGAAATTGCTGTAGCAGTTAGCATGCATAGTGTCATTTAGCAGATCATCATCTCCATGACAAAATACCACGTTGGAATCACAACAGAGGCAAGTATGGTGTATTAGTGAGTTTATTTACATACATGTGTGAGGATAGTGCACAGGATGGTGGGTGCTGTACATTGGGATTGGAATCCAAAGTTCCCAGATGAGTTGGAAGTGTTGGTAGCAGAAATGTCCTGAGTAAAGTCCACAGTCATCTGATACATTAGTCCAACTTAAACTCCCCATGTCATGTAGGAGAGTTGGGTTGCATTCGACAGGGTGAACAGTTTGCACACAAAGGAGAATTTCCAGAACAGGTGTTGGGTTCCTGGGGGATGTACATGGCCATCTGCCTCTCAGTTGTCCTTCCTCGGACGACCCCTCTTCTTTCTGGGGGGACCCTCACGTGCAGGCCGCTGCGGTGCAGAGAACTCTCCACCAGAGTCATCCTCCCTCCCTGTGGCAGTTGCAGTTGTTGTGGCACCAGATGTTGTGGGCACACAGGGAAGTGTGGACATGTTGGTGCTAATCTGGCGGAGGCATGTCAATATGTCCCTCTGCACCGCTGTCAGTTCTTCCAATGTGTCCCACTTGGACTCCATGCCACACATGTGTGTCTCCACACGGGACATGTGGGAGTCCAAGCGGGCATGATGGGCAGCCTGCTGCTGTTGAATGTCCTTGAGGATCCCCACTACCTGGCTGACCTCTCCAGTGCTATTCTGGTACGCATCTGCAATGCGTACCAGTTGTGGGTCATCATGCAGTCCAGACCCCTCTGCAAACAGCGACCTCTGCCTACCACCCCTCCCACCACCCCTGGCCACACGTGCGGGACCTGTGGTGGCACGCACAGGTGACCCTAGGCCCCCTTGGGGGTTGGTACTGGGGTTGTTGTCCATTGCTTCCAGGGGGGACGGGGTCCCTGTGCTGTTGTCATTCAGTGTCCTTGGTCTGTCCATGTCAGCGGGGGTGGTCTGTCTGTTGGCAGATGTTGGAGGAGTAGGTGCAGGGGGTGCAGATGGTGGTCCTGCTGGTGCTGCATGATGACTCACACCGGAGGGGCCGGGTAGGACTTCGCCATCCGAGGAGGGCAGAGGCTGTTCCACACCAGAGAGCTCAGGGGCCATCGGAGCCTGGGACAGGGACTCCTCATCATCTGCTGCTGTGTCCCCATCATCACCTGTGTTTGGAAGAGACACACAATGTATGTTATGTTTCTACAGGCATCAATGGTTCAAACACATGACAGTTGTGACTGTACATCTGGATGCATGCCTGTACATTGCATTGTCCTAAGTTGTCACAGCCAGAGGTTGATATTGTTGTAGCACATTGTCCTGCCAACCTGAAGCATTTCAATGTGAATGTTGAGGTGTGTGCATGACCAGCTCATGTATTAATTGGCTGTACATGGCCATTGCTACTCAAGGGCCATCACGTGCCTGACACAGGTGTGTCATCCTTGTCCACATTTGTCCTTTAACAGGGACATACGTGCAATTCCACTTAGGATATCTTTCAAGATTGGGCCATTTGTGGTGACAGTTTTTGCCTGTCTTTGTCCGTCACATTGGTGTGTCTGGACAACATGGTCACAGTCCGGTATGCCTGGGATCTCTTGGGAGTATCTGTGTTGTTGTCTGGGTTCCTAGTTCACGTCTCATTTCATACAAGTGATGTTGTTAACGTAGCTAATGATGTTGTTGCTGAGTTTTGTACGTGCAAACGTGATTAATCTTGTCAATGTCCTCCATGGTGATAAGGATTGGGCACGGCAGCTCTCTGACTTTTCCATTCTCATGACAGTGATGGCCAGTGGTGTGTGTTGCAGTTCTGCTGCTGTGAGTAGCATGTCTCCTCAAATGCAGTCCAGCTTGGTGCTTGTGTCTACAGTGTCTATGACAGTGAGTGGTGTGTTGTGTGAAGGATGCATATGTTGCCGAACGATGTGGGAGTGGAATGCAGCTCACAACCGCAACTTGTGTGACTGACACCATGGTACAGTGTCCGGTATATTGGTGTGTCCATTGCATTCACTGTCAGGTGTCCCCTGTCAATGATGTCTCTGTGACTTCCTGTGTGTTTTGTGCTATGTAGTATGTCTGATTCTCCACAGTTGTCCTCTGCAAGACACACCTTCACAGCCAGGCCAGGGTGCACCCATGGACACTGCATCCCCTGACAGTGTGTGTAAACATAGAGTTGCAATGGCTGTGAGTGTGTACGTGTTTGGGTTGGCCAGTGCATGGGTGTGAATTGCAGGCACATCATTTCTCATGCCCATGTGTCAGCCATCTTGCCAGGGATTTTACTTTGGGAGTGACTGGTCCCATGCGTGCAATGTGTTTTTGCAGAGTAGGTGTGTGTATGGCCAGCATTGGTGGTATTTGGTTGACATCCGGACCTCCTTCTCCCCCAGCCCAGTTATCCCACCATGAAGCATGCCACCCTTGCAGTGGGTGCAGGTTAACTCTCAGGATGTCAGTCAGTGGTGTCCTGCTGTTAGTTGGTGCACAGTTCCCAGCAGGGGCTTGTGCTCCCCACAACAGAGCACCATTGTCAGACATCTTTGAAGTGGCTTTTCACTCCCTGTGAGGTGTTCATGCTTCAGTGTGAGCTTGCCGGGCCATGCGGGTGGGGGATGTTGAGCTGTGACTACCACTCCCATCATGCTATTGCCTACACCCCCCTTCCCAGCATGCCCATACTTCCTTCCTTTTGAGTCGACTTCACTGTGTGTGAGTGTGACAGCAATGGCAAGATGGCTGACAGTGTGGTCCTGTTGTTTATTGGTGCACAGTTCCCAGCAGGGCCTTGTGCTCCCCACAGCTGAGGCCAGTGTCAGACATCTTGGAAGTGGCTTTTCACTCACTCTCTTGTGGAGCACAGTCCCAGGTGTGTTGTTTGGAGTTAGTGGAAGTGGTGAGTGTGTAAGGGCCTGCTGGTAGCTGTAGTCGGAGCTGGCACTCCTCCTCCCCCAGGCCAGACATCCCACCATGAAACGTGCTTCCATTGCAGGGAGTGCAAGTTGGTTGTCAGGATGTCAGTCAGTAGTGTCCTGCTGTTGGTTGGTGCACAGTTCCCAGCAGGGCCTTGTGCTCCCACAACAGAGCACCATTGTCAGACATATTTGAAGTGGCTTTTCACTCCCTGTGAGGTGTGCATGCTTCAGTGTGAGCTTGCCGGGCCATGCGGGTGGGGGATGTTGAGCTGTGACTACCACTCCCATCATGCTATTGCCTACACCCCCCTTCCCAGCATGCCCATACGTCCTTCCTTTTGAGTCAACTTCACTGTGTGTGAGTGTGACAGCAATGGCAAGATGGCTGACAGTGTGGTCCTGTTGTTTGTTGGTGCACAGTTCCCAGCATGGCCTTGTGCTCCCCACAGCTGAGGCCAGTGTCAGACATCTTGGAAGTGGCTTTTCACTCACTCTCTTGTGGAGCACGGTCCCAGGTGTGTTGTTTGGAGTTAGTGGAAGTGGTGTGTGTGTAAGGGCCTGCTGGTAGCTGTAGTCGGAGCTGGCACTCCTCCTCCCCCAGGCCAGACATCCCACCATGAAACGTGCTTCCATTGCAGGGAGTGCAAGTTGGTTGTCAGGATGTCAGTCAGTGGTGTCCTGCTGTTGGTTAGTGCACAGTTCCCAGCAGGGCCTTGTGCTCCCCACAACAGAGCACCATTGTCAGACATCTTTGAAGTGGCTTTTCACTCCCTGTGAGGTGTGCATGCTTCAGTGTGAGCTTGCCGGGCCATGCGGGTGGGGGATGTTGAGCTGTGACTACCACTCCCATCATGCTATTGCCTACACCCCCCTTCCCAGCATGCCCATACTTCCTTCCTTTTGACTCTGCTTCCCTGTGGGGTAGTGTGCCTGTGCTGACAAGATGGCTGACAGTGTTGTCCTGGCGTTTGTTTGGCTACAAGTCCCAAAAGTGTCCCTGTGCTTCACACAGCATAACCCAGTGTGGTAGTTCTTTGTGGGATATTTAGAGTGTGAGGCAATGCATTCTCCCAGGTGAGTTGTGTGGAGTTTGTGTTAAGGGGGTGTGTGAGAAAAGCTGCTGGTAACTATGGTCAGAGCTGTCAGTCCTCCTTCCCACCCAGCCAGATATCCCACCATGGAACATGCTTCCATTGCAGGGAGTGCAAGTTGGCTATCAGGATGTCAGGCAGTGGTGTCCTGCTGTTGTTTTGAGCATAACACCCAGCAGGGGCTTGTTCTCCCCACAGCAGTACCCAGTGTCAGCCATCTTGTCAGTTCTTTTCCACTCCCTGTGATGTGAGCATGGTTCAGAGTGGTGTTGATGGGCCAATTGTGAGGGTGACCAATATCTGTGACTACAACTCCCATCATGCTATTGGCTACACTCACTTCACCAGCATACACACAATTCCTTCCTTTCAGTCAGCTTCCCTGTGAGGTGGTGTTCTAGTGGTGGCAAAATGTCTGACAGTGTTTGTTGGTTAGATTTGTGCCACTGCCTTGCTCTATTTGTTGGTAGGTTTGTACATGTCATGACACAGTTACATATCACTATGAGATGGCAGGTATTGTGTTTGTCTGACTAGCATACACATCTTGGGATGATTCTTTTGGTTACTGTGGCTTTGCTAACGGTGCATGGTTTTACTATCCCCTTTACAGTGATGTGTGTGTATTGTCACACAATATTGGGTATATTGGGGGCATATTATCAACGGCCAGTGATAATTATCGCTGGCCGTGCTTAGCGACGAATTTCCTATCGCAGGCTATCTCTGGAATTTATCGCCCTGGTAGCGCGTTATTAATAACGCGTTTCTCCAGGGCGATAAAAATTCCAGAGATAGCGAGGTTATCGCCGTTTTGCAGGGAACATCGCTGGTTTTCCAGCGATGTTCCCTGCAAAACGGTGATAACCTTGCTGATACGACCCTGTGGTCGTATCAGCATAATCCACCCCCTATGTCAAACATAGGTAAGTCAGGATTTTAGCAGACGTTAGATTTTGGCGAAAACTGCCATTTTCGCCAAAATCTAACGTATGCTAAAATCCTGTGGGCTGCCTTGTAAATATCGCGATGTGAACATCAGCGATATTTGCAAGGTAGTCCATCCAGGGTACGCCCAGTGACGCCCACTTTGCATCTCATTAGAGATGCAAAGGGAGGCATTGGGAAAAAGGGTGCTAACATGCGATTATGCATGTTTGCACCCTCTTGTAAATAGGGCGATAGTTTTATCTCCGCTTTTTTGGCTTTTTAAGCCAAAAGCGGAGATAAAGCCCTTGTAAATATGCCCCATTGGTTGTGTACTCACCAGGCTCTGGGACGTCTGATAGTCCATGTACGCTCTATGGTGGTAGGATGGCCCGCACCTTCTCCTCCCAGGACCTGAGGTATACTGGTTTGGCAGGAGGGCCACTGCCGGTGCGATGACTCAAGGCGTATTCCTTATTGAGTAGGTCCTTGACCCTCCGGCGCATGTCATACCACCTGTTCTGGATGTCTTCCTTTGTGCGCAAACATGGTGATTGTGCGTTCACCCTGTCGACGATCCTCTCCCACATCTTGGTTTTCTGCGACATGGGGGTCTGTTGGACCAATGTACCAAACAACTGTGGCTCTACTCTTAGGATTTCATCTACCAGGACTTCCAATTCACTGTCTAGGAACTTTGGATTCTTCTTTGGGGGCATGGTGATGGGTGGTGGTGGGGATTGATGTGTGTGTGAGTGTGCAAGTGTGGGTGGGTGAGTGTCAGTTTTGCTGGGTGTATGTGAGGGTGCTATTAGGGAAGTGCTAATGGTGTGTGGCTTGTGTGATGGATGAGTTGTGAGTGTGTCTGTGGTTACTATCTGATGGTGTTCTGTGCTGGCAGGTCAGTTGAATTTGCAAAGGATCATGGTAGGGATTTGTGGCCTTTATATGGGTGGAGTTGTGGGTGTGTCTTTGTTCCATGTTTTTTCCCCCAGTATTTATTGACTTTGTCATTGCTTGTTTGTCCCTTTTTTTGTATTTTTTCCTTTGTATTTTTTGGGCATGTAGGAGACGTTCTTCTGACCGAGTCGGACGCTGCAGTTGGCTCGTGCGAGCTTCTCCGAGTCTTTCACGCTGTCTTTCTGCTGGGTTTCATGTGCGGCGTACGCGTCGGTCGCGGAGTATTGGGTTGCTTCGGCTCCCTGTTTTCTATGCTTGTCGGTCGTACGGCTCGAGCTCCGTGCGACTCGGGCTGGTTTTACACGCATTGCATCGTACTGCATGGGTCGGAGTTCGCGGGTACGTATCTGTCGGGTTCATTCCTGGTGCGTGTCGGTCGGTTCGATTCGCGTAGCTTTTCCGGCCGGATGGCTGCTTTCCGTGCGGTTCGGTCGTTCGGCTTGTGTTCCGTACGAGTCGGTCGTAATTCGCATGCATAGCATTGTACTATGCGGATCGGACAGCGCCGGTACGTGTCGGTGGGACTACATTCCCGTACCGAGTCGGTCGGTACGTTTTCCGGCCTGAATCGGAATCGGCCCCTTAATCTTTTGTTTATGACTTTTTTTGGCATATCCTCGTAAAACAATCCGTAATATGTCAATAGATTCCTGTCGAATACTGCAAATACTGCTACAATCCCACTTATATACAGGAGCTTGTGTACGCTTCCCTTGAACTTCTTCAGCTATTACTTCTTCCACACTCCTAACAACCAAAATAGCTTTCTTCATTAAAGAAAGGCTCAGTACTAGAAGTGCGCTTCCATTCACCAGTAAAAGTTTTACAAAAGTTACTTCTATTAACCAGTCTTTTTCTTTTGCTTTTCTCCTACATAAACAGCTTTGTTTTATTCAATGTTTTCATTCTCTTCAATACTAATATAAATAATTTTCATTTCAATTCAAAAGCAGTATCAACTACACTTTCAATGTGTTGCTTCTTCTTATACGCTAATGATCTTTTATACTTTTTCAATCTTTTAATACATTTTGAATTACTCTACTTCGAAACATTCGTACACGTATCTCTTAAAATTGTTTTTGTCTTTTTGTGACATGTGTTGTTTTTCCAAAAATTAATGTTTTTTTAACATTACAATTCTTTTTTTCCTTGAGCTTTGTTGTAAAAATGTTCTTTTTCCTTTCATTATGATTGTCTTTCTTTAATCTCTCTGCAACTGTTTTAAGAAATTGTTTGGTACTCGTACCAGAACAGACTTTATCCTGAGTAACATTTTGGTCTTTTTATAGTGCACTCTATTTTTTTTGTGAAAATCTTTTTATTAAAACAGAAAACAAGCTTCAGATGCAAGCAATTCTCAAGATACAAATACAAGAGATGTAAAAGACATGCCAGTTAGCAGACGCTGTAGCATATAGCACTTAGGTACATATTAAATACAGCAGGACACCATGGGAGCCCTTACCTCCTGCCCCAAGGGTCTCATCACAGACCTCTGTACAATGACCAGGCCCCCCATATAACTTCTCCCACTTACGAGGGCACCCACGACTTTGGTAAACCACCCGCTCCGCATTATGGCACCAGTCCATATCGCATATCCAAACTGCCACTGTCGGTGGTTCCATCGCCCCCCATGCTCATGCAATGTTCCTCTTTGCAACCCCCTCTGCTAATGCTAGCCACAACTTGGCCCATTGCGGCCACGTGATTTCTCCAGTGACGCCAAGGATATGCCACCTGGGTTCTAACAGGACCTGGTCGTCCACTACGGCCTCCATGACACGGCTCAGACCCCTCCAGTAATTATGTATCTTGGGGAGAGCCCATAGTATGTGGAAAAAGGACCCCCTCTCCCCACATCCCCTGGCGCAGAGCTCGGAACCACTGCCCCGAATGCGGACCTGAACCATTCTCGAGGCGTAGGACCCATGGAGGACTCGGAGCTGAACCAGTCGAAAGCATGCCCTGATGGCTATTCCTCTGGGGCTCTGGAGGGCCTCCGCCCAATCATCATCCTCTAAAAGACCCACGTCAGATTCCCAGGCCTCCCTCAGGGGACCCAGGCAGTCCGGGGAATTGTTCACTAGCTTTTTATATGTGAGTGACACCGCTTTTCCAATCATAGGATCCAACAGGAGCCTATCCTCCAGTGGGGAGTATTCCGGAATCACAGTCCCTTCTTTCAGATAGCAGTGGAGAGCCGACTGCAGCTGGCGATATCTAAGGAATTCACCTCCACCATTTGAAAGCTTTCCCGCAAGGTATCGAAGGTCACCATTTTCCCACCCTTCCAGACATCCCCAAGTACGTCAATGCCTATCAGGCTCCATGTCCTGAACCCCTGCAGCCATTGCACTTTTCTCAGAAAATCTCCCTGCCATAATGGAGTCTGTTCAGTGAGTTTCATCACCCACCCCATCATTTTAGTTGCTTTGTGCCAAATGTCAATGACCGTTTTTGTGTGTGGTGGTAGATGTGCTGAGCCCCTACCCTTGCGATACAGTTCCCCCAGATGACTACTCTCACCCAAGGCCAATCTATCCACCCTATAGGCTGGCTCCTCAAGCAGGGAAAAGACCCACCCGTTAATGTTAATAAGTTGGGCAGCTCAATAATATTTCTTGATGTCCGGGACTGCTAGCCCCCCCTCATACACCCCAGCTTGCAGCTTTTTAAGTGCAATTCTAGGTCTGCCTGCCCATAGCAAATTTGCGGAGCTCAGACTCAATCGCACGGAAGAACCTGTCCTGGATACGATAGGGAGTGTTCTGAATGACATAGAGTAGATGCGGGAGGGCCATCATCTTGAAGAGGACCGCCCTACCCATAAGGGAAACCGGGAGCCCCCTCCAATGCAACGTATCCTCTCGTAAGCGGGCTAGCTGCGCCTGCAGATTCAGTGAGGTAAACTCCTCCACAGACTTGGTTATCCATATGCACAAGTACTTAAATTCCTCTTGTAAAACCATCTCCGAGCAAGCCGACGTCAGTACTGGAGGGTCCCCGGCCAATGGGAAAACCAAGGATTTGTCCCAATTAATGCAATATCCTGAGTAAGAACTGAAGGACCATATGATATGAATGAGTCTGTGGAATGTTTGACGGGGCTTGTGCACATAAAGAAGGATATCGTCCGCATATAAGGATATGCGTTCTTTCCAGCCCCCCCAATATCAATGCCCCTTACCACTGGGTCTCTCCTGATTCAGGCCACCAGTGGTTCCAGCGAATAGCATCGGGGATAAGGGGCACCCCTGACGCATCCCCCTGTGCAGCATGAAAGCCCTGGATATTACCCCGTTAACCCTAACGCGTGCCATCGGAGCAGTGTACAATAGCTGGTTCCATTTTTGCAGCTGTGGGCCAATGCCCACCTTCTCTAGCACTGCAGAGAGGTAGGGCCATTCGATGCTATCGAACGCCATTCTTGCGTCTAACGAAAGGAGTGCAGCTGGGACATCCGGTTGCCTTTGAGTCATATGCATGACTCCAAACAAGCGTCTCAGGTTGAGCCTCGTACTCCTGTGTGGCATGAAACCAGATTGATCTGGGTGGACCAGGGACTGGATGAGGGGGCGCAAGCGATTTGCAATACTCTTGGCTAAGACCTTGACCTCAAAGTTTAAAAGAGATATTGGCCTGTAGGAACTGCACAGGTCATGCGGCTTGCCCTTCTTGAGGAGTACTACTATCGTTGCCATTCTTGTGTCCTCAGGAAGTTGGCCTGCCTGAAATGCCTCCTTAAACATGTCCAGCATGTAAGGGGCTAGCGTACCCACCACACTTTTAAACATCTCAGTGGGAAGCCCGTTCGGTCCCCCCGCTTTCCCGGATTGCAAGTTCTGCATGGCGTTTTCCACTTCTTCGAGATGGAAGTCCGAGTCTAGCATGTCCCTATCTTCCGGCCCCAGAGCCGGCAAAGAGATATCACTCAGGAAGTCAGAGCAATCCGACTCCCCCCTCCTGGATTGGGAACGGTATATGTTCTCATAGTACTTGGCAAAGGTCTGCCAGAGCCCCGCCCGTACCCTTTTGCGTTCCCTCTTCGGACCGGATCTCGGAGACCCAGTTATGACTTCTGTCCCTTTGCTCTAGCCACGCAATTAATTTGTAGGCCTTATCGCCCAAGTCATACACTTTGCGCTGCGTGGCAATCGCATGAGCCCGAGCTGTGTTTTCTTCCAAATCCCATAGGGATTGTTCTTTGAGTTTCATTGTATGCTTAATCCCAATAGCATCCCCGGATTTCGTGCTCAGTGCGTGCTCCAGAGCCAGAATCTCCTGCTCGAGCCCCTCGCACTGGACTCGTTTTTCTTTACGCTGGGCCTCACTCGCCGCCTGTACAAAATTCCTCACCACTACCTTTAATGCCTCCCATAGGATGCGGGAGGAGTCCACAGATCCCAAGTTTTCAGCAAAATATAACTCAGTGTGCTCCTCAAAGCGCTCCCGAAATTCCAGATCCCGAAACATGAAGGGATGAAGTCGTGGGGGAAGGGACCAGTCACGCGTTGGCCCATGCAACGTCACCGCTACTGCCGAGTTGTCTGATATCCCTCGTGCCTTATGACACCCTCCCCGGAAGAGTCCAGCCGAGGTGGTGTGGGTAAAAATATAGTCCAATCGTGCCCCGCTGCTGTGTGCCGCAGATATATGAGTGTAGTGCCTAAACTTGGGGTTGTGACTTCGCCATAGATCCACCAGGCCCAGCGCACGCGCGAACGTGGACAGTGGGCGGGGTCCATGCACCGCAGGGGGGAGAACTTCCCTATCTACTTCCGGGGCCATTGTGTCGTTCATGTCCCCTCCCATAAGTAAGATCCCCTGAGGGAATTCCAGTATGAGCTTGCTAAGATCTGGGAACGTGACCTCCTGCAGTCGTGGAGGAATATACACCGAACACACATTTATCACCTGCCCCTCCCACGATCCGGACACGGCCGCATAGCATCCCAGGTGATCGCACCACGTGCGCTGTATCACCAGGGGTATCGCATTTTTGATAAGTATAGCCATGCCCCTGGACCCCGGCATGAAACCTGCATGTGCCCGTAGCGTGTAACCATATCTATTAAGGGCTAAGTAGTTGTTCCCCTTGAGGTGCGTCTCCTGAAGTAGGACAATGTCCGGTGAGTGTCTGTGCAGATATTGCAGTACCATAGTGCATTTGATTTTATCCCCAAGGCCATTAACATTCCAAGAGAGGATTGTCAGCGTTTTAGTGGGTCGTGTGGCCATGGAGGTAGTGTCTGCCATCCCCCCCTCCCAACAGATGAGAACCCACCCCTTACGCGCGCGGCGCCTTGCTCGCAGAAACATGTCACCTGGCAAAGATGTTGAAGCATCAGATCTGAAGCGAAAATCAACCGATAACTAACACAAACAATAGAAAAACCCAGAACAGTACCCCCCACCCTGCAAACCTGCCTCGTAGGTCTAGAACTACCCACATCCCCAATAGCAGAGTGCCTGTCGCCCTTGTGAACAAATAACCAGTATAGGGCTGCCTGGCACCACCACCCGCTAGCGCCCACCCCCGGGCCCGCAGTTCCACCCAACCACATATAGAACAACTGGTGCATACAAACTAAGGCCCGTCCGGCCATGTCCCAAACTTCAGTGTCTGTTGAGCAGTGGCATTACACCCAAATACCAAAAATAAAAAAGGGAAAATCTATACCTTAGGCCCTGCATGAACCATGTAACAGTCCACATAAAAGAGTCTAGTCCCTCACGTTCCCGGGTACACTGCTTCACCCATGGGGCTGCCAGACCGGGAACTCCTGGATCTGGACTCCGACCTCGCCCCTTCTCTGCATCGACCTGGAGATTCAAACAAGAGTACGGTAGCGACTCCCGCACCAGTCCGCTTCCTCTCGCCGCCGGTGCAACTGGGGAGGACCCCCGTCCAGCCATTGTTGGACCTCTGCAGGTAATGTGAAAAACCAGGATTTGTTGCCCTCTATAACCTTGAGCTTGGCCGGGAAGAACATCATGTATTTGAGTCCCTTCTCCCTAAGGGCACGTTTCACCCCATCAAATGTGCGCCTCTCTTGCTGCACTTTCAGAGTGAAGTCCGGGAAAAATCGAACTGTTGAGTTCTCGTAGGGGAGATCACCTCTCACTCTGGCGGCCTGCAAAATTGAGTCCCGGTCTCGGAAGTTCAGGATGCGCACTATGATCGTCCGAGGAGGGGCCCCAGGTTTCGGCTTGGGGATTGGGTCTCTATGTGCTCTCTCCACAGAAAACTGAGTAGACAGCCTCTTGGGCTTGAGGTAATTCATGATGAGATCTTCGATGAAGAGGTCCATACTGGGGCCCTCCGCCCCTTCAGGCACCCCCACTACCCTGATGTTATTGTGGCGGGCCCTCCCTTCCTGATCATCCAGCTTCAATGCCATCAGCTTATGTTGGTGCGTCAGCTTCTGCACTCGTTCCTCCAACTTGCGCGTCACCGACTTGAGCTCCCCTATGTTCTCCTCGGTCGCTGTTACCCTTTCGGAGGTTTTCCGCATGTCCGCCCTCATTAAGTTCATCTCTATTGTGACCTTATCAATTTTGGTTTCAAGGTTCGTACCCACCGATTGGATCGCCGCCATAATTGAACCAAGGGATGGTTCTTCTCCGCTCGGCTTGTCCCCGGACGCCCCTTCCTCGGAAGCCAGTTGACGCGGGACAGCATATTTATCCAATTTATTAGTCTGCACCTCAGCCGGTGCCCCCTTGGGTTTTGTCATAGTGGGAGTCACTCTGGCTGGGGATCACAAAGACACTTCACTTCCTTGCAGGGCAACTTCACACCACCACCCCTTTCCGAGTCACCAAGAGTGACAAGACGCTCCGTCTGGAGCTCTCACAGCCCCAGAAAAAAAAGGGGCCCAATCCATGAGCTCAGCCAACCCTGGATGTCACTCACACAGCCGGCCACGGCAATCACACCCCCACTGGGGCCACACTGTACCCTCTGTTGGGTGTACTGTCCCCTTCCAGACGTGGCAACGCTAAAATAGGGGTCCCGTAAATATTTTGGCGTCCTTCTCCAGTCCGGCCCTGCGGGGCCCTCCTGTCCACCACACTGTGATCGGGCTCACCTCCTCCAGCAGTCTTGGTGTGGTCCACTGCCGCCAATGGTCTCTCCCCTGCAACCATCCAGCCGAATGGGGAAGATTGCCGCCGGCCCGCGAGCCGCGCCGTCCCTAGGCGCCTCGCCCCCGGCACGGAGTCTTGTCAGCAGGAATGTGCCACCCTCTATGGACCGTAGGCTCGGATGATCCCGGATCTGACATGCAAGGTATGGGCTAAGATGAGCGTGTCCCAATCACCTGCCCCACAGCTATGACAGGCGGGGGAGGGGGCCCATAAATGCTGCGTCGCTTCCCCTCTGCCTCCCGCCAAGGGTCCATTCGCTGGTTGCCTCGCGCCCAACAACGTGATCACGGTCCCACCGGCACAACTCGGGTACCGCCCGAGGGGCCACCACAGCAGATGTCAGATTGCGGGTCACGCCGACGGCAGTACTCGCACTGCTCTGCCCCAAGGTCTCACCCCGCTGCTGCAGAGATCGGCATTCATCACAGGCCAAACGCCCCGGACCCTGAGTAGCAGAGATCCCAGGCAGCGCGGCCATCAGGCAGACTGGCAAAGTATGTGACTCCGCCCCTCCTCCGGCCAGAGCTCGTCACCGCTTTCAAACAGGGCCCGTCTCCGCTGCTCTCAGGACACTGCACCATCGGAGCCGATGGACGCCTCACCCGCTGCCGGACACCACCAGGATAACCACGCAGGTCAATTCCGTCCACCAGCTGCAGGAGAACTGTCGGATATTCCGGGCTTTAGCGCAGGCCCAGACGGAGCTGAGAAGTTACGCCGCCATCACGGCCGATGCCAAGCCACGCCCCCTAGTGCACTCTTTTTAGTTTTGTTTAAGTACTTCTGTTTTTTTTGTTGTCATCTCTTTTCATGTTTTCTTTCCATCTTCAATTTATAATCCAAACAAAATTGTTTTCTAAAAAACAAAGAATAGTTGAATAAATTGTTACATCAATTAACAATTTTAAATTAATTACATCTTAATATTGATAATAACTAGTAAGCAATTAATTACAATTACATTGCTATTTTCTTTATAACAAATTTAAAAAAGTGCAGAAACAAGCAAGACAGCTGCAGAAAGAGAAGAAAAGGTGCAGAAAGAGAAGAAAAGGTGCTGAAAGAGAAAGAAAGGAAAAGAAAGAAAGAAAGAAAGAAAGAAAGAAAGAAAGAAAGAAAGAAAGGTTTAGAAACAGCGAACAGAAATACACAAACTACAACACAGCTACTGAAAAATATGAGAAATACACAAAGAGGCAACAGAGGTGCAGAAAGACACAATAGCGGTCCACAAAGAAACAATAGAAGTGTACAAACATGCAAGAGAGGTGCACAAACAGGCAAGAGACATGCACAAAGAGGCAAGACAAGTGCAATACAGGAAAGACGGGTGCAAAAAAAGCCAAAGAGGTGCAGAAAGAAGTTTGAGAGGAACAGAAAAAAGCAAGAAAAGTGTATAAAGAAACAACTGATGTTCAAAAAAAGCAACAGAAGTGCAGAAAGAAGCAAGACAACTGCAGAAAGAGGAAGAAATGTACAGAAAGAAGCAAGTGAGCTCCAGAAACAAGCAACTCAGGTGCACAAAGAACCAAAGAGGTGCAGAAATAGTCAAAAGAGGAAGAGAAACAAGCAAGAAAAGTACAGAAAGAAGCAAGAAAAGTACAAAAGCAGGCAACACAAGTGCAGAAAGACAGAAAAGAAGAGTTGAAAAAGGCAGGAGAGGTGCAAAAATGACTAAACAGGTGCAAAAAAAGAGGCAAAAGGAATGCCCAAAGAGGCAAGAGAGGTGCACAAACAGGCAAGAGAGGTGCACAACGAGGAAAGAACAATGGTGAAAGAGACAAGAGGAATGCTAAAGAAAGCAACAGAGGTGCAGAAAAAGGCAAGAGAGGTGGACATAGAGGCAAAGAGGTACAGAAAAAAGTAAGAAAAGTGCAGAAACAAACAAGACACATTCAGAAAGAAGCAAGACAGGTGCACAAATTGACAAGTGAGGTACCGAAAGAGGTAAGAGAAGATGCAGAAAGACTCAAGACACGTGCAAAAAGAGGCAAGAGAGGTGCACAAACAGATAAGAGAGGTGCAGAAAGAGGGGAGACCGGTGCAGATAGACGCTAGAGGGTTGCAGAAAGAAGATAAATGCAGAAAGAAGCAAAAGAGGTGCAGAAACAGTCAAGAGAAGTGCAGAAAGAAGCAAGCGAACTCCAGAAATGCAAAACAGCAATTTGTGCAATGTTACTGTTGTAAGGCTCACCATGTTCTAGAAAACATGCATACATGCGTCTCTACCTTTTGCTGCTGCCATCACACATAATAGAAACATACAAATACTTGTATATCTGTGTTACACACATGTACCATCTTCAGATGCATAACACGTATGAGAATACATGTGTAAGTAGAGCTATAACTCAGTCACAAGACCAAGCATACTTCTAAAGTTGACAGACTGCACTTCCCATTTCAAGCAGACACCTAAATTTATGCGGCGTACTTCAACTGTACTTTTCCACAGACTCATACGAAGTAGCCTAATCAGTAATCTCTCTCCCATAATGTCTAAAACCTCACTTTTCTCTTGCAGCTTCACTATTCAGCAACTACTCAGAGTGTTGGGCTTAGACAAATATAAAGCAGCAAACCTTCACATGTCTTTGTTATAACTCTCACCATATTCCTAAAATCATGCAAGCATGTGTCTGTACCTTTTGCTAGTGGCATCATATATAAAATAAACATACAAATATATGTATACCTATGTTTTATACATCTAGCATCTTCAGATGCATGCCAAGTGAGAGAATACATGAGCAAGTAGAAACATGCCTCCGGTCACAAGACCATGAAGTCCCTTAAACTTGACAGACTGCACTTCCCATTTCAAGGAGACACCTAAATTTATGTGGCGTACTTCAAGTGTACCTGTCCACAGACTCATACAAAGTAGTCTAATCACTTAATCCCTCTGCCAACATGTCTTAAACCTCACTTTTGTGCTGCAGATTCACTATTCTGTGACTACTCAGAGTGTTGGACCTAGCCAAATATAAAGCAGCAACCCTTTGCATGTGTCTGTTGTAAGTCTCACCATATTCCTGAAAGCATGCATGCATGTGTCTGTACCTTTTGCTAGTGGCATCATATATAAAAGAAACATACAAACAGATGTATACCTGTGTTTTATACGTCTAGCATCTTCATAGGCATAATACGTGTGAGAATACATATGCAAGTAGAGACATACCTCAGTCACAATACCATGCATACCTTGAAACTTGACAGACTGCACTTCCCATTTCAAGCGGTGAACAGCCATTACAACGCGGCTGTTTCACCTCAAGTCATTACATCGCATGCGTTACAACGCATGCGATGTAACAAAGCGTAACCATTACTATGCATACCATTACATCACATGCGCTTTTACAACGCATGCGATGTAATGGCTATCCACATCGTTGTGAGGAAACTGAGGCGCTTCCGTTTCCTCACAACGACGTGCACCGCCCCTTAGACGACGCTGGAACCAGGAGAGAGGAACTACGAGGAGGGAGAGGTAAGGGGGATTGGGGGTAGGGAGAGGGTCGTGCTGGGTATAGGGTTTCAGTATAAGGACCGGACTGGGGCGGGGGAGGGTCGTGCTGGGGGTAGTGTTTTAGGATAGTGTTGTGGTGTTTGTGTAGTGTAGAGTAGTGTTTTAGGGTTTAGGGTAGTGTTGGGGGGTCGTGCAGGGTAGTGTTTCAGTGTAGGGACCGGACTGGGGGCGGGGGAGGGCCGTGCTGGGGTAGTGTTTTAGGGTAGTGATGTGGTGTTTGTGTAGTGTAGGGTAGTGTTTTAGGGTTTAGGGTAGTGTTGGGGGTCATGCAGGGTAGTGTTTCAGTGTAGGGACTGGACGAGGGCGGGGAGGGTCGTGCTGGGGGTAGTGTTGTAGGGTTTAGGGTAGTGTTGTGGTGTTTGTGTAGTGTAGGGTAGTGTTTTAGGGTTTAGGGTAGTGTCAGGAGGGTCTTGCAGGGTAGTGTTTGAGTGTAGGGACCGGACTGTGGGGCGGGGGAGGGTCGTGCTGGGGTAGTGTTTTAGGGTTTAGGGTAGTGTTGTGGTGTTTGTGTAGTGTAGGGTAGTGTTTTAGGGTTTAGGGTAGTATTGGGGGGTCGTGCAGGGTAGTGTTTCAGTGTAGGGACCGGACTGGGGGGTGGGGGAGGGTCGTTCTGTGGGTAGTGCTTTAGGGTTTAGGGTAGTGTTGTGGTGTTTGTGTAGTGTAGGTTAGTGTTTTAGGGTTTAGGGTAGTGTCGGGAGGGTCGTGCAGGGTAGTGTTTGAGTGTAGGGACCGGACTGGGGGGGGGGTGGGTCGTGCTGGGGGTAGTGTTTTAGGATAGTGTTGTGGTGTTTGTGTAGTGTAGAGTAGTGTTTTAGGGTTTAGGGTAGTGTTGGGGGGTCGTGCAGGGTAGTGTTTCAGTGTAGGGACCGGACTGGGGGCGGGGGAGGGCCGTGCTGGGGTAGTGTTTTAGGGTAGTGTTGTGGTGTTTGTGTAGTGTAGGGTAGTGTTTTAGGGTTTAGGGTAGTGTTGGGGGTCATGCAGGGTAGTGTTTCAGTGTAGGGACTGGACGAGGGCGGGGAGGGTCGTGCTGGGGGTAGTGTTGTAGGGTTTAGGGTAGTGTTGTGGTGTTTGTGTAGTGTAGGGTAGTGTTTTAGGGTTTAGGGTAGTGTCAGGAGGGTCTTGCAGGGTAGTGTTTGAGTGTAGGGACCGGACTGTGGGGCGGGGAGGGTCGTGCTGGGGTAGTGTTTTAGGGTTTAGGGTAGTGTTGTGGTGTTTGTGTAGTGTAGGGTAGTGTTTTAGGGTTTAGGGTAGTATTGGGGGGTCGTGCAGGGTAGTGTTTCAGTGTAGGGACCGGACTGGGGGTGGGGGAGGGTCGTTCTGGGGTAGTGCTTTATGGTTTAGGGTAGTGTTGTGGTGTTTGTGTAGTGTAGGTTAGTGTTTTAGGGTTTAGGGTAGTGTCGGGAGGGTCGTGCAGGGTAGTGTTTGAGTGTAGGGACCGGAGTGGGGGGCGGGGGAGGGTCGTGCTGGGGGTAGTGTTTTAGGGTTTAGGGTAGTGTTGTGGTGTTTGTGTAGTGTAGAGTAGTGTTTTAGGATTTAGGGTAGTGGTGGGGGTCGTGCAGGGTAGTGCTTCAGTGTAGGGACCGGACTGGGGGCGGGGAGGGTCATGCTGGGGGTAGTGTTTTAGGGTAGTGTTGTGGTGTTTGTGTAGTGTTTTGGGGTTTAGGGTAGTGTTGGAGGGTCGTGCAGGGTAGTGTTTCAGTGTAGGGACTGGACGGGGGCAGGGAGGGTTGTGCTGGGGGTAGTGTTGTAGGGTTTAGGGTAGTGTTCTGGTGTTTGTGTAGTGTAGGGTAGTGTTTTAGGGTTTAGGGTAGTGTTGTGGTGTTTGTGTAGTGTAGAGTAGTGTTTTAGGGTTTAGGGTAGTGTTGGAGGGTCGTGCAGGGTAGTGTTTCAGTGTAGGGACTGGACGGGGCAGGGAGGGTTGTGCTGGGGGTAGTGTTGTAGGGTTTAGGGTAGTGTTCTGGTGTTTGTGTAGTGTAGAGTAGTGTTTTAGGGTTTAGGGTAGTGTTGGGGGGTCGTGCAGGGTAGTGTTTCAGTGTAGGGACCGGACTGGGGGGCGGGGGAGGGCCGTGCTGGGGTAGTGTTTTAGGGTAGTGATGTGGTGTTTGTGTAGGGTAGTGTTTTAGGGTTTAGGGTAGTGTTGGGGGGTCATGCAGGGTAGTGTTTCAGTGTAGGGACTGGACGAGGGCGGGGAGGGTCGTGCTGGGGGTAGTGTTGTAGGGTTTAGGGTAGTGTTGTGGTGTTTGTGTAGTGTAGGGTAGTGTTTTAGGGTTTAGGGTAGTGTCAGGAGGGTCTTGCAGGGTAGTGTTTGAGTGTAGGGACCGGACTGTGGGGCGGGGGAGGGTCGTGCTGGGGTAGTGTTTTAGGGTTTAGGGTAGTGTTGTGGTGTTTGTGTAGTGTAGGGTAGTGTTTTAGGGTTTAGGGTAGTATTGGGGGGTCGTGCAGGGTAGTGTTTCAGTGTAGGGACCAGACTTGGGGGTGGGGGAGGGTCGTTCTGGGGGTAGTGCTTTAGGGTTTAGGGTAGTGTTGTGGTGTTTGTGTAGTGTAGGTTAGTGTTTTAGGGTTTAGGGTAGTGTCGGGAGGGTCGTGCAGGGTAGTGTTTGAGTGTAGGGACCGGACTGGGGGGCGGGGAGGGTCGTGCTGGGGGTAGTGTTTTAGGATAGTGTTGTGGTGTTTGTGTAGTGTAGAGTAGTGTTTTAGGGTTTAGGGTAGTGTTGGGGGTCGTGCAGGGGTAGTGTTTCAGTGTAGGGACCGGACTGGGGGGGCGGGGAGGGCCGTGCTGGGGTAGTGTTTTAAGGGTAGTGTTGTGGTGTTTGTGTAGTGTAGGGTAGTGTTTTAGGGTTTAGGGTAGTGTTGGGGGTCATGCAGGGTAGTGTTTCAGTGTAGGGACTGGACGAGGGCGGGGAGGGTCGTGCTGGGGGTAGTGTTGTAGGGTTTAGGGTAGTGTTGTGGTGTTTGTGTAGTGTAGGGTAGTGTTTTAGGGTTTAGGGTAGTGTCAGGAGGGTCTTGCAGGGTAGTGTTTGAGTGTAGGGACCGGACTGTGGGGTGGGGAGGGTCGTGCTGGGGTAGTGTTTTAGGGTTTAGGGTAGTGTTGTGGTGTTTGTGTAGTGTAGGGTAGTGTTTTAGGGTTTAGGGTAGTATTGGGGGGTCGTGCAGGGTAGTGTTTCAGTGTAGGGACCGGACTGGGGGGTGGGGGAGGGTCGTTCTGGGGGTAGTGCTTTATGGTTTAGGGTAGTGTTGTGGTGTTTGTGTAGTGTAGGTTAGTGTTTTAGGGTTTAGGGTAGTGTCGGGAGGGTCGTGCAGGGTAGTGTTTGAGTGTAGGGACCGGAGTGGGGGGCGGGGGAGGGTCGTGCTGGGGGTAGTGTTTTAGGGTTTAGGGTAGTGTTGTGGTGTTTGTGTAGTGTAGAGTAGTGTTTTAGGATTTAGGGTAGTGGTGGGGGGTCGTGCAGGGTAGTGCTTCAGTGTAGGGACCGGACTGGGGGCGGGGGAGGGTCATGCTGGGGGTAGTGTTTTAGGGTAGTGTTGTGGTGTTTGTGTAGTGTTTTGGGGTTTAGGGTAGTGTTGGAGGGTCGTGCTGGGTAGTGTTTCAGTGTAGGGACTGGACGGGGGCAGGGAGGGTTGTGCTGGGGGTAGTGTTGTAGGGTTTAGGGTAGTGTTCTGGTGTTTGTGTAGTGTAGGGTAGTGTTTTAGGGTTTAGGGTAGTGTTGTGGTGTTTGTGTAGTGTAGAGTAGTGTTTTAGGGTTTAGGGTAGTGTTGGAGGGTCGTGCAGGGTAGTGTTTCAGTGTAGGGACTGGACGGGGGCAGGGAGGGTTGTGCTGGGGGTAGTGTTGTAGGGTTTAGGGTAGTGTTCTGGTGTTTGTGTAGTGTAGAGTAGTGTTTTAGGGTTTAGGGTAGTGTTGGGGGGTCGTGCAGGGTAGTGTTTCAGTGTAGGGACCGGACTGGGGGGCGGGGGAGGGCCGTGCTGGGGTAGTGTTTTAGGGTAGTGATGTGGTGTTTGTGTAGTGTAGGGTAGTGTTTTAGGGTTTAGGGTAGTGTTGGGGGGTCATGCAGGGTAGTGTTTCAGTGTAGGGACTGGACGAGGGCGGGGAGGGTCGTGCTGGGGGTAGTGTTGTAGGGTTTAGGGTAGTGTTGTGGTGTTTGTGTAGTGTAGAGTAGTGTTTTAGGGTTTAGGGTAGTGTCAGGAGGGTCTTGCAGGGTAGTGTTTGAGTGTAGGGACCGGACTGTGGGGCGGGGAGGGTCGTGCTGGGGTAGTGTTTTAGGGTTTAGGGTAGTGTTGTGGTGTTTGTGTAGTGTAGGGTAGTGTTTTAGGGTTTAGGGTAGTATTGGGGGGTCGTGCAGGGTAGTGTTTCAGTGTAGGGACCGGACTGGGGGTGGGGAGGGTCGTTCTGGGGGTAGTGCTTTAGGGTTTAGGGTAGTGTTGTGGTGTTTGTGTAGTGTAGGTTAGTGTTTTAGGGTTTAGGGTAGTGTCGGGAGGGTCGTGCAGGGTAGTGTTTGAGTGTAGGGACCGGACTGGGGGGCGGGGAGGGGTCGTTCTGGGGGTAGTGTTTTAGGATAGTGTTGTGGTGTTTGTGTAGTGTAGAGTAGTGTTTTAGGGTTTAGGGTAGTGTTGGGGGGTCGTGCAGGGTAGTGTTTCAGTGTAGGGACCGGACTGGGGGCGGGGGAGGGCCGTGCTGGGGTAGTGTTTTAGGGTAGTGTTGTGGTGTTTGTGTAGTGTAGGGTAGTGTTTTAGGGTTTAGGGTAGTGTTGGGGGTCATGCAGGGTAGTGTTTCAGTGTAGGGACTGGACGAGGGCGGGGAGGGTCGTGCTGGGGGTAGTGTTGTAGGGTTTAGGGTAGTGTTGTGGTGTTTGTGTAGTGTAGGGTAGTGTTTTAGGGTTTAGGGTAGTGTCAGGAGGGTCTTGCAGGGTAGTGTTTGAGTGTAGGGACCGGACTGTGGGGCGGGGGAGGGTCGTGCTGGGGTAGTGTTTTAGGGTTTAGGGTAGTGTTGTGGTGTTTGTGTAGTGTAGGGTAGTGTTTTAGGGTTTAGGGTAGTATTGGGGGGTCGTGCAGGGTAGTGTTTCAGTGTAGGGACCGGACTGGGGGTGGGGAGGGTCGTTCTGGGGGTAGTGCTTTATGGTTTAGGGTAGTGTTGTGGTGTTTGTGTAGTGTAGGTTAGTGTTTTAGGGTTTAGGGTAGTGTCGGGAGGGTCGTGCAGGGTAGTGTTTGAGTGTAGGGACCGGAGTGGGGGGCGGGGGAGGGTCGTGCTGGGGGTAGTGTTTTAGGGTTTAGGGTAGTGTTGTGGTGTTTGTGTAGTGTAGAGTAGTGTTTTAGGATTTAGGGTAGTGGTGGGGGGTCGTGCAGGGTAGTGCTTCAGTGTAGGGACCGGACTGGGGGCGGGGGAGGGTCATGCTGGGGGTAGTGTTTTAGGGTAGTGTTGTGGTGTTTGTGTAGTGTAGAGTAGTGTTTTAGGGTTTAGGGTAGTGTTGGAGGGTCATGCAGGGTAGTGTTTCAGTGTAGGGACTGGACGGGGGCTGGGAGGGTTGTGCTGGGGGTAGTGTTGTAGGGTTTAGGGTAGTGTTCTGGTGTTTGTGTAGTGTAGAGTAGTGTTTTAGGATTTAGGGTAGTGGTGGGGGGTCGTGCAGGGTAGTGCTTCAGTGTAGGGACCGGACTGGGGCGGGGAGGGTCATGCTGGGGGTAGTGTTTTAGGGTAGTGTTGTGGTGTTTGTGTAGTGTTTTGGGGTTTAGGGTAGTGTTGGAGGGTCGTGCAGGGTAGTGTTTCAGTGTAGGGACTGGACGGGGGCAGGGAGGGTTGTGCTGGGGGGTAGTGTTGTAGGGTTTAGGGTAGTGTTCTGGTGTTTGTGTAGTGTAGGGTAGTGTTTTAGGGTTTAGGGTAGTGTTGTGGTGTTTGTGTAGTGTAGAGTAGTGTTTTAGGGTTTAGGGTAGTGTTGGAGGGTTGTGCAGGGTAGTGTTTCAGTGTAGGGACTGGACGGGGGCAGGGAGGGTTGTGCTGGGGGTAGTGTTGTAGGGTTTAGGGTAGTGTTCTGGTGTTTGTGTAGTGTAGAGTAGTGTTTTAGGGTTTAGGGTAGTGTTGGGGGGTCGTGCAGGGTAGTGTTTCAGTGTAGGGACCGGACTGGGGGCGGGGGAGGGCCGTGCTGGGGTAGTGTTTTAGGGTAGTGATGTGGTGTTTGTGTAGTGTAGGGTAGTGTTTTAGGGTTTAGGGTAGTGTTGGGGGTCATGCAGGGTAGTGTTTCAGTGTAGGGACTGGACGAGGGCGGGGAGGGTCGTGCTGGGGGTAGTGTTGTAGGGTTTAGGGTAGTGTTGTGGTGTTTGTGTAGTGTAGGGTAGTGTTTTAGGGTTTAGGGTAGTGTCAGGAGGGTCTTGCAGGGTAGTGTTTGAGTGTAGGGACCGGACTGTGGGGCGGGGAGGGTCGTGCTGGGGTAGTGTTTTAGGGTTTAGGGTAGTGTTGTGGTGTTTGTGTAGTGTAGGGTAGTGTTTTAGGGTTTAGGGTAGTATTGGGGGGTCGTGCAGGGTAGTGTTTCAGTGTAGGGACCGGACTGGGGGTGGGGAGGGTCGTTCTGTGGGTAGTGCTTTAGGGTTTAGGGTAGTGTTGTGGTGTTTGTGTAGTGTAGGTTAGTGTTTTAGGGTTTAGGGTAGTGTCGGGAGGGTCGTGCAGGGTAGTGTTTGAGTGTAGGGACCGGACTGGGGGCGGGGGAGGGTCGTGCTGGGGGTAGTGTTTTAGGATAGTGTTGTGGTGTTTGTGTAGTGTAGAGTAGTGTTTTAGGGTTTAGGGTAGTGTTGGGGGTCGTGCAGGGTAGTGTTTCAGTGTAGGGACCGGACTGGGGGCGGGGGAGGCCCGTGCTGGGGTAGTGTTTTAGGGTAGTGTTGTGGTGTTTGTGTAGTGTAGGGTAGTGTTTTAGGGTTTAGGGTAGTGTTGGGGGTCATGCAGGGTAGTGTTTCAGTGTAGGGACTGGACGAGGGCGGGGAGGGTCGTGCTGGGGGTAGTGTTGTAGGGTTTAGGGTAGTGTTGTGGTGTTTGTGTAGTGTAGGGTAGTGTTTTAGGGTTTAGGGTAGTGTCAGGAGGGTCTTGCAGGGTAGTGTTTGAGTGTAGGGACCGGACTGTGGGGGCGGGGGAGGGTCGTGCTGGGGTAGTGTTTTAGGGTTTAGGGTAGTGTTGTGGTGTTTGTGTAGTGTAGGGTAGTGTTTTAGGGTTTAGGGTAGTATTGGGGGGTCGTGCAGGGTAGTGTTTCAGTGTAGGGACCGGACTGGGGGTGGGGGAGGGTCGTTCTGGGGGTAGTGCTTTATGGTTTAGGGTAGTGTTGTGGTGTTTGTGTAGTGTAGGTTAGTGTTTTAGGGTTTAGGGTAGTGTCGGGAGGGTCGTGCAGGGTAGTGTTTGAGTGTAGGGACCGGAGTGGGGGCGGGGGAGGGTCGTGCTGGGGGTAGTGTTTTAGGGTTTAGGGTAGTGTTGTGGTGTTTGTGTAGTGTAGAGTAGTGTTTTAGGATTTAGGGTAGTGGTGGGGGGTCGTGCAGGGTAGTGCTTCAGTGTAGGGACCGGACTGGGGGCGGGGGAGGGTCATGCTGGGGGTAGTGTTTTAGGGTAGTGTTGTGGTGTTTGTGTAGTGTTTTGGGGTTTAGGGTAGTGTTGGAGGGTCGTGCAGGGTAGTGTTTCAGTGTAGGGACTGGACGGGGGCAGGGAGGGTTGTGCTGGGGGGTAGTGTTGTAGGGTTTAGGGTAGTGTTCTGGTGTTTGTGTAGTGTAGGGTAGTGTTTTAGGGTTTAGGGTAGTGTTGTGGTGTTTGTGTAGTGTAGAGTAGTGTTTTAGGGTTTAGGGTAGTGTTGGAGGGTTGTGCAGGGTAGTGTTTCAGTGTAGGGACTGGACGGGGGCAGGGAGGGTTGTGCTGGGGGTAGTGTTGTAGGGTTTAGGGTAGTGTTCTGGTGTTTGTGTAGTGTAGAGTAGTGTTTTAGGGTTTAGGGTAGTGTTGGGGGTCGTGCAGGGTAGTGTTTCAGTGTAGGGACCGGACTGGGGGCGGGGGAGGGCCGTGCTGGGGTAGTGTTTTAGGGTAGTGATGTGGTGTTTGTGTAGTGTAGGGTAGTGTTTTAGGGTTTAGGGTAGTGTTGGGGGTCATGCAGGGTAGTGTTTCAGTGTAGGGACTGGACGAGGGCGGGGAGGGTCGTGCTGGGGGTAGTGTTGTAGGGTTTAGGGTAGTGTTGTGGTGTTTGTGTAGTGTAGGGTAGTGTTTTAGGGTTTAGGGTAGTGTCAGGAGGGTCTTGCAGGGTAGTGTTTGAGTGTAGGGACCGGACTGTGGGGCGGGGGAGGGTCGTGCTGGGGTAGTGTTTTAGGGTTTAGGGTAGTGTTGTGGTGTTTGTGTAGTGTAGGGTAGTGTTTTAGGGTTTAGGGTAGTATTGGGGGGTCGTGCAGGGTAGTGTTTCAGTGTAGGGACCGGACTGGGGGTGGGGGAGGGTCGTTCTGGGGGTAGTGCTTTAGGGTTTAGGGTAGTGTTGTGGTGTTTGTGTAGTGTAGGTTAGTGTTTTAGGGTTTAGGGTAGTGTCGGGAGGGTCGTGCAGGGTAGTGTTTGAGTGTAGGGACCGGACTGGGGGGCGGGGGAGGGTCGTGCTGGGGGTAGTGTTTTAGGATAGTGTTGTGGTGTTTGTGTAGTGTAGAGTAGTGTTTTAGGGTTTAGGGTAGTGTTGGGGGGTCGTGCAGGGTAGTGTTTCAGTGTCGGGCCCGGACTGGGGGGCGGGGGTGGGCCGTGCTGGGGTAGTGTTTTAGGGTAGTGTTGTGGTGTTTGTGTAGTGTAGGGTAGTGTTTTAGGGTTTAGGGTAGTGTTGGGGGGTCATGCAGGGTAGTGTTTCAGTGTAGGGACTGGACGAGGGCGGGGAGGGTCGTGCTGGGGGTAGTGTTGTAGGGTTTAGGGTAGTGTTGTGGTGTTTGTGTAGTGTAGGGTAGTGTTTTAGGGTTTAGGGTAGTGTCAGGAGGGTCTTGCAGGGTAGTGTTTGGAGTGTAGGGACCGGACTGTGGGGCGGGGGAGGGTCGTGCTGGGGTAGTGTTTTAGGGTTTAGGGTAGTGTTGTGGTGTTTGTGTAGTGTAGGGTAGTGTTTTAGGGTTTAGGGTAGTATTGGGGGGTCGTGCAGGGTAGTGTTTCAGTGTAGGGACCGGACTGGGGGTGGGGGAGGGTCGTTCTGGGGGTAGTGCTTTATGGTTTAGGGTAGTGTTGTGGTGTTTGTGTAGTGTAGGTTAGTGTTTTAGGGTTTAGGGTAGTGTCGGGAGGGTCGTGCAGGGTAGTGTTTGAGTGTAGGGACCGGAGTGGGGGCGGGGGAGGGTCGTGCTGGGGGTAGTGTTTTAGGGTTTAGGGTAGTGTTGTGGTGTTTGTGTAGTGTAGAGTAGTGTTTTAGGATTTAGGGTAGTGGTGGGGGGTCGTGCAGGGTAGTGCTTCAGAGTAGGGACCGGACTGGGGGCGGGGGAGGGTCATGCTGGGGGTAGTGTTTTAGGGTAGTGTTGTGGTGTTTGTGTAGTGTTTTGGGGTTTAGGGTAGTGTTGGAGGGTCGTGCAGGGTAGTGTTTCAGTGTAGGGACTGGACGGGGGCAGGGAGGGTTGTGCTGGGGGGTAGTGTTGTAGGGTTTAGGGTAGTGTTCTGGTGTTTGTGTAGTGTAGGGTAGTGTTTTAGGGTTTAGGGTAGTGTTGTGGTGTTTGTGTAGTGTAGAGTAGTGTTTTAGGGTTTAGGGTAGTGTTGGAGGGTTGTGCAGGGTAGTGTTTCAGTGTAGGGACTGGACGGGGGCAGGGAGGGTTGTGCTGGGGGTAGTGTTGTAGGGTTTAGGGTAGTGTTCTGGTGTTTGTGTAGTGTAGAGTAGTGTTTTAGGGTTTAGGGTAGTGTTGGGGGGTCGTGCAGGGTAGTGTTTCAGTGTAGGGACCGGACTGGGGGCGGGGGAGGGCCGTGCTGGGGTAGTGTTTTAGGGTAGTGATGTGGTGTTTGTGTAGTGTAGGGTAGTGTTTTAGGGTTTAGGGTAGTGTTGGGGGTCATGCAGGGTAGTGTTTCAGTGTAGGGACTGGACGAGGGCGGGGAGGGTCGTGCTGGGGGTAGTGTTGTAGGGTTTAGGGTAGTGTTGTGGTGTTTGTGTAGTGTAGGGTAGTGTTTTAGGGTTTAGGGTAGTGTCAGGAGGGTCTTGCAGGGTAGTGTTTGAGTGTAGGGACCGGACTGTGGGGCGGGGGAGGGTCGTGCTGGGGTAGTGTTTTAGGGTTTAGGGTAGTGTTGTGGTGTTTGTGTAGTGTAGGGTAGTGTTTTAGGGTTTAGGGTAGTATTGGGGGGTCGTGCAGGGTAGTGTTTCAGTGTAGGGACCGGACTGGGGGTGGGGAGGGTCGTTCTGGGGGTAGTGCTTTAGGGTTTAGGGTAGTGTTGTGGTGTTTGTGTAGTGTAGGTTAGTGTTTTAGGGTTTAGGGTAGTGTCGGGAGGGTCGTGCAGGGTAGTGTTTGAGTGTAGGGACCGGACTGGGGGCGGGGGAGGGTCGTGCTGGGGGTAGTGTTTTAGGATAGTGTTGTGGTGTTTGTGTAGTGTAGAGTAGTGTTTTAGGGTTTAGGGTAGTGTTGGGGGGTCGTGCAGGGTAGTGTTTCAGTGTAGGGACCGGACTGGGGGGCGGGGGAGGGCCGTGCTGGGGTAGTGTTTTAGGGTAGTGTTGTGGTGTTTGTGTAGTGTAGGGTAGTGTTTTAGGGTTTAGGGTAGTGTTGGGGGGTCATGCAGGGTAGTGTTTCAGTGTAGGGACTGGACGAGGGCGGGGAGGGTCGTGCTGGGGGTAGTGTTGTAGGGTTTAGGGTAGTGTTGTGGTGTTTGTGTAGTGTAGGGTAGTGTTTTAGGGTTTAGGGTAGTGTCAGGAGGGTCTTGCAGGGTAGTGTTTGAGTGTAGGGACCGGACTGTGGGGCGGGGGAGGGTCGTGCTGGGGTAGTGTTTTAGGGTTTAGGGTAGTGTTGTGGTGTTTGTGTAGTGTAGGGTAGTGTTTTAGGGTTTAGGGTAGTATTGGGGGTCGTGCAGGGTAGTGTTTCAGTGTAGGGACCGGACTGGGGGTGGGGGAGGGTCGTTCTGGGGGTAGTGCTTTATGGTTTAGGGTAGTGTTGTGGTGTTTGTGTAGTGTAGGTTAGTGTTTTAGGGTTTAGGGTAGTGTCGGGAGGGTCGTGCAGGGTAGTGTTTGAGTGTAGGGACCGGAGTGGGGGGCGGGGGAGGGTCGTGCTGGGGGTAGTGTTTTAGGGTTTAGGGTAGTGTTGTGGTGTTTGTGTAGTGTAGAGTAGTGTTTTAGGATTTAGGGTAGTGGTGGGGGTCGTGCAGGGTAGTGCTTCAGTGTAGGGACCGGACTGGGGGCGGGGGAGGGTCATGCTGGGGGTAGTGTTTTAGGGTAGTGTTGTGGTGTTTGTGTAGTGTTTTGGGGTTTAGGGTAGTGTTGGAGGGTCGTGCAGGGTAGTGTTTCAGTGTAGGGACTGGACGGGGCAGGGAGGGTTGTGCTGGGGGTAGTGTTGTAGGGTTTAGGGTAGTGTTCTGGTGTTTGTGTAGTGTAGGGTAGTGTTTTAGGGTTTAGGGTAGTGTTGTGGTGTTTGTGTAGTGTAGGGAAGTGTTTTAGGGTTTAGGGTAGTGTCCGGAGGGTCGTGCAGGGTAGTGTTTGAGTGTAGGGACCCGACTGGGGGTCGGGGGAGGAATGTGCTGGGGGTAGTGTTTTAGGGTTAAGGGTAGTGTTGTGGTGTTTGTGTAGTGCAGGGTAGTATTTTAGGGTTTAGGGTAGTGTCGGGGGTCGTGCGGGGTAGTGTTAGGACTGGGGGTCAGGGGAGTGTCGTGCAGGGATACTAAATTAGGGTTTAGAGTAGGGCAGTGTAGTGTCACTTACCTTTCATACTTTTACCATGAGTATACCTTTACCATGCATGCCTTTGCGTTGTAATGGCATGCGTGGTAAAGGAATATGTGCGGTAAAAGTATGCAATGTAATGGCATCTCGTTGTAATGACAACGCGCAGTAATACCCGCGTTGTAATGGCACGCGTTGTATTACAATGCGTTGTAATGAGTCATATTCATTTCAAGCAGACACCTCTATTTATGCAGCATACTTCAAATGTACCTTTCCACAGACATACAAACTACCATAAACACTAATCCATCTACCAAAGTACACATATTAGTATGCACAAACTATTTCAATCGTTGTTTCAGTACAATAAAACAAACTACAATACACATCTGTACATTTCGTAACATATTTCAAACATCACACTTCTTTAATAATTTCAAAACTTTGACAATAATGCTTTTCAAATTAAAAAATATCTCTACAAAGAGTGAAGCACTACTACATAATACATAACACACCTTACAAATGTGAAACTCACCTTTCAAATAGTATTGGAGAATATGAAATATCAGAAACTTTTTCACACAATAAATGTAATGCACCACTATCAACAAGGTAAAACCAGTAACGGCAAACTTTCCCTCTCTTTCTATACACAAATAAATATAAGTAACAAATCAAATTGTTTCCTCCATTATTTCAAATTGTGAAACACATTTCTATTTGTTAGACATATTAACCCTTTCTAACTGTCTTCTAAAAGTGCCCTAACTGGTTCTGTAAATTTCTGGAGTGGCGACACCTCCGTGGTGCCGCAGTGTAGCGTCGCGATGGAGCCGCGAATCCATACAGGATTTCAAAAACCTATTTCTAATAATACTAGTATTATTTTTTAACCACACACTAGTTCTAAACATACTACTAACTTAGAAAAACTTAATTTAGTAACATATCACTTATATATAAGTTACTATTTCAAATTTTAAAACCACAGTTAAGTTTCAACCCTTCCCCATTCTGTTTAGTACTAGTTTCCATAGTAACACTTTCTGCAACATTCAACTGTACCAAAAGGTCACAAGTTCACCACATTTTGAAAATAAGCACACAAGCTTACAAATGCAAATAGCAGGTGTGGTTGACTTTTGCAAAATATTACCTTATCCTATCTACTGTACCTTTCAAACATTTTTTAATAACCAATCAGAAACATGCTTCTTCAAGCAAGTAACATGCATCCTATTTTCGAGTGCACAATGTTGATGAACAGCCAATCACTTATCAGTTTTCTCAAAAGCAACATGATCTCCACCATTTTAGATACCTCTCATTCTACCAACTGACTAACTCAGCTACAGACATCTTTTCATTCCTTCCAGACATCCCTTCAAGATGCTTACAGTATGGATGTAGGGCACAGCTATGTTTTCTGGTGCAAAAGGTATGCTGAACACAGACATATTGACAAAGACCTAGGTTTGCAAAATGTGGATATTAAATGAATTGCACAGAGAAGATTAAAGTGGCACCAATTGATACCTTTGGTTAAAACCTTTTTGCATCTCCAACCCCCTGACCTCATGATTGTGCACTGTGATGGCAATGACCTAGGCGCATTGACTGGGATAGGGCTGGAAATCCTAATGAAGGATACCTTTGCACAATTGATGTTGCTTTTGCCTCAAACTGTCTTTGTATACTCTAATATATGCCAAAGACAGAAACGGAAGTGGTCAATTCAATTCTGTCCACACATTCAGAAAGCTAAGAAGAATGTCAATAAAACTGTTTCTGCTTGCCTCAGAGACCATAGAATGGGCCCCATCTATAACAACAATCTACGTTTTGATATGCATGACATCTACAGAAGTGATGGAGTTCACTTCACTTCACAGATGAAGGGAGCAGAGAGTTTCTCAACAACCTTAAGCTGTGCATCCACACTTACATGTAGCTCCAACAAAGTCATAATGAAAACAAGGGCTCTTTTTTGAGCCACCCTATAGCCCAACAGTGAATCTTATTTATTTTTTAACATACATACTCTTTTTAAATATTTTCCGGATTCACGAACCCATCGTGAATTCGCAAAAACAAAAGCACGAATTCAATGTACTACAACACAATACACTTTTCAAGTTTAACTTTTAATTTAAATTTTTTCATTTTCTTTCTAACTCTATCAAATTTAATGTAATTATTAACTTCAATCTCACTAGCTCTATAAAAAAGTTCACAAATGCAACACTACCTTCTGAATTATATACTATTCCGCGAATACACTGCAACATTACACTAGGGGGCCACATTGAGAGCCGCGATAGGGTCGCGACTCATATCACGAGAGAAAAAAAAACTAATAATTAATGCCCCCCACTTCCATTACCCGATGTCGGCCCCGAGGACCCCTACCCCTGGGGCATGGCCATTTTTTTTTATTAAATAAAGGGAGAGGGGCCGCTTGCACCCCCCCGGGCTATTTCTGGCCCCTGGGACCCCATCCCCCCAGACTTGCCCAATTCTTTTTTTTCTTTAAAATAATGAATAGGTGGCCCGCCTAACTGGGCCATTTTTGGCCCCGGGGACCCCATCCCCTAGGGCATGGCCATAATGTTGGGGGCTGCTGGGGGAGCCCCATTGCCCCCATGGTCCCTGCTGGCTCTCTACCTCCTGTGGGAGCCAGCATTGCTTTTGGGCAAAGGGAGCTGCTGACATGCAGCTCCCTTTGCCCAAAAGCAATTCTGCTTCGCTTCATGGAAGCGAGAACAGTTTTCCTGCTCTCGCTTCCATGAAGTGAAGCAGATGTTTGCTATGGCAGGGTGGGAGCAAACTTCAATGTCCCAGGGGTGGGCACCCTGGGACATTGCAGGAGCTGGCCCTGAGGGGTGGCGGTCCCCAGGGCAAAGGAGGGCTCCTGGAGGGGGCCGTGCAGCCCCCCTCCCATCTTGTGTGCAGCCCCGGGGAGGTGGAGGTCCCCGGGGCTGTAGGGGGGCCACGTGCCCTCCATATTTTAATTAATGAATGCCCCGGGAAGGTGGCAGGAGCCCCCCCCTACAATTCAATAAAAAAATTGAAGCCCTGGGGTTGTGGAGGTCCCCCGGGCTTGGGGGGCCCTGAGGGCCCCCACCCAAAATTAATCAAGGCCCCGGGGAGCTTGTGGTCCCCGGGGCAGTGTGGGGGGCAGGTGCCTCCCACATTTTTTTATTTACCAAAAGCCCCAGGGAGGTGGCGGTCCCCGGTGCTGCAGGGGGGCCGTGTGCCCCCACATATTTATTATAAACAAATCCCCAGAGAGGTGGTGGTCGCTGGGCTGTGGGGGACCCCGCAGGCCCCCGCACTATATTTTGACAT
Organism: Calotriton arnoldi; assembly: GCA_963921515.1. Classification (NCBI taxonomy): domain Eukaryota; kingdom Metazoa; phylum Chordata; class Amphibia; order Caudata; family Salamandridae; genus Calotriton; species Calotriton arnoldi. The sequence goes on from CAWUFW010005439.1 coordinate 275,250, forward strand.
TGCCCCTGGGACATTTTTCAGCAGTATTTGCGGACCCTAGGCGACTACCGCCGAAAATGTTTTTAAAAATGTTTTTTTCAGCCCTCGGGGTCCCTGTGGGACCCCCTGAGCAGGCGTAGGGGGTCAGGGTGTTTCTACCCTGCCCCTTTTCTTGTTCAACCGAGTCACAAGATGGCTGCCAACACTTCCTGGTTTGAAGTGTTGGCAGCCAATCAGAGTCAAGCTCACGATCGGGAGGGTTCGCGGATCCACCGCGGTCACCAGATACTAATGTTTCTACATATATGAATTCCTCAGGAACTACTGAACGGATTTACACCATTTAAAAAAAAAAAGGGTGCACTCTAGAACAAGAGCTACCTTTCTACCAAATTTGGTGTAATTCCGTTTGGCAGTTCGGGCTGTAGCTGCAACAAAAGTTTCCTATGGAAGTTAACATGGAGAAAACACGTTTTAGGACCCCCCTTTTTTATCGGCCCCCGCTTGAAGTAATCACCCTGAAACATTCAAGACAGGAGCTGACCAGAGCGGACCATTAGTTTTGATAATTTTGTGAAGATTCATCAAACGGCGCCAAAGATATTGGCAAAAGAGAAAATGCTTTTTGAATAGAAAAAGGAAAAAACTCATGGAGCTCCAGCAATGTTCTGGGTTGCCCACAACATGGACATTGCAGTTTGCTACGGCAGGGCGGGCGTGCTCCCGCCCTGCCATAGCAAACACTGCTTTGTTTCATGGAAGCAAGAGCAGGAAACCTGCTCTCGCTTCCATGAAGCAAAGCAGAATTGCTTTTGGGCAAAGGGAGCTGCATGTTAGCAGCTCCCTTTGCCCAAAAGCAATGCCAACTCCTGCAAGAGGCGGGGAGCCTGCAGGGACCACGGGGCCTTGGGGCTCCCCCAGCAGTCCCAACAAAGAGGCAAAGTCCCAGGGAATGGGGTCCCTAGGGCCAAAAAAGGCCCAGGAGGGGGTCCACTTTGCCTCCTCCCGTTTTTCTTTATTATTATTTTTTTTTAAAAGATAAGGCCGGGCCCGGGGGATGGGGTCCCCGGGGCCAAAACTGGCCTCAGGAGGGAGGCCACACAACCTCCCTCCAAATTATTAAAAATAAAGGCAGGGCAGGCCCCGGGGATGGGGTCCCCGGGGCCAAAAGTGGCCCGGGGAAGGGGGGGTGACATGCCCCCTTCCATAAAAATGTTATTGCCGGGCTCCGGGGGATGGGGTCCCCGGGGCCATAATCAGCCTTAGGAGGGGGACACACGCCCCCTCCCTTTACAATATATATTTCTTTAAAAGGGCTCATGCCCCGGGGAATGGGGTCCCCGGGGCCCAAAAGGTTCAAGGGAAGGGGGGGCATACAGCCCCCTTCCTAAAAAAAAATGGCACAATCTTGGTTGGGGAATGAAGTCCACGTCACTACTGAGGTTCCTTAGGGGCCAACTAGCCCACCAGGTACCTCCAGTAAGCCCTACACAGTCCTACACAGCTGGTTTGCTGAGAGGTGGTAAGAGGCCACGCCCCTTTTTTCACCACTCTGCAAACGTGCCTCTTGGCGCACTGGTGGTGGGGCGATGAAGTCCCCTTGTGTCCTAGGACCTCAGGACTAAACTGGACTTCATCCCCAAGCAGCAGTGCACCAGGAGCCACGTTTGCGGAGTGGTGTAAAAAGGGGGCGTGGCCTCTGACTACCACCCAGCAATCCACCTGTGTGTGGCTTACTGGAGGTAAAAGGAGGGCTAGTTGGCCCGAGGGACCCTCAAGAGGTAAGGGGACTTCATTCCCCAACTCAGAGCGCGCCAGGAGGTGCGTTTGCAGAGTGGTGGAGAAAGGGGGCATGGCCTGCAACCACTTATCAGCCATCCCACTGTGTGGGGCTTACTGGAGGTAACAGGTAGGCTAGTTGGCCCCTAAGGACACCCAGCAGCAAAGGGGACTTAAATCCCCATCCAAGAGCGCACCAGGGAGCGCGTTTGCAGAGTGGTGGGCAAAGGGGGCATGGCCTGCTATGAGAACATAGCAATCCTGCTGTGTGGGACTTACTGGAGGTAATAGGAGGGGTAGTTGGCCCCTAAGGATGTCCTTGGGGGCCAACTACCCCTCCTGTTACCTTCAGTAAATCCCACACAGTGGAATTGCTAAGAGGTCGTTGGAGGCCATGCCCCCCTTTCGCCAACACTTTGCAAATGTGCCCCCTGGCACACTACTGGTTGGGGGATGAAGTCGACTTTACTCCTGAGAGACTTTGGGGGCCAAGAAGCCCTCCTGGTACCTCCTGTAAGTCCTACGCAGCGGAATTCCTAAGCGCTGGTCGGAGGCCCAGCCCCCTTTCTCCAGCACTCTGCAAACGCGACTACAATTTAAAGAAGCATTTGCAATGCAATAGGTCTCGCATTTGCGAGAGTTAGAGCTATTGGCGTTGCAAATGTAAAAGTTTTCTACTAATGTTTTTTGGAGTGGAGTGGATGTATGTTGTGAGTAGCGAAAATATGTGGATAGAAAGTATGTGGTATTTAGTGTATAGGAATTATGTAGAGTGGGATTACGTGTTATGGAGAGTAATTATGTGGTATGGTTGTCTGTGTTGTGGAGTGGTAACCTCAGGTTTAGTGTTCCTTGTTTTGATAGAAGCTAAACTATAAACTCAATGAGACAAAAAAAGAAGGAACCACTGAGGAGCACTTCTTGACCTAGTCAGAGGTATGAGTAGGGCCACTGGAATTATGCGACTGTTCGGCTGCACCGATTTTTGCATAATTATACACTTTCCGCATTTGCCACACAATCCGTCACCTGCTGCATAATCTGTAGATTTGAACAAAAAAAACCTTGTTTCTGGCTCAAACATTAAAAAAAATGCAGCAACAGGTGTTACAGCGTGGTGGAAGGCTCTTTGCAAAGCTGGAATGGTCACCTGTTACTTATTGCTAAATGTGGGTGTTAAATTGGTACTAATGGTGCGCAAACCACTCTTGCTTCTTTCTGCGCCTCTCTTGCCTATTTCTGCATTTCTCTTGCTTCTTTCTGCACTTTTCTTCCTTTTTCTGCACTTCTCTTGCCTCTTTCTGCACTTCTTTTCCACTTTCTGCACCTCCCTTCTTTCTGAACCTCTCTTGCCTCTTTCTGCACCTCTCTTGCTTCTTTCTGCACTTCTCTTGCATGTTTCTGCACCTCTGTTTCTTCTTTCTGCACTTCTCTTGCCTCTTTCTGTACCCCTCTTGCCTCTTTCTGCACCTCGCTTGCTTCTTTCTGCACTTCCCTTGCTTTTTTCTGCACCTCTCTTGTTTTTTTCTGTACGCCTTTTGCCTCTTTTTGCACCTCTGTTGCTTCTTTCTGCAGTTCTCTTGCTTCTTTCTTCACCCCTCTTGCTTCTTTCTGCACCCCTCTTCCCTCTTTCTGCACCCCTCTTCCCTCTTTCTGTACCTCTGTTGCCTGTTTCGGCACCTCTCTTGCCTCTTTCTGCACTTCTCTTGCCTCTTTCTGCATTTCTGTTGCTTCTTTCTGCACTTCTATTGCCATTTTCTGCCCCCCTCTTGCTTCTTTCTGCACCTCTGTTGCTTCTTTCTGCACTTCTTTTGCTTCTTTCTGCTCCTCTATTGCTTCTTTCTGCACCCCTGTGGCCTTTTTCTGCACCCCTCTTGCCTCTTTCTGAACCCCTCTTCCCTCTTTCTGCACCTCTCTTGCCTCTTTCTGCACCTCTCTTCCCTCTTTCTGCTCCCCTCCCCTATTTCTGCTCCTTTCTTGCCTCTTTCTGCACTTCTCTTTAATCTTTCTGCACCTCTGTTGCTTCTTTCTACACTTCTCTTGTCTCTCACTGCACCCCTCTTGCCTCCTTCTGCACCTCTGTTGCTTCTTTCTACACTTCTCTTCCCTCTTTATGCACCTCTCTTGCCTCTTTCTGCACCCCGGTTCCCTCTTTCTGAACCTCTCTTGCCTGTTTCTGCACCTCTCTTCCTGCTTTCTTCAGTTCTCTTGCCTATTTCTGCACCTCTGGTGCTTCTTTTTGCACTTCTATTACTTCTTTCTGGACTTATCTTGCCTCTTTCTGTACCTCACTTGCCTTTTTCTGCACGTCTCTTGCTTTTTTCTGCCCTCTCGTGTTTCTTTATTCAACTCTGTTGTCTCTTTCATCACTTCTCTTGCTTCTTTCTACACCTCTGTTGCTTCTTTCAGCACTTCTCTTGCCTCTTTCTGCGCTTCTCTTGCCTGTTTCTGCACCTGTCTTGCCTCTTTCTGCACCACTGTTGCCTTTTTATGCACCTCGCTTGCTTCTTTCTGCACCCATCTTGCCTCTTTCTGCACCCCTCTTGCCTCTTTCTGCACCCCTGTTCTCTCTTTCTGCACCTCTTTTGCCTGTTTCTGCACCTCTCCTGCCTGTTTCTGCACCCCTCTTCCCTCTTTCTGCACCCCTATTTCTTCTTTCTGCACCTTTGTTGCCTGTTTTGGCACAACTCTTGCCTCTTTCTGCAATTCTCTTGCCTCTTTTTGCATTTCTGTTGCTTCTTTCTGTAATTCTCTTGCCACTTTCTGCACCTCTCTTGCCTCTTTCTGCACCTCTGTTGCTTCTTTCTGCACTTCTATTGCTTCTTTCTGCTCCTCTATTGCTTCTTTCTGCACCCCTCTGGCCTTTTTATGCACCCCTCTTTCCTCTTTCTGCAACCCTCTTCCCTCTTTCTGCACCTCTCTTGCCTCTTTCTGCACCTCTCTTCCATCTTTATGCACCCTTTCCCCTCTTTCTGCACCTTTCTTGCCTCTTTCTGCACTTCTCTTTAATCTTTCTGCACCTCTGTTGCTTCTTTCTACACTTCTCTTGCCTCTCAATGCACCCCTCTTGCCTCTTTCTGCACCTCTGTTGCTTCTTTCTGCACTTCTCTTCCCTCTTTCTGGACCTCTCTTGCCTCTTTCTTCACCCTGGTTCCCTCTTTCTGAACCTCTCTTGCCTGTTTCTACACCTCTCTTGCTGCTTTCTGCAGTTCTCTTGCCTCTTTCTGCACCTCTGGTGCTTCTTTCTGCACTTCTATTGCCTCTTTCTGCACCTCACTTTCCTCTTTCTGCACTTCTCTTGCTATTTTCTGCACCTCTTTTGTTTCTTTATGCAACTCTGTTGTCTCTTTTATCACTTTTCTTGCTTCTTTCTGCACCTCTGTTGCTTCTTTCAGCACTTCTCTTGCCCCTTTCTGCGCTTCTCTTGCCTCTTTCTGCACCACTGTTGCCTCTTTCTGCACCACTGTTGCCTTTTTCTGCACCTCGCTTGCTTCTTTCTTCACCCCTCTTGCCTCTTTCTGCACCCCTATTCCCTCTTTCTGAACCTCTTTTGCTTCTTTCTGCACCCCTGCTCTCTCTTTCTGCACCTTTTGTGCCTGTTTCTGCACCTCTCCTCCCTGTTTCTTCACCTCTGTTGCCTCTTTCTGTACTTCTCTTGCCCCTTTCTGCACCTCTGTTGCATCTGTCTGCACTTCTCTTGCCTCTTTCTGCACCCCTCTTCCCTCTTTCTTCACCTCTGTTGCTTCTTTCAGCACCTCTCTTGCTTCTTTCTGCACCTCTCTTTCTTCTTTCTGCACCCCTCTTGCCTCTTTCTACACCCTCCTTCCCTCTTTGTGTACTTCTCTTGCCTCTTTCTGCACCTCTCTTTCCTCTTTCTGCACCTCTCCTGCCTTATTTGCACCTCTGCTTCCTCTTTCTGCACCCCTCTTTCCTCTTTCTGCACCTCTGTTGCTTCTTTCTACACTTCTCTTGCTTCTACCTTTTTGTACACAAATTTACAGAGTATGCTGTTTGAAACACAGGTATTCAAGTATTTGTATGTTTATTTTTATGTAACATGTCACTAGGTAAAAGCAGAGACACACGCATGCATACCTTCACTAACTTGGTCAGACGTACAACAGTGATATGGTTAGGATTGCTGTTTTACATTTGGTAGGCCTAACATTCTGAGCAGTCGATGAATAGTGAACCTTCAAGAGAAAAGTGAGGTTTAAGACATCTTGAGAGAAGGATTCGTGATTTGGCTATTTTGTATGAGTCTGTGGAAAGGTGCAGTCAAAGTAGGCCTCTTTCTGCACCTCTGTTGCTTCTTTCTCCACTTCTCTTGCTTCTGTCTGCACCTTTCTTACTCTTTCTGCACCTCTCTTGCTTCTTTCTGCACTTCTCTTGCTTCTTTCTGCGCCTTTCTTTCTCTTTCTGTACATGTCCTACCTATGTAGGCATAGTTAGAAATTAGCATTTAAAAACCTTAAAAATTCACTGAAAAAAACATAGGTTTCAGGGACGTAATAGTAGGTATTAGCATTTAAAAAACCTTAGAAATTCAGTGAATAAACCACAGGTTTCAGGAACGTTGTAGTTAGGAATTGGCATTTAAAAAACCTTAGATATTCACTGAAAAAAACACAGGTTTCAGGGACGTTATAGTTAGGCTGACATTTCACTTGTACAAAAGCAGAGAAATTCAGCCGTTATTGTAAGCTGAGCTAACTATAACTCACGCCCCCGCAATGCACTGCTGATGACGTCACATATTACATCACTCATGACATGACATCTCAAATGACATCACTGATGATCGGATCGGGGATTCCGCCACGCCCACTTGTGGGTCTCTGCCTATCAGAGCGAAGCAGTGCGTTTTTAACAGTGAACACCTGCAACACTTGTTGTTTGAAGCATTTGAGAAAGGCAGTCATGCTGAAACACGTCATGCTAGTTCATTAAAGCTGCTGGTTCCACTAACCCGTGTGTGCTCAGATCTTTTCTTTGGGGAGGTCCTGGACTTGGATATTCGGTGTGGCCACGAGCACCTTGAGCACCCATAGTAAAAGCAGTTCGGCAGATTGAGTGGCACATGGTGGAGGTTTCAATGCTCTTGGAAACTGCTGAACAGCTGAAGCACATGGTGAGAGCTTGAACAACGTTTGTTGGTACTGATTCCGGTCTGAAATCGAATGGGGTGAAAGCGGCAGGATGAGGGCTGTGTGAGCCTGGCAACACTGTACTTGGGCCATTGGTGTTTGCCAGGGGGAACAGCTGGCACCACCCACTGGGGAGGAGGTACTTACCTGGAGCGCCTGCACCTACGAAGCCAGAGTGTTGGGATTGGGGATTCCGCCACACCCACTAGTGGGTCTCCACCTATCAGAGCAAAGCCAGTGCCGTTTTTAACAGTGAACACCTGCAACATTTGTTGTTTGAAGCATTTGAGAAAGGCAGTCATGCTGAAACGCGTCATGCTGGTTCCTTAAAGCTGCTGGTTCTACTAACCCGTGTGTGCTCGGATCTTTTCTTTGGGGAGGTCCTGGACTTGGATATTCGGTGTGGCCACGAGCACCTTGAGCACCCATAGTAAAAGCAGTTCGGCAGATTGAGTGGCACATGGTGGAGGTTTCAATGCTCTTGGAAACTGCTGAACAGCTGAAGCACATGGTGAGAGCTTGAACAACGTTTGTTGGTACTGATTCCGGTCTGAAATCGAATGGGGTGAAAGCGGCAGGATGAGGGCTGTGTGAGCCTGGCAACACTGTACTTGGGCCATTGGTGTTTGCCAGGGGGAACAGCTGGCACCACCCACTGGGGAGGAGGTACTTACCTGGAGCGCCTGCACCTACGAAGCCAGAGTGTTGGGATTGGGGATTCCGCCACACCCACTAGTGGGTCTCCACCTATCAGAGCAAAGCCAGTGCCGTTTTTAACAGTGAACACCTGCAACATTTGTTGTTTGAAGCATTTGAGAAAGGCAGTCATGCTGAAACGCGTCATGCTGGTTCCTTAAAGCTGCTGGTTCTACTAACCCGTGTGTGCTCGGATCTTTTCTTTGGGGAGGTCCTGGACTGTATATATATATATATATATATATATATATATATCACAACAGGACCTCTCTTCTCAGAAAGGAATGAGTCGCACTCCTCACGGTGATCACAATTTTATTACAATTTCAGCGCTGAGGAACACACCAACAACACAATTGCGCATATTTATAATTTTTGCCCCCTGGTGGGCGCCTCAGTAGGCCACGCACTCGAGCATGCTGGTACTTGTGGTGCATTGTCAGTCCGCAATCATTACCCTCCAGTGGGTGATGCCGAATATTTTACTGCAATTTATTACATCACCGTCGCTCCCTCGCATCCCACTTTCAAGGTGCTGGAGTCCTTACCAAAGTTCAATCTTTGGCGGCGCCTACTGCCCAACTGCTTTTGCCTCCACTTAACACACGGTCCATATTCGGGTAGTTCATGGCGCTCTTTAATTTGGCTGTGCGTCACTCACGGCGGGACCAAGCCGTTAAAAATCACAAGAGGACCTCTCTTCTCAGAAAGGAATGAGTCGCACACCTCACGGTGATCACAATTTTATTACAATTTCAGCGCTGGCAGGTTTCTATTTCTGATGCATTTCGGTCAAACATTGACCTTTCTCAAAGGATAGCCACGGCATCTCAAAGCTGAGGAACACACCAACAACATGATAGCGCATATTTATAATTTTTGCCCCCTGGTGGGCGCCTCAGTAGGCCACGCACTCGAGCATGCTGGTACTTGTGGTGCATTGTCAGTCCGCAATCATTACCCTCCAGTGGGTGATGCCAAATATTTTACTGCAATTTATTACATCACCGTCGCTACCTCGCATCCCACTTTCAAGGTGCTGGAGTCCTTACCAAAGTTCAATCTTTGGCGGCGCCTACTGCCCAACTGCTTTCGCCTCCACTTAACACACGGTCCATATTCGGGCAGTTCATCTCGCTCTTTAATTTGGCGGTGCGTCATATATATATATATATACACATACATATCCTCACACAATACCCTTTCAGGCTTACAGTGGCCCAGAAATTAGGCCTTTAAGCCCTGCAGATCCCATCCTCTGGGGCTAAAACATATATATTAAGGATAGGGGGGCTTGGAGCCCCCCTTCCAGATCCTATTTTGCAATTCCTTAAATGCATTAGCAAAATAGGGAATCGCAAATTTTGCGATTCTCTATTTTGCGATGGCCTTTTGGGATGATACATCCCAAAAGGCTTTTTCCTGTTCGCAAACGGGCCGATTCTGAGAATCGGTCCATTTGCAAACGGGAAAAAGGCTTGATACATCTGGCCCTTGGTAAATAAAAACAGTGAAAGAATGAGGAAAGATGCAAGGAACACTCTTTCAAAAGGGATAGAACCAAATACAGCGACCAAGTGTAAAAGTGATGCAGAAGCAAAGTGCAAAAGGTATTAAATTAAATATGGGTATCAGTTGCAAAAAAAAGGAATTTATTTGAATAGTTCCTTCAAAGCAGTGTGCATGCTTGCAACTACAGAGCACGTGCATGGCTGGCAAGTGTAGTATATAACAAGTATTGGCAAAGCTATTAGGTCTGCTTTGTTGTTATGGTATTGCTTCTGCTGCTTCTTGTTTCCTTTAAATGTTTTTTAATAAAATAAAAAATCTAAGCTTGCTACCCATGTATGAATATGCGTGCTGACCCACAGGTCATCTTGCAATGGTTTTTGTTATACTTTGCCAAAAACATTTGCATTTTTTGGGCAGTAGAGTATAGGGAAAATTAATCAAAGATTTCCCTTTTAGGTCAACATGGCTGACCGTGCACAGGTATGAATATCCAGCCATCTTTGAATGGTTTGGAAAGGCCATTTCTAAGAGTTTTGACTATGTTTAGTATATGACTGTATGTTTTACGTTTTATTTTTGGAAAACTGCAACAAAAGAAAAAGACTACCGCTAGGCTTATAAAAGTACAAAAAGGGGAAGGGGCATATTATCAAGAACGGCGTTAAAATTATCGCCGCTTTAGCGGCAGGAAACTGCCGCTAAAGCGGCGATAATTGGCTTGATAATATGCCCTTGAGAATTCCAATAGAAGCCCAGGATCACAGCAGAACATGGGCTTCTATTGGTATTCTCAAGGGCATATTATCAAGCCCATTATCGCCGCTTTAGCGGCAGTTTCCTGCCGCTAAAGCGGCGATAATTTTAACGCCGTTCTTGCTAATATGCCCCGAACTGCATTCCATATCCGCTGGTTGCTACAGCATAGCTTGCTCAAGTCATGTTTTCTTAATTGAGAAGATTGAACCAGTGCAAAATATGTCTCAATAAGCTTTTTCATAAAGGAATGCTTGCCGTCAAACAGATTTGATGATTCAAGGTAACACACAATAGAATGAATACAAAAGAACTGAAAATGTGTTTTCTCAGCTCTGGATCTGCAATTTACACTGTGAAGAAGATTATCTGTCTAATTTCCTGCTTAACAGATGCATCCATCTGTGTCATCATCGTCCTTGATGTGCATGAGCAGTTACAGGTAAATAACAGATGCCAAAGATCAACTTTTAGAAAGTAACAGGGTTCAGGTGTTAAGCATTATTTTGTGAATCGCCCACGCGTGTCACAAATAAGCAACTGTATGTGCTTCCCTGTTTTTCTAGACCATTTAGCAATTGTTGGAAATAATAAGAAATAGAAAAGACTCCAGCAGCAGAGTTAAAAAAAAAGTGACTCATTTTCTTTTCTCGAAAACAAATTCACTCTATTTCTTTTAAGTTAATTCCATTCTTATTTTTATTTTGATAACAGGAGCTGCATTACAACCTCCTTTGTCGTGTCATAGAAATATGAATGTTTTGGGACTGGGTTTTGGGTAGAAAACATTAATGCATTTGGTATTTGTAAGGGATGCCTACCACACATCCAATTAGTATCCATTCTGAATCCCATTTAGTTCTCAGACTAAAGTAAAATTGGTACCTAAGAAAAAGGTTTCAAAGGGCCGCAAACACCAAATTGGAGCGTTATTGACTGTGAAAATGGTTTGAACATCTGGCCCCAGATTCTTTTTTTAGAAGGCAAGATTGTTATGTCAAGGAACTGCGCTGTTTTTAAAAGAAAATGGGGCAGATTTACAAGCCCCTTGCCCCACTTTTGCATAATTTTTCCCATGTTAAAAATGACGCAAAAGTGGCGCAAGGGGCTTGTAAATCTGCCCCAATGTGTTGTCAGAGCATAATCAGATTTATTTGTAACTGAAAGCAAATCAAATTTTGTGACAAACCAAGCCCATTTCGCTTTAAATTATAATTGTTCGGATCCTGTAATGGACATTCAGAATGTGTTTATTTCTGTAGATGTAATTCACTAAAATATTTTTTTGAAAGATACACACTGCAGGTTTCCTGCTAAATATTACTCAGATTTCTGACTGTGTATTCACACAAATCAATAGAAAAGTGGCAAGACATCTAAACTAACCATAGATTTCAATCTACGCCTCCTTCCAATACATACTGCTGCAGAAAAGTGTGAACACTCAGCAGAAGTGGCTTTAGATGACATCTCTCATGCTTGACTAGAATGATATTAATCTGTTAAAGAGGGAGATATCTGCAACACTGGCACCCCCTCTAATTTTGTCTGTAGACACATCATCTAGCAATGTGGATCAATGAACTGCTACACATAGACATCATAGAATTGCAGAAGAAAAAGTTGTGCTGACGTTGGTATAACACTACCTTCCACAGCAAGCCTTGAGCCATGCTAATTCCACAGAGTAATGTAAGCCATGTTAAGCAGTATGTGCAGTAGACATACATGTCTGCAGCCCGATAATTTCCCTTTCCCAACATGGCATGGGCAATTTACCATTCTATTGTAGTTGATCTCGCTATTCTTGTTGAGCATCTACATTTATTTATTTCATTCTGTTTAAACAGCAACATATGCCCTTGACCAGATTCCAAGCAGTAAAGGGGAATCAACCATGACACATGTCTCGTTTGCTTTATGTCATTGGGCATGTAAGCCCACTCTCATTTTGCATAAGATGCCATCAGAGATATCTCCTTATTTCTGTCCCCTGCTCAGTCGACATCAACCAAGGGGAAACAGTCAGAATTTACATTGCCACGTGATTCATATATCATACCAACCCCAATCTTGACAGAGAAAAGAAAGCCATAGAGTACAATCGAATCTGATAATATTTGTGCTGTGACTCTGAATAAGAAACTTAGGGGCATATTATCAAGAACTGCGTTATAATTATCGCCGCTTTAGCGGCAGAAAACTGCCGCTAAAGCGGCGATAATGGGCTTGATAATATGCCCTGGAGAATTCCAATAGTAGCCCATGTTGACACCAGACCATGGGCTTCTATTGGAATTCTCAAGGGCATATTATCAAGCCCATTATCACCGCTTTAGCGGCAGTTTTCTGCGATAATTTTAACGCTGTTGCTTGATAATATGCCCCTTAGGGAGATATTATCAGTAAGTGAGGATAAGTACATATATGAGGTGCGTACTGGCACAGGTGATATCAATCGTTCACTCATCACTCAGTCTTAGGAGTGGACGGGGGGATGGGAAGGGGCAAACTAATTGTCTCATTTGTAGACGGTGCTGCATATGGTGAATAAGATGCACAATTAAAGCGTTGGAACATGGATAAAAACCCAGAAAATTATGGAGAATAGGCAGGTCAACAAGAAGTGAATAGGCCATACCGAGGTTGATCGTGATGTGCAATATAGATGGTGTTAAATACATTTTCATATCATTTTTCAATGATTGAAAAGAGTGGGCAGAGGATTGAGTGTTGATGAAACCCAGCACCACAGAGTAGTGCATTTATATTATATGATACCAGTGTGAGGACAGTAGATCGACAGTGAAGTCTAAAAGGTTATGGTTTTAACAGAGCAACGTGAATTTCTAGCAGTGTAGCTGGACCTGTGTGAAACTACTCATAGCGTGTTGTATTCAAGACACTACATACAGAAGCAAGAACATTAAGATAGTTTTGTGAGGTGCATCTCTTGAAGTGTGGGTCCAAATACCAGCCTACGTCTTTGTGGATTTTTCTTATCCCCGCAGAAGACTGTTTGAGCAAGCTTCTCTGCATCGTGCATGAACAAAACGTCTAGATGACATCAAAAGTAAACACCAACCTCATTCGCTTGTATTGGCCACAGATTCTATTCTTTAAGAAATGCTATGTCCTCTTAAAGATCTCTACTCACTTTCATACCTACACATTGGCCAATGTGAGGTGGTTGTTGTATCTGGGGCCCATAGGAGTAGATTGATGAGTCATTGTTCATATAGTCAAAGCATCTAGAAGTGGTTATTAGAGGGTTCCAGTTTCTATTCACACTCATGAACGTCGATTCAACAAAAGACAGGGGTAGCAGAAGTAACTTCACACACCCTTTCACCTTAATGACATCCCAAGAAGTCACAATCTATGCCATATGATGCCTGCAAATACTATTGGATGGTTTTTCAAATTACATGTCCACATTAGATCTTAAACTTAACTCTGGTAAATCCTTTGTTGTGACATGTGGGCTACTGAAATACAAAAACCGAAACTTATTTGATGGGGACTGCAGTCATGGAGAAAGTAAACATTTTTATTGTTAAGGAATTTAGTTTAGCTCTTCTTTGGCTTGGAAGTATCTTTTAATTGTTAGGGCAAATTATTTTAAAATTAATATTGAAGATATTTATAGATTTACACAGAAATTAGACCAAAACCCCATTAAAGAGATAACTTATCTTTATAAAACGAATTGTGTCTTAGCAGGATCACATGGCACTGGCCTTTGGGGCTATATAAATGTAGAGATTTTACAAAAAGTTGAAAACTCCCTTTTGAGGAGATTATTACAGGTCCCCCAGGGTACTACTTTTATTGTTCTTCTTCCACGTTGTCCTTGTTGATCCACTTGCCATTTGTAGCTATATTTTAGTATGCCACACACAAGTAAAAAAAGCTCTTTTCTCCTTTAAAATGGATGTGTATTGTGTCAACAGATGTTATCTGCTTCCAAATGTATTTTCACTAAGAAATTGACATGCGTGCAGTTGCTTCCTTTATGTGATAGGATTTTTTTACAAAATATATTTTTTTCTTTTACACGCAAGGGAGGATTAACTGATTTGCTCAGAATCAGAAGGGTGTTGGGCCGAGACCTAACAAGCAATTGAAAAGCCGATAGATCTCCCCTTTGAGACAACTGGTTCTTCTGTTGCCTTTTGTTCCTGCTATATAGCATGAGCATTGTCAACTTTGGCAATGATTTGTAGCCATGCTGAATAGCATCATGGCTGCTGTGCAGCATGGCTAAAAATATAAATAAATAAGGGACTATGATGGATGCAAGACTAATGCATTTGTTTTTAAAGCGCTTTGCCTTGGCTGCATCATAGCGCTTTTAGAAATATTTTTAGACACACTGCAACATGGCTACAAAACATTTTCAAAGCCAGTAGATCTCATAGGGATCTATTGGATTTGCCAATATTTGTTTCAACTTTGCATGTGTGCTGCACTGTACAGGACACATATAAAGTGAGAGAAGTAGTAAGGATTGTTTTTGTACTGGAAGGGTCTCCTTCTATTACAAACCTATGGTTTAGAGAACACACTGCTGCACAAGGGTGTGTTGGCGCAAGGCAATCAAAGTGCGCCAGGGTTGTAGTAGAGAAAAAAATGTGCCATATCTTTGTTTTGTAATCTTCCACTTTGGGCAGATTACCCATTTCTGATAAATAGGATACTGACCTAAATGAGGAGAGTATAGACTTCTTTTTTTTTTTTTTTTTTTGTTCAATAATTTTTATTGAGAAGATCAACACAAAATTAACATAAGTAGTACAAACTAGAAATAGATAAAGACATCCTCAGCCATATCAACAAGTAAAATAATCATTTGAATAAGCAAAAAGGGATAGTAACATTGGTAGGTATTATAAATTAAATATATTCATTAGAAAAAGATATGTACTGAGTTAAAGTAGAAATATCAATAGTGTAGATAAGTGTGTTCTTATGAGAAAAAGATAGTAGGGCTTGTGTGTTTTAGGAGTGGAGTAAAAGAAAGGAAAGGATGAAAATAGACAAAGGAAGAAGAGAGGGAGAAAGAGAGGGAGAAAGAAAAGTGGGTGTTATAAGAGTGATGAGTGTGAAGAAAGAAAGGTAGTAAAGGGTAACCAAAGAAGATCTGCTTTAATTTTTAGGTAAGTTGATGAGTGAGAAACAGAGGAAATTCTGTGTTCGTCACAAATTAGGTTCCACCATAACAAAAAGGATAATTTAGAGTTATGCAGATTAGTATGACTTTAAAAGCAACGGCGATAAAAAGGTCAAGTAGTATAGTTTTGGAGGGGATATAATGGAAGTCTTTAGATAGGGTACCTAGAAAGATATTGTGGATAGCAAATGGTACATTGCAAGAAAAGATTGATAGACACTTCGACCAGATAGCTTTCCAAAAATCCTGTACCCTTGGGCAGTAAAAGAGTAAGTGCAATAGAGAGCCTTCAGCAGAGAGACATGACCAGCATGATGGAGATTTAGAGTGGTCAATTTTATGTAAGAAGAGGGGAGTAACAACGACCCTGTTGTAGATAAAGTATAGGGACTGTGTAATGTTGGCCGCTTTAGATGTTTTAGAAATCTTCTGCCACACTTTATCCCACTGATAAACTGATAACGTTTGAGATAAATCTAGTTCCCAAAGTAATTCAATAGGCGATTTACTCCGTGTGGTTATAGATGAAGAGAGCGTTTTATAAATAAAAGAGGCATTAGGAGTAGGGTCAAGGGGGACATGGAATAGGGGAGTAGTAGGAGAAAAGGAAGTAGATACAGGGTTAGATTGGAGTTTTTGTAGATGTGTGTTGAGACTGGTTGTTAATGTATTGTATTGCTGAAGATAGGAATCTGGAAGGTTGAATTTTCTTTGAAGTTGAGAAAAAGGCAAAATCGAATTGTTGGCAAACAATTGGTGTACATAAAAGATGCCCTTTTCCTTCCAGTGTTTGTAGTAAAAGGACTTGTGTCTAAACTTGATGTGTATATTGTACCATAGAGAAGAGGCTAGAAAGGATTGGTAGGGGTCAAAATCTTGGAAAAAAAGGGTGTGAATTATATGGTGGGAGTATTTTAGGATAGGAAACTTAGAAATGAAAGTACAATTAGTCATAAATACAACATTTTGAAATGAAAAATCGTTTAACAATGATCTTTCAACTGTAATCCATGTTGGCATTAAGGAGTCTTGATAATCTTTGGTCAACGCATAGAACTGACGAATCAAAAATGCAGTATGATACAATTTAAAGTTCGGAAATCGGACACCACCTTCAGCCTTTGGACGTATTAGTTTAGATAAAGCAATTCTAGTACGTTTGTTATTCCATAAAAATTTGGTACATATTGAGTTGATTTGGGAAAAGTAATAATTAGGTATTTTGAAGGGTAACATTGAGAGTATAAAAAGAACTTGGGGAACAATCATCATCTTAATTGTGTCTAGTCTACCCCACCAAGATAAAAATAATGGGGACCAGGAAGATAATAATTTTGTGAGTTTTAGTTTTAGAGCAGAGAAATTATAGGATAAGGTTTCAGGAATAGTAGAGGAAAACCATGTTCCCAGATATTTAATCTTTTGGGGGCACCAGTTAAATTTAGTTGTATTAAACATGTAACGATAACATAAATCATTCATAGGTAGGACTTCAGTTTTGGAAAAGTTAAGTTTGTATCCAGAAACAGTTGAGAATAAGTCAATCTCTTGTAAAAAATTTGGAAGGGATTTGGATGGGTTAGCCATATAAATAAGAACATCATCTGCATAAGCAGAAAGTTTAATTTCATGAGATTTAAATTGAAAACCTGTAATGTCAGGATTATGCCTAATACGTTCCAGAAATGGTTCTAAACAAAGGAGAAAAAGTAATGGGGATAGGGGGCAGCCTTGGCGAGTACCTCTTTGCAATCTAAAGTACGAGGAGTAGAGGCCATTCACAAAAACACATGCACGTGGGGCAGTATATAATAATTTGATATAAGAAATAAACCTTTGACCAAAGCCAAACCACTTAAGAGTATGGAACATGTATTGCCAGTTTATGCGGTCAAAGGCCTTTTCAGCATCAAGTGAAAGGGCAGCTAAAGGAGACGAATACTTCTTTCCAAGGGCAAGAATATTAGAAAACATTCTAGCGTTATCAGAGGCAAGGCGGCCTTTAATAAAGCCAACTTGTTCAGGTTTAATAAGGGATGGGATAAGCTTGTCTAAGCGAGATGCTAAAATTTTTGCAAAAATTTTACAATCATAATTAATCAGAGAAATAGGTCTAAAGTTTTTACAAAAGAGGAGTCTTTATCCGGTTTGGGAATGACAACAATAAGGGCTTCTAAAAAGACCCCTCTGCTTTTGAGTTGGATAAAAATGATTTAAAAAGTTCCAATAATTTTGGGGCAAGAATTGTGGAAAAGGTTGAAAGTAATTCAACTGAGAATCCGTCTGGACCCGGAGCTTTGGCCTTTTTAGGGATTTGAGGGCATCAATAATTTCTTGGAGAGATATATCTTTTTCAAGAGGGGAAAAAATATCGGGTAGAGAGGAGGGTTTAGGGATACCTTGGAAAAAAGTATCGAAATCATGTTCAGAGGGAGATGAATCATCAGTATACAAGAGTTCATAATAGGATTGGAAGGTACTTATAATATCTGAATCAGAGGATAGGAGTTTATTAGTTGTTTCTGAGTGGATGGGTCCAATAGTTTTCCGTTCTGTTTTTATCTTTAAATAATTGGCTAACATTTTCCCTGCCTTATTTTGGCCTCCATGGAATTTGGATTTTATCTTAAGCAGAATATTACATGCGTCCACAGTGGCAATTTTATTTAAATTAGCTTTGGCCTTAATCAGTTCTTGCAAAGCAGAGGGGGATTTAGACGAAAAATACTTATGCTCCAAAATTTTTATTTTCTGAAGGGTATCATGATACTCAGCATTGAGTAGTTTCTTTTTCTTGCAGAGTAAGCAATTGCAAAGGCTCTAAATGAAGCTTTAAAGGCATCCCAATTATTAGTAATTGAGGTATCCAAAGGTTGGTTTATTAGAAAAAATTCCTTAATAAAGGAAGTAGTTTCTGCAATAAATGTTTTGTCTGAGAGCAGGTAGTTGTTAAAACGCCAACGACCTTGTTTGCAAGTGTTAACTGAGAAATCAAAGAGGCGGACATGGGGGCATGATCAGAAATAAAAATAGACCCAATTTCAGAGGAATGAATACATGGGAGCAAGGCCTTAGAGGTCAAAATATAGTCAATGCGAGACATAGTATGATGTACATTGGAGAAAAATGTGTATTCATTAAAATCTGGGTTACATGTCCTCCATACATCATAAAATGGGCGGGAGGCAATAGCAGCTTGAAAGGATTTGTGGGTTTTGTCAGGCTTAAATTTACAATTGGATTTTCTGTCAGAAAAAGGATCTAACCAATTATTGAAATCGCCACCAACAATTATATTGGGGTTAGAAATTGAGGCTAATTTCAATTTAATACATTCCCAAAATTGTGGATCAGGTTTTACAGGGCCATAGATATTTAAAAAGTAATTTGTTTTTTATGAATAGTGGCATCTACCATGACCCATCGCCCATCCGAATCACATTCAGTTGATAATATCTGTGCATTAATAGATTTATGAAATAAGATAGCAACCCCACCATGCCGATCAATTGCAGGTGAAAAAACAATTTGACTAACCCATTGTCGTTTTAGTTTAAGCGATTCTGCATCATTACAGTGAGTTTCTTGTAAGAAAGCAACATGAACATTAAGTTTGGAAAGATGGGACAATACTTTCTGACGCTTGACAGGATGACCTAGACCACGTACATTCCACGAGACAACGTTAACCATGATGAGAGGTGGGGAGATACAATTGGACACGGGTATAACAAACTGCAAAAGTTGAACATAATAAAAAGTAACTAGAATTAGATATAAACACAAAACATGGGATGGTGGATTTACAGAAAGAGTAGAAATAGGAAGAAACAATCATGTATATAAAAGAATGATGAGAGAAAAACATCGAGTAAGGGAGCAGATAATAAAAGTGGTGCAAGGAATAAATAAAGAAACAGGAGCAACAAATTGCAAGACCACTGGGAGAAAAAAGAAACCAATCATTTTCACACAAAAAAAGGAAAGATAAAACCCTTAAGTAAATATAGTGAAAAACACTCAGATATACAAAAAATAGATAGACAAAGCACACCATGAAAGACAATAAGGTAAATAGAAGGATAGGAGAGAATGAGAAGATAATGAAGAGAGAATACAGAGAAATAGGGAGAGTAAACAGATCAAGGAAATTAATCCCGGTCTGAAGATAAACCAGCAAAAAGGAAGAGGGGAGCAAGGTGACGATAAAGCAAGGACAGCGGTACGAGTAAATAGATACTGATACGCCTCATTATAAAATAAAAGAATACTAATTAGTAGGAGATAAAGAAAGAAAGGAAGAGATTTGAAAGGAACAAAAGCATTATAGGGGAAGAATACATCAACCAAGAAAGGTAGAAGTACAGCTGTAAAATCAAACAATAACCAATTAACCAATTAACCAATTAACCAATAAACCTGAAACAGTGTTAGAACATTAGTTTTCCATATTCTGTGAAGGAATATTGTTGAGAAAGAGTTTCAATTTATCAGGATCGTCGAAGGAACGTGAAACTTCCTTCATGAGTAACTTTACATAGGCACGGGTGAAGAATGCCATATTGAATGTTCAAGTGTCTCATCTGGGGACGAAGAGCCAAAAATTCCTTACGACGAGCATTCGTTGCATTAGAAACATCTTGAGAAATAAAAATATTATGACCTGACCAAGTGAGGTGACGTTTGGTCTTAACCGCTCTCAAAACATGCATTAGTTCAGTAAATTCCAAAAAAAGCATTATGATACCACGTGGCTTGATTGAGTTAGGTTGAAGACGGCCCAGACGGTGTGCCCGTTGTATGTTGAGAGCAGGAGAGGATTGAAGCTCTAGGAGGTCCGTCAGAAACTTCTTCAGAAAGGATACCATATCCGGTCCCTCAATATTTTCCGGCAGGCCGTAAATGCGGAGATTATTCCGTTGATTACGATTTTCCAAGTCTTCAGTATGAAGTTTGAGTTTGTGGATCTCTTGTTCTAACAGTGGAATTTTATTAGATATATCTTGCAGATCCCCAACACGTTGTTCAAGTTCCGTTACCTTGCCCTCCATAATTATCCAGCGGTCTTCAATTTGTTTGAGCTTTTCGTTGGTAGTAGACATAAAGGGCTGGAGACCACGTACTTCCTCCAGAATAGAGTCCAGAACAGGATTTTGTGAGGTATGAATAGGTGACGGGGGATCATTCTTATGTCTCTTTGGTTTAGCACCTGAGGATGATGATCTAGAGGAGGTGTGCGGGTCATTCGCCATCTTGAATTGTGGTGGATATCGACGAGTAGTAACTAAAAACGGGCGAATTGGACCCATACACCAAAGAAGGAGGCAGAAGAAACAGCGATCTTCCAAAGGTGAGCAAGAAGAACCGGTTTTGGATGAAGTGGCTGTAAACCGTGAAGAAAAAGTTCCCAACAGCGACCACAAACTGGAATATCAAATTCCAAGTGAGGACGTGAGAAAATCAAGGTGTTCTCCCTCTTGCATAATCCACATGACTGCCATAGAGTAGGAAGGAACAGCAGGTTACTATTAGGAAGCCTCCTCCATCCCCTGCACCTCACATGCATAGATATCCCAGAAAATGGTGAGGCATGCTACTCTTCCCCTCCACCTCCACATCGGCAGCATTAAGGAATTTTACTCGGGCGGCACTTTCTGACTAAAAAAAAAACGGAGCGCAAGCGCCGTAATTTAAAATGGCGGCCGTTCGTGACTCGATGAGGGGGAAATCACCGCCGCAGCTTCCAGGCTTCGTTCCGCAATAGCCCTGAACTAGGAGCGGACCTTCGACTCACCGCCATTCCCAGATTGCAGGGCCACTACTCACGGTCAAAAAACTCCATAGTTTGAGGCAGGATAGCCAGAGAGTCTCCGCGTCCGAGCGGAGCTCACATGAAGTCCGCCATCTTGCTTCGGCGTCCAAGCCACGCCCGAGTATAGACTTCTAAACTGATTGTACGCTCTTACACAGCTTGCATCTGTACTAATTTTCATAACATATGATTCTACCAAAAACAAACCTGACAATGTTCTAACTCGGGATAATGCTATTTACGACATACCTTCTTTAAGTACTGTACTTACAATATTAATAAAAGCTGCGTCTACACTTAAACCTTGAGCTTTATGGATAGTTACAGCATACACTAGAGACTCTGGAAACTGTTGCTGCCACACATAAAAGCCCTTTTCAAGCAAAAAACGTACAATACATTAGCCAATCTGCTTCATGCCATCAATCTGCTCACATTTTTTGGAAGCTAATGATTCAACCTCATCCCTATTTGGAAAATTAATTAAATCAAAAACTTTACCCATAGCTCCATTTACTAACCCTTCCTCAACATTTAAATTATGCCGCAAAATTACTCAACAGTTTTTGCACACATATAAACACATATCTAGTCCTGTACTCCTCGATATAGACTTCTCCAAAGAATCCAATTTAGCTTGTAGTTTTTCTGATAGTAGTTTTGTTCCATTTTATCGAAAGCTGTAATTTTCAAAATATTTTCTTTCTCCAGTTTCAGTAATTGTTTGTTAAAGTTGGAGCACTCATGAAGTGAAGGCATTTAACAGACTTTGGATTTGTCTTCTTTAATGACATTGTACATTTGTTGTGCTGCTGTGTTGTTAGATGAAAATGGTTTCTTGATAAGTCGACCTTGAAAGCACATTTCCCTCTTTTGTTGGAACTCCTACTCTAATGTCCTTTAGAATATCTCCATATTCCACATCAGATGCTTGATGCATAT
Organism: Calotriton arnoldi; assembly: GCA_963921515.1. Classification (NCBI taxonomy): domain Eukaryota; kingdom Metazoa; phylum Chordata; class Amphibia; order Caudata; family Salamandridae; genus Calotriton; species Calotriton arnoldi. The sequence goes on from CAWUFW010005439.1 coordinate 297,043, forward strand.
TCTTCAGTAGCTCCTTATATTCAAAGTTTAACCAAATATTTACATTGCCAATACTTCCCAAATAATTTAGTGTTTCATTATGGAGAAGAGTCTTGAAAACATGCTGTTCTTTCACGGGGGTAAATTGCAACAGGTCACTAAAGACAATTAAGTGCTTTCCTCCAAACAGCACATCATACCTCATCAATGATTAAAAGATTCAGTTTCTTCAGTACTCTTGAGACTTTCAACCAAGCTTCACCGGATAACGTCTGGTATTCCAGTTTATTGTCATGTTCAACAGGGAGCATAATTTGTCAATGTAAAGTAATTCCTTTAGTGTTGTTTGCAGCTAATCCAATTGTTGCTGTTACTACACATGATACATTTGATTCTGTAGTCCTCTGTAGATAAGAAGTAAGAACATTAATTCGAAAGCTTTTGCTGGTGCCAGCTTGACCACTCATATATAGTAGTATTTGCTGAAACAAAGAGCATCAATATTCTTTCTTCTCGTGCAGAAATCCATTCTCAATTTTATCTTTTACTCCAATATAAATTTCTTTCAGTTTGTCATTCAGTTGTGCTACTAAGTATTCTAAATCAATACTTTTTTCTCTTGCTTGTTGCATTGCAGTCTCCACCTCATTCCTGGCTATGGCTGCTTCATTTTGAATAAATGGTTGTCCAAGAGGATCTTGACTCAGTGGTCCAGAAATTTGGCTGCTTTGTGAACTCTCCTTAGCTAATCAGCAGCAATAGTTTGTTCTTGTTCAATCTCATCTTTCAACATTTACAAGTAGTTTGTAAAGACTGAACACTGAATGCTGTCTTTTACAGATGTGAAAGAATCTTTGTAGCAGTCATAGGGGCAGATGTATCAAGGATTGCATTTGCGATTCCTTAATAGCGAATGTTAGCAAATTGCTGTTAAGGAATCGCAAATTGCTATGTATGTAGGAATCTCAATAATAATTGTGATTCCTTAATATTCCTTCATTGCGAATTGAAAATTGCGATTCGCAATTAAGGAATACCTTCCCATTCATTCCTATGGGCGTAGAGGCCCATAGGAATGAATGGGAAGACATTCTCAATTTGCGAATCGCAATTAGAGAATCGCAAATTGAGAATGCAATTTCAAGGGTGCCAGGGTGTCCTTTTGACACCCTGTTGCACCCTGAAATATGTATGTGTGCACATGTGGCACACATACATGCCCTAAGGGCATGTATGTGCGCCACATGGCACTTTGAAAAATGCTAAAAAGTGCATTTTTCAAAGAAATAGCATATTACCACCAACTTGAAGTTGGTGGTAATTTGCGATTCCTTAATCCAAATTGCACTTTTTTGGTGCTTCTTACATTGGATTTAAGGAATAGCAATTTGCGATTCCTTAAATGCAATCGCAAAATAGGGAATCGCAGATTTTGCGATTCCTTATTTTGCGAGGCAGTTTTGCCTTAATACATACCACTAAGCAAAATTGCGTTCGCAAACGCCGAAATTCGGCGTTTGCGAACGCAATTTTGCTTGATACATCTGGCCCATAGTCTCCAAATAGTTCTGATTCAGCACACAAAGGCTTGAGCAGTTGTAGAAGCACCAAATAGAAAAACTCTCTTCTATCTGCAGTTTGGCAAATCAGTTTCCTATGGCTACTTAGATTTCCTTTGCTACATTTCACCAAACAACTGTCACATCCAACTACTGCATATTTCCCTTCTTCTATGTTTTCCTTTACTTGCTTCTATATCTGTAGTATTGAAGTACTTCATAAAGGCACATGTTTTCTAGGTGTGAACTCCTTTTTGGATAATATGTGTCCAACATATTTGATTTCACAATGTGTGTGTGTTAGAAGGTGGTTCTGACCATCTGAGCCGCCCGGACTGGCTTGCAAGGAAAAGCACATAGTTCTCAGCGTGTGGTGACCCCAGGAGGACGGGGTCAATGTCAGGTGTGTGCCAAGGTGCGGGGGGAGCTGCCGGAGCAATGCAGTCTCCCCCAGCATGAAGAAGTGAAGCCCCCCCCTAAGTCTCTGGGAACTCCATAGAAATAACCCGTCAAGGGCTCAGCCAGTGGTCAACAGCATCCTGGGGCTGGAACTTTTGTTCTACAGCTGAAAGTGTGTTAGGGACTGCACCAAGGTATGGAGGGCTGAGCTGGGGATGTCAGGAAAAGGGCATCCCCTGGAGGTGGAGAGGTGCAATTGCACGAGGAGTGCGTTTACCAATGTTATTTCTACTGAGGGACTGAAAGTCACATGGGAAATGCAAAGTCATAAGCAAAGTGGGGTTATGTTGCTGGACATTCCTGCTAGGGTGTCTGGCTGTATATGCTTAATTCTGTGATTATAAAAGTGATACCTTTTAGGGGCTTTTATTGCAATGCATTATAATGGTTATCAGCTATGATAAGTACTGTCATTTTAAGTGATGCTTAAACATGTATTCTTGCTGCTGCGTTAGGAGAGGAACAACCCAGACTGTTAGCCCCTAAGATGTAGAGGTGTATACTGTAGGGTCAGTATGAGATGCTCAGTCAGGGTTATGTGTCACCAGGGCAGGTGTGCCCATTTTAAATGCTTGTTGAGATAAAGGGGTGGGGCGCCACTGGGATGGTGCCAGTGGGCAAGGCCCTCGCTCCAGGTTATGTTCAACCCACTGTATTAGGGGGCAAGATGATGTGCATACATGCGAGTGGTGGTACTAGGCCCCACCCCCCCCTGCGGGAGGGGTAGGAGTGTTATGCAATGTCACAAAGTAATTCCAACAGCTTATGTATATTTGTAAATTGTTGCATAGTATTGAGTAGTGTGTGTGTTTAATAAATGTACTCTTCCTTTTATAAAGCAAAGTACAGACTGGACAATCCATTATTGAGTGTTAGTTCTGCGTACTGGTAAATGGCGATTACTAGCCCACACCACCTCCCTTGAGTAAGCCTTAGACTGCTCTGCAACGCTACCCTCTGAGAGTCAAGCGCTACAATGGGGTGTTTGGTTCCCAGTGAAGGACAAATGTAGTCATGTTATTTGTGCAGGCCTCACAGATACTGCCTCGTTTTCCAACATTGGTGTCTAGCGGCGGAAAACATAGTATCCCATTCTGGTACGCATTTATAGCATTTGATAAGTCCAGTTTTGCCACACATTACCTATGCAGTAATGAGCAAATGGAAGAGCACAAGGCTCTGAGAAGGGTTCAAAGTTTTGGTTATGTGAACTAAAAGTATGGGAAAGGAAAGCCCCGCTCACATATATGTCATGTGAAGATATTATGGTTTAAATGTAAACTGTATTGATGTGACTGAGTTATGTTGATTATCATGTGATAGCGGGATGGTGCTTTCCAGAAAATGATTGCATTCAAGTGTTCTAAGCCATATTGTACACCTTTGAACCCTAACACTACACACACTACACCTGCGCAGGAGGGTATCTTCTCAAGAGATAGGGACAGCAACTGATACCTACATCACAGATGGGGGTGTAGGGGTGGAATGGACTTTAGGGGGGACAGAAGAGGTAGGGGGTCCTGGGAAATTGCCGCGCTTTTTAAGGGCAGGGAAGGTTTCCACAGAAGGGGTCCCAGATATCCTTCCCCCGCTGAAAGTTCTCTTGCCATGGGCGCAGGCCCAAAACCACTGGAAGGGTGGGGCAGGAGGTTTATTAACCCCGGGTAGTAACACCCCAGGGGTTCCCATGGTGGGGGACCCCAAGAAACTTTTCCCATGGTGGGCGGAGGGTGCAGTAGAGTTGTGTGTCCGGCAGGCCCCCCAGGTTAACTGGTAGGGAAGGTGAGCAACCCAGGGGTGGCCCATGGTAATGGGTGGCCCCAAAGGAGGGTAGTTCTCGAACTAGGGTGTGTAATGGTAGCCCCTAGGTACTCTAGGTGGGCTAGGTAACTGACCCAGTGGAGATCTGAGAGTGGGTGATGTGCTCCCTAGATTCCAGGTGAAGGGTCAGTGGTGGACCCTGAGGTGTCAGGGTCGGGTAGGTGGTTATCCAAGGAAGCAACAGGATGTCATTCTGGAGCTGGTGTTGTGAACCTGAGGTGGTGGCTGGGGCGATGCCTAGCCGTTGACCAGTCAGGTAGATCCTGGGGGATTGGACCCCCGGGTCAGGAGCATGGGGGTGTTCCCCTAGCTCGATGCAGGAGGTGCACTTCTGCCTGGTAGTACCACCCTGAAGACAGGTGGGGCCCATCTTAAGTGAAGGGACCCTGTGCTTCAGAGGAGGGTGGTGCAAGCCAAGCCGGGATCTTGAGGGTCCCTGGCTAATGGAGGTAGTACTGCCCTGAAGACAGGTGGGGCCCATCTGAAGTGAAGGGACCCTGTGCTTCAGAGGAGGGTGATGCAGCCCTAGCCAGGATCTTGAGGGTCCCTGGCTGAGTGTGGTAGTACCACTCTGAAGGCAGGTGGGGCCTATCTTAAGTGAAGAGCCCCTGCGCTTCAGAAGGGGGTGATGCAGGCCATGTCCCTGGATGGTCTCCCAAAGTGCTGCAGGGAGACCAAGGAGGGCTGCCCACGGGCTCTCTAAGGGTACTCTGGGAGAAGAGCGCACCTCTCGGAGGTAAGTGTGCATAGGCCCTGTTCTCGCAGCGGAGAACAAGTAAAGGGTCTAGGTTCCCGGGGTAGTTTCCATGTGGAACTACTAATGGGGGGAATGAACTGTAGGATGTCGGACGAGGCACCCTCAGTGTTCCTCCCTGGCACTGCCAGTGTGGTAGTGAGGCCGGTCTGAGGTCCTATCAGGGAGCCAGGCCAGGGGCCAAAGGTGCTTCTCTGTAAGGGAGAGCATGAGTGGCTGTGCTTTCTTTAGGGAAGACAGTCATCCCAACAGGGTGGTGGCAGCTGAATTACCCCAGCGGCAGGCTGAGGGTGGGGGTCCGGAGAGGTTGCATCTTTAGGGTGCAAGGACCAAAAGGAGAGAGAGTACTGGTTGGAACAATCTCCAGAAGGGAGACCAGCTAGTGACCCAGGGGATGGGATGTAGACCTATCCCAGAAGACCGCATCGGTGCTGAGGCACTGTACCCTTGTCCAGAGAAGTGGTAGGTATAGTGTTGCGTGACCAAGGGCAAAGGTAGGCCTAGTTAGTTGCATGTAGACCGTGAGTGACCTAGAGGTATCTAACCTAGAGCCCGGAGGGTTCTTAGGGTAGTCTGGGATCCTTGTAATGGGGGGAGGTCTCATGGATGGGAGGAGTACGTGGTCGGAGCGGATAACTGGTGAGTAAGGGGGTCTGGTCAGAACCCCTAATAACTAGTTATCGCTGACTACGGGAAGAGTACCCATGCATAGTGGCTAGTTCTTCCCTGTAGGAATCAGCTGGGCGCGGAGTGTGTTAAAAGGTGGTTCTGACCATCTGAGCCGCCCGGATTTTTCGCTTTTTGAACACCTAATTGTGGAGCTTTTACTGTGGGCGAGCCTCCTAAGTTGGGACACACCCACAGTGAACTCATGATGAAAGAGACTGCATGTGGATTTTACCGGTGTCCCCCTGGAGAGAGTAGGCCGCTGTGCTGCAGCCGGAGTCAGGGGCACCGGGCTGGTTACATGCAGACACGTGTGTACATGCATGTGCACATGTGTAGGGGCTGCGCAGGGGAGATTCCTGGCGTGCGCAGCCCAGGAGCAGGTACAGATAGAATGGTGTGGCAGGAATTATGCAGAGCTGGGTGGTGACATGGAATAGGCTTTATATAATGGGAAGAAACATGTAAGGGAAAGTCGGTGTGCTTTACTGTTTTCACTGAAGGACCACTCCATTATTCTCCTATGAGGATGGTGATCACATGGGATAGTTTCACTTCCCTAGGGCCTACAAATTCCAGACACACACTAAAGTCCACTGTAACGTAGGTGAGAAGTATTATTCTGCAGAGTCCAAAGTCATATCTGTACTGCTTTTGGGTCATCCAGAAATGTCATATTCCTCTGAGTCAGCTCATAACCAGAGCCTGGCTGGGTGTGACCCTGCCAGGCTGGATTAATGACCTTCCTCCCCAACTGAAGCATCAGAGGCCTACCCCTTCATGGCAAGCATTCCAAGGGCGAAGGTCTCCTCTCCAAAAGGGAGAGAAGGTGGGTGGAGCTAGAAGTTATCCATCAGCAGCTGTCACCTGGTGCCAGGCACCAAGTTGCTCTGGAGAGAAGGCAGCAAGGGGGGAAGGGGCTTTTCAGAGACCATGTGGCATGGGACCCCTGGACGATGCCATTTTGAACTATCCCAGAGGCTTGGGCAGGAAGGAGAAAGCAGGGGCAGAGAGGTGATGTGTCGCTGCCTGATAGGGCAAGCAGAGCCTTCCTGCCAGCCCCCTCCAAATTCTTTTAAAAGGTCTTGCACAGGAAGAGGAGCTCTCTTTGGGGTGTGGTCTGCTGAGGAAGACTGGTGCTGGAGCCTGGCGCCATGGGCAGTTGGAAGGAAGAGCCCCCTGACTGTCCCAGTACCCTGAATTGCACCGGGAGGGAAGTCCAGGACCAGGGAGCCAAAGCCTGGGCCTCTGCGCAAGGAGAAGAGAGGCCCCGGAGGAGAGCCAGGCGAAGGCTGGTGCAGGGAGCCAGTGAAGACAGCTCCCTTCTGAGTTCACCCTCCTTGAGACCAGGAGGGTGAGAGAACGTGCTCCCAGTGGCTGGGGCGCGCCACCAGGAGCAAGACGAGGCCAAGCTGGTGAGAATTGGTCCCCTGGGGGCTGAGATATGCCCCCAGAAGGTAGTCCCTGGGGGCCCGGGACCCCAACTCCGGGCCCCGGTGTGCGGACAGAGGAGGGGGGAGTGCGGCAGCATTCCCCCGAGGACCTGCCGATGGAGAATCCGCCTCCGTGTCTGCTTGCCGGAGCGGGCAGACAAAAGTGGACACTCCGGCTCCCGCGGCCGCACAGGAGGGTGGGGGCTGGGCCGGGAGCCGGCAGGAGTGGCCGGGGGTGGGCTCCCCGAGCTGCTAGAAGCTCACCTGGGCAGATGCAGCAGGAGGCTGCCAATGCGGGTTCTCCCAGAGCAGCGGGTGAACCGCTGCTTTGTTATGCACGGGCAGGAGTAAATCGGCCCATAATGCCTTGCAGGCCCGGACCGGCCTGCAAGAAAAAGTGGATGGTTCTCTGCGTGTGGTGACCCCAGGAGGACGGCGTCAACGCCAGGTGTGTGCCAAGGTGCAGGGGGAGCTGCCGGAGCAATGCAGTCTCCCCCAGAGGTGAAGTCCCCCCCTAAGCCTCTGGGGACTCCAAAGAAATAACCCCTCAAGGGCTCAGCCAGTGGTCAACAGCATCCTGGGGCTGGAACTTTTGTTCTACAGCTGGAGGTGTGTTAGGGACTGCACCAAGGTATGGAGGACTGTGCTGGTGATGTCAGTAAAAGTGCATCTCCTGGAGGTGGAGAGGTGCAATTGCACAAGAAGTGCATTTACCAATGTTATTTCTACTGAGGGACTGAAAGTCACATGGGAAATGCGAAGTCATAAGCAAAGTGGGGTTATGTTGCTGGACATTCCTGCTAGGGTGTCTGGCTGTATATGCTTAATCCTGTGATTATAAATGTGATGCCTTTTAGGGGCTTTTATTGCAATGCATTATAATGGTTATCAGCTATGATAAGTACTGTCATTTTAAGTGATGCTTAAACATGTATTCTTGCTGCTGCGTTAGGTGAGGAACAACTCAGACTGTTAGTCCCTAAGATGTAGAGGTGTATACTGTAGGGTCAATATGAGATGCTCAGTCAGGGTTATGTGTCACCAGGGCAGGTGTGCCCATTTTAAATGCTTGTTGAGATAAAGGGGTGGGGTGCCACTGGGATGGTGCCAGTGGGCAAGGCCCTCGCTCCAGGTTATGTTCAACCCACTGTATTAGGGGGAAAGATGATGTGCATACATGCGAGTGGTGGTACTAGGCCACACCCCCCCCTGCGGGAGGGGTAGGAGTGTTATGCAATGTCACAAAGTAATTCCAACAGCTTATGTATATTTGTAAATTGTTGCATAGTATTGAGTAGTGTGTGTGTTTAATAAATGTACAGACTGGACAATCCATTATTGAGTGTTATTTCTGCGTACTGGTAAATGGCGATTACTAGCCCACACCACCTCCCTTGAGTAAGCCTTAGACTGCTCTGCAACGCTGCCCTCTGAGAGTCAAGCGCTACAATGGGGTGTTTGGTTCCCAGTGAAGGACAAATGTAGTCATGTTATTTGTGCAGGCCTCACAGATACTGCCTCGTTTTCCAATAGTGTGCTTTCCGGATCAAAATCTGCTTGATACCGAATTTCAGAAAAATACTTCAACACTCTATTTTGTGTGCTTGAAAGGCCAAGACTTGCCCAAACAATTCCCCTTGACTTCTAGAACAAACTAGTCAAAACCAACCGATCCAAGCACTCATAGGATGTTTCTTTGTGGCAAATCATTTTCAAGCTGAAGCTATACAATTTCTTGGTAAGACTTTTTTCTGCAGAAATATCCTCACACATATCCATCATCTCTGACTTCTCAGGTAGCATGTGGTTTTTGGTGATTTACTAGTCAGTGAATGTCTCTTTGCAGATAAAAAGTTGTTTACTCTTCCTTGTGAAATGGTGGGTCGTGAGAATCCAAAACGACATCTTGTATAAAATTTACCTTTCCATCTGTATTTTCGACTACAGTACATCCCACATCTACGAGTTTGAAAGCGCAGTTTGTCTTAAGTCTTTTTCACCACCGTCTTTTGGAATGGCGCATGCCACATACTGTTCTATAAAAGACAAGACAGGCTCATCACTGTCTGTTCCAAATTTTGGTGCATCTTTTATCAACAAGAGTATGTATATATGAGGAGCACATTGGTACACTTTATGCCAAAAGAAATCAGTTACTTCACAAAGAGGAGGATTTGCTTTGTTGCAGATCAAGGACAGCATGGCTTGGAACCTATGGTTAAAATATCTACAAACATTAGCAGGATCCAAACGGCAAAGTTCTCCAGCTGTCTTCAAATTCACATCCTTAATATTTACGTTTTCTTCTCTCAAAAATTCAAGGAGGTCATCCCAAGCATACTCAGCACAGCTAAGTGTTACAAACCAAGTAGGTGTACCTAGGTTTTCTCAACATACATTTCAGTTCTCCATGGCGCTGATGCCAATACTTGTTTGTGCCACATTGGCACGCCATCAAATTAGTCAAGTTGTATTCTAAGTTTTCATCCTTTCCTTGAACTTTGTCAATGAATTCCTTTGCAGAGAGATTCTGAAGATTAACTCCTGTCTTCAGTATGTGGTTTACAGCACATGACAATCCAGACAAGTCACTCTCAAACAGAAGATGGAATATGTAGGGAATACACTGGCGAAATCTTGGATCCTCTGAATATAATCTGGTTGACCAGTATTCCGCTGCTGGTATATATATGGGGTGGTCATCATAGCGTTGAACTGCTCCAGTGGGAAAAAGTTCTGAAAATCAGCGAGCTTCTGAACCTTTCTCCCACACACTTATGGGAGCACCTTTTGCTTGTTTCATTTGAAAGAGATCAATAGTATCACCATAACTTCTTTAGAATGCAGGGGATGGATGCTGAAGTGTTAATAAATCTCTTCTGATCTAGACCGATTTACTTTTTAAATTTGTCCACTTGATGGTAATGTTTCACCATTCATACCTTGCATCTACAAGAACATCAACATTTTCATAATAATATTTTGTATCAGGTATAATGTTGCTTTTTTTACTTTACTAACATCCACTAACTTTTGCCAGATTTTTGTATTCTTGGTAGGCACACCATTCACTAGAATGATTAGAGGTTCATCAATATCTCTCTCTACCTCTATAGTTTCAATATTACATTGAAAATCTAAAGGTAAGTAGACAACTCTTCCTTTAAGGCCTTTTTGAAGCTCAGTTGGTGGCAGCTTCCCTGTCTTAGGCTCCATACGAACTATAGCCTGAAATGGATGTACACATTGTATGAGAATAGATCCATAAACATTTAAATCTTGCAGGTCTTGTAGAATACATACTAATTCTAAGTTGTTATGTTCTGTTGTCTCTGGCATTTACTTTGTTATCCTCTAACTTATCATAGCAGTATTTACATATAATTTGCTGTGTGGACAACTCAAAGTGTTCCTCCACAAATAAATAAACAGCAAATTCTTGCCATTTATCTCTGTTCTCCTGTTCAATTTTAGAGAATACAACTATATTGCGAGTTTGACTTTAGGAGTGAGTGTGTCAACAACAAATACAAACACAGTTTGGTGTCTCTGAATAAAGTGTGTTAAAATGTGCAGTCTCTTGTGCAAAGTTATCAGTACACATGACTGTGTCCTGTTCCTCTACTACGCCGATAAGTAACTCCTCATTTTCCATAGACTCCTGTTCAGGACTAAAGAAATTACACTGAACATCTTCACAAACTTTTTCTACCTCTGTTACTGTACTATGCAAAATAGCTGTATTCATTTGTCCTAAACAAAGGACAGCCGGATTGACACAGTAAAGCCTCCTTACTAAATTTTGAATTTTCGAGTGGTGAACAGCTAACATTCTGAAGTGATGGAAGGTGCTCTAGCACACTTTCTTTGATGGACATGCTATTGAATGTCCCTGTAAATTAGTATGCTACCTTATATTTCAAGAATATAATCCTTGCAAAATTTCAATAGACTATTGCATGGAAAAATATGTAGAACATTTCTCAATATATCAATCGATTCTGGCTGAACACTGCAAATACTTCTACAGTGCCATTTGTATGCAGGGGTCTGTAGATACCTTCCCTGTACCTCTTTAACTGTCACTTCTTCAACACTCCTAGGAACCATCTCCTCTTTTGGAATGGGAGTACCATCATTCATCTCATAACATCGACGAGTTGTTTCAACTGCATGCACTAATGTGTTCTCTTGAAAGTAGCTTTCTTCATTAAAAAAGGCTCAGTACTAGAAGTATGCTTCCACTAGTCACTGAAAAGTTTACAAAAATTACTTCTATTTACTAGTCTTTTCTTTTGGCATCTTCTCTTCATGCACAAAACTGTTTTCTCCAGTGTTCTAATTATGCTCAGAATCAAAATATGTAGCTTATCTCCTGCAGCCTCAACACGTTCCGTTTGTTTAACTGCTTCTCTTCTCCTTTTGTACCACTTCCTAGTTTGTAGGAGATGCTGCATTATCCTACTATGAAACAATATGACTCTTATGTAGTTAAACTGCATCTCTCTTCTTATTGAAGTATCTACTTTGTTTCATTATTTTTTTGCTGTTAATGTCACTTGCATTTGTCCTTTCTTAGCTGAATTGAAACCTCACTTTTTATGTACTTGCCTTTGCACACTTTGCAGTTTTTCATATACTTTTTAAAGAAACTTCTTAGTTTTCTTACCAGCAGCTCTTTTCTCTTTATCCATATTCTCTGCACCATGTTCCTTTTTTTATCTCTGCTGTGAGAAGAAAGTATCCTTTCTTCTGTTTCTTTCTTTTGTCAGTTCTGTTTGGCATTGTAAGTCTCTGTTTTTAAGCACAAGTATATGTCTGGAAATTAAAAACAAATAATACTTTTAACTGTTCATGATATATTAATGAATTATATATTTTATGCATTTAGGTACCAACATAAACACTTCTATCACTTTGTTGCAGCTATTACTTTTCATATTTAAATCAGTGTCTGCCTGCCTCTGGCAGCATATGTATCAGTGTGTGAGTCAGTATATCACTGTATGGATCTGACTGCGCCTGATTATGTCAGTATATGTGCCAGTGTGTGCCTGTGTCTGTCAGTATATGCATAACTGTGTGTCTGGGTGTATCACTGTATGAAACAAGGTGTGCCCTGTTGTCTCAGCATATGTGCCATTGTGTACCTGGGTGTGTCAGCATATGTATCAGTGTGTACCTGAGTATATCACTGTATGTACAAGTGTCTGCTAGGGTGCTTTAAAGTATGGATCAGTGAGTGACTGAGTGTCAGTGTATGCATAAGTGTGTTATTTGCTGTGTTAGTGTATTCATGAGTGTGTACCTGGATATCTCAGAGTATCCATTACTGTCTGCTTGTGTTTGCCTGTGTATATATTAGTGTCTGCCTGGGTGTGTTACTCTATACATCAGAATGTATATGCGTGTGTCAGCATATGCATCACTGTCCGCCTGGGTGTGTCAGTGTATGCATAAATGTGTTTCAGATCTGTTGAATCATGAGTTGATTGTATATATATATATATATATATACAACAGGTTTGCCCTACTGGTGAGGTGCACTCGCTGGCGGCATGCAGCTCATAAAACACAAGGGCATCCGGCACAACATAATCCTCCATTTCAAATGCCTACGCGTTTCGGGCTTGAACGCCCTTCTTCATGGGCATACATCATAAGGAATGGCATGCAAACAACTTCCAGAACATCCCCTTTATTTGATATGCGATTCACAAAGGGTGAGTATTCCGCTTTGAATTATGGAACTGGAAGTCCTGATTTTTTATCCCCAGTGGGTCGCCGCCATTCCTCACGGATTAAAACAAAGTTCTCCAAAAGAGGTACAAGTGTTGGGCTCCAAAGCTCTTGCTTGTCACACAGCTCCCACCTGCTCCGCTCTACGTTGTCTGAGTAAACAACTGCGGACCCCCTCAGTTCTCGGGGTGGTGTATCCTCGTGACCTGGGCCGGCCACAGAAACAAATACAACAGGTTTGCCCTACCGGTGAGGTGCACTCGCTGGCGGCATGCAGCTGATAAAACACAAGGGCATTCGGCACAACATAATCCTCCATTTCAAATGCCTACTCGTTTCGGGCTTTAAAGCCCTTCTTCATGGGCATACATCATAAGGAATGGCAAGCAAACAACTTCCAGAACATCATCTTTATTTGATATGCGATTCACAACAGGTGAGTATTCCGCTTTGAACTATGGGACTGGAAGTCCTGATTTTTTAGCCCCAGTGGGTCGCCGCCATTCCTCATGGATTAAAACAAAGTTCTCCAAGAGAGGTACAAGTGTTGTGCTCCAAAGCTCTTGCCTGTCACACAGCTCCTGCCTGCTCCGCTCTATGCTGTCTGAGTAAACAACTGCGGACCCCCTCAGTTCTCGGGGTGGTGCATCCTCGTGACCTGGGCCGGCCACAGAAACAAATACAACAGGTTTGCCCTACTGGTGAAGTGCACTCGCTGGCGGCATGCAGCTGATAAAACACAAGGGCATTCAGCACAACATAATCCTCCATTTCAAATGCCTACTCATTTCGGGCTTGAACGCCCTTCTTCATGGGCATACATCATAAGGAATGGCAAGCAAACAACTTCCAGAACATCATCTTTATTTGATATGCGATTCACAACAGGTGAGTATTCCGCTTTGAACTATGGGACTGGAAGTCCTGATTTTTTATCCCCAGTGGGTCGCCGCCATTCCTCATGGATTAAAACAAAGTTCTCCAAGAGAGGTACTAGTGTTGGGCTCCAAAGCTCTTGCCTGTCACACAGCTCCTTCCTGCTCCGCTCTACGCTGTCTGAGTAAACAAATGCAGACCCCCTCAGTTCTCGGGGTGGTGCATCCTCGTGACCTGGGCCGGCCACAGAAACAAATGCAACAGGTTTGCCCTACCAGTGAGGTGCACTCGCTGGCGGCATGCAGCTGATAAAACACAAGGGCATTCGGCACAACATAATCCTCCATTTCAAATGCCTACTCGTTTCGGGCTTGAACGCCCTTCTTCATGGGCATACATCATAAGGAATGGCAAGCAAACAACTTTCAGAACATCCCCTTTATTTGATATGCGATTCACAACAGGAGAGTATTCCGCTTTGAATTATGGGACTGGAAGTCCTTATTTTTTATCCCCAGTGGGTCGCCGCCATTCCTCACAGATTAAAACAAAGTTCTCCAAGAGAGGTACAAGTGTTGAGCTCCAAAGCTCTTGCCTGTCACACAGCTCCCGCCTGCTCCGCTCTACGCTGTCTGAGTAAACAACTGCGGACCCCCTCAGTTCTCGGGGTGGTGCATCCTCGTGACCTGGGCCGGCCACAGAAACAAATGCAACAGATTTGCCCTACCGGTGAGGTGCACTCGCTGGCAGCATGCAGCTGATAAAACACAAGGGAATTCGGCACAACATAATCCTCCATTTCAAATGCCTACACGTTTCGGGCTTGAACGCCCTTCTTCATGGGCATACATCATAAGGAATGGCAAGCAAACATCTTCCAGAACATCCCCTTTATTTGATATGCGATTCACAACAGGTGAGTATTCCGCTTTGAATTATGGGACTGGAAGTCCTGATTTTTTATCCCTAGTGGGTCGCCGCCATTCCTCACGGATTAAAACAAAGTTCTCCAAGAGAGGTACAAGTGTTGGGCTCCAAAGCTCTTGCCTGTCACACAGCTCCTGCCTGCTCCGCTCTACGCTGCCTGAGTAAACAAATGCGGACCCCCTCAGCTCTCGGGGTGGTGCATCCTCGTGACCTGGGCCGGCCACAGAAACAAATGCAACAGGTTTGCCCTACCGGTGAGGTGCACTCGCTGGCGGCATGCAGCTGATAAAACACAAGGGCATTCGGCACAACATAATTCTCCATTTCAAATGCCTACTCGTTTCGGGCTTGAACGCCCTTCTTCATGGGCATACATCATAAGGAATGGCAAGCAAACAACTTCCAGAACATCCCCTTTATTTGATATGCGATTCACAACAGGTGAGTATTTCGCTTTGAATTATGGGACTGGAAGTCCTGATTTTTTATCCCCAGTGGGTCCCCGCTATTCCTCACGGATTAAAACAAAGTTCTCCAAGAGAGGTACAAGTGTTGGGCTCCAAAGCTCTTGCCTGTCACACAGCTCCCGCCTGCTCCGCTCTACGCTGTCTGAGTAAACAACTGCGGAACCCCTCAGTTCTCGGGGTGGTGCATCCTCATGACCTGGGCCGGCCACAGAAACAAATACAACAGGTTTGCCCTACCGGTGAGGTGCACTCGCTGGCGGCATGCAGCTGATAAAACACAAGGGCATTCGGCACAACATAATCCTCCATTTCAAATGCCTACGCATTTCAGGCTTGAACACCCTTCTTCATGGGCATACATCATAAGGAATGGCAAGAAAACATCTTCCAGAACATCCCCTTTATTTGATATGCGATTCACAACAGGTGAGTATTCCGCTTTGAATTATGGGACTGGAAGTCCTGATTTTTTATCCCTAGTGGGTCGCCGCCATTCCTCACGGATTAAAACAAAGTTCTCCAAGAGAGGTACAAGTGTTGGGCTCCAAAGCTCTTGCCTGTCACACAGCTCCTGCCTGCTCCGCTCTACGCTGCCTGAGTAAACAAATGCGGACCCCCTCAGTTCTCGGGGTGGTGCATCCTCGTGACCTGGGCCGGCCACAGAAACAAATGCAACAGGTTTGCCCTACCGGTGAGGTGCACTCGCTGGCGGCATGCAGCTGATAAAACACAAGGGCATTCGGCACAACATAATCCTCCATTTCAAATGCCTACTCGTTTTGGGCTTGAACGCCCTTCTTCATGGGCATACATCATAAGGAATGGCAAGCAAACAACTTCCAGAACATCCCCTTTATTTGATATGCGATTCACAACAGGTGAGTATTCCGCTTTGAATTATGGGACTGGAAGTCCTGATTTTTAATCCCCAGTGGGTCGCCGCCATTCCTCACAGATTAAAACAAAGTTCTCCAAGAGAGGTACAAGTGTTGGGCTCCAAAGCTCTTGCCTGTCACACAGCTCCCGCCTGCTCTGCTCTACGCTGTCTGAGTAAACAACTGCGGACCCCGTCAGTTCTCGGGGTGGTGCATCCTCGTGACCTGGGCCGGAAAACAGAAACAAATGCAACAGGTTTGCCCTACCGGTGAGGTGCACTCGCTGGCAGCATGCAGCTGATAAAACACAAGGGCATTCGGCACAACATAATCCTCCATTTCAAATGCCTACGCGTTTCGGGCTTGAACGCCCTTCTTCATGGGCATACATCGTAAGGAATGGCAAGCAAACATCTTCCAGAACATCCCCTTTATTTGATATGCGATTCACAACAGGTTAGTATTTCGCTTTGAATTATGGGACTGGAAGTCCTGATTTTTTATCCCCAGTGGGTCGCCGCTATTCCTCACGGATTAAAACAAAGTTCTCCAAGAGAGGTACAAGTGTTGGGCTCCAAAGCTCTTGCCTGTCACACAGCTCCCGCCTGCTCCGCTCTACGCTGTCTGAGTAAACAACTGCGGAACCCCTCAGTTCTCGGGGTGGTGCATCCTCGTGACCTTGGCCGGCCACAAGAAACAAATACAACAGGTTTGCCCTACCGGTGAGGTGCACTCGCTGGCGGCATGCAGCTGATAAAACACAAGGGTGTTCGGCACAACATAATCCTCCATTTCAAATGCCTACGCATTTCAGGCTTGAACGCCCTTCTTCATGGGCATACATCATAAGGAATGGCAAGCAAACATCTTCCAGAACATCCCTTTTATTTGATATGCGATTCACAACAGGTGAGTATTTCGCTTTGAATTATGGGACTGGAAGTCCTGATTTTTTATCCCCAGTGGGACGCCGCTATTCCTCACGGTTTAAAACAAAGTTCTCCAAGAGAGGTACAAGTGTTGGGCTCCAAAGCTCTTGCCTGTCACACAGCTCCCGCCTGCTCCGCTCTACGGTGTCTGAGTAAACAACTGCGGAACCCCTCAGTTCTCGGGGTGGTACATCCTCGTGACCTGGGCCGGCCACAGAAACAAATACAACAGGTTTTCCCTACCGGTGAGGTGCACTCGCTGGCGGCATGCAGCTGATAAAACACAAGGGCATTCGGCACAACATAATCCTCCATTTCAAATGCCTACGCATTTCAGGCTTGAACGCCCTTCTTCATGGGCATACATCATAAGGAATGGCAAGAAAACATCTTCCAGAACATCCCCTTTATTTGATATGCGATTCACAACAGGTGAGTATTCCGCTTTGAATTATGGGACTGGAAGTCCTGATTTTTTATCCCTAGTGGGTCGCCGCCATTCCTCATGGATTAAAACAAAGTTCTCCAAGAGAGGTACAAGTGTTGGGCTCCAAAGCTCTTGCCTGTCACACAGCTCCTGCCTGCTCCGCTCTACGCTGCCTGAGTAAACAAATGCAGACCCCCTCAGTTCTCGGGGTGGTGCATCCTCGTGACCTGGGCCGGCCACAGAAACAAATGCAACAGGTTTGCCCTACCGGTGAGGTGCACTCGCTGGCGGCATGCAGCTGATAAAACACAAGGGCATTCGGCACAACATAATCCTCCATTTCAAATGCCTACTCGTTTCGGGCTTGAACGCCCTTCTTCATGGGCATACATCATAAGGAATGGCAAGCAAACAACTTCCAGAACATCCCCTTTATTTGATATGCGATTCACAACAGGTGAGTATTCCGCTTTGAATTATGGGACTGGAAGTCCTGATTTTTAATCCCCAGTGGGTCGCCGCCATTCCTCACAGATTAAAACAAAGTTCTCCAAGAGAGGTACAAGTGTTGGGCTCCAAAGCTCTTGCCTGTCACACAGCTCCCGCCTGCTCTGCTCTACGCTGTCTGAGTAAACAACTGCGGACCCCGTCAGTTCTCGGGGTGGTGCATCCTCGTGACCTGGGCCGGAACACAGACACAAATGCAACAGGTTTGCCCTACCGGTGAGGTGCACTCGCTGGCAGCATGCAGCTGATAAAACACAAGGGCATTCGGCACAACATAATCCTCCATTTCAAATGCCTACGCGTTTCGGGCTTGAACGCCCTTCTTCATGGGCATACATCATAAGGAATGGCAAGCAAACATCTTCCAGAACATCCCTTTTATTTGATATGCGATTCACAACAGGTGAGTATACCGCTTTGAATTATGGGACTGGAAGTCCTGATTTTTTATCCCCAGTGGGTCGCCGCTATTCCTCACGGATTAAAACAAAGTTCTCCAAGAGAGGTACAAGTGTTGGGCTCCAAAGCTCTTGCCTGTCACACAGCTCCCGCCGGCTCTGCTCTATGCTGTCTGAGTAAACAACTGCGGAACCCCTCAGTTCTCGGGGTGGTGCATCCTCGTGACCTGGGCCGGCCACAGAAACAAATACAACAGGTTTGCCCTACCGGTGAGGTGCCCTCGCTGGCGGCATGCAGCTGATAAAACACAAGGGCATTCGGCACAACATAATCCTCCATTTCAAATGCCTACGCATTTCGGGCTTGAACGCCCTTCTTCATGGGCATACATCATAAGGAATGGCAAGCAAACATCTTCCAGAACATCCCCTTTATTTGATATGCGATTCACAACAGGTGAGTATTCCGCTTTGAATTATGGGACTGGAAGTCCTGATTTTTTATCCCTAGTGGGTCGCCGCCATTCCTCATGGATTAAAACAAAGTTCTCCAAGAGAGGTACAAGTGTTGGGCTCCAAAGCTGTTGCCTGTCACACAGCTCCTGCCTGCTCCGCTCTACGCTGTCTGAGTAAACAAATGCAGACCCCATCAGTTCTCGGGGTGGTGCATCCTCGTGACCTGGGCCGGCCACAGAATCAAATGCAACAGGTTTGCCCTACCGGTAAGGTGCACTCGCTGGCGGCATGCAGCTGATAAAACACAAGGGCATTCGACACAACATAATCCTCCATTTCAAATGCCTACTCGTTTCGGGCTTGAATGCCCTTCTTCATGGGCATACATCATAAGGAATGGCAAGCAAACAACTTCCAGAACATCCCCTTTATTTGATATGCGATTCACAACAGGTGAGTATTCCGCTTTGAATTATGTGACTGGAAGTCCTGATTTTTTATCCCCAGTGGGTCACCGCCATTCCTCACGGATTAAAACAAAGTTCTCCAAGAGTGGTACAAGTGTTGGGCTCCAAAGCTCTTGCCTGTCACACAGCTCCCGCCTGCTCCGCTCTACGCTGTCTGAGTAAACAACTGCGGAACGCCCTTCTTCATGGGCATACATCATAAGTAATGGCAAGCAAACAACTTCCAGAACATCCCCTATATTTGATATGCGATTTACCACGGGTGAGTATTCCGCTTTGAATTATGTGACTGGAAGTCCTGATTTTTTATCCCCAGTGGGTCACCGCCATTCCTCACGGATTAAAACAAAGTTCTCCAAGAGTGGTACAAGTGTTGGGCTCCAAAGCTCTTGCCTGTCACACAGCTCCCGCCTGCTCCGCTCTATGCTGCCTGAGTAAACTACTGCGGACCCCCTCAGTTCTCGGGGTGGTGCATCCTCGTGACCTGGGCCGGCCACAGAAACAAATACAACAGGTTTGCCCTACCGGTGAGGTGCACTCGCTGGTGGCATGCAGCTGATAAAACACACGGGAATTCGGCACAACATAATCCTCCATTTCAAATGCCTACGCGTTTCGGGCTTGAACGCCCTTCTTCATGGGCATACATCATAAGAAATGGCAAGCAAACATCTTCCAGAACATCCCCTTTATTTGATATGCGATTCACAACAGGTGAGTATTCCGCTTTGAATTATGGGACTGGAAGTCCTGAATTTTTATCCCTAGTGGGTCGCCGCCATTCCTCACGGATTAAAACAAAGTTCTCCAAGAGAAGTACAAGTGTTGGGCTCCAAAGCTCTTGCCTGTCACACAGCTCCTGCCTGCTCCGCTTTATGCTGTCTGAGTAAACAAATGCAGACCCCCTCAGTTCTCAGGGTGGTGCATCCTCGTGACCTGGGCCGGCCACAGAAACAAATGCAACAGGTTTGCCCTACCGGTGAGGTGCACTCGCTGGCGACATCCAGCTGATAAAACACAAGGGCATTCGGCACCACATAATCCTCCATTATATTCACTGAAAAAACCATAGGTTTTAGGGAAAGTTATAGTTAGTTGGACATTGCACTCGTACAAAACCCGTGAAATTCCCCCATTATAGTTAGTTCAGCTAACTATAACTCGTGCCCCCGCAATGCACTGCTGATGATGTCACATATTACATCACTCATGACATGGTCAGTGACATCACTGATGACATCACTGATGACATCTCAAATGACATCACTGATGACATCATCCAGGGACTGTGTGTTTCTGTAAAGTTTAAATATGTTTAATATATATAGGGAAAGGCGTATTGAAGAATGAGTGGGTGTATAATTGTCTGAATGGATGATTTAGTAGGTGCGTGACTGACTCTATAAGTGAGTGATTAAACGTATCTTACTGAATGCATGGGTTAGTGACTAAACTGTGTGAATGTCTGTATCCGTCTGTCTGTTGGTGTGTAAGCGGCTGCATGGGTTTCTGAATAGCTACATGAGTGTCTACATGGGTTATTGATTGGTTGTCTGAGTATCTGTATGGGTGCCTGAGTGTTTGTGTGGGTGGGGTGTGTGTGACTCTGTGCATAGATGTGTGAGTGGGTGATTCACTGGGTGCATGGTTTCAAGAGTGCATCTGTGATGGACTGTATGGGTGGGTGAGTGTGTGTATGGGTGTGTTAGTGAGTGAATGTATATCTCAGTGGTACATGTGTGAGTAACTACATATGTGAAAGGCAGTATATATGTGTGTTGGAGTATATAAATGGCTATAAGTGAGAGTGTGTGATTGTGAGAGTGGCTGTATGGATGAGTGTGTACTTGTATCAGTGATTGTATAAGAGCGTAAGAATGTGCTAGTATTTGTATGAGTAAGTGAGCTGGTGTGTGTATAACTGTACATCTGAGTAAATGGGAGTGTGATTAATTCTTTGCATGACTGACTAGGTGTGTGAGTACCTCTATGGATGAGTGGCGGTGTGTGAGTGTCTATATAGGTGTATGAGTGCATATGATAGTCCTGTACTGAGTGACCGTAAGTATGAGTGACTGTACGGCTGAGTGAGTGGATGTGTGTGTAGACCTAAGAATCAGTGAGTGTGTATGTAGTTATTGGTGTTGGAGTGTCTATGGTTTTGAGAATGGCAGTCTGTAATTTAGAGTGGGTGTATCAAAAGTTATATTAGGTGTGAGAAGCTGCATCAAATTATCACATGGATGATGTCATCAGTGATGTCATCAGTGATGTAATTTGAGATGTCATCAGTGATGTCATCAGTGATGTCACTGACCATGTCATGAGTGATGTAATATGTGAAAGTCAACAGCAGTGCATTGCAAGTGCGCGAGTTATAGTTAGCTGAACTAACTATAACGGGGGAATTTCACGGGTTTTGTACGAGTGCAATGTCCAACTAACTATAACTTTCCCTAAAACCTATGGTTTTTTCAGTGAATTTCTAAGGTTTTTTAAATGCTAATTTCTAACTATAACGTGCTTGAAATCTATGGTTTTTTCAGTGAATTTCAAAGGTTTTTAAATGCTAATTTCTAACTATAACGTGCCTGAAACCTATGGTTTTTTCAGTGAATTTCAAAGGTTTTTCAAATGCTAGTTTGTAACTATGCCTACAGAAGTAGGACATGTGAAGAAAGAAGAAATAATGCACAGAAAGAAGCAAAAGAAATGTCGAAAGAAACAGAAGTCCAGAAAGACAAAGAAAAATCCAGGAAGAAGCAAGACATGTGCAGAAAGAAGCAACAGAGGAGCAGAAAGAGGCCTTGTTGCAAAATAATCCTGTGCCCACACCTTTTCCAGACGGGTACTGGTGGTAACTGACTCTGACTAACCAGGCCTAGAGCCAGTGCTATGGTAAAAGACACTTAGAATACAGTTAAAACACCTACATACACTAGGGAACACTATGTGTTGGGGTACCCCTGTGATTAGCATGACCTCCTCTGTAACTCCCTAGTACATAATAGGGCAGGGGGAATAAAACTACCTCTTAAAAAATACCATGGGGCGCGTTTACACACTGGTGTAGGGAGGAGGGGCCTGAGGTTACATGTGTATAAACACGCCCTCTGGCCGTTTTAAGTTGGGGGATAAAGTCCCCTTGAATCCTAAGGGTCCCTGGGGTCCAACTAGCCCACCAGGTACCTCCAGTAAGCGCCACAGAGCTGCGTTGCACAGAGGAGTAAAAAGGGGCGTGGCCTGGACCACCTCTCTGCAACGCAGCCCTGTGGCGCGCACTGGAGGTACCTGGTGTGCTAGTTGGCCCCCAGGGTCCCTCAGGATTCAAGGGGAATTAATTCGCCAACTTAAAACGTGCCACAGGGCGTGTTTGCACACATGTCACATGAGGCCCCATCCCCTCCCTTCACCACTGTGCAAACGCACCCTGTGGCGCGATTTAAGTGGGGGTATCCTGAGGGTCCCTGGGGGCCACAGGGCGTGTTTGCACACATATGGCGCGTTTTAAGTTGGGGGATTAACTCCCCTTGAATCCAGAGGGTCCCTGGGGTGCAGCTAGCCCACCAGCTACCTCCATTAAGCGCCACAGAGCTGCGTTGCAGAGAGGTGTAAAAGGGGTGTGGCCTCTGACCACCTCTCTGCAACGCAGGCCTGTGGCACTTACTGGAAGTACCTGGTGGGCTAGTTGGGCCCCAGGGACCCTCAGGATTCAAGGTGACCTAATACCCCAACTTAAATCACGCCACAGGGCGCATTTGCACAGTGGTGAAGGGAGGGGCGGGGCCTCAGGTGACATGTGTGCAAACACGCCCTGCGGCGCGTTTTAAGTTGGGGAATTAAAAAGGGGCGTGGCCTCAGAACACCTCTCTGCAACGCAGCCCCCTGGCGCATACTGGAGGTTCCTGGTGGGCTAGTTGGCCCCCAGGGACCCCCAGTATTCAAGGGGAATTCGTTCCCCATCTGCAAACGCGCCAGGGGGCGCGTTTGCAGAGTGCTGCAAGGAGGGGGCGTGGCCTCCGGCACGATGCCGGTCTTTTATTTGTTTGTTTTTTAAGAAGGGGGGCTGTGTGGTTCCTCTTATTTTTCTAATTTATTGGCCCTGGGGACCCCATCCCCCAGGGCCTGCCCCCTAAATTTTTTTTTTTTAAAACAAAAAATTTGGAAGGTGGCCGCGTGGCCTCCCTCCCAAGGCCTTAATCGGCCCCGGGGACCCCATCCCCCAGGCATGGCCTTTTTTTTTTTTTTTTTAATGTTTTGGAGGGGGGCTGCCCTTCTCCTCAGGCCACTTATGGCCCCGGGGACCCCATCCCCCGGGGCCGGCCTTTGTTTTTTTAATGACATTTTTTTGCTTTATGTAAATTTTGGGGAAGGGGGCCGTGTGGCCCCCCTCCCGGGCCACTTGTTGCCCCGGGGACCCCATCCCCCGGGGCTGGCCCTCTCCGTTGGGGACCGTGGGGGTCCCCAATCCCCCACGGTCCCGCCGGCTCCCCGCCTCCTGCGGGAGCCGGCATTGCTTTCCACACGGGGAACTGCTTAGATGCAGCTCCCCGTGTGGAAAAGCAATTTGCTTTGAATTTTGGAAGAGAGAGCAGGTTTCCTGCTCTCTCTTCCAAAATTCAAAGCACGTTTGCTATGACAGGATGGGAGCCGCGAGGCTCCCGCCCTGTCATAGCAAACAGCAGTGTCCCGGGGGTGGGCACCCCGGGACACTGCAGGAGCCGGCCTTGGGGGGTGGTTGTCCCAGGGCCATCACAGGCTCCAGGAGTGGGGCCGCGCGGCCCCCCTCCCAACATGTGCAAAGCCCTGGGGAGGTGGTGGTCCCCGGGGCTCGGGGGTCCGAAACGGACCCCCACATTAAAATTCTTAGTGCCCCGGGGAGGTGGCGGTCCCCGGGGCATGTGGGGGGGCTCGAGCCCCCCCACAAAGGTAATTTTATTTTTAAAAAAAGAAGCCCCGGGGGGTGGCGGTCCCCGGGTCTGCGGGAGGGCCGAGTGCCCTCCCGCACCATTTTTAATTCAAAGCCCCGGGGGGTGGCGGTCCCTAGGGCTTGGGGGGGCCTTAGAGGCCCCCCACACAATTGTTTGATTAACCCCCGCATGCCCCCGGGACTTGGCCCACCCGGGGGCCAAATAACAACAAAGCGCAGGATCCCGCGCTTCGTTTTTTTTTCACAGCAGGATCCGCGCATCCTAAGCGCATCCCACCGATTTAAAAAAAAAAAAAAATCTTTTTTGGGCCCTGGGGGTCCTTGTGGGACCTCAATACAATCAAAGACCTGCTCTGTTAATAGTCTGGACTCCTATAGACGTCCACATATA
The DNA here is from genome assembly GCA_963921515.1 of Calotriton arnoldi. Taxonomy (NCBI): domain Eukaryota; kingdom Metazoa; phylum Chordata; class Amphibia; order Caudata; family Salamandridae; genus Calotriton; species Calotriton arnoldi. Next base: position 321,106 of record CAWUFW010005439.1, read on the forward strand.
TTTTCTCAGGCACAAAATATTGTGTGCCGCAACAGTGGATCAATGTCTCCCATCTGCCACCAAGTGTCTAGAGTCACTATTTTTAAACCACATGTGTTGTACTGTATCTACAAATGTAACCCCCCACAAACATCACCAAGAAGGGGAGTGAAAAAGTGGGAACAAAGAAGGCAGTGCCTCACGGGAGTAACACCATGGGAGTTTACAGACTGATACTCGCCTGTATCCTCAGGTTCTCATCATTAGCAACTGCCAACTTTTACAACAAAATAAAAGGTGAGGAGAAAAGAAAAAGTGCAAAGACTGTGTATGTTCGTGCACAATGCGTGAGCCCTATATAGGAAACCGGGGTCTAACATTAGAACAACCGGTATACCTAAGTCTAAAACCGAGCTAGACAACCACTAGCTGAACTACTTTATTTCTTTGCTGTGTGTCTGCTCCATTAAAACCAACATGTTTCATTGCCCATAGAAATTTGCGGCAACTTCATCAGGGTAGGGTCAGCGTCCTCACTGCACCACTTTCCTCTGTTTGTCAAACCTACAGAGAACAGAGAACGTACAACACATTTCAACAACACATATATCAGCACAGGCATCGAACTAAAAACAAGAGAGAGACTCCTGCAACACATGTAGCACACTAAAAACCAAAACGTGTATTTTTGGTGCTACTAGTGGGGAATTTCGACAACACATCTGATATATTTACCAAGAGGTTGCCGATCTTCGGCATACCTGCAACCTCATGAAAATGCTTCTAACCCTGTGTGTGTGTGCTAGTCCACAGACACAGCATCCGGCTCAGTCACTGCTCTCAGTCAGTCTGTGTGGGAGAAAAGATAAAATGTTTCAAGTATTCTCCCGGGTCCTTTAAACACCCATATTGAGCTCAAATGGCGATGGGAAAAAACTCTCCCCTCTGTAGCAAACGGGACACATGAATCTGACTCCCTGCTGCCTGCTCTACATGCTAAGACCACTTTCCTCAATCCCAGCAAACCACTCTACTTGCTACCACCCTTGATGCATTTAAGTATGCAGATATGCTAAAAAGTCGGTACCCCTCCTACTAAGTGGCGGTTCTTCACCATTGAGGCTACCACACTCCCGGGGCTTGATGCTACAAGGGAGGAAAACTCCTCCATCAATAGAATTTTTGCAGCTTACCGAGACTCCTCGGGTTACCGGCCACCGCTCAGCACCTCATCGTGTTCCTCTCGCTGCAGTGTATTTCTAGAGCAGCGCGCGCTGCCTCAGACTGATTGGACCCGCCCTGCTTTCGGTCCTTGCAGATAACTCCTGCTTTTGTCAGTCCAACGTGGCGGCCATTTTAGAATGTCTCTCGCCGGCTGCTATGAACCCAATAAATTCTGATCTGGGTGGTTCACGCATTTCGAAATGTGTATATAACTCATGGGTAGTTGTGAATTACCATGGTATATTCCACAGTCCTTTTGTCGGACATAAATTTTCAAAAGATTTTTAAAAAATATCTTTAGGAAAATATTTTCAAAAAATTGATACAACTGCTCAAATCTGTATCACCTCCCCCTGAGTAAAAAACTGCACTCTTCAACTCTAGTGAGGCCATTGAGGAATTACTGGGGTGTCTGCTCAAATAATACACACCCTCAGCCCTAATGTGTTATATTTCAAATACATTCATTCAGCCATCAACCGTGCAATGTATATTCTCAGGCTACCTCCATTTAGAAGGGTACCACTTTGTTCCATTCAATAAAATCGTTAAGCCCATTACGATCTGCCCCTCTTGATATATCCAACGGGCTTCTTTGGAAACCAATCTGCTCTCCATATTCTGCTGATCACCTAGAACCTTTTCTAGTACCACCCATCGTATGTCCCTATGTTTGTGTTTCAGGGTGACATAATGTTGAACCAATTTCGTCGTGAGTTTGCCCGCTTGGGACCCCCTGAGCAGGCCTAGGGGTCAGGGTGTTTCTACCCTGCCCCCTTTTTGCATTTTGCGCACTTGTTTTACTGATTTCTTGTGCCTCGGTTCTACCGAGGCACTAAGATGGCTGCCAACACTTCCTGGTTTGGAGTGTTGACAGCCAATTAGCATACAGCTCGTGATCGGGAGGGTGCAGCGGATCCTCCGCGGCCATAGATATATATGTGTTTTTACTTTTGATTTTCTCAGCAACTACTGAACGGATTTACACCATTTAACAAAAGGGTTCTTTCTGAACCAAGAACTACCTCTTTGCCAAATTTGGTGTAATTCCGTTCAGCAGTTCGAGCTGTAGCCGTGTCTAAAGTTTCCTATGGAAATTGCATGGGGAAAACACGTTTTGGGACCCCCCTTTTTTCTTGGCCCTCGCTTGCCGAATCACCCCGAAACTTTCTGGATAGTAGCGGACCGGAGTGCCCCACGAGTTTTGAAAATTTCGCAAAGATTCGTCAACCGGCGCCAACGTTATTTCAAATAGAATGTTGTGAATTTCCTATGGAAAATAGGTCCTAACTATAACTATCTACTGGCGACCGCCAGTAGATAATATATATATATATATATATTCACTGAAAAAACCATAGGTTTTAGGGACAGTTATAGTTAGTTGGACATTGCACTCGTACAAAACCCGTGAAATTCCCCCGTTATAGTTAGTTCAGCTAACTATAACTCGCGCCCACAATGCACTGCTGATGACGTCACATATTACATCACTCATGACATGGTCAGTGACATCACTGATGACATCACTGATGACATCTCAAATGACATCACTGATGACATCACTGATGACATCACTGATGACATCATCCAGTGACTGTGTGTTTCTGTAAAGTTTAAATATTTTTAATATATATAGGAAAAGACGTATTGAAGAATGAGTGGGTGTGTAAGTGTCTGTATGGATGATTTAGTAGGTGCATGACTGACTCTATAAGTGAGTGATTTAACGTATCTTACTGAATGCATGGGTTAGTGACTAAACTGGATGAATGTCTGTATCCGTCTGTCTGTTGCTGTGTAAGTGGCTGCATGTGTTTGTGAATAGCTACATGAGTGTTTATATGAGTTATTGAATGCTTGTCTGAGTATCTGTATGGGTGCCTGAGTGTTTGTGTGGGAGGGGTGTGTGCAACTCTGTGCATAGATGTGTGAGTGGGTGATTCACTGGGTGGATGGTTTCAAGAGTGCATCTGTGATAGACTGTATGGGTGGGTAAGTGTGTGTAAGAGTGTGTTAGTGAGTGAATGTATGTCCCAGTGGTACATGTGTGAGTAACTACATATGTGAAAGGCAGTATATATGTGTGTTGGAGTATATAAATAGCTATAAGCAAGAGTGAGTGATTGTGATAGTGGCTGTATGGATGAGTGTGTGCTTGTATCAGTGATTGTATAAGAGCGTAACAATGTGCTACTATTTGTATGAGTAAGTGAGCTGGTGTGTGTATAACTGTATAGGTGAGTAAATGGCAGTGTGTTTAATTATTTGCATGACTGACTAGGTGTGTGAGTATCTCTATGGATGAGTGGCGTTGTTTGAGTGTCTATATAGGAGTAAGAGTGCATATGATAGTCCTGTACTGAGTGACCGTAAGTATGAGTGACTGTACGGGTGAGTGAGTGGATGTGTGTGTGTAGACCTAAGAATCAGTGAGTGGGTATGTAGTTATTGGTGTTGGAGTGTCTATGGTTTTGCGAATGGCAGTCTGTAATTTAGAGTGGGTGTATCAAAGGTTATATTAGGGTGTGAGGAGGTGCATCAGATTATCACGTGGATGATGTCATCAGTGATGTCATTTGAGATGTCATCAGTGATGTCATCAGTGATGTCACTGACCATGTCATGAGTGATGTAATATGTGACGTCATCAGCAGTGCATTGCGGGGCGCGAGTTATAGTTAGCTGAACTAACTATAACGGGGGAATTTCACGGGTTTTGTACGAGTGCAATGTCCAACTAACTATAACTGTCCCTAAAACCTATGGTTTTTTCAGTGAATTTCAAAGGTTTTTAAATGCTAATTTGTAACTATAACGTGTCTGAAACCTATGGTTTTTTCAGTGAATTTCAAAGGTTTTTTAAATGCTAATTTGTAACTATAACGTGTCTGAAACCTATGGTTTTTCAGTGAATTTCAAAGGTTTTTTAAATGCTAATTTCTAACTATAACGTGCCTGAAACCTACGGTTTTTTCAGTGAATTTCAAAGGTTTTGTAAATGACAATTTTTAAATGTATTAATTGTTATATTAATTTTTTTCATACTGATTTACTACATTTTTAGAAACAATTTTTTTTTACATATTTTATTTTTTAAATTACATTGTAATTACATTATACATTACATTACAAAAAATACTTTCTCAGAATGAATTACTTTAGTTTAAATACTTTGCAGATAGGCAATAGACTTTTAAGTACAGTAGTTACAGTTGTTGCAATGGGCAACACATTTTCAAACACAATGCAACATTCAGCTCAATGTGAATTTCTAGTTAAATGCAATTAGTTACTTTATGGATTACTTTTGTAACCACAGGACTGGATCCTAGATTCAGTCCTGGTACATCTCCTGTAAACAGTTGAGTAAAAGCGTTTTGGTTACAGTCGTGATTTTTAAGGAATATTATTGTATTTTAAAAGTTGACACTTAGAAACTTTTTCTCATAGAATCACCAATGTTATCCTATGGAAGGAAATTCACTTAGCAGGTAAAAACTGTTATCGTTACTTTTTCTTTACTCAGTGTTGGATCCTGGATCCAGCACTGGTGCATCTCCTGTAAACAGTTGAAAGAATGCGTTTAAGTCATACAGGCGATTTTTAAGGAATATTTGTAGTTTGTGAAAATCAACACTTTGAAACTTTTTTGCTGAAAACCAGTCAATTTTAGCCTATGAAGGAAATTCAAGTTACCGGTAAGTACGGTTAAAATTACTTTTCAGGACCAGTACTGGGCTGAAAGATGCAGCACTGAGGTCTCTCCTGATAACAGGTGAGTAAATCGGAATTCGTATTTCGGCTGATTTTAGAGGAATATTTTAAAGTTCCAAAACTCCACACTTAGAAGAATTTCCAAGTGAAACCAGTCAATGTTAGCCTATGGAAGTAAATTCAAGTTACTGGTAAGTACGGTTAAAATTACTTTTCAGGACCAGTACTGGGCTGAAAGATACAGCACTGAGGTCTCTCCTTATAACAGGTGAGTAAATCGTAATTCGTATTTCGGCTGATTTTACAGGAATATTTGTATGTTTCAAAAATCAACACTTAGAAACTTTTTCAGCAAAAAGCAGGCAATGATATCCTATGGAAGGAAATTCAAGTTACTGGTAAGTACGGTTAAAATTACTTTTCAGGACCAGTACTGGGCTGAAAGATGCAGCACTGAGGTCTCTCCTGATAACAGGTGAGTAAATCAGAATTCGGATTTCGGCTGATTTTAGAGGAATATTTGTATGTTTCAAAAATCAACACTTAGAAACTTTTTCAGCAAAAAGCAGGCAATGATATCCTATGGAAGGAAATTCAAGTTACTGGTAAGTACGGTTAAAATTACTTTTGAGGATCAGTACTGGGCTGAAAGATGCAGCACTGAGGTCTCTCCTGATAACAGGTGAGTAAATCGGAATTCGTATTTCGGCTGATTTTAGAGGAATATTTTAAAGTTCCAAAACTCCACACTTAGAAGAATTTCCAAGTGAAACCAGTCAATGTTAGCCTATGGAAGGAAATTCAAGTTACTGGTAAGTATGGTTAGAATTACTTTTCAGGACCAGTACTGGGCTGAAAGATACAGCACTGAGGTCTCTCCTGATAACAGGTGAGTAAATCGGAATTCGTATTTCGGCTGATTTTAGAGGAATATTTGCACAATGGTGAAGGGAGGGGCGGGGCCTGAGGTGACATCTGTGCAAACGCGCCCCGTTGCGCGTTTTAAGTTGGGGGATTAAGTCCCCTTGAATCCTGAGGGTCCCTAGGGGCCACCTAGCCCACCAGGAACCTCCAATATGCGCCAGGGGGCTGCGTTGCAGAGACGTGTAGAGAGGCCACACCCCTTTTACACCTCTCTGCAACGCAGCTCTGTGGCGCTTTCTGGATGTACCTGTTGGGCTAGTTGGCCCTCAGGGACCCTCAGGATTGAAGGGGATTTAATTCCCCATCTTAAAACGCGCCACGGGGCCTGTTTGCACACATGTCACCTGAAGCCCCGCCCCCTCCCTTCACCACTGTGCAAACGCGCCCGTGGCGCGTTTTAAGTTGGGGGATTAAGTCCCCTTGAATCCTGAGGGTCCCGAAGTCCAACTAGCCCACCATATACCTCCAAAAGCGCCACAGAGCTGCGTTGCAGAGAGGTGTAAAAAGGGGTGTGGCCTCTCTACACGTCTCTGCAACGCAGCCCCTGGCGCATATTGGAGGTTCCTGGTGGGCTAGTTGGCCCCCAGGGACCCCCAGTATTCAAGGGGAATTCGTTCCCCTCTGCAAACGCGCCAGGGGCGCGTTTGCAGAGTGGTGAAGGAAGGGGCGGGGCCTGCGGGCCCGATCGTTTAAAAAAAAAAAAAAAATTTGTCCCCTGAAGGGGGCTGTGTAGCCCCCTTCCTTTTTCCTGTTTTTATGCCCTGGGGACCCCATCCCCCAGGGCCTTACCCCTTTTTTAAATTTTTAATAAAAAAAAAAACCGGAAGGGGCCGCGTGGCCCCCTTCCCTGGGCCTGTATTGGCCCCGGGACCCCATCCCCCGGGGCATGGCCTTTTATTTTTATTCTTTGGAGGGGGCTGCGTGGCCCCCTCCTCTGGCCATTTAAGGCCCCGGGGACCCCATCCCCCGGGGCCGGCCTTTCCATTTTTTTTTATTTTTTAGATTTTTCTTTTTTGGGGAGGGGGCCGCGTGGCCCCCTCCTGGGCCACTACTTGCCCCGGGGACCCCATCCCCCGGGGCTGGCCCTCTCCGTTGGGGACTGTGGGGGGTCCCCAATCCCCCCACAGTCGCGCCGGCTCCCCACGTCCCTTGGGAGCCGGCATTGCTGTTCCACATGGGGAGCAGCTGACATGCTGCTCCCCATGTGGAAAAGCAATGTGCTTTGGATATTGGAAGAGAGAGCAGGTTTCCCTGCTCTCTCTTCCAATATCCAAAGCAGTTTGCTATGGCAGGACGGGAGCCGCGAGGCTCCCGTCCTGCCATAGCAAACTACAGTGTCCCGGGGTAGGCACCCGGGACACTGTAGGAGCCGGCCCTGGGGGTGGCGGTCCCCAGGGCCATCAAGGGCTCCAGGAGGGGGGCCGCGCGGCCCCCTCCCTACATGAGCACAGCCCCGGGGAGGTGGTGGTCCCCGGGGCTTCGGGGTCCAAAACGGACCCCCATTTTAATTTGTTAGTGCCCCGGGAGGTGGCGGTCCCGGGGCGTGTGGGGGCTGGAGCCCCCCACACAGGTTGTTAAATTAATTTAAAAAAAGCCCCGGGAGGTGGTGGTCCCCGGGGCTGCGGGAGGGCTCAGAGCCCTCCCGCACCATTTTTAAAAAGCCCCGGGGGTGGCGGTCCCCGGGGCTTGGAGGAGCCCTTGAGGCCCCCACACATTAAATTATCCCCCACCATGCCCCCGGGACTTGGGCCATCCGGGGCCAATTAACATCGAAGCGCGGGAGACCGCGCTTCGATTTTTTTCCGGCAGGATTCGCGCACCCTGAGCGCATCCTGCCGATTTTTTAAAAAAAATGCTTTTTTGCCCAGGGGGTCCTTGTGGGACCCCCTGAGCAGGCCTAGGGGTTAGGGTGTTTCTACCCTGCCCCCTTTGTGCGTTTTGCGCACTTGTTTCTTTTTTTTTCTCGGCGGGATACGCGCACCCTAAGCGCATCCCGCCGATTTAAAAAAAAAAATCTTTTTCTGCCCAGGGGGTCCTTGTGGGATCCCCTGAGCAGACCTAGGAGGTCAGGGTGTTTCTACCCTGCTCCCTTTTGCGCTTTGCGCACTTGTTTCTGTCCCTCGGTTCTACCGAGGGACAAAATGGCTGCCAACACTTCTTGATTTGGAGTGTTGACAGCCAATTAGCATGCAGCTCGTGATCGGGAGGGTACGCGGATCCGACGCGCCCATAGATATATATGTGATTTTAATTGTGAATTTCTCAGGAACTACTGAACGGATTTACACCATTTTAGCAAAAGGCACCAGTCTGAACCAAGGGCTACCTCTTTGCCAAATTTGGGGTAATTCCGTTCAGCAGTTCGGGCTGTAGCTGCGACTAAAGGTTCCTATGGAAAAATGAATGGGGAAAACGCGTTTTGGGACCCCCTTTTTCTCGGCCCCCGCTTGACGTATCACCCCGAGACTTTCAGGGTAGGAGCGGACCGGAGCGCCCCAACAAGTTGGAAGCTTTCGCGAAGATTCGTCAACCGGCGCCAACGTTATTGCAAATAGAAGGTCGCGGATTTCCTATGGATAATAGGTTGTAACTATAACTATCTACTGGCGACCGCCAGTAGATATATATATATATATATATATATATATATATATATATATATATATATATATATATATATATTCGCTAGGGATTGAGAAGATATAGAGAGGAAATTACTCATTGAACAACAGGATGGTTTTTGTCTGCTTGTCTTACTGTGTATGGATTAACTTGATAATCAATCAATAATTTTTTAATTACCAACCACCCTTTTTTTTTTTTTAAATGAATTAAGTTAGACCTGTGAAACGTTGCATGGGTGCTAGTACATAGTTTAAGAGAAGTTTAAATCTTAGCAAGCCATTTTTTATGCCAACTACACCATGCAGTAAAACAACACATTTACTCTCTACAGTTCCAGGGCAACACATTGTTAACACACTTGTCATACAGCTATTCTCACCCTCAGACACATAGTCACATACTCACACACCCAGAAAGAGAGTTACTCACCCATTAATCACTATATAAAAACACTCGCACAACCACTTACAGATACACTCATAGAGTTGCAATACTTTTGTATATTTCATAATCACTTTTATCACTCACACATACATATACCTTTTCAATCATATTTTTTTAAAGTTCAATCTAATTCGCATATCTCAACATTGAGTTCATTGGTCAAATGTTTTTTTGTTTCTATTATTACATAGATTCAGTTCTCTCAGAATATATGAAAATTAAGCATAAGAATGGCACACCACCCTCATACAAAGTAACCCTTCATGGCAACCTTTTCAACTTTGCACTCTTTGATACTGCTAAAGGCAGCAAATCAAAACATGCCTTTCATAATTTACTTTTGTTACTCCACTTCTCAATGGTTAGTGTATGCTAACCCATTCTTGCACTTCTGTGTGGAAGCCCAATATAGTAGGTTATTTCTGCATATTGGCAAATTCATCATGACCCTCAGCTAGGCCCTCCATGTAACTTCCCAACAATTAATAAATATCCAAAAACATGTTTACCAGTGTACTCTTCATTCTTTGCAACTGCCCTAATCTTTATTACATACATGTGACTAAGATAATAAACCCTCATTAATAATTAATGTGTGTAAACCACTCTGTTGTTCACAAACAGACTATGATCTCCTTATTGCTCTACACCCCACACTCTTTTAGAACAGTTTCCATAGCATTTCCCTTTAGAAGACTCTCATGAACCAGTAGGCCTTTCATTTGGAAACTATCATTCTGTTCCAGCCTTTTCCTGTGTGCTACTCCTCCTTGCTTTCATAATGGTTATAGTGTGCATTGTGGGTCACAGCTTTGGGATTTGGGCTAGGGAGTGTGCAAGAAAGAGTGGCATTGACAGGGAATTGGGTTTGCCTAATGTGGACATTATATGGATTTGCCAGAGAGGGTTAAAGTGGCATTATTACTGCCATTGGTTTAAAGCATTGTGGATTGCCGACATACTGACCTCATTATTGTGCAGTGTGGTGGCAATTACCCAGGGAAACGTACTGAGGTAGGACTGGAAATCCTAACGAAGGATACATTTCTCAATTAATGGTACTTTTCCCTCAGACTGCTGTGGTGTTCTCCAGAATATGCCAAAGGCAGAAATGGAATTGGTCAAGCAAATTCTGTCCACATAGATACAAAGTGAGGAAATTTGTCAATAAAACTGTTTCTGCATTCCTCAGAGACCATAACATGAGTTTTATCCACAACAACTTAAGCTTTGACATGGATGACAGCAATAGAAGTGATGGAGTTCACATCACAGAGAAAGGCAACAGGGTGCCCCTAAACAACTTCAAAGACTGCATCCTCTTTCATGTGTAATTATCACCTACACTTGATAAACACAAAAACTCTTCTCAGAGTCACCCTATTGCCCAAACACTGCTTCATTTTCTTTTTAAAACCCTTTTTAGTAGACACTAACACATTTAAAATTCACAACTATATTAGTGACTCTGTGCATCTGACTGGGTGCATCAGTGTCTGAATGAGTCTGTGAGTGGCTGCATAAGTCTCTGAATGGGTCTGTGACTGGGTGCATGAGTCTGAGGGGTCTGTGAGTGGGTACATAAGTGTCTGAGTGGGTGCATGAGTATCTAAGAAGGTCTGTGAGTGGGTATTTGACCATCTGAATGAGTATCTGCGTGGGTGTGTCAGTGTCTGACTGGGTCTGTGAGTGGGTGTGTGAGTGTCTGAGTGAGTCTGTGAGTGGGTGCATGGGTGTCTGACTGACTGGGTGTGCAAGTGTATGAGTGGGTTTGTGAGTGGGTGTGTGAGTCTCTGAGTGGGTCTGTGACTGGGTACATGAGTGTCTGAGTGGGTCTGTAAGTGGGTGCATGAGTATATGAGTGGGTCTGTAAGTGGGTGCATGAGTATCTGAATATGTCTGTGAGTGGGTGCATGAGTGTGTGAGTGGACTTGTGAGTGGGTCTATGTCAAGGAGGAGACAGGTGTTCTTACCAGGAACTTGCACAGGAACAGAAGTTGCTTTTTCCCAACACCCCCTCAGAGATACTTCGGAAACCGATATTAATCAAGTCTCCAACAGACCACCAAGGGGAGGGGGAAGTGGATAAAATAACAAATAAGAAGAGACTGTCCTGGAGTTCTGGCTTCCGTTCTTTCTTCCTCTATGTTCCCAACTCTCTCTTGGAAGGACTATGCAGGAGGAAGAACCTAAGAAACTAAAACACGAAAGTTACTGTCACTCCTATTCTACTCTACTTAACTTTCCTCAAAACACTACTCTTCTGTTCTAAATCTCACCTACCCAAACTTCCTGGATTCTGAGCCTCTCTTCTATTCTTTTCTTCGTTGCACTGTTGCGCAATATTATTTTCTCTGTGTGACTCATGAGATAGATTTCTAAAAGAGACTAACAAATAATAGTTATCTTTTACCCTTCCCTTCTCTATCTGGTTCACTTCTATTATTTTTATTTGTGTAATAACCTACCTCTAACTCTTTTTATTAATCTCCTATTCTTTTTCTCCTTTGAATAGTATTCTCTTGATTCACTGAAAACTGTTAACCTTCCCAATGTTCTGTTTATAACATGCCTTCTTCTTCTTCTTTCTTTACAGTCAATTCTACAGGTTGCATCTCAAGGTAAGTTTTAGTTTTGTTTTGCTATATATTATATACAAATATTTACATCAGTCTTATGGTTTTTATTTAGTAAATTACTTGTTGAATTTATCGCTAACTAAAATGTCATATCACTTAGCTGTGAGCAAATTTCCTTGTCTTCTGAAGGTTCGCCGACGGCAGACTCTTTCTCTCTCTTCTTCCTTGGAGACAGTTTCTATGATGCTGGAATGGAGGTAGGATGAGTCCTGACGAGAACTACACTCCTACAGATTTCGTTGGTTTTGAAGCACTGCGCAGACTCGAGGACTACAGGGATAGGAATACCTAAACCAGACGGGTATCAGGACGGAACCGAAACGCGAGCTAAACCGACGGTTTTACTCTGAAAATCTGAAGATTCACTACGGAGCACTAGGGCAGAGAACCGGTGAGGAAAACTGCTTCAGTGAAGTGCGCAGTTCAAAGGAACCGCGCGCTTCACCTGGATTCCAATTGCTCTCGAGACCTTAACAACTAGACTGCGCATCCGTGGAAGACGCGACAGCCATCTTGGAATTCCTCCGTTGCCAACACTCGCTCCAGGTACGCTTCTCCAGTTGATCTTTACTTCCTTTAAAGTTTCCACGGGATAGCACTGTGCAAACCTTTTCCACTGCTTGATCTGGGGGTCTGACAGTCTATGAGTGAGTACATGAATCTCTCAGCAGCTCTATGAGTCGGTGAATAAGTGTCTGAATAGGTATGTGAGTGGAGGTGTGAGTGTCTGACTGGGTCTGTGAGTAGGTGTGTGAGTGTCTGAGAGGGTATGTGACAGGGTGTGTGAGTCTCTGAGCGTGTCTGTGAGTAGGTGCATGAGTGTATGAGAGGATCTGTAAGTGGGTGAATGAGTTTCTGAGTGGGTCTGTGTGTGGGTACATGAAAGGGTCTGTAAGTTGGAACATGAGTCTTTCAGTAGCTCTAAGAGTCAGTGTGTAAGTGGCTGAGTGGGTCTGCGATTAGATGCATGAGTGTCTGACTGGGTCTGTGAGTAGGTGTGTAAGTGTCTGAGTGGGTCTGTGAGTAGATGTGTGAGTCTCTGAATGGGGTTGAGAGTGGGTGCTTGAGTCTCTGAGAAGGTCAGTAAATGGGTGAATGAGTGTTTGAGTAGGTCTGTAAGTGGGTACATGAGCCTTTGAATGTGTCTATGTGTGGGTGTGTGAGTGTGTGAGTGAGTCTGTGAGTGGGCACATTAGTCTCTCAGGGCCCGATTCACAAAAGTGATCTGAGACAAAATCCTAACTTTACGACTTTCGGTATTCACAAAAGGCATTTAGTAGTAGTAAAGTTAGGATTTTGTCTTAAGTTTTGGTCTGTTTTTTAAATGGCATGTAATGTAACCAACGACTAAGATGATCAAGGTTGGTGATACGTCCAAAACACATCATTTTGTTGTTCCTTGATTGTGGCCGAATAGAGACAAACAATTTCAACTGCACTCATTGAGTCTCATGTCTGTTGTTGCTGCTGGAACAGACAGTATTTAATTGATATATGCACTTGTTGCTTAGTGTGTTACTCTGCACCCGCTGTGGTTTGACACAAATCGGAATCTGCAACCCTTTCCAAGTCAGCATATTCCAGAGATAATCCCCTCCTTCTTATCCTTTGGATTTAATGAGCATCATACATTTCAACTCTCCGATTCAGGCAGGAGACTACAGATTTAAAGGCTAGTCTCCAGCCTCACAATTCTTGCATTAAAAAACCTGATTCCTCTGTGACAGGAACTGGTCTTGTGTGAGTCAGAGTATGCACTGCCAGTAACCTGCTCCTGCAGGCCAATGCATAGCATTTTTGCCATGCTGCCAATGCTTGCCATAACGCTTTGTTCCATTCTACTGACAAATAAGGGAAAAAGATCCTTATACATGTAGTTCTGATATCCAATCCTGCAGCAGCACATTTGCAAGTCCCTTACATGACAATGGACCAATTCAGGTCTCAGTAGAAGTCACTTAGAGAAGTACAGTCTCCCAATAATGTTTTTTAAAACTCCACTTTTTTCTTCTAAACTTTTGGCATGCATGGAGCACTGCACCTGAAGATTTATGAAGCCTTGTTTGTGACGGTTGAGGTTTGGTAGGACTGTGAGTTGGAAGTCCCGCAGATACTGGCAAGCTCCGTTGGATCAAAGGTAAAAGTAACTGCTCTTTCAACTGTTGGTCCGGGCATACCTGCCGCCGCCGTAATACAAGGCTCATGGGATCATCTCGGCTGAAGTTTATTATCACTTCATCCATATTGTGGGACCGCCGGTAGCTACAAAGTGTTGTTGGAAGTTCTCCATACATTACCCTTCCTCTGACTATTGCGGTCGGATCCCATTCGTTGCAATTGATTAATAGTATTCCTATGCATTTGGACATTGTTGTGCATTTACAAATTCTCTTGGGCCGGATTTTTTAGATCTTTTAACCGTGTAGAAACTTCTGAATACCCTTGAGGGATCGTCTACACTTTTTTCTATTCAGTCGGAATATTGCGCCGACATCACTTAGATTACCCTGGCCGGAATTAGATTTAACGTTGTCCGCATTGTGGGACTGATTACTCCCTTGATATACACAGTGGGACTTTGTCCACACAGGAACTTTTGCCTGATGAAGTTCCTTTAAAAGGAACGAAACGCGTTGGCTGTTGTCCTGTCATCTTTTATCTGAAAGAAGAATAAAGAATTTTGAAAAGACCATATTGACTTAAGTGTGACTTCATCCCTGGTGCTGCCTCCATCTTTTCTCCAATTCATGTTTCTGGATTTCCAGCGAGACCCAACTGCAGCAGGTCTCGGAGGCTGCTTACACAGGACCTTATTACTATGTGGACATTATGATTGAGGTGTTAAACTTGTAGTCAGCTGCAGTTTCTATATCTATTTGACTGGGGGATCTAGTTTTAAGTCCCATGTATCATGGATGTGGGAAAGGATTGTGATAGGCAACATTGGCCGAATTTGCAGACGAGAATATATCTACCAAGAAATGAATAATGGTGGAGGTGAAATCACTCCGAGAAACATAAGGGACATACTATAACTTCAAGAGTTATTAATAAGAAATGAGATGAGAAAATTATGGGAAACTCCATCCCTTAAAAAATATATTGATGTTGCCTGAGTGCCCCAGAGTCTAATGATGCTTAATGATGTCAAAAGAAAAAATATGGAGATGAAAAGTTTACTCCAGGAATAAACAGTTATAGTGCTGTGTTCAAATAACAGCTTGGGACCTAAGACTGACCCAGATGACCCAGATGAGTGGGGCTCTGGAACGACAACCTTGAGGAGACCAATGACATTTTTAGATCTTCGGCATACCTGCAACCTCATGAAAATGCTTCTAACCCTGTGTGTGTGTGCTAGTCCACAGACACAGCATCCGGCTCAGTCACTGCTCTCAGTCAGTCTGTGTGGGAGAAAAGATAAAATGTTTCAAGTATTCTCCCGGGTCCTTTAAACACCCATATTGAGCTCAAATGGCGATGGGAAAAAACTCTCCCCTCTGTAGCAAACGGGACACATGAATCTGACTCCCTGCTGCCTGCTCTACATGCTAAGACCACTTTCCTCAATCCCAGCAAACCACTCTACTTGCTACCACCCTTGATGCATTTAAGTATGCAGATATGCTAAAAAGTCGGTACCCCTCCTACTAAGTGGCGGTTCTTCACCATTGAGGCTACCACACTCCCGGGGCTTGATGCTACAAGGGAGGAAAACTCCTCCATCAATAGAATTTTTGCAGCTTACCGAGACTCCTCGGGTTACCGGCCACCGCTCAGCACCTCATCGTGTTCCTCTCGCTGCAGTGTATTTCTAGAGCAGCGCGCGCTGCCTCAGACTGATTGGACCCGCCCTGCTTTCGGTCCTTGCAGATAACTCCTGCTTTTGTCAGTCCAACGCGGCGGCCATTTTAGAATGTCTCTCGCCGGCTGCTATGAACCCAATAAATTCTGATCTGGGTGGTTCACGCATTTCGAAATGTGTATATAACTCATGGGTAGTTGTGAATTACCATGGTATATTCCACAGTCCTTTTGTCGGACATAAATTTTCAAAAAGATTTTTAAAAAATATCTTTAGGAAAATATTTTCAAAAAATTGATACAACTGCTCAAATCTGTATCACCTCCCCCTGAGTAAAAAACTGCACTCTTCAACTCTAGTGAGGCCATTGAGGAATTACTGGGGTGTCTGCTCAAATAATACACACCCTCAGCCCTAATGTGTTATATTTCAAATACATTCATTCAGCCATCAACCGTGCAATGTATATTCTCAGGCTACCTCCATTTAGAAGGGTACCACTTTGTTCCATTCAATAAAATCGTTAAGCCCATTACGATCTGCCCCTCTTGATATATCCAACGGGCTTCTTTGGAAACCAATCTGCTCTCCATATTCTGCTGATCACCTAGAACCTTTTCTAGTACCACCCATCGTATGTCCCTATGTTTGTGTTTCAGGGTGACATAATGTTGAACCAATTTCGTCGTGAGTTTGCCCGCTTGGGACCCCCTGAGCAGGCCTAGGGGGTCAGGGTGTTTCTACCCTGCCCCCTTTTTGCATTTTGCGCACTTGTTTTACTGATTTCTTGTGCCTCGGTTCTACCGAGGCACAAGATGGCTGCCAACACTTCCTGGTTTGGAGTGTTGACAGCCAATTAGCATACAGCTCGTGATCGGGAGGGTGCGCGGATCCTCCGCGGCCATAGATATATATGTGTTTTTACTTTTGATTTTCTCAGCAACTACTGAACGGATTTACACCATTTAACAAAAAGGGTTCTTTCTGAACCAAGAACTACCTCTTTGCCAAATTTGGTGTAATTCCGTTCAGCAGTTCGGGCTGTAGCAGTGTCTAAAGTTTCCTATGGAAAATTGCATGGGGAAAACACGTTTTGGGACCCCCCTTTTTTCTTGGCCCTCGCTTGCCGAATCACCCCGAAACTTTCTGGATAGTAGCGGACCGGAGTGCCCCACGAGTTTTGAAAATTTCGCAAAGATTCGTCAACCGGCGCCAACGTTATTTCAAATAGAATGTTGTGAATTTCCTATGGAAAATAGGTCCTAACTATAACTATCTACTGGCGACCGCCAGTAGATAATATATATATATATATATATTCACTGAAAAAACCATAGGTTTTAGGGACAGTTATAGTTAGTTGGACATTGCACTCGTACAAAACCCGTGAAATTCCCCGTTATAGTTAGTTCAGCTAACTATAACTCGCGCCCGCAATGCACTGCTGATGACGTCACATATTACATCACTCATGACATGGTCAGTGACATCACTGATGACATCACTGATGACATCTCAAATGACATCACTGATGACATCACTGATGACATCACTGATGACATCATCCAGTGACTGTGTGTTTCTGTAAAGTTTAAATATTTTTAATATATATAGGAAAAGACGTATTGAAGAATGAGTGGGTGTGTAAGTGTCTGTATGGATGATTTAGTAGGTGCGTGACTGACTCTATAAGTGAGTGATTTAACGTATCTTACTGAATGCATGGGTTAGTGACTAAACTGGATGAATGTCTGTATCCGTCTGTCTGTTGCTGTGTAAGTGGCTGCATGTGTTTGTGAATAGCTACATGAGTGTTTATATGAGTTATTGAATGCTTGTCTGAGTATCTGTATGGGTGCCTGAGTGTTTGTGTGGGAGGGGTGTGTGCAACTCTGTGCATAGATGTGTGAGTGGGTGATTCACTGGGTGGATGGTTTCAAGAGTGCATCTGTGATAGACTGTATGGGTGGGTAAGTGTGTGTAAGAGTGTGTTAGTGAGTGAATGTATGTCCCAGTGGTACATGTGTGAGTAACTACATATGTGAAAGGCAGTATATATGTGTGTTGGAGTATATAAATAGCTATAAGCAAGAGTGAGTGATTGTGATAGTGGCTGTATGGATGAGTGTGTGCTTGTATCAGTGATTGTATAAGAGCGTAACAATGTGCTACTATTTGTATGAGTAAGTGAGCTGGTGTGTGTATAACTGTATAGGTGAGTAAATGGCAGTGTGTTTAATTATTTGCATGACTGACTAGGTGTGTGAGTATCTCTATGGATGAGTGGCGTTGTTTGAGTGTCTATATAGGAGTAAGAGTGCATATGATAGTCCTGTACTGAGTGACCGTAAGTATGAGTGACTGTACGGGTGAGTGAGTGGATGTGTGTGTGTAGACCTAAGAATCAGTGAGTGGGTATGTAGTTATTGGTGTTGGAGTGTCTATGGTTTTGCGAATGGCAGTCTGTAATTTAGAGTGGGTGTATCAAAGGTTATATTAGGGTGTGAGGAGGTGCATCAGATTATCACGTGGATGATGTCATCAGTGATGTCATTTGAGATGTCATCAGTGATGTCATCAGTGATGTCACTGACCATGTCATGAGTGATGTAATATGTGACGTCATCAGCAGTGCATTGCGGGGCGCGAGTTATAGTTAGCTGAACTAACTATAACGGGGGAATTTCACGGGTTTTGTACGAGTGCAATGTCCAACTAACTATAACTGTCCCTAAAACCTATGGTTTTTTCAGTGAATTTCAAAGGTTTTTTAAATGCTAATTTGTAACTATAACGTGTCTGAAACCTATGGTTTTTTCAGTGAATTTCAAAGGTTTTTTAAATGCTAATTTGTAACTATAACGTGTCTGAAACCTATGGTTTTTTCAGTGAATTTCAAAGGTTTTTTAAATGCTAATTTCTAACTATAACGTGCCTGAAACCTACGGTTTTTTCAGTGAATTTCAAAGGTTTTGTAAATGACAATTTTTAAATGTATTAATTGTTATATTAATTTTTTCATACTGATTTACTACATTTTTAGAAACAATTTTTTTTTACATATTTTATTTTTTAAATTACATTGTAATTACATTATACATTACATTACAAAAATACTTTCTCAGAATGAATTACTTTAGTTTAAATACTTTGCAGATAGGCAATAGACTTTTAAGTACAGTAGTTACAGTTGTTGCAATGGGCAACACATTTTCAAACACAATGCAACATTCAGCTCAATGTGAATTTCTAGTTAAATGCAATTAGTTACTTTATGGATTACTTTTGTAACCACATGACTGGATCCTAGATTCAGTCCTGGTACATCTCCTGTAAACAGTTGAGTAAAAGCGTTTTGGTTACAGTCGTGATTTTTAAGGAATATTATTGTATTTTAAAAGTTGACACTTAGAAACTTTTTCTCATAGAATCACCAATGTTATCCTATGGAAGGAAATTCACTTAGCAGGTAAAAACTGTTATCGTTACTTTTTCTTTACTCAGTGTTGGATCCTGGATCCAGCACTGGTGCATCTCCTGTAAACAGTTGAAAGAATGCGTTTAAGTCATACAGGCGATTTTTAAGGAATATTTGTAGTTTGTGAAAATCAACACTTTGAAACTTTTTGCTGAAAACCAGTCAATTTTAGCCTATGAAGGAAATTCAAGTTACCGGTAAGTACGGTTAAAATTACTTTTCAGGACCAGTACTGGGCTGAAAGATGCAGCACTGAGGTCTCTCCTGATAACAGGTGAGTAAATCGGAATTCGTATTTCGGCTGATTTTAGAGGAATATTTTAAAGTTCCAAAACTCCACACTTAGAAGAATTTCCAAGTGAAACCAGTCAATGTTAGCCTATGGAAGTAAATTCAAGTTACTGGTAAGTACGGTTAAAATTACTTTTCAGGACCAGTACTGGGCTGAAAGATACAGCACTGAGGTCTCTCCTTATAACAGGTGAGTAAATCGTAATTCGTATTTCGGCTGATTTTACAGGAATATTTGTATGTTTCAAAAATCAACACTTAGAAACTTTTTCAGCAAAAAGCAGGCAATGATATCCTATGGAAGGAAATTCAAGTTACTGGTAAGTACGGTTAAAATTACTTTTCAGGACCAGTACTGGGCTGAAAGATGCAGCACTGAGGTCTCTCCTGATAACAGGTGAGTAAATCAGAATTCGGATTTCGGCTGATTTTAGAGGAATATTTGTATGTTTCAAAAATCAACACTTAGAAACTTTTTCAGCAAAAAGCAGGCAATGATATCCTATGGAAGGAAATTCAAGTTACTTGTAAGTACGGTTAAAATTACTTTTGAGGATCAGTACTGGGCTGAAAGATGCAGCACTGAGGTCTCTCCTGATAACAGGTGAGTAAATCGGAATTCGTATTTCGGCTGATTTTAGAGGAATATTTAAAAGTTCCAAAACTCCACACTTAGAAGAATTTCCAAGTGAAACCAGTCAATGTTAGCCTATGAAGGAAATTCAAGTTACCGGTAAGTACGTTTAAAATTACTTTTCAGGATCAGTACTGGGCTGAAAGATGCAGCACTGAGGTCTCTCCTGATAACAGGTGAGTAAATCGGAATTCGTATTTCGGCTGATTTTAGAGGAATATTTTAAAGTTCCAAAACTCCACACTTAGAAGAATTTCCAAGTGAAACCAGTCAATGTTAGCCTATGAAGGAAATTCAAGTTACCGGTAAGTACGGTTAAAATTACTTTTCAGGACCAGTACTGGGCTGAAAGATGCAGCACTGAGGTCTCTCCTGATAACAGGTGAGTAAATCGGAATTCGTATTTCGGCTGATTTTAGAGGAATATTTTAAAGTTCCAAAACTCCACACTTAGAAGAATTTCCAAGTGAAACCAGTCAATGTTAGCCTATGGAAGGAAATTCAAGTTACTGGTAAGTATGGTTAGAATTACTTTTCAGGACCAGTACTGGGCTGAAAGATACAGCACTGAGGTCTCTCCTGATAACAGGTGAGTAAATCGGAATTCGTATTTCGGCTGATTTTAGAGGAATATTTGCACAATGGTGAAGGGAGGGGCGGGGCCTGAGGTGACATCTGTGCAAACGCGCCCGTTGCGCGTTTTAAGTTGGGGGATTAAGTCCCCTTGAATCCTGAGGGTCCCTAGGGGCCACCTAGCCCACCAGGAACCTCCAATATGCGCCAGGGGCTGCGTTGCAGAGACGTGTAGAGAGGCCACACCCCTTTTACACCTCTCTGCAACGCAGCTCTGTGGCGCTTTCTGGATGTACCTGTTGGGCTAGTTGGCCCCCAGGGACCCTCAGGATTGAAGGGGATTTAATTCCCCATCTTAAAACGCGCCACGGGGCCTGTTTGCACACATGTCACCTGAAGCCCCGCCCCTCCCTTCACCACTGTGCAAACGCGCCCGTGGCGCGTTTTAAGTTGGGGGATTAAGTCCCCTTGAATCCTGAGGGTCCCCGAAGTCCAACTAGCCCACCATATACCTCCAAAAGCGCCACAGAGCTGCGTTGCAGAGAGGTGTAAAAGGGGTGTGGCCTCTCTACACGTCTCTGCAACGCAGCCCCTGGCGCATATTGGAGGTTCCTGGTGGGCTAGTTGGCCCCCAGGGACCCCCAGTATTCAAGGGGAATTCGTTTCCCCTCTGCAAACGCGCCAGGGGTCGCGTTTGCAGAGTGGTGAAGGTAGGGGGCGGGGCATGCGGGCCCGATCGTTTATTAAAATTTTTTTTTGTCCCTGAAGGGGGCTGTGTAGCCCCCTTCCTTTTTCCTGTTTTTATGCCCTGGGGACCCCATCCCCCAGGGCCTTACCCCTTTTTAAATTTTTAATAAAAAAAAACCGGAAGGGGGCCGCGTGGCCCCCTTCTCTGGGCCTGTATTGGCCCCGGGGACCCCATCCCCCGGGGCATGGCCTTTTATTTTTATTCTTTGGAGGGGGCTGCGTGGCCCCCTCCTCTGGCCATTTAAGGCCCGGGGACCCCATCCCCGGGGCCGGCCTTTCCATTTTTTTATTTTTTAGATTTTTCTTTTTTGGGGAGGGGGCCGCGTGGCCCCACTCCTGGGCCACTACTTGCCCCGGGGACCCCATCCCCGGGCTGGCCCTCTCCGTTGGGGACTGTGGGGGTCCCCAATCACCCCACAGTCCCGCCGGCTCCCCACGTCCCTTGGGAGCCGGCATTGCTGTTCCACATGGGGAGCAGCTGACATGCTGCTCCCCATGTGGAAAAGCAATGTGCTTTGGATATTGGAAGAGAGAGCAGGTTTCCTGCTCTCTCTTCCAATATCCAAGCAGTTTGCTATGGCAGGACGGGAGCCGCGAGGCTCCGTCCTGCCATAGCAAACTACAGTGTCCCGGGGGTAGGCACCCCGGGACACTGTAGGAGCCGGCCCTGGGGGTGGCGGTCCCCAGGGCCATCAAGGGCTCCAGGAGGGGGCCGCGCGGCCCCCTCCCTACATGAGCACAGCCCCGGGGAGGTGGTGGTCCCCGGGGCTTCGGGGTCCAAAACGGACCCCCATTTTAATTTGTTAGTGCCCCGGGAGGTGGCGGTCCCGGGCGTGTGGGGGCTGGAGCCCCCCACACAGGTTGTTAAATTAATTTAAAAAAAGCCCCGGGGAGGTGGTGGTCCCCGGGGCTGCGGGAGGGCTCAGAGCCCTCCCGCACCATTTTTAAAAAGCCCCGGGGGTGGCGGTCCCCGGGGCTTGGAGGAGCCCTTTGAGGCCCCCACACATTAAATTATCCCCCCACCATGCCCCCGGGACTTGGGCCACCCGGGGCCAATTAACATCGAAGCGCGGGAGACCGCGCTTCGATTTTTTTTCGGCAGGATTCGCGCACCCTGAGTGCATCCTGCCGATTTTTTAAAAAAAATGCTTTTTTGCCCAGGGGGTCCTTGTGGGACCCCTGAGCAGGCCTAGGGGGTTAGGGTGTTTCTACCCTGCCCCCTTTGTGCGTTTTGCGCACTTGTTTCTTTTTTTTTCTCGGCGGGATACGCGCACCCTAAGCGCATCCCGCCGATTTAAAAATAAATAAATCTTTTTCTGCCCAGGGGTCCTTGTGGGACCCCTGAGCAGACCTAGGGGGTCAGGGTGTTTCTACCCTGCCCCCTTTTGCGCTTTGCGCACTTGTTTCTGTCTCTCGGTTCTACCGAGGACAAAATGGCTGCCAACACTTCTTGATTTGGAGTGTTGACAGCCAACTAGCATGCAGCTCGTGATCGGGAGGGTACGCGGATCCGACGCGCCCATAGATATATATGTGATTTTAATTGTGAATTTCTCAGGAACTACTGAACGGCTTTACACCATTTTAGCAAAAGGCACCAGTCTGAACCAAGGGCTACCTCTTTGCCAAATTTGGGGTAATTCCGTTCAGCAGTTCGAGCTGTAGCTGCGACTAAAGGTTCCTATGGAAAAATGAATGGGGAAAACGCGTTTTGGGACCCCCCTTTTTCTCGGCCCCGCTTGACGTATCACCCCGAGACTTTCAGGGTAGGAGCGGACCGGAGCGCCCCAACAAGTTGGAAGCTTTCGCGAAGATTCGTCAACCGGCGCCAACGTTATTGCAAATAGAAGGTCGCGGATTTCCTATGGATAATAGGTTGTAACTATAACTATCTACTGGCGACCGCCAGTAGATAATATATATATATATATATATATATATATATATATATATATATATATATATATATATATATATATATATTCGCTAGGGATTGAGAAGATATAGAGAGGAAATTACTCATTGAACAACAGGATGGTTTTTGTCTGCTTGTCTTACTGTGTATGGATTAACTTGATAATCAATCAATAATTTTTTAATTACCAACCACCCTTTTTTTTTTTTTTAAATGAATTAAGTTAGACCTGTGAAACGTTGCATGGGTGCTAGTACATAGTTTAAGAGAAGTTTAAATCTTAGCAAGCCATTTTTTATGCCAACTACACCATGCAGTAAAACAACACATTTACTCTCTACAGTTCCAGGGCAACACATTGTTAACACACTTGTCATACAGCTATTCTCACCCTCAGACACATAGTCACATACTCACACACCCAGAAAGAGAGTTACTCACCCATTAATCACTATATAAAAACACTCGCACAACCACTTACAGATACACTCATAGAGTTGCAATACTTTTGTATATTTCATAATCACTTTTATCACTCACACATACATATACCTTTTCAATCATATTTTTTTTAAAGTTCAATCTAATTCGCATATCTCAACATTGAGTTCATTGGTCAAATGTTTTTTTGTTTCTATTATTACATAGATTCAGTTCTCTCAGAATATATGAAAATTAAGCATAAGAATGGCACACCACCCTCATACAAAGTAACCCTTCATGGCAACCTTTTCAACTTTGCACTCTTTGATACTGCTAAAGGCAGCAAATCAAAACATGCCTTTCATTATTTACTTTTGTTACTCCACTTCTCAATGGTTAGTGTATGCTAACCCATTCTTGCACTTCTGTGTGGAAGCCCAATATAGTAGGTTATTTCTGCATATTGGCAAATTCATCATGACCCTCAGCTAGGCCCTCCATGTAACTTCCCAACAATTAATAAATATCCAAAAACATGTTTACCAGTGTACTCTTCATTCTTTGCAACTGCCCTAATCTTTATTACATACATGTGACTAAGATAATAAACCCTCATTAATAATTAATGTGTGTAAACCACTCTGTTGTTCACAAACAGACTATGATCTCCTTATTGCTCTACACCCCACACTCTTTTAGAACAGTTTCCATAGCATTTCCCTTTAGAAGACTCTCATGAACCAGTAGGCCTTTCATTTGGAAACTATCATTCTGTTCCAGCCTTTTCCTGTGTGCTACTCCTCCTTGCTTTCATAATGGTTATAGTGTGCATTGTGGGTCACAGCTTTGGGATTTGGGCTAGGGAGTGTGCAAGAAAGAGTGGCATTGACAGGGAATTGGGTTTGCCTAATGTGGACATTATATGGATTTGCCAGAGAGGGTTAAAGTGGCATTATTACTGCCATTGGTTTAAAGCATTGTGGATTGCCGACATACTGACCTCATTATTGTGCAGTGTGGTGGCAATTACCCAGGGAAACGTACTGAGGTAGGACTGGAAATCCTAACGAAGGATACATTTCTCAATTAATGGTACTTTTCCCTCAGACTGCTGTGGTGTTCTCCAGAATATGCCAAAGGCAGAAATGGAATTGGTCAAGCAAATTCTGTCCACATAGATACAAAGTGAGGAAATTTGTCAATAAAACTGTTTCTGCATTCCTCAGAGACCATAACATGAGTTTTATCCACAACAACTTAAGCTTTGACATGGATGACAGCAATAGAAGTGATGGAGTTCACATCACAGAGAAAGGCAACAGGGTGCCCCTAAACAACTTCAAAGACTGCATCCTCTTTCATGTGTAATTATCACCTACACTTGATAAACACAAAAACTCTTCTCAGAGTCACCCTATTGCCCAAACACTGCTTCATTTTCTTTTTAAAACCCTTTTTAGTAGACACTAACACATTTAAAATTCACAACTATATTAGTGACTCTGTGCATCTGACTGGGTGCATCAGTGTCTGAATGAGTCTGTGAGTGGCTGCATAAGTCTCTGAATGGGTCTGTGACTGGGTGCATGAGTCTGAGGGGGTCTGTGAGTGGGTACATAAGTGTCTGAGTGGGTGCATGAGTATCTAAGAAGGTCTGTGAGTGGGTATTTGACCATCTGAATGAGTATCTGCGTGGGTGTGTCAGTGTCTGACTGGGTCTGTGAGTGGGTGTGTGAGTGTCTGAGTGAGTCTGTGAGTGGGTGCATGGGTGTCTGACTGACTGGGTGTGCAAGTGTATGAGTGGGTTTGTGAGTGGGTGTGTGAGTCTCTGAGTGGGTCTGTGACTGGGTACATGAGTGTCTGAGTGGGTCTGTAAGTGGGTGCATGAGTATATGAGTGGGTCTGTAAGTGGGTGCATGAGTATCTGAATATGTCTGTGAGTGGGTGCATGAGTGTGTGAGTGGACTTGTGAGTGGGTCTATGTCAAGGAGGAGACAGGTGTTCTTACCAGGAACTTGCACAGGAACAGAAGTTGCTTTTTCCCAACACCCCCTCAGAGATACTTCGGAAACCGATATTAATCAAGTCTCCAACAGACCACCAAGGGGGAGGGGGGAAGTGGATAAAATAACAAATAAGAAGAGACTGTCCTGGAGTTCTGGCTTCCGTTCTTTCTTCCTCTATGTTCCCAACTCTCTCTTGGAAGGACTATGCAGGAGGAAGAACCTAAGAAACTAAAACACGAAAGTTACTGTCACTCCTATTCTACTCTACTTAACTTTCCTCAAAACACTACTCTTCTGTTCTAAATCTCACCTACCCAAACTTCCTGGATTCTGAGCCTCTCTTCTATTCTTTTCTTCGTTGCACTGTTGCGCAATATTATTTTCTCTGTGTGACTCATGAGATAGATTTCTAAAAGAGACTAACAAATAATAGTTATCTTTTACCCTTCCCTTCTCTATCTGGTTCACTTCTATTATTTTTATTTGTGTAATAACCTACCTCTAACTCTTTTTATTAATCTCCTATTCTTTTTCTCCTTTGAATAGTATTCTCTTGATTCACTGAAAACTGTTAACCTTCCCAATGTTCTGTTTATAACATGCCTTCTTCTTCTTCTTTCTTTACAGTCAATTCTACAGGTTGCATCTCAAGGTAAGTTTTAGTTTTGTTTTGCTATATATTATATACAAATATTTACATCAGTCTTATGGTTTTTATTTAGTAAATTACTTGTTGAGTTTATCGCTAACTAAAATGTCATATCACTTAGCTGTGAGCAAATTTCCTTGTCTTCTGAAGGTTCGCCGACGGCAGACTCTTTCTCTCTCTTCTTCCTTGGAGACAGTTTCTATGATGCTGGAATGGAGGTAGGAGGAGTCCTGACGAGAACTACACTCCTACAGATTTCGTTGGTTTTGAAGCACTGCGCAGACTCGAGGACTACAGGGATAGGAATACCTAAACCAGACGGGTATCAGGACGGAACCGAAATGCGAGCTAAACCGACGGTTTTACTCTGAAAATCTGAAGATTCACTACGGAGCACTAGGGCAGAGAACCGGTGAGGAAAACTGCTTCAGTGAAGTGCGCAGTTCAAAGGAACCGCGCGCTTCACCTGGATTCCAATTGCTCTCGAGACCTTAACAACTAGACTGCGCATCCGTGGAAGACGCGACAGCCATCTTGGAATTCCTCCGTTGCCAACACTCGCTCCAGGTACGCTTCTCCAGTTGATCTTTACTTCCTTTAAAGTTTCCACGGGATAGCACTGTGCAAACCTTTTCCACTGCTTGATCTGGGGGTCTGACAGTCTATGAGTGAGTACATGAATCTCTCAGCAGCTCTATGAGTCGGTGAATAAGTGTCTGAATAGGTATGTGAGTGGAGGTGTGAGTGTCTGACTGGGTCTGTGAGTAGGTGTGTGAGTGTCTGAGAGGGTATGTGACAGGGTGTGTGAGTCTCTGAGCGTGTCTGTGAGTAGGTGCATGAGTGTATGAGAGGATCTGTAAGTGGGTGAATGAGTTTCTGAGTGGGTCTGTGTGTGGGTACATGAAAGGGTCTGTAAGTTGGAACATGAGTCTTTCAGTAGCTCTAAGAGTCAGTGTATAAGTGGCTGAGTGGGTCTGCGATTAGATGCATGAGTGTCTGACTGGGTCTGTGAGTAGGTGTGTAAGTGTCTGAGTGGGTCTGTGAGTAGATGTGTGAGTCTCTGAGCGTGTCTGTGAGTAGGTGCATGAGTGTATGAGAGGATCTGTAAGTGGGTGAATGAGTTTCTGAGTGGGTCTGTGAGTGGGTACATGAAAGGGTCTGTAAGTTGGAACATGAGTCTCTCAGTAGCTCTAAGAGTCAGTGCATAAGTGGCTGAGTGGGTCTGCGATTAGATGCATGAGTGTCTGACTGGGTCTGTGAGTAGGTGTGTAAGTGTCTGAGTGGGTCTGTGAGTAGATGTGTGAGTCTCTGAATGGGGTTGAGAGTGGGTGCTTGAGTCTCTGAGAAGGTCAGTAAATGGGTGAATGAGTGTATGAGTAGGTCTGTAAGTGGGTACATGAGCCTTTGAATGTGTCTATGTGTGGGTGTGTGAGTGTGTGAGTGAGTCTGTGAGTGGGCACATTAGTCTCTCAGGGCCCGATTCACAAAAGTGATCTGAGACAAAATCCTAACTTTACGACTTTCGGTATTCACAAAAGGCATTTAGTAGTAGTAAAGTTAGGATTTTGTCTTAAGTTTTGGTCTGTTTTTTAAATGGCATGTAATGTAACCAACGACTAAGATGATCAAGGTTGGTGATACGTCCAAAACACATCATTTTGTTGTTCCTTGATTGTGGCCGAATAGAGACAAACAATTTCAACTGCACTCATTGAGTCTCATGTCTGTTGTTGCTGCTGGAACAGACAGTATTTAATTGATATATGCACTTGTTGCTTAGTGTGTTACTCTGCACCCATGTGTGGTTTGACACAAATCGGAATCTGCAACCCTTTCCAAGTCAGCATATTCCAGAGATAATCCCCTCCTTCTTATCCTTTGGATTTAATGAGCATCATACATTTCAACTCTCCGATTCAGGCAGGAGACTACAGATTTAAAGGCTAGTCTCCAGCCTCACAATTCTTGCATTAAAAAACCTGATTCCTCTGTGACAGGAACTGGTCTTGTGTGAGTCAGAGTATGCACTGCCAGTAACCTGCTCCTGCAGGCCAATGCATAGCATTTTTGCCATGCTGCCAATGCTTGCCATAACGCTTTGTTCCATTCTACTGACAAATAAGGGAAAAAGATCCTTATACATGTAGTTCTGATATCCAATCCTGCAGCAGCACATTTGCAAGTCCCTTACATGACAATGGACCAATTCAGGTCTCAGTAGAAGTCACTTAGAGAAGTACAGTCTCCCAATAATGTTTTTTAAAACTCCACTTTTTTCTTCTAAACTTTTGGCATGCATGGAGCACTGCACCTGAAGATTTATGAAGCCTTGTTTGTGACGGTTGAGGTTTGGTAGGACTGTGAGTTGGAAGTCCCGCAGATACTGGCAAGCTCCGTTGGATCAAAGGTAAAAGTAACTGCTCTTTCAACTGTTGGTCCGGGCATACCTGCCGCCGCCGTAATACAAGGCTCATGGGATCATCTCGGCTGAAGTTTATTATCACTTCATCCATATTGTGGGACCGCCGGTAGCTACAAAGTGTTGTTGGAAGTTCTCCATACATTACCCTTCCTCTGACTATTGCGGTCGGATCCCATTCGTTGCAATTGATTAATAGTATTCCTATGCATTTGGACATTGTTGTGCATTTACAAATTCTCTTGGGCCGGATTTTTAGATCTTTTAACCGTGTAGAAACTTCTGAATACCCTTGAGGGATCGTCTACACTTTTTTCTATTCAGTCGGAATATTGCGCCGACATCACTTAGATTACCCTGGCCGGAATTAGATTTAACGTTGTCCGCATTGTGGGACTGATTACTCCCTTGATATACACAGTGGGACTTTGTCCACACAGGAACTTTTTGCCTGATGAAGTTCCTTTAAAAGGAACGAAACGCGTTGGCTGTTGTCCTGTCATCTTTTATCTGAAAGAAGAATAAAGAATTTTGAAAAGACCATATTGACTTAAGTGTGACTTCATCCCTGGTGCTGCCTCCATCTTTTCTCCAATTCATGTTTCTGGATTTCCAGCGAGACCCAACTGCAGCAGGTCTCGGAGGCTGCTTACACAGGACCTTATTACTATGTGGACATTATGATTGAGGTGTTAAACTTGTAGTCAGCTGCAGTTTCTATATCTATTTGACTGGGGGATCTAGTTTTAAGTCCCATGTATCATGGATGTGGGAAAGGATTGTGATAGGCAACATTGGCCGAATTTGCAGACGAGAATATATCTACCAAGAAATGAATAATGGTGGAGGTGAAATCACTCCGAGAAACATAAGGGACATACTATAACTTCAAGAGTTATTAATAAGAAATGAGATGAGAAAATTATGGGAAACTCCATCCCTTAAAAAATATATTGATGTTGCCTGAGTGCCCCCAGAGTCTAATGATGCTTAATGATGTCAAAAGAAAAAATATGGAGATGAAAAGTTTACTCCAGGAATAAACAGTTATAGTGCTGTGTTCAAATAACAGCTTGGGACCTAAGACTGACCCAGATGACCCAGATGAGTGGGGCTCTGGAACGACAACCTTGAGGAGACCAATGACATTTTTAGAGGAGTTCAAGTTACTATGACTGGGCAGAACTACTGATAACAAACAAAAACAATGGCTGAAAAAAAGAAAAGAAGGAAACAAACATGAGGGGGACATGGAGCTAGGAATATTCAAAAGTCGACATAACAAAACCAGATCATCAAAGAAAAAGTGGAGAACGAAATAGACAATGAACTGGATAATTTATCTGAGTGAGAGAGAGCTATGTTCTGCCAAAACGCAGCTCCTAAATCTGGTGTTATCATATCGTCCTGAAACTACTTTTGATTACACACATACTAGGGTTCAGGCTTACCATTTTATAAGGCATTTTAAAACTCAAAAAATTCTTTGTGGTGGACGCGGCCTTCTTCAGTCCAAGATGGGTCCCTAAACTTAGTGGTGCAGCACCTGGGGATCTAAATCCAACAACCCCACTCACACAATCCTGATGGCATCCGTCTGCAGCCTCTCTGGGCTGAGAGGACCCCACTGATCCAGAGAGGCAGAGGGCCAATTTATGGGACCACGGGCTGGACTGGGTAAGTGCGGCCTAATGTGCTTGTGGCAGCGGTGGTTTTGCCTGGCACTCAGATGGCTGGCTGAGGTGGGGACAGCTGTGATAGCAAGCACGGCTCATCTCACATGGGTAAGGGACCACCTGCATCCTCTGGTGAGTGTTGCTGCCTGTGCGGGCTGATCGTCTGTCCCAGCAACAACAGGGGTGAGGGGAGGCTGTTTCTGCCTTGGAGCACCTCTGGCCTAGAGACAGAAGTGAGCCTCGCCGACCCCCATTTGCCCAGTCCTCTTCCCTGTTCCCCACGAGGAGGGTCTGGCTGAATGAAGTGAGCTGGGCACCAGGGACTCTGACCGCCAAACCCCTAGGTGCCTGATATCACCCAGGCATCCTTTCACTCTTGACTATTTTTAGAACACTGCTGCTATAGGCCTGGTGCAGATCGATTGGTCGTCGGCTGCTGTGGGGACTTGAACTCCTCTTCTCCCATACCTGCCAATGCTTACAACACCCCCGTGAGTGGGACTCTCCCCACTGCTTTTCTGCTTTTCAGCCCTGGCAGACTGGCACTACACATCATGTCTCCTGCATTGAGCTGTTAGGCGGATGCCACTGGGTGGTTATGCACATCTCATTGCTTAACTAAATCTGCTTTAAAGGCTGCAGCTGACCTTGCTGATGAACATGGAGTTGTGGCGCTTCAATGGGCAAGTCTGACCAGCGCCGAAGTAAACAGACCTTTGTTTAATGCGAGGCCCCGAAGGATCAACAAGAGGCAATGACTGCACAGGTTGATACTGTGCCAGAACCCAAGGAAAGTACCACTTGGCTCCTGCTTGAACTGCCATTGATGAGAAGATAGATGATGTCACCACATACCTGGACATCCTCACTGAATGGCTCAACAGACATACCACATGCCTCGATGGAGAGGAGCGACGCACACCAAAACTGGGTAATCTGAGTGAGGACCATTCAAATAGGCTACAAGCAGTTGAACAGAAACTGCCTTCGATAACAGCCAAGAATGAAGACCTGGAGGCCCGATCATGCCAAAATAACATTAGAATTGTGGGCCTGACCGACTCCAGCAACATGGCCAAGATGGAGCACCTTGAGAAAAATCTACTGCTAGAGCTGTTTGGCCATGATAACTTCATCAACATCTTCATGGTCGAGCATGTACACCTCTCACTCACCTGAAGGCCTGTCCCTGGTGTGCCTCTCGACCTATTAATCTATATTTCATGTCTCCAGAATTATTGATACAGAGCAGTGTTGTTTTTCACCAGGAAATGAGGCCCATTGTGATATCAGGGTAATGTTGGATTCACTGCAATGCAATATGGAACTCCTAAATGTGAGCAACTTCAGGCAAGCTATTTATTTTATTACTCCACACTTGATGACTCTTACTCTACAATAGAATTTTATTGGACCTCTACTGCTATGCTGGGTTCGATTGTGAAACAGAGTTACTTGCTGTGCTCCCACTTGTATCGCTCACTGTTGTGGCTGCATTTGCACTTGCCGACCACTACACAGTGATATCAACCCTGGTGATTCCCCTACAGAGTGCTGTTGGACTCAGCGTTTATGGCTGAAATGTCCGCTGCTATCCAAAACTATTTTCACTTGAACTCCGAGATTGTGGATTCCAATGCAACATTGTGGAAGGCTTTTAGGCCGGTGATTAGGAGGGTTAGCATCTCAAAACAGGCGGGTACACTGAAGTCGAAACATGACCAACTAGCTCACTTAGATAAGCAACTTAAACAGCTAGAGGACCACCAATTGCAGAATTCAATTAATGAGGTGGAACATGAGATACATAAGACCTGAATGGCTTTCAGGGAAATGGTTGAGAAGGAGGCTAACATTTTGGGGCTGGCTTGCAGGCCCGACAATACGGTAAAAGGTAGCAGTTAGGTAGAACTTCAGGATGGTTACTCAGAGAACCACACAAAACGCAACATATTCCCAGCATTAGGGACAAAGCTGGAGATCTCATCAAAAGCACACCACAGATAGCAGAGGATTTTAGAGATTATTATAAGCATCTCTACATATCCACAGTACGTTTTGAGGACACACAAATAGCTGACAAAATAGCTGAATATCTTGATGACAGCTCCATGGCCTGGCTGGGCACCAATGACAGACTGTCACTTGATGATTAAGAAGTTCTAGCCTGAGTTATAACCAATCATCTAACACAGGACACGAAAGGCATGGTTCTTCCAGACCAAACAGGGCTCATCTACCGCTCACAATATCTGTTTGCTTTTTGGTCTGATTAACCAGGTTAAATCAACTCTCCCGGTCATCTGTATTTTTCTGGATGCCGAAAAAGCCTTTGAATCAATGGAATGGCTCTTTTAACGAATAGTGCTGTGCAGGATGGGACTGGGTGCCAATACCCTATGCAAGATCTCTTAATTGTACTCCTCCCCGAGGGTCAGTGAACAGACGGTATTTATGGCTTGCTGCTTTGCTAATTACTCTGCACCCCCTGAGGTTTGGCACCTATCGGAATCATCAACACCTTTGAAAGTGGTGAGTGATATATATTTCGACCTGATTCACAAAGGGCCTCAGCACTCGTGGTGGAGGGCCCTGCAGTTGTGTGGAAGTCTCCACACTTGGGGGGAATCTTTGCAATGAGACTTCTCATTGAGAGATTCTGCCCAGATGCGAAGACACCTCAATGACTGCTGGCCCTCTGCCATGAGCGCGAAGGCCCTTTGTGAATGAGGCCCATATACCTGTATAAAACAAAAAAAAAGTTAAAGCTTTGTTATAGTTAGGAATGCTTCATTTATTCTTTCTATGCAAAGCAACCCTAATCTACACAGAGATTACAAATTCTAAAGTTATAGTTATACCTTAAATTAATATTTTAGGTAACCACATTTAAATTACTATAACTTTTTTTATTCATTAGATACAAACCAATCATAAATTGTACAAAAATAATACATTTTAAACTTAAACGTATTCCTTTATAAGTATACGATACTTTCAAATTATTTTAACTTGAGCACCTACATACACAGTGTATTGAACTCTGTAGCCACACTACATTAACTATACTTACCCTACTTAACAGTAGGACCCAAAAGGATCATCTTCACACCATAATGTGTAATCCTGACAAATTTCATGGCAATCTGGCTGGGCATTTGTCTGCTACATGAGAGTACAATGTCTAAGGAAAAATGCATTGGTGTTCAAACTTGTTTTGGGACCCCATTTATCTTTGCTCCCTCTTAACCAATCACTGCAAAACTTTCCATCCTCCGTCAGTAAGAAAAAAACAATAGGTCTGAAAGGTTTTGTGGAGATCTGTTAAATGGGTTAAAAGTTATTAATAGTGAAAAATCAGAGGATTCCCTATTTCTGGTAACCTTAACAATAACTACAGAGTGGCTACTGGCACTCTGTAATAGAAAATAAGGGGGGGCCTCCTTGGTGGCGGCAAAAGGTTTCTCTGGCCTAAACTGACTCACCACACACCTGGGGTGTCCTTTCCCCACAGCATCTTGCCCCAGGAAGTGCACCTGCACCACGTCCTCTGGAGGGGGCGTGGGCAGCTTTACCGGCACTAAAGCAAGCTCTGCAGTCTAGCAGCGGGGGCCTCCTCGGTGGCAGCAAAGTGCTTCTCTGGCCCCAACTGACTCACCACACACCTGAGGACTCCTTCCCCTTCCCACATAGCATCATGCGCCTGGAAGCACATCTGCATCACATCCTTGAAGGGGGCGTTGCCTGCTTCAACGGAGCTAAAACAAGCCCTGAAGTCCAGCAGCGGGGGCCTCCTGGTGGCAGCAAAGGGCTTCTCTGGCCCAACAGGCTCACCATACACCTGGGACTCCTTAACCCATGAAATCTTGTGCCAGGAAGCAGACCTGCATCACATTCTCTGTAAAGGGTGTGGCCATCTTCACCGGAGCTGAAGTAAGCTCTGCAGTCCAGCAGCACGGGACGTGCCCAGGTGAAGCCCAGGCCAAGGCCCAGAGAAGGCTGGGTCACCTCCCTTGGTTCTAGAAAGGTTCTGACAGCGGTCCAGTTGTCCAGTTCTCTTTAGATTTTAAGGTACTTTTGTTATTACCCTTTGAGACTAAATTCTGCTTCCTGTGTGCACTTATTTTTGGAGCACTCCCACTGTGTGGGGCTGCACTGGCCGTGTCTTTGCTGGGGGAGAACACTTGACTTTCCCTTGCCCATGGAGGGTAAATTCTTCTCTGCTGACCTCATTTATCATCAAGGCACCATGACGTTGGCTTCCCAAGGGGTGAGCTACAGCATGTGTCACTGCTGCCACTGGGGAGAAACTACAACTCCCACAACCCCCTGCTGTTTCATCTGCCTACCGGTGACTCTTAAGCAACGTAGCACTCCCAGTATGTGGGACGCAAGCGGGCGGCAGCAGAGCAAAGCTGGGGCCAAAGGCGGGCCCATCCGCACCTGTCGAAGCCCAGTGGAGGCTTGGCTGGGCCACCCCCTTTCATCTACATCTCTGGCTTATCAAAGGTACTGATTTGCTCCATACCAAAGCTTTCAACACTGGGACTTCTCTTTCAATCTAAGTCTCCTGACTATGTGATTCCCTGTCTCCTCTTTTTGCTCTTAACGAGGAAACCCTGTGGAGGTTTTAAACCCAGGGATTATTATTGTGTTTATTTTTGTATGAGATGGGAAAAAGGAAAGCAGTAGGGGGAGTTAAGTTGGGGCTCAAGAAAGTAAGGAAAAGAAAGCCCGCTGCAGGTAGTAACTGTAAACTAGATAGAGTTGACACTTTATTGGGTGATTGTGAAGTCATTTTAACATCTGCGATCAGATCTCCCCCAAGGGTGTGAGTAGTCAGAGGGAGAAAAAAATACCCAGGATGTTTGACACACAAAATAAACAGGCGCAGTCAGCTTCTCAAAATGAGGAGCTATTCCCTCTTTCTCCTCCCTTTCTGATCAACCTGGTTCCTGATATACCATCACAAGTTTCCACTGAGGATCCACTAATATTTAGCAATCGGTTTGCTGTCTTATCTGAACCTGTAAGAGATCAAGTTGTTGCCAATAAAAGCGGGGATACGTGCAGGTCAACCAAAGATCCCCCATCTCCCCCACATGACCATGCCTACTATATCAACCTAATTGCTGAACTAAGAAACAAAGTAGGGGCCTTAAAATCATTGGTTTGCTTGTTGATCGAGTCATTAAAACATGCAAAAGTAGTCACCATAGAAACTGGAGGTCCGAAAACCAGAACAGCACCTCTGATTAACACTCATACATCTGTTCCTTTTTCTAACCAGGTGGTGGCCCCTTCCTATGTGGTGTGCTCTACCTCCTTTCCCAACTTATCGTCTATTCCTGACAGAGCCTGTGTTCCATCTAGGCCCATGGATCCCTATCCTGCTAAAGCTAATGTAACCTCACAGGTACAGCCCCCAGTACGTCTAATAGGTCCAATAGATTGTCCTGTTTTTCCACAATACCCGTTGTCTTTTGTTTAAGCAAAAGACACACAAATGATGGACGGAATGCAGAACAAATCAAAACATGCACCCCCAGTCAACAGATCTGGGTTAAATCCATTGTTCTTTTGCTCATATGCCACCCCAGTTTAGACCCAGCCATATGCAAATCAGTTTTGACCCTGTGCCTCATGGGAACAGTCCAGACTGAACTGCCAAGCCAGGTCCTCCCTGGACTGGAAACAAGCATCCTAGGACCGGTTTTGGGGTTTCACCCCTCATCAGCCAGGCTTAGCTTGAATCCAGTGGCACAGTGAGCCCAGGACCCACGTCTGGGCATACCCGGCGCACTTAGTGCGAGAATGCAAAAGACACACAAATGATGGACGGAACGCAGAACAAATCAAAACATTCACCCCCAGTCAACAGATCTGGGTTAAATCCATTGTTCTTTTGCTCACCATGCCACCCCAGTTTAAACCCAGCCATATGCAAATCAGTCTTGACCCTGCGCCTCATGGGAGCAGTCCAAACCGAACTGCCAAGCCAGGTCCTCCCTGGACCGGAAACAAGCATCCTAGGACCGGTTTTGCACAGTTGTTTAAGGGTCACCTATCTGAAGGCCCATCAATCCTTCTTCCATCTGGGGTGTGGCCTGGTTGAGCACCAAGATGGCGGCTTGACAGAGAAGCTCCTGAGCAACCACACTGCTAATGCTGCATACAGACACATTAGCATGAAGAGCTGAGCCCCCTGGGGTGGCGCCGGTGGGCTGAGGCCTGCGAGCATGGGGGGAGAACTGCAGAGGCGGTGAGAGCGCCCTGAAACTTCTGTAGCGGCTGCCTCGCGATCGCAGCCTGATGCGGCCCTCGGAGGCCCCGCGACATCAGGGGTCGCAGGCGAGCCTGAGGGCGGGGCTGCGGTCATCGAGTGCAGCTGCAAGAATCACTCCAACTGGGGGAGCCGCAGCCTCCGCTGATGTGGCCGCGAGGTGCCAGTGCTCACCTGGTACTGACCCGGGAGACGGCAGTGAGTCCAGCGTTGGGATGCGAGGCTTTACCCCCCTTCTCTGTAATCTCAAGGTGCATGAGAGGGGAGAGAAGTGTCCCGCATGACTTATGATGGTGAACTGCTGGCTGTCATCTCTGGGCTGAGCAGGGGATAGCTGCGGAGGCCCCTTGGGGAGCGATTTGTGCATGTGAGCCCCCATGCTTTCCAGTACTGACTGATCTGGATGCAGTGCGCAGCGGAATAATAAGGAGGAGCTGCAAAGCAGAGAGGTGCCACTGAAATCTACCGTTTGCTCGCACCCGGAATCACAAGCAGCGGGGTGGCGGGGCTGTAATGGTCCCCCCCTGTGCATTGTGTCCCACACTGCGGACTGGGAGAGGTGATCTGTGCTCCTACCTCACTGCAGCGTGCGACTGGTAGACATGGGTCGGGGTGACCCTAAGCAAAGGCAGCTCACCTTCGAGGCCTCCAAGACCCCAAGGAGGGAGGGTGGAGACGAAGCGCCGCACGATGACCCCCCTGGACGCGCTGATCCCCTGGGTGCTGGTGACGCAGTGGCGGAGGGAGCCGCCACCATTATGGCTGAGCTGCGTGCTGGATTTAAGGCTATAGATGCACGCTTCGACGAGTTGGGCGCGCGGATGGAGGGCATGCATGGGCGCCTGGAGCAAAATGAGGCCCGCATAGGGGATGCTGAGCAACGCATTTCCGATACCGACAATGCGCAGGCCGCAATGTCTATTCGCCTGGACCGCGTTAAACGCCTGCTGAAAACAACAGCGGCAAAAGCGGAGGACCTTGAAGCGCGATCGCGCCGCAATACCTTGCGTATAGCAGGGATCGCAGAGTCCACCAACACCGGCCCCATGGAGGCTTATGTGGAGCGGGTGTTATCACATCTCTTTGGCAGAGACAGTTTTTCAACTACATTTGCGGTGGAGCAGGCTCACCAGTCCCTCGCCCCCAGATCTGCTCCTGGTGCGCCCCCTCAGCTCGTCATTGCGCGATTGCTGAATTAACACGACAGAGATGTTGCTTTGGGAAAGGCCCGGGAGATGGAAAATCTGCAATATCAGGGAATGACCTTATCGCTCTACCCAGACTTCACGCCCATGGTTCAGGAGACCCGGCGCAAGGTTCAAGATATCAAACAAACTTTGAGGAATGAGAACGTCCGCTATGCCATGCTGTACCCAGCGCGCCTACGTGTTCAACTCAACGGTAAAACTGTCATTTTTGACATGCCTACGGAAGCAGCAGACGGCTGGAAGCGCCACAAATCGGGCAGAGCTGATGTTATATGGCCGTTAGGGTCATTGTCGACATTGCTAAGTTAGCATGAGCTCTGCAGCCATGATGCTGCCTTTGTGCACGTTACTACATGACTTAATTTTGCAAGACTCTGTTTGGGCCTTTCACATGAGAACTGTCTGCTTTCTGCGTTCTCTGCCTGTTCCTGAAGTTTAGTCTGAACACGATGTGCAAGGTTGATAAACAATGCCCCTTGTTATTCTGTTCTGGTCAGTCCTTAGCACCTAGACAAAACATGCTAACACAGCTGCACTGTTGGAAACTCGTGCTTTGATTTTACAGGGATGCATGTTGTTCAAACACACACTTGGAGAGGGAGCTTTACAGGGAGAAGAGCTATGCTGTTCCTATGATGTAAAACTTCCATCTAGGCACTAAGGTATGGGGTCTGCTGAAAAGTCCAGAGATCTTCCTTTATAGAATAAACTTCACCTTACCAAGGGCAGGGTGGTTAGGCCCTATATTCCTTCATCCACTGTCTGTATATGATGACATCCCCCTTTATATTTTATGGAATTGTAACAATGCTAATTGTTCTAGGTTTATGTATTTCGCTGCTGGTAGTGGCTCGTATACTGCATTATAGAGAACGATTGTTAAAATAAACATTTTGAACTATAACAGTGACTCTGACAATTCTTATTGTGGACAAGTACGAGTGAGTAAGCGAAAGGGTGTGTCTTGCTACCGCGATTCCTGAGAGAGTCGGGAGTGTTGTGTTCATGGTTGTCTAATCATTTGTGTCTTCATGATTATGTAGGAGAACGAATGAGACACTATAACTAGTCGGTTTTGGGATTTTGGGTACTAAGGTGGTAGGAAGGTTCAGCCCCTATACACCGAGGTCCTGTTTTCCTGCGCATAGCTCTGTGTATGTGCAGAATCCCCGCAACACGGCGCCGCCAACGTTTGGTCTGGTACTTAACTTAAAGGCAAGACTCCTGAGTAGTGCTTGTGCTTGTCCACAATCCCCTCATTTCTGTTTCCCGAGACAGTTGTGACGGTGTAGCCTCCTATATTGATGCTTTATAGATTTTTCAAGCTTGAATTTTAAAAGTCTTTCTCTTTCCTTTTAACCCGTTATTGCGCTGCCACACGTAAGTTGTTATTCTCTTCTATTTATTATGGCGGTTGCCATAGCACCTCCTAACCGCGCACCAGTCACGACGTATTTGACTCAATATGGGCTCCCTGCTGATGGTGTTGCTCTTATTTTAGTTGTCGAAGTGGATGCAGCTCACCGCTTCGAGTTATTTTATTCTTGGGTCACCTTTCCGGCAGTCGATGGGACAGATCATTTGTTTCACGAATATACTGCCACCGCCCTTCCGCCGAATTATCGACCATATAGATCTCTTGAAGTTCCGCTAATGGCTTGGCAACATGCAATATGGTTTAATGGCACCCTTCCTCACCCTATGACACCGGTCCGTTTAGGCCCCTTATTGATAGATGCGGCCACATGGCCCGTTTTGGCTGGGTATACCCAGCATCCAAATTATCTTACTGCTACAGTCGCAGAGCTATGCGTGTTGCATACTTCGTTAATACGAGTACATAGAGCTGTTATTCAGTTCATGTCACGCAACTTCCAGGTTGGACCACCTGGCGTTGCTGCGCAACCACCGGGAACTGGTGGAGTAACCATCAGTCCTGTCATTGTTAATTCAGTGAATGGCAAGCGTCCGCAAAATAAAGACGAACTTCCTTATTGGCTTGCTGAAAAATTTGGACAACTCAAAGCTGTTTTTCCAAATACCACGCCTGTGGAGAAACACAGGATCCTGACCATGAGTTTACCTAAAGGCCTAGTTCCTGAATTGGCTGATTGTAACACTTGGGGCAAATGCTCTTGGTAATTCTTTGGCTGACGAGGCGGCCAAATCTGCGGTAGCCACGTGTTCCATTGCACCAGTTACAAGGTCCATGACTAAGATAGATAATGACATTCTGGCAGCTGCAGCTGCTACGAAGGATGGAACTGCTTATCCGCAGGTCTTCCCTTTGAAGTATTCTTCTCATTTATCTCCCGAATAAGTTCCTTATGCTAAAATTCCATCAGTTGGGGATGGGCTGATTCCCAACATGGATCGCAGACTTGCTTTGATCATAGCCGCACAAGAGGGCATGGCTTCTGCACATGCCGTGGTGTCTGCGACTGTCTCTATTTTACAGCAACGTTATTGGTGGCGTGGTTTATATAAACAAACCCGTAATTATGTGCTTTCATGTGACATTTGTCAACAAATCAAACCGTCTACGGTCTCACGCCCACCACAAACACAGCTATGTATTTCCTATCAGCCATTTGGCTGTGTATATCTTGATCACTGCGGTCCGTTGTCTTCTGATACTGCATATAAATACATTTTTGTTGCAGTTGATTTGTGCACTAGATTCCTATGGGTTTGCCCACAATGCAGTGCTGATGCTCGAAATGTCATTAGGGATTTGCGTGTCTTTGTCGGGATGTTTGCCTGTGGCACCTTCCATTCTGACCAAGGTCGAGCGTTCGTCTCTAAGGCGTACAAGGACGCGATGAAGTCGATGGGGGTGCTGGTGCAGTTTTCTGTCTCCATACAGGCCTGAGGGCAATTCTATAGTGGAGCGGATGAACCGTGACTTAAAGCAATCTTTGACAGCTAGGGTCTTAGGCACTGGCAGGAACTGGCTGGCCCATTTGTATGGAGTTCAACGTGCACTCAATAATCTCCCTAGAAGATCTCTGGGTGCGGGGACCCCATACGAAATGCTCTTTGGCATTAAAATGTTTGTGCGAGACCTTGATGGTCTAGACGTTGTGACGGCTGCCGCAACCTTTGACGAAGATAATCATTCTACTATGTTACAGGACCTACAAAAGACCCGTGACAGCTACGCAACTGAACATTTGCCCTCTTCCAATGACACAGCAAGGCTGGCTTCCTAAGATTGGAGATCTGGTATGAGAAAAGTTGGAGAACAAAAAAGAATTTGGTCCCTCTTAACGTGCACCGGTCCCAGTTCTTGGATTGAAGGGTACTCGTACAGTAATACTACCACCTTTGCCTGGTCGCAAAGACAACAGATACATTTCAGTTGACAATGTCAAGCTATACCGTCTGGCCGACTCTGAATAGTGTAATTCCTGCAGTTTCATGCAACGCTATCTCTTTGAATCCGGTGCATTCAACCTCTTCGACTAATCCCCATATCACTGAGGGTGACATAGAAACTACTATTGACCTTTTGCCTGTCCTGCCTCCATCCTCTTCCAACGCAGAAGTCGAGTATACTTACCCTGCGGATGAGTCCAACAGTGAAGTGCCGAACAATCCTCGACAACATCAAGCTGATGCCGCCCTACCGCCTTTGATGAACATGGGAGCGAGCAGTTATTTTGGGGACCGTACAAGCTTCTCTTATGACCTTTCCTCCTCGTCTTCCACTTTGGCACTTCCACCGACAAAAATAAGTATTTTTATCTCTTGGTGCAAAAAGACTTACCTGGTCCCGCCCAGGACATACATCTGGTTGATGCTTATCGTGATTTTCCCTTTCATGTCAATTGGATTTGTGACA
Organism: Calotriton arnoldi; assembly: GCA_963921515.1. Taxonomy (NCBI): domain Eukaryota; kingdom Metazoa; phylum Chordata; class Amphibia; order Caudata; family Salamandridae; genus Calotriton; species Calotriton arnoldi. The sequence continues at coordinate 362,609 of CAWUFW010005439.1, forward strand.
GTATTTTTCTTGCTCATCAATGGTCATTATTTGCCAGAACGCTCTGCTGTGAAGTTGGTGGATGGAATTCTGGCCCCTCATACATCATCCCATATCATGAAACGTGATCAGAACATTTCAGCTTTCCCGGTTGCAGACAGCATCGTTTGGGATAAGGTAGCATTTGAAATTCATGGCCCCACGGAAGTCCTCAAGATACCATACGTGTTTCGCGTTTCTTTAGGAGATGTGGTAACACCAGACATACATTCCGATGATTGGGATGTACAAGCAGTACATTCATTGTTTTCTGATTTAAAGTAGTATGCTGCTTTTGATGCTGAAGATTTATATTTAAATTCTGCTAATTATGCTGATTTATTCTCTATCAAAACTATGGGCATCATTTCTTACACAAAATCAACACATTAAGGCCTGCTGTTAATTACACACAGTGGGAACATTGTCCAACGCCCTTACAGGGAGTTCTAAAACACTTAGGGATAATTGCACCTATTTCACAGATTATATAACGTCCAATCCAGATTCCTATTTCTTTAAATTGCAGTTGTCCACTCAATCCAAATTTATTCTAACCCACATGAAATTAATCTATTCCAATTTATTTAGAACTGAATTGGCAGTACAGGGTTATGATCACTGGAGAGATACCATTGATTTGGAATCGATTTGGGGCACTAAGTCTTGGCAGGTTCAGGGAACTGAAGCTTTGCATTGTGCCTGCCTAATTCTGGCACGAATGTTATTTTTAAGTGATACAGTGCACCAGACTACTTGTTTTGGCCTGGCAACTGCGAAAAATGTAAATATCCCGTCCATTCCGTCATTGGCGGAGTATGATAATTGGCGCACACTCCTGAATTATACGATAGATGTATTACAAACTCTGTTTCGAAATGACACTTTCAATGTCTCTGATGTTGACCCGACCGGTTGGTTGTTGTGGCAAACCAGTTCAAATGCATGCCAACTGCGTTTTTATAATGTAACGCCTGGTTTCACACAGACTAGACCAGATCCACGTTTTCCACATTCCTATTCAGTCACCACATATTCGGTGGGTAAATTGTGCCATCAATGGTTGGAACACTCCATTTTATCGTCAGTAAAACAACACTTGTCACTCTTGTCGAGCGACATCAATTTGGCTGATTTTATCTTAGGTCCTAGGATTCCTAGATCAAAGAGATTTATCTATGCAGCTTACAATGAAGTATGGAAAATTTCGCAAATTGAAGCGGCGCATCGTCTGCGCCAAATTGACAAAGCCAATTTAGAAAAAGTTCTTGCAGTAGTGGACAATAGTATCAATACACTGTCTTCACGCATTTATACCTTAAATAATATTGTTTCTTCTGTTATTGATATTGTTCAGAATGATGTATCTGTGTTATATCATTGTTAAAATCAATTACGATCAGTAATGCAGTTTGCATGGACGTTACAGACTCTCAAAATGGAAAAAGTACCTTGGGATTATTTGAATGCTTCTGCTTTGTTTTTACCATTCAATATCACTGATAAACAGAGATTTATGTACATGAAAGACGCTACATACACGCTATTACACGTTGAACAATTAGAACATTTGCCATTCTCTGTAGCGGAGACAGATTCAGCTGTATGGTTAATTCATGGGGTTATCTCTCTCCCACTTTCGCTATTTCATTTTAAATCTTGCATGAAACATTTCCCAGTTGGCCGCTTTGAACCCCTGGGAAGTGCGTTTCTCCATGAATTATGGTCCCTACCTTTCACTTACAGATATCAACGGGAGGACAAGGAAGTTTTCCCAACAGAGGAGGACTGCGATTCCACAGTAGGACATTCCCTAGTTTGTAAACACGTTAAGTTACACAGCGCTTGTAATGTCTCCGCTCCTAATCTTGCTTGTTTTTTTAAAGGAACTCCCGTCCCAGCAATAATTCCCGTTTTTACATTGCTTACCAATGGCAGTTATCTTATTTTGAATAACCACGACTGCTGTGGTTTACGGGCAGGAATCCCGTATGTAGTAACAGTTTCACAATGTGTTACTTGTTGTAGCAATGTGCTTTTTCCACCCCGGCATGAGAAAGTAGATAGTTCCATTTGGCCTCCCATTCCGACTTTGAAAACAGATTTTAACAAGTTAAGCAGACTCAAAGCGCTACTGTTTAAACAAGAAGTGCCTCTCACCTCGGCTCGAGAGACCTTCGAATTGCAGATGGCTAGAATATCTAGCGAGAGTCAGTCGCTTCTGAACACAAACCTCCCACTTCACTTTGGGGAGCTTATACATCAAATATTTAATGCGTCTGACACAGAAGGCTTGCTCATTTTTCTAAACTTGTGGGATCCGGCCTTGTGAATTCTTTTCAGACGATATTTAGAGTAATACTGGCCTTTATCCATTCTATTGTTTCCAGCGTCTTCGGAGGGTTCCCATTATTAATGGCGCTAGCTGGTGGAATCCTGATCCTTCTGCTGCTACTACGCAATGGCTGCTCATCTTGTGGTAATGCACCGTCCAGGCCAATTGCAACTGTACGTGACCAAATGCAACAACTTTTTGGATGCTTGCCTTTAGCAACGCTTAGCGTGAGTTATGGACTAACTTTTCGCTTTGCCTACTTCACTTGCGTGCAACCTGTGTTCTACTGTCAGCGGTGCCCCTTCTACTGGGCTTTGGATTTATGCCTCTCCAATATGTCATGTTTAGACCCGGATTATGACCAGTTAATGGGTCCCTTAGTGGCCCATGAGCAGGCCTGTTCTAGGGATGGACGTATGGCGCGTGCAGCTGCACTTGGAGTCTTGGCTGAATGGAATATCTGTGCGGCTGCGCAGAACTTATTGCGTCGGAGCTTCATCGAATATCACGCAAGTTGCCCGGATATGCTCTTGGAAGCATCGGATTATGAGGAGCAAGTGTGTCCCTTCGGCTACTTGATTGGATGGCATCCCTTTTTTCTACTAATGATAGGGATGACCTTTTTTTTTTTTGATTTTTCAAGTTTGGTTTTTTCAAGTGCATTTGAACTCTGCTCACCTTTGAACTCTGTTTTGGTCTTTTGTCTATATACTATGACCTTACCAAGGGGAGGGTGTTATATGGCCGTTAGGGTCATTGTTGACATTGCTAAGTTAGCGTGAGCTCTGCAGCCATGATGCTGCCTTTGCGCACGTTACTACATGACTTTATTTTGCAAGACTCTGTTTGTGCCTTTCACATGAGAATTGTCTGCTTTCTGCGTTCTCTGCCTGTTCCTGGAGTTTAGTCTGAACACGATGTGCAAGGTCGATAAACAATGCCCCTTGTTATTCTGTTCTGGTCAGTCCCTAGCCATGCAACAGTTGATGTTGTTGCACCAAGGATATTGTGCTGCATAACTAAATACTTATAAGGTCCCAAAAGCGAGACCTATTGGCTATGCCAATGCTTGTTTCTTTTGAAGGGGCACTCTGCAGACCACCATTCACTGTTGTAGATTATTTGATATTTATTGGCTTTGCTGTGCCTCTTCCTATGGCACCATTCATCCATGGTTTAGTCTCAACGAGTCTATGGTATAGCATCAATCTTTTAAGTGTGAGTAACAAGATTAATACTATTTATTCACTTTTGAGAAATCGTTTGTATGGCACCACTCATGCGAAGAGTTTTGGGCAAGGCGGTACTTGAGTGGCACCATTCACTGAGCCAAGTCTCACTGAGTTTTAACACTGTTCATTCAAGAGCATGTCTAACAGCATTTATCGCTGTGTACATACCAGACGAGCCATAAGTGCAGCCATGACTTCCCTTGTACATCAAACTAGTGCGGCGCCATCCTGGACAGTTCAACGGTCAAAGAAACATGTCTGGGCTTTCACAATTGCCAGAGTCAGTCCTATATTACCTGTATGAAGAATGCAGTATGACATGTCTGTCATGCTGATAGGAAATAAAGTGGCCTGTCTCCCCAGAAATATATTTTTATTTGTGGTCTGGGGGTAGCAGGGAAGCAACAATATGAGCAATGTATGTATACACAGATTATTTTATATACACAAATGTCTCTCACCAACAACTTTCATGTACAGGTCAAAGCAAACAATTTCTTCAGTTCGTAAGGGAAGATGGTCTTCATCGTTACTGTTGCAGCTGCTTAAACTAAATTGTCCTCTCCAGGTAGAATCTGGTGAGGCATCCAGGTCAGAAAAGGAATCACTTTCCATGCATTTGCATTTTTTTTAAACAATAGTGCCTTCTCCTTTAAACCTGTGACCTTAATCCATATGCACGAACATCAACAATAGGGCTACCCAATGCACAACACACTTTTGCCAAGGGCCTTCAACGAGGGAGTCTTTCCTTGGTTAAATTGTTTTCCATCAACATATAAACTTTATACACAGTCATACCTTTCTCATCAGGTATGATTACTTCAGAAGAACACAAATATATGAAACACCCAGACGGTGTGGCTTGTAGATGCACCCACTGTTGCAGGTTTGGTTCAGACTCTGCAAACTGTCCCTCTTCAGACTAGGACCACATTATCATCATACTCTTTCCTCCAGGCATTTTATTTCTGGGAAAGGTGTGTAATATAATCCCTGGAAACCACAGTCTACATCTGCAAAAATCAGTCGGCAGCATCTAAAACATATAGGGGCATATTAGCAAGACCGGCGATAAAATTATCGCCGTTTTAGCGGCAGGAAACTGCCGCTAAAACGCGAAAATGGACTTGCTAATATGCGTTATAGAATCCAATAGAAGCCCAGGTTAGATGTGCAGGACATCTAACCTGGGCTTCTATTGGAATTCTATAACGCATATTAGCAAGCCCATTATCGCCGTTTTAGCGGCAGTTTTCTGCCGCTAAAACGGCGATAATTTTATCGCCGGTCTTGCTAATATGCCCCATAGTTTTTTTATTCCTCAGCTATACTGGACAGCATCGGGGTGCTAAAAGCTATAAACCATTGACATAGTTAATCCCAAAGGCAAGACCTATTGGCTTTGCCAATACTTGTTAAAGAACGGATACCTTCTACTACTCTTTTTTCCCTCCTGTAAACAGGTCCGGCAGGCCTGGCCCTGGCTGACTGACAAAAGACACTTAAGTGGCCATTTTCATGAAGAATAACCTCAGATTTATCTCTACTGCGAGTTTGTGGGGGCTGCATTATAGATGCTCATTTCTCATTCTTGCGGCTTGGCTTAAAATTTCCCTTGGACTTCACTCTCTAAAAAGTAAGGGCGTGAAAGAAAGAGTTGAACAGCCTGCTCCAGTTTTGAAGGAGCACCCTAGAAGTGCACTGATGACGTTCATTCTAAGTGTGAATAACTGCCGCTGCTCTACGTTCAAGCGCCAAAAAAGACAAACAGATTTTCATTAAACAAGACCAGGGGTGAGAGCGAATATATTCAGGAATTCAATTAATAGGAAAGTCAGTAGTATATACTGAAACAATAGGATTATATTTTAATAGGAAAATATGAATAACGTAAGATAATCACTTTTTACACAAAGCAAGACAATGGGTGGTTGTACGTGTGAAAAACAAAGTATTGAGTCTAGCTCCAAAGACTGGTAGGTGAGGCACACAGATTCAGACTGCAGCTATCACATGACTGCTAAAAGAGTCAGAAGAATTTCAGAAAGGCTGGGACTGAAAATACATGTAGCGAGTTCTTGTTCTTATAAGAGTCGTTCGCCTCCACATACCTACTCTTAATAACTTTGCTGAACCAAAAGCACGCAAACCATGAAACTGGTCTGACCATCAGCCTCCTTCTCAAGGGCATCTACAGACCACAGCCTAGAAGGTTGTTTCACAAAAGTCAACTCAAAATAATATCTACACTGCAGCAAGACCTAATTAGTTACTTAAATTCGTCTCTTTTTAATAGATTTAGAAAACACTCTCCTCGATTTCAGACTCACACAGGGGCATATTAGCAAGACCCACGTTAAAATTATCGCTGTTTTAGCGGCAGGAAACTGCCGCTAAAACGGCGATAATGGGCTTGCTAATATGCGTTATAGAATTCCAATAGAAGCCCAGGTTAGATGTGCAGGACATCTAACTTGGGCTTCTATTGGAATTCCATAACGCATATTAGCAAGCCCATTATCGCCGTTTTAGCGGCAGTTTCCTGCCGCTAAAACGGCAATAATTTTAACGTGGGTCTTGCTAATATGCCCCACAGTTTTTCTGAGATACAGAAATCTTTCCAGAGGTTTCTGAAGAACCAACATTTTAGGTAAGTTGACAAAATACACAGGGGCATATTATCAAGAAATTGCGATATTTATCAGCTAACCGCGCGTAGCGAGAATTTTTAACGCCGCCTATCGCTGGAAATTATCACTGAGATAACACCCTATTAGTAAGGTTTATCTCCATAGCGATAATTTTTCCAGCGATAAGCGGCAAAATGCGAAAATATCGCTGGAAAACCAGCGATATTCTCGCGATTAACGCAAGGATGGATTCAGCCTGACAATCCACCCCTATACTACAAACAGGTAAGTCACCCTCAGTAGCAGGTGTAAAAATCTAGCGATAAACGCGCTTAGCGCGAATTATTTTATCGCATCGGCTGCCTTGCTAATACGGGTTAGTTGTGTTAGCGACTGTTTTCAGTCGCTTTTAGTGGGGAACGCCTACCTTGCATGTCATTAGCGATAATTATCGCTGACATGCAAGGCGATGGTAAAACCGGCCGCTAACGCCTAAAAGCTGTCGCTAACGCCTGTTAGCGACAGCTTGCTAATAGGGCGATAAAAATATCGCCGCTTTAGCGGCAAAAAGTGCCGCTAAAGCGGCGATAAGGCCCTTGATAATATGCCCCACAGTCTACAAGATATCATACACTAGATAAACTTAGGAAATTTGAAACGCAAATCCTTGTTCTGAGACAAATTTTTTTTCTATCTCGTTACTTTCTCCGTGCCATAGAGAAACCATGCACACCATAGTCACCTGTCCTTCGAAAACAAAGCAAGTCTTACACAGAAGTGAACACAACACTAAACTGGTTTACCAAATTTACTGGTAAAAGAGGAAACCACTGTCTTGCCCCAAGACAGAAAATACATCATAAAAGTCCAATGTATCAAGCTACGCTAGGAGCTAGCTGAAAAAGAATTCATTAAAAGCAACTACACTCATTACTCCAGGGAGGAAAGCATTAACCTCATCTTTGTTTCTCTACACAGCAGTGGCGCTTGAACTAGGGGTAAGGGAAGTGCAGCAGCACCCCCATCAAATTTGAAAACATTTATGCTGAGAGCGACCATCAACGGGACATTCAAATTGCAGCATTTGGGGGGTTTTGTAATCCAGGCTGTGACATATCATTTATACCTTTAGTGAAATGACGTTACTGACCAGCACCCTCACGCTAAAAAATATCTTAGCACCACTCACTGCCAAGCAGCTAACTGGGCTTCCATTCATTACCTCAGTAGTTCAGCATTTTTTTACTGTATGTAGAAGCTTTGACATTTCGAGATGCACTGTTTTTCAGACTCGTAAGGGACTCTGGTGATGAATCGATCAGATGTGTCCTTTCCAACAAGTTACTTACTTTTGCTAAATACATTTCTGATGGACACTCTGAGTCCCTGTAGACTCGTCATTGCTGTCCCTCCTCCCCTCTCGAGCTGTGGGAGTTGTTTTCATAAATGGTTCTCCCAATTAATAACCTGTCTAACTAACGCTGCCTCCCATGCTGGCCTCGGTGGACCGCTAGAGTTGAGGTGGAAATTACTTCATGGGCGCATTCATGGAGAAGTGTCCTATCTTTTGTTATAACTCCACGCTAGAATCGTACTGTCGCCACCTAGGGGCCATTGCTGGAGATTACTTTTTTCAATCTGCCTGAAGCCTGGGAAGACTGCATCGGATAATGATTCGGCAAAAAGACATCCGGGGAAAAAAAATTCTATTACTGTATTGGCCTGTCCATTTAGCTTACTACCCACGGACAGGGCGTTGAAGCACTTTTGGGTTGAAGCAACTTGATCAGTAGAACCCTGAGAACGTACCAATGAAAACTCCCAGACTTTACTAAAGGGGCACAAGGCAGAAATGGAGAAACTGATGAAAACCGACCTGCTATTGGTAAACCAAGGGGGCTGAACGGACGCCATCTTCAGATGCAGAGGACCACTGATAACGAAATGTAAACAAACATTTGCAATGTAATCGGTCCGATTGCATTGCAAATGCTTAAGTTTAAAACTGAGCGCGGCGCCCCTTCACGGACACCGCGCTCCGTTTCTTTATATATTTCTTAACTTCAACACTGAGCACGGTGTCCTTGAAGTGGGCGCTGCGCTCAGTGCTAAAGTTAAGAAATATATAAATAAACTGAGCGCGATGTCCGTGAAGAGGTGCCGCGCTCAGTTTCAAAGTTAAAAAAAAACAAAGTAAAAAAAAAAAAGACTGGCAGAGCGTTTCCCTTGCAGGAGCGAACCAAGGGCACCATGTGTTTGCAAGTTAATTACAAACATATGGTGTCAAAGCTCGCTCCCGCAAGGGAATCGCCAAACGTGCATGCGTTGCCATTGAAAGCAATGCAACACGTGCACGTTTTTAGGGTGAAAAGTGAATCCATTTCAAAAGGTCTTTTTCCTATGCAGCGCATGCGCGCTGCGTAGGCAAGACCTAAAAAGGGGGATAGAGCAGTGGCTTTGAATTATAGGCCGATTAGTTTGATCGACTGTATACAGAAGATTTTTGCTTAGTTGATCTTAAGCAAAATCGAGACATGGATCGAGGAAAAGGCCTTTATTTCCCCTTTTCAGGTGGGTTTCAGGAAGAAGGTGTCTACAATTGGTTAAATCTTCCACTTTCTTTTACTTTATTGGAAAGTTGTGACGGTCAACGGAGGAACATTATATGTTACCTTCGTCGACCTTAAGTTCGCCTTCGATCTGGTCCCGCATGACCAGTTCTGGCGAGTCTTGAACAGCCTGGTCCTACCTGACAACCTCTTTTTACTCCTGATTCATCTCCACGAGGGGAATTTTGCACAGGCCCGCTGGTGTTCTCAAGGACAGGTGACAGACCAATTCCCTATTATAAAGGGTGTTCACCAGGGCTGTGGTGGCACCCACATTGTTTTCGCTTTATCTCAACGATGTTGTTTCCTACCTGTGCTTCATACATACTGATGCGCCATCTGTGGCTGGCATCAAGACACCTATTCTTCTTTTTGCAGATGACACCCTATTGATTTCCAAAACCCCAAGCGTTCTGCAACTTGCTTTAGATCGCTTCTCGGAATTTCGTTCCTTCGAGGTTTGGAAATCAATTGCGCAATGACTAAGATAATGTTTTTTTAATAAGATAGATCTCCTAAATGGAAAATTGAGAAAGGAGGCAAGCTACTTGTCAGTGTGAAGATTTTTTTGCTATTTGGGAGTGACCATCTCCCTGAATATTTCATGGAAACTTCAGCTAGATTTGCTAACTCTTAAGCAGGCAAATAAAAGGAGCCTTAATTAGAGAGTACAATAGCTCCTTAACTAAACCCTTTGCCCCGAATTTACAAATTTATGATGCCAAAGCTATTGGTGCCTGTTTTTTTGGCTCAGAGCTATGGGGCCTGTCTGACCTCTCCCAGCTGACTAGATCAGAAAATTGCTTTCTGAGGAAATTGGTCAATTTACCGCAAAGCACTCCTCTTAAACCTCTGATGTTGGACATGGGTCAATGATCATTGGCAGATAGAGCCAAATTGCGGCCCTTGCAGACAAGTTTTATAAAAATACCATGGCTGAGACAGGTCCGCAAGTTGCTTGCAGTCATTAGTCTTGGGGAGTATTGGCTCAATCCACTTTTAAGTCTGCCCCTGACACCAAGACTATTGAAAGCCCATTATTGGCAGTGGGTAGACGAAAATGCAGTTAGATCAAGCATTGGTCACCCGCTGATTGGAGGCTTCTATGATTTTGAATCCACATTTCATTTGGAACCATATTGAGATTTAATAACTGTACCCCTCGATAGGAAATTATGGGCTAGATTCATCAAGCATTTTTCTCCTAGCAAACGGGCCGATTCGCAGAATCAGCCAGTTTGCGATCGCAAAAAATGCTTTTGAGATCCATCAAACACAATTTTGCGATTCGGTAACCTGTTACCGATTCGCAAACTGGGTTTGCGATTCCCTATTTGGAAGGGGCGTGTTTAGGGCGTCCCTTCTAAATAGCGAATCCTAACAGTATGCATGAATGTTTTGTGACCGTGAATGCGGTCGCAAAACATTCGCATATTACCACCTACTTCAAGTAGGTGGTAAGACACTCGCAAATGGGAGGGGTCCCTAAGGGACCCCTTCCCTTTGTGAATGTTTGTAAAACCATTTTTAAGAGCAGGCAGTGGTCCCAAGGACCACGGCCTGCTGTTCAAAAATGAAAAGAAAACATTTCATTTTTCTTTTTTGTAATGCATCTCGTTTTCCTTTAAGATAAACGGGCTGCTTTACAAAAAAAAATGATTGCTTTATTTAAAAGCAATCACAGACATGGTGGTCTGCTGATCTCAGCAGGCCACCATCCCTGTGATTTTTGCGATTCCTAGGGGGTCGCAAATTGTGACCTACCTCATTAATATTCATGAGGTAGGTCATTTGAGACCCCTTAGGAATCGCAGAAAGTGTACTGCACAATTTCATGCATGCTGTTTTGCGATTCCCTAATTGCGAATCACAAAGATTCGCAATTAGGGAATTGCAAAACATTTTTTTAATGCATCTGGCCCTATATTTCCAATTTAGGTTAGGTACACTGCCCCTAAAAGCTTTTACTGCAAGATGGGCCCCTCATAAAGATGACGTTTGTCCAGTGTGCACTGCTGCCCCAGAATCTGTTGGCCACGTATTCTTTGCCTGCTCTGCATATGACGGCATTGATCAATCATAGATTAAATCGATATGATGGCAGTTGGGGACTCGCTGTAGCCAAACTGCCCTCAGGATACTTAGATCAGACCCAAACCAGGAGTCTGTAGGTGCTGTTGCCAAGTTTTTGGGTAAAATGTGAATTATTCGCTCAAAGGCAATAATAAGGGCTGCTTGATTACACTGACATCCTTTGTACTGCTCAAGCAGTCATCACATCATCTATCCATGTTTAATGTACCTAAACTATCACAAAAGTCCATCTATGAAGGGGAAGAATCCCTAAAAAACAAGGCAATACATTGGATCCGTCATGTAAGGGGTTGTCGATCTATCATTTGCGACGACATCATCTTGAACTGACTTTGAGGTCTAAATTTCTGGTTGACAATCTTTTAGCTCTGGATATTAGGACTTGCCCACCATCACAGTTGAAAATTCAATTAAAGTATTCAGAACCACTTTTTGTAAATGGTTCCTGGCAGGGGCCATCTTACCCCTCTGTCTAACCTGGTGACAGAGGTAGCCTTGTTAACTCTTTACGGGCTAACACTCCACTCAGGATGGTGGACTGACAACCAAACATTAGTAATCCAGGTAGAAATGATGTTGACCGCTTGGAAACACCAGAATCAGACCGAGATCCTGTCAGACAGAGAGCTCCCTCTGCAGCATACAGAAATACCGTTATTGGCACACGTTCAAATAATTCCCTTTTAGTATCTGAAATCTTGTCTTTAACATCACACTCTTAGTCTCTAAGACCCGATGATCATCTTATGAGTCCTTCAGATGCTGATAGCCAGAATGTAGGTGGTCCACTGTAATACATGAATGGTGATCACCCTTATAACTCCACATATGCCCCTTGAACTGTAAAAGAACTTGTTTTATTTTGGTGTATTTCTTCCAATCTCTGTATGTAAATAGAGGATTAGGCTGCTAAATCGATCTCTTAACAAATTTCTATTTATTTATTGATGATATTTTGTTCAATTTTATACTGTTTTATTATGCTCTATATAAGGTTTCATGTGTATGAGTACTCCTATATTTAATATATGCTTGTATGACTTGTACTGTTGAATAAAGCAATTTGAAATAACTGAGCTTTCGCTTTTTTTATTGTGCTTCAATGGTTTTTTTAATATGTGAAACATATATTGATATAATGATAAGAATAAATAAACTAATAAAATTGTATTGTGTTAAATGCACATATATACATATATCTAGGAAGGTATTCATATTAAGTAATGTTTGTTTATATTAAGATAAAAGTTAATTTATGATATTTTTTTAGTCCGTAGACTGCTTATGATTTGTGCTTCAATATACTAATATTGGGCTATGTTTTAGGCCATTTGTTTCTATTCTGTAGGTAATTTCTTAATCTCTATGCTTTTGGGCTACCTTTATATGGTTTAGACTACATTTGTACTATTTGCGTAGCCCAAACTTAAAACTGCTTCAATTTTTGTAAGTGCAAGGTGTTATGTATGTTCTTTATGTAAATACATTATTTTAGGTGTAATAGTTCAGTTTTAGTATGTATTAGTGAAAGAAATAAGTGAATTTTTAAAAATATTTTTCATTGGTACTGCAGTAATTTCTAGAAACTATCGTGGTAGTGCCGTGGTACTTCACAATTTGCAAGAAATATTCTGATTGGTTAAAAAGACTCTCAGTTAGGAAAGAGGTAGTGTGCACCCTTTTGTCACAATTTGCAGTAAAACCTTGAAGGGGAAGGTGGTTTTCATTTTACCTAGGACGTTTCCAACTTCCTGTGTGTACTTTTTAGTATAATGGCTGATCAACAGCATCCTGATTAGCAGGAGGTGGAGGAAGAACAAGAGCAGGAACTGGTACTGCAAGAGGAAGAGCAAACCAGGAGGCAGAATTTAAAACAGTCAGTGGTGTGGCATTTTTTTCCAAATGAGCAGGAGAAAAAAGGTGGCTGCACTTTTGGAAAATGTAACATTTGCTAGAAGGCTATTTCAAGGGGTTCTTAGAAGCAGTATCCCTTTGGAACATTGGGGAGGCAACGGCTGCAGTACCATCATCAGCAGCCACTGGGTTGGAGTCTGCAACCCCCTCAACCTTGGGAGTATCCACTCCACCTCCACTCCCAACCACTCCATCAACTGCACCCACAGATCTGCTCCTGGTACTACTGTCACGGCTCCTCTCCTGAGACAGGATTAGCAGATGTGTGATTACTATGGAGTATAGCCACATACCACCTACTCTGCCATACAGTTATTGTTGCTGGAGAGAAAGACCTGAAAAAAAAGAATATATATATATATATATATATATATATATATATATATTATCTACTGGCGGTCGCCAGTAGATAGTTATAGTTACAACCTATTATCCATAGGAAATCCGCGACATTCTATTTGAAATAACGTTGGCGCCGGTTGACGAATCTTCGTGAAAGTTTCCAACTTGTTGGGGCGCTCCGCTCCTACCCTGAAAGTCTTGGGGTGATACGTGAAGCAGGGGCCGAGAAAAGGGGGTCCCAAAACGCGTTTTCCCCATTCATTTTTCCATAGGAACCTTTAGTCGCAGCTACAGCCCGAACTGCTGAACGGAATTACACCAAATTTGGCAAAGAGGTAGCCCTTGGTTCAGACTGGTGCCTTTTGCTTAAATGGTGTAAATCCGTTCAGTAGTTCCTGAGAAAATCAAAAGTAAAAGTACATATATATCTATGGGCGCGTCGGATACGCGTACCCTCAGCGCACCCTGCGCGCACCGTCCCGATCACGAGCTGCATGCTAATTGGCTGTCAGCTGGCTGTCAACATTCCGATTCAGGAAGTGTTGGCAGCCATTTTGTCCCTCGGTAGAACCGAGGGACAGAAACAAGTGCGCAAAGCGCAAAAGGGGGCAGGGTAGAAACACCCTAACCCCTAGGTGTGCTCAGGGGTCCCACAAGTACCCCTGGGCAGAAAAAGATTTTTTTTTTTAAAATCGGCTGGATGCGCTTAGGGTGCGCGTATCCCGCCGAAAAAAAAGAAACAAGTGCGCAAAACGCACAAAGGGGGCAGGGTAGAAACACCCTAACCCCTAGGCCTGCTCAGGGGGTCCCACAAGGACCCCCTGGGCAAAAAAGCATTTATTTAAAAAAAATAGGCAGGATGCGCTCAGGGTGTGAATCCTGCCGAAAAAAAAAAAAATTCGAAGCGCGCTTCGATGTTAATTGGCCCCCGGGTGGCCCAAGTCCCGGGGGCATGGTGGGGGATAATTTAATGTGTGGGGGCCTCAAAGGGCCCCCAAGCCCGAGGACCGCCACCCCCGGGGCTTTTTAAAAATGGTGCGGGAGGGCTCTGAGCCCTCCCGCAGCCCCGAGACCACCACCTCCCGGGGCTTTTTTAAATTAATTTAATAACCTGTGTGGGGGCTCCAGCCCCCCACACGCCCGGGACCGCCACCTCCCCGGGGCACTAACAAATTAAAATGGGAGTCCGTTTTGGACCCCGAAGCCCCGGGGACCACCACCTCCCGGGGCTGTGCTGATGTAGGGAGGGGGCCGCGCGGCCCCCCTCCTGGAAGCCCTTGATGGCCCTGGGGACCACCACCCCCAGGGCCGGCTCCTGCAGTGTCCCGGGGTGCCTACCCCGGGACACTGTAGTTTGCTATGGCAGGACGGGAGCCTCGCGGCTCCCGTCCTGCCATAGCAAACTGCTTTGGATATTGGAAGAGAGAGCAGGGAAACCTGCTCTCTCTTCCAATATCCAAAGCCGATTGCTTTCCACATGGGGAGCAGCATGTCAGCTGCTCCCCATGTGGAACTAGCAATGCCGGCTCCCAAGGGACGTGGGGAGCCGGCGGGACTGTGGGGGATTGGGGACCCCCCACAGTCCCCAACGGAGAGAGCCAGCCCCGGGGGATGGGGTCCCGGGGCAAGTAGTGGCCCAGGAGGGGGGCCACGCGGCCCCCCTCCCAAATATGAAAAATTTTAAAAATTAAAAAAAATGGAAAGGCCGGCCCCGGGGATGGGGTCCCCGGGGCCTTAAATGACCAGAGGAGGGGGCCACGCAGCCCCCTCCAAAGAATAAAAATTAAAAGGCCATGCCCCGGGGGATGGGGTCCCCGGGGCCAATACAGGCCCAGGGAAGGGGGCCACGCGGCCCCCTTCCCGTTTATTTTTTAATTAAAAAAAGGGGTAAGGCCCTGGGGGATGGGGTCCCCAGGGCATAAAAACAGGAAAAAGGAAGGGGGCCACACAGCCCCCTTCAGGGGACAAAACATATATATTTTTTTTTAAACGATCGGGCCCGCAGGCCCCGCCCCCTTCCTTCACCACTCTGCAAACGCGCCCCCTGGCGCGTTTGCAGAGAGGGAACAATTCACCTTGAATACTGGGGGTCCCTGGGGGCCAACTAGCCCACCAGGAACCTCCAATATGCGCCAGGGGCTGCGTTGCAGAGACGTGTAGAGAGGCCACACCCCTTTACACCTCTCTGCAACGCAGCTCTGTGGCGCTTTTGGAAGGTATATGGTGGGCTAGTTGGACTCCGGGGACCCTCAGGATTCAAGGGACTTAATCCCCCAACTTAAAACGCGCCACGGGGCGCATTTGCACAGTGGTGAAGGGAGGGGGCGGGGCTTCAGGTGACATGTGTGCAAACAGGCCCTGTGGCGCGTTTTAAGATGGGGAATTAAATCCCCTTCAATCCTGAGGGTCCCTGGGGGCCAACTAGCCCAACAGGTACATCCAGAAAGCGCCACAGAGCTGCGTTGCAGAGAGGTGTAAAACGGGGTGTGGCCTCTCTACACGTCTCTGCAACGCAGCCCCTGGCGCATATTGGAGGTTCCTGGTGGGCTAGTTGGCCCCTAGGGACCCTCAGGATTCAAGGGGACTTAATCCCCCAACTTAAAACGCGCAACGGGGCGCGTTTGCACAGATGTCACCTCAGGCCCCGCCCCTCCCTTCACCATTGTGCAAATATTCCTCTAAAATCAGCCGAAATACGAATTCCGATTTACTCACCTGTTATCAGGAGAGACCTCAGTGCTGCATCTTTCAGCCCAGTACTGGTCCTGAAAAGTAATTTTAACCGTACTTACCAGTAACTTGAATTTCCTTCATAGGCTAACATTGACTGGTTTCACTTGGAAATTCTTCTAAGTGTGGAGTTTTGGAACTTTAAAATATTCCTCTAAAATCAGCCGAAATACGAATTCCGATTTACTCACCTGTTATCAGGAGAGACCTCAGTGCTGCATCTTTCAGCCCAGTACTGATCCTCAAAAGTAATTTTAACCGTACTTACCAGTAACTTGAATTTCCTTCCATAGGATATCATTGCCTGCTTTTTGCTGAAAAAGTTTCTAAGTGTTGATTTTTGAAACATACAAATATTCCTCTAAAATCAGCCGAAATCCGAATTCTGATTTACTCACCTGTTATCAGGAGAGACCTCAGTGCTGCATCTTTCAGCCCAGTACTGGTCCTGAAAAGTAATTTTAACCGTACTTACCAGTAACTTGAATTTCCTTCCATAGGCTAACATTGACTGGTTTCACTTGGAAATTCTTCTAAGTGTGGAGTTTTGGAACTTTAAAATATTCCTCTAAAATCAGCCGAAATACGAATTCCGATTTACTCACCTGTTATCAGGAGAGACCTCAGTGCTGCATCTTTCAGCCCAGTACTGGTCCTCAAAAGTAATTTTAACCGTACTTACCGGTAACTTGAATTTCCTTCATAGGCTAAGATTGACTGGTTTTCAGCAAAAAGTTTCAAAGTGTTGATTTTCACAAACTACAAATATTCCTTAAAAATCGCCTGTATGACTTAAACGCATTCTTTCAACTGTTTACAGGAGATGCACCAGTGCTGGATCCAGGATCCAACACTGAGTAAGAAAAAGTAACGATAACAGTTTTTACCTGCTAAGTGAATTTCCTTCCATAGGATAACATTGGTGATTCTATGAGAAAAAGTTTCTAAGTGTCAACTTTTAAAATACAATAATATTCCTTAAAAATCACGACTGTAACCAAAACGCTTTTACTCAACTGTTTACAGGAGATGTACCAGGACTGAATCTAGGATCCAGTCCTGTGGTTACAAAAGTAATCCATAAAGTAACTAATTGCATTTAACTAGAAATTCACATTGAGCTGAATGTTGCATTGTGTTTGAAAATGTGTTGCCCATTGCAACAACTGTAACTACTGTACTTAAAAGTCTATTGCCTATCTGCAAAGTATTTAAACTAAAGTAATTCATTCTGAGAAAGTATTTTTTGTAATGTAATGTATAATGTAATTACAATGTAATTTAAAAAATAAAATATGTAAAAAAAATTGTTTCTAAAAATGTAGTAAATCAGTATGAAAAAAATTAATATAACAATTAATACATTTAAAAATTGTCATTTACAAAACCTTTGAAATTCACTGAAAAAACCGTAGGTTTCAGGCACGTTATAGTTAGAAATTAGCATTTAAAAAACCTTTGAAATTCACTGAAAAAACCATAGGTTTCAGACACATTATAGTTACAAATTAGCATTTAAAAAACCTTTGAAATTCACTGAAAAAACCATAGGTTTCAGACACGTTATAGTTACAAATTAGCATTTAAAAAACCTTTGAAATTCACTGAAAAAACCATAGGTTTTAGGGACAGTTTTAGTTACTTGGACATTGCACTCGTACAAAACCCGTGAAATTCCTACGTTATAGTTAGTTCAGCTAACTATAACTCGCGCCCCCGCAATGCACTGCTGATGACGTCACATATTACATCACTCATGACATGGTCAGTGACATCCTGATGACATCACTGATGACATCTCAAATGACATCACTGATGACATCATCCACGTGATAATCTGATGCACCTCCTCACACCCTAATATAACCTTTGATACACCCACTCTAAATTACAGACTGCCATTCGCAAAACCATAGACACTCCAACACCAATAACTACATACCCACTCACTGATTCTTAGGTCTACACACACACATCCACTCACTCACCCGTACAGTCACTCATACTTACGGTCACTCAGTACAGGACTATCAAATGCACTCTTACTCCTATATAGACACTCAAACAACGCCACTCATCCATAGAGATACTCACACACCTAGTCAGTCATGCAAATAATTAAACACACTGCCATTTAATCACCTATACAGTTATACACACACCAGCTCACTTACTCATACAAATAGTAGCACATTGTTACGCTCTTATACAATCACTGATACAAGCACACACTCATCCATACAGCCACTATCACAATCACTCACTCTTGCTTATAGCTATTTATATACTCCAACACACATATATACTGCCTTTCACATATGTAGTTACTCACACATGTACCACTGGGACATACATTCACTCACTAACACACTCTTACACACACTTACCCACCCATACAGTCTATCACAGATGCACTCTTGAAACCATCCACCCAGTGAATCACCCACTCACACATCTATGCACAGAGTTGCACACACCCCTCCCACACAAACACTCAGGCACCCATACAGATACTCAGACAAGCATTCAATAACTCATATAGACACTCATTTAGCTATTCACAAACACATGCAGCCACTTACACAGCAACAGACAGACGGATACAGACATTCACCCAGTTTAGTCACTAACCCATGCATTCAGTAAGATACGTTAAATCACTCACTTATAGAGTCAGTCACGCACCTACTAAATCATCCATACAGACACTTACACACCCACTCATTCTTCAATACGTCTTTTCCTATATATATTAAAAATATTTAAACTTTACAGAAACACACAGTCACTGGATGATGTCATCAGTGATGTCATTTGAGATGTCATCAGTGATGTCATCAGTGATGTCACTGACCATGTCATGAGTGATGTAATATGTGACGTCATCAGCAGTGCATTGCGGGGGCGCGAGTTATAGTTAGCTGAACTAACTATAACGTGGGAATTTCACGGGTTTTGTACGAGTGCAATGTCCAAGTAACTAAAACTGTCCCTAAAACCTATGGTTTTTTCAGTGATATATATATATATATATATATATATTCCATATGAAGGTCGCTCAGCAATTGAGGCGCCACACACGTACGTGTTTGAAACCTTTTATTTGGCAGGTAGCAGGGGAACCGGCATCACCTCCACAGCAAAAGTCACTGCCAAACGCGTTTCGGGCTTCCTTAGCCCTTGTTCACTGGTGTCTGAAGGAGGCACAGCTGCAAAGTCTTGCACCGCACTCGCAGCGATGAAATATAACTCCCGCCCAGTGGGCGTGTCCTGCAACGGCATTATGGTCTTTGTAGTGTGCGGGTTTAAAAATCCGTAGTGGCAATATTTTTCATTGGTACCGCAGTAATTTCTAGAAACTATCGTGGTAGTACCGTGGTACTTCACAATTTGCAAGAAATATTCTGATTGGTTAAAAAGACTCTCAGTTAGGAAAGAGGTAGTGTGCACCCTTTTGTCACAATTTGCAGTAAAACCTTGAAGGGGAAGGTGGTTTTCATTTTACCTAGGACGTTTCCAACTTCCTGTGTGTACTTTTTAGTATAATGGCTGATCAACAGCATCCTGATTAGCAGGAGGTGGAGGAAGAACAAGAGCAGGAACTGGTACTGCAAGAGGAAGAGCAAACCAGGAGGCAGAATTTAAAACAGTCAGTGGTGTGGCATTTTTTTCCAAATGAGCAGGAGAAAAAAGGTGGCTGCACTTTTGGAAAATGTAACATTTGCTAGAAGGCTATTTCAAGGGGTTCTCAGAAGCAGTATCCCTTTGGAACATTGGGGATGCAACAGCTGCAGTACCATCATCAGCAGCCACTGGGTTGGAGTCTGCAACCCCCTCAACCTTGGGAGTATCCACTCCACCTCCACTCCCAACCACTCCATCAACTGCACCCACAGATCTGCTCCTGGTACTACTGTCACGGCTCCTCTCCTGAGACAGGATTAGCAGATGTGTGATTACTATGGAGTATAGCCACATACCACCTACTCTGCCATACAGTTATTGTTGCTGGAGAGAAAGACCTGAAAAAAAAAGTATATATATATATATATATATATATATATATATATATATATATATATATATATATATATATATATATATATATATGTAGGTAGTTATAGATAGGACCTAGTTCCAAAAGGAAAAACATTTATTTATTTGCCAGTAACTTTGGTGCCGTTTGATGAATCTTCGATACATTTTCAAAAATAAAGGTGCGGTCACGTCAGCTGCTGTCTTGAAAATGTTGGAGTGATCCATCAAGTGGGGGGCGAGAAAAAGGGGGGTCCCAAAACTTTTTTTCTCCATGTTAATTTCCATAGGAAAACTTTGACGCGTCAACAGCCCGAACTGCTGAACGGAATTACACCAAATTTGGCAGAAAGGTAGCTCTTGGCTCAGAAAGCACTCTTTTTGTTAAATGGTGTAAATCCGTTCAGTAGCTCCTGAGAAATTGAAAGATTTCTCAGATATACAACTGTGGCCACGGTGGATCTGCGAACCCTCCCGATGTCATGCCTAAGATCTGATTGGCTGCAAACACTTCAAGCCAGGCAGCCATCTTATGACTTTAATTGAACCGAGTCACAAGAAAAAAGCTTAAAAAAAAGAAAAGGGGGCAGGGGAGAAACCTCCTAACCCCCTAGGCCTGTTCAGGGGGTCCCACAGGAACTCCCAGGGACAATAAAAGCATTTATTTTTTAAATATTTAGGCGGGATTTGCACAGACCTGGGTGTAGTTTGCGGAGTTTCGCTACGTGGAACTCCATGGAGTGACAAAAAAACTCTGCGGAGTTCACCAAGTGATGCAGTGCAGTGTGAACTGCTGTTCGCACTGACTTTCTGCCACTCGGGTAGAAATTCTACCCGAGCGGCAGTTCACGCTCGCCAACTTCCGTTCGTGAGCGCGAGCAGGGAAAAAACTCTGCTGCACTACACGGATCGGAGTTTTCTGCACTCCGCAAGCTCCGCGGAGCGCAGAGTGCAGAAAACTCCTTGAACAGAGCAGAGTTCACCCCCAAGGCCTAGATTTGCAGTGGATCCACGAAACCTAGTGAATTATTTTTTAAAACGAAGTGTGGGCTCCCGTGCTTCGTTTAA
Source organism: Calotriton arnoldi (assembly GCA_963921515.1). Classification (NCBI taxonomy): domain Eukaryota; kingdom Metazoa; phylum Chordata; class Amphibia; order Caudata; family Salamandridae; genus Calotriton; species Calotriton arnoldi. The sequence continues at coordinate 383,619 of CAWUFW010005439.1, forward strand.
TTTAGGCCCTGGGTGGGCCAGGTCCCGGGGACAATAAAAAATGATACTGGGGAGCCCTGTGCGGGCTCCCTTCAGCCTCGGGGTCTGCCACTTCCCCGGGGCTAAATTGAATTATAGTGCATGTGGGGCTTCAGCCCTCCCAGGCAGCCCCGGGAACCGCCACCTCCCCTGGGCTCTGCAGAAGAAGGGAGGAGGGCCGTGTGGCCCCCTCCAGGAGCCCTGCATGGCCCTGGCAACTGCCACCCCCTAGGGCCGGCTCCAGTAATGTCCCGGGGTGCCCACCCCTGAGACATAACATTTTGCTATGGGATGGCGGGAGCACCACTCCTACCATTCCATAGCAAACAATTCCTCTGGTGTGAACAAGTGAAAGCATTTTCCTCCCACTTGTTCAAAGTGGAGCACTTTGCTTTTTACAGATCCAGAGAGCTGCATCGTAGGAGCTCCCTGGGGTAAAAGCAATGCTGGCTCCCACAGGAGGCGGGTGCTGGCCGGAATAGGGAGGCATTCAGGCACCCCCGCGGTCCCAAACTGGCTGTCCATGCCCCGGGGGATGGAATCCCCGGGACCGAAAATGGCCCGGGATGATGCGGTCCCCCTTCCCCTTAAAAATGTAATTTAAGTAAAGGCCTAGCCCCGTAGGATTGGGCCCTGGGGCTGAAATCGGCCTCAGTAGGGGGGCCACACAGCCCCCTCTTATTTTGTTTCATTATGAGGAGAAAGAATGGCTCAGGCCCCGGGGGATGGGGTCTCCAGGGCCCAAAATGGCCAAGGGGAGCCACACAGCCCCCCTTCCTAAAATAAAAAAAAAATGGGTATATGATTGGAAATGTCAAAGGCTGTATTAGTGAGTGAGCAGGTGTATGAGTGGCATTATGGGTGAGCAAGTAGATGTGTGTATAGATCTATGAATTAATGAGTGAGTGTGTGAGTACTGTTATGTCAATGGGTTTGTGAATTGATGTGTGGAAGTGGCAGTGGGTGGATAAAAGATTCTATAGGGGTGTGAGTGGGTGCATCAGAGATGATGTGGATGATATCATCACTGATGTCATCAGTGATATCATTTGAGATGTCATCAGTGATGTCACTGACCATGTCATGAGCGATATAATATTTGAAGTCATAAGCAGTGCATTGTGGGAGCACAAGTCATAGTTAACCCAGCTAACTATAATGGCTGAATTTTTCTGGTTTTGTATGAGTAAAAGCTGACCCTAACTATAACGTTCCTGTAACCTTTGCTTTTTTCAGTGAATATATATATATCCTCAGCAAGATCCCTAGTTTTTCCCCTACTTTCCTTTCCCTACTCTATCCTAGTTTTATTATTGTTGGTCCTGTTGATCTGCTGAAAAACAAGGACAATTACAGAAAATTGCAGAAAAAATGAAATAACAACAAAAGAAGAAAAAAAGGTTCATTTAAGAACTACCCACATTTTCAAACAATAAAGAGCTTTTATTAATAATAACCATTTTTTCTACAATTAACATCAACATACAAGTAAAGATTATATAGAAATGAAAGGTAAGTGAAAGGTGAATGAGATATGTGAAGTACAGTTAGCTAATGTGGCTTATAGTGGAGTGCTGTAGACATAAGTGTTCTTTTGGTGTGTGATGGTGATTGTGGGTTAATGCGTGAAGTCCTGTTCAGTGGAGTATGTTTGTAATGACTCTTATTTAGTGTGACACTCCATTGGCTCAGGGTAGAGAACCGGATTTTATTCAAAGCCTTGAGCTATATGTTTAAGATCAAATCTGGCTCAGCTCCTCAGTACCTGCAAGCTTTGGTCCACCTTTACTTGCCCTCACGCCCTCTTCGGTCGAGTACCCAGGCTAAATTTTCGGTTCCCAGGATCAGACTGTCATGGATGGGTGGCCGATCTTTTGCTTGTCTAGGTCCTTCTTTGTGGAATTCTCTTCCCATGCCACTTCGCAACTAAACTGTTTACGGGAACTTCCGCAAATGTTTGAAAACTTGGCTGTTCAATCAATAATTTTCTGTTTTTCTTTTGTTCTTCTCAGGCTGGCGCCGGGAAACCCTGTTGGGTAGCTGTACGCCCTACAAAATTAATTAAAATAACATAACATGTGAAGTGTTTGTGACTCCAGTTATGTATAAGGAAGTATTGTGTTCCAGTATTTAACACAGCTTATAAGAAGTAGACACATTTAAGTGTAGAAATTTGAAAGTTTGTAACACAATAGAACAATGAGATCAGAATTTACGGTATAAACAGAAATACAAGTTAATCTAAATTTGCTTTTCATTTTTAAGTGTTTCTCAGATATAAGTAACATGATTGTTGCACAACTATGTCATCATTTAGAACCCTTGCAGGTCAAGATGATCATATTGTTGTAGTTATCATGAAACACTGGGGAAAAACAAATCAGTTAGATTGTGAAAACCCCCCACACATGTGCAAATCCAACTGTACACTTATCTATCTCCCCAATCTGATATATGGAAGAAGATAAACTAGAACATTACCTACAGTGAATTTCTTCAAATGTCATCAACCATGCAAGGCCACATAATGAAATATCTATTTAATTATGTAAGTCCAACTCTCTAATACCATTGTTTTTTAAATTATAACAGCAACATTACAACTCAGAATTTCTGATGTAAAAATAACAGGTAATAGACTTGCAAGTTTTTGGCAGCCTGTGTTTATAAGTAAGAGTGGCAACATCAAATTTGCTCCAGCCTGTGTCATTATTTTAAGTAAATGGTATTGTGTCCTGATGTAGTAGTCTGTCTATTATGAAAAATAATAGCAGTAGTAGTAAAACTGCATTCTGAAATATAAATGTGAAAAGCAATAAAGTTAGAAATGCACGTATTGATATTTGTGTGATTCACACTACATATTTCAAACAACAAAATAACATATTTTGTTAAAATTGTTAACTGAAGGGTTGCAACTTCCTTCGACTTACAGTTTGGACAAAAGTTTGGTTTCCCAGACTTAAATATTACATTTTTAAATCGAATACATTTACTATGAAGTATCACTATATAGAAAAATCTTTTAAATTGTGAAACAGTGGAGCTTGAATGTAGGCGAAATATGCATTCATGTTCCAAGAGTAGCTGACACATAAAGAGGTCAGAACTTGATTGAGTTTGATTAGCTATGATTTGTTGAACTGCCATACAGAATTCCTGAGCATCTTGCTGTTGATTTATAGAAAACTGAACAGCACCTGTACAGATATCTACAATATCTCTATTGCCACTTGTAGAGTGACATATTTGGTTGTGTGATGCAATTGTTCATAAAGATTTGTCAAACATTTTCAGAAAGGTTGATGTACATGTACAAAAGCAAATTAACATTGGCATTGCTATAGCAATAACCCCATTGTGATTCTGAAACTGATATCTTGTAATTTTCATATGTTTAAATATTTCTATTTTCTTTTTTGGCTTTTCTTACTCTTGTTAGTAAAATGTATATTATACCTTTAAATGACTGGAAATGTAAGTATTCCTACATAATATATTTATATGGCACTTAACCTAGATGTGTATGTCATATTGACAATACTATTTATGAAGAAGGGGGACACTAGGAGCTAGTTAGAGGTCCAGTGACCCGTGCTCCCGAAAGTAGACTTATACCAAAAGGGAGTCACTGTTCCTTATAGGAGAAAGAGGTGGAAGTAAGGAGTACTCTAGTCGTGTGCTACTCTATCTGTGGAGGACAGTTTGTCCTCCTCTTGTTGCCCTCACACACCCCATACGGCTTCATCAAAATATCTCCGATAAAGAGCCCCTTCGGGGGACCCGTAGGGCATCGCAGCACCGGCCCGATGAGGAGCAAAGCCCAATGATGAAGCATGACATCCTTCGGGTGTGTGAGGGCAACAAGAGGAGGACAAACTAGACTAGAGTACTCCCTACTTCCACCTCTTTCTCCTATAAGGAACAGTGACTCCCTTTTGGTATATGTCATATTGACCTCATATTTCAGTTGTAAATTGATATTATATTTTGAGAAATCTCAGTAAATATTTCAGCATATATAAAACCTTAATTTTCTTGCTTTCACAGTTATCTAACCTTTTAATATAAATCTGGGAAATACATTTGTTCTAATTTATAATCAACACCCCATGAGATTTCAATATATGTAAAAGGGAATACCTACAATTATCGTGTTAACTTCATCTCCAAAACACATTTACCTGTTAATCGAATAGAAACCAAAAAGCAATAGAAACCCAAAAAACATGTACATTGTGTATGTGAGAAATATATACTGAAACATGTTGTCGTATGATTATTCTTCATATAATGTGAGATAACTCTCTCACATAAAATAGCAATCGTTTGTCCAACAAAAATAATATCCAATCATAAATTATAACAGTTTTTCAAAAAGGGTATATCTACAATTATCATGTTGACTCCATCTCCAAAAAGCATTTACCTGTTACTCTAATAGAAACCAAAAAAAACAATAGAAACATAAAAAAACGTGTACATTGTGTATGTGAGAAATATATACTGAAACATGTTATCACATGATTATATTTCATATAATGTGAGATAACTCACATAAAATAGAAATCATTTATCCAACAAAAATAATATCCAATCATAAATTATAACAGCTTTTCTCAAAGTAGCATCACAGCTACATATTCTTGTCTCCTATGTCCATGGGCAGTGTTCGTTATTCCTCTTCCTAAAGGGGATTGTCTTTCTCCATGAGCTGGTGAAAGGCAGGCACCTCAAATATTTATGGGAGGATGGGTCGCTTTTTAAGGGGGTTGGGAGCAGATGTGTTGGTTTAGGAGGGAGTAGTGAGGGTAAATGTGGTGGGTGTAGTGGGTTTTTGGGAGATAGAAGATGGTCGGATGGGTGTTGTGCTTGTGAAAGGGAGTTTGTGCTGTTGTGGGTGTGAGTGGGTGTCTTTTGTGGTACGACCCTGAATGGTTGTTGTTTTGAATGTGTGCTTGAGTGTGCATTTTTGTGTGGGTGAGGATGTGGGTTTTGGTGTTTGTTTGGGTTTAGGCGATGGTTTGGATGAGGGTGATGGTTTGGTGATGTGGGTTTGGGTGAGGTTGTGGATTTGAGTGAGATTGTGGGTTTGGGCACTTGTTTGGGTTTAGTAAAAAGTTTGGTTGACAGTGTTTGTTTTGTTTTCCGTGATGGTTTGGGTGAGAATGATGGTTTGGGTGATGGTGATGGTTGGTTGAGGGTGTGTGTTTGTATGTGGTTGTGGGTGAGGGTATTGGTGTAACTTTGTGTTGGGCTCCAAGTCTGTCTGTCTATGTGTATGGTGTCTGTAGGTGAAAGTCTGATTCTAGTGATGATTAAAGGTTGCATGGGGTATCTGAGTCTCTAGGTGTGTTGGATGTGTCTAGGATGGTGATTTTGGTACTTGTGTGAGTGTCTGATTATCTAGGTATGTGTTTGTGTGTGTGTGTGTGTTTTTTTGTGGATGCTTCTCTGTGTATGTCTGTGTGTTTGTGTTTTTCTGTCTGCTTGTCTGTGGGTGTGTATGTGTTTCTGGGTCTAGGGTTAGACTTGTTTGGACAGAGGTGCTTGGTAGTTGAATGATAGTTGGAGGATGGGATTGAGAAGAGGATGGGTCCAGAGAGAAAAGGGCAGGTGGTGGTGAGTGGGAGTTAGTGATGTCTGTGTGGGCTCTGATATGGGACATGCCTCTCTGTATTGCACAAATCACTGTGTATGCCATCCTGGAAATCCAATAACGGGGTAATTTGAATACTTATCTCCAGGATGGCACTCAGCAATGTAGTCTGCTCTACAGAGAGGCTTCCTAACAAATTAAGAGCCTTCTTAAAAATTACTGCTGGGTGTATGAGGGCATGAGCTAAGGTGCCTGAGACAAACAAGACTCCAGTCTTTTTAGGATCTTGATGTTGGCCTACATAGGGTGGAGCAGGAGGTATGGTTCTAATGTTGCTGGTGGTGTAGGATATAGGAAGTCTAATAGTTGGTATATTGTCCATGACCATTTGGGGCTGGTCAGATGTGGTGGCCTAGGAATCAGACAATGTCATTGCCTCGTTTTCAGCCCCATCAACCTCTGTGCCACTTGGTCTTTCGATGTCGATTTCACCACCTTCTGACTCCCAGAAAAAGTCCTGCTCCCCCACCGTCTTGGCCAATGTCTACTTCGCTAGCTTGGAGGATGCTCATAATAGAAAGAGAAAAGTTTTTACCTACATATCCAGTCTTTTTACTGTATTTATTAGTCATTTTGGGCAATTTCTAAAAAACGTAATGCTGTTGTACAATGATACGTTTCTCCTCATCAGTCTGTTTCATATTTTTAGGAACATTTATGACTCTGCTTTTGAACAAAATGCACTTGCAATATGGTGATGGAATACCTTGATTGTTTGTGGTGGAGTACCCATACACAATAATAGAAATCATGCCCTAAATACAAGTTTGAGGTAGTATTTGAAATATTTGATTGCAACTTATTTTTGTAGGTAAATAAATAAACAGAATTTTGGGGCGTGGCTAACCGCCATATATGGCGGCTGCTTGATCGCTGGGCTCCCGGCCTGGGGTCCCTATCGGTGCCTTACACCCGGCACCGGACGGCACCCATTTCCTCACAGAGTGCTGGTGGGGAGCGGTGGAGACACTGCCATTAAATTGCCGTGCTGGATTCCCGCAACTAGCCAGGAGGGACCAGACACGACGGAGGTGCGCAGCTATATGATACGGGGCAAGATGGCGGCTCCCATTCTTCACCACTAACGCATAATCGACTGTTCAGTGTGCCGAAGGTATTTGCATCGCCCGGTGGCTACCCCCAAAGATCCAGCGACGGAGGAATGGGGAATGTCTCCCTACCCGACCGCCTGTAATTCACAGAGGTATGACTTGGGCCGTGCGGCGGATCGTGATCCTGCAGGCAGCGACCCCCCCTGAGAGTCCAGCCGAGGGAGGGCATGCGGTGTTGCGTCCGCGGAACGGCAGCCAGCCTACCTCCATGATCCTGAATGCCAGCAGCTGTGCGCTGCTCCGCCCCGACAACCTGGCCCGGGGACGGTGATGCGGGCGCGGCTCGTCCCATGACCTCAACAGCTGGGTCCTCTTCCTGGAACTTGTCTCGCTCCCTGCTGCGGCCCGTGAAGGAACCGAACAGAGCGGCTGAATTTTGTGAGTACTGCTGCTGCGGGGGGCAATCTGGGATATGCGGTAGGCGGGGCCCCTCCCGCAAAAAGACTGGACTTACCCTGCCCAGGGGGGAATGAGTACTACATGAAGGATTGGACCGGCGGACTCAGGGAGGCCCTCCTGTTGTGCACTGTGGTTGATTACCAGGCAGGAGCCTGCTGCGGTGTGCACATTTGAGGATCTTGGCACTGTGGCCATACCTGATCTGACCGATGCCAGACACACGCTTGGATATTAGCGGACAGACATGCCCCCACTGAGTGGCGGTTTGGACCTGGGCTGACCGGTGGGTGCCCGGCAGGATGGACACTGTGCTGCGTGATGTTTGCTTGGAATTGGAACTGTCTGGTGCGCTGGCACTTCTCTGGGGCTGTTAAAGTATATGTGATCATAGTCAAGACCCCCTACACTGATATCTGATCAGCAACCTCTCTCCTGACTGGCACTCCACCGGTAATCTACTGACGTACCCGGCGCTGGTGGGTTGCGGCCGAGGGTGGTCTGTGTTACATGGCAGTGTACTCCCGGTGCTTGACTAGCGAGATCTGATCCTGCACTCACCTGGCCATACCACCACTTGTTCTGTGCAGCGGCCTCCAACAGTGTGACTGACACTCCCGAAGGGTTCATACGTTGGACACCCATATTTATAACTCTCGCTCTGGGGGACTCGGAGTACTAGCTTCTCAAGAGCAAACAAGTGACTTTGTGACCTCGCAGCTGCGCAGCCTATCACTACCTGGAGATCCTTACCTTACAATTATATTGTTGACCCCGCCGAGTCACTTGAGACGAGAAGGGGCGAACGAAGGGCAAAAATCAGGATGTGGAGAATTCTAGCCCTGCCTCAACTGCCACTTCTACGGAAATGGTACAGCCCACGGCGGGGGATGCCCCTCAGGATAAGTTGGGCTTAATCCTGCAGGAAATTCGCCAATCTCAGGCGCTGATGGAACAACAACTGGGGGCACTGATGGCGGATGTCGCCCTCATCCGTGATGATCACAAGAAGCTAGCTGAAAAGGTCACTGCCAACAGGCCGGAGGTGCGGGATATTCTCCCTAAACAGAAAGAACACTCAACTGCGCTGGAGTGGATGCAACACCAGATAGTGCAACTTCAGGAGAGGGTTGAAGATGCAGAGGGCAGATCACGTCGCAATAACGTGCGCATTATTAGATTGCCGGAGAATGTGGAGGGCCAATACGCTACGTTATACATAGAGACTTGGCTTAAGTCTATTGTACCACCGGGACGCCTGTCTGACACCTTTTGTATTGAAAGAGTGCACAGGGTCCCTGCACGCCGTTGAGTTCAGGGCATGCCGCCCCGACCTGTGGTAGCCCGGCTGCTCAATTATAGGGACCGTGATGAGATACTACAGTCTGCCAGAGAGAAAGCTCTGATCATGAAAGACAATGCTCGTATCTCCCTGTTTCCTGATTATACTCTTTACGTACAAAAGCAGAGAGCGCAATATCAGGGGATCAAACAACACTTACAGGCCATTAATGTTAAGCATGCACTCTTGTATCCAGCCAAACTCAAAATAATACAAGACCAAAAAAGTCATTTCTTTGACACCCCGATGGAGACGTGGGAGTGGATCGAACACACCTTCCCGGATTTGCCCATCGACTCGTCGCACCGACAATCAGAAGAGTCACAACCTCGGAAGCGACAATCATAGCGTCGACGTGTTAAACCTAAGCGATACAAGGAGGAGGTGGCTCCGACGCCGGCACAAGTCCTAGAGTAACAGAGGAGGGCCGTCCTCTCTGCTATCACTTTCAGAGACTCAAGGACAATCACAGATGATGAATCGTCCACGGGAGATGCGGCTCAATCGGAGCCGGAACATAGTCCACCCCTATTCTCATCACTGTCCTCACACACAGAGAGTACGCTCTGCAATTAACAGTGCCGCGGACTGATCCCTTCGGACTATGCCGATTCATCGTGATATAGTGGACTCCCGTTGCTGCACTTTGTAAGTGACTGTGGTGCCACCGGTTGGGACGATGTGGGGTCCCCTTGATGTGAAGGTAGGATAATTCCGTGGACACTTTATGTACTCCATTTATATCAGGTTTATACATGGGAACCTCCCTAGATTGAGACGGGTGCCAGTGCTGTGTGCTTCTCCTGTTCTTATTGCAACTGTAATACTATTGTGTGGCACACTGGTCGGGGCCCCGGGGCCGGGGGGAGGTGGTACCCCCTCTCTAGTTGGCTTTGGTGCGACGAGCACAGCGCAGTGCTAACAACTGCCAAAGTACTTTTGTAGCCATGTCCCCCATTGCAACAGCAAATGTTAAATGTTTCTATTTTTCGGTGTGATGTTATTATAGTTTGGTCGAACCCAGTTTCGTAGTTGGACCATGTATTGGGGTGTTTGATCAGAGTGCTGACGGGCCGATCCCCCTAGCAGTTATCCCCCCCTTTTTTTTTCTCATTGTCCTATTTTGATGTACACTAATGGCTAACCCGAGTAAGACAGAATCATACACTTGCATTACATGGAACATCAGGGGGATGGGTTCACCCCATAAACGCCATAGAGTACACGCCCAATTGATCCGGTGGAAGGCACAGATAGCTTTCCTGCAGGAGACACATCTCACTGCTCAGGAGGCCACTAAATTACAACGTAAGTGGAGGGGGCAACTGTATGCCACGACCTACTCTGCTTTCGCCGTGGGACCGCTATTTGGTTGAGATCCGGGGTCCCGTTCGAGGTGCAGGACCAACGTATAGATAAAGAGGGTAGATTTGTTTTGCTTCGGGGTAATCTAGATGGGAGTCCAATAGTTCTGGGTAGCCTGTATGCACCTAATTCCGATCACGAAGTATTCTATGCCCGGGTTAATGCGGCGTTGGCCGACTGGTCTGGTGTTGTGTGGGTTCTCGGAGGAGACTTGAATGCGGTGGCGGATATAACCTTGGATAGATTCCACCCCCCTCTGGCTGGGGCACATACGTTATGCTACTCGAAAACATTGCTTAACTGGGCGCAGGGGTGGAACCTGGTAGATATCTGGCGCAAACATAACGAAGGTATGAGAGAGTACTCATTTTACTTGACCACCCATGACCTTCAAACACGGATTGATTATATCTTCTGTAGCCTGTCGCTCGTTACCCAGACTACCCGAGCGGCCTTTGTGGGCAAAACAATATCCGACCATAGTGCATTAGAGATCACACTTTCCTGGGGTCGGGTCCCAACACCAGTACCTTCATGGCGCTTTAACCCTGGTCACTTAGAGGATGGAGTCTATCATGCAACACTAGAATGCGCCATAACCCATTACTTTGCTGAAAACGCTGGCACTTCATCCTCGACGGGTCTGGAATGGGAAGCGTTTAAAGTGGTAATCAGAGGTACAGCTATTAGCACTTCTACTGGATCTCAGCAACAGGTCCACCGAGACTTACACAACACTGAAGATAGACTCCACACACTCGAAACCAGGGCATCTCGGGACACCTCGGCTAAACCAGATCTCCAGGAAGCATTAAATATGCGGAATTGCTAGATCAATTGCGTATCATTGATCACCGTACATATCTACATAAAACACACGCAGAAATGGATAGACCAGGTACCCTATTAGCGCGGATCCTGAGGAATGCCATCCCCCCCACTCCCATAACTGCGATTTGGACACCCCAACATACTAAAGCCGTTACACAAACGGACATTAATGTAGCCTTTCATGAATATTATAAAGCATTATACACTGCCCCACCACAGATTGATCACTCAGAGATTGCCACATTCCTGGACTCCATAGAGTTGCCACAGGTATCTGACAAGAACAGAAGAATGTTAGCTGCCCCTACAACAATATCGGAGATAAAAGCGGCAATTAGGGGCCTTCCCAAGAACAAAACTCTGGGGTTAGATGGCTTACCTGTGGAGTTTTATTCGACTTACATACAACAACTGACCCCACAACTGCATAAGTTATACATGGAGACTTTCAAGACTGGCACACTTCCCCCCTCCACAACACAAGCATTAATCACTTCGCTCCCTAAACCCGGGAGGGATCACTCACTGCTAGCTTCATACCGCCCTCTCTCGTTGCTGAGCACGGAGTTCAAGATTCTGAGTAAAATCCTAGCTAACCGCCTACAACCTTTAATACCAAGACTGGTGCATATTGACCAGTGCAGCTTTGTCCCCGGGCGCAGCACATCCTTGAATATACGCAAATTGTGCAGTGTTATGTTCTCCTGCACGGAGGAGGCCCCCGAAGCAGGATGCATAGCGCTGGATCTTACTCAAGCATTTGATATGCTGTGTTGGGATTATATGCTAACTGCCCTACTGAAATTCGGGATCCCCCAGGATTATGTCCGCTGGATACAATTACTATATCACCTCCCCACTGCACGGGTGCGCACAGGAGTATACATTTCAGAACCATATCAAATACAACGAGGTACTAGACAAAGCTGTCCCCTCTCGCCCATCCTGTTTGCTCTAGCTCTCGAATGACTGGCCCATAAACTCCGAGCATCTTCCAGGGAATGGGCGATGGACATTAATAATACCCATCATGCCCTATCTCTTTACGCAGACGATATCATTTTATACTCTAGGAATTTGCGGAACAATTTGGTCCCAGTAGCGGGCTTGTTTATACAATTCGAACGTATAGCTGGCTTAGCAATTAATTACAAAAAATCTCAAGCCTTCCCCTTCGGCTCTAATACAGTTGACCAGACTATCCCATTTGGACACCGCGTGATACCTATTGCTCATAACACCTTAAAATATCTAAGGATACAGGTGTATAGAACTAGAACAGATCTAATCGAAGGCAACTTACATAAAGCTATCTGGTCCTTGAGGGCACAAATTGCGTTCTGGACCTCACTCCCTCTATCGGTAGCGGGACGACTGGCAATATCTAAAATGGTCATGCTCCCGCGACTTCTGTATTATTTTGTTAATTTCCCAGTGGTTGTTCCTAGGGCTGTGTTCACAACCCTGAACTCACTCTTGATCTCCTTAATCTGGGGCTCCGGCCGAAGACGCCTGAGCCTAGCCAAGCTATTACTTCCATCTGACGCTGGGGGAATGGGTGCTCCTGACTTCTATGCCTATTGCTTAGCCTCACAGCTGCAATGGCTCTCATACTGGATTGCTGGCTGTAACCTACAGGAAATAGCATATTTGGAGCGAATGCTAGCTCAGGGTACTCTACACAGACTGCTCTCTCCGAGCGGCACATTACCTCACACTGCTGGCACTCTCCTCAGGACTGCTATAACTTATTGGAAACAGGCATTAAAATACACAAATACCCTCCCCGCATATGCACCGAATATTCCCTTACTAGGCATTCCGACCACTTCAGAAACACTTACCACTCGTAGGCTGGACCCATGGACGCAGGCTGGAGTGACAACTATAGGGGACCTATTTGGTGATAAAATGCTACTTACACACACTGACTTTATCAATGAGAGGGGTGTTACAGATTCACTGTTTCTGACTTATGCGAGCCTGACGCTGTACGTCAAAAAAAATTGGGCACCCCATGGGGCAGAACCCGACACCTATGAGGTGGTTCACCTTATGTACCTAATGGAAACTGGTGGCCACCTAACGAGATGGTTCTACAGGGGCATACGGGCTCCCCGCCCTACCCCTCTCACCGCAACACGCACCAGATGGGAACAGGATATCGACAGGCCATTTTCTGATAAGGAATGGGCAATGGTATTAGAATACCCCAAACGAACCTCCCGTAACTCCCGCTTTAAGTTTATTCAATACATGATTACACAACGAGCGTACCTGACCCCCCATCGTCTGCATGCCATGTTTCCTACTCTCCTACCACATTGTCCTAGATGCCCTGAGCAAGACGCTAATTTACTACATATGCTGTGGGACTGTCCTACCTTGGCATCATACTGGGGGGAGTAATCACTATTTTACAGGAAGTGGTGGGAAATATGGGATGGTCTAAAGTAGAAACGAGTATATTAGGTCTTTACAAAAGACGTAAAGAACTCAAAGTACAAACCAGGTTTGCGGACCTAGCTTTACTCCATGCTAAAAGATGTATCACTAGGAGGTGGAAATCTCCGAGACCCCCACAATACTTAGTTGGAAAGATGAAGTCGAGAAATGGGGATTGGTGGAGAGTGTGGCGCTCCGCAGGGAAGAGAAAAAAGGTCTACGGAAGGAACCTATTGCCATGAGCTGGGATCAACTGATGGAAACATTTAAGTCATTTGATATTCTGACGCTATAGATATTGTACTCAGGGATTACTTATTTTGCTATTTAATTTACACGTACGTGTAAATAAGTTATCTAGGTTAGATTTGCACTCGATTGGTGTGCTTATTTTTAGGCACTAGGCCACTGCTTAACTGCACTGGTAACGATGCGGGGAGACATTGGCCCGTCAGCAGGGGTGGGGGGAGGGGAGTTCATAAATTGTATTTTACTGTCTAATTATTTATTCAGGCACTAAGGTACTCACTACACAAAACGAGACGGAGAGAAAACCTGTAAAGGAGATGCTGACTTAACTGCGTACCCGCGTAGGTGGGATTACGTTTGTATTGCACTAATGCGAAATGCTATACATCCTCTTATGTGCCGTTTCATACTATATCTATGTATGGTCATATTTCACTGCAAATTACATTTGAATACCTTTTTTACCTGTACCGTAACTGAATAACATGAATAAAGTTTGTTTAAAAAAATAAATAAATAAACAGAATTTTTAGTGCTATCATTATTGTAATACATGTGTTGGTAACACATATGCTAGTCACTAAAAAATAGGAGGCCACTTACTATTTGCCATTCATTTATCACATCCACATTTATCTATAGACACACCTTGTTTGTGTATCAGTCCACATACCATACAATATCATACAAATTCTTCATACGTCATAATGATAAGGAAATGGTAATATACATTGACTAATTTAATGTATTATTTGTAGATAAAATGTACAAAAGACCAGCAACCTAAGTTCAATATCATGTATGCTGCATCTGACCTTCTCTGCAAATCTCATTGCCTTCACTGGATTTTGCAACTCTGTGCACATTACCACTGCTAACCAGTGGGAAAGGGCTTGTGTTCTCTCCATAAGACAGGATAAATTTGGCCTGCGCCTGATTGGCACATTTATTGTACTACATGTACCCATGGCCTGTAAAATAAATGCGACTGGGCAGTATCACTCATTGAGCCACCCACTAAAGTAGCACTGTAATAAACGTTGACCTGGCAAAACAAATCCTTTTTCCAGGCCTAAGCCTTCCTTTATATTATAAATCACCCCTAACGTAGGCCCTCAAGGCACATAGGGCAGTGTGCTTTGAAAATAAAAAAATTAGGACATGTGTAGTTTGGATTTATATTTTTATCCATAACCTCTTATGCTGTTGCACATGTGATATGAACTAGAACAGGATTCAATAAACTTAACAGCTATAGATTTCTAAACAAGGTGGAAAGCAAGGACGAAAACCTGGAACATAACGTAATAAATATTATGGCATGTCAGCGAAGTACAAATGAATATTGGTTCCAGAGACATTGAGAACTAAGGGGCATATTAGCAAGGAATAGCGATATTTATCACTAAACGCGCTTAGCGCGAATCCTGTTAACGCCGCCTATCGCTGGAAAAATATCGCTGAGATAACACCCTATTAGTAAGGTTTATCTCCATAGCGATAATATTTCCAGCGATAGCGGCAAAATGCGAGAATATTGCTGGAAAACCAGCGATATTCTTGCATTAACGCTAAGGTGGATTCAGCATTAGAATCCACCTCCTATACCTTAAACACCGACAACAACAACGCACACAACAGCAAGGAGCTTTTCAACATCGTGAAGGAACTCTCCAACCTCAGCTCCAACACCAACGACATCCCGCCGTCGCAACCCCTGTGCGATTCCCTCGCCACCTTCTTCCACCGCAAGATCGCCGACATCCACGACAGCTTCAACACCCAGACAGCCCCAACTAAGATCGATGCACCAGACCCACCACACACCATCGACCACGACCCCCTGCCAGCCTGGGCCAGCGTGAACATCGAGGACACCATCAAGACCATGAGCACAATACACTCCGGCTCCCCGTCAGACCCTTTCCCGCACCACATCTTCAACAAAGCCAGCAGCTCCATCGCACCCCACCTGTGCAACGTCATCAATCTCTCCTTCGAGACCGCAACCTTCCCAGAGAGCTGGAAACACGCAGAGATCAACGCCCTACTCAAAAAACCCAAGGCGGACCCGAGAGACCTCAAGAACTTCCGGCCCATCTCCCTACTTCCGTTCCCAGCCAAGGTCATCGAGAAGATCGTCAACAAACAGCTAACCCGATACCTCGAAGAAAACAGCATCCTGGACCCATCCCAATCGGGGTTCCGCAGCAACCACAGCACTGAGACTGCCCTCATCGCCGCCACCGACGACATCAGGATCCTGCTGGACAACGGTGAGACCGCAGCCCTCATCCTGCTGGACCTCTCCGCCGCCTTCGACACTGTCTGCCACCGCACTCTACGCGCACGCCTCCACGACGCAGGGATCCAAGACAAGGCCCTGGAATGGGCCACCTCCTTCCTCGCCGGCAGAACCCAGAGAGTCCGCCTCCCACCATTCCGATCCGAAGCCTCCGAGATCATCTGCGGCGTACCCCAGGGATCATCCCTCAGCCCAACACTGTTCAACATCTACATGGCCCCGCTCGCACGCATCGCCAGACAGCACGACCTCAACATAATCTCCTACGCCGATGACACTCAACTGATCCTCTCCCTCACCAAGGACCCCTCGCCGCCAAATCCAACCTCCATGAAGGAATGAAGGCCGTCGCCGATTGGATGAAGATCAGCCGACTAAAACTGAACACGGAGAAGACAGAGGTCCTCATCCTCGGCTCCAACCCCTCAGCCTGGGACGACTCCTGGTGGCCAACGACGCTGGGAGCAGCCCCGACACCCACCGACCACGCACGCAACCTGGGAGTCATCCTCGACTCAACGCTCTCCATGGCCAAGCAAGTCAACGCAGTCTCATCCTCCTGCTTCAACACCCTCCGCATGCTTCGCAAGATCTACAGGTGGATCCCGACAGACACAAGAAGAACAGTCACCCAGGCCCTCGTCAGTAGCAGACTTGACTATGGGAACGCCCTCTACGTGGGAGCCCGGCCAAGCTCATCAAGCGACTGCAACGCATACAAAACGCCTCCGCACGCCTGATCCTCGATGTACCACGCCACAGCCACATCACCCCCACCTGAGGAACCTGCACTGGCTCCCCGTCGACAGGAGAATCTCCTTCAAACTCCTCATCCACGCACACAAGGCACTCCACAAGACTGGCCCAGCCTACCTCAACAGACGACTCCTCTTCTACGTCCCCAACCGCCAACTCCGCTCCGCCCGACCTCTCCCTCGCCACCGTCCCTCGCATTCAAAGAACTACCACCGGTGGCAGATCCTTCTCCCACCTCGCCGCCAAGACCTGGAACACCCTTCCACTAAGCCTACGACAGACCCAAGACCTGCTGACCTTCAGGAGGCTACTCAAGACCTGGTTGTTCGACCAGTAGCAGCACCCCCCCCCTTTTTTTCCCTAGCGCCTTGAGACCCTCGCGGGTAAGTAGTGCGCTTTACAAATTCTGTGATTGATTGATTGATTGATTGATTGATTGAAACAGGTAAGTCATAGTCAGTAGCAGGTGTTAAAATCTAGCGATAAACGCGCTTAGCGCGATTTATTTTATCGCTTCGCCTGCCTTGATAATAGGGGTTAGTGGTGTTAGCGACTGTTTACAGTCGCTTTTAGTGGGGAACGCCTGCCTTGTATGTCATTAGCGATAAATATCGCTGACATGCAAGGCGATGTAATTCCCGGCCTCTAACGCCTGAAAGCTGTCTCTAACGCCTGTTAGCGACAGCTTGCTAATAGGGCGTTAAAATTATCGCCGATTTAGCAGCAAAACGTGCCGCTAAATCGGCGATAATGCCCTTGATAATATGCCCCTTAGATGTATGTTGAGGAATTTGGGGACCACCTACTTGGTTTCTTACTTTGAGCTGACAGAATACCTATGGGATGATTTAAACACTTTCCTACTTGAAGCTAACAATAATATAACAGATATTGCATTTAATACACATGGGGGCATATTCACAAGAACATGTGATAACCACTGCAAGTGCAGCCTAACGCAACTCTGCATATCGTAGTCCATCGCGGGAAAATAACTCTGTGTTAACGTGGTATTCCCAACACGGCGGCACCATGCGATAGACACACGAGAACGCGACAAACGAACGCGTTAAAAGCAACGCGACGCCGCTAAAACACAAAAATAGTAGCAATGACGCCAATAGCAATACAAAAATCTGCGAAAAGCAGCCACAGGCCTGCAATTCCCACGCATCATGCGGGAAAATGCACTATAAAAATAGAAAAAGAAAAAAGACAAACAACAGCGAAGCACAATGGAGGCACCCGGAGCAAGCACAGAGGCAACCAGAACCCCACAAGCCCCACGGAGGACCAGCAGGGACCTCGGGTCAGGGAAGTGCAAGGACAAGAAGAGTCGGAAGAAGCGGTTCAGTCCGCAGGAAAACAGGATCCTGATAACGGAGGTGATAGAACACCATCAACTACTGTTCGTCACCTCCACCGTGTCACTGGCAACTAAAAATGGAATATGGCAGACCATCGTGGACAAGGTGAATGCAGCCGGAGTGCTGAAGAGGACAATGGACGAGGTCAAGAGGCGCTGGAATGATGTGAAGCACAAAACCAAGCTGAAACTCGCAAACAACCTGAAGGCAGCAAAGCAGACTGGAGGTGGGAGTCCAGCGACACAGGAGGAGCTGGACGAGATGGAGGAAATGGTCTCCACAGTCATCAGTGGGGTGACGGTGGCAGGAGTGGGTGGACCGGACACTGCTCAACATGAACGGACACAACAGCAACAGGGTGAGTAACCATCAGGGACTGGGGGGACGGGGGGAGATGGGCACAATGGCACACATGCACAAGTAAGCACAGCACATCTGCATACAAACCATGCCCCAGCCCCCAAACTCCCACCAAGAGACCAATGCACACAGGTATGCAACATCTCAGCACCACATAAGCACAGAAGCCAGAGGCACACCCCATTTAAGGGATAAGGGGCAGCGAAATCAGACCAGCAGGGGTGACTCCCCCAAAATGCAGCACACACACATTACATGCAGAGCACATCAACATTGACAATGATGTGGTACAAACCGCAACGCGTCCACAACAGAACAGAGGACACAACTGCTGCCGCATGTGCGTAGAAACTGGCCAATCACATTTGGCACTGCATGGAAATGTGAGTTGACAATGTACAAGTACAAACACACATCCGTGATGTAGTCGGAATGTCCACTGTCCTGCATCAAATAGGCAGCCCCCCCAAACAGTCACAATGTACACTGTCATACAGTCTGAATGTGAACCTGTACAATGCGTCAACATACATGTGAACATGATGTTAAACTGCATCTCCACTCCACATTGCAGGGGGAAATCCAACACCTCCTGCAGTGCAGTCCGAACCTCTCTTCTCTGATGACAAAGAGGACCACCACACCTTCTACTCCGACGCCCTCCAACAGCTTGTGGAGAGCCTACGCAGCCCACTACCAGGAGCAGGGCAGCCCAGCTGCCATGAGGAGAACCCACCCCCTGCACAGTACACACAGCAGGCAGCACCCACCACCACGGCTGCCTCCCAGGACCCCCACGACGAACACATGGCCTTCCAACGCTGTGTGTTGGGGTGCCAGGAGAAGCTGGCTGAACAGGTGCAGGTGGGCTTCGACCGCATGGCAGCCAAACTAGACGCCATACGTGGGTGTCTAAGTCCCATCAGAGACCACTCACAGTCCCTAACAGACACCCATAGTCCGCTCCATGCTCTCCAACGAACCATGGCTGACATCGCTAGAGTCCTGACTCTGCGACAGGAACGACTGTCAAGTCAGAGTGCCTCCAGCGAGCTCGCCCGGGAGTTGGGACACATGCGGAGGATCATGGAGAACATGGAGCGGATGCAGGTGGAAAGAGCAGCTGCCACGGCTGCACACCAGCGAGATCTAGCTGGGTCCCTCCATGCCATTAAGACCCACCTCATGGCTTTGCTGCCACAAGGCCTTGCGCTGATGCATGCTGCTGCTACCACCACATCCACATCTCCGGCCCCTGATGTGTCAGTGCCACACAGTGCTGGAGACATAACACCACCACCCACATGTGAGGGACAGGCAACAGCAGCGGACGAAGATGCGGATGAATCTGCCTTCGTGGTCAGAAGGACGCAGTAGCATACATCTCCGCCATGTGCCCTTTTTCTGCTTGGTTCTGCCCTCTGCATCATCACCTTCCACTGTCCCCCGATGCACTCTGTGACACTCACCTCGGACCCCGACATGAACTGCCATATTCTGTTTGCTCACCAATGACACAGCTATCAGACTGCGGACTGAACTCCTCCTCTCCTGATGTACCGGTCACTCCCTGAAGGACTCTGGCTGGCCCTACATGGGCCGACAATGTGAAGTGGTGTTGGCATGGCCCTGTACTGCTCCAGCTGCAACACTCCCTTGAATGTGCAATAAACATTCATATTCACACTGATGTGTCATGTCTATGATCTTTCAAGTGTGGAAGTATGGATGAATGTAGGGTCAGTGATTCCCACTTACGTCCATGTTGCCCATGTTGTGGGACTTTTGTCACTGGGTGGCACATTTCCGTTGCGGGCAGGGGGTTGCCGACACTTCAACAGAGACACATCCATTAGTCACTTCCTTGTCCAGCCCAGGATGGAACCATGCCCAGAGCCCCGGGGTCATTGTGCACACCCTTACGCTGGACTGGCATATGCCAGGGCAGCCCACTCCGCTTACGCACACAGGGGGGACGACAACGCTACATGTCCCAGCTCTGCACTGCAGGGATCTGCAGCTCACAGGTCTAGTTGTCAGCATGCCACAGCCACTGCCTCATGGCTGGTGTACACCCACACCACACCCATCCAGCACAGGCATCACAGGACATGTGGCCCTGCCAATAAAAAGGGCCTGGCGCACGTGCTGGACGCCATTTCAACTCTACAACTGGGTGTCTCTGTGTAGTTCCCATCGATGCATGCGGGCCTAGTGCCCTGCCACCTCACATTGCCCACCACCGGGGGTGACATGACGGCGCACGCACAACGGGACTCAATCATTAAGGGTCCATGGCTAGGGGGGCACAGACTTGGTGGCCC
Source organism: Calotriton arnoldi (assembly GCA_963921515.1). Taxonomy (NCBI): domain Eukaryota; kingdom Metazoa; phylum Chordata; class Amphibia; order Caudata; family Salamandridae; genus Calotriton; species Calotriton arnoldi. The sequence goes on from CAWUFW010005439.1 coordinate 404,148, forward strand.
TGGATACACTGCGGCAGGCACAGGCACCCCGCCACGGGACGGTGTCTTGCGGTGCAGTGAGATAGGGGCACCTGAAATGCTGAGCGGGTGTGCAGCCTGCGATGATGCGCCATCCTGGCAGTCCGGACTGGCATGGGTTTGTGTGAGACCTGCTTGCCCGCAGTGTGGGCCTGAGCAAGGGCAGGGCGGGCCTCCTGCCATGTGGCGTTACGTTGCAGTTCACAGAGTTAGTGGCACCTCAAGCGCTGAGCGGATGTGCAGCCTGCGATTATGCCGTGTCCACAGATGTGGTCTCTGCCATTGCGATATCAAGACCCAGCAACATGTGTGTGACCTGGTGGCCCACGGCGCGGGGCTGCATGATGTGGAGGGTGCCATGGTCGCGGGCCCCGGGCTTGGAGATCCCTCCGGAATGTGGTGGGCCCTCTTGGAGACACACCTATGACGGAAGGTGAGCAGTGAGGCCTGGTTGCGCAGGGGCAGGCATTCACCGCTGGGTGGCAGGAGGGGCTGGGGTGCAGCAGCCTGTGTGCGCAGGGGGCGGGCAAGCGATGGTGGCGTGTGCAACTGTATGGGCTCTGACATTCATGTCTCTGGAAACTGTTTCAGATGAGGGACCTGGGGGACTGCTGTGAATCCGGGCACGTGGTTGGAGTCACACCGGTGGCAGCAGGTGAGCAGTGGGGCATAGGTCCGCAGTGTCGGCACTCTCTCTCCCTCTCTTCTCTCTCCCTCTCTCACTCTCCCTCCCTCTCTCTCCCTCTCTCTCTCCCTCTCTCTGTCTCTCCCTCCCTCCCTCTCTCCCTCTCTCTCCCTCTATCTCCCTCTCTCTTTCTCTCTCTCTCTCTTTCTCCCTCCCTCTCTCCCTCTCTCGCCCTCTCTCCCTCTCTCTTTCTCTCTCCCTCTCTCTTTCGCTCTCTCTCTCTGTGATTTGATGTGCGCATGGCACTCTTTCTTATACAGATTTCTGTTTTGCAGGCTGTGACTTGCAGGATGTCGTGGGACGACCCGCCATGCCTCTTCTGATTTTCTGTTTTTGTTGTGTTCAGTAATAAATGTGTTATTTGGATGTTATGATATGGATGTATGATTTCCCTCTTTTCCGACCACACATGTATGTTGAGTGTTGTGATTGTGCGACTTTAGGCGATTTGTTTGGTTCATGGTTTCGTGGAGTTGATGTGCAATATCTTTGTCCTGGGGGAGGGGGATGTGGGGGGGTGCCCGGGGTAGGGCCCGTAGGGGGGGTGGTGGGGTCCTGGGGGGTGGTGGCGGTGGGTGTTGTTGACCTATTGGGGCTCCAGGCTGCATGGTCGTTTGCTCCAGGGCATCTGTTGTTCTTCAGCGCTGGGATGCCTGGCTTCACCCTGGGGGTGCCCAGGAGTGGACATTTCACAGGGAAAAGCCAGGAAGGGTTCCACAGCGGTATGCGTACAGCGCCTGGACACCCCTTTGGGGGTATGGGTGCGCTTTACAAGTACAAATTTCATTTCATTTTCATTTCAGGTGTGGCTATGGGCTGTGCTCCCTTGTCTGGTGCCGGTTGTCTTCCGAGTTTGCACCAGGTAGGAGCAGGTGTTAATTTCCTGCTACTAACGCGCCTTATCGCATGTTTTGTGGTCTTATCGCTGATCGGGCTGGTCGTTGAGAATGTTGTGGAGTGGTGTTGTCGCATATTTTTGCACGGGAACGCCTACTCTGCATCTCATTAGCGTTAGTTGCCGGGGTCATCTGTGGTGATGTTTTCTGCGACTGCTTTTGCAGGTAAACTGGTGTTATGGGCTGTTAGCACCTGCTTGGGAATGGGGCGTTAGATTTATCGCGAATTTGGTTGCGATAAAGTGTCCTTGAGAATATGCCCCATAGTGCAGTATGTTCTTTAGATACATCCAATGTTTCCAAATTTTTTAATCACAAATTTCAAAAGTATGCCTATGTTCTTAACAAATAAGCAAAATAAACCCTAGGAGAAGCTGTTGATTCTTTGGGGGGGAAAGAGTACCATGCAAAAAGTGCTCCTCATATTCATATGCTGCTAAGGATAAAAAATGCTTCAAAATTTGGCTATGACTCAGATGACTCTGTTGTTAAGTTTATTGAGCAATATGTTGCTTGTGAGATCCCAAATAAAGAAACAAATAAAAAAAAGTCACAAATACATGAAATACTGCTTGTGGAAAATTTAAAAGAAATCAAAACAGTAAACAAAATGTTGTTTTAGGTTCCCAAGACCAATTTTACATAAAGAAAAGTCAACAATCTTATGTCTTCTGTAAGGGACCACATCGCATAAATGACTACAAGTCTTTAATACTACATATGTGGAATGCTAATATGGATATACAATTTATTGCAGATAATTCGACTGCTGTCACCAGTTATGTCACTTTGTATATTTCTAAAGTTGAAAAATCAGATATGAAGGAAGTATGGGAAGAGATATCTGCTGAGCAATCATTAGCTAAAAGGCTATATTGATTTAGCCTTCAAATGCAGTCTCACAGAGAGGTTAGGAGTTATAAGGCGTGTGACCATTTATGCTCTTCCAGTCTATATTATTTTATGTACTTTGCTCCAAATAAATACATTTTAAAAAATAGATAATTTGTAGTGAGTGAAGCAGATGCCTTCTGTCAAAAAATAAAAAATATTACTGAATTCACTGCTGGCCAAATTTTCATTTTTGGACGTACTTTTACTTGTACGGCAATTGTTTTCCATCAAGGAGAAAACACTATTTCAGGACATTATACAATATATTTAAGAAACAATACAGGATGGACTGAATGTGATGAAACTAAGTTAACCTTTAAACACTGATTCCCCAAAAATGTGAATAACTCTTACGTGCTTATTCTAACTCCTGATTTGTAATTTAAGGTACAGCAGTCAAAAACGGGATTTAGGACTGAATAGAGAAAATAATAGCAAACAATAGATATGTAATTATGCGGCCTAGCGTTTCAAGAAATCTACAGCTTTAGATAAGAAATGTAGGGGCATATTCTCAAGCCCCCATCGCCACCACAACATCACTTTTAGTGACGTTGTTGTGGCGATAGGGGCTTCGCCCTATTCACAAGGCAGAGTTAAGCCACGTTAAGTGACTTAACGCTGCCTTTAGAATAGGGCCCCCTTCACGCTGCTTTTAGCGTGAAGGGGGCGTGCAGTGGGTGTTGCGGTGGGCGTTCCACCGCAACACCCATTGAGTTTGACGCTACCTCCTATTCACTCCAAACTTAAGACCAGGAAAAATCTGGTCTTAAGGTGGCGAAATGAGGAGAAATGCTTTATTTCTCCTCGTTTCTGCTTTTTCCATGTGTGCTGCCTTGTGCAGCACACATGGAAAAAGCAAAATGCCATGGTTTGTTCATGTACAGGAAGGTGTCCCTTCCTGTACATGAACAAACCTTTTTTTTAAATGCCGTTTTGTAACTTACATGTGTGCTGCATGAAGCATTTTCGGTTTGTTTATGTTCAGGAAGGGACACCTTCCTGTACACAAACAAACCTCCCTGCTTGCAGACACCCTTGCACTCTGGTGCAAGGGTGCCTGCGTTGGCGCTAAGTTGTGAAACTTAGCTCCATCGCAGGGGGAAACGCGAGGCTGAACCATATCCTTAAGAATAGGGTGCAGCCTCGCGTTTCCGAAGTGGCGGAGAGAGGCGTTAAGCCAAGAAGGCTAACGCCTCTCTCCGCCACTTCCTTGAGAATATGGCCCATAGTTCTTTAGTATTATTTGCTTGCGTACTTTTACTAAAAGCCACAGTTGAACAAGCACTGTTTTTACACAGGGTTTTCACAAACCATTGGTTTCAGTTTTTCCCCAGTGTTTCATAATCACCACAATATATTGATCAACTGCACTTTATTAGGTGGTAAATTATAGCATATATTTGTAACTTTATTGTTAATACATTTGGAACTACACTAAATGAACTCATAGGTTGCATTTATTAACTATGTACTTCAACAAATGTGAATATTATATTTCACTAACTTTATTTTCTTAATTTACTAAAAGGTAATAGTAAGAAAATGCTAAAAACAAATGTTATTCCTTTATTATATGTACCTATATAATATAACTTATTGTTCACTTACCTTCACCTTTACTCATCTTTCATATATATTTCTTACTGCAAACTGTATGAGAAAAAGTTATGATAATATCCAGCTCTTTATTGAAATAAAAATTAGAATAGTTCAGAGAAGAACTTTTTTTTCTTATTTTTGTTTTGTTAATTTTTTCAGGAATTTTCTTTTTTTCACTACAGGTCAACCAGACCAACAATAAAATAAAAATACAATGCAGCCAGCAGTGCAGAACCAAAGATACTGCCAAAAAAACACCCTTAGGAATTTTTGGGAGGGCAGTGGTGAGCTATTACAAGCTCCGTGTGAATACTAAGGTCACACTCAGTGGCGGCTCCTCGAGGGAGTGCTGCGGGCGGTAGGGCGGGGCGGGGAGGGGCAGGGTGGGGGGTAGTAATCTACGGCATACGGCCGAACAGATTTAAGTAACTAAATAAATAAATAAATCGAATTACAAATGGCGATGCAGCGCGTGCAATATAATTCGTTTTATTTATTTATTTAGTTACGTAAATCTGTTCGGCCGTATGCCGTAGTTTACTACCCCCCACCCTGCCCCTCCCCCCGCCCTACCGCCCCACAGCACTCCCTCGAGGAGCCGCCACTGGTCACACTTCCCTGCTACTATTACTATTTGAGAGCAGTATGGCACTCTACTATGCATATGGCTCGACGATGTGGAGGTCTTGCCTCAGCCAATGTACATTGACTCCTGAACCAGGTGGTGGAATTAAGGGTGGTGCTGAGGTAGTCAATGGTGGTAAAACAGGAGTCTGCACAGCTAAAGTTGATGGTGTTGCAGTTGGGACTTAAGCAGCGGATGTGAATGTTGGATCTTCCACTTCTACAAATTATAACTCCTGTTTCCCTTCAGCCAAAGCCAAATGGGTGGTGTGCATAGCGCAATCCAGTTATACACCAGTATTGCTGGCCAATTCCCTGGGAAATCACTTTGTGACATAAGTTGTATGTCACATGCTGTGCATTTACCTTTTTCGCCCCCACTGGATATCAAAAAAACTGCCACACCACAAACTCCTTTAGGTGCTACTTGCGCTCCAGCTCTTCATCTTCCTGTACAATGGCCTCCTCTTTCTTCTCCATTGCAGCCTCAGGAACTGCAGTGCCCTCTCCTTCTTCTGCCATTGTTGTTTGAAAGAGCCAAAAACATTAAACTGTGCTCCAAAGCTATTATACTTCTGACATAGCCAAAGCACAACAAACAGAACCTAAAACAAACTGCTGCTTTCTATTGCTTCAATAAAAAAACTTCCAGTCTTTCAGAAGCTTTTTTACAATTGCGAGGTACCTGATAACTGAAAAAAACACACTTACAACAATACGTGCTGCCAATACACAGCATCCCCCTTAAAAACAAATATAGCCAAAGTTACTAACAGTTTAACAGTTGCAGGTGATACATTTTCCATATGTACTAACCAAAAACATGCATTGTTTTATAATAGCAAACATTTTTTTTTTGATTGCAAATAATCTTATAATAACAACTTATTTTAAATGCAATACAAATATTTTAATACATATTTAGTTGGTAATATTTTAAATAGGTGGCACTTTTCTACTACGAAAAATAGAAAGACAAACACCTTCTACTTATATTACGTCTTTGCTGGAAAAATAGCATATCGTTTTTATTTAGTACTTCTAAAAACCCATGAAATTCACACCAAAACAGAAAGGTTAGAAGTCTATTATAGTTAAGGTGTATTATAATATTCCTCTATTACAACACACATTTAATCTAGACAAATATTTGAAATACAAAGTCAGTAAACTCCAAGTATATCCAAAGTATCTCTATTGTTGTTGAAGTTAAAAATTGGACATCAGCCAACGCGTTTCGTTCCACAGCTGGAACTTCATCAGGGCTATAGATCTCACCTTGACTATTTTAATCCAGGCCCGATCTGCCTGTATTCTTGAGCCAATGTACTCCAAGATTATATAAATTAAAAACAATCCTCAAACAATAAATGTAGTGTGCTTGTAGATTCTGTAGTATAGCTCAACCGTCCAAACTCATAGATTCACAGCGCTGGTTTTTGAAAGTCCGGATGAGGGATCGCTGTTGCTGTCGTCAAATTTGACCAGGTTATTGGCCGTTACACTGGCCACCCGAAATATGGGACGCTGAGAGATATTTTACATTTCCTTACCGCGTTACAGTTGATGTGGAGGACTTGGGCCACTACCGTGAATCTATTAGTTTGGACGGTTGAGCTATACTACAGAATCTACAAGCACACTATATTTATTGTTTGAGGATTGTTTTTAATTTATATAATCTTGGAGTACATTGGCTCAAGAATACAGGCAGATCGGGCCTGGATTAAAATAGTCAAGGTGAGATCTATAGCCCTGATGAAGTTCCAGCTGTGGAACGAAACGCGTTGGCTGATGTCCAATTTTTAACTTCAACAACAATAAAGATACTTTGGATATACTTGGAGTTTACTGACTTTGTTCTGGTGCACCTTCCCTCTTACACAAATTTGCTTATCTGGTTTCCAGTGGAGTGGAAGTGCAGCGAGCTCTGGAAGTAGTTGCACAGACTTTCTAATTGTTTATCTTCACCTGGGAATGTATGTGCTGAACCGTAGTCAGCCGCATTCTGTCCTATTTTTGTAAATATTTGAAATACAAGAATTATAGTTATTGATTTATATTTGTAATTCCAACATTAAGTCCCACAATTATATTACAGGCCACAGCTTACCATCAATTCTTAACGTCACTCATACAATGAAACAACTACAACTCGCCCATTGCATCTTCATTAATCATTCTATGTAATTACCTGTTTATGCCAAAATATCTAAAATGTGCGTTTATATATACAATGTTATTACAGCATGATTTTTACATATTTCATATAAATATGACGAGTTAGAGTTGCCTCCTTGTATGAGTGGCATTATGAATTGATGGTGCGCTATGTCCTGTAGCATAGCTCCGAGAATTAATGTTGAAATTAAAAACATAAATCATTAACTTTAACTATTGTATTTCTAATATTTGTCTAGTTTAAATGTGTGTGGTAATAGAGGAATTTTATAATTAACACTAACTATAACTAACGTTCATCATAGAAAGCAGTAGATTTTTGACCTGTGGATGGGAGTAATTCAAGCATTCCATGCATCATTTTTTTGTAAACATTAGAATATCGCCCTAAGAGGGTCAGGTACACCCAGATCTGTGTCCCCGTGTACACTGTATCACTAGAATCAAGCTAGACCTGACTGAAGAGCCCTAACTAAGGCAAACCAGCCTTGGGTTTCTTGTGTTCTGGTTTAGGGAGCCTGGCAGTTTGGGCAGGACTGTTCCCATTGGAGCAGGGTCAAGACTGATTTGCAAATAGCTATGTCCAAACTGAGGTGGCATGGTGTGTAAAATAATGATGGATTGGGATGCAGCCCCAGTAATTACCAGTGGCCGAGATTGAATCCAGCATTCCATCCATCACTTTTTTGCATACTTTAGATTTTTGACCGCCACCATAGCACACATGCCAATCATGCATTTGGGCTGGAGGCATTTATGACATTGATTGAGATGAACAGCAGGACTCCATGGTATCAAGAGGCACACCATGTCAACCTCCATTATCAAGTGAGATTACGGTGAGCTTCATGGGCTGCAGAGGATTGACAGCAAAATGATTACAGTAGCAAGCAAAGCCTTTAGCCACTTCTGCCTGGGACACTCACTAATTGCTTTTGCCTTCTGTTTTTTAAATTGGTCTGCCAGTCCCCTTCAAAAGGGTCCTTTGATCATCCATGAGGGACATGGATGGTACATATATATGCTTACCTGCATGTGCGGAGGAGGTCAATGATGTGTGAGTGATACATGTGGTCATAGCTAAGCCTGGGCGTAGTTCGCGAAGTAATGCTTCGCGGCTACGCAAAGTGCAGTTCGCACTCACGCAAGCTTCGCGTAGCACTACGTGAACTGCGTAGCGCACTGTTCGCAATGATTGCACAGTGCCGGATGCTTGTCCGCACTGTGCAATCATTGAAAACGGCAACTTGCACAGTGCGAGTTGTCCTACTGCCGCCGAGTAGATTTTCACTCGAGCGGCAGCTTTCAACGCGGACTGAGTAGTTCTCATCGCGAGCGGTCGCGAGCATACGCGACCACTCGCAATGAGAAACCTGACCTCCCGCGTTGAGAATCTCGCCGGGAGGTTTATTTTCCACGCTCGCAATCGGCAACTTGATGTTGCTGATCGCGAACGAGGAAAAAGTCTCGCCGGGATGTCATTTTGCTTGCTCGCGGTCGCCAACTTGACGTTGAGGACCGCGAGCAAGCAAAAAATGACCGCGGCACGCACGCCTACGCGTGTTTGCACTGTGCTACGTGCAATTCGCGTTGTGCGAAGTAGCGCAAACTTCGCAAACTACGCGAGTGTAGCGTAGCACTTCGCCCAGGGTTAGTCATAGCCACACCAGAATGCATTTTGTTTGATACGTCCAAGGATTCGCGAATCTGGAGAATAAAGAAAATACTGACAGCAGATGTGAGTTTGAGAGATCCTCCAAGATATTTCAGGGATCATTTGTAGTGGGCCAGACTTTTGAATGTAGAGGAGAGGATAGAGAGGGAGACTAATTCCTACCTCATTGTTCAGTGGAAGGTCTGCCACCCACAGGAAAACAGCTGGTTACTTGGGACAGCCTCCCAATTTTTTGTACCCATGGCTTGAGTCTTTCCTGTATGGAGACTTCCAGCCTCACTCCAACTACCTGCTAGCACTTTCAAGAAATACATTGGCTAAGCCATTGTGTGTGGAATAACCAAATAGGGCAGAGCTGCCCAAGACCAATTTGAGAGCAGACTTTTCAAATATTAAGTTAATGACTGCAATTTTATCATTAAAAAGGGTTAAAAACTTCCAACCACTGTGCCAAGATTTCTCTACCGGAATCCTGGGTCTCCACATGAATGGTTACAACATTTTTCCTGTGCTCCAGTGATGGGTATTCAGTGTCAACTGCTGTTGCGAGGTTCAAGACCAGAAACCTGAGACCAGGAAAGCTAGTGGGGGCTGGCTGAACCCTACCTCTATAGGGAGAGCTGACTCTCTTAGCAAGGGGGTGATGGAAGTGCCATAGCATGAGGGAGATGCTGTGAATTTGAGGAGTTGAGAAGTAGTTGAGGCTAGACAAAGATATCCGCTGTAGCACCAGGAGATGACCTACCCCATTTTGTGAGTATGAAGCCCAGTATCTCTCAGCATATCTCTGCAGTGTGAACTGACTGTGTGCTTCCATGTACAGAGGGTACTGAGGAATTGTGGCCAAGAGACACTATGAGAAACTGGACCCCAATCAATGGTCTGAATAAAAGAGAAGCAAGAGTGTCAGAGGAGATCCACATCAACAGAGAAGCCTGCATCAGGATCTAAGTCCTCACCTGGTGCACCTAACTTGTTTGGGTGGTGAGTTTGTGACTTGGCCTGAGGAAGATCCCTAGACACAACATCCATTGAGTTGTGACAAATTCAGTTTCACTGCTACCTCCTTGACTGGTGTTGCATCTGCTTACCTATAAAACTGTTCCCACGCTGTATGCCCTCAAAAGCGCCACATGACGCGACCGCGCAGCGGTAATTAGAGTGGTCTCTGCCCTCACGGGAACCGGAGTGTTTTTATTGTTTTCCTGAAATAATTTTAAAATTAACCTCTGCTGCTATTTTTTAACCATTGTTGTGATTGAAATTGACTATCTGTCCTCGGGGGAGCTGTGTTATAGCTCGGGTGGAGGGTAAACGGGGGAATTGGTTGAAGACCAGGAAGAGGCTCATGCAGTGACGGGTGCCAGGTCAGTGGTCTAGTAGCTGGACCCGACGCACTGCTGACGCCCTCAAAAGCGCCACATGACGCGACCGCGCAGCGGTAATTAGAGTGGTCTCTGCCCTTACGGGAACCGGAGTGCTTTTATTGTTTTTACTGTTGCTGAAATAATTTTAAAATTAACCTCTGCTGCTATTTTTTAACCATTGTTGTGATTGAAATTGACTGTCTGTCCTCGGGGGAGCTGTGTTATAGCTCGGGTGGAGGGTAAATGGGGGAATTGGTTGAAGACCAGGAAGAGGCTCATGCAGTGACGGGTGCCGGGTCAGCGGTCTAGTAGCTGGACCCAACGCACTGATGACGCCCTCAAAAGCGCCACATGACACGACCACGCAGTGGACGCGCCGCTGGCTCGCCAAAGGCAAGCCCGTCTGCACCCGTCCGAGCACGACTGGGCCCAGGGGCCAGTACCCCTGCCTCTTTACACCCAGATGGCCTTCGCTACTCCAGGTCGCAGCTTAAACAGCTAAACAGAATCACGGGGCCCAAATGTGCCCACTCCATTCGTCTTGAGGAGCACCATGTCAGTTGTTCACACTGCCATTTTAATCTCCGCCCACTACCCGCCCCCCCCATAGCCCCTGAGGGGAAACTTTACAAATTTTTCTTACTAAACTGTCGATCCCTGCCCAAACATAAGACTGAGATCCTAACGCTGCTAGAAGATTCAGACCCCGAAGTTCTGTTTCTCACAGAGACCTGGCTCACCACAAGCTCAGAGCCAGATATTGTACAATCCCTCCCCCAGGGATATTTAATCCAGAGGAAGGACAGAACCACAGGCCCTGGCGGTGGTACCGCCAATATTTACAAAGACTACATGACCTGCCGTTTACTAGGCAGCCCAATACTAGATTGTGAGAACATCCATTTCTCTATAGAACTTACCCCCTCACTGTCACTTTCGGGCATTCTGATTTATCGTCCGCCAGGGACGACGGGACAATTTTGCAATTCTCTGTTGGAAACAACTATCAATCTTGCTAGCACCTCTGCTAATTTTACTCTCCTTGGAGATTTTAATTTGCACTTTGATGATCCCACAGCATCTATGGCGATCGAGCTAGCTTACGACCTCAGGGCTTGTCAACTGGTTCAGAAAGTCTCTGAACCCACCCATATCAAAGGTCACCTCCTCGACCCTATTTTTTCGAACTTGGAGGAATTAAAAGGGAAAGACCCCCTCCCCATTCCGTGGTCAGACCACTTTCTAATTCCTTTTCTTTGGCAGCCTCTTTCTACCGTATCACATACCCAATCGACATGCATGCATATCCGTCCTTGGCCTAAACTCCCCTTGGAGCGGTGGACTCAGGAACTTGAAAACACCAAACCGAATTTGGACCCCAATCCTGTGGCAGCTAACAAAAGTGTTATGAACTGGATTGAGGGATCACTTAATACGGTGCTCCCTAAGAAAGCTATCCATAAAAAAGTGGGACCTAACAAGGCTGCATGGTTTTCCCCCACACTCAGGGCCGGACTGGCTACCGGGCGTTTTGGCATGCTGCCGAGCTGGGGGCTGATGTCACTGCGGTGGGGGCTAATTTCGTTGCTGGAGACCTGCGTGTGCTTCGAAATCAACAAAGCAAAACGAATTTCGTTCAGCACACGCAGGTCCCCATCAACGAAATCAGCCCCCAGCTCGGCAGCATGCCAAAACGCCCGGTAGCCAGTCCGGCCCTGCCCACACTATGCAGCCAAAAACAACAATGCAAAAAACTAGAAAGGATATGGAGAAAAGATTTTTCACCTAGCAAAAAACAAGAATATAGGACAGCCATCGGAATATACAAGGCAGAAATAAAGAGAGCCCAGGCTGCCTATTATGAGGAAAAGATTACATACGTGGCGAACTCCTTGAGAGAAACCTTCCTCATAGCTAAAAAGCTACTTAAAGTTCCCACTCCTCAGACTGTGCCGGACCCTTCGGGAACCGCTGCAACGAACTTGTGGAATACTTCTCTACTAAAGTTCAGAATATTCTCAAATGACTCCCCCAAAGAGACAGTGATACGATAACTGGCCCTATGGATCTGGGACAGTGTCAAAATGAACATCAGCTGGAGGCCTACACTTTGTTGACCCATGAATCTTTTTTAGCTATTCTTTCCTCAGTTAAATCAGGGTCACCATTGGACCCGGCACCACCTAATATTTTAAAATGGGTAGTACCTACAATTGCCCCCACAATCATTGGCCTGATTAGCCCTTCCCTCGCGTCAGGTATAGTCCCCCCGCATGGAAAAAGGCAATGATAAAAGCATTGCTAAAAAAACCGCATTTGGATCCTGCTGATCTGGGCAATTACCGCCCAATCTCGCTGCTCCCAGGAATTAGCAAAATTGCGGAGAAACATGTCAATCACACACTCTCCGCATTTCTCGAGCTCCACAACCTGCTCTATCCCTCACAAACAGGCTTCCGCCCCCGTCAGGGTACAGAGACCGCCTTATTAGTGGTTGTGGAAGAATCGAGAAAGATCCTGGATGTGGGAGGCTCCGCTGCCTTAATTCTCCTCGACCTGAGTGCAGCATTTGACACAGTGAACCATCAAATTTTGATTCACCGTCTCAGGAGTATCGGTTTGACCGGCACCGCCTTATTATGGCTCCAATCTTTTTTAGAAGATAGACTTGTCCAGGTTTTTGAAGGCGACACCTGCTCAAAACCCATTCCCCTTCGGTGTGAAGTCTCCAAGGGCTCATCCCTGAGCCCTACACTTTTTAATGTTTATATGTCTCCGTTGGTGGATATCACCTCCCCCTTTGGGATTCACATGGTAACATATGCTGACGACACACAGCTCGTCATCGCATTGAACCAGATCGACCAGACGTCCACTGATCTCCATTCTTGCCTTGAAGAAGTGGCCAAATGGATGAGTTTATCCCATCTAAAACTCAATGGTGATAAAACCGAACTGCTGCTTTTAGGCAACCATCTAAGCTTTAAATCAAATACCATGTGGCCAGCCTGTATGGGGCCAGCACCATCCCCAAAAACAGAGATCAAAAGTCTAGGTATATGGTTAGACCAAGACCTTTCATTCAAAACTCAAGCCAGGAAGATGGCAGCATCTTGTTATGGGCTGCTAAGAATGATAGTAAAGTGCTTCCCCTCCTACCCAGTCGAGCCAAAAAGCTGCTGGTCCAAGCTCTAATTCTGTCTCGGATAGATTATAGCAGTGCCCTAGTTCAGCTATCACGAAACTACAGATCGTGCAGAACTCTGCCGCAAGGCTGCTTATGGGGACCCATAACCACTGCTCAGCAAAGCCTGCTCTGCGCGCTCTCCACTGGCTCCCGGTTCAAGAAAGAATCCATTTTAAAGCCATGTGTGTCGCCCATAAGTCCCTGGGAGGGAGCGGACCACCCATTATCAAAAATGTGATCCGTCCTTACAAGGCCAACAGAAGACTACGCTCAGATGAGCTCCACCTAGCAGCAATACCAAAGATCAAGAAGGCCAGAAGCGGGGGACGGCTCTTCTCTTACAACGCCGCCAAACTCTGGAACTCCCTTCCACTGGTCCTCCACAAAGAACCCAATCACCTCACATTCCGAAAACATCTGAAGACCTGGCTTTTTCCGTAGAGGCTCACTTCAACTCTAGTTACTGTCACAGTGCTGGGATGCCTCCGGGTAGCCATGCGCTTTATAAAAAACCCTTTCATTTCATTCATTTAATTTAGTTTCATTTCATATCCTGCATGTATATGGGCTGTTGGAAGCATGATCTCTGCCCTGTTCTCTCCATTTGCTGTGTGCTGGACACTGTTTGGCTGAACCACCAAGATGTGCTGGGGCTTCCTGCCTAACTACAAAACTGGACTAACAATCAAGGTAAGGTGCCGTCCAATGAAACTGTGAGGGGAAGGAAAAACCACAAGAGTAGATCCACGGTTAGGTCGGGCACTCCCTCTCCTCCCTGGTGCAACTTAGCAATGCTAGATTCAAGACTGCAAATATTCCCTTTTGAGCAGGATGTTAGGTACTTGATATGCAGTGAATGGTTGGCCTTATTTCTCTGGATTAGCTTCTTGTGCAACAAAGTCTTGCCCAAAAGATGTAGTATAAAGGCTGATAGCAAAGGAGTATAACAAAGGTTTCGTGACAGCAATAAAGATGGGAATTCCTGCTGGAATTTTAGTTCTTTAAAAGAACAATGCTTTATTAACAATTTATATGTATTTAGATATGTGTAAACTATAACACTACAGCAAATGGCAACATAATAAACACAAAATAACAACAATGATTACTACAAGAAAAATGGTTACCTAGGGTAAGTCAATTTACCCATACCGAGAGTACAATGACTGTCGTCACTATGCTATTCAAAGTAGTGTTCAAGAGCAATAAGAAATCCAATACTTCAACAAAAACTGTAACTGCTATTCATGTTAATTAGCCATTCAGTATCTCTAAGAAAATGACAGAAATGCACGGGATAAAAATTGTGACCTATGATGAAATGATAATGATAGACTATTTCATTACTAGAGGCCTTGAGCGACAGGTTTGAGAAGATGCCCTTTTCAGCATGCCATTGGGATTACTGCCCTATTCATAAAGTGCTTTTAAGGACCAATACAAACACAGCTTCATCTTCCATTAAAGAGCTCCTCTCTTTACAGATGCCCACCCTTGGCGTATAGGTTGAGCAGTGGGCTTCATGAAAAAGCATGCCACCTTGCATGAGTGAGGGCCCGGCATCCTTTGATTAAAAAAAATCCTGCTGAGTAACTTTACTAGACTAGAATAACATATGCCCAGGCACTTGCAACCCTTCTATACCACAAACTACATCTGGCAGTGTACCCTTTTGGGCTCCTCATACTGAGCACAAATGAGAACATAGAGAGAAGTCTGAGGAACAAAAGGAAAAATGGCAAGACAGGAAGATAAAATACTGTCAATTAAAATCCCCTCCCTGCTCTTCAGCAAGGGATAAAACAGCACTGTTGAAGCAGACAAGGAATTAAAAAAAGGATGGAGTTTGGATGAGTTGGTGGTGGAGCTCCTAAAAAAGGGGGCACAGAGAACCCCCCACAACCCCTAAACTGACAAAATAAGAGAGGAACAAGTAAACAAGTTCGGGGGAGTTGGAGGAGCAGAGGCCATAGGGCCATCAAAGTGGCAAAATCATAGCAGGAGACTCACTCATGAAAAGATTGTGTCAAGGAGTGGCACGAGGTGAGGTATCCTAGAACCAATTAGTACCATTCAATACGACTGCTAATGTTAGCACATGAAAATGTGATACCATTCTTTTCTTTTGTTGACTTGAATGTCTCTTGATTTGATTTTCTTCCTTTACTTTTCTTTGTTTTTTAAGCTTTACATAATTCATTTGTAGCAGTTCACCTACTCTATTGTAATATCCTATTTGCAAACATATACATATATACTCAGATACTAAATAAATGCATGTATGATGCAGCTGCACTGGCAGTAAAGGGATCACCATTTTAAAGCTAAATGAAATCATTCAGGCTTAGGCAGAAGGCACTAGAGCATGACAGAGGCAAAATTCAAGGGTACGTATTGACAAAGCATAACATTGAAGGTAGAGATTTGGGAGTCATAAACATTTCTCAGAAGTACACCTGAGAGGTGCTTCAGTGTCAGGTTTCCAGGTATACCTATGTGAATGTCATGTGACCTATTCCAAAGGGTCTGTTTCTCCCTTTATAGAGTGTTTCATAGTGGAGAACTCCACACAGGGAAGACAGGACCTCCTTAACAAATGCACATTTTTTTCTGCAGGCAAACTATTTTTCCCCTGGTGAGACCACTTTCCCCACGGAGAAAGTCCTTTTTCTGTAGCTATTGCTCCTTTCAGACATAAAAAGGTAAAATTCAGTTAACATTTAGAACCAAGCTCATCCTTTGTGAATAGGTCCCAGTGTGTCCCAAGGGAAACTAGTTTGAGAAACCCTTTAGGCAGAGGAAATCACTTATGGCCAGCCTTTAGTGATCTTATATCTCCAGGTTTCGAACATAAAAAACCTGTTAAAAGATGTTATCAAGAACCCTAAACCCGCTAACCAAGAAGGATAAACAAAAATGGGGTGCAATATATATGGGATGACTAAAATATTTTATCAATAGGTTGGGAATCGTGCCCACCCATTTATGTTTCAACTAATCAGGCTCCCTGAGGACAAAGAAGGTTCTCATGATAATATTATACATTATCTACTAACAAAATCAATCTCATGAATTAGCTACTTTCATCATCCCAAAATCTCGGAACATCTTGTCAATGTTTACAATTACATTTTTGGAGAATATGTACTCCAACAAGTCAGATATAAACTGAGGGGCTTATTTACAAGCCCTGTGCGCCACTGGAATGTAACTTTTTTTGATGTTACAGCGGTGCACAGGGCTTAGCCATATCTACAAGGCCACGGAAAGCCACCCTGCATGGCTTTTCATGGCCACGTAGCTATGGTGTGAGGCAAGGCAGCACAAGTCGGTAATAGGGATACCTGACATGGGCGGGATGGTGGGTGTTCCCACGTAACACCCATGGCATTTGACATAGTTCCAGATTTACAACATGCTGTAAACCTGGGAATGCGTCATAAGCCTACGCCTCCCCAGGGGTGGCATAGTGGTTGGTTTAGTGAAGGAAGGTGTCCCTTCCTGCACAAAAACAACCTGATTTCAAAGCAGGCACATACACGGAATCTATAAAGCTTAGGAAATTAGAGCTCAAAGAACAAAAATGGGAGCAATTAATATTAGCCTGCAAATCTAAGAACAGAAAAGCATTCTAGAGCAGAATAAGAGCAATTAGAGAGGGTGATAGCAACCTATACAGTCTAATTGCTCATATGACATCGCCGCAGTCGGTTGCCCATTTCTCACACATTTATCAAGCAAACCTTTGTGCTAATATCAGCCTGATGGATTCACTATATTTTGGTGATGGGGTAGGTCTATCTTTGAGCTTCACAAGGTCACTTGTGCCTTACAAGAGAGTCCATCTGGCAAAGCCCCAGGGCCTGTTTGGGGGCCCAAGAAAGTATGTAAGTGTAATTTAGAATTATAGGCAACCTTACTCACAAACATTTTCAATCAAATTTCTCCTAAACGCATATCAAGATCCTGGTTCTTGTCAACTATTGTTCCCATCTTTAAAAAGGGGGCGAGGCAGCAAAACTAGTGCTTTAGGACTATTTCACTCATTGCCTTAATGGTTGAAGTCCTAGGCTGATTTATTTTTAACAGGATTAGTTAGTGGACTGATGAAAATTACATCACTAACCCCTGAGAATCACTGCCTCCTATACCCGGCCTTCATGGACCTTTCTTGTGCGCTTGATCATTTCAACTGAGAGAAACTTTGGACAATTCTTCTAGAGCAGGGGTTGCATGACACCCTAGTGCAAGTCCGCTCTGATTCTCATTTGGATTTTGACTCAAGAGTATGTTTTGGAACCAATGGAGAGTATTCAGCCCTTTTTAAACTTGAGCAAGGGGTGCATCAGGGTTGTGTTTTAGTGCCCATTCTGTTTCGTTTATATATTAATAACTTGATCAAGCTTTTGAGAGAATATGGATTGGACATGCCCCAAATCAAATCTACACTGGTCTCAGTCCTACTCTATAAGGATAATGCAGTTGTATTAGCATACACTCCAAAAAGCATGGAGCTGTTAGTCTTAGCTTTCACAAACGTAATGACTGACTTGATCTGGAAATTAATTTTAATAAATATAAACTGATGGCATGCAGTCCATATAGATTAGCTAAGCGAACCTTCTCCATAGATGGTAACAAGTTGGAGATGGTTTCACCATCACATATCTGGAGATCATCTTTGAACCTACTAACGTATGGAATCACAATCTGTCTGTAAGGGGTCAGAAACTCAGACAGTCTGTGGGTGCTTTGTTTAATCGTTTTAAGGCAATAGGAAGTAAGTTGCTGGCCCCACTAATAGAAATATACAAAAGGCAATGTGTGCAGGTAGCACTGTATTTTGCCGGGAATTGGAGCTATGCCGATACGATTCACATGCAGTTGCAAGAAAATTGCTGTCGGTGGCAACTTTTGTGTCTCCTTCTAACTTTCCCCAGCATTAACTGTCACAAGAAGCTGGGGCTTCCATTTATGAATCTAGGTAATAACGGAGTGAGAACAAGAGAAAGGAAATAAAGAGGCAAAATACAGCATCCTCCCACAGCCATTAACAGAAGAAGGAGGTTTAATAAAAAAAGATGGAAAAAGAGAGAAGAAAGTTTTAGGAATTAAACACTTGCCTCCTTTATAACCCATGATATTCAAAATACAAGATTCTTCCTTAGGATTTAAGGAATTACACATCACATCCAAGGGAGAAATTCGCCTTCAGGGACCAAAAGGCAACTACCCAAAGCACAGATACAGCGAACATGCATATGACATTGACAAAACTGCAAGGAATTTGCCTGACTTTAATCAAAAAGCAAACCCAACGTACGTAAGTGCCCTCTCTTTACCTTCCCTTATAGAATACAATAGCTTCTGATGTTTGAGAGAAGTGTGCCACCAAGCGTATCTGGCCATACTAAGCGCCTGATTATGAGTTTGGCGGTCTGATGGACCGCCAAACCCATGGTGGCGGTGTGGCAACCGCCGCACCTGAGGTCCGACAGCCGTATTATGACTTTGTTGATCGGACCATCATAGGACCACTGCTACCGCCAGGGATCCGTGATCCCTGGCGGTCTTGCAGTGGTCTGAGGCCACAATATGCTGGCAGTGCAGCTGCTGCACAGCCAAGCATATTGTGAGTTTCCTCACTGCTGTCCTTTTCATGGCAGTGAGCCCAACATGAAAAGGGTGGTGGTAAGGAAACTAAGGGGGCCCTACAGGGCCCCCTGGTGCCTCAGTGCACGGGGGAAACATACAGGGGGAACATGGTGTGCCCCCCTATCTTTCTGCACCCCCAGTTTCTGTACAGCATGGACTTTACAGTCCCTGCCATGCTGCAACGAGCTGTGGTGGTCACACGGTGCTGCCTTTCTAAGGCTCTCCTATGAGCCTTTGAAAGGCAATGCCGTGGGCAGCTGCGGCCCGTGCAGGTAAGATCGGTGGGGCCGTGTGGGGGGTATTTTGACGGACGATGATGAGGGAAAATTAATTATATTTAATTTTCCTTCGTCATCGTCTGTCAAAATACCCCCATGGCCCACCGCTCTTACCTGCACTGGCCGCAGCAGGCCGTGGGCCAGTCCCCATAGGACTGCCCACCTGGATTACAACTTGTATTCCGGCTGACGGTTGGTGGTGGAGTTTGGAGGTGGGGGAGCAGTGTGGTGGCGTTCCACCCCACTCCCACACTGCCAAACTGATAATCAGGCCCTAAGCCTGCTCTTGATTCCCAGAAACACTTGGGATCCCTCCTAGCAATTATTCTCTGTATTGATTTGGAACTGGAATTCCTTTGATATTTATATTTCAGCTCCGCTTTGCCGTGTCTCCGTCTAAGTGCATTTCCACTACAATAAGGCAAATTCCTGTATAGTTTTATGCACTATGTGCTAGGGTCACCACTTCCTTGGGCTGCTTCACCTACAGAGCGATTTGTCGTAGTCACTATACGAATATGTATGCTTAGGGAAAGGGTTATAATGAAACGTTGATTCGTAGAGAATTAAGGGATATAAGGTAGCACTTTTTCACATAGAGTTTAATATGGCTGCACAGTGAATGTATGGATATAAAAACGTGGGATAGATGTTGGTTTATCAATGTTTGCAGGTTTGCTTGAGTTTTTGTGTTGTCTAAGAGTTGCTTACTGACGCATTTGCTCATACAATATTTAATAGCATTTTTTCCATTCTAGATTGAATCTTTATAAAGGCCCCCGTGTTCTCCTCCCTCTAGTTCTTGTTTTTATTGGTTGTTCATTAGTTATCCATCAGTGTGTGCCCTGAAGAAGGTGGGTGGTCAGATGATCGCCAACACTGAAACACGCGTCGGCACCAGCACTAGAGCCTTGGGGACACCAACCAAGAATTAAAATTTATACCAAGTTATCATTATATGTGTAATTAAAAAAAAGAAAACGAAAAATGTGAATGTATATCTTACATACTATATTGTAACATTAGATGATTTATGGATACCGTTTTGAATTTGATCTTCTCTGTCAGTTTGTTCCTATGACTTGTGCTTAGTATTATCTATCTAAGGATGTCCCATTTGAAGGCTCTATGTATGTTTTGTTTTCATAGTATGAAATGAGTGAGTGCAGTAATTGGTTATGAATGGTATGTATTCATGATGAGTCTGAGAGCTATGCTTGTGATGGGTGGGAGTCTAATATTTAGTTGAATTATATATATTTGATCAAGTATACTAATTGAATAATTATATGAACAAAGATAAAAGAAAAAAAAAATTATTTGTAACATAAAAAAACAGATGTAATTCATTATGAAGTATTGTTGAATTGCTTTGTGTGTGCTATATACATTGAGAACTCTATCTTTAGAGCCAGCTTTGGCAGTGGGCTTTTTTCTTTGTACACATCCTGAATATTAAACTCATGGTAATAGTGGGACAGAATATCGATGACAAAATGTTTGTAAGTATAGATTTTCTATACCTAACTCTACATATGTGCACCTACGTGGTTCATATATCATCAAGGTATATAGATAGGAAGTTAGGATTAGTAAGTCTACACTTTCTGATATGCACTAACCTTTAAAATTTTTGTCCCTCGATATTCTTTCAATATCTGTCTATTTACAGTAGTACAACACTTGGGAATATTACACAGCGAATACATTTTACTTATTCACAGTTTGTATCTGCTCATGACAGTGAGAGTCCTCCAGGAACAAGGTGCGGGGCCCTAAGATATTTGGGGCACAACAATTCTTTGAATTGTCCTGATAGATACAAAAGGAAAGGGGCCTAATAAGGCTTGTAGTCCTTAGCCTTGCGCTCCTATGGTAGTGTTAACCTCTTCTTTGTCAGTCAGTTGCATGTTTCGGTAATCCTGCAGGGAGGTTCCCTACCACCTTAGAATCCTCTGAAGCATCATCCCTAAAGCCATCACCGTCTATTTTCATGTAAGGGACCTCCGCAACGTTTCTTAGCTGGACTCTTCTGGATTGTGATTTCAAATATGCCTTCTAGGACCTAGCATCCTTGGTGTGGTTTTCTCTTTAACTTTTTGCCTTCAACCCTCCTATCTGTTGACTTTAGGATTCTGCACGCTTTACGACTGCTAATCAGTGCTAAAGTGCTTGGGCTCTCTCTTTGAAAAATGGTAGAATTGGCTTATAACATATTGGCATATATAATTTTCTTGTAATAACCCACGGCCTGAAATTAAATGCTACTAGTAGGCCTGCAGCACTGATTGTGCCACCCATTTAACTTGCACTTTAAACATGTCTTAGGCCTGTCATTTCAACCTGTGTGTGGACATTTAAACTGCCATTTCGACCTGGCAAGGTAAACATTTTGCCAGGCCCGAACCTTCTTTTTTAATACATATAAGTCACCCCTAGTGTAGGTCCTGGACAGCCTAAGGGCAGGGTGCAATGTATTTTAAAGTAGGACATGTACTCTTCAGTCACAAATATGCTGTTAGTGAAAACCTCTTAAATTCATTTTTCACTACTGCAAGGCCTACCTCTCCCATAAGATAACATTGGAGTTACCTGATTACATTTAATAAGCTGTAATTTGTAAGAGTGGGCAGAAATCTCAGAGTTTCACTCCACGGAGTTCAGTAGAGTTGCATAAAACTCTGCGACATTCCGAAGAGCTCTGCCAGTGGGCGGAAAATATGCATGTCGCACTGCAATTTAGCTGCAGTAGTGCTAGCAGTGCTGACAAATCAGACCGCGACCGTTCGCGAATGCTCGTGACTGTTAGTGACCGCCCACGTTTGAAAATGGCAATAGAGGACAGCAAATCTTGCTTGCACTCGCATTTCTGGAGCCTTGCTGGAAAGAAATCCGCCATGCGGTGATTGCTGGAATTTGGCTGGAACTCTGCGTTACAAGAGTAACACAGAGTCGCTAAATTCTGCCAATTATGCAGGTGGAAGGTAACATTCCACCCATCCCTAGTAATTTCCAAATGGGAACAGGCAGCCAGTTTACATTTGGTGTCTTTGTAATTGTAATGAAAAATCCTAACTTATGGTGGTGTTGGAATTTAAATTACAATTTTGAAAACGCAACTTTTAGTAAGTTGTCATTTTCCAGCCTTAGCCACTTGGTGCCAGCAGCCTGTCTTTGGTTCACATGAGTGGGTGTAGCTAACAGTTGGGCTTTGTGTATGGCAACACCGTATTTGGTTTAATGGCGCCCTCCCACATCCGGTCACCCCGGTTCGTTTAGGCCCCCTATCTATAGACGGGGCCACTTGGCCAGTTTTGGCCGCGTATACACCACATCCGCGTTATATGACGCTAGCAGTTGCGGAATTGCGTGAATTGCATACGTCTTTGATACGTGTGCACAGAGCTTTAGTACAGTATGTAACAGGCAACGTCCAGGGAGCCCCTCCTGGAGTTGCGGCGCATCCAGCTGGACCGGGCGGTGTAACCATAAGTCCCGTCATGGTTAATTCGGTGATGGGCAAGCGCCCACAAAATAAGGATGATTTACCTTATTGGCTTGCAGAAAAGTTTGACCAGCTGGAGGCGGTTTTCCCAAATACTTCTCCTGTGGAAAAACACAGGATTTTGACGATTAGTTTGCCGAAAGACTTAATTCCTGAGTTGACAGAATGCAACAACTGGGGTAAAGTATTCGCAGCAGTATATGCGAAGTGTTTCGGCACTCCTTCCATGACAGTTCTCCCCTCTGTAATTAAACGAGTGCAGGATGAGCATGGCCCTGAGGCGGCTGTGGAATTAGGGATGAGACTGGTGGGAGTGTTCGATGTAGTGGCTGATTTAATCCTTGCAAACGTCAAGGGCGATGCAGTTAACTTTCAAGTAGCAAATGCTTTGGCTTTGGTCCCAGAACCGGACAAGCCACGCGAATTACCGAAAATGATTGCACAGGCATATAAAACCATTGGCCGCAATAGTTTGGGAGTTAAGCCTTTTGCTAATACGCAAACTCAATCACAGACACATCAAAAGACTCAATTTGAGAAAGATGAGTAGCCGTTCTTTACTAAAAAGAACTGGAGGTTGAAGAAACAGGGTAAGCAACAGAAAAAACCAGGGTCGCGTGGCGCATCCCCGGTTTCCGTCTCTTCTGAACGCACTTATGATTTGCGCGATAGAGCGAGAATTAAATCTCCAGAGAGATTTCAAGTCCCTGATCCGCGTTCTCCTCGTTATTCACAGGCACCGTCGACCTTCTATACAGGTGGAGGAGAAGGCCAGGATAGAGGCAGGGGTCGAGAGGCTCCACAGGGACGAGACCAACCTCGACAACAAGTCCGAGGGAAACAGAAGAATTTCCACGTTCTCGCCCAGAGTTTCAGAAGAAGAAAGTTGCAGCTGCAACAGTGAGGTATGCCACAGACGGTGAGAACGAGACTCCTGAATTGGACGTGGGCAGTGACGCTCCTAGACAGCGCCGCGGAAGTTACCATAGTGCGGGAGGCACTACGTCCTCATGTGGAGGCGACAGCAACTGACACATTCATTACTGTCGAGACAGCTGACACCAGAGTGGCACCCCCTGACAGACTATATAATATAGTCCTTCAAATTGAAGGTGACATACAGCGTGTTTTTAAAGGGATTTTTTGGGAGAATGAATGAATGACAATTTGTTGAGCGTGATAGCTACCCTTAGGCGTCCTAGCGCTGCGGACAATACGGGCATAAAAGACACTTGGGGCTGTCCGAGTTTATTGAAATAGAGAAGTCTTAAGGAGCTTACGGAATGAGAGTATATTAGACTCTGATCGCAGATGTGGGGGGAGAGAATTCCATAGCTTTACCGCATTGTACGAGAACGAGCGGCCCCACATCTAGTTCTTTTTATCCTGGGTACTTTGGCAAGAAGAGAGGAGGATGACCTAAGCTGTCTAATTGGCCGGTAGGGAGTGATCAGCGGTTGATTTATGGCGGGGCCTGTCTTCCAGAAGGCCCTGTGGGTGATACAGAGGGCCTTGAATTTAATTCTCTCCCGGACTGGGAGCCAATGTAGGCTTCTAAGGCCAGGACTGATAGGAGATCGACGGGGAGTCTGAAGAAGCGTTCGAGCGGCACAGTTTTGAATGACCTGAAGCTTATTCAGAGTGGATTGCGGGGCTCCCAGAAAGAGGGCATTTCCGAAGTCCAGGCGTGACAGAATAAGGCCCTGGACCATGATCTGTCTCGCCTGGAATGGAAGTAAGGGGAGAACCTTCCGAAGCAGCCTCAGTAGACCATAGCGAGTGGCCGCAAGTTTCGTTGCTTGGTGATTGAAGCTGAGGGTGTTATCCAGCCATATACCCAGGCTCTTGATCGTGTCCTTGGGCACTGGGGCAGAACCAAGACAAGATGGCCATAGTGAATTCATAATGTACTTGGGGACATTGCCTAGGAGCATGAGCTCCGTCTTGTCTCCGTTCAGCTTTAGGCAGGATGCTGTCATCCATTTAACCACCTCCTCCAAGCATTCACTCAAGTTGTTATGGGCTATGTTAGGTCGATTGAGAGCCACCACTAGCTGAGTGTCGTCGGCATAGGTGATGATTTTTATGCCGAACGGACGGACAATTTCAGCTAGGGGGCTCATATATATGTTAAACAGCGTGGGGCTCAGGGAGGAGCCCTGAGGCACCCCACAGTCAAGAGGTTTGCTGGGGGAGGTGATTTCGCCCTCAAAAACCTGAAAACTGTGGTCTGCCAGAAATGACTTGAACCACTTGATGGCATTTCCTGTTACTCCCAATTTGGAGAGTCGTTGTATTAATATTTCGTGGTTTACAGTGTCAAATGCAGCGCTTAGATCAAGGAGAATGATTGCTGCCAAGCCCCCTTGGTCCAAGATCATTCTGGCTTCTTCGGTTACTGCAAGGAGTGCGGTTTCGGTCCCGTGCATGGGCCGGAAACCCGTCTGAGAGAGATCGAGCAAATGGTTGCTCTCCAGAAAATCTGTCAGTATAGTATTGACATGTTTCTCCAGGACCTTGCACAGCCATGGTAGTAAAGAGATCGGCCGATAATTACTGGGGTCCTCCTGATCCAGATTGGGTTTATTCAGGAGGGCCTTGACCATGGCGCATTTCCAGGGGGGCGGAACTGTGCCCGAGGACAAAGAGGCATTAAGCAGGTCAAGTATAGTGGGGAGAATGTTGCTGATCGCTGGCAGCAAGGCATGCGGGGCGCCGGGTCTAGAGGAGAGCCAGATTTCACCTGATGCATGATAAGATCCAATCTAAGGTGGTCAAGTGGGGGAAAAGTGCCCAGGGTAACTGAGGAAGGAGGGGCCATATTTAAGGGCTGGTCGAGTGTTATATCTGTTGGGGGGCGGGAAGGAAGTGTATATTGTTAATATTTTCTGGGAAAAACTCTGCTAGGTTATTACAGTGGGTTTGTACGTTGTTCATATTTGGTGACTTTTCCGGGAGTTTAAGAATAGATTTAGCAATTTGATATATTTCTTTTGGTTTGGAGGCAGCTGCTTTGATTTTTTCCTCAAAGAAGATTGATTGGGCGGATTTAATTGTTGTTCTTATAATTTTTTATTGCATCCCTGTAGGCAGTTTTCTTAGAAGGGGAGTAGTCTAATCGCCACTTCCTCTCAAGTTTTTTACAGCTTCGTTTCATTTCCCGTAGACTGGGGGAGTACCAGGGTGCTGTTACGGTGCAGCGCTTTGTTGCTAGGTTTTTTGTAGGGAGTACAGAGTCCAGAGAGTTAAGGATCCAGTTATTGAATTCCTCATTAGCTAAAACGGGATTAGGGTTTTTGGGTGGCCTGGAGGTTTCAAGAGCTGACAACCAACGGTCCAGGGGAAGTCTGGACCAGTTCCGTGTTTTTCGTGTCGTGACGCTCCTAGACAGAATCTGACCTCTTCTTACGATATTTTACGATATTTTTTGGCAGAGGCGGATTGGCCGCCCCCATTCGTACTTGTTGCGTGTAGAGGGGAGGAGGTAATCCTTCCCAGCTTTTCTCGTCATGTCCCCACGGACAAAGCGGAGGCTCTCGCAGCTGAATGGGCTGGGGCCCTGGCTCTGGCGTTATACCGTAATCACGTGGGTTGGGATGAAGACTCTCCCCCCCCATGATATTCCCTTGCGGTCTCTGCCTCAGCCACAACCCCAATATCCCATCAAACGGGAAGCTAAAGGTCCCGTTTCCGACATTCTGACTCAGTTAGAATATCAGGGAGTAATTGAAACATGCGTATCACCAATGAATAATCCCCTTTTCGCGGTTTCTAAACCCGATGGATCGTACCGCCTAGTTTTGGATTACCGACATTTGAACTCTCATTGTCGGACCTTTGCGGTGCAAAATACCCACAGTTCTGCGCTTGTAGACAGTCTTGTTCGTAAAAAATATAAAACGACACTTGACCTATCCAATGGATTTTACACGCATAACCTGTCCCCGGAGTGCAGCCAATGGAGCGCTTTCACTTCCGGTGGTAAACATTTCAAATTCCGGCGTTTACCCATGGGCTACAAGAACAGCCCGGGTGTATTCGCCGCCCGTGTTGTCTCTCTGTTGGACAGCATAGACCCTGATGCGTGTTCGTACGTCGACGTTATCTATCTGACAGACGACGAATTATGGCCGCATCTTTCCCGCGTGGACCGCATTATTCTTGAATTTGCGGTCTTAGGATACAAATTTAATTTTGCCAAATCTCACATTGCTGAATTTACCGTTTTGTTTTTGGGCTATGAGCTCAACAACGAAGGTAAGGGCTTAGCTCCCCATTTCTTGGAGAAATGCGCACTCTTGTGCCCTCCAACTACTCTGAAGAAGCTTCAGTCATTACTGGGTTTTCTAAACTTTGGGCGTACTTACATTCCCGAATATGCCCAGCGTATCAAGCCCCTTTATGCCTTGATACAACCTAACTTTTCGAAGTCATGCTGGCTTCCCGAGCATTCCTCTATACTGCAGTCTTTGCAGTCAGATCTACTTGAATCTAAATTCTTGTTGACTCGTGATAACCACACTAACCTGGTGATTAGAATCGTTCCAGGGGCAGTGGGTTTCACGTATTTAACCTTTAACGAAGGTGACACAGTACCGATTGCATACAAGTCACATCTTTACACTTCAGCAGAAATGCGCTTTTCCTCTGTGGAGAAAGTTTTGACTGCAGTGCAAATGGCGATTCTAAAAGAACGCGCACCGGCACAGGGAAAACGCATTCTGGTGGTAACACCATATCCTGCCCTTGAGGCGGTGACGAAAGCAAGTGTACTGAACTCTAAGGCTTTGCACCCCCATTGGATACAATGGGCTACATCTCTGACGTCTCCGGATGTCACTTTTATCTTTGATTCCTCTCTTCAGACACAGGAGTTCTTACAGTATGAATTTGTTCATCCTCCTCCTCTGTCCTTGCTACCGCTTGAGGAGTACGAATGTATTATCTATACCGATGGTTCGGCACAACCGGCCACGGGTTCCAAGCATGCTTATTCAGCAGCATGTGCTATTGTTGCTGGTACAATGGTGAACGGAGAGTTCAAATCGACTGTAGTGCACACACAGGCACTAGGAGACAGTACTGCACAACTGGCCGAGCTGCGTGCTTTTGTGCTCACACTTGAGTTTGCTAATCCAGACGTGACTACCTTTATTGTATGCGATTCTTACTACTGTGTTCAATCTTTCAATGACAATCTATTCTTTTGGTCGCAGAACGACTATAGAGATGCAAAAGGCAGCACAATTAAGCATAAAATGCTTTGGGTTCCAGTGGCAGATTTGAAACAACGTCTGCCTCTCACACAGGTGATTCACACTCTTGGCCACCAGCATGTGGGCGCACACGCTGTCGGTAACGGTTTGGCAGACGAAGCTGCCAAATCAGCAGTAGCCATGTGCTCAGTAGCTGCAGTTACAAGATCCATGACTAAAATAGATAATGATATTTTGGCAGCTATTGCTGCAACAAAGGAAGGTGCTAATTACCCACGGGGTTTCCCTTCCAAGTACTCTTATCAATTAGGTCCCGAACAGGCTCCTTATGTAAGAAATCCAGACGTTGGTGATCGGCTGATTCCCAACGCGGACCGCAGATCTTCCTTGATAGCGGCCGCACACGAAGGCTTGGCTTCGGCCCATGCTGGCTGAAACCGGTCCCAGGATGCTTGTTTCCGGTCCAGGGAGGACCTGGCTTGGCAGTTCGGGCTGGACTGTTCCCACAAGGAACAGGGTCAAGACTGATTTGCATATGGCTGGGTCCAAACTGGGGTGGTGTGGTGAGCAAAAGAATGATGGATTTAACTCAGATCCTTGTGACTGGGGGTGAATGTTTGCATTGTTCAGCATTCCGTCCATCAATTGTTTCTTTTGCATTTGTCGCCCTAAGTGGGAAGGGTATGCCCAGACATGGGTCCCGTGCTCACTACACCACTGGATTCAAGCTAGCCTGGCTGATGAAGAGTGATGCCCTCAAACCGGTCCCAGGATGCTTTTTTCCGGTCCAGGGAGGACCTGGCTTGGCAGTTCGGGCTGGACTGCTCCCACAAGGAGCAGGGTCAAGACTGATTTGCATATGGCTGGGTCCAAACTGGGGTGGTGTGGTGAGCAAAAGAATGATGGATTTAACCCAGATCCTTGTGACTGGGGGTGAATGTTTGCATTGTCCAGCATTCCGTCCATCAATTGTTTCTTTTGCATTTGTCGCCCTAAGTGGGAAGGGTATGCCCAGACGTGGGTCCCGTGCTCACTACACCACTGGATTCAAGCTAGCCTGGGTGATGCCCTGAAACTGGTCCCAGGATGCTTGTTTCCGGTCCAGGGAGGACCTGGCTTGGCAGTTCGGGCTGGACTGTTCCCACAAGGAACAGGGTCAAGACTGATTTGCATATGGCTGGGTCCAAACTGGGGTGGTGTGGTGAGCAAAAGAATGATGGATTTAACCCAGATCCTTGTGACTGGGGGTGAATGTTTGCATTGTCCAGCATTCCGTCCATCAATTGTTTCTTTTGCATTTGTCACCCTAAGTGGGAAGGGTATGCCCAGACGTGGGTCCCGTGCTCACTACACCACTGGATTCAAGCTAGCGTGGCTGATGAAGGGTGATGTCCTGAGACCGGTCGCAGGATGCTTGTTTCCGGTCCAGGGAGGACCTGGCTTGGCAGTTCGGGCTGGACTGTTCCCACAAGGAACAGGGTCAAGACTGATTTGCATATGGCTGGGTCCAAACTGGGGTGGTGTGGTGAGCAAAAGAATGATGGATTTAACCCAGATCCTTGTGACTGGGGGTGAATGTTTGCATTGTCCAGCATTCCGTCCATCAATTGTTTCTTTTGCATTTGTCGCCCTAAGTGGGAAGGGTATGCCCAGACGTGGGTCCCGTGCTCACTACACCACTGGATTCAAGCTAGCCTGGCTGATGAAGGGTGATGTCCTGAGACCGGTCGCAGGATGCTTGTTTCCGGTCCATGGAGGACCTTGCTTGGCAGTTCGGGCTGGACTGTTCCCACAAGGAACAGGGTCAAGACTGATTTGCATATGGCTGGGTCCAAACTGGGGTGGTGTGGTGAGCAAAAGAATGATGGATTTAACCCAGATCCTTGTGACTGGGGGTGAATGTTTGCATTGTCCAGCATTCCGTCCATCAATTGTTTCTTTTGCATTTGTCGCCCTAAGTGGGAAGGGTATGCCCAGACGTGGGTCCCGTGCTCACTACACCACTGGATTCAAGCTAGCCTGGCTGATGAAGGGTGATGCCCTGAAACCGGCCCCAGGATGCTTGTTTCCGGTCCAGGGAGGACCTGGCTTGGGAGTTCGGGCTGGACTGTTCCCACTAGGAACAGGGTCAAGACTGATTTGCATATGGCTGGGTCTAAACTGGGGTGGTGTGGTGAGCAAAAGAATGATGGTTTTAACCCAGATCCTTGTGACTGGGGGTGAATGTTTGCATTGTCCAGCATTCCGTCCATCAATTGTTTCTTTTGCATTTGTCGCCCTAAGTGGGAAGGGTATGCCCAGACGTGGGTCCCGTGCTCACTACACCACTGGATTCAAGCTAGCCTGGATTATGAAGGGTGATGCCCTGAAACCGGTCCCAGGATGCTTGTTTCCGGTCCAGGCAGGATCTGGCTTGGCAGTTCGGGCTGGACTGTTCCCACAAGGAACAGGGTCAAGACTGATTTGCATATGGCTGGGTCCAAACTGGGGTGGTGTGTTGAGCAAAAGAATGATGGATTTAACCCAGATCCTGGTGACCTTGGGTGAATGATTGCATTGTCCAGCGTTCCGTCCATCAATTGTTTCTTTTGCATTTGTCGCCCCAAGTGGGAATGGTATGCCCAAACGTGGGTCCCGTGCTCACTACACCACTGGATTCAAGCTATCCTGGCTGATGAAGGGTGATGACCTGAAACCAGTCCCAGGATGCTTGTTTCCGGTCCAGGGAGGACCTGGCTTGGCAGTTCGGGCTGGACTGTTCCCACAAGGAACAGGGTCAAGACTGATTTGCATATGGCTGGGTCCAAACTTGGGTGGTGTGGTGAGCAAAAGAATTATGGATTTAACCCAGATCCTTGTGACTGGGGGTGAATGTTTGCATTGTCCAGCATTCCGTCCATCAATTGTTTCTTTTGCATTTGTCGTCCTAAGTGGGAAGGGTATGCCCAGACGTGGGTCCTGTGCTCACAACACCACTGGATTCAAGCTAGCCTGGCTGATGAAGGGTGATGCCCTGAAACCGGTCCCAGGATGCTTGTTTCCGGTCCAGGGAGGACCTGGCTTGGCAGTTCGGGCTGGACTGTTCCCACAAGGAACAGGGTCAAGACTGATTTGCATATGGCTGGGTCCAAGCTGGGGTGGTGTGGTGAGCAAAAGAATGATGGATTTAACCCAGATCCTTGTGACTGGGGGTGAATGTTTGCATTGTCCAGCATTCCGTCCATCAATTGTTTCTTTTGCATTTGTCGCCCTAAGTGGGAAGGGTATGCCCAGATGTGGGTCCCGTGCTCACTACACCACTGGATTCAAGCTAGCCTGGCTGATGAAGGGTGATGCCCTGAAACCGGCCCCAGGATGCTTGTTTCCGGTCCAGGGAGGACCTGGCTTGGGAGTTCGGGCTGGACTGTTCCCACAAGGAACAGGGTCAAGACTGATTTGCATATGGCTGGGTCTAAACTGGGGTGGTGTGGTGAGCAAAAGAATGATGGTTTTAACCCAGATCCTTGTGACTGGGGGTGAATGTTTGCATTGTCCAGCATTCCGTCCATCAATTGTTTCTTTTACATTTGTCGCCCTAAGTGGGAAGGGTATGCCCAGACGTGGGTCCCGTGCTCACTACACCACTGGATTCAAGCTAGCCTGGCTGATGAAGGGTGATGTCCTGAAACCGGTCGCAGGATGCTTGTTTCCGGTCCAGGGAGGACCTGGCTTGGCAGTTCGGGCTGGACTGTTCCCACAAAGAACAGGGTCAAGACTGATTTGCATATGGCTGGGTCCAAACTGGGGTGGTGTGGTGAGCAAAAGAATGATGGATTTAACCCAGATCCTTGTGACTGGGGGTGAATGTTTGCATTGTCCAGCATTCCGTCCATCAATTGTTTCTTTTGCATTTGTCGCCCTAAGTGGGAAGGGTATGCCCAGACGTGGGTCCCGTGCTCACTACACCACTGGATACAAGCTAGCCTGGCTGATGAAGGGTGATGCCCTGAAACCGGTCCCAGGATGCTTGTTTCCGGTCCAGGGAGGACCTGGCTTGGCAGTTCGGGCTGGACTGTTCCCACAAGGAACAGGGTCAAGACTGATTTGCATATGGCTGGGTCCAAACTGGGGTGGTGTGGTGAGCAAAAGAATGATGGATTTAACCCAGATCCTTGTGACTGGGGGTGAATGTTTGCATTGTCCAGCATTCCGTCCATCAATTGTTTCTTTTGCATTTGTCGCCCTAAGTGGGAAGGGTATGCCCAGACGTGGGTCCCGTGCTCACTACACCACTGGATTCAAGCTAGCCTGGCTGATGAAGGGTGATGCCCTGAAACCGGTCCCAGGATGCTTGTTTCCGGTCCAGGGAGGACCTGGCTTGGCAGTTCGGGCTGGACTGTTCCCACAAGGAACAGGGTCAAGACTGATTTGCATATGGCTGGGTTCAAGCTGGGGTGGTGTGGTGAGCAAAAGAATGATGGATTTAACCCAGATCCTTGTGACTGGGGGTGAATGTTTGCATTGTCCAGCATTCCGTCCATCAATTGTTTCTTTTGCATTTGTCGCCCTAAGTGGGAAGGGTATGCCCAGATGTGGGTCCCGTGCTCACTACACCACTGGATTCAAGCTAGCCTGGCTGATGAAGGGTGATGCCCTGAAACCGGCCCCAGGATGCTTGTTTCCGGTCCAGGGAGGACCTGGCTTGGGAGTTCGGGCTGGACTGTTCCCACAAGGAACAGGGTCAAGACTGATTTGCATATGGCTGGGTCTAAACTGGGGTGGTGTGGTGAGCAAAAGAATGATGGTTTTAACCCAGATCCTTGTGACTGGGGGTGAATGTTTGCATTGTCCAGCATTCCGTCCATCAATTGTTTCTTTTACATTTGTCGCCCTAAGTGGGAAGGGTATGCCCAGACGTGGGTCCCGTGCTCACTACACCACTGGATTCAAGCTAGCCTGGCTGATGAAGGGTGATGTCCTGAAACCGGTCGCAGGATGCTTGTTTCCGGTCCAGGGAGGACCTGGTTTGGCAGTTCGGGCTGGACTGTTCCCACAAGGAACAGGGTCAAGACTGATTTGCATATGGCTGGGTCCAAACTGGGGTGGTGTGGTGAGCAAAAGAATGATGGATTTAACCCAGATCCTTGTGACTGGGGGTGAATGTTTGCATTGTCCAGCATTCCGTCCATCAATTGTTTCTTTTGCATTTGTCGCCCTAAGTGGGAAGGGTATGCCCAGACGTGGGTCCCGTGCTCACTACACCACTGGATTCAAGCTAGCCTGGCTGATGAAGGGTGATGCCCTGAAACCGGTCCCAGGATGCTTGTTTCCGGTCCAGGGAGGACCTGGCTTGGCAGTTCGGGCTGGACTGTTCCCACAAGGAACAGGGTCAAGACTGATTTGCATTTGGCTGGGTCCATACTGGGGTGGGGTGGTGTGGTGAGCAAAAGAATGATGGATTTAACCCAGATCCTTGTGACTGGGGGTGAATGTTTGCAATGTCCAGCATTCCGTCCATCAATTGTTTCTTTTGCATTTGTCGCCCTAAGTGGGAAGGGTATGCCCAGACGTGGGTCCCGTGCTCACTACACCACTGGATTCAAGCTAGCCTGGATTATGAAGGGTGATGCCCTGAAACCGGTCCCAGGATGCTTGTTTCCGGTCCAGGCAGGATCTGGCTTGGCAGTTCGGGCTGGACTGTTCCCACAAGGAACAGGGTCAAGACTGATTTGCATATGGCTCGGTCCAAACTGGGGTGGTGTGGTGAGCAAAAGAATGATGGATTTAACCCAGATCCTTGTGACTGGGGGTGAATGTTTGCATTGTCCAGCATTCCGTCCATCAATTGTTTCTTTTGCATTTGTCGCCCCTAAGTGGGAAGGGTATGCCCTGACTTGGGTCCCGTGCTCACTACACCACTGGATTCAAGCTAGCCTGGCTGATGAAGGGTGATGCCCTGAAACCGGTCCCAGGATGATTGTTTCCGGTCCAGGGAGGACCTGGCTTGGCAGTTCGGGCTGGACTGTTCCCACAAGGAACAGGGTCAAGACTGATTTTCATATGGCTGGGTCCAAACTGGGGTGGTGTGGTGAGCAAAAGAATGATGGATTTAACCCAGATCCTTGTGACTGGGGGTGAATGTTTGCATTGTCCAGCATTCCGTCCATCAATTGTTTCTTTTACATTTGTCGCCCTAAGTGGGAAGGGTATGCCCAGACGTGGGTCCCGTGCTCACTACACCACTGGATTCAAGCTAGCCTGGCTGATGAAGGGTGATGCCCTGAAACCGGTCCCAGGATGCTTGTTTCCGGTCTAGGGAGGACCTGGCTTGGCAGTTCGGGCTGGACTGTTCCCACAAGGAACAGGGTCAAGACTGATTTTCATATGGCTGGGTCCAAACTGGGGTGGTGTGGTGAGCAAAAGAATGATGGATTTAACCCAGATCCTTGTGACTGGGGGTGAATGTTTGCATTGTCCAGCATTCCATCCATCAATTGTTTCTTTTGCATTTACCTTTCCTTGCGGCATAATCTGTAAAGCGCTCTCATACACTCGGGGGTCATGTTCGCGCTATATAAAACTTTATAAATAAAATAAATAAATAAATACACTTCTGGACCTGTGGATGCTTGGCTATGGAGAAGGACTGTGGTGCAGCTGAAAGGACTGCCACCCTGCTGGACTGCTGCTCTGAAGGACATGCTTCACTGCTGTGCTGTCCTCTTTCCTGGGTGAGAAGGACTGGACCTGCATCTGCTGAACCAAGAACCCCAGAGTGACCCCAAGGGCTAATTGGCTGGCTTCCTGACTTCAACCTCAGAGACAGAAGGATCCAACCACCTTGACCCCTGCACCTGGATTCTGCCATCTGTGAATCTACCCAGCCAGATAGTGCCACCCCAGTCCTGAACCCTTGGAAGTGGGTGTAAGGTGTTCTGCCAACCTCTGTAGATCCAACTGAACTGATGCATCTTCTCTGCTGCATAGTGCAACCCAGAGCAGAACTGACATATCATCACCACTGCAGGGGTCTCCCCCGTCACAAAGACTTGTATCGAATCACAGCCCATCACCTCGTCTGAACCGCCACTGTGAAGTGCATCCTCAGCGTACACGCTCACAGCCCTCACAACAGCAGCCTCGACAACAATGATGGACTCCACATCACAGTCTTGCATCTCCTTGGAACCCATACATTTCCCCAACGGCTTGATGCATCCTCGACACCGGACTTCACCTAGCTAGCACTTGTCAACGGGATCCTCAACGATGATGCAGGACCTCGCATCATAGCTTCACCACATCTTGGAACTGATGCACTGCTTTGGCTGCACTGTGCATCTTCGATGCAGACCCTCGCAATGTTCCACAAACCAGGATTAAGGAACTTTGTTCAGCGGCCCTAACTGGGGCCCTGTAGCCAACCCACACTCTTTCACGGTCGGCCTGAACTTATGATTTTGTCCTAGTCCAGCATGACCAGATATCCACAGTTGGCTATTTGTTCTTTTTGGTACTATTTTCAATGCAAACTCAACCTATCAAAATAAATGTGCTGTATAAATAATTTACACATTGTCTCTAAATTAATCCTGACAGCCTTTGTGCCACACTACCAGAGGATTAAGCATAGCTTAATTTGGAGCATGCTTGTGCCTCACCCTGACAGAAAATGTGATACTCAGATAATCTTGGAGTTTTTCGAAACCAATATGAAGGTTTTAAATGAATAACAAATGGTTGGAAATATGGACTATCAAATCGATTCTCAACAATAGGATGCATTATAATATTCATAATAAAATAAGTATATTGGATTCCCCAATTTTTTATGCATATTGACAAAACACCATTGTATACTGATGAATTATTTATAAATTGTCAATATGATTTATGTACTGATATATTTTTTGTATTGAAGATGTTATAATAATAACAAAGTGCTGATTTAATGTGTTACTGTTGTGAGACCTGGATGTCTTTTACAAAACGTATTATATATGTGTCTTACAGCCCTGACGAAGTCCCATTTGAAATGAAGAATAAAGATTGAATCCTTTTTTTAAACAATCACATCTGAGTCTCCTTTGTGGACGGCCCTTGCACAAAGACCTTGCTTTGGCAGATAAAAGCTTTTGGGGCTTCTTGTTTATTTGATTAATTGTTTTTACAAATTGAGCTAAAAAGGTTTGGGTGCTCCTCCTCTTGTGTTATTTAATTCTCTGAGGCACTCTTTGGCAGTGACACAGACCCTCCAGTTTAGATTGTGTGATGGGCTGCAAGATGGGTAGACCCTCAGCTATGGAGTCAACCTCTCTTCTTTAGTCTGGCAGTCAGCTGCTCCTCTGGATTTGACTTGCTCCAACACTCTTCTCCTAAGCAGGTCAACTCCAGGCGTTCCATGTCAGGGAGACAATGTTTCCTTCAGATCTGTCTCCAGATAATGTCTGCTCACCTTTAGGAAGCTTACTTTCTTGAAGGCACCAGCCAGGGTTGTGCAGTAGTCTTTGGGTACTCTGAAGCTAACAGTTTTATACAGCTATCACAGTCAGGAGATGTGTATTTTTGGTCTGTACTTTCAGAAGTAGTTCTCCTTTCATGTGTTCTTCTCAGGATGACTTCCAGGCTCAGGCTGGGCCTATAATGATGCTTCTTGCAGGAGGGTTGACTCAATGTTGGAGCACCCAGAACAGAGACTCAAAGCATTGTGAGCATTTTCAAGTGACCAACAACAGGCACACTGATAGTGATCAGGAAGAGAGACAAAAGGCTGGCCTCTTATGAAGGACCCTTCACACTCAGAACAACAGAGACTGTAGTCCCACACTTTTCTAAATAGATGTTCTTTAGGAAGACTAATCAGCAGCTCAGGACCTTATTTAATTACTAAGTAAAAACCTGTCTTCTCTTGTCAACTTCAGTGTCTACATCCCTTCCTTCCAGTCTCAGGAATTCGGGTGTTACACTTGCACAGTCTAAGAAAGTAACTTCACCTCCACATTGTACATATAAATAGGTCAAAGGTTTCCAAAATGGATTCCGTAGGAATCCTTTACTCAGGTTCACTCAGACATAATCCAATACATGTTTTGCACAAGCTACACACATTCTTACAGCCACATGTGCACTGGGATGTTAGGGCAAACATCAAGGTCTAGATTGTAGCAGTGGAACGGAGTGGGCCAGGAGGCCACCACTCTCGTGACACAGGCAAAAAAGGTCTGGTCCTGACTATATGATCATTGAAACACTGTATGCTGCCATCATCACTCTATATGACAGTCCCTGTGACAGGGACTCATGTCAAGGGACAGGCTTAAATCTTCATGCATATCCTCGATTAATGTGAGGCCGGGCCAAAAATTAGGATACCAGATATT
Organism: Calotriton arnoldi; assembly: GCA_963921515.1. NCBI lineage: Eukaryota > Metazoa > Chordata > Amphibia > Caudata > Salamandridae > Calotriton > Calotriton arnoldi. The sequence continues at coordinate 441,290 of CAWUFW010005439.1, forward strand.
TGTCATTGAGCACTACAGACAGCGGTCTCAGCTGTACACCATGCAGAGGATAAATGCAGAAGTAGTTAATGAGTGTAAGGGAATGGAGTAGACAGTACCAAGGATGATGGTTCTAGTTAAGAGGGGATTGTTGATAGGGCAAGGCTTAAAGCAGGATCGAGGGAAGCAAAGAGAGAGGCTAAGCTGCAAAAGTGATGGGGTAGAATGAGAGTAGCAAGCGTTATTCTTTAAACCACCATGTCTTCTGCTTGCATAAACATTCCATTAGCTATGCCAGTTTTTTGTTAATTTTTTTAGCATATTTCATAATTATGTCGTGTTTATGAAAGATGTACAGCTAATCAGAGGAACATCCTCGCAGTTTGCAGGGTTTTGTGTTGTTTGCATTGTTTGAACATGATCTGTAAAATTTCAGGCATGTGGCCTATTCATATTTTTTATTTGCCCATGGTTAACAATGGAGGCTTGATGCTCTAGGTTGTAGATGCTATGACTTAATGTAGGAAACGGCCCTTTTTGACATGGTCTCCACCACTTTTTGTCAGGTATTTCATGCGATTTTGACTGGAAGTGCATCGGGTGCCAGATCTCTTTCCCAAAACTGTGCAATTGTTTTCCTTAATTGACAATATCTTTAGTGCCCTCTGTAAGTCCCTAAATAATGGTACCCCTGGTACCTAGGGCCTGAGGTACTAAAGAGGGTCCCCAAGGGCTGCAGCACCAATTGCTCCCTTCTAAGGGATCCCTCACCAAATTCATGCAAACTGCCATTGCAGGCTGCATGTCTTGGTGCAGACAAAAGTGAAAACACGACATGGCACACAGCCTGTGTTCCCTGACTGCAGACAATGCAATCAGTATAAGTAAGTGAGGGCTTTTGGCCTCCAGGGCCATGAACCATGCTTGCTCATGCAGGGTGTGCTTTGCACCCCCACCCACAGGATTACCTGCAGATTAGCACTCTAGGGCTGGGGAGCTCCAAAGAGGCCCACTGCCTTTGGTATGCAAATCTGGCTTCACTCACAGAAGAGGAAACCGACCCCCTTTGTCCAGAGCCCTTTGGCACCTGGACAGGTGGGAAAATTAGCTAGGCAAGTCAGGCGTGTCAACCCTCTGGGGAGCACCACCCCTGAACTGGGATACCTGAACTGGATGTGACTTTTCAGAAGTAACCATCTTGGTGATGGGAAATTTAGGATATCTGGGACAGGGTTATTCCCACTTCCCCCAGGAAGTGGTCATATAGGGGGCATAGTGACCTTAGGGGTATGTAGGCCATTAGCTACTACGCTATACTCCCCTAATGCCCCTAAGTTCAGTATTTAGGGGAACCCTGGCACCAGGAAAGCAGATCCTGCTGGCCTAAAGAAGAAAAAGGGCGGAAGAGCCACGAAAGGAAGAATTGCAAAAGAAGAAAATGACCAGCCCTGCCGCCTGTTCGCCTATTCTAGACAATTGCACCAAAGTCATCTCACCCTGCAAGCTGATGATCCTTCAAAGCCAAGCACGACTGTCAGCACTTCTTCAAAGGCTCAGGAACTCCCATGTAACAGCAAAGCTGTTCCCCTGCATCTTGCAGGTACCAAATACTGAGCTGTGAGGATCCAAGACCGCAACAACCCGACACTGGAAAACACCACTGCACCTGAGCTGCCTAGCCTGAGCTGAAGTGGTCCAATTGTACCAACATAGTCCCGCGATCCTGACAACCTACGAAGAAGAAGGACAATGAAGAGGCATGAAAGAAGAAGACCGAGGAAGAGCAACTGACTTGGCACCAGCCCTGCCTGCCTGTCTGCTGTTACTCATCAAAACTGGACCAAAGACTTCTCGTCCTGCAGCTGTTGTGCCTCCAAAGTCTGGGAAGACTTTCTGCCTTTAATAAAGACTCAAGAACTCCTGTGGAGCAGTGGAGCTCCTTCCCTGCATCTGACAGACACCCCAAAGAAGAATGTTAGTGCTCCAGAGCGCAAAACCAGACACCACAAAACATCACTGCACCTGTGCTTCCAAGCTGAAGTGGGTCAACGGTGCCAGAGTGGTCCCCTGGCTCTCCAGAGACAGCGCCGCCTGCAGCCTCTGTTTACAGGCCCCTTCCACTGCGATTGCTCCCGGTGATGAAAATGCGATGCCTAAGGACACCTCCGCACCCATCGACCCTGGAGAAGAGGAACAAAGGGGTCCCCATGTCCCTGAGCATCGCAAGAGTTGAGCCCCCCCTGTTGGGTTAGCCCAGCTGGTCCCCTAGTCTAGGCCTACAGCCTCTTTTCCAATGGACCAATCTCCATAGACTTGAATAGGGCACCTGACACTGTAAGGCTCCTCCGCACCAGGCCCCAGTGCTGCCCAAAGTGAACTGTTTGTGCTGCCTTGGATCTTGCCCCATACTCACCCTAAGTCCAGAAGATTGACCCCGTATTGCTGTTGAGGGCCCGACTGCAATACATGTTTTTCCTTTCAAGGTTAAAATTACCTCGAAGTGCTTCAATGACGATTTAAAGTCACCCGACACTGAAAAACACACCTCTGCACCTGGACGTCCCAGTGGCTCCAGAGGTGACCTGTTGGTGTTGCCTCGAACCTTGCGCCATACTCACCTTAAGATCCAAGGAAGGGTCCCGTAAGTCTTTGTTAAGTGACTGTATGTAGGGTATGTTTTCTTCCTAAGTTAACATTGCTGCGCAATGCTTCAATTACGATTTAATGTCTCAAAAACCTGTTTTCTTCAAACCTCCTATTTCAAAAAGTACTTACCTGATTTTGATGATCATGTTATAATAAAAATGTGTGTTATTTATATAAATTGTTATGGATCTCCTTATTGAGTTGTGTGCATCATTTATTGAATATTGTGTGTATGTGCAGATGTCTAACACTCCTCTCTGATAAGCCTATTGCTGCTCGACCACACTACCCCCTAGAAGAACACCCTGAGATTGCTAGAGCAAGGCCCTGTCCACTAATAAGGAAATACCTAGGCTCTTTGCAATGTATACCCCTTTTTTAGTATAAGATATAAAGAGCAGACCTCCTACACTTAATATCCCATTTAAGGCATGCATGGTACAGTAATGCATTTTTTGCAACCTAATATCCCTTTCAAGGGTCTGCTGGCTGTGCATGCAATTTATTTATGGCTTACTATTTCCCATCAGGTCAATGTAATGTCTATTTAAACATAAAAGGTGTTAGAACACCAGGTAAGGTGCAATGACATATTTTTCTCAATAATAATAAAATATATCTCGGAGGAATAGAACAGAAGAGTTATAAATATAGAAGCAAATATATTGTGAAGATAAAAATTTAGATTTAATTTCTATGGGGAAATTAATTACTTCAGTACAAGAAAAACATTATTTGCGTGTTGCCAAGTTGGAAACAGTGTGAAGTCATCAAGCATACAGTATCTTGATGTCTACGTGGGAGTACCGGTAGGTTACCTAAATAAATGCACCATAGTTACTTCATGTTGTTCTTTGCTGCATTAAAAAATCTACAACTCTAATTGTTTTTAGATCAAAGAAACACGGGTAAGGAATGAAACGCTGCTGTCTCACTTGTATTCGTACACAGGGGGTATGCGTAGGTGCACTGAATGGCACAATGGGTGCGTTTGAAACCCACGTATGTATCTATTCATTTGGGGCTGTGGGTGTCCTCATGCCCGTTGTGGCCGTATAACAAATTCTAAAGCCTCTATTTTGAACATCATGCTTCGTTAAGTTCTAGAAAAAAAATACATTTAAAAGTCTAGTTATTAGCCAAGCACACGAACGCTGCCATCATTGTAAGAGTGCAATATTAACTGCTGGAGACTGTATTCTTGAGATCAAGATTAAATAAATGCTAAATTATATTGTCTTTTGTTTATCAGAAGGCAATGAGGTTTACGTCCCTTTACTGACAAAATAGAGAGACCATGCACCTCGCATGGTATTCAATCATAGTTTATAGAGCTACATGAAGCAATGGATTTTGACATTACCAGGGCCGGACTGGCTACCGGGCGTTTTGGCATGCTGCCGAGCTGGGGGCTGATGTCAATGCGGTGGGGGCTAATTTCGTTGCTGGAGACCTGCGTGTGCTTCGAAATCAACAAAGCAAAACGAATTTCGTTCAGCACACGCAGGTCCCCATCAACGAAATCAGCCCCCAGCTCGGCAGCATGCCAAAACGCCCGGTAGCCAGTCCGGCCCTGGACATTACATATTAAAAAAAATAAACGACATAGGGCAGGATCATAGAACATTTTCCACTGCGCTGAACTCCTCTTAACACCGTCTTCTGAAAAGTGTATACTGGAAGTGATAATATCTGGCAAAATTGTTTGTGCACGTTTGGAGTTTCATTTATGAGGAATTGGCGTAGAACCGCCACGTAAGTCTTCTTGCTGCTCTCTGCCCTATGCCAATGTGAAAAGGCAGGAATGTACCCTATTTATGAAATACGGTGCATCCCTGTGCTTTCCCCCTGCGCTGGTGCACAATTTGCTGCCTAGGGACAATGAAGGCACCCTTGGTGCAAGGGTGCCTCAGTTGCAGGCAGGATTGTTTTTGTGTTGGAAGGGGCTCCTTCCTGCACACAAAAATTCGGAGAGGCTTTTTGCTTTTTGTATGTATGCTGCAGAATGCAGCACACATGGAAAGAGGAAATACTAGGAGAAATAAAAATATTTCTTGCCCTTACGCCGGCTTTGCAGAGGCATAAGGTTTTAGCACTGCCCCAGGTTTGCGTAAATAAGTAAATCTTAGGCAGCGTCGAAATCCATGAGTGTTGCATTGGAACAGCGACTGCAATGCCCATAGAATGCCTACTTGATGCAGAGTAAGGCAACACAGCATCTTACACCGCTTTGTCTTACTCCATAACTATGAGGCCAGGCAAAGCTATGCAGGGTGTCTCTGCGCCGCCATGGGGTAAAAAAAAGTGACGCTCCGGTGGTGCCAGCATCTCATAAATAAGCCCCTTGGTGTGTGACATTTTTCTAAGATGCAGATGTGCGAGAGAAGGGTTTGAATTAGTGCGGTATGCGACGGCGCCTACTCGTGTGTACATGTGTGTCAAGAGGTTCTTAGTGGAGTACGGTGCTACAGGCAAGGGGATTACCCTGAACCCCTCAACAGACACAAGTTCACAAATTTTTTTATACAAGAGGCCTGTGCACACGTATTAGTAATATGCAGAGCAAATTCTGCGTCAATGGAATCATACAGTATTCAGAAAACCACAATCGTAAAAAATATTATATGAACGAAGAACACTCCAGGTATCACGTGTTCTCTGTGTTTTTATTGAAGATTGATTGCCCAGCCAACACGTATTTTGGTAGGGTGGAAAACCCACGACTTCTTCAGGGCTAATAGGCAAGAAAGTTGAAAATTGGTCGATCTCTCCGCCGGTTGTACTTCCGTCCCGGCTGTGTCTTGGAATGGTGTATCCAAAAGTTATAAAACGAAGAAAGGACTCGTGTGCGTGTCCGGTGGAGTATCACTTAAGACACGTAGTCTTGCACTTCGCAGCGTACATAAGCATCAAAGCTGAGTAAGGCTCTGTCCACGGTACGAGATTCTCCTGGATGGGGTCCCCGGGGCCAAAAGTGGCCCAGGGAAGGGGGGCCACGCGGCCCCCCTCCCTTTTGTATTCTTTTAATAAATAAATAAGGCTGGGCCCGAGGGATGGGGTACCCGGGGCCAAAACTGGCCTCAGGAGGGGGGCCACGCGGCCCCTTACTTAACAATAATAATAAAATACATATGTGGCCATGCCCCGGGGATGGGGTCCCCGGGGCTGAAATCGGCCACACGGCCCCCTTCCTGTTTATTTTTCTTTAAAAAAAGCAAAAAAAATGCTCAGGCCCTGGGGGATGGGGTACCCAGGGCCCAAAAATAATAAAGGGAAGGGGGGCCACACAGCCCCACTTCCAAAAAGCAAATGTAAAAAAAACTGGTGTCTCGCAGGAGGCCGCAGCCACTCCCTGCACATCTGTGCAAACGCGCCTCCTGCACGTTCTAAGTTGGGGGATTAAGTCCCCTTGAATACTGAGTGTCCCGGGGGGCCAACTAGCCCACCAGGTACCTTCAGTAAGCCCCACACAGTGGGATTGCTGAGAGGTGGTCTGAGGCCACACCCCTTTTTACACCACTCTGCAAACGTGCCTCTTGGCGCACTGCTGGTGGGGCGATGAGGTCCTCTTGTGTCCTGAGGACCTCAGGACGAAAGTGGACTTCATCCCACGAGCAGCAGTGCACCAGGAGGTGCGTTTGCAGAGTGGTTTAAAAAGGGGGTGTGGCCTCAGACCTCTCTCAGCAATCCAGCTGTGTGGGGCTTACTGGAGGTACCTGGTGGGCTAGTTAGCCCCCAGGGACCCTCAGGATTCAAGGGGACTTAATTCCCCAACCCAGAACGAGTCAGGAGGTGTGTTTGCAGAGTGTTGGAGAAAGAGGGCGTGGGCTGTGTCCACCTGTCAGCTATCCCACTATCTGGGGCATACTGAAGGTATCAGGTAGGGTAGTTGGCCTCTAAGGACCCCCAGCAGTGAAGGGGACTATAATCCCCATCCAAGAGCGCACCAGGAAGTGCGTTTGCAGAGTGGTGGGGAAAGGGGGCGTGGCCTGCTATGAGAACTTAGCAATCCTGCTGTGTGGGACTTACTGGAGGTAATAGGAGGGTAGTTGGCCCCAAGGTTGACCTTAGGGGCTAACTACCCCTCCTGTTACTGCCAGTAAATCCCACACTGTGGGATTGCTAAGAGGTCTTCGGAGGCCACGCTCACCTTTCTCCACCACTCTGCAAACGCGCCTCCTGGCACAGTACTGGTTGGGGGATGAAGTCCACTTTACTCCTGAGGGACTTTGGTGGCCAAGTAGCCCTCCTGGTCCCTCCTGTAAGTCCTACGCAGCGGAATTCCTGAGTGCTGGTTGGAGGCCCAGCCCCCTTTCTCCACCACTCTGCAAACGCGACTACCAGTTAAAGAAGCATTTGTAATGTAATAGGTCTCGCATTTGCAAGAGTTAGAGCTATTAGCGTTGTAAATCTAAAAGTATTTTATTAATGTTTCTTGAAGTGGAGTGGATGTAGGTTGTGTGCAGTGGAATTATGTGGTATGTTGTGCAGGGAAATTATGTGGATAGAAAGTATGTGGTATTTAGTGTATAGTAATTATGTAGAGTGGGATTATGTGTTATGGAGAGTAATTATGTGGTATGGTAGTCTGTGTTGTGGAGTGGTAACCTCAGGTTTAGTCTTCCTCGTTTCCATAGAAGCTAAACAATGAACTCAATGAGACAAAAAGAAGAAGGAATCACTGAGGAGCACTTCTGGACCTAGTCAGAGGTATGAGCAGGGCCACTGGAATTATGCGACTGTTTGGCTGCACCAACTTTTGCACAATTATACATTTTCCGCATTAGCCATATAATTCATCATCTGCTGCCTAATCTGCAGATTTGAACAAAAAAAACCTTGTTTCTAGCTCAGACGGCTCAAATGTTACCAAAAATGCAGCGACAAGTGTTACAGCTTGGTGGAAGGTCCTTTGTAGACCTAGAATGGTCAACTGTTACTTATTGCTAAATGTGGGTGTTAAATTGGTACTAATGGTGTGCAAGCCACTCTTGCTTCTTTCTGCGCCTCTTTTGCCTCTTTCTGCATTTCTGTTGCTTCTTTCTGCACCTTTCTTTCTTTTTCTGCACTTCTCTTGCCTCTTTCTGCACATCTGTTCCTTCTTTCTGCACTTCTTTTGCTTCTTTCTGCACCCATCTTGGCTCTTTCTCCACCCCTCTTCCCCCTTTCTGCATGTCTATTGCTTCTTTCTGCACTTCTCTTGCCTCTTACTCCACCCCTCTTTCCTCTTTCTGCACCTCACTTGCTTCTTTGTGCACCCCTCTTGCCTCTTTCTGCACCTCTCTTGCCTCTTTCTGCACCCCTCTTCCTTCTTCCTGCACTCCTCCTGCCTCTTTCTGCACCTCTATTCCTTCTTTCTGCACTTCTTTTGCTTCTTTCTGCACCCATCTTGGTTCTTTCTCCACCCCTCTTCCCCCTTTCTCCATGTCTGTTGCTTCTTTCTGCACTTCTCTTGCCTCTTTGTCCACCCCTCTTCACTCTTTCTGCATCTCTGTTGCTATTTTCTGCAATTATCTTGCATCTTTCTGTACCTCTCTGTCTTCTTTCTGCACCCCTTGTGCCTCTTTCTGCACCCCTCTTCTCTTTCTGCACTCCTATTGCCTCTTTCTGCACCTCTGTTCCTTCTTTCGGCACTTCTTTTGTTACTTTCTGTACCTCTCTTGCTTCTTTCTGCCTCTTTCTCCATCCCTCTTCCCTCTTTCTGCACCTCTTTTGCTTCTTTCTTCACCTCTCTTGTCTCTTTCTCCACCCCTCTTCCCTCTTTCTGCACCTCTGTTGCTTCTTTCGGCACCTCTCTTGATTCTTTCTGCACCCCTCGTGCCTCTTTCTTCACCCTCTTCCATCTTTTGCATCCCTCTTGCCTCTTTCTGCACCTCTCTTGCTTCTTTCTGCACCTCTGTTCCCTCTTGCTGCACTTCTTTTGTTTCTTGCTGCACATCTCTTGCTTCTTTCTGCACCCCACGGGCCTCTTTCTGCACCCTCTTGCCTCTTTCTGCACCCCTGTTCCTTCTTTCTGCTCTTCTTTTGTATCTTTCTGCACCCCTCTTGCGTCTTTCTGTACCCCTCTCGCCACTTTCTCCACCCCTGTTCCCCTTTTTGCATCTCTGTTGCTTCTTTCTGCACTACTCTTGCCTCTTTTTCCACCCCTCATCCCTCTTTCTGCACCACTGTTACTTCTTTCTGCACTTCTCTTGCTTCTTTCTGCAACCCTTGTGCCTCATTCTGTACCCCTCTTCCCTCTTTCTGCACCTCTGTTCCTTCTTTCTGCATTTCTTTTGTTTCTTTCTGGAACTCTCTTGCTTCTTTCTGTATCCCTCTTGCCTCTTTCTCCTCCCCACTTCCCCCTTTCTGCATCTCTGTTGCTTCTTTCTGCACTTTTCTTGCTTCTTTCTGCTCCCCTCATGCCTCTTTCTGCACCTCTCTTCCCTCTTTCTGCACTCCTCATGCCTCTTTCTGCACTCCTCTTGCCTCTTTCTGCAACTCTGTTCCGTCTTTCTGCACTTCTTTTGTATCTTTCTGGTCCTCTCTTGCTTCTTTCTGGACCCCTCTTGCTTCTTTCTGCACCCCTCGTTCCTCGTTTACACCCCTCTTCCGTCTTTCTGCACCCCATAGCCCCCTTTCTGCATCTCTGTTGCTTCTTTATGCACTTCTTTTGCTTATTTCTGCACCTCTCTTACTTCCTTTTGCACCCCTTGTGCCTCTTTCTGCACCACTCTTCCCTCTTTATGCACTCCTCTTGCTTCTTTCTGCACTTATCTTGCCTCTTTCTCCACACCTCCTCCCCCTTTCTGCACCTCTGTTGCTTCTTTCTGCACTTCTCTTGCTTCTTTCTGCACTTCTGTTGCTTCTTTCTGTACCTCTCGTGCCTCTTTCTGTACCCCTCTTCCCTCTTTCTGCACTCCTCTTGCCTCTTTTTGTACCTCCGTTGCTTCTTTTTGTACTTCTTTTGTTTCTTTCTGCACCTCTCTTGCTTCTTTCTGCCCCCTCTTACCTGTCTCTCCACCCCTCCTCCCCCTTTCTGCATCTCTGTTGCTTCTTTCTGTACTTCTCTTGCCTCTTTCTGCACCTCTGTCCCTTCTTTCTGCAACCCTTGTGCCTCTTTCTGCACTCCTCTTCCCTCTTTATTTTCCCTTCTTGTCTCTTTCTGCTCCTCTGTTGCTTCTTTCTGTACTTTTCTTGCTTCTTTCTGCACCCCTCGTGCCTCTTTCTGCACCCCTCTTCCCTCTTTCTGCACTCCTCTTGCCTCTTTCTGCACTCCTCTTGCCTCATTCTGCAACTCTCTTCCGTCTTTCTGCACTTCTTTTGTTTCTTTCTGGTCCTCTCTTGCTTCTTTCTGTACCCCTCTTGCTTCTTTCTGCACCCCTCGTGCCTCATTCACACCCCTCTTCCGTCCTTCTGCACCCCACTTCCCCCTTTCTGCATCTCTGTTACTTCTTTTTGCAATCCTTGTGCCTCTTTCTGCACTCCTCTTCCCTCTTTCTTTTCCCTTCTTGTCTCTTTCTGCTCCTCTGTTGCTTCTTTCTGCACTTTTCTTGAGTCTTTCTGCACCCCTCGTGCCTCTTTCTGAAACCCTCTTCCCTCTTTCTGCACTCCTCTTGCCTCTTTCTGCACTCCTCGTGCCTCTTTCTGCAACTCTGGTCCATCTTTCTGCACTTCTTTTGTTTCTTTCTGCTCCTCTCTTGCTTCTTTCTGCACCCCTCTTGCTTCTTTCTGCACCCCTCTTGCCTTGTTCACACCCCTCTTCCATCTTTCTGCACCCCACTGCCCCCTTTCTGCATCTCTGTTTCTTCTTTATGCACTTCTTTTGCTTCTTTCTGCACTTCTCTTGCTTCTTTCTGCACTTCTGTTGCTTCTTTCTGCACCATTCATGCCTCTTTCTGTACCCCTCTTCCCTCTTTCTGCACTCCTCTTGCCTCTTTCTGTACCTCTGTTGCTTCTTTTTGTACTTCTTTTGTTTCTTTCTGCACCTCTCTTGCTTCTTTCTGCCCCCTCTTGCCTCTTTCTACACCCCTCCTCCCCCTTTCTGCATCTCTGTTGCTTCTTTCTGCACTTCTCGTGCCTCTTTCTGCACCTCTGTCCCTTTTTTCTGCAACCCTTGTGCCTCTTTCTGCACTCCTCTTCCCTCTTTCTTTTCCCTTCTTGTCTCTTTCTGCTCCTCTGTTGCTTCTTTCTGCACTTTTCTTGCTTCTTTCTGCACCCCTAGTGCCTCTTTCTGCACCCCTCTTCCCTCTTTCTGCACTCCTCTTGCCTCTTTCTGCACTGCTCTTGCCTTTTACTGCAACTCTGTTCCGTCTTTCTGCACTTCTTTTGTTTCTTTCTGGTCCTCTCTTGCTTCTTTCTGCACCCCTCTTGCTTCTTTCTGCACCCCTCATGCCTCGTTCACACCCATCTTCCGTCTTTCTGCACCCCACGGCCCCCTTTCTGCATCTCTGTTGCTTCTTTCTGCACTTCTCTTGCCTCTTTCTGCACCTCTGTCCCTTCTTTCTGCAACCCTTGTGCCTCTTTCTGCACTCCTCTTCCCTCTTTTTTTCCCTTCTTGTCTCTTTTTGCTCCTCTGTTGCTTCTTTCTGCACTTTTCTTGCTTCTTTCTGCACCCCTCGTGCCTCTTTCTGCACCCCTCTTCCCTCTTTCTGCACTGCTCTTGCCTCTATCTGCACTCCTCTTGCCTCTTTCTGCAACTCTGTTCCGTCTTTCTGCACTTCTTTTGTTTCTTTCTGGTCCTATCTTGCTTCTTTCTGCACCCCTCTTGCTTCTTTCTGCACCCCTCGTGCCTCGTTCACACCCCTCTTCCATCTTTCTGCACCCCACTACACCCTTTCTGCATCTCTGTTGCTTCTTTCTGCACTTCTCTTGCCTCTTTCTGCACCTATGTCCCTTCTTTCTGCAACCCTTGTGCCTCTTTCTGCACTCCACTTCCCTCTTTCTTTTCCCTTCTTGTCTCTTTCTGCTCCTCTGTTGCTTCTTTCTGCACTTTTCTTGCTTCTTTCTGCACCCCTCATGCCTCTTTCTGCACCCCTCTTCCCTCTTTCTGCACTCCTCTTGCCTCTTTCTGCCCTCCTCTTGCCTCTTTCTGCAACTCTTTTCCGTCTTTCTGCACTTCTTTTGTTTCTTTCTGGTCCTCTCTTGCTTCTTTCTGCACCCCTCTTGCTTCTTTCTGCACCCCTCGTGCCTCGTTTACACCCCTCTTCTGTCTTGCTGCATCCCACTGCCCCCTTTCTGCATCTCTGTTGCTTCTTTATGCACTTCTTTTGCTTCTTTCTGCACCTTTCTTGCTTCTTTTTGCACCCCTTGTGCCTCTTTCTGCACCACTCTTCCCTCTTTATGCACTCCTCTTGCTACTTTCTGCACTTCTCTTGCCTCGTTCTGCACCCCTCTTGCTTTTTTCTGCACCTCTGTTGCTTCTTTCGCACTTCTCTTGCTTCTTTCTGCACTTCTGTTGCTTCTTTCTGTACCACTCGTGCCTCTTTCTGTACCCCTCTTCCTTCTTTCTGCACTCCTCTTGCCTCTTTCTGTACCTCCATTGCTTCTTTTTGTACTTCTTTTGTTTCTTTCTACACCTCTCTTGCTTCTTTCTGCCCCCTCTTGCCTCTCTCTCCACCCCTCCTCCCCCCTTTCTGCATCTCTGTTGCTTCTTTCTGTACATCTCTTGCCTCTTTCTGCACCTCTGTCCCTTCTTTCTGCAACCCCTGTGCCTCTTTCTGCACTCCTCTTCCCTCTTTCTTTTCCCTTCTTGTCTCTATCTGCTCCTCTGTTGCTTCTTTCTGTACTTTTCTTGCTTCTTTCTGCACCCCTTGTGCCTCTTTCTGCACCCCTCTTCCCTCTTTCGGCACTCCTCTTGCCTCTTTCTGCACTCCTCTTGCCTCTTTCTGCAACTTTGTTCCGTCTTTCTGCACTTCTTTTCTTTCTTTCTGGTCCTCTCTTGCTTCTTTCTGCACCCCTCTTGCTTCTTTCTGCACCACTCGTGCCTCGTTCACACCCCTCTTCCGTCTTTCTACACCCCACTTCGCCCTTTCTGCATCTATGTTGCTTCTTTCTGCAATCCTTGTGCCTCTTTCTGCACTCCTCTTCCCTCTTTCTTTTCCCTTCTTGTCTCTTTCTGCTCCTCTGTTGCTTCTTTCTGCACTTTTCTTTCTTCTTTCTGCACCCCTTGTGCCTCTTTCTGCACCCCTCTTCCCTCTTTCTGCACTCCTCTTGCCTCTTTCTGCACTCCTCGTGCCTCTTTCTGCAACTCTGGTCCGTCTTTCTGCACTTCTTTTGTTTCTTTCTGGTCCTCTCTTGCTTGTTTCTGCACCCCTCATGCTTCTTTCTGCACACCTCGTGCCTCGTTCACACACCTCTTCCATCTTTCTGCACCCCACTGCCCCCTTTCTGCATCTCTGTTTCTTCTTTCTGCACTTCTCTTGCTTTTTTCTGCACTTCTCTTGCTTCTTTATGCACCATTCGTGCATCTTTCTGTACCTCTCTTCCCTCTTTCTGCACTCCTCTTGCCTCTTTCTGTACCTCTGTTGCTTCTTTTTGTACTTCTTTTGTTTCTTTCTGCACCTCTCTTGCTTCTTTCTGCCCCCCTTGCCTCTTTCTCCACCCCTCCTCCCCCTTTCTGCATCTCTGTTGCTTCTTTCTGCACTTCTCGTGCCTCTTTCTGCACCTCTGTCCCTTTTTTCTGCAACCCTTGTGCCTCTTTCTGCACTCCTCTTCCCTCTTTCTTTTCCCTTCTTGTCTCTTTCTGCTCCTCTGTTGCTTCTTTCTGCACTTTTCTTGCTTCTTTCTGCACCCCTCGTGCCTCTTTCTGCACCCCCTTCCCTCTTTCTGCACTCCTCTTGCCTCTTTCTGCACTCCTCTTGCCTTGTTCTGCAACTCTGTTCCGTCTTTCTGCACTTCTTTTGTTTCTTTCTGGTCCGCTCTTGCTTCTTTCTGCTCCCCTCTTGCTTCTTTCTGCACCCATCGTGCCTCGTTCACACCCCTCTTCTGTCTTTCTGCACCCCACTGCCCCCTTTCTGCATCTCTGTTGCTTCTTTCTGCACTTCTCTTGCCTCTTTCTGCACCTCTGTCCCTTCTTTCTGCAACCCTTGTGCCTCTTTCTGCACTCCTCTTCCCTCTTTCTTTTCCCTTCTTGTCTTTTTCTGCTCCTCTGTTGTTTCTTTCTGCACTTTTCTTGCTTCTTTTCTGCACCCCTCGTGCCTCTTTCTGCACCCCTCTACCCTCTCTCTGCACTCCTCTTGCCTCTTTTTGCACACATCTTGCCTCTTTCTGCAACTCTGTTCCGTCTTTCTGCACTTCTTTTGTTTCTTTCTGGTCCTCTCTTGCTTCTTTCTGCACCCCTCGTGCCTCGTTCACACCCTTTTTCCGTCTTTCTGCATCCCACTGCCCACTTTCTGTATATCTGTTGCTTCTGTCTGCACTTCTTTTGCTTCTTTCTGCACCTCTCTTACTTCTTTTTGCACCCCTCGTGCCTCTTTCTGCACCACTATTCCCTCTTTATGCACTCCTCTTGCTTCTTTCTGCACCCCTCTTCCCTCTTTCTGCACTCCTCTTGCCTCTATCTGCACTCCTCTTGCCTCTTTCTGCAACTCTGTTCCGTCTTTCTGCACTTCTTTTGTTTCTTTCTGGTCCTCTCTTGCTTCTTTCTGCACCCCTCTTGCTTCTTTTTGCACCCCTCGTGCCTTGTTCACACCCCTTTTCCATCTTTCTGCACCCCACTGCCCCCTTTCTGCATCTCTGTTGCATCTTTATGCACTTCATTTGCTTCTTTCTGCACCTCGCTTGCTTCTTTTTGCCCCCCTTGTGCCTCTTTCTGCACCACTCTTCCCTCTTTATGCACTCCTCCTGCTTCTTTCTGCACTTCTCTTGCCTCGTTCTGCACCCCTCTTGCTTTTTTCTGCACCTCTGTTGCTTCTTTCTGCACTTCTCTTGCTTCTTTCTGCACTCCTCTTGCCTCTTTCTGTACCCTCCTTCCCTCTTTCTGCACCTCTCTTACTTCTTTCTGCACCCCTGTTCCCTTTTTCTGCACCTCTCTTGCCTGTTTCTGAAACTCTCTTGCCTCTTTCTGCAGTTCTCTTGCCTCCTTCTGCACCTCTGTTGCCCTTTTCTGTACTTCTCTTGCCTCTTTCTGCACCACTGTTGCTTTATTATGCACTACCTATGCTTCTTTCTGCACCTCTATTGTGTCTTTCTGCACTTCTCTTGCCTCTTTCTGTACCCCTGTTTCTTTATTCTGCCCTTCCCATGCTTCTTTCTTCACCTCTCTTGCCTCTTTCTGCATCTCACTTGCCTCTTTCTGCACTTATTTTGCTTCATTCTACACCTCTGTTGCTTCTTTCAGCAATTCTCTTGCCTCTTTCTGCACTTCTATTGCCTCTTTCTGCACCTCTCTTGCCTCTTTCTGCACTTCTCTTGCCTCTTTCTGCACCTCACTTGCTTCTTTCTGCACCCATCTTCCCTCTTTGTGCAACTCTCTTGCCTCTTTCTCCCCCAGTTTTCCCTCTTTCTGCACCACTCTTGCCTCTTTCTGTACCTCTGTTGCTTCTTTTTGCACTTCTCTTGACTCTTTCTGCACCCGTCGTGCCTCTTTCAGCACCTCTGTTGCTTCTTTCTGCACTTCTCTTCCTTCTTTCTGCACCCGTTGTGCCTCTTTCTGTACCCTTCTTCCATTTTCCTGTACATCTCTTGGTTCTTTCTGCACTGCTCTTGCCTCTTTCTACACCCCTCTTGCCTCCTTCTGCAACTCTGTTGGTTCTTTCTGCACTGCTCTTGCTTCTTTCTGCACCTCTTTTGACTGTTTCTGCAACTCTCTTGCCTCTTTCTGCACGTATCTTGCCTCCTTCTGCAGCTTCATTTTTGTACTTCTCTTCCTCTTTCTGCACCCTTCTTGCCTCTTTCTGCACCTCTGTTGCTTCTTTCTGCATTTCTCTTGCTACTGTCTGCACTTCTGTTGCTTCTTTCTGCACCCCTCTTGCCTCTTTCTACACCCTTCTTCGCTCTTTCTACACCTCTCTTCCCTCTTTCTGCACCTCTCATGCCTCTTTCTGCACCCCTGTTCCCTCTTTCTGCACATCTCTTACCTCTTTCTGCACCTCTCTTGCCTCTTTCTGCACCATTTTTCCCTCTTTCTGCACCCCTCTTGCCTCTTTCTGCACCACTGTTGGTTCTTTCTGCACTGCCATTGCTTCTTTCTGCACCTCTGTTGTTTCTTTCTGCACTTCTCTTGCTTCTTTCTACACCTCTATTCCCTCTTTCTGTACCTCTTTTGCCTCTTTCTGCACCCGTGTTCCCTCTTTCTGCACATCTCTTACCTCTTTCTACACCTCGCTTCCCTCTTTCTGCACCTCTCTTCCCTCTTTCTGCACCCCTTTTGCCTCTTTCTGCACCGCTGTTGGTTCTTTCTGCACTGCTCTTTCTTCTTTCTGCACCTCTGTTGTTTCTTTCTGCACATCTCTTGCTTCTTTCTACACCTCTCTTCCCTCTTTCTGCACCTCTCTTGCCTCTTTCTGCACCCGTGTTCCCTCTTTCTGCACATCTCTTACCTCTTTCTACACCTCCCTTCCCTCTTTCTGCACCTCTCTTCCCTCTTTCTGCACCCCTTTTGCCTCTTTCTGCACCGCTGTTAGTTCTTTCTGCACTGCTCTTGCTTCTTGCTGCACCTCTGTTGTTTCTTTCTGCACTTCTTTTGCTTCTTTCTGCACCTCTCTTGCCTCTTTCTGCACCGCTCTAGCCTCTTTCTGCATCTCTTTTTCTTGTTTCTGCTCTTCTTTTGCCTCTTTCTGTATCCCTCTTGCCTCATTCTGCACCTTGTTTGTTTCTTACTGCACTGCTCTTGCTTCTTTCTGCACCTCACTTGTAAATTTCTGCACCCCTCTTGCCTCTTTCGGCACCCCTCTTCTCTCTTTCTGCACCCCTGTGCCCTCTTTCTGTACCTCTTTTGCCTATTTCTGTACCTCTGTTGCTTCTTTCTGCACTTCTCTTGCCTTTTTCTGCACCCCTCTTCCCTCTTTCTGCACCTCTGTTGCTTCTTTCTGTACTTCTCTTGCTTCTTTCTGCACCTCTGTTGCTTCTTTCTGCACCTCTGTTGCCTCTTTCTGCACCCTTCTTCCCTCTTTCTGCACCTCTCTTGCCTCTTTCTGCACCTCTCTTGCCTCTTTCTGCACACACAGGGCTACTTTTAAACTGACCTCAGGCTCAGCAGTGCACACTTGCAAGTGCAGAAAAGGGCTGCTGGCCTCTAAACTGCAATGCCCTATTATATGCTAAGGACTTAGAGGTAGTTTAAATCTCCCTACCCTATTATGTACTAGGGCCCTACAGGGGAGGTCATGCCAATCACAGGGGTACCCCAACCCATAGTGTACCCTAGTGTATGTAGGTGTTTTCACTGTATTCTAAGTGTCTTTCAGCATAGCACTGGCTTCGGGCCTGGTTAGGCAGAGCCCAGGGTCAGTCAGAGTCAGTTACCACCAGTACCAGTCAGCAAAAAGTTGGGGGGTGCCCAGGGCACAGGATGACTTTGCAACAAGGCCTCTTTCTGCACCTCTGTTGGTTCTTTTTGCATATCTATTGCTTCTTTCTGCACCTTTCTTCCTCTTTCTGGACTTCTGTTGCCTCTTTCTGTATTTCTCTTGCTTCTTTCTGTGCCTTTCTTCCTCTTTCTGCACATGTCCTACCTCTGTAGGCATAGTTAGAAATTAGCATTTAAAAACCTTAGAAATTCACTGAAAAAACCATAGGTTTCAGGGACGTTATAGTTAGAAATTAGCATTTAAAAAACCTTAGATATTCACTGATAAAACCATAGGTTTCAGGGACGTTATAGTTAGAAATTAGCATTTAAAACCCTTATAAATTCACTGAAAAAACCACAGGTTTCAGGGATGTTATAGTTAAATGGACATTTCACTCGTACAAAACCAGAGAAATTCGGCCGTTATAGTTAGTTGAGCTAACTATAACTTGCGCCCCTGCAATGCACTGCTGATGACGTCACATATTACATCATTCATGACATGGTCAGTGACATCACTGATGATATCTCAAATGACATCACTGATGACATTCACTGATGACATCATCCACGTGATAATCTGATGTACCTCCTCACACCCTAATATAACCTTTGATACACCCACTCTAAAATACAGACCACCATTTTCGAAACCATAGGCACACCAATACCAGTTACTACATACCCACTCACTGATTCCTAGGTCTACACACACATCCACTCATTCACCCATACAGTCACTCATCAATACAGCACTCATACACCTATACAGACACTCACACACTGCAAGTGATCCATAGAGTTACTCACACACCTAGTCAGTCATACAAAGAATCAATCACACACCCATTTACTCACCTATACAGTTATACACACACCACCTCACTTATTCATACAGATACTAACACATACTTACTCTCTTATACAATCACTGATACAAGCACACACTCATCCATACAGCCACACTCACAATCACTCACTCTCACATATAGTAATTTATATACTCCAACACTCACATATACTGCCTTTCACATATGCAGTTACTCACACATGTACCACTGAGACATCCATTCACTCACCAACACACCCATACACATACTCACCCACCCATACAGCCCATCACAGATGCACTCTTGAACCCATACATCCAGTGAATCACCCACTCACACATCTATGCACAGAGTCACACACCACCCACCTACCCACACAGACACTGAGGCACCCATACAGATACTCAGACAACCAATCAATAACCCATATAGACACTCATTTAGCTACTCGCCAACCCATGCAGCTGCTTAAACACCAACTGACAGACTGATACAGACATTTACACAGTTTAGTCACTAACCCATGCATTCACTAAGACACGTTTAATCACTCACTTAGACAGTCACGCACCTACTAAATCATCCATTCAAACACTTATACACCCACTCATTCTTCAATACACCTTGGCATATATATATATATATATATATAAAACACATTTAAACTTTACAGAAACACACAGTCACTGGATGATGTCATCAGTGATGTCATCAGTGATGTCATTTGAGATGTCATCAGTGATGTCACTGACCATGTCTTGAATGATGTAATATATGACATGATCAGCAGTGCATTGCAGGGGCGCAAGTTATATTTAGCTGAACCAACTATAACGGCCAAATTTCTCTGGTTTTGTACGAGTGAAATGCCCAACTAACTATAACGTCCCTGAAACCTGTGGTTTTTCCAGTGAATTTCAAAAGTTTTTTAAATGCTAATTTCTAACTATAATGTCCCTGAAACCTGTGGTATTTTCAGTGAATTTCAAAGGTTTTTTAAATGCTAATTTCTAACTATAACGTTCCTGAAACCTGTGTTTTTTTCTGTGAATTTCTAAGGTTTTTTAAATGCTAATTTCTAACTATAACGTGCATGAAACCTATGGTTTTTTCATTGAATATATATATATATATCACACATTAACAAGGCTATGCTAAAACCGTGGGACTGGCCACACATAAAAGCAACACAAAACACTTTAATCCCACTTTAATCCCACTTTAATCCCACTTTAATGTCTGACCTATCCCAGTTTTTGCTGCTCAGAATCTGGTCACCCTATCAAATAGTCATGGTACCTGCCTCTCTTCCATTGGTCAGATAGAGTTCCTCGCAGGGATGGGATGCTCTTAATGGGCGCGTTCCCGTATTACTGGGAAAAAATCAGATGCTCTGGGATAGTGAGACAGACTGGGGCAGCAGAGGCAGCGTGTAGTGGCTAAAAAAAACACACCAAGCCAGAAAATTGCGTGGGCATAGACCAGACACAAAGCACAGGCGTCCAAAAGCAAGAAGTGTTACGGAAAAAAAGAGTGAAGACATAATGGCAATAGGGGAACCACTTCCAGGGCACAGGCCAACTGCAGGGAAGTCAACAGCAGGGGTCAGAGAGGAGACACAAAGCAGATGTTCCAAAGCAACATGTGCTTCGGAAGAGAATGGTGAAGGCCCCTAATAGCAACAGGAGAGCATCTTCAAGGGCAAAGGGCAACTGCAGGGAGGACAACAGCAGGGTCTGGGGCAGACAAAAAGCCCAGACGTCCAAAAGCAAAATGTGACGCACAAAAAAGAGTGAAAACCAATGGCAACAGGAGAACCACTTCCAGGGCAAAGGCCAACTGCAGGGAAGACAACAGCAGGGGTCAGAGAGGAGAAACAAAGCAGATGTTCAAAAGCAACATGTGCTTCGGAAGAGAAGCTTGAAGGCACCTAATAGCAACAGGAGAGCATCTTCAAGGGCAAAGGACAACTGCAGGGAAGACAACAGCAAGATCTGGGGTCAGACAAAAAGCCCAGACGTCCAAAAGCAAAACGTGATGCGGTAAAAAAGAGTGAAGACCTAATGGCAACAGGGGAACCACTTCCAGGGCAAAGGCCAACTGCAGGGAAGACAACAGCAGGGGTCAGAGAGTTGACGCAAAGTACAAACTTTCCAAAGCAAGAAGTGCTGCGGAAGAGAATAATGATGGTACCTAACAGCAACATGAGAGCTCTTTCAGGGTAAAGGGCAACTGCAGGGAAGAAAGACAACAGCATTGTCTGGGAGCAGACACTAATCACAGACGTTCAAAAGCAAAATGTGATGTGGAAGAAAAGAGGAAGATGCCTAATGGCAACAGAAGAAATACTTCAACACCAAAGGGCAACGTCAGGCCAAAAACAGCAAGGGTCAGAGAGCAGGCACAGAGCATAGACCTTCAAAAGCAATACGTGCTATGGAATGGAAGTTGGAAGTACTCATAGGGCAGCAGTGGAAGTACTTCCGGAGCAAAGGCTGAACATCCATTATACGCAGAACTTCAGAGCAAGAAGTACAGAGACTTCCAAATGCAAGAAATGTTGTGGGAGTGAAATTGGAAGCAACCCAGGAGATGCAGTGGGAGCTTTTCACGGGCAAGGCCAGGGCAGACATTAAGCAAAGACCAGAGCACGAAGAAGGAAAAGTGAAGACCCCCCCTCCACCTCTCCAGGAGAAGCATAGATAATATTTTCAGGTCAAAGAGCAACACCACAACCAGAAAACAGTAAGGGTCATATAGCAGATACCATGCACAGACTGCCAAGATCTTGAAGCGCAGTGTAAGCTAGGATGACAGGCACCAAGGGGTATCAGTGAAAGAAAGTGCAGAATTCAAGCACCCACTTCAAATAGAAAGAATGCTGTGGAGGAGGTGCAGCCGTGGAAGCACTTCTGGGCCAAAGGGCAACGTCACAGCCCAGAACAACAAGAGGCTTAGAGCAGATATCAAGCACAGACCTCCAATTACCGATCTCAGAGAGTTAGAAGTGCTAATGGGGACTAGAAAGCACCCAGGGGTAGTAGTGGCAGCACACTGGGGTGATGCCACAGCTAGAATTTAGCAGTGGTATGAGAACAAACATCGAGCACAGACCTCCAAGGCCAAGAAGTGCTGAGGAAGGTGATAGTGAGAGCACCCAGGGAGAGCACCGGAAGCACATCCGGGCCACTGGTGATGTAACAGACAGAAAACAGTTAGGGGTCAGAGAACAGATGCCAAGCACAGATGTCCCACAGCAAGCAAGGCATGCTGAGGGGCAAGGGGTCAAGAACAATTGTGGGTGGGAAGTGTTTCGGAACGGTAGATTTCCTCTCAGTCCTGTCAGAGTAAATGGCTGAAACTACAACCTTGAAAGATAAGGCAGGCAGTTCAAATAGCCGGAAGACATGCAGAGAGCACCCCAAACAAGACACAGCGTGGGACGCAGCGATGGGCTGAGTGTGGCCCCCATCTCTCACTGCTGTGAGAGCTGAGGCCCAAGGCGGGGCCAGGACTCTTGAGACACTCAGCTAAGCAAAGACCTGCCTTGCATGAAGAGTCGAGGGCTTCCTGGTAACACATATGACATGTCAGGGAGTCTTTTCTGAAAACCCAGATTGCATGAAATGAACTGCGGTGCAAACAAAGCACATTCACAATGAAGTACTTGTCACAGACCCTTCTTCTGTCCTCCTCCCATGTGCATCAGTGCTTATTCCGGTTTTAGCTACAGGAGCTTTACAGGAGCTTTGGGATTAAATATTGTAATGAGCGAAGGGACTTACTCCTGGGAGACAACACGGCTAGGCCAGTGCAGACACACCCGGCGATGTGGAGTGTCTGGCACAAAGGATGGCTTTGACTTCCAGTAGCAAAGGGGTGTTCCTGTGGCTGATCATTTATGTAATCTACAACTACGCAAAGAAAGAGGGAAAGTTTTGCCTAAGGAGCGTTCATTTTTGGAGTGGCCATGTCGGGTGGATGCATGTATTGCCCTCATGGGGCACGAGCTGCACGCAGGGTGTCGGCATGTATTTATTGCACTCATGGGGGCACGAGCTGCACGCAGGGCGTGGGCATGTATTTATTGCACTTGTGGGGGCATGAGCTGCACACAAACCGCCTCTGCCATACGTGGAAGGCAGTGTCTGGTGCAATAAAATGCTAATGTGTTTGTGACCGCATACAAGCCCTGACGTTAATCAGTGGTGTCCTGGGGTGGCAGCTGCAAGACCCGGGAAGAGAAAGTAAAAAAACCTCTGGAGCCCTGCCAACTTTCTGTAGTTTTTATTCCTTGGCCTTCAGCTAACCAGAGGCGTAGCTATCAATAATGCAGCAGGTGTAGTGGCACCAGGGCACATAGGTTTGAGGTGTCCCCCACTATACCCTAAAGCTCGCAGCTTTTTTACTACCAAACCAGTAAATATGGGGACCCTTTTTTCTTTCTTGCGTTACATGCCAGCCACTTGCAGTAAATGCATGTGCTATGCGAGGACAAGGTTCTTCCTTGCAATGACATTTGGAGGTCAGTGGGTGCATTATGTCAGGTCACTGTCTGGGGCGCAGCATTTTAAAATTCTCACCTCCGATGGGACGTGTGCGGGACATCGCTCACGCGCACACGGTCAGCACGTGGCACCGCACGCACTGCTTAGTAGCAAAAAGAAGTCACAAAGACCCCCGATCTAAATAAAAAATAGGAACGAGGCAAGCTCCACCTCTCACCCTCCATATCAGCTACGCAAACCCACCGCCATGTGCCACCATTCACCAAAACACAGGCAGCTGAGGTGACTTCCTGCGACCTTTAACCCCTGATGGCATCACAGGGTTGACCCCTTTGCCTCCTAGCTGCCTCCTGCTTGCCACGGATGGGTCGGCTGAGGACAGAAGTGGAAACTATGGGAAAAACGCGGCTTTCGGCGCCCTGGCGACTCTCGGTTCCTAAAGCTGCATTCACGACCTTCAGCCCCAGGGGCAGCAAGGCCACTGCCAAGGGTGCAAAAGGGCACAGCACAAGCCGCCCCTATCTATGAGGGCTACCACGGGCTCATAACACGTCACATTTCTTTATGCGCCCCTCCCCGCCAAACCTGTGTCTTCCCATCCCCATATGACAAACACACTGTAACAATGATAGATCTACTGAAAGCCGAACTGCACTTTTTCACGCCAAGCTTCACAGCCTTAAGACTTCATTCATATCCAGGTAACTGCTGTAGGGAGTTGAGCAAAGCAGCTTGCCAGTGTCACCTCCACAACAAAGGATGCACAGGAGCATGTAGCCAGTGCCAACATACCCATGCTAGGAGTATACAGAGAACAACCTTTCAAGCATGCACCTGCAGGCTATACGATTGAACTAACTTCACCTCATAGTGCACTGGGAGCTGTCCAGCCCACCGAGTGCTGACCCGGCTTCTCCTGACAGTAAAGCCTGTCATTTCTCTGCATAAACAAACGTGAAATTATGCCACCACTCGGTGCTCTCATGATCACATCCAGTTTCACAAGTACCAGAGGCGCTAGCTGAAGAAACTTGGCACGTGCTTAGCAGTGTTTATCGAGTACTTCGCAAGTATCTCGCATGTGCAGAAGCCGGTGCTGAGACGTGCCCTGTAATAACACTGTCCCATCGCCGCCAAAGCCATGACTGCACCAATGTGACTTTTAATGCATCTGAACACTTTTTCGTTGTAAACGTCTAAACTAGTATGTGGACTCGAGAAATGCCAAGCGCGTGCCTGTGGCTCTACAGCTGTGCCCACAAATGAACCAATTAACATGTGGAAATCAGCACCACATAGCTCTGTACCTCCTCGTTCAGCAGACATCGGAGTCAGGCGGCGACAGCGCAGCTGTGGGGACCCGTGCACCATATCATGCCTAATCCCACGCCAGGGCACACGGGGGGCCACAAACCCCGAAGACTTCTCCTCCAAGCAGCTCTCCTGACCCCGTGCGCAGGAGTCAGGTCAGGCCGCAGAGCAAACCCTACACCAAGTTCCATCACTCTGCTCGCCTGGCCGCCTCTGCCATCACCTGGCACCTGGTCACTTCGAAGAGCTGGTCCATGCTAGCCCAAACAGTCCTGCCTTCCCCACATCCACTGGCCCTTCAGATCGCATCCAAAGTGACGTGAAAGGATCCTAAGATACTTCTCTGGCGCTCTGGGTCCAGGACAGAGCCTCCCCCTCCTGCTGAGAGAGGTCCCCAGTGGACACGGGCATCAGTCCCTGGAGCCCTCCAGCGTGGCATCAACTCACTTCCCTCCATTTGTATACGCCTTCGACCAGACCGCCGGCATGACGGCTGAGATGTAATTGGAAGGGCTCCTTAAGACACACAGCGCCCAGACCCCTCCACGGAGGGAATCAGTGAGGTACAGAGCGGCTCCCATGCGGCTCCAGAACCACTCGCGGTGTTGGCAGGACGCACTCCAAGATAGCAGGATAACATCTACTCTCACCACACAGCGAGCTCCCAGGTCTCCTCTGCACCATCAGGCCGCCTGCCCCCTGCACATAAATAATAAAGCCCCGGGGAGGTGGCGGTCACAGGGGCTGCGGGGGCCCCCGCGGACCTCTGCTACATAAAACAGCATTGCCCCTGCACCTGGCCCACCTGAGGGCTTTCAAAAACGAAGCGCAGGAGTCCGCGCTTCATTTTGTTTTGTTTTTCTCAGCCGGATTTGCACACCCAGCGCGAATTCAGCCGATTTTTACAAAACAAAAATGCTTTTTTTGGCCCGGCCTAGGGGGTCAGGGTGTTTTTACCCTGCCCCCTTTTCTTGATTTTTAACCTTTTTTCCATTGTTTTCTTGTGACTCGGTTACCGAGTCACAAGATGGCTGCCAACACATTCTGGTTTGGAGTGTTGGCAGCCAATAAGAATTGAGCTTGTGCTCGGGAGGGTTCGCAAACCCTCCTTGGTGCTCAGATATCGATATTTTTATTTTTTGAATTTCTCAGCAACTACTTAGTGGATTTATACCATTTAAAAAAAGGGCTCTTTCTGAACCAAGAGCTAACTTTTTGCCAAATTTGGTGTAATTCCGTTCAACAGTTCGGGCTGTAGCAGTGTCTAAAGTTTCCTAAGGAAATTAACATGGAGAAAACATGTTTTGGGACCCCTCTCTTTTCTCGGCTCCCGCTTGACGAATCACCCCAAAACTTTCAAGACAGGACCTGACCTGAGTAAACTTTTTTGGGGGAAAATTTCACGAAGATTCCTCAAACGCCGCCAAAGATATTGGCAAATCTAAAAACACTTTCCCTATGGAAACTAGGTTCAACGTATAACTACCTAATGGCGACCACCAGTAGATAATATATTATCTACTGGTGGTCGCCAGTAGATAGTTATAGTTAGGACCTATTTTCCATAGGAAATCCGCAACATTCTATTTGAAATAACGTTGGCGCCGGTTGACGAATCTTTGCGAAAGTTTCCAACTTGTTGGGGCGCTCCGGTCCGCTCCTATCCTGAAAGTCTCGGGGTGATTCGTCAGCGGGGGCCGAGAAAAAGGGGGGTCCCAAAACGTGTTTTCCCCATTCATTTTTCCATAGGAACCTTTAGTCGCAGCT
Organism: Calotriton arnoldi; assembly: GCA_963921515.1. NCBI lineage: Eukaryota > Metazoa > Chordata > Amphibia > Caudata > Salamandridae > Calotriton > Calotriton arnoldi. Next base: position 466,822 of record CAWUFW010005439.1, read on the forward strand.
ACAGCTCGAACTGCTGAACGGAATTACACCAAATTTGGCAAAGAGGTAGCCCTTGGTTCAGTGTCGTGCCTTTTGCTTAAATGGTGTAAATCCATTCAGTAGTTTCTGAGAAAATCACAAATAAACTCACATATAAATCTATGGCCGAGTAGGGTCCGCATACCCTCCCAATCACGAGCTGCATGCTAATTGGCTGTCAACACTCCAAATCAGGAAGTGTTGGCAGACATTTTGTCCCTCGGTAGAACCGAGGGACAGAAACAAGTGCGCAAAGCGCAAAAAGGGGGCAGGGTAGAAACACCCTGACCCCCTAGGTCTGCTCAGGGTGTCCCACAAGGAAGCCCTGGGCAGAAAAAAGCATTTTTTTTGTTTACATCGGCGGGATGCGTGGATCCCGCCGAGAAAAAAAAAAGAAACAAGTGCGCAAAACGCACAAAGGGGGTAGGGTAGAAACACCCTAACCCCCTAGGTCTGCTCAGGGGGTCCCACAAGAACACCTCTCTGCAATGCAGCTCTCTGGCGCATACTGGAGGTACCTGGTTGGCTAGTTGGCTCCTAGGGACCCTCGGGATTGAGGAGGAATTAATTCTCCAACTTAAAACGCGCCACAGGGCGTGTTTGCAGACATGTATCCTCAGGCCCCACCCCCTTTATTCACCATTGTGCAAATATTCCTCTAAAATCAGCCGAACTACGAATTCCGATTTACTCACCTGTTATCAGGAGAGACCTCAGTGCACCAACTTTGCGCCCAGTACCGATCCTGAAAAGTAATTCTAACCGTACTTACCAGTAACTTGAATTTCCTTCCATAGGCTAACATTGACTGGTTTCACTTGGAAATTCTTCTAAGTGTGGAGTTTTGGAACTTTATAATATTCCTCTAAAATCAGCCGAACTACGAATTCCGATTTACTCACCTGTTATCAGGAGAGAACCCAGTTCTGCATCTTTTAGCCCAGCAATGACCCTGAAAAGTAATTCTAACCGTACTTACCAGTAACTTGAATTTCCTTCCATAGGAATCCATTGTCTGGTTTTCAGCAGAAAAGTTTCAGTGTCGATTTTCACAAACTACAAATATTCCTTAAAAATCGCCTGTGTGACTTAAACGCAATCTTTCAACTGTTTACAGGAGATGCACCAGTGCTGGATCCAGGATCCACCACTGATTAAGAAAAAGTGACGATAACACTACTTACCTGCTAAGTGAATTTCCTCCCATAGGATAACATTGGTGATTCTATGTGAAAAAGTTTCTAAGTGTCAACTTTTAAAATACAATAATATTCCTTAAAAATCACTACTGTAACCAAAACGCTTTTACTCAACTGTTTACAGGAGATGTCCCAGGACTGAATCTAGGATCCAGTCCTGTGGTTAGAAAAGTAATCCATAAAGTAACTAATTGCATTTAACTAGAAATTCACATTGAGCTCAATGTTGCATTGTTTTTGAAATTGTGTTGCCCATTGCAACAACTGTAACTACTGTACTTAAAAGTCTATTGCCTATTTGCAAAGTATTTAAACTAAAGTAATTCATTCTGAGAAAGTATATTTTGTAATGTAATGTATAATGTAATTACAATGTAATTTAAAAAATAAAATATCTAAAAATAAATAGTTTAAAAAAATGTTGTAAATCAGTATCAAAAAATAAATATAACAATTAATACATTTAAAAATTGTCATTTACAAAACCTTTGAAATTCAATGAAAAAACCATAGGTTTCAGACACGTTATAGTTAGGAATTAGCATTTAAAAAACCTTTGAAATTCACTGAAAAACCATAGGTTTCAGACACGTTATAGTTAGGAATTAGCATTTAAAAAACCTTTGAAATTCACTGAAAAAACTATAGGTTTCAGGCACGTTATAGTTAGAAATTAGCATTTAAAAACCTTAGAAATTCACTGAAAAACCATAGGTTTTAGGGACAGTTATAGTTAGTTGGACATTGCACTCGTACAAAACCCGTGAAATTCCCCCGTTATAGTTAGTTCAGGTAACTATAACTCGCACCCCCGCAATGCACTGCTGATGACGTCACATATTACATCACTCATGACATGGTCAGTGACATCACTGATGACATCACTGATGACATCTCAAATGACATCACTGATGACATCACTGATGACATCATCCATAAGATAATATGATGCATCTTCTCACACCCTAATATAACTTTTGATACACCCACTGTAAATTACAGACTGCCATTGTCAAAACCATAGACACTGTGTGTGTGGGTGGGTGGGAGGTGTGTGACTCTGTACATAGATGTGTGAGTGGTTGATTTACTGGGTGTATGGGTTCAAGAGTACATGTGCAAATAGCTGTATGGGTGGGTGAGTGTGTGTATGGGTGTGTTGGTGAGAGAATGGATGTCTCAGTGGTACATGTCCAAGTAACTACATAGTTAGTACAACTACTAAGGCAGTGTATGTGAGAGTTGGATTATATAAATGACTATACGTGAGAGTCAATGATTGTGAGAGTGGCTGTATGGATGAGTGTGTACTTGTATCAGTGATTGTATAAGAGTAAGTATGTGTTTGTTTCTGTTTTAATAAGTGATGTGGTGTGTGTATAACTGTATAGGTCAATAAATGGAAGTGTGATTGATTCTTTGCATGACTGAGTAGCTGTGTGAGTAACTCCATGGATGAGTGGTGGTGTGTGAGTGTCTGTATAGGTGTATGAGTGCTTATGATACTGTTGTATTGATGAGTGACTGCATGTATGAGTGACTTTATAGGTGAATGAGTGGATGTGTGCGTAGACCTTGGAATCAGTGTATGCGTATGTAGTAACTGGTATTGGTGTGTCAATGGTTTCGAAAATGGTAGTCTATATTTTAGAGTGGGTGTATCAAAGGTTATATTAGGGTGTGAGGAGGTGCATCAGATTATCACGTGGATGATGTCATCAGTGATGTCATCAGTGATGTAATTTGAGATGTAATCAGTGATGTCATCAGTGATGTCACTGACCATGTCATGAATGATGTAATATGTGACGTCATTACGCCTGGGCGTAGTTCGCGAAGTAGCGCTACGCGAAGCTACGCAAAGTGCAGTTTGCACTACGCGAGCTACGCGTAGCACTACGCGAACTGCGTAGTGCACTGTTCGCAATGATTGCACAGTGCCGGATGCTTGTCCGCACTGTGCAATCATTGAAAACGGCATCTTGCACAGTGCGAGCTGTCTTTACTGCCGCTCGAGTAGATTTTTACTCGAGCGGCAGCTTCTCAACATGGACTGGTAGTTTCTCATCGCGAGCGGTCGCGAGCATACGCGACCACTCGCAATGAGAAACCTGACCTCCCGCGTTGAGAATCTCGCCGGGATAGTCATTTTGCTTGCTCGCGGTCGCCAACTTGACGTTGAGGACCGCGAGCAAGCAAAAATGACCGCTGCACTACGCTACGCTACGCGTGTTTGCACTGTGCTACGTGCAATTCGCGTTGTGCGAAGTAGCGCAAACTTCGCAAACTACGCGAGCGTAGCGTAGTGCTTTGCCCAGGGTTAGACGTCATCAGAAGTGCATTGTCGGTGCGCGAGTTATAGTTAGCTGAACTAACTATAACGGGGCAATTTCTATGGTTTTGTAGAAGAGAAATGTACAACTGACTTTAACGTCCCTGAAACCTATGGTTTTTTCAGTGAATATATATATGTATATATATATATATATATATATATTTGCTGTAGAAATGGCAAAATACATTGTCCCTTTCTATCTCAGCATTAATGGCACTGTGCTAATCCTATGCTTAAAAACTTTGATAGAAAAGCAGACATTTGATTTGAGTGACTTCAGAGTGTCGATTGTGTTGTAGGGTTCTCTATACAGGAGCTGCTCTCTGCTTCTTTTTTGCATAATTTATGCAGGAGTTTATGCCTGCAAGGGTATTGTTTTGACTTATACTGAGTGCTCCCTTGTGTCTGGTCAAATCTAAACCTCTCTAATTAGCTATAATGACAGCAAAACATGTGTCAGGGGATCATTTATTCATTTCAAGTTGGGTTGGATAGTATTTTACCAATCCAAAGCTGTAATACTGTGCCTGGAGTGGGAAATAGCTTTTGTCATTTTACAACTTGTCATGGATGGCATTGTGCTAATGCTATACTTTAAGACTTTGCTGTAGAAAGGGCAAAATACTTTGTCCCTTTCTATCTCGGCGTAGATGGCACTGTGCTAATCCTATGCTCGCAAACTTTGTTAGAAAAGCAGACATTTGAGGTGAGCAAATTCAGAGTGTCTCTGGTGTTGTAGTGTGCTTTTTACAGGAGCTGCTCTCCACCTAAACTTGGGAACTACCCAGAGTTCTCTGCTTTGTTTTAGCATAATTTATGCGGCACTCTATGCCTGCAAGGGTATTGTTTTGACTTATACTGAGTTCTACCTTGTGTCTGGACATAACTAAACCTCTCTGAAAAGTTATAATGAAAGGAAAGCACGTGTCAGGGTTTGCTTTTATTCATCTCAGGTTGGATTGGATGATATTTTACCAATGCAAAGCTGTAATACTATGGATGGAATGGTAAAAGGCTTTTGTAATTTTACAGTTCAGCATGGATGGCATTGTGCTAATCCTATGCTTAAAAACTTTGCTGTAGGAATGGCAAAAGACTTTGTCCCTTTCTATCTCTGCATGGATGGCACTATGTTAATCCTATGCTTAAAATATTTCAGAGAAAAGCAGATATTTGAGGTGAGCAAATTCAGAGTATCGCTGGTAGTGTAGGGTGCTCTATACAGAAGATGCTCTCCACCTAAACTTGAGAACTACCCAGAGTTCTTTGCTTCTTTTTCACATAATTTATGCAGCACTCTATGCCTGCAAGGGTATGTATATATAATATATATATATATATATATATATCCATCAAAAAGTTCGCACCATTTGGAAAGGGCCACACAGGTGAGTAATACAATCCTCTTGGAGAGTGCAGCAAGTGGAACAGCTATTGGTGCAAAGATTTTCAGCTGTACGCGTTTCGGGTTTGCGCCCTTGTTCACCAGCAGACCAGGATGAAATCAGGGAAAAGCAGTCACCATTTTATTTTTGAATAAGCCACGCCCTTACAGGCCTCAAGGCATTATGGGGCATATTAGCAAGACCCACGTTAAAATTATTGCCGTTTTAGCGGCACGAAACTGCCGCTAAAACGGCGATAATGGGCTTGCTAATATGCGTTATAGAATTCCAATAGAAGCCCAGGTTAGATGTGCAGGACATCTAACCTGGGCTTCTATTGGAATTCCATAACGCATATTAGCAAGCCCATTATCGCCGTTTTTACGGCAGTTTCCTGCCGCTAAAACGGCGATAATTTTAACGTGGGTCTTGCTAATATGCCCCTATGTTCCTTGTAGTACTGCCTCGTATTACCCCAGTGGGTTCCATGTTATTCACCCATTATTAACAGAAAATAAAAACCCCAGTGGGTTTGCATCAGAGTCCGGTGTCCTGTCGCTGCCATTACCAATGTCTCGAAAAGGTAACCAACAAGTCACAGATACCACGCTGTCGTGGCTCACGATCCGCCGTTCAGCCGCGGGCCCCCTCCACGACCGGGCAGGCCATTTTTAATCCATCTTAAAGTTCGCACAATTTGGAAAGGGCCACACAGGTGAGTAATACAATCCTCTTGGAGAGTGCAGCGAGGTGAACAGATATTGGTGCAAACATTTTCAGCTGTACGCATTTCGGGCTTGCGCCCTTGCTCACCAGCAGACCAGGATGAAATCAGGGAAAAGCAGTCACCATTTTATTTTTGAATAAGCCACGCCCTTACAGGCCTCAAGGCATTATGTTCCTTGTAGTATTGCCCCGTATTACCCCAGTGGGTTCCATGTTATTCACCCATTATTAACAAAAAATAAAAACCCCAGTGGGTTTGCATCAAAGTCCGGTGTTCTGTCGCTGCCATTACCAATGTCTCGAAAAGGTAACCCACCAGTCACAGATACCACGCTGTCGTGGCTCACGATCCGCCGTTCAGCAGCGGGCCCCCTCCACAACCGGGCAGGCCGTTTTCAATCCATCCAAAAGTTTGCACCATTTGGAAAGGGCCACACAGGTGAGTAATACAATCCTCTTGGAGAGTGCAGCGAGTGGAACAGCTATTGGTGCAAAGACTTTCAGCTGAACGCGTTTCGGGCTTGTGCCCTTGTTTACCAGCAGACCAGGATGAAATCAGGGAAAAGCAGTCACCATTTTATTTTATAATAAGCCACGCCCTTACAGGCCTCAAGGCATTATGTTCCTTGTAGTACTGCCCCGTATTACGCCAGTGGGGTCCATGTTATTCACCCATTATTAACAAAAAATAAAAACCCCAGTGGGTTTGCATCAAAGTCCGTTGTCCTGTTGCTGCCATTACCAGTGTCTCGAAAAGGTAACCCACCAGTCACAGATACCACGCTGTCGTGGCTCACGATCCGCCGTTCAGCAGCGGGCCCCCTCCACAACAGGGCAGGCCGTTTTTAATCCATCCAAAAGTTCGCACCATTTGGAAAGGGCCACACAGGTGAGTAATACAATCCTCTTGGAGAGTGCAGCGAGTGGAACAGTTATTGGTGCAAATATTTTCAGCTGTACGCGTTTCGGGCTTGTGCCCTTGTTCACCAGCAGACCAGGATGAAATCAGGGAAAAGCAGTCAACATTTTATTGTTGAATAAGCCACGCCCTTACAGGCCTCAAGGCATTATGTTCCTTGTAGTACTGCCCCGTATTACCCCAGTGGGGTCCATGTTATTCACCCATTATTAACAAAAAATAAAAACCCTAGTGGGTTTGCATCAAAGTCCGTTGTCCTGTCGCTGCCATTACCAATGTCTCCAAAAGGTAACCCACCAGTCACAGACACCACGCTGTCATGGCTCACGATCCGCCGTTCAGCAGCGGGCCCCCTCCACGCCCGGGCAGGCCGTTTTTAATCCATCCAAAAGTTCGCACCATTTGGAAAGGGCCACACAGGTGAGTAATACAATCCTCTTGGAGAGTGCAGTGAGTGGAACAGCTATTGGTGCAAAGATTTTCAGCTGTACGCATTTCGGGCTTGCGCCCTTGTTCACCAGCAGACCAGGATGAAATCAGGGAAAAGCAGTCACCATTTTTATTTTTAAATAAGCCACGCCCTTACAGGCCTCAAGGCATTATGTTCCTTCTAGTACTGCCCCGTATTATCCCAGTGGGTTCCATGTGATTCACCCATTATTAAAAAAAAAAAAAAACGCCAGTGGGTCTGCATCAAAGTCCGTTGTCCTGTCGCTGCCATTACCAATGTCTCGAAAAGGTAACCCACCAGTCACAGATACCACGCTGTCGTGGCTCACGATCAGCCGTTCAGCAGCAGGCCCCCTCCACGACCGGGCAGGCCATTTTTAATCCATCCAAAAGTTCGCACCATTTGGGAAGGGCCACACAGGTGAGTAATACAATCCTCTTGGAGAGTGGAGCGAGTGGAACAGATATTGGTGCAAATATTTTCAGCAGTACGCATTTCGGGCTTGCGCCCTTGTTCACCAGCAGACCAGGATGAAATCAGGGAAAAGCAGTCACCATTTTATTGTTTAATAAGCCACGCCTGTACAGGCCTCAAGGCATTAATTTCCTTGTAGTACTGCCCCATATTACCCCAATGGGTTCCATGTTATTCACCCATTATTAACAAAAAATAAAAACGCCAGTGAGTCTGCATCAAAGTCCGTTGTCCTGTCGCTGCCATTAACAATGTCTCGAAAAGGGAACCCACCAGTCACAGATACCACGCTGTCGTGGCTCACGATCCGCCGTTCAGCAGCGGGCCCCCTCCACGACCGGGCAGGCAGTTTTTAATCCATCCAAAAGTTCGCACCATTTGTAAAGGGCCACACAGGAGAGTAATACAATCCTCTTGGACCTGCAGCGAGTGGAACAGCTATTGGTGCAAAGATTTTCAGCTGCACGCATTTTGGGCTTGCGCCCTTGTTCACCAGCAGACCAGGATGAAATAAGGGAAAAGCAGTCACCATATTATTTTTGAATAAGCCACGCCCTTTCAGGCCTCAAGGCATTATGTTCCTTGTAGTACTGCCCCGTATTACCCCAGTGGGTTCCCTGTTATTCACCCATTATTAACAAAAAATAAAAACCCCAGTGGGTTTGCATCAAAGTCCGTTGTCCTGTCGCTGCCATTACCAATGTCTCGAAAAGGTAACCCACCAGTCACAGATACCACACTATCGTGGCTCACGATCCGCCGATCAGCAGCGGGCCCCCTCCACGACCGGGCAGGCCGTTTTTAATCCATCCAAAAGTTCGCACCATTTAGAAAGGGCCACACAGGTGAGTAATACAATCCTCTTGGAGAGTGCAGCGAGTGGAACAGCTATTGGTGCAAAGATTTTCAGCTGTACGCATTTCGGGCTTGCGCCCTTGTTCACCAGCAGACCAGGATGAAATCAGGGAGAAGCAGTCACCATTTTATTTTTGAATAAGCCACACCCTTACAGGCCTCAAGGCATTATGTTCCTTGTAGTACTGCCCCGTATTACCCCAGTGGGTTCCCTGTTATTCACCCATTATTAACAAAAAATAAAAACCCCAGTGCCCCCAACTTTCTGCTGACTGGTACTGGTGGTAACTGACTGACTAACCAAGCCCGGAGCCAGTGCTATGCTGAGACAGTTAGAATAAAGTAAAAACACCTACATACACTAGGGTACACTATGGGTTGGGGTACCCCTGTGATTGTCATGACCTCCCCTGTAAGGCCCTAGTACATAATAGGGCAGGGGGTTAAAACTGCCTCTAAGTCAGAGGTGCAGAAAGAGGCAAGAGAATTGCTGAAAGAATCAACAGAGGTGTAGAAAGAACCAAGAGAAGTGCAGAAAGAGGCAAGTGAGGTGCAGAAAGAGGCAAGAGCAGTTCAGAAAGAACCAACAGAGGTGCAAAAAGAGGAAAGAGAGGTGCAGAAAGAGTTAGGAGAGGTGCACAAAGAGGCAAGAGAGGTACAGAAAGAGGCAGGAGGGTTGCAGAAAGAAGGAAGAGAAGTGCACAAAGAGGCAAGAGAATTGCTGAAAGAAGCAACAGAGGCATAGAAAAAAGCAAGAGACGTGCAGAAAGAGGCAAGTGAGGTGCAGAAAGAAGCAAGAGCAGTGCAGAAAGAACCACCAGAGGAGCAAAAAGAAGTAAGAGCAGTACAGAAAAAGGTAGAAGAGGTGCACAAAGAGGCAAGAGAGGTACAGAAAGATGCAGGAGGGGTGCAGAAAGAAAGAAGAGAAGTGCAGAAAGAAGCAACAGAGGTGCTGAAAGAGGCACAAAGGGTGCAGAAAGAGCAAGAGAATTGCAGAAAGAACCAACAGAGGTACAGAAAGAGGCATGAGAGGTGCACAAAGAGAAAAGAGGGGTACAGAACGAGGCAAGAGGGGTGAAGAAAGAAGCAAGTGAGGTGTAGAAAGAGGCAACAGAGGTGCATAAAGATGCAAGAGAGGTGCAGAAACAAGCAAAAGAAGTGCAGAAAGAGGCAAGAGAATTGCTGAAAGAAGCAACAGAGGTGTGGAAAGAAGCAAGAGAAGTGCAGAAAGACACATGTGAGGTGCAGAAAGAGGCAAGAGAGGTGCAGAAAATGGCAAGAGAACAGCAGAAAGAGGCAAGAGGGATGCAAAAAAGGGAAGAAGGGTGCAGAAAGAAGCAACAAAGGTACAGAAAGAAGCAAGAGAAGTCCAGAAAGAGGCAAGAGAGGTGCAGAAAGAGGCAAGGGAAGTGCAGAAACAGGCAAGAGAAATGCACAAAGAGGCAAGAGAGGAGCAGAAAGAGGGAAGAGAGGTGTAGAAAGAAGATAGAGAAGTGCAAGAAAGAGGCAGGCGGGGTGCAGACAGAAGCAAGTGAGATACAGAAAGAGCAACAGAGGTGCAGAAAGATGCAAGAGAGGTGCAGAAACAAGCAAGAGAAGTGCAGAAAGAGGCAAGAGAATTGCCAAAAGAAGCAACAGAGGTGTAGAAGGAACCAAGAGAAGTGCAGAAAGAGGCAAGTGAGGTGCAGAAAGAAGCAAGATCAGTGCAGAAAGAACCAACAGAGGTGCAAAAAGAGGCAAGAGGGGTGCAGAAAGAGGTAGGAGAGATACACAAAGAGGCAAGAGAGGTACAGAAAGAGGCAGGAGGGGTGCAGAAAGAAGGAATAGAAGTGCAGAAAGAGGCAAGAGAATTGCTGAAGGAAACAACAGAGGTGTAGAAAGAAGCAATAGAAGCACAGAAAGAGGCAAGTGAGGTGCAGAAAGAAGGAAGAGAAGTGCATAAAAAAGCAACAGAGGTGCTGAAAGAGGCGCAAAGGGTGCAGAAAGAGCAAGAGAAGTGCAAAAAAAAGCAACAGAGGTACAGAAAGAGGCAAGAGAGGTGCAGAAACATGCAGGAAAGGTGCAGAAAGAGGGAACAGGGGTGCAGAAAGAGGCAAGAGAGGTGCAGAAAGAGGGGAGAGGGATGCAGAAAGAAGCAAGAGGAGTGCAGAATGAAGCAAGTGAGGTGCAGAAACACAGAAGAGAGGTGCGGAAACAAGCAAGAGAAGTGCAGAAAGAGGAAAGAGAATTGCTGAAAGAAGCAACAGAGGTGTAGAAAGAAGCAAGAGAAGTGCAGAAAGAGGCAAGTGAGGTGCAGAAAGAAGCAAGAGCAGTGCAGAAAGAACCAACAGAGGTGCAAAAAGAAGCAAGAGCTGTACAGAGAAAGGTAGAAGAGGTGCACAGAGAAGCAAGAGAGGTACAGAAAAAAGCAGGAGGGGTGCAGAAAGAAGGAAGAGAAGTGCAGAAAGAAGCAACAGAGGTGCTGAAAGAGGCGCGAAGGGTGCAGAAAGAGCAAGAGAAGTGCAGAAAGAACCAACAGAGGTACAGAAAGACGCAACAGAGGTACAGAAAGACGCAAGAGAGGTGCAGAAACAAGTAAGAGAAGTGCATAAAGAAGCAACAGAGATGTAGTAAGGGGGAAGTGGGGTGGAGAAAGAGGCAAGAGGGATACAGAAAGAAACAAGAGAGGTGCAGAAAGAGGGCAGAGGAGTGCAGAAAGAGGGAAGAGTGGTGTGAAAGAGGCATGAGGGTTGCAGAAAGAAGCAACAGAAATGCAGAAAGAGGCAAGAGAGGCGCAGAAAGAAGCAAGAGTGGTGTACACACCATTAGTACCAATTTAATGCCCACATTTAGCAATAAGTAACAGGTAACCATTCTAGGTTTGCCCAGGGCCTTCCACCACGCTGTAACACTTGTCGCTGCATTTTTGGTAACGTTTGAGCCATTTGAGCTAGAAACAATGTTTTTTTTGTTCAAATCTGCTGCAGCAGATGATGGATTATGTGAAAATGCGGTAAACGTATAACTGTGCAAAAGTCGGTGCAGCCAACAGTCACATAATTCCAGTGGCCCTGCTCATACCTCTGACTAGGTCCAGAAGTGCTCCTCAGTGGTTCCTTCTTTTTTTTGTGTCATTGCGTTCAAAGTTTAGCTTCAATGAAAATGAGGAAGACTAAACCTGAGGTTACACCTCCACAACACAGACTATCATACCACACAATTACTCTCCATAACACATATTCCCACTCTACATAATTCCTACACACTAAATACCACATACTTTCTATCCACATAATTTCACTGCACAACATACCACATAATTCCACTACACACAACCTACATCCACTCCAAGAAACATTATTAAAACACTTTTACATTTACAACGCCAATAGCTCTAACTCTCGCAAATGCGAAACCTATTACATTGCAAATGCGTCTTTAACTAGTAGTCGCATTTGCAGAGTGGTGTAAAAAGGGTGCTGGGCCTCCGACCAGTGCTCAGGAATTCTGCTGCGTAGGACTTACAGGAGGTACCAGGAGGGCTTCTTAGCCCCCAAAGTCCCTCAGGAGTAAAGTGGACTTCATCCTCTATCCCGTAGTCTGCCAGGAGGTGCGTTTGCAGAGTGGTGGAGAAAGGGGGCATGGACTCCGAAGACGTCTAAGCAATCCCACTGTGTGGGACTTACTGGAGGTAACAAGAGTGGTAGTTGGCCCCCAAGGACATCCTTGGGGGCCAACTACCCCTCCTATTACCTCCAGTAAGTCCCACACAGCAGAATTGCTAAGTTCTCATAGCAGGCCACGCCCCCTTTGCCCACACCTCTGCAAACACGCTCCCTGGCACGCTCTTGGATGGAGATTGAAGTCTCCTTCGCTGCTGGGGGTGGTTAGAGGCCAACTAGCCTACTTCTTACCTCCAGTAAGCCCCACATAGTGGGATTGCTGAGAGGTGGACACAGGCCATGCCCCCTTTCTCCACCACTCTGCAAACGCGCCTCCTGGCACGCTCTTGGTTGGGGGATGAAGTTCCCTTTCCTCCTGAGGGTCCCTGGGGGCCAACTAGCCCTCCTGTTACCTCCAGTAAGCCCCATACAGCTGGTTTGCTGAGAGTGCTAAAAGGCCACGCCCCCTTTTTACACCACTCTGCAAACGTGGCTCCTGGCGCACTGCTGCTCGTGGGATGAAGTCCACTTTAGCCCCGAGGTCCTCAGGACACAAGAGGACCTCATCGCCCCACCAGCAATGCACCAAGAGGCGCGCCTCTTTCTGGTTTGGAGTGTTGGCAGCCAATCAGAACTAAGCTCGTGCTCAGATATCGATATTTTTATTTTTTTTAATTTCTCAGGAACTACTGAACGGGTTTACACCATTTAAAAAAAAGGTCGCTTTCTAAACCAAGAGCTACCTTTTTGCCAAATTTGGTGTAATTCCGTTCAGCAGTTCGGGCTGTAGCCTGTTCCAAAAATGTGTTTTGGGACCCCCCTTTTTTCTCAGCCCCCACTTGACAAATCACCCCGAAACTTTCAAGACAGGAGCTGACCTGAGTGAACCATTAGTTTGGAGAATTTCGTGAAGATTCGTCAAACGGCTCCAAAGATATTGGCAAAAGAAAAAACGCTTTTTGAATAGAAACTAGGTCCTAACTATAACTACCTACTGGCAACCGTATATATATATAGTTATATATATATTTATATATATATATATATATATATATATATATATATATATATATATATATATATATATATATATATTTATATCTACTGGCGGTCGCCAGTAGATAGTTATAGTTAAAACCTATTATCCATAGGAAATCCGCGACATTCTATTTGAAATAACGTTGGCGCCGGTTGACGAATCTTCGCGAAAGTTTCCAACTTGTTGGGGCGCTCCGGTCCGCTCCCATCCTGAAAGTCTCGGGGTGATACGTCAAGCGGGGTCCGAGAAAAAAGGGGGGTCCCAAAACGCGTTTTCCCCATTCATTTTTCCATAGGAACCTTTAGTCGCAGCTACAGCCCGAACTGCTGAACGGAATTACACCAAATTTGGCAAAGAGGTAGCCCTTGGTTCAGTGTCGTGCCTTTTGCTTAAATGGTGTAAATCCGTTCAGTAGTTCCTGAGAAAATCAAAAGTAAAGTCACATATATATCTGGGCGGAGCCTAACCACACATGTCATCGTGAGATCTGATTGGCTGTCAGCACTTCATCCTGGAATTGCTGGCAGCCATCTTGGGACCAATATAAATGATAGTACCTCATTGAAATGCATTGTAGTGAATAGAAGATTTTGAGGGTCACCAAAAGGAGAACTATAAAGGGTGATAACAGGCTTTAGTTACATTAGAATTTATTTGTTGATGGTACCATACTAATTTTAGGAATTGTGGTGTATTCTAAGGTGATTTTACCATGTGAAAAACCTTCTGCTGGGATATCATGAATCATGTTTGAGAGAACACTATTTTCTCATGCTTGTCCCATGGAGGTTTGGAAGGTGCTCCAGAAGCTAAAATGAGAGCATATTTTCTGTAAATTCACATTATCTTTCTCACTCATGTGAGAATGAAGTCCGACATTCTCAGTAAAACATGTACATCCAGCAAGGGCAGAGACTGTCAGTTGATTCCTTTGTGTTCTACTGCAGCTTCCCAGAGTGTTCTAAAGAACAACTAGAGCGCTAACAGCCTTACTTATGACAAAAGTATGGCACACCTGAAGCCATCTTGATTGGAATAAACTGGTAACACTTAAACAATTTAATTTAAAAAGGAACAAAATGATGGGGTTCATTTTGTCATAGAAATTATTGTTAGTGCTGCAGAAAGAAAAATTAGGACATGTTTCAATTGTGATCTCAAATATCTTCCTGTTATATTTCAACAGGAGCAGCCTGCCAGTTGATGCCTTTGTGTTCTACTGCAGCTTCCCAGAGTGTTCTAAAGAACAACTAGAGTGCTAACAGCCTTACTTATGACAAAAGTATGGCACACCTGAAGCCATCTTGATTGGAATAAACTGGTAACACTTAAAACATTTAATTTAAAAAGGAACAAAATGATGGGGTTCATTTTGTCATAGAAATTATGGTTAGTGCTGTAGAAAGAAAAATTAGGACATATTTCAAGTGTGATCTCAAATATCTTCCTGTTATATTTCAACAGGAGCAGCCTGCCAGTTGATGCCTTTGTGTTCTACTGCAGCTTCCCAGAGTGTTCTAAAGAACAACTAGAGCGCTAACAGCCTTACTTATGACAAAAGTATGGCACACCTGAAGCCATCTTGATTGGAATAAACCGGTAACACTTAAAACATTTAATTTAAAAAGGAACAAAATGAGGGGTTCTTTTTGAAATAGAAATTATGGTTAGTGCTGCAGAAAGAAAAATTAGGGCATGTTTTAAGTGAGATCTCAAATCCTCTTCTATTTCATTAGAAAATTCTGACATGCAGACTGAAACAATCACTTTCAATACCAGCAGCAGACCACCAGTTAACTCCCTGGTGAGCAGTAGCTTTACTCCAGTGATCTAATGAGCAACTAGAGTGCTAACATTCTGAATTTATAGCAGATGTGAGACACATCTGAATGCCTTCTTGATGGAATCAAAGTAAAAAACTGAAAGCATTTCCTACTGAGGAGACTGCAGTAAATGAAGAAATTAGGAAACTTCATAACAAAGAAGTCTTCCAAGATGGCCACCAGTGAAAAAAGAGCCCAAATGTAGCACAAATATTACCCAGATGTAGCCCACATATAGCCCAATGACAAAAGTGTGCAAAACACTTTTTATTTTTAGTTTTTTTGCAGTTTTATGTAGTGCAGACTGGTCAGGTATTGGAGCATTGCATCTTAAAACATGACCCCCCTACACTACAAAAACACCACTGCACTACCTTAAACCCTAAAACACTACCCCCAGCACGACCCCCTACACTACACAAGCACCACTGCACTATCCTAAACCCTAAAACACTACCCCCAGCACGACCCCCTACACTACCCAAACACCACTGCACTAACCTAAATCCTAAAACACTACCACCAGCACGACCCCCTACACTACCCAAACACCACTGCACTACCCTAAAACATGACCCCTACACTACACAAGCACCACTGCACTACCCTAAACCCTAAAACACTACCCCCAGCACGACCCCCTACACTACACAAGCACCACTGCACTACCCTAAACCGTAAAACACTACCCCCAGCACGACCCCCTACACTACACAAACACCACTGCACTACCCTAAACCTTAAAACACTACCCCCAGCACGACCCCCTACACTACCCAAACACCACTGCACTAACCTAAATCCTAAAACACTACCCCCAGCACGACCCCCTACACTACCCAAACACCACTGCACTACCCTAAAACATGACCCCCTACACTACACAAACACCACTGCACTACCCTAAACCCTAAAACACTACCCCCAGCACGACCCCCTACGCTGCCCGAACACCACTGCACTGCCCTAAACCCTGAAACACCAGCCCCTGCATGACCCCCTACACTGCCCCAACACCACTGCACTGCCCTAAACCCTGAAACACCACCCCTAGCACGACCCCCTACACTGCCTGAATACCACTGCACTGCCTAAACCCTGAAACACCACCCCCTTCACGACCCCCTACACTGCCCGAACACCACTGCACTGCCCTAAACCCTGAAACACCACCCCCAGCATGACCCCCTACACTGCCCGAACACCACTGCACTGCCCTAAACCCTGAAACACTACCCCCAGCAAGACCCCCTACACTGCCCGAACACCACTGCACTGCCCTAAACCCTGAAACATCACCCCCAGCAAGACCCCCTACACTGCCCGAACACCACTGACCTAAACCCTGAAACACCACCCCCAGCACGACCCCCTACACTGCCTGAACACCACTGCACTGCCCTAAACCCTGAAACACTACCCCCAGCATGACCCCCTACACTGCCCGAACACCACTGCTCTGCCCAAAACCCTGAAACACCAGCCCCAGCACGACCCCCTACTCTGCCCGAACACCACTGCACTGCCCTAAACCTTGAAACACCAGCCCCTGCACGACCCCCTACACTGCCCGAACACCACTGCACTACCCTAAACCCTGAAACATCACCCCCAGCACGACCCCCTACATTGCCCGAGCACCACTGCACTGCCCTAAACCTTGAAACACCAGCCCCAGCACGACCCCCTACACTGGCCGAACACCACTGCACTGTCCTAAACCCTGAAACACCAGCCCCAGCATGACCGCCTACACTGCCCGAACACCACTGCACTGCCCTAAACCCTGAAACACCAGCCCCAGCATGACCCCCTACACTGCCCGAACACCACTGCACTGCCCTAAACCGTGAAACACCAGCCTCAGCACGACCCCCTACACTGCCTGAACACCACTGCACTGCCCTGAACCCTGAAACACCAGCCCCAGCACAACACCCTACACTGCCCGAACACCACTGCACTGCCCTAAACCCTGAAACACCACCCTGTGCATGACCCCCTACACTGCCCGAACACCACTGCACTGCCCTAAACCCTGAAACACCACCCCCAGCGCGACCCCCTACACTGCCCGAACACCAC
Organism: Calotriton arnoldi; assembly: GCA_963921515.1. NCBI lineage: Eukaryota > Metazoa > Chordata > Amphibia > Caudata > Salamandridae > Calotriton > Calotriton arnoldi. The sequence continues at coordinate 483,772 of CAWUFW010005439.1, forward strand.
TGCACTGCCCTAAACCCTGAAACACCACCCCCTGCACAACCCCCTACACTGCTCGAACACTACTGCACTGCCCTAAACCCAGAAACACCATCCCCAGCACGACCCCCTATACTGCACGAACACCACTGCACTGCCCTAAACCCTGAAACACTACCCCCAGCAAGACCCCCTACACTGCCCGAACACCACTGCACTGCCCTAAACCCTGAAACATCACCCCCAGCAAGACCCCCTACACTGCCCGAACACCACTGCCCTAAACCCTGAAACACCACCCCCAGCAGGACCCCCTACACTGCCCGAACACCACTGCACTGCCCTAAACCCTGAAACACCAGCCCCAGCATGACCCCCTACACTGCCCGAACACCACTGCACTGCCCTAAACCCTGAAACACCACCCCCTGCACGACCCCCTACACTGCCCGAACACCACTGTACTGCCCTAAACCCTGAAACCCCACCCCCAGCATGACCCCCTACACTGCCAGAACACCACTGCACTGCCCTAAACCCTGAAACACCCCCCTGCACGACCCCCTACACTGCCCGAACACTACTGCACTGCCCTAAACCCTGAAACACCACCCCCAGCACGACCCCCTATACTGCATGAACACCACTGCACCACCCTAAACCCTGAAACACTACCCCCAGCAAGACCCCCTACACTGCCCGAACACCACTGCACTGCCCTAAACCCTGAAACATCACCCCCAGCAAGACCCCGTACACTGCCCGAACACCACTGCCCTAAACCCTGAAACACCACCCCCAGCAAGACCCCCTACACTGCCCGAACACCACTGCACTGCCCTAAACCCTGAAACACCACCCCCAGCAAGACCCCCTACACTGCCCGAACACCACTGCACTGCCCTAAACCCTGAAACACCACCCCCAGCACGACCCCCTACACTGCCAAACACCACTGCTCTGCCCAAAACCATGAAACACCAGCCCCAGCACGACCCCCTACACTGCCCGAACACCACTGCATTGCCCTAGACTTTGAAACACCAGCCCCAGCAAGACCCCCTACACTGCCCGAACACCACTGCACTGCCCTAAACCCTGAAACACCAGCCCCAGCATGACCCCCTACACTGCCCGAACACCACTGCACTGCCCTAAACCCTGAAACACCAGCCCCAGCACGACCCCCTACACTGCCCGAACACCACTGCACTGCCCTAAACCCTGAAACACCAGCCCCAGCACGACCCCCTACACTGCCCGAACACCACTGCACTGCCCTAAACCCTGAAACACCAGCCCCAGCACCACCCCCTACAATGCCCGAACACCACTGTAATGCCCTAAACCCTGAAACACCACCCCCTGCACCGCCCCCTACACTGCCCGAACACCACTGCACTGCCCTAAACCCTGAAACACCACCCCCTGCACGACCCCCTACACTGCCCGAACACCACTGCACTGCCCTAAACCCTGAAACACCACCCCCTACACTGCCCGAACACCACTGCACTGCCCTAAACCCTGAAACACCACCCCCTGCACCGCCCCCTACACTGCCCGAACACCACTGCACTGCCCTAAACCCTGAAACACCACCCCCAGCATGACCCCCTTTACTGCTCAAACACCACTGCACTGCCCCAAACCCTGAAACACCACCCCCAGCATGACCCCCTACACTGCCCGAACACCACTGCCCTAAACCCTGAAACACCACCCCTGCACGACCCCCTACACTGCCCGAACACCACTGCACTGCCCTAAACCCTGAAACACCACCCCCTGCACGACCCCCTACACTGCCCGAACACCACTGCACTGCCCTAAACCCTGAAACACTACCCCCAGCACGACCCCCTACACTGCCCAAACACCACTGCACTGCCCTAAACCCTAAAACACCACCCCCAGCACGACCCCCTACACTACCCGAACACCACTGCACTGCCCTAAACCCTAAAACACTCCTCCCAGCACGACCCCCTACACTACCTAAACACCACTGCACTGCCCTAAACCCTAAAACACTACCCCCTGCATGACCCCCAACACTACCCAAATACCAATGCACTACCCTAATCCCTAAAACACTACCCCCCGCACAACCCCCTACACTACCCAAAGACCACTGCACTACCCTAAACTCTAAAACAATACCCCCGCACGACTCCCTACACTACCCAAAGACCACTGCACTACCCTAAACCCTAAAACACGACCTCCTACACTACACAAACACCACTGCACTACCCTAAACCCTAAAAAACTACCCCCAGCACGAACCCCTACACTACCCAAACACCACTGCACTACCCTAAACCATAAAACACTACCCCCAGCAGTACCCCCTACGCTACCCAAACACCACTGCACTACCCTAAACCCTAAAACACTACCCCCAGCAGTACCCCCTACACTACCCAAACACCACTGCACTACCCTAAACCCTAAAACCCTAAAACACTAACCCCAGCACGACCCCCTACACTGCCCAAACACCACTGTACTACCCTAAACCCTAAAACACTCCCCCAGCACGACTCCCTACACTACCCAAACACCACTGCACTACCCTAAACCCTAAATCTACCCCCAGCATGACCCCCTACACTACACAAACACCACTGCACTACCCTAAACCCTAAAACACTACCCCCAGCACGACCCTCTTCACTACCTAAACACAACTGCACAATTTGTTACAGGCGTTGCAACGCAGACCTGTGGTGCTTACTGGAAGTACCTGGTGGGCTAGTTGGGCCCCAGGGACTCTCAGGATTCAAGGTGACCTAATCCCCCAACTTAAAACGCGCCACGGGGTGCGTTTGCACAGTGGTGAAGGGAGGGCGGGGCCTCAGGTGACATGTGCGCAAACACGCCCTGTGGTGCGTTTTAAGTTGGGGAGTTAATTCCCTTTGAATCCTGGGGCCAACTAGCCCACCAGGTACCTTCAGTAAGCACAACAGAGTTGCGTTGCAGAGAGGTGAAAAAAGGTGCGTGGCCTCGGAACGCCTCTCTGCAACTCAGCTCTGTGGTCCTAACTGTAGGTACCTGGGGGCTAGTTGGGCCCCAGGGACCCTCAGGATTCAAGGGGACTTAATCCTGCAACTTAAAACGCGCCACGGGGCGTGTTTGCACACATGTCACCTCAGGCCCCCTCCCTTCACCACTGTGCAAACGCGCACTGGCTATGGTTAGTCAGAGTCAGTTACCACCAGTACCCGTCTGAAAAAGTTGTGGGCACAGGATGAGTTTGCAACAAGGCCTCTTTCTGCTCCTCTGTTGGTTCTTTCTGCACATCTTTTGCTTCTTTCTGTGCGTTTTTTCTTCTTTCTTCACATGTCCTACCTCTGTTGGCATAGTTAGAAACTAGCATTTAAAAAACCTTTGAAATTCACTTAAAAAATCATAGGTTTCAGGCACGTTATAGTTAGAAATTAGCATTTAAAAAATCTTTGAAATTCACTGAAAAAACCATAGGTTTCAGGCACGTTATAGTTAGAAATTAGCATTTAAAAAACCTTTGAAATTCACTGAAAAAACCATAGGTTTCAGGCACGTTATAGTTAGAAATTAGCATTTAAAAAACCTTTGAAATTCACTGAAAAAACCATAGGTTTCAGACCCGTTATAGTTAGAAATTAGCATTTAAAAAACCTTTGAAATTCACTGAAAAAACCATAGGTTTTAGGGACAGTTATAGTTAGTTGGACATTGCACTCGTACAAAACCCATGAAATTCCCCTGTTATAGTTAGTTCAGCTAACTATAACTCGCGCCCGCAATGCACTGCTGATGACGTCACATATTACATCACTCATGACATGGTCAGTGACATCACTGATGACATCACTGATGACATCTCAAATGACATCACTGATGACATCATCCATGTGATAATTTCATGCATCTTCTCACACCCTAATATAACTTTTGATACACCCACTCTAAATTACAGACTGCCATTCTCAAAACCATAGACACTCCAACACCAAAAACTACATACCCACTCACTGATTCTTAGGTCTACACACACATCCACTCACTCACCTGTACAGTCACTCATACTTACAGTCACTCAGTACAGGACTATCATATGCACTCATACACCTATATAAACACTAACACACCGCCACTCATCCATAGAGGTACTCACACACCTAGTCAGTCATGCAAAAAATTAATCACACACCCATTTACTCACCTATACAGTTATACACACACCAGCTCACTTACTCATACAAATACTAGCACATTCTTACGCTCTTATACAATAACTGATACAAGCACACACGCATCCATACAGCCACTCTCACAATAACACACTCTCACTTATAGCCATTTAAATACTCTAACACACATATATACTGCCTTTTACATATGTAGTTACTCGCACATGTACCACTGAGATATACATTCACTCACTAACACACCCATACACACACTCACCCACCCAAGCAGTCCATCACAGATGCACTCTTGAAATCATGCACCCAGTGAATCACCCACTCACACATCTATGTATAGAGTCACACACACCCCACCCACACAAACACTCAGGCAGCCATACAGATACTCAGAGAACCAATCAATAACCCATATAGACACTCATGTAGCTATTCGCAAATCCATGCATCCACTTACACACCAACAAACAGACGGATACAGACATTCACACAGTTTAGTCACTAACCCATGCATTCAGTAAGATACGTTTAATCACTCACTTGTAGAGTCAGTCACTCACGTACTAAATCATCCATTCAGACACTTATACACCCACTCATTCTTCAATACGCCTTTCCCTATATATATTAAACCTATTTAAACTTTACAGAAACACACAGTCACTGGATGATGTCATCAGTGATGTCATCAGTGATGTCATTTGAGATGTCATCAGTGATGTCATCAGTGATGTCACTGACCATGTCATGAGTGATGTAATATGTGACGTCATCAGCAGTGCATTGCGGGGCGCGAGTTATAGTTAGCTGAACTAACTATAACAGGGGAATTTCATGGGTTTTGTACGAGTGCAATGTCCAACTAACTATAACTGTCCCTAAAACCTATGGTTTTTTCAGTGAATATATATATATATATATATATCCTACTGGCAGTCGCCAGCAGGTAGTTATAGTTAGGTCCTAGTTTCCATAGGAAGAGTGTTTTTTTGTTTTGCCAATAAGTTTGGCACCGTTTGACGAATCCTCGTGAAATTTTCAAAACTAGTATGATGCTCTCTTCAGTTGCTGTCTTTAAAGAAAGTTTTGGGGTGAACCATCAAGCGGGGCTCGAGAAAAAGGTGGGGTCCTAAAACGCGTTTTCCCCCATGTTAATTCCCCTAGGAACTTTAGACTCGACTACAGCCCGAACCGCTGAATGGAATTACACCAAATTTGGCAGAAAGGTAGATATTGTTCCAGAAAAGTGTCTTGTTCTAATTTGGTGTAAATCCGCTCAGTAGTTTTTGAAATATTATGGGAAATCCAAATTTGTATATATAAGGATGCAGATCCTCCAAGGATCCGACAGTACCTGTGCTAAAATGTGATTGGCCATCAACACTTCAACCAGGAAGTGTTGGCAGCCATCTTGGGACTCGGCTTGAGCCAAGCCCCACAAACAAATGTAAAATAAAAAAGAGAAGGGGGCAGGGTAGGAATACCCTAAACCCCTAGGCCTCTTGTGGAGGTCCCGCAGGTACCCCACAGGGAAAATAAAACCTTTTAAAAAAAAAAAAAAAATTCGGTAGGAGCCGTGCTGGATCCGTGGCTTTCCTGGGGAAAAAAAGAAGCATGGCCTCCAGCGCTTCTCTAATGTTGAGCTCCTGGGTAGACCAGGTCCCGGGGGCATGAGTAATTATATAAAGGAGGGGAATGCAAAGGGCCCCCCTCTGAGGGCTTATGAAAGCCCCAGGGAACACCACCTCCCGGGGGCACTGTATAATAAATATGTGGGCAGGCCCGCCCGAACCCACCCCGGTGACCGCCACCTCGCCGGGGCAAACAATGTAAAATGTCAAACAGTCCCCCCTCCACCTATTTAAAAACAGCCGGGCCCCAGGGATGGGGTCCTCAGGGCTATCGGCCCAAGGGGGGCCTGCCAAAGGACAGGATTCTCTGGTAAAGGTCTCTGGGTGGGTGAGTAAATGAGTGATTGTGTGGATGAGTGTCTGGGTGAGTGTTGATTGTATGGTTAAATGGGTTTGTAGTTAATGGATGAGTAGATTCATGAACAAAAAAGGTATACAAGTAAGGGTAAGAGTAAGTGAGTAAGCGTGTAATTAGTGCAATAAATGTCTTGGTGAGTTTGTGACTAAGTTTGTGAACCTAGAACTATGGGCTTCATTGGGAAGGTGAGCATTGGCAGCGTGATGCGCTTGATCAGCAGTGATAAGAATGCTGTCGTCATGCTATGTCATCCGTAAACTCACTGATAATGAAGAATGAGGACATATGAAAAGGGGACTATATGAAAAATGCCACTAGAACTTAGCATGCTAACTTTCTGCAGAGAACGCTAGAAAAAGTGAACTTTAAGAATTGATGCTCTTTAGAAGGGCCTGAAGTTTTACAATGTTTTCAACTTAAAGTGCTTGCAGCAGCTTGCTCCACTGTTTGGATGCAAATCGAATGTACCTTCCAACACCCAACGTCTCAGTGTCATATTGCGGATGTTATCAGAGATCTATTCGATGATGCAAACTTTGCAGACAAAATCATTTTGATAAATGAATTAAGAGACAAAAGTAATTTCTTTAAGTGGATGAATAAAAGGTAGATAGATAGATAGATAGATAGATAGATATATAGATAGATAGATTTATTTACAAGCAAAACATGTATCAACTCTCATTTTTTTCTTTAACTAAAATTTGCAATTTAAACCCCTGTAAAGAGGACCTGTAACTTACTTTTCACATAACTGAAGAAATTCAAACCAATTCCTAAAAATTGTTTGTATACATTGGAAATAAAAGTATATAGCAGGTGACGTTTGTTGTTCTATACTGACACCTCGAGGTTCTGATGTCTTCTGTAGAAGACTTTGAACTCCTGGGTTACTATAACGTCTCTCTCAATACCCAATAGAATTATAGGGCCATAACACTTGGATAGACAAGGCAATTTCATTTTGCATTTTTTTCGGATATTTAAATAAGCTCAGTTTGCCACTGGATTCAAGCTAGCCTGGCTGATGAGGGGTGTTATCCCGAAACCGGTCCCAGGATGCTTGTTTCCGGTCCAGGGAAGACCTGGCTTGGCAGTTTGGGGTGGACTGTTCCAATGTGGCACAGGGTCAAGACTGATTTGCCTATAACTGAGTCTGAACTGTGGGTGGCGAGGTGAGCTAAAGAACGATGATGGATTCAACCCAGGACTGTGACTGGGGTGAGTGTCTGAAAAGTTTCAGCGCTCCGTCCATCATCTCCTTGTGTTTGCTTCATTTTGCTCTAAGTCAAGACTTCGATTACAAACAAATGTTAATAATGTATAATTTCCAATATACGTGTTAATGTAGTTCTAGGGTGTGACCCACTCTTACCCCACTAACACTATTAATGCCCACGTGCAACCATCTGGGTGTTTGCTAATTGGAATCTCTGTTGGTGTCACACTGCCGACACTTGACCACGAGCAGGGACAGACTGGGGCAGAAAATAGGCCCGGGTACCAAAATGACAGTGGCCCGGTGGCCCCGTTTAGCAAATTAGAAAGCTAAAAAAAAAGTGTCCGTTTGCAAATTTGGTGCAGTTTTGAACGTGTAAAGACCTTGGCATGACCTAAAAGACTGCATGGATTTGAACTTGCAATCTTTGTGGAAATATCATGAAAATCAAGACTAAAACCAGCCCAGCAGACCATAAACAGGCCCACAAACAGCCTAGAAGTACACACTGATCTGTCAGACCAGCCCATCTCTCTTAATCCTGGGGAGCACCTGCACAACCTATGCTATGGTCCTGTGAAAGTCGGTATGCTCACATCGTAAGCAGTCCCTGTGCATAGATCTGCAGCCTGCTAGGAGGTGTGAGCGTCACAGGATCATTCTGAACCCTTTTGGCAACATTTTAGGATCAGGGGGGATTTAAATCATGCTCATAGCATAAGGCGTGCATTACAATTTTACAACAAAGAAAATACTATCTTGAACGAAGCACGGCAGAGAAAAGGGGGGTTCTGGTGAAAATGAACGGCATAAAGAGGGAATGATGAGTACGCCTGTTTAAGGGGTCTGGGCGAACTTACCCCCGTATCGCTGCTGGGGGCTGCCTTTCTAACCCAGCACTAAATGCCTCTTAGATCAGTTCACTCAGCGACAATCAATCAATCGGCGGCGTCTTCGCTGCAAACAACGCTGCGGCTGCGCAGGCACTGTTTGCATTTCTCTAGCCGAAAGAAACTACCACGGCGCAGAGAAATCAGAATAAACGATCACCACACATCCAAAGGTATAAACAATGCTCTAAAACATTACCCATATATTTGAGGATCCTCCGCATGCTTAGAGGAACAGGTGCAGTGAGGGCGGTGCTCGGAGGCAGCGGTAGCCATGGGCATGTCTCTCCCTTAGTGCCTGCCGGTGTGTATGTGCCTGACAGACTCGGCTTCCTCTCGACACCCCTCCCCACCTTCTCGCGCTCCTTCTGACCGGGTCAACAACAGCCTTCTCTCACTGCCGGTTGCCGGGAGCGGCAGCGCAGCTTGCTGTGTGCCTACCCACGTTCAGTGCCAGTATATGTAGGCGAGGTTGGCACCTCCTGGAGGCTGTGTGCGCCCTCTACCCGGCCTCCCTGCTTGGGTGCAGGGCAACAAACAGACTCTGAGCATCTATCATCCTCGGGAGGGTCCAGACCTGGGGCCAGCAGCGAACCTCACACAATGTTATGGATGAAGCCCCGGGCAGGTGGCAGTCCCCAGGGCTGTGGGGGCCCCCGCGGGCCCCCACTATATAATTATACATTGCCCCTGGGACCTGGCCCACCCAGGGGCTTAAAAATAACGAAGCGCGGGAGCCCGCGCTTCATTTTTTTTTAATTTTCTCGGCCGGATTCGCACACCCAGCGCGAATTCGGCCTATTTTAAAAAAAAAAAAGCTTTTTCTGGCCCTGGGGTTCCTTGTGGGACCCCCCAAGCAGGCCTAGGGGGGTCAGAGTGTTTCAACCCTGCCCCCTTTTCTTGTTTTTCATCTTTTTTTCACCTATCTTCTTGTGACTCGGTTACCGAGTCACAAGATGGCTGCCAACACTTCCTGGTTTGGAGTGTTGGCAGCCAATCAGAAGTCAGCTCGTGCTCGGGAAGGTTCGCAAATCCTCCTCGGTGCTCAGATATCGATATTTTTATTTTTTGAATTTCTCAGGAACTACTGAACGGATTTACACCATTTAAAAAAAAGGTTGCTTTCTGAACCAAGAGCTACCTTTTTGCCAAATTTGGTGTAATTCCGTTCAGCAGTTCGGGCTGTAGCGTGTTCCAAAATTCCTATGGAAATTAACATGGGGAAAACGTGTTTTGGGGCCCCCTTATTCCTCAGCCCCTGCTTGAAGAATCACTCCAAAACTTTCAGGACCGGAGCTGACCTGAGTGATCCATTAGTTTTGAAAATGTTGCGAAGATTCGTCAAACAGCGCCAAAGATATTGGCAAAAGAAAAAGCGCTTTTTGAATAGAAATAAGGTCCTAACTATAACTACCTACTGGCGACCGCCAGTAGGTAATATATATATATATATATATATATATATATATATATATATATATATATATATAAACACAAACATGTATATATACATGTATTTACGTGTTTGTGTGTTTATATAAATATATATTTCTATATGGTATTAAACATAAGTGGAATTTATTTAATTTACATTATATTAAATGTATATATCAAACTATTTAACATGTTCTACTTTACACTGTATTTAAATAAAAAATTGATATCTTTAGATATTTTTTGATGATATTAGTGTCAAGGATATATTTTTTTATGATATTTTGATACTTACCATTATAAGTATAGGGACAAGCTATTTTGATAAACAATATTTTTGACACAATATTTGTGTCAATCAATATTGTTTACCTCAATCTTGTGTCAGTGATCCACTCAATCTATTCTCCTGGTCTTAGCAATTTTACCCATCCAGGTCATTGGTGTTGATGTTGATATATGGACCTCTCCATAACCGTTACCAGTCACGGATGTCAGAGCTATCAGGTTGTGACATTACTTGGAGCAATCATTGCTACACTCACTTGGCTAAACATAAATTATTTAATTTAATACTGCCGTGCTTACATAAGAAATCATCATCAAAAAGGTGTCGCCTGCATGTCATCATGGCATATGTGCACATGTTGCACAAAACCACAAATGGTAAGGGAAGTGCACACTTTTTGAAAGTTTTATGCTGAATATTGTGCCAGATGAATAAGTGATTGATAACAAACTGTTGTGTAGGCCTGGGCAGTGAACTACGCCCCGTTCACGTAGTTTGTGGAGCTTTCTGCACTCCGCGCTCAGTGGAGCTCGCAGAGTGCAGAATACTCTGCTCCACATAGTGCAGCAGAGTTTTTTCTCTGCTCGCACTCACCAACAGTAAATTCATGAGCGCGAGCTGCCGCTCAGGCAGAATTTCTCCTCGAGCGGCCGGAAGATCGCGCTGCACTCTGCCACTTGTGGAACTCTGCGAAGTTTTTTGGTCACTTCGCTGCGTTTCAGAGTGGGACTCCGCGAACTCTGCCAGGGCCTACTGTTGTGTTCATACCCCTGTCAAATAATTTATTGAAGTAAACATTTGATTGGGACTGGCTTTTCTCTTCTCACTCCAGCCATATCCACTTTTTTTCAAGAGCTCCTGTGCCCACCCTAAAGGGGCATCCAGGGAAATGAGGAAACCTTACTCTGAGGTCAATGTTGGGATGGAAAAGTCCTCTGCATGGTAAAGACGTGTATCCCTGACCTGAGTGTCCAACTGACCCTAATGCTAATTTTTTGTCATAGGCAAACACGGATCATGCCTGTGCACCATCACAGAGGCCTGTCTCACGGATTGTGATCTTGTTGGACCGGGAGGGACGCCCAGAGTGTTACCCTCAAAGTGTTGGAAGGCTACCGCCATGTGAAGAGCACCGTGCAGGAAGCACCATGCCAACACAGCCCTGCCGTAGTGACTCTGTATGCCAGAAGGGGCCAGTGATGAACTTAAATGGGCCAGAGCGTGAAACTGTTGTTTGCCTTGTTTATGGAGATCGCACCGAAAAATCTGCACCCAATAATGAGCAAAACGGCAACTTAGTATGCCAGAAGGGGCTGCCGGTACCGCTGTGGGCAACAGTTTAGGTCGTAGCCTGGACATGAGAATTACTGCCGTGATCTGCCATTTGCACCTTCCTGTTTCCCCGAAGATCGGTGTGCAGCGGAGAAAATTGCATCCTCACCGAGGCTCAAGGCAGGAACTGGAGAATTCCCCCCCCCTTTATCATGGGAAGAGCAACTTGCCTTTTGTGTCCCCCTAGCGGGGGCAACGCTGTCCACTGGAAACTGACCGGCAGGGCTGCTCGACAGGAAGAGACTGTGTTGCCAGATGCTGGTGCATCCATTTACGAGTGGTTTGACTTCACCGTACAGGATCTGGTCTTGAGAGCACCGAGGAGAGAGCACTCACTGCACCTCTGAACACTGCCACACCGCCGGAGCAGGTAAAATTGAAACTGGGCCTCTGGGACCCTAGGGGATTTACTGCTGAAGGAGCTGTGGCACACTAGACAATTTTTACTGAAATCCTGAAAATTCTAAAGGCAACTTTTGAGTATGGCCTAATAGTTTGCAATCCCATATTGTTAGACTTGGCATCTTTTGGCGTGTTTCCCCTGACTTTTTGCTTTCTGACCTCCTGGTTTTGACTCTGTTTTTGCTGGTGTAATGATTCTGCGCACTTTCCTCACTGCTGTCCAGTGGGAAAGTGCAAGTGCTCCTGTATAAAATGTGTTATGGATTGGTGTTTCCATGATTGGCCTATTTGATTTATGTGTCAGTCCCTTGTAAAGTGCACTGAGAGTGCCAGGGCCTATAGGTCAAATGCTGCTGGTGGGCTGCAGCACTGGATTGTGCCACCCACGCAAACAGCCCGTAAAGTGTAACTCTGGCCTGCCATTGCAGAGCCTGTGTGCAGCCTGGGGCTGCCATGTCGACTTGGCCAGTGCACACACTTGCAAGTCCCTAAACCTTCCCTTTTCTACATGTTAGTCACCCCTAAGGTAGGCCCAAGGTACCCCTGTGGGCAGGGTGCATTGTATGTGGAAAGGTAGGACATGCCCTGGTGTGTGTGGCATGTCCTGATAGTGAATTACAGCCTATTTCGTTTTTCACTATTGCAAGGCTACCTGTTCCCCATAGGCCAGAATGGGCAGTTTTGATTATTACAGCTTATAATCCTAACTGACCCAGGGAACATGGTAGAAATTCGAGTTTAGTATGCCTGGACTCAGAATGATAAAATGCATCTTTTAGTAAAGTTGGTTTTAACATTCTGTGTTTGAAAATACCACTTTTAGAAAGTGGGTATTTTCTTGTCTAACCATCCAAGCCTGCCTCTGCTAGGTTGTGTATTCCTTGTCTGGAGTGTGAGTGACAGGGGCTGGGGGATGCCAGGAGACAGGGTGAGTCAGCACAGGGCTGAATAGCAAGATCTACATGTAGATGGGTGGGAGGAGATGCACCTGGGACCTGAATAGGGCTGGGCCTTCCCTCCACAATGCTGGCTCCACCTCCTGTGGTGCGTCTGATGTCCCTGGCCTGCACTGTGAAAGGAAAGAAGGAGACTTGTCAACAAAGTGCTCCAGGACTGACCAGAACTGGTTTGGACTAGGCAAAGGCCTCTCTGCCTTCAGAGGACAAAGAGAAATTGAGGATAAAAAGGGGGACCCAAACCCCAGAAAATTAGAACTCTTTTGGATCAAGAAGACTGCCAAGAAGAAGAGCTGGAGAAGCTGTGAGGAGGAACTACCACTTTGCTGTGTGCTTTGCTGTGTTGGCCTGCAGTGGCTGCTTCTGTCTTGGGCAGTGAAAGGACTGGAACTGAACTTTCTGCAATCTACTTTGTGAGTGTCTCCAAGGGCTTGAGGTAGAGCTTGCCCCCTGTTCAAGAAGTCTCAGGAACAGCAAAGACTTCAAGCCCGACGCCGTCTACGACGCCGCTGCCGACGCCATGTCCTGAAGGCACCGCAGAGGGCACCGCCGCAATCTCGCACCGCGACCCTGTTCTCACCGACGACGCCTGCTGATGCCACCACCGAGCCGCTGCTCGCACCGCGACCTGTGGGCACTGCACTTCGCACCGCCTCGCTTCACGACGACGCTGTGGTATCCCCGACGACGCCGCTCCACGCCGGACTCAACGCCGCTGCTTGCACCGTGGTTCGGGGGCACCGCTCGTAAGTTACACGACGCACCGCCCTCATCCCGCACCGCAGCCTTGGCCCACCGACGCCGGTGCCATCGACTCCAAGTTCGTCAGCCGACGACAGCGCTTCAGCAACGACGACGCCGCTGCTGCACCGTGGCCTGCCAGCACCGTGACGAGCACCGCCTTCATCTCACACCGCGACCCTGGTCTCACCGATGACGCCATCCGACGCCGCCACCGAGCCGCTGCTCGCACCACGACCTGAGGGCACCGCACGCCGCACTGCTGCACTTCGCACCGCAGCACCCGACGCCGGCCGACGCCAGCGCTCCTGACTTCAACAGAGAGGAGATCGATCTGCAACGCGTGTGACTTTGAGGGCCCGACGACGCCGCACCGACCTCCGGAACTGACGCCTGCGGACGCCGTGTGTTCGGAAGCTCACCGCGAGGTCATCGACGCCCTGCATTTCTGAAAGGTACTGTGTGCGGGTCTTCCCGACACCGTAGCTGACCCGCGACGCCGCGGTCAGCCAAAACTGTTTGGATTTGTTTGTTCACGACGCCATGATAGCCCTGGATGGAGCTATCGACATCAAGGAACTGTTTTTAAGGACATTTTGATAACAGAAGATTTTTAAAGTACTGTACTGTGGAGTTTTATCGTATTTGGTCTTGTTTAAAGTATATAAAAATATTGGATATTTTTCTAAGCTGGTGTGGTGTCAGTTTGTAGTGCTTACACTGTATTACTGTTGGTTATGTGCAAATGCTTTACACACTGCCTCTAGAATAAGCCTGACTGCTCGTGCCAAGCTACCAAGGGGGTGAGCAGGGGTTATTTTAGGAGTGTAACTCCCTTACCCTGACTAGGAAGAAGGGTCCCTACTTGGACAAAGGTGCAAGCCCTTGCCACTAGAGATCCCATTTCTAACACAGATGCAGCCACCAGTGAATGGGGAATAACCCTGAACATGTTACACGAAGGAGGGTGGGACAGGAATTTTCCTGACAACTACTAGAGCCCCAACTTCAAGAGGAATCGTGTTGTTGCTTGTTGTATTCCTTTGCATGTGTAGAATTATATTAGACCTGCCTTAGGGTGGTTGTTAGGAATGGTATTCCTAGCTGGCTGAGGAAGGCTAAGCTTTGGCCCTGCCGGGAGCTCTGAGTACAGGCAGCAGAAAGAGAGTTGTGGAAAAGCAGGCTTGGCAGGGAGCTGTTCTGTGTCCTCAAGGGAATGCAGCGCTCATTTTGCATAACCTGCCCATAACTTATCAAGCACTGAGGGGTGAATACTGCTCTGATGACCGGCCCGTGTACGCTACCACCTATGTTTGAAAAGAAAGTGAGGTCCCGGTGGCAAGTGAAAGAAGAGCTGTGTGGGATGGTAGTGTGGACGTTATGGGTGATTAAAGCACGGCGCCGTGTTGATAATATGAAAGTGGGCACTGTGCTGTGAGAGGAGGAATAATATTGAGCTGTCAGCACGTAACCATTGTTGAAGCTAAAGCACGGCGTGCCCGCTGCTTTTAAAACCAGCTGAAGCAGCACATGTCGTGCCTACAGTAAGAGAAACTCATTAAAGAAAATAGTGCTTACAGACTAAATAACACGTACTGTGTAACAACCGAAGTAAAAGGGCCAGTCCTCATTGGAGGTTACAAATTAAGACAAGGCGGTACTAAGGAGGGACAAACAAGACTATTTAGGAATCAGAATGCAGCATTTACGAAGGACAATGACACAAGCAAATGAAAAATATGGGCGGAGAGTGGGTGAGGCTGTAAGTGCATACTCCAATACTGCACGCCTCGCAGCAGCACATGCGCTGCCCAGGCTCGACCTAAAAATTGATTCATATATTATAAACAAAACAAGACCAAAATGACAATCATCCAATGTATAGAAGTTGAGATATTTATTTTTAAAAGAATAAATGCAATAAAGCACTTAGAAGCAAGTAGTACTAAAAAGGTTACTTTAAGTCACACTGGACCAGGGCAAAGTAAAAGTTCAGGCTGATCTCATGGAATCACAGGCTGGCTACAGGACCCACGCAGGCCCAGGTGAATAAAGTACCTTTCCTGGTTGCAAACGACGAGATGCGTCGTTCTTCTCCACTCAGTGAAGGTGGTGCACTAGTTCTGAAGACAGGTGCCCGAGTCAAGATGCATCGAGGAATGCGCTGGTTTTCTGCCACGCAGTTGAAGGGATGAGACGATCTCACCAAGCTGCAGCGGCAATGATACGCTGTCCGATGTGTCGATCTTGAGAGACAAAGTGCTGGTTCCGATGAGATGCGAGGATTTCTTCCCGCAATCGGGTTGATGCACAGGTTTTGCTACCAGCAGACAAGAGATGCATCGAAATCCATTTTGATAGTGTCTGGGCCACTTCCAGTGAGCCAGGCACAGAAGCAGGTGTAGAGACTTTGATTTCTCTGAGTCTCAAGCGAGAGAAGGCAAGCCAACAAGATGTCTGAGATCACTTGGAGGGAAGGCAGAGTCCAGCTCTTCTTCAGCAGAGTCAGAGAACAGCAGACAGCAGGGCAACACAAGAGAAAAGCATACCTTCCAACTCTCAGACCTTAAAGCAGCACAGTAGTCCTTCTGACAGAGGTTCAGTTCAAGATCCAGAAGTGTCTGATTTTAGCAGGTCGAGAACCAGTACTTATACCCAAAAGTGCCTTTGATATGGGGATGACTTCAAATCAGCTCTCTGAAGTGCACAAAGATCCCTTTCAGCCCAGTCCTGTCTGCCAAGCTATCTATGGGGGGTAGACCAGTCCTTTTTTGTGAGAACAGGACACTACCTAGTCAAGTGAAGTGTTCACCCCTCCCTTCCATCCTGCCCAGGCAAGACCATCAGAATGAAGATGAATGTAGATGGGTACTTAGACAAACCTATCCTTCCTGTGTTGTGACTGTCTAGAGAGAATGCACAAAGTGTAGCTGTCACCCACCCCAGACGTGTATTGGAGACAGGCTGTCAGGCACACAGAGCAGTAAATGCAGAGAAATGTTCACTTTTTAAAAGTGGCATTTCTAAAATAGTATTATTAAATCCAATGTCACCAATAAGTAGTATTTATCAATACTATTCCAAACATATGAAACATGAAAAAGTTACTCCTCTCCGGAATTACAGCTTAAAGTGTATTAAGGAACCTAGGAGAAGAGCAGGCCTCACAGTAGTGAAAAACGAAATAGGCTGTTTGTCACTGCCAGGACTCCTTTTTCACACTGCAAGGCATGTCTCTCCCATAAGATAACATTTGAGTTACCTCATTACATTTAGTAAGCTTCAACTACCCAATGGGAACAGGTCACCTGTTCATGTTTGGTATCTTTGAAATTCGTAAAACACAATCCTCTCCCATAGTAAACTTAGATTTTTAATAACAATTTGGAAAACGCCACTTTGAGAAAGTTATGTACAAAGGGGCTGGACCCCTACCCAGCTGGATTGGGGCACTAATAATTCTGAAGACAGACAGGATCTAGCTGTAATTTTTTAAAGCTCTTCTTTTTGGAATCAAGGACAAGAAAATTGATCCATCTTGGCCCCTGAATTTAATCACAAATCTTTCATTAACATTTCAACATTTATTGTAGATTTTCAACATGTCATGAAAAGGGACCACTTAAACATTCTCCAAATACATGATTTACCACACAGCTCTAGACAAGGCTGCTCGGAACTTTACTGAACCATGACACAAAATAAAAAAATCAATATGCATGAAACACTAAACGTAAATGTGCTTTAAAGGAACATATTAGTGCATTAAAGAATGACAGTTAATATATTTTGACATTGAACAGAGGTGACCATCGCTGTCATTCTGTCTAATGTGAACCTCTATTTGCTAATGTCTCTTGGGGGTTCCAAAGCTGATTGGTTATAGTGGGATCAGTGAAAGTTCATTGAGATTGCCCACTGGCCAGATGATTCAATTTAAAGGCACTCCCAAAGGGTATCGGTTGACGCGTTTTGAACCTCTTGTGGTTTTTAGGGTTCGCCTCAGGACCCTGACAGGCTGGAATCTGTGGGATAGCAAAGTATACAATATATTAGGTGATGAACTTCTTACTCCTTTTAATTAAGAACTCCTTGAGCCCCACAGCATCACTTGAGCAAGTACCTGGTGACTCCTCAACTTGCGTGATGTTGTGAAATTAATTTCATTGTCCTTCAGGTGCACAGCTTCAAGGTTCATTTGACTGCTACTCAGCATCTCTAGAAACAGAAGTGTTTCAGCTATGAAGCTTACTGGACAAATGTTTTACTTGAACAAAACGATTTCTGAATTCTCCTGACATGATGCACACTTGTTGACAATGAGGTTTACTAAAAAAAATGGAACTTAAACAAGAAGATTTAAATGTTGCCTGAAATGCTAGGCACAGTCATTTATCTCAAGTGAATTTTAAATGTCAGGTGCTCCAGAACTTAAATGCATCCTGTAGCATAATTAAGAGGAATAAACCTTTTTTTTTTTAAATGTTTAATAAGCTTTATTAAGTAAGTAACAATTACATAGGAATAGAACATAAAAAACAAAATATCCACAATATAATGGAAAGGTCAACAGGCAAAAAATCAGAGTAGAAAGCTGTTTACGTTTTAGCAATAATACAGGAAAGACAGGGGGAGGGAAGAGAGGAGAAAAGCAAGGGAGAATGATACAATTCTTCTAATTAAAGATCATGAGAATAAATTATAGACTCATTAAAACTAAACAACAAATTAAACATAATATACAAATTAAACGTATCCAAGAGGCAGGTAGAAGTACAACATCATAAGAAATGCAAAAAACCTAAACAGGGGGATAAAATAATGTAGGAGAGAAAAAACAATGATCAAGAGAACTATGAAGGCTGAAAATTTTCAGAACGGTTACGAGAAACATGAAGTGAAATCCTAGTTAAATAATTAGTTAAGGGTAGCCAAAATAAATCCCTATTAACATATGGTTTAACAGAAGAAGCAAATGCAATATCTAATCTATGGTAATGACAGACATTGTTCCACCAGGCCTTCACTGAGAGCTTAGATGAGCATTTCCAGTTAAGTGAGATCTGCTGGAAAGCTAAAGCCAACATCAAATCAAATAAACCCCTATCATGTAAAGACAATCCCAAAGAGTCTGACAAACTGCCCAAAAAGAGATTAATGTTTGTCAGAGGAGTGTATAATTGAAAATAGTTGAGAGGTGTTTCCAAACAACGTTCCAAAAGGAAGCAACAGCTGGGCAAAAGAAAAGAAGGTGCATCAAATCAGCCAGAGGAGATTGACATGACCAGCAAGCATTATCGTCAGAGTGTGTAAACTTGGCAATAGATGAGGGCGTATAATATAATCTATGATACAGAAAAAATAGGGATTGAGTAATTGAAGATGATCTAGAGGTCTTCAAAGACTTACTCCAGAGTTTGTTCCAGAAATCTATGCTCCAAACACAGCCCAAATCCGCTTCCCAAGCAGCTTCTCTTTTAGATTTAGGACGGGCAGGGTCAGGGGAGAGAAGGAGTTTGTAAATCAAAGAAGCTTTGGGGAAAATAGTTAATAATTTGAGTATAGGATCCGCTGCAGGAGTAAATTCAGAGGAAGGTAGAGAGTAAAAGACATCTAAGATAATTGGCATGAGAATAGAGAATTTGTGCCAGAATGAGCGAGGGCATTTAAAAGTGTCTTGGAATTGAGGAACAGAGCAAGGAGAAAGAGCATCAAATAAATCCTGAACCCATATAATTCCCTTACCTCTCCAGGATTTCCCAAAAATAGGTCTATTATTAAGGGTAATAAGACGGTTGTACCAAAGGGGAGATTGAAGGAAAGTAGTCCTGGAAATAGTCTCCAAACTATAATGAGGTTTTAATAATGAGCAGGTGTGTTTAAATAACGGAAGAGAGGTAATATTAGCTTTTGTTGAGAAAGTGAGAACTTCCTTGAAAGAAAAAGGTGCAAGCAAGGAGCGTTCAATGGAAACCCATAACGGCGTATAGGGGGAGACATCGGAAAGGAGCCATTTAGAAGCTGATCGAAGGCAAAAGGCTTTATGATACAATCGAAAATCAGGAGAATTCACTCCTCCCATAGATTTAGGTTTATGGAAGATTGCCAGAGATAGTCTAGATTTTTTATTGTTCCATAAAAACTTAGAGAGAAGGGATTTTTTTTAAATAGATATTAGGGATGTGAATAGGAATCATGGAAAGAATATGTAATAAAATCGGAATAATCATCATTTTAATAGAATCAAGCCGTCCCCACCAAGAAAGAAAAAGAGGGTTCCAAGAGGATATGAGTTTAGAAATGCGATCTAGCACCTCCTTCATATTGATTCTAACTTAATCCAATATGGAATTATTAAACCAAATTCCCAAATACTTGATTTTAGAGCTATTCCAACAGAAACCAGTTGCATCAAAATGTTGTTTAAAACAAAATTTTGTAATAGGAAAAATTTCTGTCTTATCAGAATTTATCTTATAACCAGAAACAAGAGAAAAATCTGAGATTTCCTGCAGAAGAGGAGGGATAGAAGTTTCAGGATGAGATATAAAAAGCAAGCTATCATCCGCATATGCGGATAGTTTCAAATGTTGATCGCTGTATTTAAAACCAGAGAAGGATGAGTTATGACGGATATGTGATAAGAAAGGCTCAAGAGATAAAATAAAGAAAAGGGGCGAGAGAGGGCAGCCTTGACGTACACTACGGTGAAGGTTAAAAGATTGAGAAACAAGACCATTAACAACAACAGAAGCTTTAGGAGCTGAATATAATAAAGATATTAAAGAAAAAATTTAGGACCAAAACCATGCCAATGGAAGGCTTTAAATAAAAAATACCAATTGACTCGGTCGAAAGCCTTCTCTGCATCAATAGAAACAGCAGCGAGAGGGAATGAGAGAGATGAGGCTTTATTTAAAACATTAAAAAATAAACGAGAGTTGTCAGATGTTAGTCTACCCTTGACGAAACCACATTGCTCTAAACCAATTAATTTTGGTAAAACAGACTCAAGACGCAGTGCGAGAAGCTTTGCAAAAATCTTATTATCGACATTAACCAAAGAAATAGGACGGTAGTTTTTACATTGTTTGGGATCACGGCCATCTTCATGAATTAAACAAATTGTAGCATCTAAGAAAGTACCCTGTGCTTTACCATTGGTATGAAAGAATTGAAAAAGTTGTAAAAGTTTAGGAAAGAGAAGATGTGAAAAATGTAGAAAGAATTCCACCGTGAAGCCATCGGGACCTGGTGTTTTGTTTTTCTTAAGGCGATTTAAAGATTGAGAGATCTCTTGGATAGAGAGATCAGATTCTAGAGACCCAAAGTCAAGGTCTGCATGAGAAGGGGGTGAAACTTGATTAAGATATGAGTCAAAAGAAGAAGGAAATGGAGAAGACTCTGAGGTATATAGAGTTTTGTAAAATTCCATAAATTCATTTAAGATGTCTTGGTCTTTGAAAAGACTTTCCCCATCTGAAGAGTGAATAGAAACTATTAATACCCGTTCTTTCCGAGATTTAAGCTAATTACCCAGAAGTCTGCTAACTTTGTTACGACCGCCATAGTACCGAGCACTCGAGCGGAGAAGAATCGAAGAGGTGTTATCGGTAGTTGTTTTATTAAAATCAAGTTTGGCACGAACAAGTTCTGCAAGGAAGAGTCAGTAGAGGATGTATAGAAGTGATGTTCTAAACATTTAATATTAGCCAGCAGGACCTTTTGCTGATCAAGTGAACGCTTCTTTTTCTTGGAGACATAATCTATAATAAAGCCACGAGCTGTAGCCTTAAAGGTATCCCAAATAAGTGAAGGAGATGTATCAGGAGAAGAGTTTAAAATAAAAAATTATTCTGAAAAGTTGGTGAAGGAGGAGGAGAAAGCTGAATCCTGCAGAAGGGAATTATTAAACCTCCATCTAGAAGATTTGGGATGTGGTCAGAGCAAATCGAAATCAACAACAACCGGGGCATGATCAGAAATAGCAATGGGCTGAATTGAGGAGGAAATAAGGTTTTGTGTTAGGGCAGAAGAATGAAAGATATAGTCTAAACGTGATAGAGTGCCATGAGGGGGAGAGAAAAAGGAGAATTCAGAGATGTCAGGGTTACAGAGTCTCCAAGCATCTATAAGATGGGACTGGGATATGGTATTGTGAAATTGTTTGTGGGTTTTGTGAGGTATGAAACGAATTTGGGATTGTCGATTAATGATAGGATCCATGACCTGATTGCAGTCGCCACCCAAGATAAAAACTCATCTTTGTGCTGAATACAGTTTTTAGTGATAATAGGCCAAAAGGAAGAGTCTGGTTGAGTTGGACCATAAATATTAACAACTGTAAGAGAAATATTATTGATGAGCAACTTGACTAATAACCATCTACCATCTGAATCAGTTTCCTTAGAAATAACAGAACACTTCAAATGTTTATGTACTAAAATGATTACCCCATTTTTCTTCGTAGACATAGGAGAAACTAAGACTAAACCCACCCATTGCCTTTTGAGTTTCAAAGCTTCTGCCTCTGTCAAATGGGTCTCTTGCAGTAGAACTAGATCAGGATTGTATGTAGCTAGATGCGATAATATTCTCTGCCTCTTTATGGGATTAATAAAACCTTTTACATTCCATGAGATAACTTTGAACGTAAGTAGAATAAGTAAAAATAGGATCACATGATCAACAAAAATGCAAGAAAAATAGAAGAAAAGAGAGAGGAGAAAGGTATCGAATGAAGAAGGTGAAGGAGAGAAATAGGAAGGAAAAGGGAGTAAAAGAAGGAACAGTAAGAAAGAACAGTACAAGTGAACCATTAAAGAAAAAGACATGTGTAGCGACAATAAAATAGGACAACGAAGATTGACGACTGTAATACGTACCTTTAGGGGAGGGGATTAGAAGAGAAAATACAAGGAGTGGCGAGACACAAGAGAAGACGGCATACCCAAACAGGAGGAATGAACCACAACAGGGAGCTGTATAAAACGAGCAGGAAACGGATACATAAGGAAAATGCCAAAGACAATTTCTGTGGTAAGAGAGAAAAAGAAGAGATAAAAAAGAATGTCATACTGTAGAACAGATAACAGCAAACAAGTGTCAGCAAACAATAAGCAACCTGTACGGAGAAAAGTATCAGATTAAATCACGTAGAGCAACCATATTGCAATAAGAGAAATCAGTCAAGGTATCGGAGTTGCAGAAGAAGAAGGACCAGCAATTTCCATCGACGATGTAGAGTGGGAATGGATGAATTTTCTCAAGTCTGCTGGATCTTCAAAGGTGGAAGTTTTGTTTTGGAAAGTCACCTTAAATAAGCAAGGGTGAAACAACCCGTATCTTGCACTCATTGTGCACAGAGCAGGACGAAGATCGAGAAAATCCTTACGACGTTTGGCAGTTGTCGAGAAACATCCTGAGAGATGAATAATTTGGAACCAGACCAAGTAAGTTGTTTTTTGGCTTTGGCAGAGTTCAAAACTTGTAGAAGGTCAGTAAATTTCAAAAAGAGAAAGATTACACCTCTTGGTTTCGTAGGAGCTGACGTAGATGTCAACCAAGGGCCCAACCTATGAGGACGCTGAATGCTTAGAATTGTAGATGGAGGAAGGTCCAGAAGCTTTGGGAGAAGGGTGGAAAAGAAATTAACAGGGTCGTCACCTTCCAAGCCCTCCGGAAAGCCATATAAACGAAGATTATTGCGTCTATTTCGGTTTTCCAAATCTTCAGCAGATTTCTTCAACAGAAGGACCGCCTTTTCTAGGGTAGCGACCTTGACAGACACGTCATGAATCTCTCCAACATGTTGTTCCACCGTAAAAATACAAGACTCCATGGATGTCCACTTAGTATCCAAGACTTGTAAAACGAGAATTTGTTTCCTCAATAAATGGACGAAGAGCACGTATTTCATCCAGCACAGTGTCCAAGGAAACAGGAGAGATCGACTTCGGTGGAGAAGGAGGATCCTGCTTAAGACGTTTGGTGGCAGAAGATGGAATTTGCGATTTAATTGAAGAAGTCGGCGAGGCTACTGATCTCGAGGAACTAGATTGCGCCATCATGTCGGTACTCTGTATCGAAGAAGTAGTGTGAGAAGCGCAGGAGTCAGAAGCACTGATAGTAGACTTTTTATTAATAAAAAGTCGTTTTTTACTCCTTCCCATAGGTAACAACCAGAGAAGAAGCCAGGTAACTGTAGGAAATAGGCGTGCAACTTTTTAGCAAAAAGAAGGTCTGATGATATAGTGCGCTTGATGAATGAAAAGGCTGGGAATATTACTTGCGTGTAAGCTGCCAAATTAAACTGCCAAAGAGTACAGCTGGTCAGAGATTCAGAGGATAAGCAAGATAAACCAATCCATAAATATAAAAGACTATGGTTGGTGTAACTGAATTGAGAGTCACTACAAGTATGAGGCAATTGAAGAGAGATGCATCATTGTTAAAAAATACAAAATGGCGGCCGGATATGAGGAGAGAAGAATCCTCAAAATATTTCCAGATAAAGGCAGCAAAACGCCATACTGATACCACAGGATAAGCAAGGGGTCTTCCGATGCCTGTAAATCACCATTTCAGGCAGGAAACGGGGCTGGAACCGCAGGAATCACCGTGGCATCTCCCGTCGCGGATCGGAGCTCCGTAATTAGGCGGCCATCTTGTTTTGCGCCACCCCCCAGGAATAAAACTTTTTACTCTGCTCTTTTTAAATAGAGTTCTAAATTTAAATCCTTCCATCCTAGCACGACACACTGGAGATGAAACATTGTGGCTGTGTGTGCCTGGAATGCCTCTGATTAATCAACTGGGGCCACACCGGGCGTGTTAACTCTAACATGCAACAATGTTGCAAATCGCGAGTGGAAACATTTAACTTCTGAATGTGTGCTGACAGATACAGTCTGTTGCCTTTCAATTACAAACACATTCTTTACTAATAAAAAAAAAAAAACCTTCATGCGAACAGAAAGATTTACGCATTTAAAAGGGGAGATTACTTATTTGCAGTTCATTCTGTAAGCGCATGGCAGTAATCCTGGCTCTCGCTAGAGTACAGGCCGAACTAGATGCTTGTCAAATGAAGTGTTTATTCAAGGCATTGTAATGAGGCATAGCATCAGCCACCCATTGCATGCAGATATTTGTAGTGACTAAGTTGGTGAATAGGACAGTTAAAAAATTGTAAAGGATTACAGCATCTATGATTTGATGAATAGAAATGGACTCTGTTTAAAGTCGGTTTAGCTCAGACATTTTGTTGAGGTCCCAAAGCACCGTATTAAATTTCAAAATTAAGTATGCTTCTTTTTGCATTATCCAAATTCAGGATGAAGGACTGCTGAGCTGCTCTGAAGGACTGATCCCCTGCTGTGCTGAACTGCTGCTTGCTGCCCTCCTTCCTTGGTGAGAAGGACTAAACCTGCATCTGTTGATTCCAGGTCCACCAGAGTGACTCCAAGCGATAGTTGGCTGTCCTCCTGACTTGAGTCCCAGGGACAGAAGACTCCAATAACCTTGACTCCAGCACCTGGATGCTGCAATCTGTGAGTCTACCCTGCCTGGTGGTGTCACCCCAGTGCTGGACCCTTGGAAGTGGGTCTAACGTACCCTGCCAGCCTCAGCGGAGCGAATGCATCCCCTCTGCTGCAAAGCGCAACCCCAAGCAGCACTGATACATCTCTGCCTCTGTGTATATCTTCTCTGTCCCAAAGACCAGCATGACAGCCCATAGCCTCATCGGAACCGCTTCTGTATGATGCATGCTCGCTACAGGCCCTCACATATCTTGCTGACTGCAGCCTCAATGACACCACTAGGCTCCACATCATATCCTCACAGCTCCTTGGTACTGGTGCATTGCCCTGACTCCGCAACACATCCTCGATGGTGGACTTCACCTCTCAAGCCCCCTTTGTTGGGATTATCGACACCAACGCAGGACCGTGTAGCTCATCCATGCCGCATCTCGGATCTGATGCATCACTTCAGCTGTGTGACATGTTCTACATGGACCCTCGCAACGCTTTTCAAACCAGGATTTAATGTTCTTTGATCAGCAGGCCTAACTGGATCCCTGTAGACAACCTCCATCACGATCGGCCTGAACTTGTGACTTTGTCCGGGTCTGGCATGGCTAGATTGCCACAGTTGGCTCTCTTTTTTTTTCCATGCTCATTTCACTGAAATCTTTAAACTTGCATATCTCTGGTTCTACTGATTTGATTTTTGTCATTTAGTCTTGTTTTATTTATTAAAGATTACTCTATTTTCTAAACTGGTGTGGGGTCATTTGTGGTGTGTTTTCACTATGTTACTGTTTGAAGTGTTGCACAAATACTTTACACATTGCCTTTGACCTAAGCCTGGCTACTCTGTACCAAGCTACTGAGGGGTTGAGCACAGGTTTATTTAGGGTTTGCTTGTGACTTCACCCTGACAAGGACTGTGGTTCCTGCTTGAGCAGGGCTTCACCCTTCTCAACCAGCAACCCAATTTCTTACAAATTGGAAATAAAATACTATAAGGCAGGCCCCTTTGAAAATATTTAAGTACCTGGGCATTGCCCAGGTGGTCATCCTGTCAGAGACACAGGGTGCCTCCCCACACCAAAGCCCTTTGTCTCAGATCTATACACCAATTCATATCAAGCTATTCAGCTCCTAGGTGACATTTGAAAACTCATGCAAAAGGGATTCTTGAGGCTATAGGCAGGGAAAAGGTGATTTTTTTATAACCAATTTTAACACTGTGAGACTTCCCACTCAGATGACACAAAAGGGCACATGCCAAGTATACTGTTGGGCAGATGCAAAAACGAAGACAATATTCCAAAGCAAGCATTCATATAGGAGACAAGGTCATAGAGGCAGATAATACAGTACTGTCCCCCATATGTATTTGTGTTTCGAGAGACACCCCCGGGCTTCATACACGGGCTTCTCCTGTTGTGCTATGTTGCGTTTAGCCATCATGGTAGCTGTGCCCAAAAAAGTCTGATCTGCTCTCGAGCCATCGTAACCCTCCCTAACCCCAAGCAGCAGCAGCAATTGGGAGAGTTGCACCTCCCAGCCCAATACATCTGAAAGTTCCCTGTCACTGCTGTCCAGAATTTGTGGACCACCAGGCATAACCATACGGTGTGGTAGAAATCAGCAGGGGTGAGGAACAGTGGGGACAGGTGGGAGCAGAAAGAAGGCCTGCCCGGTGTAACCAGGTCAGTGTGACATAGGTACAGTGGAGATAATAAGTTTAGATCAGGCAGAGCCAGGAGGAGATCATTATGATGCAAGGCGTCATCATGGCGTCCCTCCAGTCTTCATCTTCAAGGGGGCCCAACCAGTTCTCCCAGCATGCTCTAAGGTGATCCAGCACACCAGGGACATTGATGATAAGGGTAGGGTGAATCTGCGAGATGCTCCACTGCGCAGCGCACCCATGAGGAGTTTGGCCTCCAGGAGAACAGATCCAGGGTTAGAGGCGACACGGGATATGTGAACATGTAATGCATGGTGTAGTTGTAAGTATTTGTAAAATTGAGAAAAGGTGAATGCATAGAAGTCTTGAAGCTCCTGAATGGAGCGTAACTGGAATCTAAACCATATGTCACCTATTTGTGATATGCTGATGAAGTTCCATCTCCCGAAACCTGTCAGTGTGGTAGCTTCCCTCAACCATGTGCCATGCCACAACTTCGTTATCCCATTTAATGTGTTGAAGCTCGGGCCTCCGGGCCAAAAATACTACCCTAGTCACCTCAGGGATAGCAGCAGAGACTGTGAATTCATCTAGTATATCCATAATCTTAGTACATCCCCGGGACAACCATTCCAGCTGGTAGGCAGTGCCAGACTACCCCCCCTTAAAGGACGTCATTGATCACCAAAAGGTGGGATGCAAGCCAGTATAAGTAATGGTTGGTCAACCTTAGACCTCCATCGCATGGAGCGCATTGGCAGTAAGAGAGGGCTAGGTGACTCCTAGAATTATGCCAGAGGAATGATGATGCCAGCCTAGCTATACCACGAAACCATTGATGAGGTAGAAGCATAAGGAGGTTATGAAAAACATAAAGAAATATTGGCAACACCATCCTTTTGTATAAAGCGATCCTACCCATCACGTTTAATGGTAGGGACTGCCATTTGTGTAGGTCCTTTTTAGTTTTCCACACCACGGGACCAAGGTTAAGAGATTTGGTGAGTTTCAGGGTGGAGCGCCACCCATATTCCCAGATATTGGAAGCTGAGGCAGCATATGGGAATGTTCTCCTGCCAGTCCATACAGTCTCGAGTAGGGGCCAAAGGCACTAAGACAGATTTAGCCAGGTTAACATGCAGGCCTGAAGCGTCCTCAAATGCTGAAGGAGCTGCAGGAATCATGGACCACTCACCACAGGGTCTGACAGGAAAAGGAGGACATTGTCTGCGTAAAGTACGATTTGGTTCTCTGGTCCCCATCCTACTGCTGTCCATGTATCTGAGCATCACCATGGATGAGGCGTGCAAGAGTGCCAATTGCCAGAGCAAAAAGGGAGGGGAGACATGGGACATCCTTGTTGGGTCCCCCACCAAATAGGGAACACATTGGAGAACACACTGTTGATCTGAACTCGCGATTTGGGGCTAGAGTAAAGTACATGGACAAACCCTTGGAAACGGGGGCCAAAGATATCTCTTACCAACACGTGCTCCTGGTAAGCCTAGTCCGCTGTGTCAAAGGCTTTCTCAAAGTCAATTAGGAGCAATGCTAGGTGGAGAGGAAGCCAATGATGGTGAGCTAGAGCAACGTGGAGACTTTGAAGGCAGTACCACATGCTACTTGCCAGTATAAAGCCGTACTGGTCAGGGTGCACAAGAGAGAAGAGGACCTGTTTGAGTCTGGTAGCCAGAATGGCAGCGTAAATCTTATCCTCTTCAATAATGAGTGAGATAGGATGGTAGTCAGCACAGGACAGCAATGGAGGATGTGTCTTTGAAAGAACCACAAGAACCATCTCAGGTAGGAAGACACTGAACCTTAGCAACCTATTCTTAGACAGTGAGGAGTCGGGGTGTCAGGGTATCCCTAAACTTGGCGTAGTGTTCTGTGGGAAACCCATCAGGGCCAGGAGTCTTCCCAGAAGCCACAGCCAAAATGGCTGCTCCTATTTCATCAACTGATAAGGGTTGGTTTAGCACTTGAGTCTCCAAATGAGACAGCCAAGGGAGGGGAACCTTCTGCACAAAGTGAGGGTCTGACTCAGTTTCCGCGCTGAGAGTTGCCATGTACAGCTGACTGTAATAGTCAGCAAAGGTTTGTGCAATATCACGAAGAGCATGCTGAGCGTAGCCATGCTGGTCCTTAATTTCTTTGTATTATCCTATTCGTTAGTGGGCAGGAGGCCAGTCAATATAGCAGCTTGTCCTTTATGTCTACCCATCCGTACACCCTGGCCATTGAGGATCACCACATTTGTTTGCTGCCTCAAGTGACAAGAGATGGATCTCCTCAAGCACTATGTCTAATTGCCGGGATATATCGCTTTGGGGATCAGCAGCAAGACGTGACTCCAATCGAAGGACACAGGCTTCCAGCTAAGCAATGTGTTAGGATCAAGCCCATTCCAGCACTCTAATCAGGCTTTTGGCATGACCTCTGATGGTGGCTTTGCTGACAGCCTACTTTAAGTCTCCTCGACCTGACCACTGTGCACTTTAGCTGCTTGCTACTGCACTGTCACAATTTAAATTTTTAAACAGATTTAACACAATAATCTTCAACTTTTTTTCCCCAAAACTTTTCACAGATTACATGTAACAATTCGAATACTTAGTAAGAAGAGAACTTAACCAGCGCTTGCACGCGTCAACGCTGGTGCAATATCATCGAGCAAAACGGATCCCAAGGGGACTTAGATTCGTTTCCAATTGCTTTGCCTGGCATAAATAGTGAACTTGTGTTCTTTTGAAGATGCCTGGTATCAGTAAGTTGTTTTTTTTGTGCTGTCGCTGTTGTTCTGCAGATGCTCTATTGGAAGAAGCTCAGCAGGAGCCTTTAGAAGGCACTCCTAACTTTGATATGCATGTGAAGCATGGTCTTGGCCCTATTATGTTTAGTACGTTGTGGCACAAATATACGAGGGACCATGCCGAGTTGCAGTGGCCGTTGACGTGCACATTTGATGAACAAAAGATTGGGTTCTTACAGGAACAGTTATTTAAGAGGCCGAGTATACAGTCTATGTTTGATTCTCTTAGAATATGGCAGAAAGAAGCTAAACAGAGACGGTTGAGGGTGGAAAAGGATGTACGAAAGGGGAGAATGCAGACATTGGTTCAGAAAGCTGTAGCATATGATTAAAAAAAACAGGAAAAGGGAGTTGAATGTGGAGATAGGAGGTTTCGATTGCATGTTGATAAATCGTATTTGGCTCAAGAGGAAAATGATACTTTTGTGGAAGAATTGTTAGACACCCGCCCCCCGCCCCCATATGCCCCGCAAAGGATATATCCCACTGTCCCTGTGCCCTCACAGACGCCTGTTACAGTTGTTCCCACTGCCCCTGTATCTACTGCTGTTGTTTCAACGGCTGCGGCTTCGACTCCTCCTCCTCCTTCTTTGCCTTGGCCGTCTGTGGCAACCATGACCGTTAGCACATCCAGTACACCTGTTGTTTCAGCATCCCTATCTCCAGCTCTCTCTCTCCCAGAACACCCCGCCTGCGACTATCCTACCCAGTGCTTTTGTTGCTTCTCTGTCTTTAATGGTTCATCTTCCAGCATTATTGGGTGCTGAGACACCCACACATGGATTTGAGGCTAGAGATTTGGCAATATTTAAGGAAAGTATGGGCCCTTTTGTACAATCTGCAGTGGGGGATGAGGAGAAGCAGGTAGTAACTAATCAGGCTGCGCAGTGGGGTTGTAACCCCATTTATAGTGTGGAGGATATTTGGGGTGTGATGAAAGATTATGAGCCCTTTGTACAGCAGCATGCTCTTAAACATATGTCCTCTACGTTGATTGGCCTCTGGCAGCAACATTTTGGGAACAACACGCCACAAATTTTATTTGATATTTGAGATCGCGTGTATGCCAGTGGTTTTGACCCAGGCCAAGTTTTTGGGAACATTACCACGTTGGTTGCCTATAGAGGCAGGTTGCATGATAAGAGTCCTTCTACGGTATCTCAGTTTCCGATGAGAGAGGTTCCTTCTATATATCACCCAGAGATACCAGAGTTAACGGACCAGCATGGTAATGTTACCCGAGCGGGTGTAGCAGCCAGTCTTCAAGAACAATGGGTTTATACTCCGTGGAAAAGAAGTGAGGTTTTATCTCTTAAGACTCATTTGCCCGATCCTAGAAAAAATCCTGCTGCTTATTATAAGGAATTGACTGAAGCTGCCTCTTCGATGATAATGACTCTTGCTGATATTGAAATGTTTTTTGGTCTTCTTGTCCCGGTTGATATCTTGAGGCAGGTTTATTCTCAGGATCATGCTGCGGAGTTGGGTGGTACATGGAATCAAATTAAAGCATGGGATCAGGAAAGAAAGCCAAGTGATAAGCCTCGAGCGGAGATACTTGCTTTGCCAGGCCGCATTATCACATATATGCATTCTCTTATTCCACAGAGGAAAGTCGATTGGGACAAGTTAACGGCTTGTCGCCAAAAGAAGGATGAGAGTGTGTCTGATTTCTTCACTCGGTTCGAGGATATATTCTTGGATTACATTGGGCAGGACCTGTCTATTGAGGGAGGTGTTCGATTGTTTGTCAACAGGTTTGTTTCTAATTTACTTTCCGAAATTGCGACTCGTTTACAGGTTTCTGAAAGTACTTGGTCCACCTCTTCCCCTTCTGTTATTTTGAATATGGCTCAATATTATGAACATCAGGAAAATGAGGAGAAAGAGAGGACAGAGAAAAAGCATAAGGATTTAAAGACAAAGGTGTTGTTGCAACAGGCATTTAGAGGGAATGGTAGAGGACGTGGTGGTCCTGCCAGGCACTTTCCACGCACTAGTAGGCAGCCAAATACTACGCCTCTGGGGCCGAATCAGTGTGCGTATTGTAAAGAGGAGGGTCATTGGCGTAGGGAGTGTCCCGTGCTCTTGCCGAAGGTGGCGGTCCCTAGAGGACGAGGTTCTTGTGGACGGGGTCATGGAGCTAGTGGGACTGATAGGGTTCAGGACGCTACAGCCTCACAGGGTCGTTCTGATAATAATTACTTTGATGACCCCGGTGATGGGCAGTACTACCATGATGACTATGATGCGGATGAAGTGACAGGAATGTCTTATAGCTAGGACAGCCAGGGATAGAGTGGGGGACCAGTTCTGATACCTATAGACCAGCGTGGTCTTTATGTAACAGCGGAACTGCAAGATTCGACTAAGGAATTCTTGGTGGATACAGGTGCGACAAAAAGTTCTGTTTCTCGAAATATGGTCCCTGGGGCGGTTCTGTCTGGCCATACTAATGTTTTGGTAGGTTTTTCAGGTATACCGGCTGTGAGCCCCATTTCAAGACCCCTTGCATTGACTGTTGGTCCTTTTACCCTGGATTCTTCATTTTTGTTGACATCTAATTGTGGTGAGAATTTGATGGGTTTGTATTTGTTGAAGAAATTGCATGCTACTATTTATTGTTCCCCCGGATGGTGTTTATATGACGATGGGCCCCAATGTGTGTACTACCCAGTGTTTGTCTCACCCTCTTCCCGTTGAATTTGCTGAGGTACCACCCACTTGTGGGCGTCAGGTGATACAGATGTAGGACTGTTGCAATAACCGCCAGTTTCAATACAAGTGAAAGACAATGCTGTTTTTCCTCGTATTCTTCAGTATAAGATACCTCAAGCGGGGGAACGAGCCCTCTTACAGTTTATTCAGGAATTGATACAAAAAGGTGCAGTTGAAGAGACGTCTGCCAACATTTGTAATAGCCCCATTCTTCTGATTCTTGAAAGGACACCCTCAGGTTCCCCTGATGCTCATGAAGATGTTTACCGTTTTGTGATCGATTTGCGTGAAGTTAATAAAATA
Organism: Calotriton arnoldi; assembly: GCA_963921515.1. Taxonomy (NCBI): domain Eukaryota; kingdom Metazoa; phylum Chordata; class Amphibia; order Caudata; family Salamandridae; genus Calotriton; species Calotriton arnoldi. The sequence continues at coordinate 516,229 of CAWUFW010005439.1, forward strand.
GTGGTTCCTCAGGTTCCAATGGTTCCTGATATTGCCACCCTTTTGACGATGATTCCTTCTACTGCTAAATTATTTTCCGTTATTGATTTGAAAAATGCATTCTTCAGTATTCCTATTCATCCGGATGGTAGATATTTGTTTGGGTTCACCCTAGCTGGTAGGAGCTTTAGGTTCTGTTGAGCTCCTCAGGGCTATACAGAGAGTCTGAGTATTTATAGCCAAGCATTAAAAGGTCAATTTGATTCCCATTTTGCTTCCTACAGGTAATGTATTGGTGCAGTATGTTGACGATCCCCTTATTGCTTCTGATACTGAACAAGGTTGTAAAGACAGTACAGTTAAGTTATTGCTCCACTTATCTCATCATGGACATAAAGTTTCTCTTTCTAAATTTCAGTATTGTCGACAGGAGGTCACCTACTTACGTCACCTACTGTCAAAGGAGGGTAGAAGATTGACCCCTGAACGCATCAGTACTATTGTTAAAATGCCTATTCCACAGACTCAGAAAGATAGTGCGTGCTTTTATAGGTATCACTTCCTACTGTCGGCAGTGGATACCTAACTACTCCCTACTAATCAAACCCTTACTTGCCTTAACAACGAGAGAGGTGCATGAGCCTTTGCCTTGGATGCCTGAATGCCAGCAGTCTTTTGAGCAAATGAAAACTGCGCTTTGTTCGTCTCCAGTACTTGGCACCCCTAATTACGGCAAACCATTTGTGTTGTACGTCCATGAGATAACTGGTTGTGCGCTATAAGTTTTAACACAAAAATTTGGAGATAAGCAACGGCTGTGTCCTTATTTCTCTGCCATCCTTGATCCAGTCGCGAGAGCCCTCCTGAGTAGTCTAAGAGCGGTTGCGGCCGTGGCCACTTCGATCAGACAATCGGCTGGACTCGTACTGGATACTGACCTCACAGTCATGGTACCCCATGCTGTGGATACACTTCTGAATAAGATGAAGACACAGCACCTCACCAGTGCAAGTCTTACTGGTTATGAATTGACATTGTTTGCCAAACACATTACGATCAATAGTTGTGCCACTCTGAATCCAGCCACGCTACTACCCCTCCCTTCCGAGAGTGATGAAGTTGACAAACATGATTGTATCTTCCGGACGGAAGAAGAGACGAAAGGACGGGTAGACTTGACTGATGTTCCCATATCTGACCTACAAGGGGAAATTTATGTAGATGGCTCTTGTTTCAAATTACCAGATGGCACTACAACTGCTGCTTATGCTATTACCACACTGCGTACAATAGTAGAGGCATGACAAGTTCTTTATCAGTCGGCTCAAGCTGCTGAGCTTGCTGCACTTATTCGAGCTTGTGAATCGAGTGAGGGACTGGTTGTCAATATTTCCACCCACAGCCAGTATGCCTTTGGGGTCGCTCATATCTTTGGATGACTCTGGTCTGAGAGAGAATTCCTTACTTCCCATGGTACCAAAATCCCCAAGAAATTGGCCATATTGAAGTGTAGCGCCCACCGGAGGGTCACCGATGATGTAGGTAGGGGAAATGCTTTTGCAGATCAGACAGCTAAGGAGACGGCCCAGACAAAGATGAAAAGAATGTTTGTAGCCGGTCCGGCTAGGTGGGTGCCTGCGGTTGTCATGTCCGAGGACACCCTTGAGAATGTGAAGGAGATACAAAGCGAAGCCACAGTAGAAGAGTTAGCAGTGTGGCAGGAAAGTACAGCACAATTGAACGATGAGGGATGTGGGATTCATAAGTCAGGGAAGCAGAGATGGATGTTGCCCGATGCATATGTTCTCCCTGTGGTTACGATGTCCCACGGCACAGCTTATCTAAGTGCTAAGGGTATTTGCAATTTATTAGACCCTGTATGGCAGAATGATAATATTCCTAAGACAGCTGCACACTTGGTTAAGTACTGTATGGTGTGCATGATGCACAATTATGGAAAGGGTACCCCGACACCGCATGGTAATTTTGCACCCCATACTTTCCCTTTTGAAGTCCTCCAAATGGACTACATAGAGCTAGAAAGATGCAATAATTTGAAGTGTGTTTTGGTGGTTGTATGTGCATTCAGTAAATGGGTTGAGGCTTACCCCACTAAAGACAATACAGCCATTACGACTGAGAAGGTACTCCTGAAGGAGTTCTTTCCTCGTTTCGGTTTGCCCCAATTAATTTGGAGTGATTCCGGAAGTCATTCTAATGCAAACGTGATTCAATTGATTTGTGAAGGTCTGTACATAAGGCAAAAGTTTCATGCTGCCAATCATCCACAGTCAGCGGGTTTGGTTGAGAAGTACAATGGTACTCTCAAGCTCAAACTGGCAAATATTCAAGAGACAACAGGGTTACAGTGGCCAGATGCTTTACCATTAGCTCTTTTGTCAACAAGAACAACGGCGGATTCTAAAACAGGATTGTCACCATATGAGGTCGTGTTTGGACGCCCGGCAAATGTCTGGGGTGTCCCGCGACCTCAGTGGTTTTCTGATATCGAGTACTCACTGTTAATCGATTATCTTGGCCAGTTAACTGAAAATTTGCGTTCTATTCACCAACAGGTCCAAGAAGCCCTGCCAGCTACACCAGAGGGGCCCGGACATGACATTCAGCCTGGGGACTTTATCTTAGTCAAGACTTTTCAGAGGAAGAAAAGCTTGGAGCCGCCATGGAAGGGACCAGAGAAGGTCCTTTTAGCAACACAAACTGCAGTCAATGTCGCCGGCCGTAAGAATGAGATTCATGCGACCCATTGCCGCAGAATCCCTTTGCCTTTGCCTTACCACCAGTGGGTGAAGGCTGGAGTAGGGGACTCTAAGTGCAAAACGGTGCCTCGGTTTGTCCCTTTCAGAGATGCAAGGTTGACCTGGACGCAAACGGATAAGGAAAATGATGATGTACTGAATGCAGCTGTTTCTCCAGAAATACGAGCTATCCAGGAGCCTCTTTTTGTTGATCCTTCTGTGCCTGGAGTCACTAGGTACAATTTGCGCCCTCGGCTGAGGGAAAGTGCATCATAGGTTGTACTGAGTTATAGTACCAACGGAGATTTATCAACCTTGATGAAAGATTTGCTTGCTTTAGTTTAAGTGTTTGGGCATTAGATAGGGAAGACAACAGTATACTGTGGAGGTATACCAATGTGACCGACGTGGGATACGAGCTTAGGACAGAGCAAGCTCCACCGCCGGTGCTCAAGAGTGCCAACGTATTGATGGACAATAGGAGCCTGTACCAGTGAGGCTCTGACGGACACTGGGAACTTACTTACATATTTCCTTTTACATGTGGCCCCCATTTTATCATTCGTTATGCATCCCTTTGGTAGGATGGTTGCCGAGGAAGAGCAGCCGATGGTTCTTATTGCTCAACGTAATGTGGTGTGGACCTGTAAAAGAAAATTGATTTATGTGATTTCTGCAGTTTTGTTGATGACAGTCCTATGTGGGGTATTGTGGGTTTTGGAAAATGCTTACAGTGTACCTTCACGCAGTGGAGGTAAAGGTTTTTATCCGAAAAGAAATAAGAGAGTAGCTTTGAGTAATATATTCTTGGAGACGCATAAGAGAGTCTTTGGTAATGGAACAGCACGCTACCCCGCTGACTCTGTTACTAGTTTATGGACTGCATATCCATTGTACTTAGTGAATTATACATATACTGAACACCCTGATTTTGTAAAGATAAAAGGAGTGTTTGGATCTGGTTATTCAGGACCATGCCAGTACCATCGAAAACCACTGGGGGAGGGTTATCCTGGCTGTGATAACAACACCTATTGTGATAATTTCTATATGGAAGAACAGAATATAACGTTGGTGGGTTGGCATTACAAAGAATTGACGATCCCCGGCAAGCTGGTTATTATCCTACTTGTTGTCCTATTATCAATAGTACTGACATGTCATTGTACATAAATTGTTCTGGATTAGTGATGTGTAAGGAGACAATACCTTTGGTAAGAGCAGACGATCCAAGTACTGTCGGATTGAATACTCGATATTCTGCAGTGGATTATGATGGGCCCATTTATGCACACCCAGGGTTTTTCTTTTTGTCTAATGGGATGTACTCTAATGTTCATAACGGGACAAATCATGTGGCCCTTGGGATGGTGTTGCCCTTAGGCATGCCCTGCAAACGTGCAAGACCTAAGGTAAAATGGGTAAAAAGAACGTTGATGAAGGCGTTTTGAGAGGGAGTCACAGATATCGAGATCAATAATTACAGTAATGGTATTACCTTTGGATATATTGTGTCTTCTATCTTTACATTAGGTGGAACAGCCATGGCAAGAGGTGAAAAGGCTCGAGAATACTTTGGGTGTAAGGTACAGATTTTATTCAACACGACTGTGGCCGCTCTGCACGATATCACCACTCAGTTAGAGAGTATGCGGATTTATTCCGAACAGACTCGATATGCAGTGGATTTTATTTTGGCTAAGAATGGTGGTGTGTGCACAGTAGTTGGCGATCAGTGTGAAGCCATGATAACAAATATGTAAAAGAATATCACCAAGCATATTTTAGATATTCTAGAAAATGTCAAGGGGATGGAAAGCGGAAATTGAAATTGGTCTCTTTTTGGTGGTTGGGGTTGGATTCTTGAAAAAGTGATTTACCTGATTGTGATATTAGTACTTTGCTGTGCCCTTATTCAGTGCTTCCCCTTCTGTTGCTCATATTGCACTACCTTTCTTGCTCATAAGAGAAAAATATGAATTCATGATACCAATGCTGTGATTATGGTCCAGAAAGAGATAGATGACTTAATGAAGATAGATGAGGGCATTTTCAAGACTTCTTCACTCCTTACAGTTTCCCTTCCAGATACTGAGAATATGGAATGTTCATAAACGTTCTCCTAATGTTCTTTTTTCTTATTGCTGCCACAAAATGTTTTAGCTCATGCTAAAAGGAGGGTCTGTTGAAATGAAAATGCTTCTACTTGCGCATTGTTCTATGTAAGTTAGCATTCGTCCACCATTTTGTGTTAAAACGCCATTTTGAATCTTGATTGAAACTAATCCATTGCTATTACTCAGAAAAGGCGTCTGCTGAGTTTCACTTTTGCAAGGTTGGGTTTTGCTTCACTAAGGAATAGCCTGTTCTTATTAGTGCATACCTTTCTCACTAGATACAGGTCTTCTCCCACTTGTCTGGAGAGGGACCCGCCTGCAGTGACCTTGGACTGAGATGTTTTTTTTCTCTCGTTTGCATTGCTTTAGAGCACCTGCCTGGAAAATTCCACTATGGGTGTGTTCTAGCACAGTTACGAAATGAACTAAATGTATCACTATGCTTGTTGATTTCAGTCCCTCTGCAGCACTCCTAGCGACTGGGCAGATTGGGCTCCACTCTAAGTGTACTTTGAATAAACAATTATTGGTTTGTATTCTCTACTGCCTGACTGACTCTTCAATTGTATAAAAGGCTGAGAGGTGGTCATTAGTGACCCGAGTGACCCGAATCGGGCCACTTCCTTCAATTGAGACACTCTGAGGACCACTTCCCCTTACACAGACCTCAGTAATGTTTAATTCACAGTCTCAGAAATGGAACATTTTATTTATTTTAATATTCTTGCTATCTCAAATTTGCTTGAAAATGCACCATTTGATCACTATTTTTTAAAAACAATTCCGGGGGGAGAACCCCCCCTGAACCACCCTTATGGCAGTTGGGCTTGCTCACTACGCCCGCTCACCACAGGGCACTCATCCTCAACTTTTACGCCTCATCACTTACAAATATCAACAGCCGCCACTGAAGTCAAGTCAAGGAAATATTTATTTAGACCAACGGTGTTTAAACAACACACCAATTACAAATATAATATTTTAATATGCATTCTCTTACTTACATAGACAATTTAACACACTCAAAATTCATCTACTGAAATCCTAATAAAAACAGAACATCTTAAAAATACCCAATATTTCTGCCAACCTCATTAGTCTATTATATCTCCTTGTTACAAATTACCTAAAACAAAACTAATCTTGCTTACCCATACAGGGCCTTTTAACTGCAGTCACCTTCCGTTAGCAACTGCTATATCCAAATAACGCATATCATAAGAAGTTCTACAGCTTTGGCTCTGTTCCTAATCCCTATGGGTATGCCATTTCAAGGACCTCTCACACCAAACCCCTAAATACTTATATTCGTTAACTATTTCCAGCTTGGTGGGACCCAAATACCAACTAAACGTTACTAAGTTTTACTGAAGCACAGCACCTTGGCTTTATCCATATTTACAGTTAGCTTTTTTGGCTACAGTATTCCCAAATGCATCCAGTTTCCTCTGCAGCCCTATTGCTGTCTGATCTAAAATTACAAGATTGTCTGCATACAAAAGGCATGATATATGCTTGCCATTCATTCTGGTGCTAGCACCCCTAGCCACTGCCAAGGCAGACGGCAGATCAGCTACAAATTTGGAAAAAGAGTATGGGGGCCAAGAAGTACCCTTGGCTTAATCCATTATTAATTGCTATTTTCTGTGTCAACATCCCCTCCGTATCCATGATGACCTGGGCTCAGTTATACCTATGTCGCTCCTGGATTAAGACAAAAAGTCCCTTTGGAATGCCACATTTTATCAAAGTTTCTCATAGACAATTCTAGTCCACCAGATCAAATGCAGCACAGAAATCTACGAAACAGCAGAACAAACTGCCTCTCTGCTTGCCTGATTTCCGTGCAATGGACCAGATGCTCGAGTCAAGGTTAAATTTGTTATAATGCATTGTTGGAAAGTGGGCTATTAGTAGTGGTAAATAAATATGTACCACTGGCAATAAGGCCACTAAAACAATATAGGGCTCAATACAGGTCTTAGAAAATTATTCCCATGCTCAACCCTTGGTAGCTTGGTTGGGAGCAAGCAGGTTTAACTTCAAAGACAGGTATGTAAAGCATTTAAAAACACCAATTCAGTAAATAATTAAGACACAACACACAATAAAAATCCAACACTAATTTATTAAAATAGGACATATTTTTATCTTTAAAATAACATCAAAATGAAAAAATCCCAGTGTAGGAAACTAGAGATATTAATTTTTAAAGACTTAGAACTATATAGCACATAGAAACCTATAGAGCCTATATGCAGAGTAGCAACAAAAGTCGTTGTGTTGGGTTGCTTTGGGGGAAGACAGCATAGCAGAGCCATAACTACTAAGACATGGAACACCAACACGCTGCCTATAGCACTTCAAGATTTCCAAAAGCATTGTACACAGACAGAACTTTGCTAATTCACCTCCTTCCTGGTCTGCAGCACGTCTTGTTTCTAGGCCACTGACACAGGCCTATGTATATCACTTAATCTTGAGATCAGCATCCTCTGCTATTTCTGTAGTGAAAACTATTTTCATTAACCCCTGTGCACCTCCTGCAGCATTATGATGGAAACAAAACAAACCACCATTTATGCACTTTAATCCTGCCCTGCAGCATCCCTGCCATTCCACTCAATGCTCTCCCAATGCATCTAACTCCTGACTGCCAACCCCTTATCTGATACTACTACTGAGGTCAGCCCAGAGTTCTGTCAGTGTACACTCAATACAACCTTGCAGACTTTCGGTGGCAGTTCTGGAAATAATATTTGGATGGGCACTCAAATGACCTTGCATAAAACTCGTGTGGCAACTGGAACTGATAACGGGGAGGGAGATGGAGATAGAGAGAAAAATACATTCACCCCAGATTCGTATCTTCAGGTGTGTTTCTCTATATTATGCACTATCATGGTTGTGTGCAGTAATGTGTTACTGAGTTTAACAGTGGCCAGGGGAAGAGTGACTAAAACCAGATTGTGATAGAACCTTTTCTCTTCTGCTTTGGCCTCTGCCTCTTGTAAATTACCATTGAATGCTCGAGGCGATCAGTCGTTATGCAAGCAACTCAGTAATTCTGCTCTATCTCAAGTCTTGAAAGGCCAATGTAAAGATTGTTTGTGTGTCCTGTGAAATGACCATGAGGTGTAGAGTTGGGTGAGAGAACGGAGGTTATTGTTTATGTTTGTGGGTGCAGAGTGGCCATCACCAAATACTGAACAATGCTCTCTTTCATAAGTGCAAAAGTAAACAATCTCATTGGAAACCTGCATATCCCTTTACGAGTCCTTGTCTCAGAGCAGCTAGAATAGCTGAGAAAGACCCATTCCCAGGTCAGACACAGCCCAAGCTCTACTGTCTCATAAACGGCACCAGAATGTTAGCAAGAACTGTCATTTAATTCACTTGTCAGGCTTTACATGACGTGTCAATGCATGCTCCAGCCCTTCCTGTCTCACTTAGACACTATTTTGTTAGAGAATTGGAAGAGTTTACCAACGCACTTACAGATGTCTATATGTTTCCTATACACTAGTGTCTTTGTAGGAGTGCATGTTTATCGGGTAGTCGAAAGGCTGTGTTGGTAGGAGGAACCCACAAAAAAACATCACCTTCCATTGCAAGAAAGCTGAACAAACCAAGTTTATGGATAACCCCCCCCCCCCAATCAACCTCACCCACACAGCCAACACTACTGCTGCTCCTTTACTCTTTATAGCTGGTCCCTGCGTACTTTCGTTTCTGCTATTTTGCTAAAGTGTGTCCGTGCTTTACGGATAACTAAGGAAATATGACAGGGATCTGAGTTAAAGTGGCCGTTCTGTTTTTTTTATTTCTCTGCGTATTTGATTTGTTTGGAAAAACTTCTGGATTAACCTTATGCTTACATTTAAACGATTCCTTCTATCAACAAATTTCCTGCTGGTACATTTATTTTTTTAGCCTATCATGGTACATTTATCATAGACAACTTACAAACTTAAAAAACAATTTAAGATGTTTAAAAAAGCTGTGCATTTCTTCTTCGTGAGTAGCAAAATTGAATTCTGTGCAAAAATAATCCCTTTTCAAGTTAGGTAACTAGGTTGCCTCAAAGTTTTTGCAACTTAGTTAAAGTATATTTTACAGCATATTTGGAATACAATCTGGTTTTCACTTTAATCAGAAGAGCGCTTGAAACTCTTTTGCTTCAAGTAGAATATCAGCAAAATTGTTCCTCACAAGTTTTTTCAAGAGAACACGTCTTTCAGCATTGTCTTGCAATATGCCGAGTGCATCTGCTGCTCTACTTTTGCAAAGTCAATCAAAATGCTTTACAAAACGTCCTTGTTATTCACGCCATACATTTCTATTCAATGTAATTGTCTATATTGGAAAAATATTATTTTATTTGTGAAAAATAACATATTTTTGAATCAAAGCTGGCTTTTGGCGTAACCTAGAAGTGGTGTCAAATTAATGAACCAGGGGGCATATTACCAAGGATTTGCAATAATTATCGCAAAGCGCGCTTAGCGCTGTTTGTTTTATCGCTGGATTTCATCGCGGAGATAACGCGTTATTATCAACGCTTATCTCCAAGGCGATAAAAAATCCAGCGATAGCAGCGAAACCCAGCAATAGCGCGAGAAATCCAGCGATACATTCACTGCGCTAATGGAAAGCTTGCTAATAGGCAGGTGAGGACTTAACCTTACAATCCACCTCCCATTGACAAGATGGTTAAGTCAAGTTTTTATCAGGTGTTAAATCCAGCGATAATCGCGGTTAGCGCGACTTTTTATTACGCTCGCGGGCATTGCTAATAGGGGGTAGTTGTGTTAGCGGCTGTTTCTGTTGACTTTTGGTTGGGAACGCCTACTTTGCATGTCATTAGCGATAAATATCGCTGACATGCAAAGCGGCAACAAGACGGCCGCTATCGCCATTAAGCTGTCGCTAACAGCTGTTAGCGACAGCTTGCTAATAGGGCGATAAAAATATCGCCGCTTTATCGGCAAAAAGTGCCGCTAAAGTGGCGATACTGCCCTCGATAATATGCCCGCAAGACCGTCTTTGTGTGTAGGGAGGAAAAATTCAGTGCTTAATTTGACCCAGTTGTTGCCTGTGGGGGCCACTAGCACTTATTTTTCTGCACTAAGAGCCTTATTTATGACATTTTGGCATAGGGCAGTACAGCAAGGCACCTTACTGCGCTGCCTTGCGCCAAATTGAAAGTGCAGGAATGAACTGTATTTACAGAATGGGATGCATTCTTGTCCTTTCTGCCAGTGTTGTTACCATTTTGGCAACCAAGGGGCGTCAACGTATGCCTCCTTGCACCATGGTGCAAGGGAGCCTCCATTGGATGCAGGATTGTTTTTGTGCAGGAAGGAGCAACTTCCTGCACAAAAACAATACTATGAGACGTTTTTCTCTTTCTATGTGTGCTGCATTCTCACATGGAAAGAGGAAAAATTGTTGACATATAAACATATTTCTCATCATTACAACTCACCTTGGGAGGTGTCCGGATTTGACACTTCCCCAGGTTTATTTCACTTTGTAAATCCAGGGCAGCATCAAATTCCATTGATGTTGCGTGGGAAAAATCGCCGCAACACGTATGGAACACCTCCTGGGCGCAGAGTAATGCAAAGCAGAGATTTGCGCTGCATCGCCTTACTCATGATTTATGAGGCCTCTCAAAGACACGCTGGGTGGCTTTGCGTGGCCTGATAAATCATAATGAGAGTCCTGCGTCACTCATATATCAAGTTACGTGGTGCAAAAGTGATGCAGGGCTCTCATAAGTAAGCCCAAGATATTTACGGCAAGCAAAAGAGGAAAAAAACAGACAAAGCAGAAAGAAAGATGAAGAGAAAGATGGAAAAACCGTCATAAATGGAGAAAGCAGGAACCTGCAAGAGTGACATTAAGGGTCAGGGAATGTCTGGTAGTGGATTAAAGAGGCATGAGGCGGATTCAAGATTACAGTCTTGGTACTGGGCATGCTTGCCCCAGCCACGGGCTTCTGAGCAGAGCTTTACAGACCGGCACTCATTCTTGTATAAATTAAGTACTAGAAAAATTCTATTTTGATCGGGGTGCTGAAAATCCTATCAACACTCCTGGATTGATAGGCTTCATTAACTAAAGCTTGTTAGAATAATGGGCCTACACTCCTAGGATCAATTTGTAAAGATTTTGTTGTGACTGAATCTTACTGTATTCCTGAATTCCAGAATTTAGCTAGGCATATTCTTGGATTACTCCAGCAATTCATGAGTAAGGCAGGAGTTCTAAAAGAGCTAGTTACACTTACTCATAAACAAATCTTTGTGGCTCGGAACCCAAAAGTACATGGTGCTCATATAATTTTTTTCAGAAGTTGACTGGAAGGGTGTGGAAGACAAAAGAAGCTAAACATGTGAAATGTTCTGACTAACTGAGGGCTATATACACTACAATATGTGTAGAATCACACCTTTCTCCATACTTGAATATGATCGTATGTATCTGTCTGGTTGTCTCTGTATCTGTGCATAAATTAAGTTGTGTACAGTGAAAATCCACATCAATGTTCATGACTAGAAATGTACCTGAATGGCAACTTACATATGTGTACAGAGAAAAACAGGACAATTACATCAATACTCCACTGTAGAAATTCTGCCCTAGGTATTCCATACTATAATTCCAAACTTAAATTACACACACACACACACACACACACACACACACATGCACACACGCATGCACGCACACACACACACACACACACACACACACTATCACAGGTGACAAAATGCAATCACCAACACATATAATAGTACAGCAGTCACAGTGACATACATCTTCTGCTCTAGTTGGGTTTTGTATGTGATGGATCCATTACTTTCAGGACCCATGGCTAGAAAGGACTAACGTGAGCTCAACTGAGGAGGAGATCGAGATATTTTGCTGTGCAATGAACCATTATAGAGCACATTTCAGTGAGTCGTTTTGCAACCCTGATGCTGCGACCCAGCAGGGCAAATGGGGCAAGTTGATGACATGGTGAGTGTACTGCTGGGAGAGAAGAGATGTTTGGTGGCCCATTAACATCTAGTAGCAGGAGAATATACAGGACACTAAGCAATAGGATCATTTTAAACCTCTACTTCCTGCAGCACTTCACTTGAATCTCTTTTTTTCTGTCTTAAATGATCACTCCTGTAATGCTGGCTGAGGGAACTCAGAACCAAATTGTTTTTACTTTTACCCAATTTAGCTAAAGATCTAGCAGTGGTCAATGCATATCAGACCACCAGCACACATTTAGTTAGTCTACACATCCACAAACTTCAAAATATGTTCTGGCACACCTCTGCAGCATGACACTGTGGCATTTATGCATTGCACCTTACCTCTGCCGTACAACGCTACTCCACCAGGCAGTGCTAGACCGTGGTTGAATTGTAGGATGAGCAAGGAAAGTTTTACTGTGTCAGAGCAGAGCTTCTTCCAGCAGATGAGTACCGTGCATTAGTGCTACCATTCCCCGCAGCAGAGAGCTTGGTCTTCCGTGGAGTTATTGTGGACTATGGTGGACAATGTGAAGCACAACATGGATGTTGTACACGCAGTCTCCCATGTAAGCTAAGTATCCGCTGATGCGCTGCCCCACTTTAAACATGTACCCTGACCTAATCATCCCAGTTAAAAAGAATCAGTGTTTCTCCACACAATCATTGCCCTGTCCCAAGACCCCCTTTCTCCCCTGTCTTGGAGTCTCCCATCACCCTATCTCTGTGTCTTCTGCCATGTCCCCATGTCCCACATATTTCCTTCACTTCCTCTGTCTTCTCTATCTCCAGAGTTAACTTTTCAACTTACCTTGCTGTTCACTGTGTTGATACGTCCAAATCTCCTTGTCTTCTTTCTCCTCCCTATCACCTTGTTGATCTCTCTGAATATCCGTTATGTCTCCCCTTTCTCCCCAAACATCCCAGTCACCCTGTACTCTTGTCTCTTCTGCCACTCTGTTTTCCTGTCATTGCTCTTCTCATATGCCCCAATTGTGGGCTACTGTGTATCATTAAATATATGTTCAATAGTCTTTTTGTATGGAGCTTATGTCCACAACTTTCTGGATGAATACACTGGATGTATGATGAAATATTGACCACAAAAATATTGCGGTACAAAATTATTGTTGTCAAAATATTGATAACCAATATATCCACTTTTATACATATTATGTCAAGTGCATGTACAAGCATATCGACCACAAAAATATTGTGGGCCAAAATATTACTCTTCCATTGGTAAATGCATGTTTTTAAATGTATTGGACATTATTATAAACTAAAAAATGTTACATTATTTTTTATAGAAATACATTAAAAATACATAACATGAAAGTACCATATAATCAATAATGTATTAGCTTGAAAAAAAAGCGAATCTTAAAAATGTAACTTTAATATAATGATCACAGTTTATATAAATAAAATGATAAATTGAAATTAAATGATTATACAATAGCTTATAACTACAAAGAATATTAATTTACAATAAATCAAAACACATTTTTTTTATTACAATTATGTTTAACAAATATTAAAATATATTTTATATTTATGAATCCATTATTTAAAATATTTATCAAAAGCAAAAAAACTGTGAAACGAAATACCTTCAAAATATTCAAACAATAAAAAAATTAAAGATTATTGAAAACCCTACTGTAACTACATTTACTACTCTAACACTAGTCTATGAAACATTGGGAAAGTGCATGCCAGGGGGATGTGTGATTTACTATTCTTACTCCAGTATAACAAACATTGGGAAAAGAACATAGATTTTGGGGTCAGATCATGTCACTCAAATATTAAAATCATATAAGACTAAGCTATTTTTTCAAAACTGAAATGTAAATACAAACATCCCTGAAACTCACACATAAAACACACACCAATATATTTTTAAAATTTCTTATATTTAATTCATAATAAATAATTATTTGTGCCTGGGAGTAATAGAGCATAGATGTCATGGTGGAGGCCACGTAGACAGTGATTGATAGACTTCAACATGAAACTGATGATATCCAATGATATCTTGTCTCTAGTGACGTGTAATTCCTATAAAACCTATACAGGATCTGCGCGTTGGGACAGCATACACTGTAGGATTGGTGTTGGATTGATTCTGAACACCCCCACTGGGTATGTTGGCCTTTTGTACCAGCTAGCTCACAGTGCCACTAGAATCTCCTCTTACGAAGGAGAGAATAGTTTTGGTAACCATCGAACATGACAACCCTGATCCCTCAGGACCGTGGAAACAATATACTACTTTTCGCGCTCAGTCACTCGTGCTTACTTAGTCTGTCTTAGAGAGATACACAGAATAAACAGGCTGGGCGTTTTCAATAAGTATTTATTGAACAGTTGTTATTCTGGTGTAAAATAGATGAGCTGCAACAACCGTTAGACAGTAGCAGATATATAGGATTAGAAGCACTATGAAAGTAAACGGATGGTAAAGCTCTACCATCTTGCAGTAATCATGAATACATACAAGTACATTAAATACATGATAATAAAAAGATGCATACTCCTACGATGTCTCCCTAACTAGATATTCCTAAGTGTACCTAGCATGTGAGTAGGTGTTAAGCCAAGAATCCCTCTAGGATAAAGTCAACCCCATTACCTGAAGTGAGAGACTGTAGGAGGACCCCGTCTTGGTCTCGAGTTGGACAGCCCATGAGGGATGTTAGACCACTGCGAGCTGGAGTGTCTGCATGCCGGTACCTCAGCGTCTCTGGTCAGTGTGTCTGCCGGGAAGTCCTGATCTCCTCTGTCTATCTTAGCAAGATGTGATGTATATATACCCGTAGGTCTCCCCAGGGTCCTACCTTGCTGTATTACTGTGTCGGACTAAGGATGACGTCAGGCATGAACTTTATACATAGATATTATACAGGAGATGGTAGTCCTACTGTGCTTCCGAGAAATCCTCATTTATAATGTATGAGATTTCAAACTAGGGAAAACCCGCGTTCTGAATGCAGTGTCGTATCTAGGTAAAAGCTCAGTCCCTGTAAACCGTTATAAGTGCAATGTAGGGAAGAATATATGTAAAGAGTTATGAATTTACCTGGGCCTATATTATGGTACCTATATGTAATATAACACTAGTAAAGTCCCATACCACAGAACCAATGATCATGCTTCACTTTGCACAACACCATTTCACTTTGCATGCATAGCATATCTGTTCAGAACCACTCTCATAATCTTCATGTCACAGTACCTATCTCTTACTTGGCCACATAGTGATTAAAAAGTTCCCTGTTCCACCCACAACTGGGGTCTCTGGGTTGTACTGGTCATGAACATAATTGGGGTTGCCTGAAATTTACTGAAGAACCTGGGCATCAAGATATGTGAAACAAAAGCAATTATCTGTATGGATTATTACTGACTTAACAACATTCTTTCTCAATGAAATTGTAATTTATCACTGCAATGCAGATTAAATCACAGCTCCCGTAAAATCAACAGATTTTTTAGCTTGAACCACTTACACTGGATCCATTCCCGTATTTCATAATGTATTTAGTAGTGATGTAAGACAAAAAAAACAAGACATAAAGAAACACAAACACATTTTTCATTTATTGTGTAGTCTAGTTTATTTCTTAATTTTAAATCCCAAATGACCGTTACATTCCTTGTCCTTTGGCCATTAAATACGCTATGGGTGTTTATGTGGATATTTAGTCCATAATACACCTTAAGGTAGTTTATTATCATCTAATCACAGGGACTACATTGAAGAGGACTCTGCTTTTGTCGTTTCTCCTTGTGAGCGATATGTCCTACAGAACAAACATACATTTAGTACATAATATTATACAAACACTTTACTGTCAGACAGTGCAATGTGGTAAGTTACACTGCACCGGTGGATTCAAGTTGTGCCATGTTATCTTTACCCAGTCCATGTTACCACATGAAAAGTAAATATGTTGTGCTACCCAACATTTTGTTCTGGGGTAAAAGGAGAGCCTAACACAATGATCTAGATGTCAGGGTTCCAATGATCATGTATTCATGAAGGAGACACCAAAATCACCTAGCATGCATAAGTGAAACTGATCTTGACCAAAGAGGGCCCATGTTTCAATCCATGCACGTATAAAACCACTGACCTGTACTGCGGAGTTGATAGGCGATACCAGGAATGAATAGGATTAGAATAGTATTTTAGCAGTCTCTGCTAATCAAACCTAAGTGGTAAACTAAGTAAAAAACTGGCCATTGTCACCATAACCCACTGCTGAGAGCCATTCTGGAATATTTCTTACCAACTGGTCCAAAGGTGCCACTATCCACTATCCACCAGCAAAGTGGCAAGCAGCTTGGTCAAAATCTAGGTATGCCAAGCATGTGGGAGTCGACAGTTATCAAGCCCTGCCAAACTGAACACTGAGTTGCCTAACCAGAGTTTTGGCGTTCCATGTCTGCGGTGGAGAGTGCTCTGCCTTTAAACCAATCAGTTCATCTGGGGTTTGTGGCCTCTAACAGTCATAGAAGAAAACATCATGAGTCTATGGCAGCCAACTTTAATTGAGTCGGTGGATATTTGCATGTTTAAAACAGGGAAACACGTGTCATCCTTTAGGTTTAGCACCGTAACATAGATTCTGAAAATCTCGCATAGTGCACCCAACCAAACAGTTTTCAATGTTGCACTTAGTGTGTATCATTCTTGTATATACAAATAGCAACCATATCATTGCAGCAGTATTGCAGCAGTATTACAGCAGTATTGCAGCAGTATTGATGGGACATATTGACACAAACTTAGGGCCTCATTTAGAATGAACTGGCTTATGGCAGCACTGCCAGTCTTTTTATTGTGCTGCCCTCTGCTAATTAAAAAGGGCAGGAATGCACTGTATTCACAAGATATGGTGCATTCCTGTCCTTTCAGCCAGTGCCTGCGCACAATTTGGTACCAAGTGCCAAAGCAGTCACCCTTGCACCATGGCACAAAGGTGTCTGCATAGTTGGCAGGAATGGAAACCTTCCTGAACAAAAACAATCCATGGAGGCTTTTTCCTCTTTCTATGTGTGTTGCAGAATGCAGCACACATAGAAAGAGGAAAAAACAAGCTGAAATAAAGATTTTTTTCCTCATTACGCCTCCCCTGTCCAACACCACAACCAACTCCACAGCATACACAATCGCACTAATCCCTCTGACACCATGCAGAGCACTTCCCGCACTCTCAACTGCATACTCCTGAACCCCAACTATCCCACTCCAAGTACACCATAGAAGTCTGGGGCCTCCTGCATGATCTCCTAATTCTCCCAAAAACATGGCTCTATCTAATATCTGCCCCAGATAACATTGGCCAAACTCACCGGGGTACAAAATCACAAGACAAGACAGAACCAACAAACCTTGAGGCAAACTTGCCATCATCTACCACAAGAATATAAACTGCCCATCACCTAGGCCACTGCAATCAACTGGCTGGAATACATGGCCTTCAACGCTACCTTGACATCTTGCACACCACAAAACTAAGAGGGCCACTACCCCTGTCCAAACTCCAGTTTTAGCTCCACACTCAGAGAACTTATTGTCCCTCTGACCCTCGCCTCAAACTCCTTCATCCTACTCGGCGACCTCAATGTCTACTTTAGAGGACCTGATTGACCACCAACTCCACCGCTTCTCTCACACACATGGACTACTCCCTGATCGATTTCAGTTTGCACCTACCCATCCCGCCCAGAACTACCTACACCCAGACTGCCCAACACCACTGTAATAAACTCCCTGAGGACATTTGGATCTCCAAGCTCCAAATTTGAGTACCCCTCCCAACACACCGACATCATGAACGCCATCATGAACATCAACGCAAGGATTATCTCCTATGCAGACACCTTGACTTTCTGAAATGATCCCCCACTCCTCACTCCAAGTTGCGGGCCAGCTGGTACACTGAGGTCCTCTGACACAAGAACCGTACACAGCTGCAGTGAAAGTGGTGCCACTCTAACAACATGTGAAGAAAGCAACCCTCCAGATCTACCAGCAACCCCACATTACTTCCATGTGCTTAGTAGTTGCCAAATGGATTTGCAACCGTTCCCATGCTAGCGAAGAAAGTTTCCCTGTTGTGAATGATCATGACCCTCTTCTAAAAACGCTACACTTAACTGTTCAATTACTTCTCTGAAAAAATAAAAATCATCCACAGTAACCTTGCTCTCCAAAAAGCCATCTCTACTCTCGATGACCTCTACTCCATAGACAGCAACACCACGGAAAGCAACTTAAAGTCCTGGGCAGACATCACCTCCATGGAAACCAACAACACCATGCCCTCCATCCACTCCGGAGTGTCCTTGGACTGATGCCCACACTACATCTTTACCAATAGCCTTAACCCTATCTGCTCAGCTTTCACTTAGATACTCACCCTACTCTCTATATCTCTCTCTAATGCCACCTACCAAGACTGTTGGAAACACACCACCATCCTACCACTCCTCAAAATCTTCAGCTGACCCTCTAACCAAGGCTAACAAACCAACCATCTCCCTTCTCCCTTACCCAGCCAAGGTCCTGTAGAAGCTCATCAACACTAAACCTGGGCGGAGTTCGCGGAGTTGCACTACGCGGAACACCGCGAAGTGCAAAAAAAAACTCAGTCGCACTACGCAGAGCTCCGCGAGCGGCAGAGTATAATAGAAAAATTCCGTTCGCGGTGATGGCACAGTGCCGGATACTTGTCCGCACTGTGCAATTATTTCGAACGGCACCATGCACAGCGCAAGCTTTCCTTTTCTGCCGCTCGAGTAGATTTTTTCTCGAGCGGCAGCTTTCTCAACGCGAACGGGCAGTTTCTCAACGCGAGCGGTCGCCAGCATACGCAACCACTCGCAATGAGAAACCTGACCCCCGTGTTGAGAAATCTTGCTGGGATGTTGATTTTCCATGCTCGCCAAGTTGATGTTGACGATCGCGAACAAGGAAAAATCTCACTGGGAGGTTGATTTTCCTCGCTCGTGGTCGCCAACTTGACGTTGACGAACGCGAGCGAGGAAAAAAACTATGCTACGCCACGCGAAGCAGAGTTTTTGAGAGCTCCGTGATCTCCGCATAATGCGGAGTGCAGAAAACTCCGCAAACTCCGCGAGCGGAGCAGAGTTCACTGCCCAGGCCTAATCAACACTCACCTAGTGAACCACCTCAATGCAAGCCACTGACTAGACCCTTCACAATCTGGCTTTGGACCCAACCACAGCAAGAGACAGCAGAGGCATTTGTTTCATCATTGACAAAGTTCACACTGTAGCCCTCCATTCAACTTGACCTCCTGGCCATATTTGACACCATTTGGGGCTCAGTGCTATGATGAATAAGCTCCTTTCTCTCCCGACACACCCAATCAGTCACCCTAACCCCCTACCGATCCAATGCTGCCAATTGTATCTCTGGAGTCTCCTAAGGCTCCTCGCTGACCCAGACCCGGTTCAAAGTCTACATGGTCCCCCACACCAGCATCATCCGCTCTCACAGATTCAGCATCATCTCCTACATTGACAACACACAGACCATCCTCTCCCTATCAGAAAATGTATTTGGTAGCTGACTAGTTGAGCAGGAATTTCCTCAAACTGAACAGTGGCAAAACTAAAGTGTTAATTTCAGCAAAGACACATCTCTCTGATCCTCGCTCTACTGGCCCTCGGAATTTGGACCGACTCCTGCCCCCTACAATTCTGCAAGGAACCTGGGCACTGTGATCTTTATGTCCAACTAGGCCAATACAGTGGCTTTTTCTTGCTTCCACATTCTCAAATTGCTCAGAAAAATCTTCAATTGGCTCCCTTTAGACACTCGCAGATCCATCTTGCAATCGTTTGTCACACACAGGCTTGACTATAGCAATTAGTGCTTAAGGAACTCAAATTAATGTCCTGGAGATAAGGAATTCCTGGATCTAAGAAGACCAGGGGTCGCCCGTGTATTAAAAAACCGGACAAAAGTTCTATAATTTGAAATAGAATTATAAACCATCTGTGACTGACTAAATACAAAGAAAGACGTGAAGGGTGAGGAGTGGATGAATAGCAAATGGAAGCAAAATTCATATGTACCTCATAGACCCTACAACTGTTTTAGGAAATTGAGACTCCTCAATAAGTGCTGGTACCAAGAGATATATCCCCAAGTACATCAGCAGCATAATATCCATCTCTCTAGGAGGCAATTTAGGAGTATTAATCATTGTTTTTAAATACGTGTTGTAAGAATATTTGTATTTCTGAAACTGTCCTGAAGAAGGCGGGGAATGACCAGATAATCTGCCGAAACGCTGCGTCGACATTAGTTTTATTAAAAGAAGTAGATGAATTATTTTAACAAATGTTTTAGAGGATTTATGTGAAAGAAACCTATATGTATACGTAATGTTTTATTCATATATGTAAATCGATATTATGATTGTATTGTTCTGTATATATACAATGTTTTGAATCTTTTCTTTTTCCTTTTTAATATGAATGAACATGAAATAAGCAATTTGTGATTGTATTGGAAGTTAATTGACCAATATTTTAATAATAATAAACTTTTTAAGAAGTACAAATAGAGGAAAAAGACTTTTGTAAGTTTTTAAGGTAATATATTTCTTGAGACTATTCTTGTTCAGTGCACTCTGTTTGATGATAGATTTATGAATTAATACATAGCACAAAAAGGATCCTTGTGTTTTACAGTTGACTACAGCAATGCCCTCTTTTTAGGCATCACTGCCCAATTCACCAGAAGACTACAATTAAGATAGAACACAGCCACCAGACTCGCAATCCACCTACCCCACTGCACTCCAAATATCTCAAAAACTGCACTGACTCCCAATCCATAAGCTCTCTCCACTAAAACTCCCAATCCATAAGCTCTCTCCACTAAAACTCCTCTCACACACCTACCAAGCTTTACACAACCACAGCCCACCCTGATACCTCCGCTCAGCTAGATTGTTCCTTGCCCACATCCCCCACATACAGTAAGCCAAATCAGGGGGCCTCTCTCCTTTGTTCTCAAAGCCTGGAACCAATTCACCTACCACATCAGAACACCATCCTAAATTCTGGAGAAAAAAACTTTTACAGTAGATCCTCCTCAACAGGTCCAGTTCTTCCTTCTTCTCTGGCTCCAGGATACCTTACCCTCCGGTATGATATGCATGCCCTAAAAATCTGCATAACTTAACAGAGCCATTCAATTACGCCTGAGTTTGTATTTTTTCTCTGTTATACCTTTATTGAGGTAGAGTATTTGGCCACCACATGGAGATACAGAGACGGTACCAGAGCCACAAATGTGAAAAGGGCATGAACAGGTGTGGGATTACCCTGAAACATACAGCTGCCAGTTAGTATGTGTTAGACCTGGCTTGTCCGACAGGTTTATTCTCAGACTTTTTGCTGTTTGGCCTTCTGTTTCTGACCTGTTTTTGTTTGTTTTATGATTCTGGGCACTTACCACTGCTGATCTGTGTTAAAGTGCATATGCTCTCCCTGTAAATTGTTATTGGTGTTTCCATGATTAGTTATTTGATTTGCATTAAAGTCCCTGGTACAGTCCACTGTGTGTGCCCAGTGCCTGTAAATCAAATGCAGCTAGTGGGCTAGCAGCACTGATTGTGCCACCCACACAAGCAGCATTGCAAAAGGTAACTCAGACCTGCCACTGCAGGCTATCTGTCCCATAGGATAGAATGGGAGTTTATTGAAACATCTTATAAATATAACTTCCCATTGGGACAAGATAGAAAGATGGAGTTTAGTATGCCTGAACTCAGAATATAAAAATGCATCTTTTAGGAATGATGATTTTTATATTGTGCGTTTGAAAATACCACTTTTAGAGAGTGGGTATTTTCTTGCTTAGCCATCATGGGTGCCTCTGCTGGTTCGTGAATTGACTGTCTGGCTTTGGAGTGAGAGGGGCTCGGGATGTGCATTCTCTCAGACGGCCACCGGGGGGTGGGGGTTTGATGTGAGTCCTGCCTTTCCTGAATGAGTCAGGGCAGGGCTGGGCTGAATTGATCTGGGCTGCATTCAGAGTAGTAAGAGGAGATTTCACTGGCAACAGGATAGGCCCGGACTCGCAAAAGTGAATATACAACACTGTCTCAGACACTGTTCGCGATTCCCAATGGGGTCGCAAATTGCATGCCTCATTAATATTCATGAGGCAAGCACAATTCGTGACCCCATTGGGAATGGCCAGCACTCCCAGGGATGGTGGCCTGCTGGGGTCAGAAGACCACCATGTCTGTGACTGCTTTCTAAATAAAGCAGTTTATTTTCTAAATGCATCCCGTTTTCCTTAAAAAAAAACGGGAGGCATTTAAAAAAGGAAAAATGAAACTTTTCAGTTTCATTTTTTAAGGGCAGGCAGTGGTCCCTGGGACCACTGCCTGCTCTAAAAAAATATTTTCGCACACACCCAGAATAGGGAAGAGGTCCCCTGGGGACCCGTTCCAGTTTGCGAGTGGTTTGCCACCTACTTGAAGTAGATGGTGAACTGCGAGTGTTTTGCAGCCGCAAATGCGGTTGCAAAACAATGGTAAATAGCATTGAGACTCGCTATTAGGAAGGGATGCCCCTACCTAATAGCGACGGTCGCAAACGCTATTTTGCGAGTCAGTGACTCGAAAAATAGCGTTTGTACATGCCAGGACCCATTTTTTGCGGTCACAAACGGGCCAATCTCCCATTTGTGAGCTCAAAAAAGGGTCATACATCTGGCCCTTAGAGTGGTGGGAGGAGATTTTGCTTGCCCCTGAATAGGCTCTGTCTGACAGAGAGGACAGAACTGGTTTTGGCTGAGCACAGGCACTCTCTATCTCCAGAGAACAAATGATTTTGCTGTATAAATATTGGGGGCCAGACCCCAGAGATTCAGATTACTGCTAAACTAAGGAACCTGCCAGGAAGAAGAACCGGGAAAGCTGAAGGAGTACTGACCCTGTGCTGTGTGCTGTTGGGGTTGGCCTGCAGTGATTGCTTCTGTCTTGGGCAGGAAAAGGACTGGACTGTGCTTTCATCATCCTGCTGTTAGAGTTTTCTCCAAGGGCTTGAAGTAAAGCTTGCCTCCTGTTGGAAGTCTCAGGGATAGAAAAGACTTCAAAGAATACTTCTGGACCTCTGCCAAGGAGAATATCTGAAAAGTGGAAGGAGAAGTACTGCCCCTTTGCTGTGTGCTGTCTGGGGTTGGCCTGCAGTGGCTGTTTCTGCCAAGGAGAGGACTAAAAACTTTGCTGTGTGCTTTGTTTCCTGCTTGAAGAAGATCTCCAAGGGCTTGAAGTAGAGCTTGCCTCTTGTTCTGAAGTCTCAGGAACACAAAGACTTAATTTGCTCTGTCTTCCTGCATCTGGAACTGTTGTTTCAGCTGCCACAGAGGGAAATTGCAACACTGACGCCGCCGAGCGATGCTGTAACCTGCACAGAAGCCATGGACACCACTCGTGAAGAGCACGACGTACCACCCCGACTAGCACTGTAGGCCCGATGCCTGCTGACTCCGCGCTGCATCATCTCCGAAGCCGTCACCGAGGCCGCTGCCTGCACCGGAGCCGAGGACACCGCTCGTGATGCTCACGACGCACTGTCCCAACTCGCACCATAGCCCCGACTTCACCGATGCCGGTGCTTTATCAACGCTGACCCGATACTCAACATGAGTGACTCCCGAATTTATCGACACCGCACCATCGTAAGGAACCGATGCCTCGCCGACAACAGTAAGGAACCAATGACTCACCTACCTGTCAACAGTAAGGAACCGACGCCTCACCTCCCCTGCATTGCAGTAAGGAACCGAAGCCTCACCTCCCCTGGGATCGTAAGGAACCGAAGCATCACCTCCCCTGTGGTCGTAAGGAACTTACGTCACCCGGCGCCAATGAAGCATCACTTCCCCGATGCCGTGCACCGTCTTTGTTTTCATGGTTTACCAAGGTGCTGTTCTTTGGGAGTCTGTGTGACTCCACGCGCGACACATCGCGGCCGGCGCCGTACTTTGAAATATTCATCTGTCACGATGTCGTAATAGCTCCAGCTGGAGTTATTTGTTGCTAAAGCTTTATTTGTGTGAATAACCAATTTTTGAGGATATCTTGATAACTGTATTATGGATTTTTGTCGTTTTGGTCTTGTTTGGTTTAGATAAAGATTACTTATTTTTCTAAACTGGTGTGGTGTCCATTTGTAGTGCTTTCACTGTATTACTGTATGCATGCACAAATGCTTTACACACTGCCTCTGAGATAAGCCTCTCTGCTCGTGCCAAACTACCAAGGGGGTAAGCAGGGGTTATTTTAGAAGTGCATCCCCCTTACCCCGACTAGGAAGAAGGGTCCTTGCTTGGACAAAGGTACAACGCATTGCCAACTAGAGACCCCCATTTCTAACATTGGTGGTCAGCGGTGAGGATCTGGACTTGCATTTGTGCCATACATACAGTGATTGGTGTACACTACTCGAATAGTGCAGACAATTATGCAACCCCATACTTTTTTTCTGTTTCCTGGTTTTCTCCTGGAAGTATTTTTGATACTGAGACTCTGGTTAATTGTTGCGCCTGTGAAGTCTTGAGAAGATGGAACTTGACTTCTGGCACAATGGGCCTGATTCACAGAACTAACTTACGTCAAAAACGTAAAGTTAGTACTTTTTGGTATTCACAGAATACACTTACTCATTTTGGTATTCACAGAATGAACTTACTCATTTCGGTATTCACAGAAGTTAGTAGTCCTAACTTTAGGACTCCTAAATGCCTTCTGTGAATACCGAAATTCTTAAAGTTAGGATTTTTCTCAGTTTAGGATTAGTAAAGTTAGGACTCCTAACTTTACTACTCCTAAACTGAGAAAAATCCTAACTTTAAAACTTTCGGTATTCACAGAAGGAATACCACCACTTTAGATTCTCACGTCTCTAAGTTGCCTTCTTTCTTAAACATAATGACATTTGACATACATTACATTTTGTGACTGTGCAGGCTAATATTCTCAGAAACAACATTGCTTACATTTCCACTTTGTAGGTACATTATCACAATACCTCAAACATTCTGTATTAGGGCTAAATTTACTACGCAAAATGTTGTTGTTATTATTGTCTGAAGAAAAAGCTATCACAGTAGAATCAATAATAGCGGCTTGACTGAAACTGTGGCAGGGCAACATGGGTGATGTTCATCATATAAATGGCATCACTTCCTTGTTTAGTTAAAGGAGCATTTCACTGGCACTGAGAGGTCACCCATACCGGAATTGCAGCCCAGCTGATTCCTGTTTACTTCATGCGAGGGATGCTGGCCAGCTCCCTACCATGGCGAACACCCTGATGACACTTACTCACTTGTAACAGGGAGTTAGATCACCCTACAGGATTTGGCAGATTCACCCACCTAGACACACTAGGTTAGGTAGCGCTAAGTAGGAGTACAATATATTACAGTACTTGCAGGTGAGCATATGTTCTCTGTAATTAGCAAAATGGTCGAACTGTTTATCTTTTTCACCATTCTCATAATGCTAATCACATTATTCTGTTTCCTTCTATTGATTATTGCAGCACACGTATTTTACCCAAGATCACAATGCTTCAATAAATATTGGAACACTTTACTGTATATTTCTTGTATATCTCTTTAGTTATGCATAAGTAACCAAACAAAAACGTTTCTAGATCTGTTACCATGATTTCCTTGCGGAGTCAGGGTTGTCATGTTCTGAGGTTGCACAGTTCATTTGTTACTTTGTCAGGTTAGGGGTACAGGTGGTGCACTGTGAGCTAGCAGGACTAAGGCCAACATATCCGGATGGTGTGTGTTGAGTAAGTCTTGTACAGTTCTGATGTTTATATTGTCCAACAAATGTACACTTTTTACTAAGAAATTATAAGTGGTACAACATGGCACTGCCAACATTCTACCGTGGGATCTTATTTAACAGACCATCTCAGTAGTTTTCTTTTCTATACCCAAAGACCTCTTAAGTGGAGAGGTCTGTGGTGTTAGGGAAAAATCTTCCTTGGCTGACTAGGTAAATCCTTTGTAATGACTGTAGATTGTTCAAGCTTGAACCCTTCAAAGGATCACTCCATAGAGGTACCCTCTCTGAATTCCATATATACATATGGTTGAAGACGAAGCAACAATTAACATAACAATAAACTGCAGACATGCAGTTACCAAGATGCTGCAACGACGTGGTCTGCCCCTCACTGGTAGGGATGTTACCTTTGTGGTTGAGGCCCACAAAGCATTTTGGCCAGAGATATTCTATTCTGGGGTCACATTCCCATTTGCAAATACAACTTCAAGACTTCTTCACGCATACACTGCAGCTGCAGTTCCTAACAACTATAGAGCTTATGAAGCACTAGAAATACCATTAACATGCCAAGAACACCAACATTGGTTTGAAGGTACCCTACCACATACAAACAACAATTTTAGACTACGTCACCTTAGGGAGCAACATGGCCAGTCTTTTTTTTTTTTTTTTTGTTTGTTTAGTCCTCATACCCACTCCAATCTCAAAATAAGCACCTTCCACGTTTACGATGACCCTGGTGCCTAGTATGTTGGAGTTTCTTCTTCAAGCAACAGACTAACAACAGATGTTGTTTGTTGGGCCCCCTTTATGTGACTTACTTCCCGGCCCGATGCTATGAGAAGGTGTAATCATTGGACCGGTGGTTTACTCTGTACAAAATAGATCCCATACTGTGCCCCCAGAGGTACCACCAGGTCCTCTACTATCCACCTTCTCAAAGAAGGTCACTGAGCGCCTCCACTCCTGCCACAAGGGGATGGAGCTTTCAATCCATAATTTACAAATTTCCCTTCTTGCTATTAAAATTAGGTAAAACATTAAATGCCTTTGTTTTACATTAAGACACGAGGTTTTTAGATCTTGCGGCCTTATCCCAAACATAATTAGTTCTGTGCTTACCTCCACTCTAGTGCCAATCACCTCAGAAATGGTCTTAACAACATCCAGCCAAAATGCTTCAAGCTCTGGACAGATAGCAAACATATGTATGTCGTCTGTGTCAGCTCTTCCACAACGCTTACACTTGGAATCACCATTTCTCTTAAATTTGGCCAATTTTTGGGAGTCCAATATATTCTGTGAAGAGTAAAAAGTGGTTCTTCCTTAAAGCAGCAGATTTAACTATCATGTAAAGTGTAGATATATAAACTTGCCATAACTCTTCCAACTCGACGTCCGGCAAGTATCCTTCCCATGGCGAAGAGGGAGCTTTCACCCTTTCGTTGGCAGCCGCAAGTAGATGTGAATACCACAATGCCACTTCCTTCTTTCTTGCCCGCGGATCTTGTAGGTCTATTTCCATTTGGTTAGGATTTTTACTTATCCCGTCTTGATTTTTCATCCATGATTTTATTTGGACTATTTTAAATCTGGAGATTTTCCCTTTCGTCTTATGATTCAAATAGTCCCAACTCAAGTTGTGTTCTTCGTCTAACAGGTGCCCCCATCTGCTTACCCCACTCCATCTTAAGGGTTCTGCAAGGGAGTCTAACATAAATTCGGGAACATGGCCAGTCTTAGCTGGTTATATACCATGCCCAGATATCACAAATCTGACAGCATAAGAACTACATATACTATACACAGATGTAGTCAGAACATATAGTTGTTTGACACAATTTGTCATGTGAACAAAGACAATAAATCCTGCAAAGTCTGCTCAAGCTGCACAACCACAATTGGCTACATCTGGAATTAGTCCACAAACAATCACTTGCAGTAATGGGTAAAATTCCTGTCAGACAGGAGGGAATTTTATTCTGTATTGCACAAAAAACAAATCAGCTTGATGCAGTGTTTCCCACTACAGGA
Organism: Calotriton arnoldi; assembly: GCA_963921515.1. Lineage (NCBI taxonomy): Eukaryota > Metazoa > Chordata > Amphibia > Caudata > Salamandridae > Calotriton > Calotriton arnoldi. The sequence goes on from CAWUFW010005439.1 coordinate 544,032, forward strand.
AGAAAAACACAGAATTCTCACAATATGCTTGCCATTGGGGATGGCTCTCCCAGTGGAAGACTGCTCCACTTGGGCGTACAGTCTTTGCTGCAGTATATACCAGAACACACAATACACCATCATTAGCTGTTTTGCCAGAGGTGCATAAACAGGTCCAAAATTAGTACAGGGCAGCCCCTGCCCTGGATTTGGGGATGAAACTGATGGGCAAATTTGCCACATTATCCACCATATTTTTAAGTAACATTAAAGGGGAAGCGGCAGCATTGGCAGTATGTCAACGACTCACAAATTTGGCTCTGGTGGAACAGGAGCGTGAATTACCAAACGTTATTGAGGACACCTGTGCAACAATGGATAGAGATAATTTGGGAGCCAGACCCAGCAAACCACAAATTAAGAGTGACTCTGAAAAGGATAACTCGAAGCAAGCTCCCAAATCTTCAAAGAAGAAGTGGGATAATAAGAAAAATATAGAAAAGACTAAAAAACAGGGTGGATCCCCCCAACAGGAGTCCACTGAAAAATGCTATCATTTGTGTAACAATGATAATATTAAAAAGCTTGCCAGCTAACAGGATACTGATACACATTCATCTCGTTCCTTTCAGGAGTCATCTGAAAAACCCTCGGAGCGCAGATCAGAGGAGTACATGAAACCAAAGAAGGACTCACAACGCACATCTGACTTCATAAAACTGGAAGACATACCAAAACATTCTCCAATCAAATTCAAACCCCAATTTAAATAGAAGAAGGTGCCAGGCATTAAAGTTACCTAAGAAGGGTAAACCCAATACTAGTCTCTGGGACCTGGGTAAAGGACAGTACATAAGGACAGTGGTCCCAGAAATTAAACAAAAACTTTTAAACCAAAATTACAACTTAAATATATAGAAACAAAGTTGAGACACAAGGTAATTATAGCTTATAATGTTTAATTCACACTATGCATTGGTCTATTATTGACAAAATTCATATAATATAATATACAATGATATCCCTAGATGGGAAAAAGGAGAAAAGGGAAAGGAAGGGTGTAGTGATGGTGATTTGAGTGAGGTGGGGGTAGTGACTTCAAAAACGTTTAGCATCAAACACACTGATAAATTTTGAAAGAACAGAGGCTCTTAGTCAAGCCTACTAGTCACAATATATACAACAAAGATCTGTATGTCCATGATTATATTTAACACAGTGCTAATCCCTGGTGTTAATACTGGCTTCTTTTTCCGAAGCCAGTATTAACACCAGGGATTTAGCACTGTGTTAAATATAATCATGGACATACAGATCTTTGTTGTATATATTGTGACTAGTAGGCTTGACTAAGGAGCCTCTGTTCTTTCAAAATGTATCAGTGTGTTTGATGCAAACCTTGTGTCTCAACTTTGTTTCTATATATTTAAGTTGTAATTTTGGTTTAAAAGTTTTTGTTTAATTTCTGGGACCACTGTCCTTATGTACAAGGCATTAAAGTTAAGCATGCCCCGGATTTTGAGGACACTGCTTCTAACTGGGGAGTGGGCTCTGACCATGCTAGACAGTGTGGCAGAAGTCACGATAGTTCACTGAAACTAATGGCGTGTCTGGCAGAAGTAGCAATGAGTGACTATATCCAGGTGGAAACACCGGATTGGAGAGTGTGTGTCCCACATAGCTTATACGAGATGCAACTTCAAATGGAGGGGATATACAACGTCCCATAAATGTTTTGCTTTGAGAGAATTTGTCATTCGGCTATGACATTCTCTTGGCCGAAAAGGATTGGCCACCAGAATTTGTCATGGACTGCCCTGAGGGAGAAACAGTAATTTGACCTGCTTTTTCTGACCTCGTCCCTGATGCAATAAAACATTCATACGACAAGGAGTGGGCCTTAGCACAGGCTCTAGCGTTATACCGCAACCATGTGGGGTGGATGACGGTTCCCCTCCTCACATCATACCAGGGAGGTCAACTCCACAACCCCAAAGACAATACCCCATTAAAAATGAGGCCAAAGAGTAAGTTAGAGAGATACTCACACAACCTGAATATTAAGGTGCAATAGAAAGTTACACCTCCACTATGAATAATCCTTTCTTTGCAGTAATGAAAGCAGTCCATTCATATTGTCTAGTATTAGATTACAGACACCTAATCACAGCCACACGTACATTTGCTGTACAAAACGCACATAGCTTGGCACTAATGGACAAAATAGTGCGTAAAAAATACAAAACTACATTAGACATTTCCAATGGATTTTTCTGCCAAAATATAGCACCTGAAAGGAGATATTTAACCACATTTAGCACAGTTGGGTCTCAAAAACAGTTCTGCGATGCCTCAAAATCTTGATATTAGTGACACTTGATATTTATGACTCAATATTTTGTCTGAATACCCCAACCCCACTACTGCCCAGAGGTAGATTGTGTGAATTTTACATTTGGCTGGAAAAGACATGTGTTATCCCTCCATAGACATACATTTGAATTACAGTTTTGTTACTTTTCCTCTTCCTTTGGATTGATTTTGTGCCCATATTTTTCTTGCTCTTGAACAGACACTATCTCCCAGAATGCTCTGCTGTTAAACTGGTGACTTTGGTTTTAATACTCCATTCTCCATCACACAAAGTGTGAAGAGGCCTTTCCTGGTGACCATTTCTGCAGTTCTAGTTCCTGATAAAATTGTTTTGGATAAGGTATCACGTGACATATTTGGACCGACTGAAACTTTGCAAATACTGTATGTATTTAACATTTTCTTACAGGATTTTATCACTCCAAGTACTCGCTATCATGATTGAGACATTGATGCACTGCATGAAATGCTAGATGATCTACAGCATTCAACTGTTTTTAATTCATAAGAAATGTATGAAGGCATGGCTAATTATGATTGAATGTTCTGTTTTCACCATTATGGTCAGCATTTGATGCATAAAGCAAGTACTCCAAGTGTAGCATTTAATTACACACAATGGAAACACTGACCTACACCAACACAGGGTAGCACAAATGCATTTGCACAGGAGCTTGCATATTGTTCTGGCCACAATTCAGCTGACCCAGAGTCCTATTTTCATAAACTCAAACCTTCAAGGGCTAAGAAAACTATGCTCCCTGACACAAAGTTGATATATTCTGCATCTTTTATTTCCCAACTGTCTGTACAAGGTTTTGACTTTTGGAAAGAAAATGTTGGTTTAAAATCTATATGGGGATCTAAAGATTGGCAGGTGGAGCATGCCATATACCATACCAAATGAGTTTCCTGACCAAAACTGTGCAGCAAGCATCGTGTCTTAGACTGGTCAAGATAAAAGATTTGAACGCTCCAAACATTCCCACATTTGCATGATTTGCTAATTGACAATGATTCACAAAATACACGGAGGAAACATTAGACAACATGCTTCTCAATGATACATATAATTCTTCACAAACCAATTAGGAGGGATGGTTAGTGTGGCTGTTAGATGCTAACAGATGTCAGGCACATTTTCATGACAAGACTAAAGGGTTAAGGATCAGAAGGCCTGACCAACGCTATGTGGAGACACAATACTCAGAGGTGGTAACGACCTCCAGCATTGGGAAGTTGAGCCTGGATTGGCTTAAACATTCCATGTTGTCTCACGTGAAACAACACTTGTCCCTTCTTTCTGATGACATGGGATGACAGGACTTGTTGCTAGGTTCTCGAAACCTAGGTCAAAATCGCTTTCTTTTTTTTCCTCAAAATTCTCTTTATTTTCCAGATAAAGTCACAATATAAACAATCTGTCAGCACACCTCATCTCAGAGTTAGATTGCTATTTCCAGAAGTACAGTGTTCATCAATACAGAGGTGGCCAAGTGCTTGACATAAACAAATTGCCCATTATTGGAACATACAAACAAAAATCCCCCACTAAACAAAGCAAGTTTCGTAACCCAACCCCCTCCCCTATGACCCCTACAAATAAAAATAGAGTAGATGGGAGTTTAAGAATAAACAGTGGAAGAATGCTACTTGAGGGGATTACAGTATGATTCTCGATAATATTGGTTCAGAACATGTGCTTGCCCGGCATCCCTGAAGCATTATGCATTCAAAATTGAAACAGATGTAGGGCCCTTGTTCTGGTATGACAGGCACACAGAGGCAGGCCTTTCAAGAGATAGTTCAACAGGGGGCCCAAACATATTCAAAGTTGTTATAAGAGTCTAGTAGGACATCCACCATCCATTCAATCGTGACCGTCCTCCATAACCTTGCATGCCATTGCATCAGAGAGGGGGCCTCCACTCTCTTCCATGCTGCTGCCACTGCCATTTTGGCCACCCCCCCCACAAAGCCACATGAACGGTGTGTCCCCATTCATCTGATATTGAAGGGAATCACTTCTTAGCCGTAAAAGGACAAAGCCAGGGTCATCCGGATGTGGGTATCCCAGGATTTCTTTGAGTTGCGCCAATATTTCGGACCAAAAAGGGCAGATCTTAGGGCAGTCCCACCTTATGTGTTTGAAATCACCCAGCAGCCCACAGCTACTCTATAAAAAGTCAGAGGTGGTTGGAGGAATATTTTCTTGAGCTTGGTGGGATAGAGATACTAATCAAATAAAAGTGTGTAATGAGCCTCCCTGAGACCCTTCAAATAATTAAACAAGTATATCCCTCACCAGTCCGGACAATTGAGCCTCCATAATGGGACCCCCTAGTGTGCGTTCCCATTGTTCTATATGTCCTGGCTGCGGGGTGCATAAAGTGCCTGTCAATAAAGTGTAGAGGACAGAGATGGTACCCCTCATACCGCTACCATGGGTGGAAGCTGGAAATCTTGTGCACAGTTTTCAAAGGTGCGATGTCCCAGTTATGGAATAGATCTGAGACAGTGAGGCACCCCCCACCTGGCCTCCACGCCTCAAAGGATCCGAGATGTAACGTGGGAGGAAATGCTGGATTAAAGTGTATTGAAATTACAGGAGAGGGAAAGGTTGTCCAAGATTCTAATCTGGTTACTTCATCCCATACCTTAAGAGTTGTCCGTGTGGGGGTGGTTAGGTATGCATTCGGAGGTCGGTCTGATTTTAGTTTCCATAATAAATTCCAGATATATTTCCTGATTGTGGCTCTGTCCATGTGCAGCCAGTGTTTGTCTGACTCATGGGCAGACCATTCCGGGATTACTCTCAACTGTGCAGCCTTGTAATACCAGTTGAAGTTCAGTAGCGCTAAACCTCCTGAGGATTTAGGTAATCGTAACACCTTGTAGTAAAGGTGGGCTCTTCCCTTTTGCCATATAAAGTGGATCACTATGGAACGCAGGGTCGAAAAATAACAACGGTCTACATCTATTGGACGTCCCTGAAATAAATAGAGCAGTTTTGGCAGGACCGTCATTTTAATGGCATGTATTCTTCCCAGCCAGGATACATACATAGGCGCGCACCTCTTTGAGTCCAATCTCAGTTGCAGTCAAAGGTTGGATACTTGGCTCGGAATAAGTCTTTAAGCTTGGGGGTAATCTTAATGCCTAAATAGATGATGTCATGGGTTGCCCATTTGAAAGGTATTGACCTGTCCAGCCTTTCCATGTCTGCGGGAAGGACTGTTAAGTTGAGCAAGTGTGATTTGGACAGGTTAATGCAAAACCCAGCCACTTACTCAAACAGGTGCAGTTCCTCCAGGGTAGCGATAAGAGAGGTGTGAGGTGAGGCCAGGGATAGCAGGATGTCATCCGCAAAGAGTGAAATTTTATGCTCCTCATCTGCAAATTGGATTCCCTGTATCTGCATATTCTGGTGTATCACAGATGCCAGAGGCTCTATGCTTACGGCAAACAACAGGGGGGCAAGGTGGCACACCTGCCACGTTCCCCTTCCAAGGGAAAACACCATGGAACTAACCCCATTGACCAACACCATTGCAGTGGGAGTTGAATAGTTGGCTTTAATGATGGTCAGGAATCTTTTGCAAAAGCCAACCTTTCTCAGGGTGTGGAAGAGAAAGGGCCAATTCACCCAATCGAAGGCCTTCTCAGCATCTAGCGCTAAGAAAACGGCCTGTATCGACTTTTTGGAGACTTTTTCGATTAGGTGGATCACTCTTTTGATGTTAATGTGTGTTTGCCTGCCCTAATAAATCCAGATTGATTGGGGAGAATCAAGTCTGGGAGTAGATCGTCCAGTCAGGTGGCCAGAAGTTTGGGATACAATTTAGCGTCTAGGTTCAGCAGGCCGATTGGGTGGTAGGAACCGCACTGCCCCCGGTCCTTACCCTGTTTGGGTATGAGAGATACCAGTGCCTCACTCATGGAGGCAGTGACCGTGACTGTGTCGACCATGTAGTTAAAAAATGAGACTAAATGGGGGACTAATTCTGCCATCTATGTTTTGTAAAAGTGGGCTGTTAGCCCATCTGGTCCGGATGATTTGTGACATTTGAGGTTCGCTATCGCTTGGCGTACCTTCTCTTCCACGATGGGGCTCCCTAGTATTTCCTTTTCAGCATTTGAGACTCCGGGCAGGGTCACACTATGTAAATACTGTAATTAGTCAGTCACATTTGTTTTATCCGCAGTGTATAAGGATTGGAAATACTTTCCGAAGACTTGGGCCTTATATGGAACCTCGTCCCGCTCTCCACAAATGTCTACTATATATTCTTTCTCATTTTTCATCCTCAGTTGTCTTGCCAAATGAGAGCCCACTTTGTTACCTTACTCGTATGTTTTTCGTTGCAGGCGAAGAAGAGTAAGCTCTGCCCAGTTATTATGGATCGCATTTAGTTTCCCCCTGAGTGGACTGACCTTTTTCTGGCGGGGAAGGGTAGGACTGTCCTTGTGAAGGCGCTCTGTGGTCTGAAGCTCTGCCTCCAGTGACTTTCGTTTCTTAGTCCTTAATTTATCGAGGGAAGAGTTTAGAGCTATGCAATGCCCCCGGAGCACCTCCTTAAAGGTGTCCCAATTATTCAATGGAGAAGTGTCATTTGGATTGTTATCCTGGAAATAATAATTTATGGACTTTCGCAGTGTCTCGCAGTAGTCTATCGTGAATTAAAGACCTTGGGAAAAACCATCTGCTATATTTTGGGGGTGGGGCCTCCCAATCAAGGCTTAAGAACACTGACTCATGATCAGAGAGTGCTATGGTTAAAAATGTAGCCATTTGTAGAGCCTGGCATAAAGTATTGATTACAAAAACGTAGTCTCCGTGAGAGTAGCTTCTGTGTGAGTGTGAGAAGAAAGTATAATCCAGGTCATCCGGATGTAGTGCACGTCAAGAATCCAGTAGAGCCAGTTCTCAAAAGCCTTTTTCAATGACTTAGGGAAGCTGCCTGTGATTGAGCGATGTGGGTGTGTGCTATCTGTCCCCGAGTCCCATGTAAGATTAAAGTCTCCCATGACTATTATCACCCCTTCTGCGAAGTCCCCCAAAGCCGAGAGAAATGTGTGTAAGAACAAGGCTTGATTAGTGTTGGGTGCATACAGAGTAGCAAACGTACAATGACAACCCAGTATTTGACCTTTCACCATGACATATCTACCTTCCCTATCTGTTTTACAGCCCACTGGTGCAAAAAACAAGGATGAGTGAAAAAAGAGTGCTACCCTATTGCGTTTAGAGGGTGCTGAGGACTTATACATCATTGGGTAATTTTTATGTTTCAAGCAGTGATCCTGGGAGCATTTAGGATGGGTTTCTTGGAGTGCTACCACATCATGTTTTTGTTCGATAATTTATTTTCACAATTACTGTCTTTTGGTGGGTGAATTAAGCCACCGTACATTCCACGTTAATGTCATAGGAACCATAATCTAGGGTAGGATAGAGACCCCTGTTATGATTTAGAACCTTGTAATATGCCTGCCAAGTCCTGTCCGCTCCCTGGTCTCAGCTAACAATCTTTCGAGAGTCGTTCCACTGAATTCCATACTGTTCACTCTTGGTCATGAGTAGATCCCCCCTGTACCAAACTAAGAAGTGAAAGAAATCCCACAACACAAACAAAACATTGAACTTTCTTTCCCCAATATAACATTGTTAACATTAAAATACCTTTCTGCAAGCGTCTTGGTCCAGACCCATTAAGGCAATCGTAGTAAAGATAGTAAAGGAGCTGGAAATGTAGCGAGATAAAAAGACATAGGAAAGCAAGGAAGAAGAAGAAAGAATACATGGGAGCAGAGTCTCAATTGGACCCGTTCATTCCAAATAGAGCCTCCCGACAGTTCAGTCCTTTTGGGCTTCCAAACCTTCAATGCGATAAGCTGTGTCTATCCTCCCCAACCGGGGAGCCTTTCGAAAGTTCCATCACCCCACCGTCGAATGTAGAGGCAAGGATCTTCAGCATTTCTTATGCATCTTCTGACGTGGCTGGGTCTGCCATTGTCTATCCTCGAAGGGGCCCGGTGGGGAGCCCGGAGGTCTGCCACCCTCATTGTCTGAAGCCCGCTCCGACTGAGGCAAGTGGCCGAGAAGCTGTGTCGCCTCCAGGAACTCAGTGACATGGTGGGGCTTACTGTGGAAGTCAAATGCCAAATCAAAGGGATATGTCCATTTGTATTTGATGTGGTCCTGCCTGAACTTGTCTGTGATTGGCCTGAATTGTGTACGTCTCACCAGCATAGCTGGGGCAATATCCTGTCAGATGGAGCAGGACTTTCCTCGGAATGAGAACTTGTTGGTTTTCCACTTCTTGAAGTATTGGTTCATTCACCTTGAAGGAGTGTAGCTTAACCAGTATATCTCTAGGACGGCGTTTTTTACCTGGCGTGGGGGGGTCACACCCTATGCACTCTTTTAATCTCCACCTTCAGCCGGGTCTCCCTTAGTAGATCAGCAAAGAGACCCTGGACAAAGACCTCCAGGTCTGGTCCCTCCGCACCTCCCTGCAGATTCCGAATCCACCCGTTGTCTCTTTGTGACCTATTTTCAAGGTCTTCACTTTTCAGAATTGAGGTCTTAAGTTGGCCCCGAAGAAGGTCAACTGTGGTCTCTAAACGATCTGTGTGGCTCTCCAGGTCCTGCACTTTTGATTCCAGGTCTAGGGTCCTGGTGCAGACAGCATCAACATCCTGTTGGAGAGTGATCAGGCGGGTGTTAATGTCTGACCTAAGTGCCTCATGAGAGGAGGCCATGTCTGCCTTCCACTCCTCTCACAGTTCTTTGTTGAAATCCCTTAGAGAGGCCAAGAAATCGTCCTTGGTAAGGGCCATGGCTTTGGGTCAGGAGATGGATCTTGGGGTTCTGCTGTGAGTAAGTAGTTGGAGACCCTATTGCTCTGGGCCTTCTTCGGAGGCATAAAGTCTTTAAGGAAATACTTGATAATGCCCCTGCCAAAGAGATCCCTGCTTCTATCCAGCTACGGCAGCCAGGTATTCCTGCATAGACAGGGTTGGCTCCCGAGGAAGAGATCGCTCGTAGTCACCAGCATTGTCAGAGCCCGTGGAGCCCCCAACCCCCCGGCCGAGCTAAATGTAGCAACAGTCACGTTGACCCTTCCACTCTAATCAGGCATCCGTGGGGTAAGCGGTCCAGCTCCTTGTGTAGAATATTATGGGAGAAGTCTTTTCACATGTGTATTTGGGGGCACAGGCCACCACCGCTGCCTCCAGGTGCCCGAGCGCACTGCCTGACCTATTACGCCACCATCTAAAGGTCAGGCAGGCAGTAGCTGATCACTAGGCCTCTCCTCCAGCAGGGCCTACTGGACGTGGGGTCACATCTCAAGACCAGCACCCACTGTGTGCCAATGTAGGGGGCACCATGTGTACTTTTGGCCCGGCCTGGGGCGCCTCTGTCACGATCTGCAGTCGCCAAGGAGTAGCGTAGCCACTGCATGGCTCCAGATGCCTTGGCAGCAATTCAATGTCCCAAGGGGCCCCTGCACGTCCCCGCTGAGCAGAAAGCCCCCTCGGTACCCAGAACAGGCTGCTCACCACAGGCAATGCCCACGCTGTCTGCTCCTCTCAGCAGGGACCGCCAGCCATCAGTGCTGACCCAGCAGGCCCCATCTCCTTCGTACTTCAACCGCATCGATGGCACTGGGGGTCCTCTTCCATTTGTGCGTTGCTCCCCGCTGGTAAGATGTTATCTCACATTAATTCTTGTACCCAGCGCTCCCATTTCAAGTGCTTTTCCAGCTCTGCATGTTTGAAAATGTCGTGGAGCCCTCGTGGATCACTTCCACACAGCCATCTTGGTTGGCCATGTCCCTCAAAATCTCTTTCTGTATGCTATACACAATGAAGTGTGAAAGGTTTCACATGAGGAATCTGCTGAGACGCTGCGTGAAAATGACAGGGCATGTTTTGAAAGGGCTCTTGCAGTAGTTAATAATATTATGAATACTCTATCCACCAGGATCTACTCCTTGGGTAAGATTGTGTCATCTGCTATTGATATCATGCAGAGTGACGTGTCTTCTTTGCAAAATGGGCAGTCGCAGATTAGGGCTGTTATGCTACTGAGTTGGATTCTATAGACACTTTGTGCTGGTTGCATTCCATGGAAACACCTTACTGTCTCTAGCTTGTTTTTACCCTACAATTATGTAAAACAGCAAACCAGCATGGCTAAGAAGGATGCAACATACACTATGCTACACATAGAGAAGTTAGAGAAATTACTATTCACTGTTGCATAAACACCTTCCATGATTTGGATAATCCACAGGTTTATTTCTTTGCCAGTTTTGATTTTCACTTCCATTACTGCTTATAACACCATTGAGGAGAAAGATATGAAGCGCTAGGAGAAGGATATGTACACAAGTCATGGATCTTACCTTTAAAATACTGCTGTAAGAATAGTGGGATTGAGGTTTTTCTTAGCGGGACTGACTGCGAGAGTACCTTGGGACATTCCTTAGTTTACAGGGAACTTTTGCTTCATGGAGCATGTAATACATCTAAGGAAACCTTGTTGTGTTTTCTGAAGGGTTCTTCAGCTGCTGAGATCCATTTGGCTTTCACATTGCTCTCTAATGGGAGTTATTTGATGCTGCATGATCAATGCTGCTTTGGGATGATACCAGGAATTGCCTACCTGTTAACGGCTTCTGCGGGCGTGACCTGTTGTACAAAAGTACTGTTTCCACCTTCCCGCACAGTTAGGGATGCAACGCTTTGGACTTCAATAAAGCTTTCAAATGTGCCCTTTCATGCTTTAAGTAGACTGAGAGCCTTATTGTTCCAGATGTTTGTGGTCTTAAAATCTTCAAGGGAGATGTTTGATCTTCAAGTTGCAACGTCTTCTTTTGAGATATAGTTGCTACTTCACACTAATTTCTCACACCATTTCGGGGAACTTGTGCACCGCATTTTTAACATGTCTAGTAGTACAGGGGTAGTGAACTGTTTCAAGTATATTGGCTCTGGGTTGGTTAGTACCTTCCAGATGGCCTTCTGAGTTAGTCATCATTCACACATGCTTGAAAGCATTTTTGACAGCTTACTGCTTGTCTTGTACCTAGTTGTCGGGACTGTGCTTTTATTTTTCCTGCTCCGCAATGGATGTCCCATCATGAGGCCAAATGGGGATGGCAAAACCACACATGCTCATGTGGCGTGAATGAATTATACAGTCCTTTGGTACACCCTTACTTCAGGAACTCAATGAACACTGATTCTTGTCCTTTCAGCCTGTCTGGCTACACTGCGTACAGCCCATTTTCTGCTGTCTGCAATGCACTTTCGAGTGTGCCCTGGACATATGCCTAGAAACTCAATTGATTCCATCTCCGGACATTGACCTACTGGTAGGTCCTTTAATGGCTCACTTGTACCATTGTAAACGCATACTATGAGCCCTCCTGGGATGCTTTGGCTCCTGATGATTTAGATCCTGGCTCTTCTTCTGTGGACTAAACAAAGGCTGTTCATCCCTTGGCAGACACTGAGGGGGATGCACTGAGACATATTTCTTCTATGAATATGTTGTGTTGGTTGCCTCTGGGAACATCGTCTGCGGTTGCTGGGAACAGCAATGTATCGCCTACTCCTTGGAACACATAAACAATCTGATAGTTTAGAGTTGTGGTAACCTTTAATTTTGCCATGTTTTTTAACAATCTAAATTATTTTTAAATTGCGTTGCTTTTTAATTTGCTTTTGAATTCGTTTTTAAATTACTTTCAAGAATTTGGATTTCTGAATGCTTTTCTTCTCAAAGAATCACAATGCCTTTTATAATTTTGGGGTCTTATGCCTTTACTCATATTGTTATCATTGTTTTAAGAATCCTTTTAGTTGGCTCACATCCAAGGAGTGGATGTCATGTGGTTACATTAGGCCTAAGGAGGAGCACCACCATTTTACATGCTCACGTCACTAAGTTGCCTTCTTTCTTAAACATGATGACATTTGACACACATTAAATTGCGTGCCTGTGGAGGATAATATTCTCTGAAACAGCATGTTTACATTTCCACTTCATAGGCACATTACCACAATACCTTGAACATTCTGTACAAGAGTCAAGTTCACCACACAAAATGTTGTGATTATTGCCATTCGGTGACAAGGCTATCACAGTAGAATCAATAATAGCGGCCTGACTGAGACTTCGGCATGGCAACATGTGTGATGTATATTATATAAACATTATCACTCCCTGTTTAGTTAGAGGAGCATTTTGCTGACACGGAGAGATCACCCATGCCAGAAATCCAGCCCAGCTGATTCCTGTTTACCTCATGCAAGGAATGCTGCCTACCTCTCAACTAAGGCGGCTACCCTGATGGCACTTACCCACAAGTAATGAGAGCAAGATCACCCTACAGGGATTTGGCAGATTCACCCATTCTAGATTCACTAAGTTAGGTAGCACTAGGTAGGAGTACAATATATTGCAGTACTTGTATCTGATCATATATTCTCTATAATCAGCAAAATGGTTGAACTGTTTATCTTTTTCACCATTCTTGTAATGCTAATCACATTATTCTGTTTCCTTCTATTGGTTATCACAGAACACATATTTTACTCAAGAATCACAATGCTTTAATAAAATTTGAAACGCTTTACTGTATATTTCTTGTGTATCTCTTTGGGTATGTGTTAGATTTGGGGGTCTCTAGTTGGCAGAGGTAGGTACCTTTGTCCAAATAGGGACCCTTGCGTCTAGTCAGGGAAAGTAAGTACACTCCTGAAATAACCCCTGCTCACCCTCTTGGTAGCTTGGCACGAGCAGACAGGCTTAGTTCAGAGGCAGTGTGTAAAGCATTTGTGAACACATACAGTAATCAAGTGACAACACTACAAATGGACACCAAACAGGTTATATATTTATAAAAATAGGTATACTTTATATAGATTTATCACAAGACCATAAACGACAAAAATAATCCACAATACTGTCAAGAATGCTTAGTTCTGATCAAAAAGGCTTAATTCAAGGTTCTGTGCGAGTCGGTAGCCTCCTCCGGCTACGGCGATGTCAAGAACAAACAGAGTCTAACAAATCCAGCTGACCGCGTCGAGACGGACCAACACAGCGTAGACAGATTCGGTCACAGTACCTTTTACTTGAAGCAGCAGGCACGGGCGTGCGAGCCGGATGGCTGCACGTCGCGGTGCAAAATGGAAGCGTTGCAGGACGCGTTGTCCCTCGATGCCGTGCAGGCAGCGGCTCGTTGACATCGTCGAGACGGAGTCGGTGAGACCAGGGCCGTGCGTTGCAGGGCGAGACGGTGCTTCGATGCGGTGCTGGCAGGTTGCGGTGCGGCGACAGAGCCGGATTCGGGAGCTGGCGTCGATCAGTCCGGACAGCGGTGCGAGTCGGGCGGTGCGTCGCGAAGCGTGCGAGCGGTGCCCAACTCCGGTGCGGTCACAGGACTCGAACTCAGCAGCAGTGACCGTGTCGGTCGGACCAGTTCGATTCGGTGTAGCGAGGCGTTGCGAGGTGCGGTGCTCACAGGTTACGGTGCAGGCAACGGCTCGGTGACGGCGTTGAGACGGAGTCGGTGAGACCAAGGCCGTGCGTTTCAAGATGCGAGCGGTGCTCGATGCGGTGCCAACAGGTCACCGAGCCGGTCGTTAGAGTCGGTCACAGCTCCCTACCTCTGTAGCCACTGAAACAGAGTTTCCAGCAGCAATTCACAAAGGCTGGTGAAGTCCACTGGTCCTGGGACTTCGTTACAGGGGGCAAGCTCTCTTCCAAACCCTTGGAGATCCTTCACAAGTAGATGAAAGTAACAGCAAAGCAAAAGTTCCTTTCTCCTTTCTTTGGCAGTCAGGCAAACCACTGCAGGCCAATCCCCCAAGCAGCACTTCAGGCTTAGGGATAGTCTCTCCTCAGTTTCCTCTTGGTTCCGCTCCTCAGCAAAGGTTTCTTCTTGTTCCCAAAAAGTGATCTCATTTTCCTGGGGTCTGGGTGCCCCTCTTATACCCTAATTCTCTTTGTTCTCTGGAGGCAGAGAGGCCTTTGCCTAGCTGAAACCAGTTCTGTGCAGCTTTGGAGCACTCTGTGTACATGACTCCTTCTTTCCTTTCAGAATGTGGGGCAGGGTACTCAGACGCCCGGCAGGAGGTGGAGCCAGCATTGTGGCAGGCAGGCACAGCCCTATTCAGACCCAGATGCAACTCCTCCCTCCACTCTGGATGCAGATCTCTCTATTCAGCCCTGGGCTGCCTCACCCTGTCTCCTGTGGCCACCCCCAGCCCCTGTCATGCACAAACCAGACACACAATACACAAGCTGGCAGAGGCAGGCTGGATAGTTAGGCAAGATAATACCCACTTTCTAAAAGTGGTATTTTCAAACACAGAATGTTAAAACCAACTTCACTAAAAGATGTATTTTATCTTTCTGACTTCAGGCATACTAAACTCGAATTTCTACCTAGTTCCCTGAGTCAGTTTAGGATTATAAGATGTTATAATCAAACTGCCCATTCTGGCCTATGGGGAACAGGTAGCCTTGCAATAGTGAAAAACGAAAATGGCTGTAATTCACTATTAGGACATGCCACACACACCAGGCATGTCCCACCTTATCCTTACAATGCACCCTGCCCGTAGGCCTACCATAGGGGTGTCTGATATGAAGAGAAGGGAAGGTTTGGGGACTGGTAGGTGGGTGCACTTACCAAGTCGACATGGCAGTCACAGACTGCACACAGGCTCTGCAATGGCAGGCCTGAGACACACTTTACAAGCTACTTCTGTGGGTGGCACAACCAGTGCTGCAAGCCCACCAGCAGCATTTGATTTACAAGCCCTGGGCACACTCAGTGCACTGTACTAGGGTCTGACAGTAATTCAAATAAGCCAAACATGGAGTCACTAATTCACATCACAATTTACAATAGGGAGCACTTGCACTTTGGCACTGATTAGCAGTGGCAAAGTGCCCATGAGCATCTAGTCCAGCAAAAACATATCGACAACAGTGGAGGCATTATGAAACAAGCATTGGCATAGCCAATAGGTCTCGCCTTTGGGGCCTTATAAGTGTTTAGTTATCCAGCACAATATCCTTGGTGCAACAACATCAACTGTTGCATGGCCAAACACTTATAAGGTCCCAAAGGCGAGACCTATTGGCTATGCCAATGCTTGTTACTTGTGTACTCCTAGAAGTGACCGTTCTGCTAGGTGTCCATGTAAATTTATTTTCCTTGCATATCGCGGTGTAGTGGTCAGTGTTCGCTAGTCTCTTGTTTGGTCCCTAGATTCCTGCACACTGAAGATCTGAGGACCAGCAAAAACCTTCTACATTTTAGAAGAAACTTCACCTCCCACACTTCAAAATGATGCTTTATCTACTGTTAACTAACTGCAAAGTTAAACAGATCACATTCATCCCGTGAAAAAGGCAGCTCCTTTCTTCGACCCTCGTAACTAATTGCAAAAACCATCCTGCAGGGCTAGCATTGGTGGGATCATGTCCAGTTCAAATGCTTCAATTTAAAGAGGTCTCTCCGGAGAAACTGCCCCTCACTAATTAGACTACAAAGTGGTTTTAACGAACAGTTTCCCTAAAGAGCTGGAAACTTTACTTTGAACAGACACAGATTTTCAGTTGACTTCTAGCTTGAGAGGGTTGCACATGTAGACAAAAACACAGTTTAAATGCGAAGCATGGTATAAACGGATTCCTGCTGACCGGATTAAGGGTAATTTTCATCAGCGTTGGCTAGCATCAGCAGTCCCCCTGCTGGAAGGTTTAAAAAAAAAAACGACGTTTGTCGAGGCAAAAATGATGTCAGGTTGCGTGTCATGCCGTCGGGCTGGCCACCGATAAATTAATGATTAGAAGTATAAATATGTAACCCGTGCCAGCAATGCGTTATCTATTTCTAGCAATTAGCTTGAGGTAAAAGAAGAAAAATGTATTTAACTTTGTGAACGTAAATGTAGGACAGTGTTTTATTGTTTGAAGAACCACTCCAAGTTACAATTCAACCTGAAGGAATTATTAAACAACTGAAAAAAAAGTATGCTGGTCCGCCTGGAGGATTGTGCTCTTGTTAAAAAAAAGAAAAAAACTGTACGAAGATTAAAAAAATAAATACATCAAAGATAAATAATCATAAAAAGTAATTTCGTTTTCAGGGATTATCAGTGTGGTCACAAGACCCGCCTGCAGCCGGAATATGCTGAATGCTGATGGTTATCATGGCATACACACACGAACACAGACAAACAGCAGGCTATTTATAGATGTTGCATAAATAATGAAAGGGATCGGTCAAGCTAGAAGGGGCTGGAGTTCAGCTGATTACAGCCAGCAGACCGCACACCAGCACTCGCATACAAATACTGCAGCACAAGTTCAAAGAGAATTTGAGGCTGCTCCGGAAGCCTACAATAATAAAGTCATACTTAAAGGACAAGTTAAAAAAAAAAAAAAGCACCATGATTGTCTGTTAATGTCATCATGTTTATGTGCACTCCATTACCAGCATTACAAATCTGAATCACAAGTCAATAAATAATTTAAAGCAGTCTTTCGTAAACCCCAGTTAGAGCGGGCGCAATCTGCAAAGCATTATCCTGAGATAAATAAAAACAAGCACAAGCGCGCGCACGCCTGCGCGGCAGCAAGGGGAGAAAGGAGGGGCCTGCGCAATCCCTTGCAGGAGCGAGCAGCAAGGCGCGATAATTGATACCATATGGCGCCAGCTGCTCGCTCCCGCAAGTGAATCGCTAAACGTGCACGCGTTGCCATTGAAGGCAATGGAACGCGTGCACGTTTTTGGCTGAAAAGCCGAATCGATTGCAATAGGTCTTTTTGCCTATGCAGCGCATGCGCGCTGCGTAGGCGAGACCTAAAAAGGGAAGGGAGACCCACGCCAAGGATGCCAGGTCTAACAGTATGCATTAGTAACCAAACAAAAATCTGTTACCATGATTTCCTTTGGGAGTCAGGTTTGTCATGGTCAGAATTTGCACAATCCATTTGTTACCTTGTCAGGTTAGGGGTACAGATGGTGCATTTTGAGCTAGCAGGACTAAGGCCAATATTTCCGGATGGTGTACGTGGAGTCAGTCTGGCACAGTTCTGATGTTTATGTTGTCCAACAAATGCATAGCTTTTACTGAGAAAGTATAAGCCGTACACCATGTAAAGGGACTACTCTTTTTAAAGAGAAGGATATTTTAAATGAATTCATTAATTTGTATTCAAATCCTTACTCCCCAGAGACCCAACCCTTGCATTCAGAATTGGCCAACTATTGCCAATTCCTTCCACCCCTCCAATTACAGCACATTGATTTTGGCCTGCTAGGTGCAGAAATTTTATTACTAGAAATATCCCATGCAGTCTCTATCTTATGAAGAGGGAAAGTCCCTGGACCTGATGGCTTTACTATTACATTTTATAGTAATTTTGCAAACTCTTCCTTCCCAAACTTCTACTTTTATTTAACTCATTCATCAATAGCGATATTTCTCAAGGCTCCTTCCAGCATGCCATGATTTGTTTGATCCCAAAGATAATAAGGCTCCTACGCAATGTAAGAACTATCACCCCATTTCTTTAGTTAGCACTGACTATAAAATGTTTGCAAACATTTTAGCATTGCACATTGATCCTATTTTATCTGTTCTCATAGGCTTAGGACAATCTGGTTTTATTAAAGGCAGGCTGGCCTCTGACTATGACAGTGTCTTTTTTAACATTTTAAGTAAAGCATCCACCTTGGACTATCTTATTGTTGCCATTGCGTTGGAGGCAGATAAAGCCTTTGATAGGATCAGTTGGGATTTTATGTTCCATGCATTAAAATCGTTTTTCCTTCCAAAGTGATTGCTTAAACTGCTTGTTGTATACAGGTCCTAATGCATCAATTTTGGTCAACAGTATGCTCTGTGATTACTTTCCCTTGTTCAGAAGTGTACATCAAGGATGCCTGTTATCTCCCATCTCTGGCTTTCAAATTGGGGCACAACAAAGTAAGGTGTCAGTTTGTGGTGATGGCATCCTCTTGTATTGCTCTAACCCTACCAACTTCCTTCCTCCTTTCCTTGAAAAAGTCACTACTTTCTCCCAGCGGTCAGGATATCCAATCAATAATGATAAATTGGAAATACTACCTCTAACTGTCTTATGTATTAAGCAACTTTTAGCTCATATTGGTTTTGCCTAGCAACCCACAAAAATAAAATATTTGGGGTCTTCGTGAATGATACTTTATTTGATTAAAAATATAATCATAAAAGCAAGACATACATACCATACGTATACAAAACTGAGAGATTAAAATCACCAAAATGTAATAGGACTACGTGTTTTAAAACCAGATAGCAGCAGAATATCATTAAAAACAATTAATAGTGTAAAAGAAGAATTGATGTTGCTGCTAAAAACTGCAAATAAGACACTGAGTTGCAGAGAGACCCAAAAGATAAAAACAGTTCAGTGAAGCAACTGTCAGTTGTCGATAGTCAGTATCGAATCATCGGGATCGCGTTCCGTAGTATTGCAGGGGCAGAGAACACAGGTTATACTGAAATAGAGCTTCATGGGTTTGCTATTATTTTAGTCACCTTTGGGGTCTTGGTTTTAGCAGTCTATTAAAGATACGCTCAAATTGAACTTCAATTATATCACTAAGAAATTAAACAATAATATTGCCTGTAGGCATCCATTATTTCTCTCTTGTTCGGGCACGATCAATTCTATCGAAATAATGGTCACTCCTCTGATTTTATATATTATCTCTCTGATTCCAATTCACATTCGTGATTGCTATTTTAAAAGAATAGATTCCCTTTTATCAAACTTTCTTTGGAAAGTCATATTTTAGGAAATACCATTATGATCCCTCTTTATATAATCCATTCAATGGTTCTCTTCGGACCTTCCCTTACATCCTTCTTTATGGATATTGTTAGAGAAGTCTCTTATTCCCCCTTCTGACTTCAAGGAGATTTTCGCTTTCATAACTAATATCTCTTAATTACATACTCCAGTTGTTACCCATTCTCGTAACATTTTTACGACTCTTTACTCTCTACCTATCCCTTGGCGGCTAAATTTCAACAACAACCTATTTGGCACAATAAATCTCTACAAATAATAACCATTTAATGAATTGGAAAACTTGACAAGTTAAAGGGCTGTGCTGGCTATCACAACTTTTTAAGGATGATCAGAACTTCTCCTTTTCTGATCTCCAAGCTACATGGAACTTGCGATGGGCAACCAGACATGCACACTTTATACCTCTCAACCCAGCTGTCTTAAGACAGCTAGGTTGAGAGCAAGTGCAAGCCTCTAGTGCACTCGGGAGCGCCAACAGAGGCCACTTCCTCCAATCCTGGCAGTTCTCTCATGCTGGTTAACAGCATGAGAGATGCGCCAGGATTGGTTAAGGGAGTTTGCTGGGGCCCTGACGTCACAGAGAAGAAGATTAGTGGAGCGAGGAGGATGGCTGCTGCATGGTAAGTAACTCTCTATTATTTTTTTTAATGTAAATTTCCCGCCCCCACTCACAATAGTTGCCAGCCGCCACTGACAGCCAGTATACCCCAGAACCACAGAATGTTGAGCCGACACCCAGTTCCAAAGGCAGCAATTCAGGCCGGTATGCACATCCCTTTCTCTACAACCGTAAATAAATTGTGTCATCTTTAAATATGTCATATGCAAGGTGATAATTCTGTTAAAGGTATATACTGGGGTCCAAACGTGCTTTTCATTTCTATATACTATTTTTAGAGTAAGGGTGTGCGCTGAGGTTTCAGGATGGTAAAAGGGAAACAAACTGAGAGGGGAACACTTATGGCAGAAAAAATAATATGTTAAGTCCCTCCTGAATCAAAGATAATTACCTGCGTTCCTTAAAGTAGATGGGGGAGGGTTCTACATGGCAAAGATGGCCACTAATAGCTCCTTTCACTGCTGTCGATAATTAGGCCACATGTTTCTGGACTAGCAATCATTGCAGTTCTTTGTTAAAGAAGGCCACAAGGTGGCATTCACAGATGTCCTTCACCAGGGTAACTGTCAAATTCTTCATGTTCTGCAGTTGATTCATTAAATAGGACGGTATGACTAGGTACAAAGTGCGGCTAAAAAGTAAATCCTACATTTTTGAGACACTTGAAATGAAGGTCGCCATGATATTTATCAAAGAAAACTTTTAGGGTGGGTCTCAAAACCACTGCAAAAATCAATTAGGTCTGTATGTGACAGAGTAAATTGATGCTACTCCCCTAATGTGGACACACTCCCCGAGAGAAAACAAGAAGCAAGTATATGCAGCATCACATAATTTTCCAACATTAATCAAATACCTACATACAAACAGGTGCAAAGTTGATCTCATGAAAGAGCTCATAGTTATCCATCATAAGTAACAACAATGTACACGGCTTTGGTTGAAGAAGTTAGATTTTCAAATGTCAAATTTTAGGTTGCTCCACCTCCTCCGCACCTAATTAGGATCTAGGTGCAATCTATAGACAGGTTGAACCGATACTCATGTATATGGAACATGACAATGGGTGAGCATAAATGGTGAAGATGACAGAGGGTAATGAGGAACCCTGCAGAACTGTACATTGGACAGGAACAAATTCCGATGAGATCGAAGAGAGGACCACTATTGGCCACAATCTTCCAAGCAGGTCGAACTACAAGCAAGAGTATACCAATGCCCCCCACAAAAAGACACACATTACCAGCTCTTTCAGAAACTGCAGGGGGATCGGATCATCAACAATGGTAATTAGGGCCAGAAAATAAAAGTTTAAATTAAAAAAAAACACCACCTTCCCCTTTCTCTCATGAAATCTTACAACACTGAGTACAAACATGACCGACTTTGCTGCGTTATTACAAAATCTCACATGGAAGTCGTCCAGACGGCTGTATATTTTTACAAAAATTACATACCTTTGATGTATTTATATTAGTCAGTGATGTTGATGGTAAATGGTTTTTGAGAATGAATTGCTGTGAAATCTGTGTCCAATGAGTTGTTTTTTAAGAAGGAGAAAGCCACTTATCGCTTTAACCGTTTTAGAGCAGTTCTGGTTTCTAACAATTGAATAATCACTTTACAAAGAATTAGAAGACCGAATTGGAATAATGTTTTAATGCAGCCAACCATGCCAAGCTCCAAGTAAGGGGTAGAATGCATATGAGAAAAACAATGTTCTTGTATTACTAAAGATGTATTATATATAAGGCATAGTTTATTTGGGTGGAATGAATGTCCCGGGAAATGTAAATCCTTATTGTCAAAATGTGTAAGTGCTACTTAACTTTGCCAGTGAAAAATGTGATTTTGTCACAAACCTTCTTGGATGGTTTAACTGTAGAGTAATCTGAGGTGAAATTCGCATAATTTCCGAAATGCCAGAAATTAAGCAACATTATGCCAGTGTAAACAAAATGTCATCGAGGCTTATGCTATAGCCAAAACCCATTGAGAGTTAAAGTGGATGGGCAACATGAAAAAGCTACTTCCACCTGATTAATGTTGTGGAAATTCTTTGATTGTAGTTGGAATTTCTCTCTCTGCACGTTATTAACTAAACTAAAGCTATCTTTAAAAGCAGCTGTCAGCTCTGGATCATATTACATTCCCGATTTGTTTCACGTTTAAACGGAATGAATCCCTTATTAACACAGGGGGCTGCGCTTAGCATGCACTCTGTGCATGAAGCAACATAAGTCATCCGTTTGGAAAGACTACCACCCTTCTAGGGCCATAAGTAATAAATTTGTGGCGCATGGCAGCACAGCAAGTTTCCTTACTGCGGTGCCCTGCATCACGGAGAAAGGGCAGGTATGCACTGTATTTATCCAATATGGCGCATTCCTGTCCTTTCCCCCTACGCTGGCACCGTTTTGACAGCCTAGCGCCAACGCAGGCACCCTTGAACCATGGCGCAAGGGTGCCTGTGTTGCAGCCAGGAATGTTTTTGAGCAGGAAGGGGCAGCTTTATTGAGATACTTTATTCAATAAGGATTCCCCCTTCTTTTTGTTCTCTTAATGAAGAATTAAAATATTTAAGTCAACCACAGATCCTGAATCCAGAACATTACTGAACATTCATCTGGATAGACCATATAAAACAATGCACTACAATTTACCTGCAGTCCTTAGAGCAAGTCTTTCAGGTTTTGCATTTATTTCTGAGTGCTAAGGGAAAGGCATTGAATACCTTTGAGGTCTCATCTGTCTAATGATTAGAGCCTTTTTCCCTTCCTGGGTTCAGTTGACCTATCTACACAATATGCATACTTCACTTCCCATATACCCACCTTACACACTCTCCCCAAACCCCTCCCTGCTAGCGTTAATGCGCTCCTTGGTCACACCACAGACCATACTTTTTGGCCCCTAGGAAATTTCTGTGAGAATCCCTGGCTTAGAGGGTGTGTTTTAGGCCTTTTATACAATAGCAAGAGGTTTTGCGTCTGTACCAAAATGTGCCACTTTGCCTTACGTCCTAATTTTTCATTGATAAACCATGAGCGCTCACTCTGTTAGTATAGAAAATATGCTTTCGCATTGGTTATGTAAAGTTAGCATTCGCTGCACCATTTTGTGTATGGCAGCCATTTTAAATCATAATCGAAACTAATCCTTTGCCATTTCCGAGAAACGGCTTTCTCTTGATTACGTTTCTTCTGAGCTGAGGTTTGCTACACTAATGAATGCACTGTTCTTATTAGCGCATACATTTCATGTTAGATGTAGGCCTTCTCCCACTTGTCTAGTGGGGGGCACAGGCAGAGTGACCTTGAGCAGTAGATAATGGGTGCCCAGCCTCAGAATCGAAACATACTCGTTTGGAATTTACTGTTCGGGTGCATCTCCTTGGAAAATTCCATGGTGGGCGTGCTTTCATTGGTTTCGAAGTGTACATAATGTATTGTTATGCTTGCTGATGTCAGTCCCTCTGCAGCACTCCTAGGAAACTGGGCAGATTGGGCTCCGCTCTGAGCGTATCTAAAATAAACAGATATTGGTTTGTATTCTCTACTGTCTGACCGACTCTTCATTTAGTATGGAAGGCTGAGAGGTGGTCGTGAGTGACCCGGGTGACCCTATTCGGGTAATTTCCTTCAACTCCTATACAGCTAGACCCATAGCTGACATAGTGTTTACTGAGATTAAATGCACTAACCCAATCTTAGTAAAACATTATTTGTGGTAGCTCCTCAAAGGACTGTTTTGCAGGAGTGCCATTTTTATATTCAACCTTGCAAGCAGAGTTCACATGACCTAGTCAGTCCCTCCTCCCGCTCTACGAAACAGGTTTCTCATGGAAATGGCAATATACTTTGGTTCTTGTCATGGAGAAGTGTTACTCTTATGGTTAAGTAGCTTACCTTTTTTCCTGAGCATGAATGTTCTTCAATCATGCAGGAAAAGTAAAAAGAAGGCATTTATATAATCGTTTAGTTCACAATCTTGCGAATAATAAGGTGTTGTTGATAGTTATGTATTGGGACAATTCAATTAACCCAGTTGCAAATATGTAACATTAGTATACAGATCTTGACTAGTACAAATGCATTCTTGAAAACTCCAAACTTCACAATGTTTTTAAAAGTTTTAGGTTTGTGTGTCCAACATCTCTATTCCCCCCAGTACCAGATGCCACAACACGGAGAATTTGGGAAAGCCTTCAGCGGACACAGAATAGGTGTCAATAGCATCAGAAGCTTAAACATAATGATCATTGGGGCATAAACATGACAGGTGTATTGTGTTGTACCTTTATTTATATAACACAGCATGTATGTGTAAATCACATGGTTACACCTTGGTGCTGAATTACATATCTTTTTTGCTACTTAACTTAATAGTACTCATTTAATTGACTTACGAAAGAGCAGCAGCTGAATGTACCCCGAAAATCCGAGGTGGTGACCATTATGGTTTCATTAAACCCTAGGTCATTTGGAGTCTTAGTGTTTGAGAGCCCTTTGTTCTTTTCCAGCCGGTGTTACATTATGAATAATGCTGACATCTGCCATGTTCTGAAGGCCATAAGTTTGAATCCCAGCAAGACAGATGCAGCTGTTGTTTTTCTTAGGTCGATACACTGAGTATCATTACAGTGGATAACAGAAACATATAGGTGCAGATTTACTAAAGACTTGAGTTGTCCTTGAATCACGTAAGTCATCAAAAGGTTAATGCAAGTCCTTAGCTGGGATTTCCAAAGCCAGGTAAAGCCACTTTACTGGGTTTCCCTAGTTTAGTAAATACAAAGGAACAGAAGGTAGCACAAATGTGGCTTGACAGGCATTACATGGGTGGAGCAAGGGTGTTCCCATGCCTCCACCCTTGGGGGCAGATTTACAAACCCCTTGCGCCACTTTTGCGTCACTTTTAACATGGGGAAAATGACGCAAAAGTGGCGCAAGGGGCTTGTAAATAAGCCCCTTGGAGTTTGACACAAACAGAGGCGCAATGGGGGAAATAGCATTCTGCAGCATATGTAAAAAGAGGAACAGTCTCTAATGATTCTTTTTGCGCTGGAAGGCTTCCCTTCCTGCACAAAAACTATCCTGGCTGTAACACAGGCTTACTTGCACCATGGTGCAAAGGGGCCAGTGTTGGCGCTAGCACAAGGAGAGAGCAGAAATGTTCCGTACCTTTGAAAATATGGAGCATTTCGGCCCTTTCACGCAATGCAGCTCAGGAAGTCACCCTGCTGCGTTGTGTGAAAGTATGGTAAATCTCCTCCACAGTGCTTAGAAACACAATGTGGTATAAAACACTATTTATTATTTGAATTGTCATTGATTTTAGAGCTTTAAAGTATTACTTATTATGGATCTTACCTGTTGGTATTTTATACAGGGGTCTTTAAAATTGGGCTACCGGGGCTGAAACCAAATGTGCCAACAATTCATGTAACAGAGATTTATACCCAGTTATTCTAACAGTGAATAATTTACATAATTAGCAATCCTGAAAATATTTGCATGGGTCTGGCCTCGCCGATCAATGTTTGATTTTCTCACATGCAGAATTGGACTTGTCCATTAGGAAACTGGGTACTCGCTCAATTGACAGGTGCAGCTAAAAGAGTGCAAAGGTTTGGGGCAAGGTCATTCACACATTATTAGACTGACATGTGAATGACTCCGGCCAAGCACTAAGGCCTTTTAGAGGGACTGACTTGCTGGGAAATCAAACAGTTTCTGCAAAAGGTGGTACATCCTTACTAATAGAATAGCCTGCATAAAAAACACTCTTTAGTGCGATCACTCCAGAAATACTAGACACTGAAAGTGATGTCACGGAAGAGACATTCAGAGTAGAGCAGTCTTCTACAAAAGCCAGACATACCACGATCCCCAAAGGCAGCCATGAGACTGTTGCAAGGGTGACCAGCAGAACCACAACATGAATGTTTCTGTCACAATGTCATCTTTATCCCGTACTGTACAAGCTTGTAAGGATGAGTGAAGCATGACTTGATGAGCTGGAAGGCAAGTACAAAATGATATAAAACAATATGCAAATAATTTTTAAATGAAATGCAAGACGTTTCCCATTACTAAAAGAGGGGAGGCACCCATTAAATGTGGGGCCCGCAGCCAGACCATACTTTGCCCATGTCTTAAAACGTCTCTGCTAGTGCGTATCACTAGTGTGTATCTCTATTGTAGGACATGTCTAAAGGATCTTCAGTAATCCCCAGCAAGACCACCATTGAGCTTGGAGCCATTTTTACAAACATTTTGCAACAGGTTAGGATTACTTTTTTTTAAAGAATACCCAACGCAAAGTGTTGTGGTGGAATTTACAATGCATTGCAAATTGCTGTAACCCAAAGTATCTTCAAGCTGCACAATGTGCTGCATTGCATTACTTTGCATCAAGAGGGCATTACCAGAGTAGCGCATGGGCATTCCCATGCAACCACACATGGGTTTTGACACAATTCCTAATCTACAAAACATAGTAGACAGAGATTTGCACCAAAATCCTTACTCAAGACAGGCATAATGAGGAGAAATGTTTTCATTTCCCCCATTTTTTTTTCTTCTTTGAATGTGTGCTGCATTGTACAGCAAACACATACATTTTAGGAAATGTCTTAAACCATAGTTTGTGTACTGGAAGGGACTCCTTCTAGCACAAAGCCTATGCTCCCAATAACACGGACACCCTTGCACTATGGCGCAGGGGTGTCTGCATTGGCACGTGGCAGACAAAAGTGCACCTGCGGCTGGAGAAAACAGAACAGTGCCAAATATGGTGCTATTCTGCTCTCTTGTATTCACGGAACGCAGTGCCGCAACTTTATTTGATGCCCTGTGACTTTATGTAAATCTGAGCACTCTTGTGCTGATGCGTTAGTGTGAATTGGGCCCCAGTCGCTTGAAACAGAGTCAAAATTAAAAGAAGTTCAGTTCCAACCCTGCAGTTACCAACTCCTGTCAGAATTGGTAACCAAACCAAATTCCGGTGTCTATGAAGTTTGGACTAATGGCTTTGGATTTGTTAAGGTTTGAGAGGCTAGAGGTGCCTAATGATCGAACTGAAAGTTTTAAGGGGAGACCCGAAAAACTGTTTGCGAACGTGGGTACATCCAATATGTATCAATGAAAATGGTTCCCTACTGGGATAAATTACAACAAAGTCCCTCAACCCAAATAGCAGAATCAGTCGATATCGGTAACGTTTCTTTGATATAGGTTATTTGAAATACCTGTATATTTGCTCTAGTGACAGTAGACAATGTGTATTATTTGATTCATATCAACCAAATTCACTTATTCAAAAGGAATATTAATCATCAATTCATGATACATTCAATAATTGCCAGCAAGAAAAATAAAAACATTTCTTTTCACTATTGTATAACATTCTTGTGAAAGGAGCGGATGTCTTTGTTCCATTAAATGTCAAAGGTTACACCCCTCAAATGAACCAACAAGGAGATGCAAGAAAAGACTGTTATTGCTTTAAAGTCTCATCTCTTTGTGTAGTTGTTGGAAAGTGGGTTGTTAGTAGTCACAAATGTGCATCTGCCACTGGCAATAAGGCCACTAACACAGTCTAGAGCTCTGAATAGGTCTCAGAAAATTATTCCCATGCTCAACCCTTGGTAGCTCGACTGCAAACAGGCAGGCTTAACTTCAGTGACGGGTATGTTAAGCATTTAAAACACCAATTCAGTAAATAATTAGGACACAACACACAATAAAACTTCAATACCAATTTTTTAAAATAGGAAATATTTTTATCTTTAAAATGACACTAAAACAAAAAAACAATGTAGGGTACCGAAGATATGAATTTTTAAAGATTTTGCACCATATAGCACATAGGAACCAATAGCGCCTATTGGGACATCTGGTCGCACTAGACCGGGACAAAGTCAAAGTTTCAGCCTGACCACGATGGAGCCCTGAGCGTGTTAGGTTTGAAAATCCCATTCTCGCTATACACTTGTTCTACGTTATATTAGGTTAGCAGTGTGCGGCTAAATTAGACACCATTCGTATCCATGTGATGCAACCCACTGAGTTATCCCTGCAATGTGCGAGCTTCAGTTAGCGAGTGTGACTCCATTTTGTATTTCGTAATCCCTATTAGGCTGTGTCTGAACTAGGGCTCATTATTCGTTTTGCTTGCCTCAGCAGAACACTGTATTCAGTTATTGTTTTCTTTTCTGTTCAAGGTTGCCTTCTGAGTTACTAATGAATAGGCCATTCTGCCCTCGCATACCTATCCTTGTGTGTAGCTCTGCTCCCACGTTAGGAGACGCCGAGCCCCAGCACGGCAACCTTGAGATAGAGATAGCTTGTGCTCATCTTGCAGGTGGTAGCCCATCCTTCTGTGCCTCCTTTGTTCATGTTCGGCCTAAGCTGGTAACTTTCCATTGTGGGCGCGTTTGGGAGGTTCTTGGGAGGAATGATTATGCGTTGCAGACTGTTGGGGGCTAGTCCCTTGGCAGACATCTTAGGGTGCAGGTCAGATTGGACTCCTCTGCAGAGTATTATTAATAAACAACTGTTTGTATTCTCTACTGTCTGACCGACTCTTCATTTGGTGGAAGGCGATTAGGAGGTTGTAGATAACCCGGGTGGCCCTTTTCGGGCCACTTCCTTCAGTTGGGGCCCGAACAGGGACCCCGCAAGGTGACCCAACTCGCCCATAATCGGGTTGTAGGGTCGAGGTTGCGTCCGGTCGGTCGGGCGGATCGGGGATCCCCACACGGTAAGAGCCCGGTTCTCTTGGCTGCCCCGCCCGTCTGATCGGGCGACTCCTCGTCTAGGGGTCACCGGCTGGGGTCCTGAGAAGGCGAAACCTTGGATTTGACTGTTTGGTCTGAAGAGTCGGCAGTGGAGAATAATCTTGCTCGACCTAAGTGCACCAGGTGAGTGATTTGAATTCTTGGAAAATGAGGCACCTTGGTTGAATGGCACGAGCCCACGGGCTGTGTCTGGTACAGTCTCCAGACTGTCTTGTCTTGATCTTGGTGGGTTTGCGGACCCTTAAAAGACACAGAGTGTTTGTGAACAGTCTACCAGGCCAACTGGAAATATGGCCCACCCTTGAAAAGGTCTGGGACTGTTTGCGAACAATTTGCCATGCCAACTGGAAATTCGGCCTATTCTTGAAAAGGTCTGGGGCTAGAGCCTGTCTTCTTGTCTTGGTACAGTCTTTGGACTGTCTTGTCTTGGTACAGTCTTTGGACTGTCTTGTCTTGGTACAGTCTGCGGACTGTAGGGTGCGGTTTTCGGACTGCTTCGATTTGGTTTTGGACCGTTTTGTTGGTTGGTGTTATATTTGTCCATTGGGGACAGTACATGTGTCTTATATTAAGATGCCTTGTCTAAGCAAGTTAGGGTGTTTTGGATGTCGGTGTTGTTCCACTGAGGCTCGATTGGAAGAGAGGCAGCCTGCGCCTCCAGAGGGTACCCCAAATTTTGATGTATATGTCAAGCACGGTATTGGCCCTATTATGTTTAGCACGTTGTGGAATAAATATACGAGGGACAATGCTGATTTATAGTGGCCGCTTACTGGCACATTTGATGAACAAAAGTTGAATTACTTGCAGGACAAATTGGGCCTGATTCACAGAACTAACTTACGTCAAAAACGTAAAGTTAGTACTTTTTGGTATTCACAGAATGAACTTACTCATTTCGGTATTCACAGAAGTTAGTAGTCCTAACTTTAGGACTCCTAAATGCCTTCTGTGAATACCAAAAGTCTTAAAGTTAGGATTTTTCTCAGTTTAGGAGTAGTAAAGTTAGGACTCCTAACTTCAGGACTCCTAAATGCCTTCTGTGAATACCAAAAGTCTTGAAGTTAGGATTTTTCTCAGTTTAGGAGTCGTAAAGTTAGGACTCCTAACTTTAGGACTCCTAAATGCCTTCTGTGAATACCGAAAGTCTTGAAGTTAGGATTTTTCTCAGTTTAGGAGTAGTAAAGTTAGGACTCCTAACTTCAGGACTCCTAAATGCCTTCTGTGAATACCAAAAGTCTTGAAGTTAGGATTTTTCTCAGTTTAGGAGTCGTAAAGTTAGGACTCCTAACTTTAGGACTCCTAAATGCCTTCTGTGAATACCGAAAGTCTTGAAGTTAGGATTTTTCTCAGTTTAGGAGTAGTAAAGTTAGGACTCCTAACTTCAGGACTCCTAAATGCCTTCTGTGAATACCAAAAGTCTTGAAGTTAAGATTTTTCTCAGTTTAGGAGTCGTAAGTTAGGACTCCTAACTTTAGGACTCCTAAATGCCTTCTGTGACTACCGAAAGTCTTGAAGTTAGGATTTTTCTCAGTTTAGGAGTAGTAAAGTTAGGACTCCTAACTTCAGGACTCCTAAATGCCTTCTGTGAATACCAAAAGTCTTGAAGTTAAGATTTTTCTCAGTTTAGGAGTAGTAAAGTTAGGACTCCTAACTTTACTACTCCTAAACTGAGAAAAATCCTAACTTTAAGACTTTCGGTATTCACAGAAGGCATTTAGGAGTCCTAAAGTTAGGACTACTAACTTCTGTGAATACCGAAATGAGTAAGTTCATTCTGTGAATACCAAAATGAGTAAGTGTATTCTGTGAATACCAAAAGTACTAACTTTACGTTTTTGACGTAAGTTAGTTCTGTGAATCAGGCCCATTGTGCGCCAAAAAGAGCAGGCAGTCGATGTTTGATTCTCTGAGGACATGGCAGAAGGAAGCGAAGCAACGATGTATGAGAGCAGAGAAGCAAGCTCGGAGGGGAAAGACGCAAACGATAATGCAGAAAGCAATGGCCTATGAAAGAGAAAAGATCAAGAAAGGCATAGAATGTGCAGATAGGAAGTTTCGATTGCAGAGTGATAAATGTTATGTTGCTAGAGAGGAAGGTGATGTTTTCGCTGAGGAGTTATTGGATTCTCAACCCCCACCTCCTTATGCCCCCGAACGGATATATCCCATAATCCCAACATCTCAGCCTTCGGCCTCTGGTTCTGCTATTCCTAGTCTTTCTGTTTCTAGCTCTACTGCTTCGGCCCCGGCCCTGCCTGCTTCTTCCCCACTTTCGCAAGTTGCAGGGGCGGGAGCCGTCAGTTCCCCTATTCTGTCTCCTGACTCCGTATCTGTGGTCACGCCTTCTCTTACTCCTGCAACACAGTCTTTGTTTGCGATGGTACCTGTTTCTTCATCTGCTCTTTCCCCCTTGAGTGTGTTACGTCAGGCATTGCAAAATGCAGAGACGCCTGTGCGAGGAGTGCATGAAGCGAATTGGGCAGTGGCACGTGACTGCATGGAGAAAGTGTTGGTGCGCTCTGCTGTGGGTGATGAGGAAAAGAGAATGGTGGCTGACCAGGCTGCACAGTGGGCCCGGAATCCGATTTATAGTGTGGAAGATGTGTGGAGCGTGATGAAAGATTATGAGTCGTTTATACAGCAACATGCTCTTAAGCATATGTCGGCTACGCTGATAGGATTGTGGGAACAGTGTTTCAAGGGTATTGCACCGCAGATAATATATGACATTCGGGATAGGGTATATGCTACAGATATGGCCCCCAATGAGGTTTTCAGTAATGTGACGACATTGGTGGGTTATCGGGGTAGATTGCTTCAGAAGGTCCTGACGACAGCGTCACAGTTTCCCATGAGGGAAGTTCATCCCATTTACCACCCCGAAATACCGGAGTTGCGAGATGGGAATGATGTTGTTATTCGCCCATGAGTGGTGGCCCATTTTCAGGAACAGTGGATCTACACTCCTTGGAAGAGGAGTGAGGTAATATCCTTAAAAGGTCAGTTGCCGGACCCTCGGAAAAATCCAACTGCATTCTATAAAGAATTGATGGAGGCGGCCTCCTCCACAGTGATGATATTAGCTGATATAGAGTTGTTTTTTGGCCTTTTGGTACCGGTAGATATATGGAGACAGGTGTATACGCAGGATCATGTGGTGGAATTGGGTGGCATGCTTCGTCATTGGGCTTTTGCTCTTCGTCGGGCCGGCGCTGCAGTGCCCTACGGGTCCCCCGAAGGGTCTCTTTTTTCGGAGATCTTTTGATGAAGCCGTATGGGTGCGTGGGTGTAAGTGGCAGTGAAGTCCTAGAAAGTGTATTAAAAAATGGCTGGAGGGAGAGTGATTTATTTTTAATAAAGTGATCCCTCTGTCATTATTAAAACAAAGTGTATGGAGCTGCTTTAAGGGGTATTATGTCCCTTGGTAGCTGGGTGATTATATGTCCCTAGTGGGCATATGTTATGGTCAACATGTTTCGCGCTTCAGTGGTCTCAGGGGGAGACCCAGGGCGCTTCGTCAGGACCGAATAAGAAAGTTATATCTACAGTGTCCCGAACATTTCGGTGCCCCCGGATAAATGAAAGGAGTAGAGATTCCCTTAGTAGGTAGGGTAAGATCCCATGATATCAGTGAGGGTCACTTGAGAGGGTTCTCTCGGTGCATCTGGGCTGTGTCACCTGTGTGCCTCTCGCTGTCTCCATACACTTTGTTTTAATAATGACAGAGGGATCACTTTATTAAAAATTAATCACTCTCCCTCCAGCTATTTTTAACACACTTTCTAGGACTTCACTACCACTTACAAACACGCACCCATACGGCTTCATCAAAAGATCTCCGAAAAAGAGACCCTTTGGGGGACCCGTAGGGCATTGCAGCGCCGGCCCGACGAGGAGCAAAAGCCCAATGATGAAGCATGACATCCTTCGGGGTGTGTGAGGGCATCAAGATGAGGACACCCTGCCTCCCACAAGCAGAGTAGCACACAACAAGAGTACCCCCTACTTCCCTTCTCTCCATCTCCACTCAGGAACGGTGACTCCCTTTGGTATAAGTTTAATTTCGGGAGCACATGTCACCGGACCTTTTAGAATAGCTCCTAGAGTCCCCCTCTTTTGATAAATAGGAATTGGGTGGAACATGGGATGAGATCAGGGCATGGGATAAGGAGCGGAAGCCCAGCGAGAAGCCGAAGGCGGAACTATTAGCCTTGCCGGGGCGTATTATCACTTACATGCATTCCCTTATCTCGCCGAGACGAGTGGATTGGGACAAGTTGACTGCATGTCGTCAGAAGAAGGATGAAAGTGTGTCTGATTTCTTTACTAGGTTTGAAGGGGTGTTTCTGGATTTTAGCGGCCAAGATCTGTCGCAGGATGGTGGTGTTCGTTTGTTCGTCAACAGGTTTGTCACTAATTTGCTTCCCGAGATTGCGACTAGGTTGCAGGCTTCGGAAAGTACTTGGACCACCTCATCCCCATCAGTAATCTTGAGTATGGCACAGTACTACGAGCATAGAGAGAATGAGGACAAAGAGAAGGTGGAGAAAAAGTCAAAGGAGTTGAAGACGAGGGTGTTGATGCAGCAGTGGCGAGGGGGAATGGAAGAGGAAGGGGTTCGGGTCCGGCCCAGCTGGGGTGCCGGGCTGATCGGAACAGTACACCGGGTGTGCCCGTGCGGTACAACCAATGTGCGTACTGTAAAAAAGAGGGGCATTGGCAAAATGAGTTTCCGGAGTTGCTGCAGAAATTTGAGGCCCCGAGAGGTAGGGGTTTTAGAGGACGTGGTAGAGGAGGAGGGGGCCGAGGAGAGGGGCAGTCTGAGAATACATCTTATGCTGATCAGAACAAGAATTATTTTGATGAACCCCGGGGAAGGCAGTACTATCATGACGACTATGACATGGATGAAGTGACGGGGATGTCCCACAGCTAGGACAGCCAGGGACAGGGTAAGGGACCAGTTCCGGTGCCTGTAGATCAGCGCGGACCTTATATCGCTGCGGATTTGCAAGGCACGCCCAAGACATTCTTACTTGACATGGGTGCTATGAATAGCTCTGTTTCTTGTTTGCTGGTCCCAAGGGCAGCTCTGTCTGGCCAAAACAATGATTCAGTAGGTTTCTCAGGCATGCCGGTTGTTAGCCCCATTTCCAAACCTCTTGCTCTGACTATTGGTCCCTTTACGGTGGATTCACTGTTCCTGTTACCGACAAATTGTGGGGAGAATTTGATGGGATTGGATTTATTGAAGAGATTACATGCCACCATCTTTTGTTCGCCAGATGGTGTTTACATGACCTTTGGGCCACAAGTGGCCCGTGCAAAACAATGCTTTGCAAAGGATGCACCCCTCCCCGCTGAATTCAAAGAGGTGCCCTGTAACTTATGGGCAGCAGGAGACACAGATGTGGGGTTACTCCAGATCCCACCAGTCTCTATTCAGATCAAAGACAATGCTGTATTGCCACGTATTCCCCAGTACAAGATTTCACAAGCAGGAGAAAAGGCCTTGTTGCAAATAATACAGGATTTGATTAAGTCTGGTGTGGTTGAGGAGACAGTGGCGAATGTGTGTAATAGCCCTATCCTTCTGATTCTCAAGAAGACGCCCTTGGACTCTTCTGATGCTCATCCTGATGTCTATCGCTTTGTAATTGACCTCAGAGAGGTTAATAAAATTGTAGTGTCCCAATATCCTGTAGTCCCAGACATTACCACAATATTGACAATGATTCCCCCATCAGCAAAATTATTTTCCGTGATCGATTTGAAGAATGCTTTCTTTAGCATTCCAATCCATACAGATAGCAGATATCTGTTTGGATTTGCCCTAGCCGGCAGGAGCTTTAGATTCTGTCGTGCTCCTCAAGGCTATCCAGAAAGTCCTAGTAGCTATAGTCAAGCTTTAAAAACTCAATTGGATTCTTTGGTACTTCCCACTGGTAATGTGCTATTGCAGTACGTTGATGACCTCCTTGTGGCCTCTGATACTGAGGATGGCTGTAAAGATGCCACTGTTAAATTGCTGTTGCATTTGGCGCAACATGGCCATAAGGTGTCCCTTTCCAAATTTCAATATTGTCGACAGGAGGTCACCTACTGTCGAAGGAGGGTCGCAGACTAACACCTGAGCGCATAGCTGCTATCACTAATATGCCTGTTCCTAAGACCCAACGTGAAGTACGTGCATTTATTGGTATTACCTCGTATTGTCGACACTGGATTCCCAATTATTCCTTACTAACAAAACCCCTCCTTTACCTAACCACCAAAGAAGTGCATGAACCCCTGCCTTGGACATCTGCATGCCAGCAAGCTTTTGAGCAATTAAAGGTTGCGCTTTGCTCTGCTCCTGTGCTTGGTACTCCTGATTACCAGAAGCCTTTTGTGCTTTACGTACACGAGGCGGATGGCTGTGCGCTTTCTGTTTTAACAGAGGGTTTTGGTGGTAAGCAAAGACCCTGCGCTTATTTTTCTGCTATATTGGATAACGTTGCCAGAGCAATCCTGAGCTGCCTAAGATCTGCCATGGCGGTGGCAGTTTCTATCAGACAATCGGCGGGGCTCGTTCTTGATACTGATCTCACAGTAATGGTACCTCATGCTGTGGATACACTTTTGAATAAGACAAAGACACAGCACCTTACTAGTGCACGTCTGACTGGATATGAACTAACCTTGTTTTCTCCGCACATTACCATCAAAAGATGTGCCCCTTCGACGAGTAATGACACAGATGCACATGATTGTGGGTACAGAACGGAAGAAGAGATGAAAGGACGGGTAGACCTGACTGATGTTCCCCTATCTGACCCCCAAGGGGAACTATATGTCGATGGCTCTTGTTTCAAACTACCAGATGGCACCACCACTGCAGCATATGCAATTACAACATTGCACACTATAGTTGAGACATCCCATGTCCCATACCAATCAGCCCAAGCTGCAGCGTTGGCTGCCCTTCTTCGGGCTTGTGAGTTGAGTGAGGGACTGTCTGTCAATATTTATACTGAAAGCCAGTACGCCTTTGGGATCGCCCATAATTTTGGACGCCTCTAGGCGGAGAGAGGGTTCTTAACATCACATGGATTACGAATACAGAATGGCCCATTGATACATAGACTCTTGTCAGCTCTAACACTTCCTGATAAGTTAGCCCACAAAGCAATAACAGATGATGTTGGGAGAGGAAATGCGTTTGCAGATCAAACAGCTAAAGAGACAGCTAGATCAAAGATGAAAAAGATGTTTGTGGCAGGTCCTGCTAGGTGGGTCCCAGACAATGGAATGTTTGAGGACACATTAGAAAATGTAAAGGAGATACAAAGCGAGGTGACCCTAGACGAATTGGCAAAATGGCAGGAGAGTACAGGGCGTCTGGATGAGGATGGGTGCTGGACTGATAAGTCAGAGAAACAGCGATGGATGTTACCTAATGCCTATGTACTTCCTGTGGTTACCATGGCCCATGGCCCAGCCCACATTAGCACCAAGGGAATATGTAAGGTGTTGGACCCAGTGTGGCAGTACAACAATATTTCCAAGGTAGCCACTCATTTAGTGAAACACTGTATGATTTGTATGACACATAATCCTGAGAAAGGTACTCCTACACCCTCAGGTAACTTCGCACCGCCTTCCTTCCCTTTCGAGGTTCCCCAGATGGATTTCATCGAAATGGAATGAGTCAACAATTTGAAGTATGTGCTGGTAGTGATTTGTGCATTCAGTAAATGGATTGAAGCTTACCTCACTAAAGAGAATACGGCTATGGGGACGGCAAAGGCACTCATAAAAGAGTTATTCCCGCGCTTCGGATTGCCACGTTTGATCTGGAGTGACAACGGAAGTTACTTCAATTCAAAGGTCATCCAACTGGTGTGCGAAGGTTTGCACATCAAGCAGAAGTGTCATGCAGCTAACCACCCCCAGTCAGCAGGTCTGGTTGAGAAGTACAATGGTACTTTCAAACTGAAGTTAGCAAAGATACAAGAAAGCACAGGATTGCGATGGCCAGATGCGTTGCCCTTGGCCTTGTTATCTACCAGGGCGACTGCGCACTCTAGAACAGGGTTGTCATCTTATGAAGTGGTTTTTGGCTGCCCTGCCAATATTTGGGGCGCTCCAAGGCCCAAGCGCTTCTTTGAGATAGAGTACCCTTTGCTTGTAGACTACCTGTACGAGTTAACTAAAGATCTTCGTTCTCTTCATCAACAGATTCAGGAGACACTGCGGCCGGTACCAGAGGGGCCCGGGCATCAGCTACAGCCCGGAGACTACATCCTCGTCAAGAACTTCCAGAGGAAGAGCTACCTGGAGCCTCATTGGAAAGGCCCGCTGTTGGTCCTCCTTGCCACTAGAACGGCGGTGAAACTCGACAGCCGGAAGAACTGAGTGCATGGTACCCACTGCGAGAAGGTTCCTCTCCCACTTCCCTAAAACAAGTGGGTGCTCGACGGCATTGCTGACCAAGAAGGGGAAAGGGTGCCCCGCTTTATTCCCTTCTCTGACGCCCGGTTGAGGTGGGCGCAGACGGAAACAGAGAGTGATGCCGCCCTGCTTGAGGCGGTCCCTCCGGAGATAAGGGCAACCCCAGCTTCTTCCCCCATCTGATCCACAGGCACCTGAGTCTCCATGCCCTTCTGAGCCTGAGTTTCACCCCCTTTTTGTTGATGAAACAGTGCCTGGAGTTGACTGGTACAACTTGCGCCCCCAAAAGAAGGACAGTGTGCCAGAAGTACAGTCCAAGAGTTAGGGAAGGACTTGAGATTAGGGTGTAGGTACTATGTCTACAGTGCCTGCGTCGGATTAGGGTGAACTACACTGGTGCACTGCCCTAGACACTGGACAGGATCGTTGAGGGTACTTGCCCTGGAGGGAGAGTGCCCTATCCTGAAAGAAGAAGGATTTGTTTCCAGCATGGGCCGTGATCACGCAGCCCCCTCGAGGGAGCGCTTCAGAGCACCATCGTTGATGAACGATAGGAGCCTGCCAGCAAGGCTCAAGCGGACGCTGGGTAAATTGTGCCCCTCTGGTCAGTTGTATTCTTGTGGCTCCAGTTCATAAGGCTCTTCACATGTACCCATTTGGCCGTGCTGCCATGGGGGAGGAACATCCCCTAGCGGCACCACCACCTGGGCAGAGTAGTCCTGTGTGGTCTAGCTGGCCTATTAGGAGTAAGATAGTAGTAGTAGTGTTCCTTCTCATAGTAATGATAATACTGTTTGGGGTAGTATGGTATTTAGAAGAACAGCATCCCATACACACTTTGATAGGGACTACCCCGTCTCCCCCTGAGCACCTGTTCGTTACGTTGACCCCACATAAAGAGAGACATAGAAGGACATATGTTGAAAATGCCTTCCTGCAAATGCTTCGCCAAGTACACAATACGACTAATGCCACGAATTGCTGGGTGTGCGGGTTACTCCCCTCAGTTATGCACAAGAAGGATTTACTGGTGTCTTTACCCCTGTTGTACCTAAGTAGCTGTGAGGCATGGTTCCTGTTGCTTTCCATGGTGTATATTCATTATCATATTGATGCTATGAATATGACGAAGTCTGATTATGAAACAGTGTTGGAATATATAGTAGTACACCAGGGTTATACACCTGGGACAGGAGTAAAGGAGGGTACCTTACATCCAGATGCTTGCATGAATGTTTACGAGGGTAACAAGAATGCCACATGGCTGCAAAATGAAATGTTGGATTTTCAGGGATTCAATATTACTGAATACTTTAAATGTTTCCATGCACGAAATATCACTGAAGATAAAGCCATGCCCGTACCTGTGGTTCATACAGCAGCTAGTTTCTGTGTCGAAGGTTCTGGGAATATTCCAGTGGGACAGAGCAGTTGCAACTACACCTATCGATTAAACACTACTAGTAGCCCACCTTTGCTCACTCCCCCAAATGTCTACTTTGTTTGTGGGGAACAGGCTTATACATGGCTCCCTAGGGGATGGTCTGGCCGGTGTTAGGTCTCTTTTCTTTTACCTCCCATTTACATTGCACCGTCCAACTATCACAAAGACCATAGGCTGCAGCGGAGAAGTGTATACTCGTTCCGGGTCAGGAGACGTATTGATACAGCAGATATCGATCAAACTGATACTACTCTACAGCAATTTACGATGCCATGAAGGGTATTGTGCCTTTCTGGGGACCTATGTATAATAGTGTTAGTATTCGTCGTCTCATCAGGGTTGTTGAAGGGGTTATCAACACTACAGCAGGCATACTCACTGGCTGAGCTCCAGGCTACCAGACTCGTTGCTCTTCAAAATCGGATGGTTTTATACGTCATCCTTGCAGATAGGGGTGGAGCTTGTTGCGTCATAGGCAGCAGTTGCTGCGTCTACATCCCAGACCACGCCCCTAATGTATACTCAGCTATCCAGAAGCTACATAAGCTTGCACCCGATATTCATCAGGACAATGGTTCATGGTCCTTCACAGGGTGGTTTTGGGGTCTGATATCATCCTGGGGTTGGAAGAAACTTCTTTTTCTAGTAGCTATTGCAGGTGTCATCTTCACGTGCTGCCTATGTGTCAATTGCCTTCCAGCATGCTGCACCTATTGTGTGAGTAAACTCACCCCTACCCCTAAATTGCCAGGACGTAATGATAAAGTCTCTACTATGATGATGCAAGAAATACATGTTATGATGCAGATAGATGAGGGTATTTTTGAGTATTAAAAATATCTTGCTGTACATGTGTTGCTTTATTTTCCTTTGATATTAGAGTGACTATGCATTTTCTTTATCCCCTGCTTAGAATTGTAAAGACCCTTACCTGATAGCGTCAATAAAGTATTTAGCCTCCACTGCTAAAAGGAGGGTCTGTTAGGTTTGAAAATCCTTGATTACACTTGTTCTACGTTATATTAGGTTAGCAGTGTGTGGCTAAATTAGACACCATTCGTTTCCATGTGATGCAACCCACTGAGTTATCCCTGCAATGTGCGAGCTTCAGTTAGCGAGTGTGACTCCATTTTGTATTTCGTAATCCCTATTAGGCTGTGTCTGAACTAGGCCTCATTATTCGTATTGCTTGCCTCACTGTATTCAGTTATTATTTTCTTTTCTGTTCAAGGTTGCCTTCTGAGTTACTAATGAATAGGCCATTCTGCCCTTGCATACCTATCCTTGTGTGAAGCTCTGCTCCCACGTTAGGAGACGCCGAGCCCCAGCACGGCAACCTTGAGATAGAGATAGCGTGTACCCATCTAGCAGGTGGCAGCCCATCCTTCTGTGCCTCCTTTGTTCATGTTCGGCCTAAGCCGGTAACTTTCCATTGTGGGCATGTTTTGGAGGTTCTTGGGAGGAATGATTATGCGTTGCAGACTGTTGGGGGGCTAGTCCCTCAGCAGACATCTTAGGGTGCAGGTCAGATTGGACTCCTCTGCAGAGTATTATTAATAAACAACTGTTTGTATTCTCTACTGTCTGACCGACTCTTCATTTGGTGGAAGGCAATTAGGAGGTTGTAGATAACCCGGGTGGCCCTTTTCGGGCCACTTCCTTCAAGCGGCTACCCCTCATGGTAGGCCTTGATCAAAGTTTTTGCCTTCTGACTTAGAAAGTTTTCTGGAGCTTTTCTGCCGGGGTCCCTCGAAGCTCTTAATCAGTCTGGATTTAGTGAGGGTTCACCAGATTGCCTTGCAACGAGCTCCCAGTCAAACCTATGGAAGTCAGACCTCTGAAGATTTCTAGCAGGATGAACCAGAGATCCAGGCTGGTTCGTGGTTGAAGGTGGGCGGCTTGACTCACATGGTTGGTCCCGGTCACCTTTTCTATGTTTAGACTTAGCAACTTTTACGGAGCTGTTTCTCCCAGGGTCCCTCAATGCTCTTCACCAGGCTAGATTTGTTGAGGGTTTGCTTGGGTTTCGACCAGCTCCTGGTCAAACTCTGGAAGTCGGACCTTCGGTGCTTTTCAGCAGTACGAACCTGGACGGCAGGACGGCCCGCTGTAAGGGGTCGCCGGCTTGGCTGGCCAGGTCATGTTGGTCCACTTATGGAGCTTTTTTCAAAGTTCTTCAAACTTCTGAAACTTCTTCCTGAAGTTCCTTTGAGGGTCCCAAAGTGTCTAAAACTTACTCCAAGGTTCTGGAAGCTCCAAAATGGTCCTTGAAAGTTTGGGACTTCAATTCCCACAACACACTTGTACAAAACTCTTACAAATCCACTGGTAGTACTCCAGGCTAGGGATTCTTGGTGGTGATGGTCCAGGTGAGCTATGTAGCTTGAAGGGATTTCACTCTTTTGTCCTTTTGAAGTGAGTTAGGGCCACAGGGCTGTGGTTCCGGATTGTGCAACAGGCGCAGTCAGTCGGAGTGCAAGGCCTGGTTGGTGCAAATCAAACTTCTCAGCATGGACACTTCTTCTTCCTCTTGTTTCATGCAGCAGATCAGAGAAGCACTGCCCCTCTCAGATACCTATTCAGTGTTCTCTAGGATCACACAGGAGGGCACTCCTGTCCAATGAGGTGTAGGGCAACACCCCAGAGCCTGACCATTTCCTCCAAAGTGTGACACAATGGTCTCTCAGAAAGCACTATTTCTCCAAAGTTCAATATGGCTGAAGTCTTAGCAGAGAGGCAAGAGCTGGCTAAACCAACCTCCAGGGTGAGTCATTTTCGTATTCTCCCTCCCCCAAGCATCTGCACATTCCTTCTTTAAGCCTGCTATCTGGTTGTGTTCAAAGAGTAGGGGTGTAAATGAAACTGGCTTCTTCTGCCTGTCCCCTCCTTCTTTTACAGATCATGGTTTACTGACCCCTTCCCCTTGCAAAAATAAGTGACACATTTTCGTTTGACATCACTTGATCATTAAGCTTCACAGACTTAATGAGAAACTGTACCTTGCCATAATATAATATTCTAGCAAGGTCTGCTGGTAGTTTGCTAAAATGTAGTCATTGGAGGTGCTGTGGGAATATTTATTTACAGAGAAGTCCAAAAATTAGACAATGGTCAGAAATTAACATACCTGCACTAACTTGTAGGCTGGACGAATAGTAATAGTTATGAGCCTTTTTCTAAACAGTCACATTTGCTTGCAGGTGAGAAAAGCACAGATATTTCCTAGGGAGTATACAATTTTGACCAAATGAAGAAATTACAACTAGAATGAGGGCAGTGGCGGCTCCTCTGCTAAGGCAGAGGAGCGTCGCCCCTCTGCTTTTAGCAGTGGAAATAAATGAAAAATAAAATAATAACTTGTTATTATCATTTTATTTGTTCCTGCCAGTCTTAGCTGCTAAGCGCCTTATCCGCATGCAAATCCATTAAACCAGCATGGAACTCTTCGGTTTTTGATCGACTTGGTTAGTCTGTATCGACGTCTGATGTAGTATAATATACAAACGTTAATTACTGCCCCAGCAAGGGTTCCTCAAACTGGACAGGCGCAGTTAGCTGTGCCTGCAATTACTACAGTTACCATTAATGCCATTATGGGTAAAATCCCTACCAAATGTGATGAAATGGTGTTTTGGATTGCACAAAAAACAAATCAGCTTGAAGCGATGTTTCCCCATGTGAGACCCCAGGATACATTTAGAATTCTCACTATGTATCTTCCGCTTTGTATGCATCCGCATGTTGAGGACTGTAATACATGGGGTACTGTATTTGCTGCTATTTACACCATTCCTTATGGTACACGCTCAATTGCAGTTTTACCTATTCAGGCTGAACATGGAGTGGCCCCTGCCCTGGATTTAGAGATGAAACTCATTGGCAACTTTGCCATTGTGTCCTCAATTATTTTAAGTAATATCAAAGGGGAAGAAGCTTCTTTGGCGATATGCCAATGTCTTGTTTTAGTTCCCTCTGTAGATAAGGAACATGTTCTACCTAAAATAATTTCTGAGACCTAAACATCTATAGGTCATGATAGTTTGGGAACCACAACTTAAAGGCAAATGTGATACTGATACTGCCAAGCAGACACCTGCGTCTTCTAAAAAGTGCATGGATAAAAATAAAGACAGAGTCAAAACTAAAACACGGACTGGAGCTCCGCAATCGGAGACTTCAGAAAAGCATTAGAATCTATTTAACAATGATACAATTATACAGCCAGATAAGTATCAGTATTCTGATACATGTCCTTCTAGTTCCTTGCAGGGCTCCACAGACAAACGGTCCAAGAAAGGGAGACGAGGCGACCGGAGACAGGAAGAGCATGTGAAACCAAAAACGGACTCACAGCACTTCTCTGAAGTAATTGTCATTCTTAGGGTGGTCTTTCCCCTGATTTTTTAGCTTTTATCTCCTGTTTTGCTGATTCTTCTTGTTGGCCTTAGGACTCTGAGCTGGGTTTTGTCTTCACGCCAAGTGATCTCCAAGGGCTTGATGGCTTCCCTCCTGTTGCTTGAGACTCAGGTATATCAAAGTCTCTGACATTCCTATGCAGCAGAACCCTCACCTCCCAAATTGGCTCTTCCCCCCAGGGCTACTTATCACCTCATCAAAGCAGCCTGGCTAACCCACTTAACTCTGACCAATCAGGGTAGATCACTGGAAGGCTGAATTTTGGCTTCCTGACAAGAAAGTCTTATAACTTCTTGTCTGTACATCTTAGGATAAATACAACAACAGCATGTTGTTGGATTTATCAATAACATTCTATTGAGTGCTTAAATGATAATTTTTCTGTGTTTCCTGGCGGGAGTTATTAATTAATAACTGAACGCCATGTTAACTTATGTGGCTGGGGATCTGCAATGGGGAAAATGAACTGGCCAATTTCTCCAACAACAGGGCTTATAAAAACATATTTTATGAGGACCATGCCTATATCTACAGGACCACCCACCCCTGGAATGCCTAGAGGAGACTTTAGGGGTTCTGAATATGTCAACATATTGCAGATCCTCACTCCACAGTGCTCCTAGCACAAAAGTCGATTTTGAGAGGCACTTTACTACAATGTGTAAAGTGAAATTAACAGTTTCACTCAACCCAAAGCATATAAACCTATTTTATAAGGGTCCTTCTTATAGGTACCT
This sequence comes from Calotriton arnoldi, assembly GCA_963921515.1. Taxonomy (NCBI): domain Eukaryota; kingdom Metazoa; phylum Chordata; class Amphibia; order Caudata; family Salamandridae; genus Calotriton; species Calotriton arnoldi. The sequence goes on from CAWUFW010005439.1 coordinate 587,739, forward strand.
GACCCCTCACCACTGGGACACCTAGGGGAGACCCTGGGGGTACCTCATATGCCAAAATGTTGTAGTTTATTCATTTTTAAGTGCCTCAACCACCAAAGTCGAGTTTGGGCACCGTTTACATTTTAAAAGCAGTCCTGCAACACAGGGCTGCTTTTAAACTGACATAAGGCCTCAGCAGTGCACACATGCAAGTGCAGAAAGGGCTCCTGGCCTCTAAACTGCCATGCCAGATTATATACTGGCGACTTAAAAGTAGTTTTAATTCCCTTGCCCTATTATGTACTAGGGCCTTATTTGGGAGGTCATGCCAATCGTAGGGGTACCATAACCCATAGTGTACCCTAGTGAATGTAGGTGTTTTCACTGTATTCTAAGTGTGTTTTCAGCATAGCACTTGCCCTGGGCATGGTTAGGCAGAGCCCAGGGACTATTAGAGTCAGTTACCACCAGTACCAGTCAGCAAAAATCTGGGGGTGCCCAGGGCACATGGATGACTTTGCAACAGTAGTGGATACTCTTACACTTACAGGTGCCCGGGTGGAGGCTCTTTCAACCAAAATGTTGACGTGTTTCAGCCTAAATTGCCTATGGCCTCTTCAGGACAACCCCTTGACTTGGGATTTTTGCGGTCGGGAGTGACACTACGTTATGGAGCTCGACATGGTATCTACCGCTATAACAGGGTCACAATGCTAACAGATGTGTGCTGGCCAGTAATATGCAAGTTAACAAGTAAGATATCTTCATGATTTTCTGTCGTGACTGGATTGAGTATCAAGAGCCTCACACAGAGTAATTTTGACTTGTACAAATTTAATTTGGTTCTGGTCATATAAGTCAGGATCTTTATTATAGCGAGGATGCCTGTAATTCTGTGCATAATGATCTGAGGGACTTTGTTTTACTTTATCTCTATAGAGAACCTGTTTCATGGATAATGATCAATCTGGGCACCACAACAAATAGGGTGCATACACGGACACCCATTACGCCATCTAGTGGGGCAGGCACATGACCCATTGCAAAGTTAAGAGTGGTGTTGCCCATGTACTGTGATGATGCTTGTTGGAAATGGCCCTTTTTGCAGGGTCACCCCTAAACTTTTGCCTTCCTCCTGGATTTTTGCTGACCTGTTTTTGTTGGTTTTATGATCTCTGGGCACTTTACCACTGCTGTTCAGTGCTAAAGTGCATATGCTCTCCCTTTGTAAATATGTCTATGTGAATTGGTATATCCCTGATTGGCTTATTTGGTTTACCTGTTAGTCCCTAGTAGTGTGGCCTGTGTGTGCCCAGGGCTGGTAAACCAAATGCTGCTGGTGGGCATGCAGCGCTGGTTTGCGCCACCCACAGAAGCAGCTTGTAAAGTGTGTCTCAGACCTGCCACTGCAGAGTCTGTGTGCAGTCCAGAACTGCCATCTTGGCTGTGAAGTGCACCCACTTCCCAGCCCCTGAACCTTCCCTTGGCATCATGTAAGTCACCCCTATGGTAGGGTGCATTGTATGTGTAAGGTAGGACATGCCTTGGTGTGTGTAGCATGTCCTGGTAGTGAATTACACCCAATTTCGTTTTTCACTACTGTAAGGCTACCTGTTCCTCATAGGCCAGAATGGGCAGTTTGACTATTACATCCTATAGTCCTAACTGACCCCAGGAACATGGGAGAAAAACGAAATTAGTATGCCTGAGCTCAGAATATTAAAATACATCTTTTAGTAAAGTTTATTTTTATATTCTGTGTTTGAAAATTCCACTTTTAGAAAGTAGGTATTTTCTTGCCTAAGCCTTCCAGTGTGTTCTGCTGTTATGTGTATTGGCTGAGTCAGACCTGGGTTGAATAGAGAGATCTGCATTTAGAGTATGGGGAGGGGTGGCTCCTTGACCTGAATAGGGCTGTGCCTGGCAAGGTGAATGCTGGCTCCACCTCCTACTGTGTGTCTGATAGCAGACCCCCTCTTTCTGAAAGGAAGGATGCAGCCTGGTAAACAAAGTGCTCCAGGGCTGAGCAGAACTGGTTTTGGCTGGATTCAGTGACTTGTAGCTTCTGAGAACAAAGACTTTTGGGGTATAAATATTTGTGCTGAAACCCCTACAATTTGTATTGCCCCTGGATCTGGAGAGGAAACTCTGTCCGTGCCACTGAAGGAATCTGCAGGAAGTGACTGTCCCTGTGCTTGTGTGTTGTTTCTTGCACTGGCCTGCAGCAGTGACCACTGGACCTTGAAGAAGAGAGAAAAGGACTTTTGAGAGAACTTTTTATTTTTGTTACAGCAATTACCCAAGGGCTAGGAAAAGAGCTAGCCTCCTGCTGGAGTCTCAGGCACATCAGACTCCACCACCAACCTCCTGCTTCCTCCCTGCGAGGATTGCTATCTGCGGATGAGGCTCCTGTGAGTTCCAGGGCCTCTAGTTTGCGTCAGAGAAAAGAGTGCTGGAAATCGACGCTAACGCACCTTTGCGAGCCGCTGCAGCCGAGAGCGCTGGAAAAATCATCGCGCTGCTGCCGCTGAGTGCTCGCAACACGAAACCATCGCTAACGCCTCTTTGCGAGCCGCTGCAGCCGAGACGCGCTGGAAAATCATCGCGCTGCTGTCGCCGAGCGCCGCAACCCCTACAGAAATCATCGCTTCAAGACATCGCATTGCGGACGCCGTGCGTCCGCCATTTTGATCGCATCGCACCGGATTTCGTCGCTCCCTCGCGGAGCGCCATTTCTTCGCATCGCAACACAATCGCACAACGCAACAGGATCGTCGCATCGACTTCTCCCTAGCGGCAAGAAAGTCATCGCATCGGCGGCCTAGCGTGCAGAAGTTGGTCGCATCGTCTCCGCACGCATCAGCAGATCGGCGCATCATCCTCCCTTGCGGCAAGGATTTAACGCATCGCCGGCCTCGCGTGAGGAAAATCATCGCTACCACTTCTTTGCGACATTTTGTTGGTTTTGCTACTAAACCCAGGTACTTTGTGAGAGAAAGGGTCGCAGAGACCACTGCTTTGAACTTGAACCTTATTTTTGCAACCTTTGAACTATTTTTTGACAGTCCTTCAACAGCAATCCTATTTTTGACAGTATTGTGGCTTTGACAGTTATTGGTCTTGTGATAAGTCTATATATATATAAAGATACTTATTTTTTATAACTACTTGTGTGGTGTTCCTTTGTAGTGTGCCTCACTGTATTACTGTGTATGGTCATAAATGCTTCACACACTGCCTCTGAGATAAGCCTACCTGCTCGTGCTACGTTACCACAGGGTTGAGCAGGGGTATCAAGGAGGGTAGCCCTCTTACTCTGACTTAGGAAGAAGGGTCCCTACTTGGACAGTGGCCAGCCATTGCCAACTAGAGACCCCCATTTCTAACAATGCTCTAAGTGCATGGCAGGGCTCCGAACCCGGACTTTGCTGGGACACCCCAAAAGAAGTGTGTGCAATTCCCCTCGCAGCACCACTATAGCAACTCTTGCAATTTCCTGCTTCAACTCTTCTGAGATACACACTCAGCCTAAGTGTTTTTTTCTACCGTTCTATTGGAACGGGTAATAATATATTTTCCTTTATTAGCCCCTTAGAAAGCCCCTCTTGGCATTGCAATTTTCAAGACAGCTCTGGGTTACTTTAAGGGGTGATCGAAATGTTCACCCCTACAAATGTTGTGCTGTCTGCAGTTGTCAATGATCCCTTTGTGATGTCCAGCCGCCTTGATTCTCTTTCTCATTCTCCACAAAAGTTGGAAGATGAGCCACAAAAGGATGCGGACGCGCGTGCCCCCTTGTCTTTGGACTGGCACGCACCCCTGCCACATGCACGGAGTCCTTATAGTTCCCCGTGCTGTTGATACTCTAAGAAACCAATCAATAAAGTGTTCTGGCCCTTAATCAGTAAGGCTGGACCAAACTATAAGCCAAACAACAAACACATTGCCAGTACTGATAACTTATTTATCAGCTCACTCAGAAACAATGATGCTCATGAAAATAATAACATGATCTAGAGAGTCCTTTTGTTAAGTAACGAACTTTATCCAAAAATAAAATAAAAATATTTATTAATTTTTTTCAATCACTTTGAGTGACACTGGTGATTGTTTCTGAGTGAGCTGATAAATAAGTTATCAGTACTGGCAATGTGTTTGTTGTTTGGTTGATACTCTCAGAGCAGGGAAATATAACCGGCAGCCGCCTTTCTGCAGCATCCCCTCACACTTCTGGTCGCTGTGAAATATATATCATTGGCACCAACCAGACATTCTACATCTCCTTTTGTGCAACTCAATTTTTTATTTATCGGCAGCAGTGTTTATAGTCACGTATTCAAACGGAAAATTTCGCCAGTTTGTTTCGTCCTTAAAGTTTACTCTGTAGTTCTTTAAAACCAATCAGACAGTCACATTATGCTGCTATTATGTATAAGTCACAACTTTTGAAAGGTCTGGTCTGTATCTCATGCATCTTGTGACATTTCACTTGCAGCAAATGCTTTTGACAAAAACACAGTAAACGCACGAGTTGTCAAAAAGAGAAACCTGGATGCTGTTTACTGTAATAGTGTATAGTATTAGCTATTAGAGCTTTGAAATGACAAAAGTGCAGTATGAAGCGCTGGAGCGCTAAACATAATAGTCTTTTATTGTTTTTATTATTATCGTTATCATTATTATTATTAATATGCTTAATAGTAGAAGCAGTAGTAGCACGGGGAAGATATGTCCCTGCTAACCTTAGTTCTGGACATTAAATATAGAGCACAATGCATACCCGTGTAATAAACATGGACAGTACTTTCGAATTACTGAGTGGTGGCAAGATTCACAGACCTGTCAAAAGATCATTATTTATTTGAACTAAAGCGAATTGACCAAACAGCTGTGCAAACGGGAGGTGGTCGGATGGGGCTCGGAGCGAGCTATTATCTCCTACTATCGTGTTGCTGTGAGTTAACAGTGCAAACAACATCGGTATGGAGAAGACACACTGTCTGGAAAAAATAATGTTAATGGAACAGAGGATTGAAAAAGACTCTAGGTCGTAATAAAACGTGTTTCATTAAAACTAACCTGCTTCCCCGGTAATTGTCCTAAGCTCTGTTAGATGCAGTCACCCCAGTCTGAGATTCCTCACAGCATCTGTGGGTGATTATCTCGGGGAAGAGCTTGCGACTTCAGGCAGCAGTGTGTAATTAAATCCGCCCTGTTAGTAATCACAATGCGGAGGGTGCAAGGTAATGCGCTGTTCTAATTGTTTTCTGTCACTTTGTTCATGCGTACATATATCAGGCAGCGTTACGCTTAAAGTAACCTTGGGTTAATACGGTTTGGCCTACATACTGAAAATAAAAATATAGTTTTACGCACGGTGTTAGGAGTTTATTACGACGAGAAAGATGCGCCTTTCCCAGTTATAATTTGTGTAGAAATGACAACATTTCCATCTGCGACATCACCCGAGACTTTAAATCTCTACATTGAAAGTTCTAAAATGACCGTGCAGATGTCTTTACCTCATTACTTTGTTACTGGGGGATTGCCTCGGCTGGTGTACTTTGAAGCTGTGTGTACCTTTAACAAGCAATCTGGCATTAGCCTTCTGTTTACAGCAACGGAAAACACAGAATTGTGATATATCACTGGCATTGTTAATTACGCTGCTGTGCCAGGCATCGTTAAAGCCGGGAATGCTAAAAGGCATATCAGGAGGATTGTTTTTATTGTATGCAAAACAACTTTTGTCAACTTAGGCAAGCCTCTGTGTGATAACTAGGTTTAAGAACAGCAGAAGGTTTGGTGCACAGCATGAAGAAAGAAAATATTGTTCGAAAACTCATAATTCTTTACCAGCCTTATCCTGGGAATTGCGTTTTTATTAAAAAGAAGAAGAATACAACTTTAGTCGGGAAAGTTTGTCCATTCATCCCTCTATGATGGCAACATACGATCACAATAAAACTAAAGGATACAATATTGCAGCACACATTTTGAAATATCTTAAGGGTTTGTCATGATACAAAATGAGATATTTTGTACTGGTAAACAAAAAAAGTTTTGCTCAATGTCTTATGTAAGGAATACGCAAGTATATCGATAATGCAAAAAGTAATGACATACATTTTCGTTTGATATCACTTGATCATTAAGCTGCACAGACCTGATGAGAACTGCACCATGCCATAATGTAATATTTTCGCAAGGTCTGCTGGTAGTTTGCTAAAATGTAGTAATTGAAGGTGTTGTGGGAATATTTGTTTACAGTGAAGTCAAAAAAATGAGCCAATGGTAAGAAATTAATATGCCTGCACTAGCTTTTAGGCTGGACGGAATGGTAATAATGATGAGCCTGTTTCTAAACAGTCGCATTTGCTTGCAGGCGAGAAAAGCACAGACATGTCAGAGGGAACATACAATTTTGACCAAACGAAGAAATCACGACTAGAATGAAGGCAGTTTTGGCTCCTCCTTTAAGGCAGAGGAATGTCACCCCACTGCTTTTAGCTGTGGAAATAAATGAAAAATAAAATGATAATAACTCGACGCACACCGGACAGGGGGCTTTGTTGTGCAGCCTCCGCTGCCGCCGTGAGATGAACAGCTCTTTTCCTTAATTCCTGGCCATGAGGGGAACGGCCCAACAACGCCTACATCTTCCAGAGGGCCACGCTCCCGCACAGCTGACATTGCGCCGGGGGGCGCGATAAAAAGCTAGCGGCCCTCCCGCAGCGCTGGACGCACACCGGACAGGGGGCTTTGTTGTGCAGCCTCCGCTGCCGCCGTGAGGTGAACGGCTCTTTTCCTTAATTCCTGGCCGTGAGGGGAACGGCCCAACAACGCCTACATCTTCCAGAGGGCCACGCTCCCGCACAGCTGACATTGCGCCGGGGGGCGCGATAAAAAGCTAGCGGCCCTCCCGCAGCGCGGGACGCACACCGGACAGGGGGCTTTGTTGTGCAGCCTCCGCTGCCGCCGTGAGGTGAACGGCTCTTTTCCTTAATTCCTGGCCGTGAGGGGAACGGCCCAACAACGCCTACATCTTCCAGAGGGCCACGCTCCCGCACAGCTGACATTGCACCGGGGGGCACGATAAAAAGCTAGCGGCCCTCCTGCAGCGCGGGACGCACACCGGACAGGGGGCTTTGTTGTGCAGCCTCCGCTGCCGCCGTGAGGTGAACGGCTCTTTTCCTTAATTCCTGGCCGTGAGGGGAACGGCCCAACAACGCCTACATCTTCCAGAGGGCCACGCTCCCGCACAGCTGACATTGTGCCGGGGGGCGCGATAAAAAGCTAGCGGCCCTCCCGCAGCGCGGGACGCGCGCGGGCGTGCCCGCGCCAAGCCCGGGCCAAGGGCGGGCCCATCCGCGCCCGTCATAGACCGGAGTAGACTGGGCTGGGCCACCCCTCTGACATTTGCCGTCACCTGTGACAACCTTTGGTGAGTGAAGCAAGGCTTGCCCCAGCGGATCTACTGTAATGGCCAAAGCTATGTCTAGCATGCGCGCCACTGCTTCAGTTTCTATAGACAGCATGTTGGAGAGGGTTGTCAATATTGTTAGTACTGAAATAGAACTAACCGAGAGGCGTATGTCTTTGGGTTCTACAATCCCTCAGCTTACCCCCATATCTGTGGATGATGATGATCATATTAGTTCCCCCATGACGTTGAATTTAAATTCACCAAAGAACCAAAGTATGAATAACATTCTCTTGCACTCACCAGACCTGGCAAGCTGTCCGAGCCGCAATGAAACCAAATTAACTGGGGACCACAGGGCGACTGCAACTACTGCTAACAGTCTGTTAGTCAAAAGCCATAAGGACACTGGTGAAAAGTGACTGTTTCCCCAAATCCAGAAGTCTCAGGGGCGAAAAGGAAAACAATTAAGCCTGTTTACCCTAAGAGGAAACAACCACCCCGTCTAAAGCCACAGTGCTCCACTCTAAGTACATGGATTCAAGGCCCTGCGGCTACAGCTGAAATAGTGAATGATGCAGTAACTGTTGGCGCCCCTGTTGGTCTAAAGTCAATTACTATGTCCAACTACCCAATTCATACCCAAACTCAGACGGAGTGCACGCCAGCATTTTCTAACAATTTTACACTGGGAGATACTGCTATTGACATTATTGTAGACACTGTGGGGTCGATTCCGATGTCGGCCGGAAGCGCACCTAACAGTATTCGTCCGGAAAAAATACCAGCCGAACGCCTGTTTCCCGACCGACGCGAACACTCTACAGAACGAACAAGTACGATGCGCATAACAGCCCAGATTCCGAGCGAGCCGTACTTACCCATTCTAGCTCCTGTTCCCTGCCCGAGCCGGATCCGTAAACGCCGAATCGAGTCGCACGGAACCAAATACACTGCACCTTCCGGCCGGACTAGTACGATGCGTCTTCCGTACGCGCCGAACTCGTCGCTACGTCCGGCACGTATGAGCATCCGGGAGAGTTGCACATAAGCTCCGATTCGCGCCACAAGACGATCCATGGCGACGAGACGAACAAGCCAGCGACGAGTACGAGTCGAAGCCACGAGAAACCCGAACGAGACGACCCAACCATGAATCCCATCGCGCAGGTCCTACCAATACTCTACATCTATTACCGGGACCGGCACGGACGCGTACGGCGCAGACGGTAAGTCAAACACCCACAACACAAACAAACGACACGTACCCAAAATATCTCACACACATATAGGGATGCACAAATGACGTACACAAGCAACAGCAGAACCATAGGGGTGGGATGGCCAACACCAATGCCATACACACCCATAGGGGGATGGATGCTTGCCACCACTACCATCCCCACCCATAGGGGGCTGGATGCCTACCACTAACACCACCCCTACTCAGGGTGGGCTGGATGCCTGCCACTACTGCCATCCCCACCCATAGGGGGATGGATGCCTACCACTAACACCACCCCTACTCAGGGGGGCTGGATGGCTGGCACTACTACCATCCCCACTCATGGGGGGCTGGATGCCTACCACTACTACCATCCACACCCATAGGGGGATGGATGCCTACCACTAACACCACCCTTACTCAGGGTGGGCTGGATGCCTGCCACTACTGCCATCCCCACCCATAGGGGGATGGATGCCTACCACTAACACCACCCCTACTCAGGGTGGGCTGGATGGCTGGCACTACTACCATCCCCACTCATGGGGGGCAGGATGCCTACCACTACTACCATCCCCACCCATAGGGGGATGGATGCCTACCACTAACACCACCCCTACTCAGGGTGGACTGGATGCCTGCCACAACTGCCATCCCCACCCATAGGGGGATGGATGCCTACCACTACTACCATCCCCACTCATGGGGGGCTGGATGCCTACCACCACTACCATCCCCACTCATGGGGGGCTGGATGCCTACCACTACTACCATCCCCACTCATGGGGGGCTGGATGCCTGCCACTACTGCCATCCCCACTCATGGGGGCTGGATGCCTACCACCACTACCATCCCCACTCATGGGGAGCTGGATGCCTACCACCACTACCATCCCCACTCATGGGGGCTGGATGCCTACCACTACTACCATCCCCACCCATAGGGGGATGGATGCCTACCACTAACACCACCCCTACTCAGGGTGGGCTGGATGGCTGGCACTACTACCATCCCCACTCATGGGGGCAGGATGCCTACCACTACTACCATCCCCACTCATGGGGGCTGGATGCCTGCCACTACTGCCATCCCCACTCATGGGGGCTGGATGCCTACCACCACTACCATCCCCACTCATGGGGGGCTGGATGCCTGCCACTACTGCCATCCCCACTCATGGGGGCTGGATGCCTACCACTACTACCATCCCCACTCATGGGGGCTGGATGCCTACCACTACTACCATCCCCACCCATAGGGGGATGGATGCCTACCACTAACACCACCCCTACTCAGGGTGGGCTGGATGGCTGGCACTACTACCATCCCCACTCATGGGGGCTGGATGCCTACCACTACTACCATCCACACTCATGGGGGGCTGGATGCCTACCACTACTACCATCCCCACCCATAGGGGGATGGATGCCTACCACTAACACCACCCCTACTCAGGGTGGGCTGGATGGCTGTCACTACTACCATCCCCACTCATGGGGGGCAGGATGCCTACCACTACTACCATCCCCACTCATGGGGGCTGGATGCCTGCCACTACTGCCATCCCCACTCATGGGGGCTGAATGCCTACCACTACTACCAACCCCACTCATGGGGGGCTGGATGCCTGCCACTACTGCAATCCCCACTCATGGGGGGCTGGATGCTTACCACTACTACCATCCCCACTCATGGGGGGCTGGATGCCTACCACCACTACCATCCCCACCCATAGGGGGATGGATGCCTACCACTAACACCACCCCTACTCAGGGTGGGCTGGATGCCTGCCACTACTGCCATCCCCACCCATAGGGGGATGGATGCCTACCACTACTACCATCCCCACTCATGGGGGCTGGATGCCTACCACCACTACCATCCCCACTCATGGGGGCTGGATGCCTACCACTATTACCATCCCCACCCATAGGGGGATGGATGCCTACCACTAACACCACCCCTACTCAGGGTGGGCTGGATGGCTGGCACTACTACCATCCCCACTCATGGGGGGCAGGATGCCTACCACTACTACCATCCCCACTCATGGGGGGCTGGATGCCTGCCACTACTGCCATCCCCACTCATGGGGGCTGGATGCCTACCACTACTACCATCCCCACCCATGGGGGGCTGGATGCCTACCACCACTACCATCCCCACTCATGGGGGCTGGATGCCTGTCACTACTGCCATCCCCACTCATGGGGGCTGGATGCCTACCACTACTACCATCCCCACTCATGGGGGCTGGATGCCTACCACTACTACCATCCCCACCCATAGGGGGATGGATGCCTACCACTAACACCACCCCTACTCAGGGTGGGCTGGATGGCTGGCACTACTACCATCCCCACTCATGGGGGCTGGATGCCTACCACTACTACCATCCCCACTCATGGGGGGCTGGATGCCTACCACTACTACCATCCCCACCCATAGGGGGATGGATGCCTACCACTAACACCACCCCTACTCAGGGTGGGCTGGATGGCTGTCACTACTACCATCCCCACTCATGGGGGGCAGGATGCCTACCACTACTACCATCCCCACTCATGGGGGCTGGATGCCTGCCACTACTGCCATCCCCACTCATGGGGGGCTGGATGCCTACCACTACTACCATCCCCACTCATGGGGGCTGGATGCCTGCCACTACTGCCATCCCCACTCATGGGGGGCTGGATGCCTACCACTACTACCATCCCCACTCACGGGGGCTGGATGCCTACCACCACTACCATCCCCACTCATGGGGGCTGGATGCCTACCACTACTACCATCCCCACCCATAAGGGGCTGGATGCCTACCACTAACACCACCCCTACTCATGGTGGGCTGGATGCCTGCCACTACTGCCATCCCCACCCATAGGGGGATGGATGCCTACCACTAACACCACCCCTACTCAGGGTGGGCTGGATGCCTGCCGCTACTGCCATCCCCACCCATAGGGGGATGGATGTCTCATGGGGGGCTGGATGCCTACCACTACTACCATCCCCACCCATAGGGGGATGGATGCCTACCACTAACACCACCCCTACTCAGGGTGGGCTGGATGCCAGCCACTACTGCCATCCCCACCCATAGGGGGATGGATGCCTACCACTACTACCATCCCCACCCATATGGGGATGGATGCCTACCACTAACACCACCCCTACTCAGGGTGGGCTGGATGGCTGGCACTACTACCATCCCCACTCATGGGGGGCTGGATGCCTACCACTACTACCATCCCCACTCATGGGGGCTGGATGCCTACCACTACTACCATCCCCACCCATAGGGGGATGGATGCCTACCACTAACACCACCCCTACTAAGGGTGGGCTGGATGGCTGTCACTACTACCATCCCCACTCATGGGGGCAGGATGCCTACCACTACTACCATCCCCACTCATGGGGGGCTGGATGCCTGCCACTACTGCCATTCCCACTCATGGGGGGCTGGATGCCTACCACTACTACCATCCCCACTCATGGGGGGCTGGATGCCTGCCACAACTGCCATCCCCACTAATTGGGGGCTGGATGCCTACCACCACTACCATCCCCACTCATGGGGGGCTGGATGCCTACCACTACTACCATCCCCACCCATAGGGGGCTGGATGCCTACCACTAACACCACCCCTACTCATGGTGGGCTGGATGCCTGCCACTACTGCCATCCCCACCCATAGGGGGATGGATGCCTACCACTAACATCACCCCTACTCAGGGTGGGCTGGATGCCTGCCACTACTGCCATCCCCACCCATAGGGGGATGGATGTCTCATGGGGGGCTGGATGCCTACCACTACTACCATCCCCACCCATAGGGGGATGGATGCCTACCACTAACACCACCCCTACTCAGGGTGGGCTGGATGCCTGCCACTACTGCCATCCCCACCCATAGGGGGATGGATGCCTACCACTACTACCATCCCCACCCATATGGGGATGGATGCCTACCACTAACACCACCCCTACTCAGGGTGGGCTGGATGGCTGGCACTACTACCATCCCCACTCATGGGGGCTGGATGCCTACCACTACTACCATCCCCACTCATGGGGGCTGGATGCCTACCACTACTACCATCCCCACCCATAGGGGGATGGATGCCTACCACTAACACCACCCCTACTAAGGGTGGGCTGGATGGCTGTCACTACTACCATCCCCACTCATGGGGGGCAGGATGCCTACCACTACTACCATCCCCACTCATGGGGGGCTGGATGCCTGCCACTACTGCCATCCCCACTCATGGGGGCTGGATGCCTACCACTACTACCATCCCCACTCATGGGGGGCTGGATGCCTACCACCACTACCATCCCCACTCATGGGGGGCTGGATGCCTACCACTACTACCATCCCCACTCATGGGGGGCTGGATGCCTACCACTAACACCACCCCTACTCAGGGTGGGCTGGATGCCTGCCACTACTGCCATCCCCACCCATAGGGGGATGGATGCCTACCACTAACACCACCCCTACTCAGGGTGGGCTGGATGGCTGGCACTACTACCATCCCCACTCATGGGGGGCTGGATGCCTACCACTACTACCATCCCCACCCATAGGGGGATGGATGCCTACCACTAACACCACCCCTACTCAGGGGGGGCTGGATGCCTGCCACTACTGCCTTCCCCACCCATAGGGGGATGGATGCCTACCACTACTACCATCCCCACTCATGGGGGCTGGATGCCTACCACCACTACCATCCCCACTCATGGGGGCTGGATGCCTGCCACTACTGCCATCCCCACTCATGGGGGCTGGATGCCTACCACCACAACCATCCCAACTCATGGGGGCTGGATGCCTACCACCACTACCATCCCCACTCATGGGGGCTGGATGCCTACCACTACTACCATCCCCACCCATAGGGGGATGGATGCCTACCACTAACACCACCCCTACTCAGGGTGGGCTGGATGGCTGGCACTACTACCATCCCCACTCATGGGGGCAGGATTCCTACCACTACTACCATCCCCACTCATGGGGGCTGGATGCCTGCCACTACTGCCCTCCCCACTCATGGGGGGCTGGATGCCTACCACTACTACCATCCCCACTCATGGGGGGCTGGATGCCTACCACCAATACCATCCCCACTCATGGGGGGCTGGATGCCTGCCACTACTGCCATCCCCACTCATGGGGGGCTGGATGCCTACCACTACTACCATCCCCACTCATGGGGGGCTGGATGCCTACCACTACTACCATCCCCACCCATAGGGGGATGGATGTCTACCACTAACACCACCCCTACTCAGGGTGGGCTGGATGGCTGGCACTACTACCATCCCCACTCATGGGGGGCTGCATGCCTACCACTACTACCATCCCCACTCATGGGGGGCTGGATGCCTACCACTACTACCATCCCCACCCATAGGGGGATGGATGCCTACCACTAACACCACCCCTACTCAGGGTGGGCTGGATGGCTGTCACAACTACCATCCCCACTCATGGGGGGCAGGATGCCTACCACTACTACCATCCCCACTCATGGGGGGCTGGATGCCTGCCACTACTGCCATCCCCACTCATGGGGGGCTGGATGCCTACCACTACTACCATCCCCACTCCTGGGGGGCTGGATGCCTGCCACTACTGCCATCCCCACTCATGGTGTGCTGGATGCCTACCACTTCTACCATCCCCACTCATGGGGGGCTGGATGCCTACCACCACTACCATCCCCACCCATAGGGGGATGGATGCCTACCACTAACACCACCCCTACTCAGGGTGGGCTGGATGCCTGCCACTACTGCCATCCCCAACCATAGGGGGATGGATGCCTACCACTAACACCACCCCTACTCAGGGAGGGCTGGATGCCTGCCACTACTGCCATCCCCACCCATAGGGGGATGGATGCCTACCACTACTACCATCCCCACTCATGGGGGGCTGGATGCCTACCACCACTACCATCCCCACTCATGGGGGCTGGATGCCTACCACTACTACCATCCCCACCCATAGGGGATGGATGCCTACCACTAACACCGCCCCTACTCAGGGTGGGCTGGATGGCTGGCACTACTACCATCCCCACTCATGGGGGGCAGGATGCCTACCACTACTACCATCCCCACTCATGGGGGGCTGGATGCCTGCCACTACTGCCATCCCCACTCATGGGGGGCTGGATGCCTACCACTACTACCATCCCCACTCATTGGGGGCTGGATGCCTACCACCACTACCATCCCCACTCATGGGGGGATGGATGCCTGTCACTACTGCCATCCCCACTCATGGGGGGCTGGATGCCTACCACTACTACCATCCCCACTCATGGGGGGCTGGATGCCTACCACTACTACCATCCCCACCCATAGGGGAATGGATGCCTACCACTAACACCACCCCTACTCAGGGTGGGCTGGATGGCTGGCACTACTACCATCCCTACTCATGGGGGGCTGGATGCCTACCACTACTACCATCCCCACTCATGGGGGGCTGGATGCCTACCACTACTACCATCCCCACCCATAGGGGGATGGATGCCTACCACTAACACCACCCCTACTCAGGGTGGGCTGGATGGCTGTCACTACTACCATCCCCACTCATGGGGGGCAGGATGCCTACCACTACTACCATCCCCACTCATGGGGGGCTGGATGCCTGCCACTACTGCCATCCCCACTCATGGGGGGCTGGATGCCTACAACTACTACCATCCCCACTCATGGGGGGCTGGATGCCTGCCCCTTCTGCCATCCCCACTCATGGGGGGCTGGATGCCTACCACTACTACCATCCCCACTCACGGGGGGCTGGATGCCTACCACTACTACCATCCCCACTCACGGGGGGCTGGATGCCTACCACCACTACCATCCCCACTCATGGGGGGCTGGATGCCTACCACTACTACCATCCCCACCTATGGGGGGCTGGATGCCTGCCACTACAACCACCCCTACTCATAGGACTTGGTAATGCATGACACAACTAGCATACTCCCACATAAGGACTGCCTGTAAATTACATCCCACCCCCAACACCATGACAAGCGTGTGTGGTCTGTGTCAAATGCATACAACACTGAACATGACATTTAACATACAATGTGACCCCCTAACACATGTGTCACACATAATTGTGTGTGTGGCCTACACAATGCAAGAAGACCATGACCACTGTGGCAATGTGGCCCAAAGCCCCATCACCACAGTGCCCAAAAGGTAAGTGTGTGCTCCATAGCTGAAGCACATTTTGAACAGTGTGGCAATGGGGCCCAAAGCTCCATCACCACAGTGCCCAAAAGGTAAGTGTGTGCTCCATAGCTGAAGCACATTTTGAACAGTGTGGCAATGGGGCCCAAAGCCCCATCACCACAGTGTCCAAAAGGTAAGTGTGTGCTCCATAGCTGAAGCACATTTTGAACAGTGTGGCAATGGGGCCCAAAGCCCCATCACCACAGTGCCCAAAAGTTAAGTGTGTGCTCCATAGCTGAAGCACATTTTGAACAGTGTGGCAATGGGGCCCAAAGCCCCATCACCACAGTGCCCAAAAGGTAAGTTTAGTCCTGGTAAAAGCTGCAAAAACAAAACTGCAGGGATTATTCCTGGCCACACAACACCAAACACTACAGTGGCATTGTAGTGCTTGTGTCCCATAGCAACATAGATTGTGTGAGGCAAGCAGTGCAGTGCCAATGACACATCGTTCTGGCCATGTGCACACAAACATCAGCCATGGGGGCCCACATTGTCTACATTCACAAATGACACAATGACAGAAGTGAGCATCATAATGCAGACCCACATATCTGCACCAATGGACACACAAATGTAGATATCCTGTGGAGATTGTAGATGTCAGGTGAACAAATACCATACCATGGCAGCAATGGGACATACTAACCATGATCAATGTGCTGACTGATGACCTAGCAGTCCCAGGGCCAGCAGGGGAAAGCCAACAAACAACATACAGCCAATGGCAAACTAAAGATATGCCAATGCAGTGGTGCAAATGCACAAACACAAACAGGCAGACTCACACTGCATATCAAACACAACAGGTGAGGGGGTTGTGTGCCAGTGTCCCCAGGCAAACACACAACACATGAGGAGGCCAGATTCACTAATACACAGATGTCAACACAGTCACATACAGAAGTAACTCATGGATTGGATTCCCCTATGTGGGCAAACAGGCATTGTGAGATGAGAGGGAGCCCAAATTACACATGTCACACAAGCTTGTAGGAACAGCAACAAACACAGAAAGAGACAGAACCACCACAGCACTCCCCCCAGGGACCCCACATTGTGGTGACACTAGCCTGCATGACAATCACACTGCGATGACAAAGGTAGATGTCATCCACACTGTGAACCACAGCCATGTGTCCTGAGCAACAAACTACCATCACACCTATACAAGCACAAAGCACTCAGCATGGCCTGCCAGCCAAGGACAATATGGAGGTAGTGCCCCAGCCGTGCAACAACTCACATTTGCACACACTCAACGCCACACACCTTGATCTCCACCAATGTGCAGCAGTGAAGCTCACATGGACTGCTGACATTGCACATGCACCCATGACAATCCCAGGGGTGGTGGGGGAAATAAGGTGCAGAAACCCATCACACATGGCCAGTCAACAAGACTTGTGAATGTCTGACACACTGCACAGTATGCCGTACATGGGCATGACGTGAAATCCACCCCAAACAATGGGACCCTGGCCATAGTCACACACCAATGAAGAAGCCAAGCTGACCCACAAAGGACACACATAGACAACTTCCAACATTGCAGCTCTGACCCTGAGGAGTGGCAGCAGTCACACACACAACGTGTCACAATCACTGAAAGCATACACAAACAGAAAATCACATTACTTGTGTAACCAACAAGTGCCAAGAGGAATCCTGACTGTGTCCCATCTGCGTTTGCCCACATCCCCAGCCCTGACAACAAAGACAACTAGGGATGACAACCTCATGAACATTAGTTTGCCATGCACCCACATCCCAGAGAAACCAGGTCCAAGATGCTGGATGAACACAGAACAACTCAGCAAGCATCACAAACAGGATCATCCGTAGGGACACAGCCTGTGTAGGAAAAGGAGAAGGGAACACGCACAGACATGCCTACACAACACACAACACGGGCACAGCCTATATCAGGGAATCACGCACTGCCATGAGGGCACTCCACTCCTGTGGAAGGTCAGCTGTGCCAAACCTTGTCTGTGCACGACTCAAACATGTCAGCAGAACACTCGGTCAGTGAGTCAACAACTACAACACACTGAAGGCTCTGCTCATATCAGCCTGGGCACGGGAGTGTCACGTCAGTCATCTGCATACACCCAAGACACGTGTCAAGCAACTTGCACTGTGTACACAGATGAGTCCTCCAAATTTGATGTGCTAAACTGCATGTCCATTGGAGACGGGCACACAGTCAGGGTACTAGGAACATTGGACAGTGGTAAGCCCACCAGATGTGCATCAGTGTAGGACAAAGATGGTAATCTACAAATGCTAAACATACATCCCTGTGTCAAATGCTGAACATTACACCCTCAGACTGCAGCAAAGGATGCTATAGATCCAGACTAGATTAGGACACATATCCCATGGACCACATGGAGCCCATCACAGCAAAACCTCATTTACCTGATCTGAACACTATTACAACAGCAAATGCATGATTCCACACATCTACATCATGTACCTCCAAAGATTAACCACAAGTAAACAAAAAGAGGCTTTATTCAGCAAGTGTGCAACTCAAATCAAAAGTCCAAAATAAACTAAGGCCAATGGCCAGTCCAAATATACAGTTCCAACAGGGTGATGTGTGACAACTTGTCAACAATTGCTTGCCTGCACAGGTACGGACAGGGGACATCCCCCTTGGAGGGGCATACGAGGGGCAGGCCAGGCACCGCAGGGACAGGATCAGGGGATGCCAGAAGGAGGCAGTGAAGGGGAGGTGGGTGCAGGAGTGTCACCGGCAACTGCAGTGGAGGTGTCTGACTCAGGGGGGGCTGGCTCCACCGCAGGGCTCAAGTCAGATGGTGTTGGTGCTGCAACCACTGCAGTGGGTTGGTCAGATGGAGTGGACTGGGTCCCCAATGCAGTGCCCGAGTCAGACGGGGTGGTTGTGGACTCCACCGCAGTGCATGACTCCAAGGTAGTGGAAGGGGGGGCAGAAGAGCTGGGCAGGACAGAGGGGGGGGGACACGGTCACCACACCAGTGGCACAAACTGGCAGAGCATCTGGTTTTGGGGTGGAAGAGCAAGTGGCAGGGGGGGATGGCCTAAGCAGTTTGGGGATGCAGTATCGGTGTGTGGGGGAACCTGGGGCAGGGTGTGGCGGTGGAACCTGTGGAGTGGTGGCCTGGGGGATGGAGGTGAGAGACTGTGTGGTTGACTTGCAGGGCGGTGGCGGGGTCTTGCTCTTCCAGGACCGGGGTGACTTGCGGGTGGGGGGCTCACTCTGCCTGCACCTGGGGGAGGGTGTCCGGGGGCGAGGGGCACTCCCCTCTGTGTGGGTGGACTTCCTCTTCCCCCGGTATGCTGGATCAGCAGGATTGGAGTGGAAGAGGCCGAGGTCACACAGGAAGATCTGCTGTGTAGGTGTGTTAGCAGGCGAGGCAAGGGAAGGGGTCTTGGAGGGAGAGGATTTAGAGGACTGCGGAGTTAATGTGGATGCCTGTGTGTGTGTGTGTTCCCCGTCCCCTGTGTCTGTGGTATCAGTCCCCTGAGGATGCGTGTGTGCACGTCTTGCCTTTCTCTTGGGTGTGTCTGTGCTGCTCGTGTCTGTGTGTTTGGGTGACTGTGCAGGTGTGCATGTGCTTTGGACAGGTAGGGGGGCAGGAAGTGTGGATGGGGTAGAGGTGGGAGGGGTGAGGGGTGAGGGACTGTTGGAGGAGGGACACTGCTGCCATCAGGGAGGAGTCCATGGACCTATTGCTCCTCTGTAGGGCAGACAGACATACCCGTCGAGATGCCCTCCATGAACGACACCAGCTGTGTCAACAGAGTGGTGTGTGCATGGAGGACACTCAGCATTGCTGTCTGCCCTACATGGAGCTGCCGAAGGAGGTACACAGACTCCTCACTCAGGGCAGCAGGGGACACAGGGGCAGGGGCTGCGGTGCCTGGCACGAAGGAGGCACACTCCCGAGTACGGGAGCCTCCACGGACCTCAGGAATGGGAGCCAATGGGAGGGCGGTGGTGGTGGTGGTGGTGGCGGGGCCAGACAGACTAGCTGGCCTTTGGTGGCTGCTGAGACCCGCCTCCACAAGGGAGTCATCCTCCGAGCTGCTGTGGTCCTCAGCTGAGGTGGATGGTGCTGAGGACTCCTCGGTGTGGCTCCCCTCGCCCTCCGTGCCACTGGGTCCCTCTGACCACTCGTCCGATGCTGACCCAGTCTGGCTCCGCTGCTCCTCCTGGTCCGTGGAGCTGTCCCCTCCTGTGGCCGTGGATGTATCTGCAAACAATTAGGGAAACAGACATACATCAGTCACCTGCACTGACCGCACACACCACAGTAAGTACAGCACATTACAGAGCAAGCCCTGGCATCCTTAGTTGAACATTGCCTGAAGTCCTCACACAGATTCGGGGAAGCCAATTGTCAGTCTGATGGTCAACCATGGGACTCACACCCCTCCTGCCCTTGCACCCATCTGTCTGGTGCCTGTCTGATGGTAAGACCCCAGTGTGGACACATGCACCACCTACACAGTTGTTGGACATTGCAGGGAACACGGTGAAGTATGTGAACATGCACACATCACATCTCTTGCCACTGAGTCAGTGCAGGTGTCCGGATAAAGGGATGGCCAGAGTCTAAATAGAAATGCATGTGATGCATACCAGCACCAGACACCATGATGCAACCATGTCCGGATAGTCAATGCCACAATGGGGTGCATGTTGCACATGTCACTCCCCTGCAGGATCAGTCTCAGGAAGTTTAATGCCATGACACAGGAATGCGTGCAAAGTCATACATTACTGTCTCAAGTCACATGGCCATGGCAGCCAGCCAACAACAGTCTGCACTGTGTCACAATCCGAGGGCATGGGGAATGCAAGTTATGTGACTGACAAGTGCACATGTCCATCCCACAAATACCACATCATCTGTACTACTATTTGTCCACGTCATACCAACTGGACATATGGGGGACATGAAACACAACTCTCTGAACATGAGCACCTCACAGTGTGCTGTGAATGACAATACAGCTGCCTGAAAGTCACAGTCGCAAACACCTGTGTGCACAGTCAAGTGATCAGACACCTATAAGTCACGGAAGTATCGTCTATCATGGTCACATCTCAGATGGCATGCTGAGCCCTAACCGATAAACATACCAGTAGTCCTGACAACGAAGACACAGCACAATGAGACAGAGGCAGACACCTGAGGGTACATTACACTGATCACAACATGCCAGATGATACACAGGAGTGGGAGTACAGAGTGCATTGCATGCCCTGGAGTAGGCATTACTGTCCAGCTCCACCTGTAAGAGGGATGAGTCCTGGACAGTAGGCAGGTGGCTAAGCATGTGTGACACACTGGATACACATACTCCTGAGGCCAAAACATTGTTCCCACCAGCAGCATGGGTGTGTGCCAAATTCCCCAGGGACATGTGGTGAGTCAGAGCAGCAGGCGGACCACATATCAAAGTTACACCCAGATTACATGTCAGAACTTAGGCATTGTGTAAGCAATTGACCCACACATGAATCGCACAACATAGTCACGGGAACAAATGCTGTCCCCCAGCTTGAGCAAAGCTAAATGCAATGACACAGTCCCCAAATGACACAATTTCCTGACTATAAGGGCCACACATATGCGTATCAGAGGAGAAGTGGGCATGTCACAAATGAGGGACATGGGTCCTGGACCACATGACTGATGTACTGTGGAAGTTTAACCAGGTCAGAGGAGGGCACATAGCATGTCAGACAAAGTGCACAGTGCAGTCATGGACTCACCCCCTCCTTGCTGCTGTCTGTCCTTCAGCTGCCCATCCAGGTCAGGGAAGACCACCGCCAGGATCCGGAGCATGTGGGGGGTCAGGGTCCGGTGTCCGCCCCTCCTGCGAGGAGGCGACAGCTTCAGCTGGACCCTTGCGATCCTCCGGGTCCAGCCACGAAGGTCCTGCCACCTCTTCTGGCAGTTGCGGATCCTGCGCCTGTAGACCCCCACGGATCTTACTTTCCGGGCGATGGTCAGCCAGATTTCCTGCTTCTGGTGGGCATCAACCTGTGAGGATGACAAAGTGAAAAGGCCATTACTACACATTCCAGATATACGTGCATCACACAGTTGGATATACATGTCTCAATCACAGGGGCATATGATGTACACAGGCAGTGCAACAATGGCTATGAACAGTTTGCCAGCAGTCACTACATGGTATCATTGCATGGGAAGAAAACCTAGTTGGAATGCACTGTTACTGCACTGTACCAGTTCAGTGCATGTAACTACACACTTTGGGGTGTGACAACTACTCAGTGGGCATGCTAGCCAGTGGTGTGCACACTGAAAGCCCTGCTAGTCAGACAACATGCACAATTAGTGAGGCAGTGGACAGCACACTCACCTGCTCCCCTGGTTTCCCATACAGCTTGCTGTACTGTGGAAGGAGGCTGTCCAGCAGGGCCTGGCTCTCCTCAAGGCTGAAGGCTGGGGCTCTCTCCACAGTACGTGCCATTGCAGGAGCCAGAGGATGCATAAACAGCAGCAGTGTTGGTGACAGATGTCGTCCTGGAGCATGTAGTGCAGGCAAGTGAGCTCTCAGGGGAACAGCCAGCATTATATGTGTGCTGCAGAGGCAGATACTGTCCCATGTGTCCAAAGTGATAGGTCAAAGTCGTTTGCATCTTCTGAATCTGACCAATCCATGGAATAGCAGCACTAATACACGCCCACAGCATCCTTCAAATCTTCAACTTCATGACACCCATGATGTTGCAACATTGTTGTGGCTGGCCAACTGAATTCACTGCATCAGACTCGTTGGAGCTTCGAAAACGCGTCCGTTGCCATGCCAGGCCCCAGCCAATGTGTGCGCACCGTTCGGTCCACTGCTGTACAACGCGTATTTCGGGATACAACGCGTACCCGCTCACATGCAATGCAATGGGCCGGCCGGGCACACCGATCGGTCCATTGCTGTTCAACGCGTACCCGGGATACAACGCGTACCCGCTCACATACAATGCAATGGGCCGGCCGGGCACACCGATCGGTCCATTGCTGTTCAACGCGTACCCGGGATACAACGCGTACCCGCTCACATACAATGCAATGGGCCGGCCGGGCACACCGATCGGTCCATTGCTGTTCAACACGTACCCGGGATACAACGCGTACCCGCTCACATACAATGCAATGGGCCGGCCGGGCACACCGATCGGTCCATTGCTGTTCAACGCGTACCCGGGATACAACGCGTACCCGCTCACATACAATGCAATGGGCCGGCCGGGCACACCGATCGGTCCATTGCTGTACAAAGCGTACCCGGGATACAACGCGTACCCGCTCACATACAATGCAATGGGCCAGCCGGGCACACTGATCGGTCCATTGCTGTTCAACGCGTACCCAGGATACAACGCGTACCCGCTCGCATACAATGCAATGGGCCGGCCGGGCACACAGATCGGTCCATTGCTGTTCAACGCATCCCTGGACAGGTCACACGCATATGTCACCATGCTGGTCACTGGTGAACCTATGCCAGCCACATATACTTTCCAGGGACTCAGGGGCACACCTACAACACCACACCCAGTCCACACTGTATCTAAGGCATGTGTGGCAGCATAACCTTATCTGTGTATGGGGGTGAACATGTGGTTTTTGGGGTGGCATTTGGGGCAGACACACCCAGGCTGTGCACGTGTTCATGGGGACAGGGTCCTGTGTGTGTTGTGCACCTGACCACTGTGGTGTGCAACTTTTCATTCATGAGCATGTGTCATGGTCACATTTCCAGGTTGTGTATGTGTATGACATGTCACATACCCCCAGGCTCACATGTGGGAAGGCATGTACGTCACAGGGTGGCCCATTGCCACAATAGTGATGTCCCTCCGCAGTCTGTGTGCATGTTGTGTTTCACATGTCTCTGACTCCATGTGCACAATGGGAGACAGTCTCCACATCCACGTGGTTTGTGCATGAACTTTGATGTTGTGTGTGTGTGTGTCACAGACATCCATGTCTGTCCTGCAGAGGCTACAGGGCCCACTACCTGTGGGTGTCATGTTAGTTTTTCTGACGTGTACATGATACGCAATGTCATGCCAGTGTCCATGTGGCAAGACAGGGTCCCTGGGAATCTACCTGTCAAGGAGCTGTGATGCCTGTGGAGCATCTGTCCAGACATGTCACTGTGGTATGTGTGTTGAACGTGAGAGCAGTAAATGGGTACTGTGACACAGCCTAATGGTTTCCCATAGCACACCCTGGAACCTGTTGTCAACACTTGTTGAACAGAGATGTTAGATGATGTCCATGTAGGTGCCATATATGTCCAAACAGAATGACACACACATCAAGTACTTGTGTTTGTTAATGATGTATCATGTGAAATTGAGTATGGTGAACGGCACATGGTTGGGGTGACTGACAATCTTGCTTTCTTCACCTATGCACTGCAGGGCTCCTGCTGTCCATCGACCATTCCCAGACCAGGCAACGATGGTGGAACGTGACAGCATCCGACGGTACCGCTTCACCAGGCAGCTGATTGAGGATTTGGCAGTGCGGTTGGACCCACATTTGCAGCCTGGCCATCCGTATCCTACAGCGCTGACCCCCAAGGTGAAGGTGATGGCAGCCCTACACTTCTTTGCCACCGGTACCTTTCAACACACTGTGGCGACTGCCGGTGGGATGTCAAAGACTATGTTCAGCCGTGTGCTACGCGATGTTTTGGGGGCAATGTTGATATACCTGAACCAGTACATCTATTTGCCAACACGTCAACGACTCACTGACGTCAAGAGTGACTTCTATGCCCTGGGGAGGATGCCACATGTAATTGGCTCCATTGATGGGACACATGTGGCTTTGATACCACCACAGGCACATGAGCAGGCATACCGGAACCGTAAACATTACCATTCGATCAATGCTCTGGTGGTATGCTTGCAGCTATGACCATCACACATGTGTGTGCCCGTTTCCCCGGTTCGGCACACGATGCCTACGTGATGAGGAGTAGTCGCATCCAGAGGATGATGTCACAGATGCCGAACCAGCATGCCTGGCTTGTTGGTGTGTACTGACTTTGTACCATTGTGTGTGTTCTGCTATGTTGTTTTCCGCACACATTTTCAAATCGGCTAATGTGCAATTGTCTGTCTGTAGGTGACTCGGGATACCCCAACATGCTGTGGTTGTTGACACCCCTCAGGAACCCTGTGACACCAGCCAGGATGCGCTACAATGAGGCACATGGTCGGACGAGGAGGGTGATTGAGCGGACCTTTGGTCTCCTGAAGAGCCACTTCCGCTGCCTGGACAAGACAGGAGGGGCCCTCCCATATGCCCCAGCAAAGGTGTGCAAGATTGTCATCGTCTGCTGCATGCTACACAACCTGGCAGTGCGGAAGGAGTTGCCTCTCATCCTGGATGACGATGACCAACGTCCGCCACCTGTGGAAGATCCTGGCCTGGGTCACGATGCCAGTGAAGATGATGATGATGATGATGATGGTGATGTCCGCACACAGCTCATCACCAACTTCTTCAGCTGAATGTGAGTCTCCAGAGGGTTGCAATGTCAATGATTTGAGTTTGCATGATATGTGTGTGTGGTGCTCTGTTGCTGTTTGAGTGTGGCCATGTGCTACTTGACTGGATGCGTGCAGCGATGTGTCCTTGCAGGTGGTCTGTACTGCCCAACAGTGTTGACATGCTAACTTGGTTTTGTGTAGTTATCTCGTGACATGTATTAGACATGAGTATTGCCGTTCTGTGCTGTTCTTCAGTGGTTTTGACTGTGTGTCATGTCTGTCCTTCACAGGGTGCTGCCGGAGTTGTTTGATCAACTTGGATCCCACGAATCCATGAATCAACTTGCAAGGTGGAAGCAGTCGTTTCCCTACAGGTGATGTGCCACACACCCCTGGACTTTCTATCTTCTGCACTTTTTGACTTTGTGGCCACAGCCAGGTTGGATTAGCTAGCATTTGTAGTGGAAACAACATGTTGCAAATGTGTAATAAACCTGTGCTTCACTTTGGGATGTGCGTTGTCTGTGGTCACACATCTGACTGACATTTGCTTACTGCACCTGTAGTCTAGTTGACAGACTGTGAATAGGTGGCGTGTCTGTGCATTCCACTGTATTTAGTTGCAACATCAGTATAGGTGATGAGTCTGATGGCCCTGGTGTGTATGTGTTGTGTGGCCCTAGTGGTGTGTCTCCCTCATATGTGTCACGTCGCCATGACTGACATGACGGTGTTGGACTTGCTGTAGCAGTTAGCATGCACAGTGTCATTTTTCTGATCAGCATCTCCATGACAGAGAGCACGTTGGAATCACAACAGAGGCAGATATGGTGTATTGGTGAGTTTATTTACATACAGGTGTGATAATGGTGCACAGGATGGTGGGTGCTGTACATAGAAATTGGAATCCAAAGTTCCCATGTGATTTGGAAGTCTTGGTAGCTGAAATGTCCAGAGTAAAGTCCACAGTCATCTGATGAATTTGGCCAACTAGAGCTCCCCATGTCATGTGGGAGAGTTGGGTTGGCTTCGACAGGGCGTGCAGTTTGCACACAGAGGAAAAGTTCCAGAACAGGTGTTGGCTTCCTGGGGGATGTAGATGGCCATCGGCCTCTCTGTTTGGCCTCCTCGGACGGCCCCTCTTCTTGGGGGGGGGACCCTCAGGTGCAGGCTGCGGCGGTGCAGGAGACTCTCTGCCAGAGTCCTCCTCCCTCCCTGTGGCATTTGCAGTTGTTTCAGCAGCAGATGTTGTGGGCACACAGGGAGGTGTGGCCATGTTGGTGCTGATCTGGCGGAGGCATGTCAGTATGTCCCTATGCACCGCTGTCAGTTGTTCCAATGTGTCCCACTTGGACTCCATGCCAGACATGTGTGTCTCGACACGTGACGTGTGTCTCGACACAGGACATGTGGGAGTCCAAGCGGGCATGATGGGCAGCCTGCTACTGTTGTATGTCCTTGAGGATCCCCACTACCTGGCTAACCTCTCCGGTGCTAGTCTGGTACGCATCCGCGATGCATGCCAGTTGTGGGTCATCATGCAGTCCAGACCCCTCTACAAAGAGCGACCTATGTCTACCACCCCTCCCACCACCCCATGCGACACGTGCAGGACCTGCGGTGGCACGCACTGGTGACCGTGGGCCCACTTGGGTGTTGTTCCTGGGCTCGTTGTCACCAGCTCCAGTTTGGGTCTGGGTCCCTGTGCTGTTGTCATCTGTGGTCCTTGGTCTGTCCGTGTTGGCAGGGGTGGCCTGTGTGTTGGCAGTTGTTGGAGGGGTGGGTGCAGGGGGTGCAGATGTTGGTCCTGCTGGTGCTGCATGATGACTCACACCAGAGGGTCCAGCTGGTTCTTCGCCATCCGAGGAGTGCAGAGGCTGATCCACACCAGTGAGCTCAGTGTTCCCCGGAGCCTGGGACAGGGACTCCTCCTCGTCTGCCTCTGTGTCCCCATCATCACCTATTTTGGGGAGAGACAAAGATTGTATATTATGTTTCTACTGGCATCAATTGTTCAAACACCTGACAGTTGTGACTGTACCTCTGGATGTGGGCCTGGACATTGCATTCTCCTAAATTGTGTCAGTCAGAGAGTGAGATTGGTGTAGCACATTGTCCTGCCAACCTGTGGCATGTCAATGTGAATGTTGAGGTGTGTGCATGACCAGCATTGGTGGTATTTGCTTGCCATCCAGGTCTCCTTCTCCCCCCAGCCCAGTTATCCCACCATGAAGCATGCTTCCATTGCAGGGAGTGCAAGTTGTCTTTCAGGATGTCAGTCTGTGGTGTTCTGCTGTTGGTTGTTGCACAGTTCCCAGCAGGGCCTTGTGCTCCCCCCACCAGTACCCAGTGTCAGCCATCTTGTGAGTCCTTTTCCACTCCCTGTGATGTGAGCATGGTTCAGGGTGGTGTTGATGGGCCAATTGTGAGGCTGACCAACATCTGTGACTACCACTCCCACCATGCTATTGCCTACACACCCCTTCCCAGCATGCCCATACTTCCTTCCTTTTGAGTGGACTTCACTGTGTGTGACTGTGACAGCAATGGCAAGATGGCTGTCAGTGTGGTCCTGTTGTTTGTTGGTGCCCAGTTCCCAGCAGGGCCTTGTGCTCCCCACAGCTGTGACCCGTGTCAGACATCTTTGAAGTGGCTTTTGACTCCCTGTGAGGTGTGCATGCTTCAGTGCTAACTTGCTGGGCCAGGTGGGTGTGAGATGTTGATCTGTGACTACCACTCCCATCATGCTATTGCCT
Organism: Calotriton arnoldi; assembly: GCA_963921515.1. Lineage (NCBI taxonomy): Eukaryota > Metazoa > Chordata > Amphibia > Caudata > Salamandridae > Calotriton > Calotriton arnoldi. Next base: position 615,937 of record CAWUFW010005439.1, read on the forward strand.
CCACCCACCTTCCCAGCATGCCCATCCTTCCTTCCTTTTGACTCTGCTTCCCTGTGGGGTGATGTGCCTGTGCTGACATGATGGCTGGGAGTGTTGTCCTGGCAGTTGTTTGGCTACAAGTCCCAATTGTGTCCCTGTGCTTCACACAGCATAACCCAGGGTGGTGGTTCTTTGTGGGATCTTCAGTTAGGATGTGAGGCATTGCATTCTCCCAGGTGGGTTATGTGGAGTTAGTGTTGAGGGGGTGTGTGAGTGGAGGTGCTTGTAACTAGGGTCAGTGCTGTGAGTCCTCCTTCCCACCCAGCCAGATATCCCACCATGGAACGTGCTTCCATTGCAGGGAGTGCAAGTTGTCTTTCAGGATGTCAGTCAGTGGTGTCCTGCTGTTGGTTGTTGCACAGTTCCCAGCAGGGCCTTGTGCTCCCCCAGCAGTACCCAGTGTCAGCCATCTTGTGAGTCCTTTTCCACTCCCTGTGATGTGAGCATGGTTCAGGGTGGTGTTGATGGGCCAATTGTGAGGCTGACCAATATCTGTGACTACCACTCCCATCATGCTATTGCCTACACCCCCTTCCCAGCATGCCCATACTTCCTTCCTTTTGAGTGGACTTCACTGTGTGTGAGTGTGACAGCAATGGCAAGATGGCTGACAGTGTGGTCCTGTTGTTTGTTGGTGCCCAGTTCCCATCAGGGCCTTGTGCTCCCCACAGCAGTACCCAGTGTCAGCCATCTTGTCAGTTGTTTTCCACTCCCTGTGATGTGAGCATGGTTCAGAGTGGTGTTGATGGGCCAATTGTGGGTGTGACCAATATCTGTGACTACCACTCCCATCATGCTATTGGCTACACTGACTTGACCAGCATACACAGAATTCCTTCCTTTCAGTGAGCTTCCCTGTGAGGTGGTGTTCTAGTTGTGTTTAAATATCTGGGAGTGTTTGTTGTTTCTATTTGTGCCACTGCCTTGCTGTATTTGTTGTTAGGTTTGTACATGTCATGACACAGTTACATATCACTATGAGATGGGAGGTATTGTGTTTGTCTGACTAGCATTCACATCTTGGGATGAATATCTTTTGGTTGCTGTGTATTTGCTAAGGGTGCATGGTTTGCCTATCCCCTTGACTGTGATGTGTGTGTGTTGTCACACCATATTGTGTATATTAGTTGTGTACTCACCAGGCTCTGGGATGTCTGTTAGTCCGTATACGCTCACTGGTGGTAGGATGGCCCGCACCTTCTCCTCCCAGGGCCTGAGGTATACTGGTTTTGCAGGAGGGCCACTGCCGGTGTGCTGGCTGAGGAGGTAGTCCTTTTTGAGTAGGTCCCGGACCCTCCTGCGCAGATGATACCACCTGTTCTGGATGTCTTCCTTTGTGCGCAAACATGGTGATTGTGCGTTCACCCTGTCGACAATCCTCGCCTACATCTTGGTTTTCTGCGACATGGGGGTCTGTTGTACCAATGTACCAAACAACTGTGGCTCTACCCTCAGGATCTCGTCTACCAGGACTTCCAATTCACTATCTAGGAACTTATGGTTCTTCTTTGGGGGCATGGTGATGGGTGGTGGTGGTGATTGATGTGTGTGTGTGCAAGTGGGGGGTGTGAGTGTAGGTTTAGCTGGGTGTGTGTGAGGGTGCTATTTGTAGGTGTGGTAATGGTGTGTGGCTTGTGTGATGTATGAGCTGTGAGTGTGTCTGTGGTTGCTGTGTGATGGTGTTGTGTGCTGGCAGGTCAGTGGAATTTGCAAAGGATCATGGTAGGGATTTGTGGCCTTTATGTAGGTGGAGTTGGAGGTGTGTCCTTGTTCCATTTTTTTTCCTCCCTGTATTTATTGGCTTTGTGGTTGCTTGTTTGGCCCTTTTTTTTCTAATTTTTCCTTGGTGTTTTTGGTGCATGTAGGAGTCGTTCTTGTGTCCGAGTAGGACGCTGCAGTTGTCTGGTGCTATCTTGTCCGACTCGTTCCCGCTGTGTGTCAGCTAGGTTTCATATGCGGAGTACGAGTCGGTCGCGTAGTATTGGGTTGCTTCGGCTGGGTTTTGTATGCGTGTCGGTCGTACGGCTTGTGCTCCGGGCGAGTCGGTCGTGTTTTGCACGCACAGCATCGTACTACGCGGGTCGGAGTTCGCGGGTACGTTTCGTTCGGGTTCAATGCGGGTGCGTGTCGGTCGGTTCGTTTCGCGTCATTTCCCGGCCGGATGGCTTGTTTCCGTCCGGCTCGGTCGGACGTTTTGTATTCCGTCCGAGTCGGTCGGGTTTCACATGCATTTCATCGTACTACCAGGGTCGTACGGCGCCGGTACGTGTCGATCGGACTTTATTCCCGGACCGAGTCGGTCGGTACGTTTTCCGGCCCGAATCGGAATCGGCCCCTGTGTCTGAACGAATTAAGGAACTTGTCGACAGGAATTTTGCTTTACTTTGGAAGCGCTTGGATCGCTTAGAATTCCTTGTTAACAAGTCTAGTTTGTCTACTAATGCACCCAACTTGTCTGACAAATTACAGGCTCAGAAGGGACTCATTTCTAGTATCCCCAGTATTCCCAGTATATCCCAACCAATTCCTATTGCTGTGCAGCCCATGTTAAACGGGTCTTGCGATATTTGTCGTAAAGTCAAAGAATGCATTCTCCCTGAGTTTGCCGCCAATCAGGGGAACAACCCACACCCAGGTACTCTTATCACTCCACAGCCGCCTAGTAGACGAGCTGCCCCTATCCCTAGCACAGTCCCTGTAAATAATACCAGCCAAGTACAAAAATCCCAGGGCCCGATTCACAGAACTAACTTACAACAAAATCCTAAACTTACTACCATTTTGGTATTCACAGAATGAACTTACTCATTTTGGTATTCACAGAATAAACTTACTCATTTTGGTATTCACAGAAGACACTTACACATTTTGTGTAACTTACACATTTTGTGTAACTTACTCATTTTGTGTAACTTACACATTTTGTGTAACTTACACATTTTGGTATTCACAGAAGGCACTTACTCATTGATGAGTAAGTGCCTTCTGTGAATACCAAAATGAGTAAGTTAATTCTGTGAATACCAAAATTGTTGTAAGTTCATTCTGTGAATACCCAAATGTGTAAGTTCATTCTGTGAATACCAAAATTGTTGTAAGTTCATTCTGTGAATACCACATGTGTAAGTTCATTCTGTGAATACCAAAATTGTTGTAAGTTCATTCTGTGAATACCCAAATGTGTAAGTTCATTCTGTTAATACCCAAATGTGTAAGTTCATTCTGTGAATACCAAAATTGTTGTAAGTTTAGGATTTTGACGTAAGTTAGTTCTGTGAATCAGGCCCCCAGATCGTAAACATTGCCCCCAGTAAAAATGACGACAGGCTCGTTGATCCAAGAAAAGATGTTTTAAACTTACCACCCGAGGCCTGCCCTTATGTCCTGGTTTTAGTAGGGGTGTTAATTGGCTGGTAAAATACAAGGGGTTTAGCATACACAACATCAATGATATTTTGATGGTGCGCAGGGTGGGCTGGGTCGGTCGATCTGCCAAGAACTTAGAAGGAGATTGTATTGTTGTTAATTTCCGTCGGCCAGCTTTGGTAAAAATCTATACTGAGCCAAAGAGAGTATAATAATTCTCCATTTACTGATATCTGGTCATTGCCTCTTGCCCATTTTTACAAACCCAATAATTCTATCAACACACCAGTCATTTCTTCACTTTTGTCACAAAAAGGCTTACCCCCTCTCTGATCTGGATACATTAGATTGACTGCCTCCCATACTTTCGCCCATCGAATTGCCCCCTTTAGATCAGTATCGTCCCCCTTGGCAAGCGATGCTTTTGAGCCCCGAACCACAACTTGCAGGTGCTAAGCTGGAATGTTGCCGGCTTAGCTTCCAAAGTAAACAGCGAGGATTGGATTAACCTGGTAAACAAATTTGATATTTTAATGTTCCAGGAGACCTGGGCCACAGGGGATCTTTACCTTGAGGGCTTTCAATGTTTTAATGTCTATGCACAAGCTTCCACATATGGGCGACCCTCAGGCGGCTATCCTATTTGGGTTAATATTCAGTCTGGCGGAAGTATCAAAATGATCTCTACAAATAGTCCCAACTTCCAAGCTTTGATATACACACAGGGGGTCTCCATTTGTTTTATTAACTTTTATAATAATGATTTTTTAAACGTGCCAAACACAATTGTTGCCAACCTGTTTAATTTTGTATCAAATATACAAATTACATCAGGGACCCCCAATCTAGCTGGAATTTGTTTGGGAGGTGATTTTAACGTTAAGATTTCAGGGGTGAATATATCAGATACTCTTTATGCACCATGTGTAAATCTGTGTAAAAGGGGGACGGAATTAGTTGATTATTTGTTAAACTATGAGTTAGTAAACGCGATGGACACTGCAGCTGTAAACAACAATGACAGCCATTTAATACCAACGTTCAGAGGCCGTGGCTGCGCCTCAATAATTGATTACGTTTTTATATCAGCCACGTTGGAAGATATTTTAGTTAGAGCAGAGGTTATACCGACCACATTTGGAGACCATAACCCAACTTCGGTTATGTTTAGGGTCACTCCTAGAGCCAATTCGATTGTAGAACTAGGAGCAAGTAATTTAACACCCTCAACCGATAATCTAAGACTCATTTGGAAAGGTACCGACAATAGTATTGTGTTTCAGAACATGGTAACAACTTATCGGTCACTTGTCGATACCTGTCTGTCGCCTATGGACGTTAACCCCGAGGTAGTAACAGCTTTTGCCCACCTATGCACAGGCGTTAAACAAATTATCTCAAAACCCATGACACCCAATAATTATAACATCAAGTGGTTTAACACTGATTGCTCAAGGGCCAATAGAGAGCTTTGCGCTGCCTTGTTATCAACACCAAGGGATGCAAGCCTTGTTAGATCACTGAGGAAACAATATAATAAAGTGGTTAAACAGAGGAAAGATGAGATATTAAAAGATCATTGGGATAATTTGTCCAGTGCCGCTAATTTAAATAATACAAATGGGTTTTGGCAATCTGTTAAAAATATGAGATCTATGGGTCACAATTTAACACCTCCGAGCTGTAACATAACAAGTGAAGCCTGGGTAGCACACTTTTCCAAAATATACACAGCCCCTGCTCAGAATGAGTTTCACATAGATCTCCAAGCTGCCACACGAGTCCAGATATCTATAACAGAAGTCGAGGAAGCCATTGATCAAAGCTCAGGAAACAAGGCCCCTGGCCCGGATGGGCTCTATATTGATCTTATTAAGCATAAACCAGAATTTTGGGCACCGCTTCTGCTTAATGTTTTTAACAATCTAACATATTCCCATATCCCCAGCACATGGTCAATGAGTACTATAGTCCCAATTTTTAAAAAGGGAGATAGGTCTAACCCTAGTTGCTACAGACCGATCTCTTTGATCGACAACACACTGAAGATACTTGGGCGGGTTTTATTTAATAAAATCAGGAGTTGGGCTGAGGATTAATGCATTTTAGATAAATGTCAGTTGGGTTTCAGAAGTAGATTGGGTACTGTAGAGCAATGCCTTAAGTTAAATTTGTTAATCGGTAAATACACTATATCTCGTCAGTCCCCAATCTACCCAGCCTTCATGGATCTTACCTCAGCATTCGATTTTGTAAATAGATCGCGTCTTTGGCAATGTCTTTTAAATTATGGGCTGGACGAGGCTTTAGTATATTTTTTGGCCTATTTACACAAGGACTTGGGAGCTAGGGTGAGGATTAGCAGGGACGGGGCAGTATCGGGGAATATCGTGATCGGCAGAGGGGTCAGGCAGGGATGCGTGCTGGCCCCTCTGCTCTTCATCTTGTACATCAACGAGCTGAATAACGATCTGTCCAAATTGACCAAGGATTTCCCTATGATTAATGGTAAAATGCTTCCCGCCTTACTGTACGCAGATGATGAGGTCCTAATGGGCCGCACTCCTAATGCGCTGCGCACTTTAGTTGGGGGTTTTGTGGATTTTATGAATAAGCTGGACCTTTGCACAAATTTTAAAAAAATCATTTTTAATGAGTTGCGGCCCCAAAAAATATTCTGTAAATGTAATTAATTCTGGCTTTGAAAAACTATTATGTACACGCACTTTCCCATACTTGGGCGTGGTATACACAGATAATGGTTCCTGGGTTGCCCATTTGGCACACAGCAGGAGTACATTTATAAAAGCAGTCAACTCGATTCTGTCTCTCCCTCAACCAAGAAGAACTGAGGTAGTGCTATCCCTTTTGAAAATATATAAAACTCAGTGCCTACCGACCGCAACATATGGAGCGGAAATTTGAGGCTATGCAAATTGTAATAATATCCAGGCAGAAGAAAATAGATTCTGTCGGAGAGTTTTGGGGGCACCGATCAGTTCTTCCTCTTTTGTTTGCCATCGTGAGTTAAAATTACCATTTATTGAGGATTACATTAAGACCCGCCCAGTGAACTTCTGGATGAAAGTGTGGCAAAATCCAGCAGCCACATTGACTAGAGACATTATAGTTGACTGTCTTAAGTGTAATAAGGGCGGAGATATACCTTGGTTGGCGGCCGTTAAGGCTAGCCTGAGCATTGTAAATCTGCCACACATTTTCACAGACCCAGGAAATATGGCAGGCACTAACAAAAAGATTATCCAGGGGGCCCTGTATGCTCACTATGCCAACCTGAGATATGAGCTAGAAATTGTGAAACCCTCAGTTGCCCGGTATATAACTATGGTAGATGCAGTTGGCCCCTCCACAAAATTCCCAGCTATTTATCTCTTAAAGGTGACTAATCGCTGGGAACGAAGCCTGCTCTTTCGTCTTAGGGCTGGTACTTTAAAATATTTACTTTGTTTTCCCCTAGGTTTTAATATCAATCTCGAGCAAATGCATTGCCCTTGTGGAAATCGTGGCAGCCAATCTATGTTACACTTTTTCTTCTTCAGTGATTTCTATAAAATATATAGTAAGAAGTTGTTGATCCCCTTTTTTAAGGCTCATGATATTACTGATTTTAGGGAAGCGTATAGGGAGATTGTTATGCTCAATGGGGAAAATTTAATTTTTTGCGTCAGTACGTTCTTGAAATTGGCTGTTCGTTCTCGTGCTTCTATGAACACAGTATAGACAGCTTTTGCTGTATGCCAAGCATTTGACTCAATTAATATGCGGGCCGCATATCTTATTAATTTTATTGTTTTTTATTTTATTTTATTTATTTGTAGAGCGCATCATTCATCCCAAGGGATATCAAGGCGCTAGTCGCAACAGTGCTTGGCTGCTGGTATAGAAGGACTGATGGTTGTTAGTTTTTAGGGAACAGATGAGTTTTAATTTTTTTCCGGAATATCAGGTAATCGGTTGTAAGACGTAGATCCAAGGGGAGTTCATTCCATTTCTGAGCTTCTAGGTATGAGAAAGATCGTCCACTGGTCCTCACTTTCTTGATGCGTTTAGTTCTGGGTAGTGCTTGATGGAGTGACCGACGGCTCCTTGTAGGGACATAGAACTCAATTCTCCCCTGGAGAATTCTGGGTCCGCTTAGATGTAGTACTTTATGTGCATGACAGAGCAGTTTGAATACTGCACTTTGTCGTATTGGTAGCCAATGCAGGTGTTTCATGCACGTTGATGCGGAACTTAGTCTGCTTTTATTGCATACTAGTTTGGCTGGGGCGTTTTGGAGCACCTGAAGCCGCGTGAAGAGGAGCTCGGTCATGCCCACGAATAGGGCGTTTCCATAATCAAGCTGACTTATGAGCAGTGCCTGTTCTTCTGCATTCCAATGGGATCCAGGGAAAAAGTCTGATTAGTAGTTTCAGGGTCGCAAAGCCTTTTCCACAGAGGGCCTGCACATGGTCCTACATGGATAGGGTAGTATCAATGATGATGCCCAGGTTTCTTGCGCTCTGTTTGGGGGTTGGGGCAGCACCAAGAGTTTGTGGCCACCAGGTGGCATCCCAAATTAGATTGGCACCCCCAAAGAGCAGGATTTCTGATTTCCCTGCATTTAATTTCAAATAATGCTCAGACATCCACTGTTCCATCTCTGAGAGGCAATTATGCAGTTTTATTTTGGTGATTTCAGATCTTTCCTCAAGGGCCACCATCAGTTGGGTGTCATCCGCGTAAGAGCAAATGCCAATTCCCCATTTTCTACCGATTTTCGCAGAGATGAAACATAGGCGTTAAATAGGGTTGGGCTTAGCGATGCCCCCTGCGGGACACCACAGCTGATGGCGCTAGGTTGAGATCGGAAATGCCCTAACTGAATCGTTTGAGTACGATTACTTAAGAATGATCTGAGCCATTCCAGAGCTTTGGAATGGATTCCTTTTCGTAGAGGGTTTCCAGCAATCTATTTTACTCGTCAAAGTGTCCGCTTTTTAATATTTTATGCTTGTTACATTTTAAATATTATATCTTATATTTCCTCTGAACGAATAATTAATTAATTGAAGGCTTATGTCTGTTTTGTTGAATTTATTTTTGTACTATATATATAATTCCGTGTACACATAATAACATGTTTATTGCACTTATTGACTTCTAATCATTAATTATGTATGCATTGTGCTGGTTTTATCTTGTACTTTTATGGATATTTTCGTATCCGAATAAAGAAAGAAAAAAAAAAAAAGAACTCGTTGTTAGTTGTTATCATTTTATTTGTTCCTGCCAGTTTTAGCTACTCTATGCCTTATCCACATACAAATGCATTAAACCAGCATGGAACTCTTTCTCTTTTGATCCATTTGGTTAGTCTGTATTGAAGGAATATATGATGTTACAACGCAAACAATTACAACGCATGCCTTTACCACACGGTTTTTACATCGCAACTACCATTACATCGCATGATTTAACAACGCATGCCATTACAATGCATTTTTAAAAACTACCATTACAACGCATAATACTTTTAGGGTAACAGTGGGGTAAGTGTTGGATAGTGTAGAAGTAAAAATTACTATTCCCACTCCAGTGAGTGCAACAGTAGGGTAAGTGTTGGATAGTGTAGGGGTAAACATTACTATTCCTACTCCAGTGAGTGCAACAGTAGGGAAAGTGTTGGATAGTGTAGGGGTTAAAATTACTGGTTCTGAGCTGAGTCAGAGGAATATGTCATTTCTGGATGACCCATAAGTAGTACAGATATGCCTTTGGACATAGCAGAATTGTTCTTTTCAAACAACTTACAGTGTATTTTTGTGCATGTCTGGAATTTGTAGGCCCAAGGGAACTGAAACAACCCCATGTGGTCTCCTTCTCCATAGGAGTGTAATGGAGTGTTCCTACAGTGAAACAGCAAAGCACACTGACTATCCCTTACATGTGTACCCCCGCATTATAAGGCCTATTCCATGTCACTACCGAACTCTGCATAGTCCCTTCTACACCATTCTATCTGTACCCAGCTCCTGGGCTGAGCAAGACAGGAATCTCCCCCGTACAGCCGTTACACGGGTGCACACACAAGTGCACACATGTCCACATGTAACCAGTTCGGTACCCCTTACCCTGGCTGTAGCGCAGCAGCCTTATCTCACAAGGTGCACACCAGTGGAAAACACATGCAGTCCATTTTATAAAGACCTTACAGCTTATGAAACTCCCACAGTAAAAGCTAAAAAATCAGGAGATCAAAAAGCGAAAAATCCGGGTGGCTCAGATGGTCATAACCACTGTCTCACACTTATAAATCGCATTTATATTTCAATGGGGAAATGAAAAAATGTTGGCTGCTGTTCAGACTGCTGTGCTGAAGGAACACCCATTGGCTCAGGGGAAATGCATAATTGTGATGTCTCTGGCTCCGGCCTTGGAGGCGATCACCAAGGCCAGCATTCCTAATTCAAAAGCCTGACATCCAAGATGGATCCATTAGTCCACTTCCTTAATAGTTACTGATGAAGATTATGTTTTTGACCCTAGTTTGAGAACACAGGAATACCTCCAGCATGAGCAAGAATACCCAGTGTACAGTCAAAGTTTGCCACTAGATGGATATTCTTTCATGTTCTATACTGATGGTTCAGCCCAGCCTGCTGTTGGTACTTAGTACAACTACTCAACTGCATTTCCTGCAGTTAATTTTGTCATGAAAGATTATGTATTCCGGCATAAAAAGTATATAAAGAAACCTTTGGAATCTGGCTGAATTGAAATCTGAGGTTCTGGCATTACAGAATACACATTCCGAATTCCCCATACATTTAGGGTGTGATTCCTATTACAACATCCAATCCTTTAATCATAATTTACCTTATAGGCACTTGAATGAATTCTGAGATTCTAAAGGTAACGCTAACAAGCATAAGCTTCTATGGGGCAGGTGGCGGCACTGAAAGATGCTTTGCCACTGGCTCATCTGATCAGCATATTTAGTAATCAGCATGTTGGTGTACAGGTTGTGGGGAATTCGTTGGCTGGTGAAACCATGAAGGTGGCTGTTCAGACTGTATTAGCAGCTGTGATTACTTGTTCATATACATTATGACATCATGACTATGGTCACTGCCTTGTCTAGTGGTGAGCCCCTGCCAAAAGGCTATTCAGCAAAAAAACTCCCATCTAGTGAGTCCTCAAAATGCTCCCTTTGCCAGATTTCCTGGACGGCTACAGTTTCTTTGTTATAAAAATGCTACTGGTGGCAGGGTCTTTCTAAATAGATGAAAAATGTGTCCTTTGCTGCAATGTTTGACAACAAATTTAAAGTTCCACAGTTGCACGCCCAACACAGACACCACTTTTAGTTTCAAATAAGCCTTCCAATATCGCGGAAAAAACATTGTACATAGGCCAGACATGAAATTCTTAAGTGTGAGCTTAATTTAAGGCAATCCCAGATTATTGCTCGATTAAGATCTGTGTATTTTCTGACGTCCAGATTTTGTGTCAAAGAAGAAATGGTTGCAGCTTTATAAGATCCGTGATATATTGCGCACCCAATTCAGTGTGACATACATATACTGACGTGCTTTTAGGTGTTGCAAGCAGATATCTGAAAAAATCATTTTCTACGGTTTGGACATCAGTACATTTTTTATGTCCCCACAAGCCTGCCCCGTATGTGGCTATGCTAAGGGACTTAGCTTTATAGATCTTCATCATCACCTCCGGTGAGTTAGAGCCCAATCGTCTCGCTAAACTTGTAAGGGCCATGCAAGATTTACTAAATTGTAGCTTCCTATTGGCAATGGCCTTATTCCATAAAACATCCTTGTCAATTAAAATCCCCAGATAAGAAAAGGTATTAGTAAAACCAATGATTGTGCCATCTATTCCTATATCTCTACATTTCCTACTATTCCTCCCGCATTTCATAATAAAAGTTTTTCTTTGATTGACTAAAAGGCCACGTTCCTTCATATAACCTACAAATTTTGACAGCAGGGACTGAAGGGCCAAGGGGGTATGGGTCATAAGGACGGCATCGTCAGCATAGAGGAGGGCCGGGACAGGGTGCGTTTCTATTTGTGGGAGATCTTTTGTAGATGCAGCAAGTACCTCCCCCACACTGTTTATATATAGTGAGAACAGGAAGGGAGCCAAAACGCATCCGTGTCTCACCCCTCTCTCCACGCTGAAGGCTTCGGTGCATTCTCCTCTGGTGCCATATCTGTCCCTGGCTTGGCATCCTGAGTACAAGTCCCTCAATAGACTTATAATCGGTGCCTCAACCCCAATGTCTTTAATTTGTTGCCACAAATTAGCATGTATAACACAGTCAAAGGCCTGTGACAAATCGACGAATGCTAAATATAAATTCCCCTTTTGAATATTAACATATTTTTCAATTAACATATTTAACTTGAGGCTCTGCTCTATCGTCCCAATCCCGGGTAGAAGCCATATTGTAAATCTGACATAATATCTTTCGATTCCGCCCAATCCTGAATTCTTTTCAGAATGATATGGCCTGCTATCTTAACAAGTGAGTCAAGCAAGGAAAAGGGTCTGTAACACACTGGATTGTGTTGGTGTCCTTTTTTATAATAGGTACAATAATGGACTCTCCCCATGTTGGCAAAAAGCCCACTGTACAGCATGCCCTCAGTACTAATGTTAACATGGGCCCCCATAGGGCAGTGTTATCTTTATATAAAACTACTGGTATTGCAGCTGGTCCTGGTGCTTTGCCACTTGTGCTTTCCTGTATTGCAATATTAAGTTTCTCCAGTGTAAAAGGAGTGACGGAGGAGGTTTGAGAAGAAAGTGTGCTGTCATTACCACTATATTCACACTCAGATGCTAGTGTTGTATCAAGCTAGGAGTAGATATGGCAAAATGCCTTGTCCATTCTATTTCCAGTATTGCAAGTTCCACCCTGGGAGCCTCATCTGTTATCAGAGGTGTAGAGTTAATTGCCCGCCAGAAGGCTCTATTATCATTGCTGGAGCTAGCTTCCTGTAAGTGCTCCCATGCCCTCTCTCTTAAATGTAGTTTTCTCAACTTCACAGCCTGCTTATACTCTACTCTGCAGTGACGGACTTCTGCGGTGTTCCTAGGAGATTTATGTAATGCCTCCATTAATCTTTTATGGGAGTTAGAACATAATGTATCAAACCACTCCTTTTCCTTCTATTTTACCTTCTCTCTAGTGACAAAAAGACCCTCCTTTACACCCTGTGTAATTGACGGACAGACTGTGATGATTTCGTTATTTTGGGTGGAATCATCTAGACACTGCTCTAATGCTTCCCTCTAGTTACTTATCAAATTTTTGAGAAAACCTTCTGGGGTGATCTGTGTCCAGCGCAAAGAGTAGCCGTTATGCCTTGCTAATTCAATCTCTGTCCCTTGTAGAATGGTTTTACCACGTCCCTGTTTAAAAAGTAGTACTGTATTTAATTGCATACTCAAAGGAAAGTGGTCACTTATTGTAATCGAGTATGTAAAAAAGTTAAAAACAAAGCCAGCGCTCCTATTTGACAATAATATGTGGTCGATAATGCTATGACTGTTTCTTCCATTGAAACTGTTCTTACGAATAGCGTAAGGGGAAGAGATTTCATTTGCAAATGTCAGATCAAATTTAAATATTAGTTAATTGATCTTATCACCATAGATACTGTGGTTGAAATGGGGCGGATCTCCAACCTCTGTATTTACCATACCACATATTTTATCCAACTGAGTGTCGCATTGTCGCAGATTAAAGTCGCCCCCATAGGATTATTGTATGTTTTCTATTATCTAGAGTAATATGCTCCAGATCATCGTTCAATTTCTGCAAGGTATCTATAATGTCCCTTGTCGTGGCATTATTGTAAAAATTTATTAAAACTAGCCTCGCAGGGCCGAACAAGTCACATACTAATAGTTGGTAATATGGATTATGTATAGCCATGTCAATATTAGTAAATTGTACTCTATTGGAGACATAAGTACATAATCCCCCCTTTGCCCTGCCATGTCTCGATTGAGTAGCTGTTGTAAAGTATGTCCTATACCCATTCATATGTGTGGGCTCTGCGAGCCATGTCTCTTGCAGGCAAATAATTTGGAACTTGGCTACAAACTCTAACCATTCTGGAATTTGTCTCTTCACTACTCAGGCCTGCCACGTTCCAGGTCAAATATCCTAGAAGTTCAAAATTTGCATGTATGGATTTCGGTTCATTATTATCTATTTAAAGGGCGGGCTTATTGCTACTATCCGGTTGGGGCATACTTTCTCTTATCGGCGTGAATCCCTCATTCATTATATAGGGAGCGCTCCCTTCATTAATATTTTCTGTGGGGTTAATTCTCATAGTGTCTTCCTTGCCATCAATACATAGATACTCGTTAAGTCAGTCCAAACCATCCAAAGTCGATAAACAATGGAAACGATTGTAAGTTGGAACTAGGTACCTTTGATCCATCAACGGTCTCTGTTCAAAAGTTACCTGCGATCTAATATTGTCAATTAAATATTTGGGTTGTGTAAAATTACCCCAAAGGGATGGAAAAAATGGCATTTAGAGGGATATTAATGGCTCTGGTCCTTTTCAATAATGTCTCCACTAGCTGTGGCATTTTAAAAGATAGAATTACGCAGTCGTCACTCATGGTTTTTTCCCTTTTCCCCACCCATTTAACTCTCCTTGCCATCTTAAATTCATTACATAGTTGCTCGGTTAGGCCTGATCCAGCACCCAACCAGTTTAAAGACTTGTTTCTTAGTGAAATCCAGTTCTCCAAGCTATCTATAGGTAGTGGAGGGACATTCGTCAGGACTACCACCTGTAGTGTTGCAGCCGGTGGCAAGTCCAGACGAACAGATGTATACGCTGTAGTATCTATATGACGGTCATCAGTGACTAGGGTAATTGCGGCAGTACTGCTGTGTCTTCCGCCTCTCTCGTCAGCACGAGGCGTGCCTGTTTTTAACTTCTCCCCACCCCTCACTCTGTCAGTTTGTGTACATTGTCAACTCATTTATTCATTGAATAATGTTATTTCACCTGCATTCAATATCATACAACATGACATTTAGGCTTCAACATGGCCAGAGTAAGCGAAGATCGATTTTACAAATAAGTTGGATGTTGCAGGTTTTAAAATCAAATCGAGTGCTGTGGAATTATTTGAATGCGACTGAATTGTTTTTGCCATATAATTTGACACATGCAGAAAATTATGGCTGAAAAAGAAGCAACCTACACTATACCTAATATTGAGAGACTTATCATCATGTGAGTCGGAGATGCCTCCTACCGACACCGTCTAGGTCTTGGGACCAACTGACCTCTGGTCAGCGGTTCTGACCACCTGATTACGATGCTACTGAACACTGTTCGGTCGCATACTAATTTTTCTCTATGGTAGCTTGCATTACGGCCATAAATGGGCTGTAATACAGGCTCCTATAGAGAAATGTGTGTGTGTGTAAAACCCTGCACCCTGTGCTAGGCACCCCATGGTGCCTGCCACACAGTTCAGGGTTTTATAATGGGGTACCCGAGGTACCCCCTCGACCACCAACCGTAGACTGCGAAGGGAAAGGGGGCCCTGCTAGGGTCCCCCAAAGTTGCTTTCCGACAGCCTTTCTGTGTCAGAAAGGCCGGCACGGAAAGGCTGTGGGAAACCTACATTGTAATCCCTACGCCGGAAACGCCGTCCATAGGGGATTACGTTGTGATTCCAACCAGCAGGAAGACTCAGAGAGCCAGTCTGAATGACCGGCCGGTTTATGTTCCAACTGCCGACATCGTAATTGGGCGGTTGAACAGCAAACCACTGTGTCAGTCGGAAAGCCTCTGACCGTGGTTGGAAAGATTTCCGACTAGAGGTCAGAGGCTTTCCAACCATCGTATTAGGCCCCTGAATGTTTAGAAAAGTTGCCTTTCACTGTAGCTGAACCACCATCTGCAGTCTGGCTCACACAGTTTCATTTCTCTTCCCATTTCAATGTTTCATTCGACATCATGTCTTAGACATCTTCTGACAGGCAGATTTGAGGATATAGGCTTGGTTTCTCCCTTTTCAATACAGATATATGCATTAGAACAAAGAGGTTTTTGTTAGTTGATGTGAGTGTTACTCTTTTGTCTGCATAGACATAACACTTTGTGAAGATTGTAATGCATCCAGCGGACTCCAGTAGAGAACGGTGGGCCACCACACAGCCTATACTGTTGCTCTGTTTTTAGCGCTTTTAACTTTTAATTGCTCCTCGGCACTGCTGCGAGTTGCAGGGTGCTGAGGTTTCTTAATTTTCTACCGGGGGGTGTTATTGCTGCTATGTGCTGACTTCTGCTTTTATAATTGTTGACTCTTCTCTGGCATTTTAATTGTATATTTTATCTGTCGGGACTCACACCGCTGCGTGTTGCAGGGTGCTTTAGGCTTTTCTGTCCTCACCCCTCACCTGGAACCTTGCAGGAGGTAGGTGCTCCTCTTCCCCAGACTCTACGCTTTCCTGCAGACTGGTGTCCCGCAGGGTGGCCATCTTCAGTCCTGCGAGACATTTCCCGGCGCCATCTTGGTCAGCGGTCTAGTCTTCACCGCTCAACCACGGGATTCCCTACATAATGGGAGACGCGACGCGGATGCGTAGCGGACTCCAGTAGAGAATGGTGGGCCGCCACACAGCCTATACTGTTGCTCTGTTTTTAGCTCTTTATCTTTTAATTGCTCCTCGGCACTGCTGCGAGTTGCAGGGTGCTGAGGTTTCTTAATTTCTACCGGGAGGGTGTTATTGCTGCTATGTGCTGACTTCTGCTTTTATAATTGTTGACTCTTCTCTGGCATTTTATTTGTATATTTTATCTGTCGGGGCTCGCACCGCTGCGTGTTGCAGGGTGCTTTAGGCTTTTCTGTCCTCACCTGGAACCTTGCAGGAGGTAGGCTCTCTTCTTCCCCAGACTCCACGCTTTCCTGCAGACTGGTGTCCCGCAGGACGGCCATCTTCAGTCGTGCGAGACATTTCCCGGCGCCATCTTGGTCAGCGGTCTAGTCTTCACCACTCGACCACGGGATTCCCTACATAATGGGAGACGCGACGCGGAGTGGGCGCGCCGCTGGCGCGCCAAAGGCGCACCAAAGGCAAGCCCGTCTGCGCCCATCCGCGTCCGGACCGCGACCACCGCCAGCCATGCTGACCTTTTGCCCCCACAGCCATAGTTGTATGGACCAGGGAGCAGCTTCTAAGTATGAATAATGCAGCTTGCTCAGGATTATCTTGTCTGGATCCCGCCATGTTAAAACAGCAATTGCACTGCAACTCATGTTCCTTCTCCTTAGGGAAGGAAGATGCAAGGGTTTGCTCCAACACTATAGCTAGTCGACCAGATCCTTCACACCACAAGGCCAATAGTTACAATATTAGGGCCAGTTTGCTAAACTGTAGATCTCTTCCTAAACACGCGGATGATGTATGGCTCACACTAGTGTCTCATAAATATGACCTTTTGTTCTTAACCAAAACCTGGTTAAAAGCAAGCACCAATCCAGACATAATGTTGGCAATTTCGGAGGGTTTTCACATTGTTACGGTTAACCGGGCAGGTAACAAGATAGGCGGCGGGCTTGCGGTTATCCTACGTGATGATTGGGAAATTTCATACAGGAGATTGGAGAGTACGGGGATGATTGAGACGATGTTTTTCTGTATTACAACCTCCCCTACATCATCTATTGCAGGTGTGTTAGTTTATCAACCGCCGGACACTCCGCCCAGCCAGCTGCTGGAGCTATGCGACAGTATCGCTGAGCTATCTCTGAGATACGCCAATTTCATAGTCCTTGGAGACTTTAATGTTCACATGGACAATGACAATTGCACCTTTGCTACTCAGATGGCTGACACACTCATGGGCCTAAATCTGGATCTAAAGGTGCGCGCACCTACCCATATTGCTGGCCATATGCTGGATCTCATTTTCTCGAATGATCCCTCCTTGAAAGTTGAGACTCCAATACCTCTTACCTGGTCAGACCACTGGCTAATTCCTTTTAGCCTCAATGGCACTCTCTTAAATAACTTGGCGAAACCAATCTATGAGGAAAGGAGAAATTGGCGAAAGGTCTCCCCTGAGTCTCTGAGCCCCGTACTACTTGCTGCCCCGTGGGAGCCAAGTGGGGACCTTTTTAGGGATGTTACTACCTTCAATAACCGGGTCTCCTTGGCCCTGGATAGAGTTGCTTCTCTTAAAACTGTGAAACGAGCAAGGTTAAAACCCTTGGCCCCTTGGTTCTTGGCAGAACTGCACCTGGAGAAAAGTAAATGTAAAAAGCTAGAACATGTCTGGCGTAAGATATTCAATCCTGAGGCTAAACTTACGTACAGAGCTGCTCTAAAAAAATGTCATGTGCTAAAACGCAATGCCATGAGGGACCATTTTGCTACACAAATTAAGTCCGCAGACAATTCAGTTAAAGAAGTCTTTAAGATTGTCCAAGGCTTCATCAAGCCGAAGGCTTTGGAGAGCATGATTGTTCCCTCAGCTACGCTCTGTGAGGACTTATCGGTCTTCTTTCAGGAGAAAATACAATCCATCTATTCCTCTTTCTCCTCGAAAGCGCCATCAATGTTACAAAACTCTTCAATATGCCTTTCAGGCGTTTGGTCAGAATTTTGTCCGTTTGGCCCAGATGCGTCGCTCCTAGAATTGAATAAATGTAAATCGGGCTCGCCCGGTGATCCATGCCCAGCTAAGTTTTTTAAATTACTAGCCCCTCTGCTCAGTAGGCCACTGAACACTATCTGGAACTCCTCACTGACAACAGGCACCTCCCCTGCCTCTTTGAAAGGGGCTTATGTCTTGCCGATCCTGAAGAAAGCGGACGCCGACTCTGCAGAGCTCAAGAATTTTAGGCCCATCTCCCTTCTGCCTGCTCCGGCTAAAATTCTTGAGAAGGAGGTCCAGAAACAACTCTCCAACTTTCTGGAGATTAACAACTGTCTCCACGACTCTCAATCTGGCTTTAGATCTGGCTATAGTACAGAGACAGCCCTGTTGAAAGTAGCAGAAACGGTGCATGAAACCCTAGACCTAGTCCACTCCGCTATGCTCGTGCTGCTGGATTTATCCGCAGCATTCGACACGGTGTTGCATCGGATTCTGCTGGAAAGACTTGAACGTCTCGGAGTAACAGGAAATACGCTGGCCTGGTTCCGCTCGTTTTTAAAGGGCTGATCTCAGCAAGTACTTCTCTGCCCGTATGTCTCCACACCTATGCCCCCTATGTGTGGAGTCCCCCAGGGTTCAGCGCTGAGCCCGACTCTTTTTAACGTATATCTGACCCCCCTTGCATCGCTAGTCGAACAACAGGGAGTGAAAGTAGTTTCCTATGCTGAAGATACTCAGCTGGTGTTCTCTTTTAAAGAACACTCTAAGGCAGCTTTCGAACATTTTCAGCAATGCTTGAATAATATCTCTACTTGGATGACAGATACCTGCCTGCGATTGAATGCCTATAAAACAGAGGTACTATTTTTCAATCAAGCCTCCCCTCTGCACCCCGATCTCTGGTGGCCGATGGAGCTAAACCCTCCTCCACTCCCAGTTGACTCAGCTAGGAACCTTGGGTTTAAGTTCGACACACGCCTCTCTTGCAAGGCCCAGATTTGCCAAGTCTCCTCATCTTGCTTCTGGAAACTAAAAGCCTTACGGAGATTTCTGCATCTCATGCCCAAGGAATGCAGAAAGACCATGGTTCATGCACTGTCACATCACAATTAGACTATGCTAACAGACTCTATATAGGTCTCCCAGCTTATTTGATTTGTAGACTACAAATCATCCCGAACTCGGCGGCTAGACTTATTAGGAATGTGCCACTTCGCCACCACATCTCGCTCCACTTGCGGAGCCTCCACTGGTTACCGGTCCAAAGAAGAATCGAGTTCAAGGCGCTGTCCTTGGTTTTTAGAGCCACCAGGGACAGAGGCCCGGTATACCTTAGACAAAGACTCCAGAAATATCGCCAGTCTAGGGACTTGAGATCGAACCATCAAGAACTTCTTAGGACACTCCGTTTTTCTAAAGCCAGGCTGGGTGGCTGTGCTTTCTCAGTGAGAACTGCATCTCTTTTGAACTCCATGCCTGTACACCTTCATAAGGCCGAGACAGAACCAGCATTCAGGAAGGCCCTGAAGAACTGGCTCTTTAGCCACCCTTAAAGGGCCCCTCTCTCACCGCTGAGTCCGTTCCTAGCACCGGGACACCTCCGTTGGAGGTAGCTGTGCACCGAATAAATGTCCATTGAATTGAATTGAATTGAATCCATGGCTAATCTTGCATATTATTTGAAGGGTGTTCCCGTACCATTGATAAAGTCTGAAGTTTTGTAGATTTCTAATGGGAGATACTTTATTTTAAATTACCAAAGTTGCTGCTGGATGAAACCAGGTGTTCCTTATGTGGGCGCTGTTTTCAGGGTTGTGAATTGCTGCGTAAATATCTTATATCCTCTGACACATTCTATTGGAGAAGGTACTTAGTGGCTGAAGGTCCCTCTTGGTTAAATTAACTTTGACTGATTAAAAGGAGTGGCTCTTACATCTGCCCAAGAAACTTTTGATCTCTAAGTAGCGCATTACTTGTCTGCGGTGCAATCACTTTTATGTACTCAATTGACTCAGTATTTTGGTGAACTTGTACACCGAATTTCAATGCTTCTAACACCGCTTTAGTGGCACACTTTTTTAAAGTGATTGGGTCTGGAATTGTTTCTTTGTTTCAGTCTGTGCTTGGAGTTATTCCATCTTTTTTACATTCATTATATTCAAGCATTTTTGGATGCCTTCCGATTGTGTTGTTTCTTTGGGTTGCTATTTTGGTTCTATTTTTGTTGATCTGCAATGGATATCCCACAATGAGGCCTAATGCTGATGGAACTGCTACACGTCCTTCTGTGTTGTGAACACATGATACTATATTTTGGAGAGTCTTTGTTATTGGAACTGAATAAGAACTGATCTCAGTCATTCCGGTCCATGTGGTTTCAGACATTGTGGCCTGTGTTTTGTTGTCTGTGGTGCTTTTTCGAGTGTGAACTCACCTTATGTCTTGCTACGTAATTGTCGCAGTATCCATAAATAAATTCTCCTATGCGTCCTTTGCGATTGCATCAGCTTTGTTATTTTGTGATGCCGCTCCCTTTGCTGCAGGATGCCTTTCACCAGTGCCAGATGCTCCTGGCATCTGGAAGCTCTTCTGAGGCTGCACTCCTGGAGCTGTTGCCTTTGACTTCTGCTGAATGGGTTGATGATGACTCTCTTCATCCCTTGGATCTTGCTCTTGTGGCCTCTCGATGTGTTGACTGCAGATGGGGGTTCCTTCATGGGCCGTGACAACACTCTGGAAATGGATGTTGTAAACATTTCAGTGATGCCATCCTTCAATTCGGATGCCTCCCAGACTCTTTAATTGGCTAATTGTTTTTTTTTAGATTACATTTATTCTTCAATTTAGCTTTCTTTTTTAACTTAGTATCTCTTTCTGATGGTGGTTTGTACATGTTTTTCCCTAATATGACGAAGTGCCATGCATTTATTCCTGGTAGATATTGTTCCCCTGTAGTCTGCACAATTAGTTCCAGGGTCAAACATATTGGAATGCGATGCCCTTGTCTTATTTTTGTGCTCGTAAGAGACGACTCTTTCTCTCCAGACTAATTAAAGTTGTTGTTCTGCAATCTGGCACAGTACAATAAGGCTGGTGTTTATTGTTTAAACAGAGTCCATGCTGAGTTTGATGAGAGGCACTTTGGGCCAAAGTTATCATTGAAGCTGCTGTGATCCATGATTGAGATTCAGCCCTGCAGGCCCTGACCTTCACCCTGAGAAGTAAGATAGCAGTGCAAGAGACATGTGCAGGCCTGCATACTCAGACAGGGTGAATTTGTTAATGCACTGAGGCCAGCTTCCTGGCACATTATGCCATGTTATGGGGTCCAACAGGTCTGGCAGAAGGATACTCCTGATATGCTTTTGCTAGTGTAGAGGTATTAGTGATAAATAGGAGTAACATTAGGAACAATTAAACATGTTTGGTTTGTTTTTCCTTTTTCAGCATTCTAATAATGCTTAGAACAATGATGTGTCTCATCTGTCTAATAATCACAACTCATGTTTTATTTGGATGGATTTAATCTTTTCAAATGCAATTTGAAAATGTATTTCTCATATCTTTTTTTGTGACACCTTGGGCATGCAAAAGTGACAAACGAAAGGATTAGATGTTTCCTCAAATGTCTTGAGAATCTGAGTGATCATGTTTGAGGTTACTGAAAACTTCTGGAAGGTTAGGAGTTTAGATGTGGTATTGTGTGCTAGTCGAACCAACATTTACTGATGATATGAGAAGATTAGGGGGCATATTATCAAGGGCAGTATCGCCACTTTAGCGGCACTTTTTGCCGATAAAGCGGCGATATTTTTATCGCCCTATTAGCAAGCTGTCGCTAACAGCTGTTAGTGACAGCTTAATTGCGATAGCGGCCGTTTTGTTGCCGCTTTGCATGTCAGCGATAATTATCGCTAATGACATGCAAAGTAGGCGTTCCCAACTAACAGCAACTGCAAACAGTCGCAAACACAACTTCCCCCTATTATCAATGCCCGCGAAGTGATAAAAAAAGTTGCGCTAACCGCGATTATCGCTGGAATTTAACACCTGCTAAAAACTTGACTTAACCATCTTGTCAATGGGAGGTGGATTGTAAGGTTAAGTCCTCACCTGCCTATTAGCAAGCTTTTCATTAGCGAGGTGAATTTATCGCTGGATTTCTCGCGCTATTGCTGGGTTTCGCCGCTATCGCTGGATTTTTTATCGCCTTGGAGATAAGCGTTGATAATAACGCGTTATCTCCGCGATGAAATCCAGCGATAGCCAACGATAAAAAAAACAGCGCTAAGCGCGCTTTGCGATAATTATCGCAAATCCTTGGTAATATGCCCCTAGGTCTCTATATGGTGAACTTTTCTTAACGTATTATACAGTACTCCATCGATTTGGTGGAACCTTATAACACATTCAATTGAAGCCCTATGGCAAATGTTGCTCCGTAGGGCTAAAGAGGAGGTGGTAGTCTCAGATGCTACACTCCCAAGAAGATAAAAAAATAGACTAACAGAAATAGAGTTGGATATGTTAGCTAAAATACTATTAAAACCTATTGCGGTTGTGCAAACACAAAAAATTAGCTGAGGAATCATTATGGTACTCAGATTCCTTATTGTATTAAAGTGGAGTGTAGGAAAACTATTAACCTCTTTGATGCTCATGACGGCACCACGCCGTCATGAGTCATGGTTGAGCTGTGCTCATGACGGCGTGGTGCCGTCACGACCACGCCCGCGATTGGAATGTCCAGCACCTGGCTGGAATTCCTGCCGCAGGCAATCGGTTAAGGAGAATACAACAGGATGGAAAGTAGGACCCAAACAGAAGAGATGGTTGGATTTGGTGTGTCGGAATATAATTGCTAGTTAAGGAGGGTTGCTAGGAGCCGGAAAAAAGAGCCGGACAGCATTAAGGAAGAAGAGAGCAAATTATGTCAAGAATATAAAAGGAAGATCAAAGAGAAAAAATTACTTTCTATAATTCAAATTGAAGGGACATGCTTGAAGCAATCACCTGCAAAGATTCAAGAATATTTTGGAAATTGGTTCAACTGGGTATGGGTAATTAGCTACCAGCGACAGATTATATGCTATTGGAGGTGACCTGGAAAAAGTATTTTGAAGATACATATCTAAAAAGTTATCCAGTACTGTGTTCAGCGTTTCATGAGCTAGATAATGAGCTTTTACAAAGCCTTATAACTAAAAATATAAAAAGGCTATGTAGGTTCTATCTCTGTCAAGAGCAGAGAATCTAGATAATCTCCCTGTCATAATAATAAGAATCAGCATGGATTGGTGGAGTCTGATTTTTCCATAATATTTAGAGCAATAACTCTTACGGTGGTAATTCCAGAAAGCTAGAAAGGCACAATAATCAAAACCATACACAATATGGGCCTAGTCATTAAAACAACGAAATATAGAATAATAAACCTAATGGATGTGGGGGACAAAGTGTTTGGTAAATTCATTTTAAGGAGATTGAAAGAATAGGCAGATGACACGGCTCCAATCCCTGTAGAGCAGGGTGGCCTTAAAGAGGCCACTCAACTCTGGATCATTGTTTTAGCCTGTGGTCAATGGCAAGGAAGGCAATAGATCCTAAGAGGAACTTATTCTGTTGTTTTGTTGACTTCTGAGCAGCATTTGACTTGGAGGTCGGGAGATATTATGGGACAATCTGGAGAAACTAGGGATTCCAGGGTGGCTGTTAAGTTTATTGAAGGAACTCCAAAAGGGGAATTGGGCTGAAGTTGAGTTAGATAAAGTTGGTACACTAACAGAGAGAATAGAAATAAGAAATTGGTTGTAGCAGGACTGTGCTTTAGCTCCAACCCTGTATGAACATTAAATAAGGGACTTACCAGAATACTTAGTGGAGGCAGCTTCCTTCTCGCCCAAGATGGTTGGGCACCATGCTTCCTGTCTATTATTCTCAGATGATTTGGGGCTTGATTACGAGCGCCAAACCTGTGGTGGTGGTCTGACCACCGCTGCACTGCAGGATCGCCTGCAGTATTATGACTGTGTGCCGGTCGTACTGCCACAGGACTGCTGTGCCCACCAGGGATTCCGATCCTGCGACGTTCGCACAGCAGTCAGAGGCAGAAATATGCTGGTGGTGCTGCAGTGGCACAGCTGAACAAAGTCCGAGTTGCCTCACCACCACCCTTTTCATGGCGCTAAACCTGCCATGAAAAGGGTGGCAGTGAGGCAAATAAGGGGGCCCTGGAACACCTCTGGCCTTGGGGGGTGCATGTTGGGGGTCACAAGTAGTGCCCCCCTGGATTTGCACCCCCAGTTCTAGCCCAGGAAGGTTTAGTCGGCGGCAATCTTAATGTTAGGCTCTTCAATGTGCCTAACTGACCACTGCTGTCAAATCGCCGCACGACCGCCCGCCAGTCCAGGATTGAAGTCCTAATCTAGCAGGCAGTCACACCACGGGTTTGGCAGTCCTACAGTGGACGGCGTGTTGCACCATCCACTGTAGGACCTCCAAACTCGTAATCAGCACTTTAGTAATTATGGATAGGACCCAAATTGGGCCCCAGCATAAATTGGATGCATTTAGAAGGTATACAGCAGATTAAAACTTACAGTAAATATGATAAAGACAAAATATTAGTATTCAGGGAGAGGAAGAAAGAGTTCAAATGGGTCTTGGGTAAGGCATTGATTGAACAAGTGTCAACACATAGATATTTGGACATGCACTTTACACTTAAATTAAGTTGAAAAGTGCACTCTGAAGCTGTTAAAGCTAATGCCCTGTCAAATGTATTGGGGTTAGGCAAATTCAGGATGGAGTGTGGAGGTACCAACTTAGAATGCGTCTTAACCGCATTTAAAGCAATGGTCCATTCAAAATGGTTAAATGGCCCATAAATCCTGTTTATGAGTTGGGTACGTAGTTGGGAAAGAATCAAAGGTCTGTGTTTAAAAAAGGTTTTAAATCAGCCCAATTCAGCTATCGTCCAACAGATAAGGTTAGGGATAGCATTGACGTCTTGGGGTTATCTCACTGAGAAGACTACAATGAGATTAAAGAATGGGTTATTAAAATCCAAAGATAACAAGATTTTCTTGCTTTGTAGGCATGAGATATTGAAGAGTGAGTGAAAATGGGCAGTGAATTTTAGGCAAAATTTTACACCATAAATGGTGGTCTGTATGAAGCATCATCCTGAAACAGTGGGGAAAAAACAATCAATAGATGGTAAAAATAAATAAAACCTGCACAGTATTTCACTATAAATAAGTGACACTATGCAATGCACTCACTACAAATCATATGCCTCCTGTTGCCATTTTGGATGAAAAAAATGACAAACAAAATGCTCTAAGTAGAGTTCTGTACTACTAGTAAAGGACAGTTCCAATGAATCATGCAAATATCAAAGATTCAAGAAGAGATGGGTGGGAACGTCTTTTAACAATTAATGAAAGCTGTCTCCTCCAATCACAACTCTCTGTTACCAGGTCGCATGATCTTCACAAATGCTGATGTCATCACGAAGACCGGCGTCATCACGAAGACGCGAAATACAATTTAAAAATGCTTTACATTAAAAATGATTACAAAAATAGAAGTTTAAACACTATATTAGTAAACAGCAGTTGTCAAACATTACTTACAATATGTTTAGATATGTGGTTTACACTTTTTCATAAACACTCTATCTTCACAACTTTTCTGTGAAACCAGAACATACGTGTTGCAATAATACACGACAAATTTGTGATGAATAAAAATTTTTAAAAAAAGAATACACAGTTTTTAACCCATTGAAGCAAATGGCGAGAAGAGACCCAGAGAAATACTTAAATAGGTGGTCAACTATGTAACTGTAGTGTACAATAGACAGAAGACATCATACAATGGGAAAGCATTTACTAATTTAAAAATAGAAAGTAGTGCAGTTGGGTACACATCTTTTTGCCAAAACTGTAGACTCTTCTTCAAATAAATGAGGTTTCATTATGGCCCTGATGCTCATTTCAGATCAGTTAAACCTCAGCG
This sequence comes from Calotriton arnoldi, assembly GCA_963921515.1. Lineage (NCBI taxonomy): Eukaryota > Metazoa > Chordata > Amphibia > Caudata > Salamandridae > Calotriton > Calotriton arnoldi. Next base: position 642,039 of record CAWUFW010005439.1, read on the forward strand.
GGAAGCATTTACAAATATGAACATAGCAGGTGGCCCCTGGTGAAGTTCCACTTGAATAAAATGGAAATGATCCTAACTTCTCAGGCTTTGCGAATGTAAAGCAAATATGTTTCCACAAGTATACAACGCTGAAAAATGATCTGAAACCCCTAATGGAATTTAATGCATCGTTAATCTATCGGAGCACAATCTGTACTTGGATAACTGTGTTGAGTGGTTTCTTTATTGACATATCCTTGTAACAGCAGAGGGCATGGTTCTCTCTTTGAAATACACTAAGTATGCAAATGCCCAAAATTAATTATACCACTCAACCATATGTACTCACAGACCCATACAGACACTCACAAACCCACCTACAGACCCATAGCAGCACTCACTCACCCACTCGCAGACATCCACAGGCACTGACACAACAATTCACAGACCCACACAGCCACTCACACACATACTCACAGACTCATAGTGGCACTCACAGTCCCAGTCATAGACCCATACTACTACTCACAGACCCACACACAAACCCACTCACTCACGCACCCACTCCCACACAGAGTGACTGCAGCCACTCCCAGACCCATACATACACTCACACACCTACTCACATACACATTGAGACACTCACACATCCACTCACACACCTACTAAAACACTCATGCACTCACTCACACACTCACTCTCAAAGAATACAAGTTAGATTTAGGAAATAAAATAAACAAACCTTAGAAATTCACTTAAAAAAACAAAGTTTACAGGAGGTTATAGTTAGGAAATAGAATTTAAATAAAACTGTAGAAATCCACTGGAAAAAAACAAAGGTTGCATGGATGTTATAGTTAGGAAATAGAACTAAAAAAACTTTGAAATTCACTGAAAAACCAAAGGTTACAGAGCTCAGATTTCACTCATACAAAACCATAGAAATTCAGCATTTATAGTTACCTGAGCTAACTATAACTTACACCCCTGCAATGCACAGCTTATGACCTCAAATATTACATCACTCATGACCTGGTTAGTGACATCACTTTGACAGCTCCTGCCAAGCGAGAGCAAACAGTAACTTCACTCCCTGTGGGCAGAGAAGGAAAACTGCTCCCACTCGCTAGGAGCAAAGTTTTCATTTCTTTTCCTGACCCTGCGATCCCCAATGCTGGAGACTGGGTGCCCTGAGAGGGCTCCAGGGCATGTGGCATCAAAAGGCCAGGCCCTGTGGGATGGGGTCTCCAGGGCCAAAGTCGGCCCAAGGAGGGAGATGACGTGGCCACCATCTCCCATAAATGTTTGACCGGGACCCAGTGGATGGGGTCCCTTGGGCCAAAATCAGCCCAGGGAGGGGAGTCACGTGGTCCCCCTCTCCTCGTATTGTTGTATTCCTCTTAGGGTGTCCATACACGGGCTTTCCTGTATCATGTCCTTATATAGGCACAATTCGCCTCTGCCCTTATATAGGCCTAAAATCCCAGTCCTTATTTAGGCATTAAACCGTGCACTCCAAATACAGGCATGGTCTCTGACATCCGTCCACCCTAACGTCACAACGAGTTCTTGAAGAACAGACCCTTAGGCTTCGGAGTTTCCTAGCACAGGACTATTGATTTCTTCAAGGACTCATATATTATGCATGAACCGTTATACCTTAGGGGATCATTCATAACGTCTTCCGCTGTCCGATTCACGTCAATGCTAACGTTCTGAGGTACCTCTCAGGTATAAATATACCTTCCCTAGCCCTTGTAAACTAGAGGAGACCTCAACTTCAGAGGAGCCCGTTTCCCGGCCTGACGCACTGAGAAGACACTGTCATCCCTGCACGCAGAGAGTCCAGCTTCCAGTGATCTGACTTCCCTTGCGGGGTGTTGGAGTTCGAGTCTGGCAAGAGATTCCCACCTCTCTCATTCTTAAGGTATGGAGCTGACTAGAACCTAGAGGGACTCTTGGCATACTAGGCATACTGGGGTTAACATACTCTTAGTATACCATAGTAAGGAATACTTCACCTACTTCATACCTCTCCCTACACCTAGGTTAGGTTAGGTACATTGGGGTAGAACTAGCTTAGAAACGCATCGTATGAGTACTTGCATTTTTAGTCTGTGTTATTTATATAAATGAATATCTACTAAAGATCATGCTAGCGCAGTATTATTTATTTCTACTGCTTACGCTGTACATTATTTATCTTGCATACTGTCTTGTGATCGTAACAGCACATTTTACTTACACAAGAAACAAGACTGTTCAATAAACCTTTTATTGAAACGCCCGTCTATTCTTTCTGTGTAACTTTGAGGAAAACTAAGCATGCACGATTGAGCTGAGTGAAATAGTTATCTATTGTTTCCACGACTCTGGGACACGTTCTGATTCTAAAGGGAAACAAAGTTGTCATGTTTTGCGGCTGCCAGAAACTACTCACTTCTTGTTTATCAAGGAGTTTCTAGTAGCCTCTGAGCTAGCTGGCACAAGTAATTAAGTTTAATATACTCGATAGGGACATACTGACCTTAGTCCTATGTCAAACCTATAGGGGATATTATTCCAATGCGCAGAGACTATTAGGGAAATAGGAGCTACACTACATGGCGCCCAAGTTTGGTAAGGCGGTCATTTAACGCTAGATACTGAGTAACTCAGCCGTGCTTTTTCTCTCAGAGACCCCTACCCATATACTCCAAAGACGTCTGGAGTGGGCAGGGTTAAGTATCCGCCACGGCTACATAGGGAAGCACCCTATATATTAGCTGTTTGGTTTGCTCAACGTTGAAGGATACAGTGTTCCAAAATATTGTGCACCTTATCTTTGTTTCCTTGAAACTTGTTCTACATTTTCAAAAAACAAAATGCCTGCCTCCGACAATGACACTGGTGCTACGGCAAATCCAGCCCAAGCAGCAGCTTTTAACATTACCTGTTTAAATGAAACCGAGGAGGGTGTTATAGACATCCATCCAAACTTAAGAAGAGCCATCACTCCAAAACTCATAAAACATGGCCTACCACCAAGAGGCGGTAGAGCAGTTTTCGTGATAGAGGCACACGAATCCTTTCAGACAGAGGTATTCTATTCATGGGTAATATTTCCTGAATCCAATTCAGTAACACACATGTTTCACTTCTACAAAGAAGATGATCCACCAGAGGAATACATTCCTTTCGAGGATATTGAAAGTCCATTAACATACCAGGAGCATCAGCTCTGGTTTAAAGGCGCCCTAAACATCACAGAAACATTACCAGGCTCGGTCCATTAGGTAGACCAGGAGAAACATGGCCGATTCTGTGCCGGCTACACACCTCATCCTGAACTGGATATAATGTCAGATGACAAACTACTTACTCAACTTACAGAGCTAATAAAAATCTACAGACAATTGGTTCAATATGTCATGCGGACTTTCACAGTCCAACAACCATTAACCATTCCAAATCAAACTCCCCAACAGGGAATACACTAAAAATTACACCACAGACTCTATACGCAGTCATGGGTAAAATGCCCACAAAACGTGAGCAAATTCCATTTTGGATAGCTCAAAAATTACTCAAATCGAAGCAGTATTTCCAAATACTAGTCTGTATGAAAAACACAGAATCCTGACAATCAGTTTACCAATGGGGATCACACCACAACTGGAAGACTGCACCACTTGGGGCTCAGTCTTTGCTGCCATCTATACTAAAACACATGGCATTCTGTCAATTACGGTAATACCTGATGTCCTGAAACAAATTCAAAGCGAATACGGGGCAGAGCCTGCTCTGATTTTAGGTATGAAATTACTGAAAAATTTCGACCAGGTCTCAACAATAATATTATCTAATATTAAAGGGAGGCAGCAGCAGTGGCGATCCGCCAAAAATTAAGGGAATTTGATGTTACAGAACACTAGCAGGTGGCCCCTGGTGAAGTTCCACTTGAATAAAATGGAAATGATCCTAACTTCTCAGGCTTTGCGAATGTAAAGCAAATATGTTTCCACAAGTATACAACGCTGAAAAATGATCTGAAACCCCTAATGGAATTTAATGCATCGTTAATCTATCGGAGCACAATCTGTACTTGGATAACTGTGTTGAGTGGTTTCTTTATTGACATATCCTTGTAACAGCAGAGGGCATGGTTCTCTCTTTGAAATACACTAAGTATGCAAATGCCCAAAATTAATTATACCACTCAACCATATGTACTCACAGACCCAAACAGACACTCACAAACCCACCTACAGACCCATAGCAGCACTCACTCACCCACTCGCAGACATCCACAGGCACTGACACAACAATTCACAGACCCACACAGCCACTCACACACATACTCACAGACTCATAGTGCCACTCACAGTCCCAGTCATAGACCCATACTACTACTCACAGACCCACACACAAACCCACTCACTCACGCACCCACTCCCACACAGAGTGACTGCAGCCACTCCCAGACCCATACATACACTCACACACCTACTCACATACACATTGAGACACTCACATCCACTCACACACCTACTAAAACACTCATGCACTCACTCACACACTCACTCTCAAAGAATACAAGTTAGATTTAGGAAATAAAATAAACAAACCTTAGAAATTCACTTAAAAAACAAAGTTTACAGGGAGGTTATAGTTAGGAAATAGAATTTAAATAAAACTGTAGAAATCCACTGGAAAAAAACAAAGGTTGCATGGATGTTATAGTTAGGAAATAGAACTAAAAAAAACTTTGAAATTCACTGAAAAACCAAAGGTTACAGAGCTCAGATTTCACTCATACAAAACCATAGAAATTCAGCATTTATAGTTACCTGAGCTAACTATAACTTACACCCCTGCAATGCACAGCTTATGACCTCAAATATTACATCACTCATGACCTGGTTAGTGACATCACTTTGACAGCTCCTGCCAAGCGAGAGCAAACAGTAACTTCACTCCCTGTGGGCAGAGAAGGAAAACTGCTCCCACTCGCTAGGAGCAAAGTTTTCATCTCTTTTCCTGACCCTGCGATCCCCAATGCTGGAGACTGGGTGCCCTGAGAGGGCTCCAGGGCACGTGGCATCAAAAGGCCAGGCCCTGTGGGATGGGGTCTCCAGGGCCAAAGTCGGCCCAAGGAGGGAGATGACGTGGCCACCATCTCCCATAAATGTTTGACCGGGACCCAGTGGATGGGGTCCCTTGGGCCAAAATCAGCCCAGGGAGGGGAGTCACGTGGTCCCCCTCTCCTCGTATTGTTGTATTCCTCTTAGGGTGTCCATACACGGGCTTTCCTGTATCATGTCCTTATATAGGCACAATTCGCCCTGCCCTTATATAGGCCTAAAATCCCAGTCCTTATTTAGGCATTAAACCGTGCACTCCAAATACAGGCATGGTCTCTGACATCCGTCCACCCTAACGTCACAACGAGTTCTTGAAGAACAGACCCTTAGGCTTCAGGAGTTTCCCTAGCACAGGACTATTGATTTCTTCAAGGACTCATATATTATGCATGAACCGTTATACCTTAGGGGTTCATTCATAACGTCTTCCGCTGTCCGATTCACGTCAATGCTAACGTTCTGAGGTACCTCTCAGGTATAAATATACCTTCCCTAGCCCTTGTAAACTAGAGGAGACCTCGACTTCAGAGGAGCCCGTTAACCGGCCTGACGCACTGAGAAGACACTGTCATCCCTGCACGCAGAGAGTCCAGCTTCCAGTGATCTGACTTCCCTTGCGGGGTGTTGGAGTTCGAGTCTGGCAAGAGATTCCCACCTCTCTCATTCTTAAGGTATGGAGCTGACTAGAACCTAGAGGGACTCTTGGCATACTAGGCATACTGGGGTTAACATACTCTTAGTATACCATAGTAAGGAATACTTCACCTACTTCATACCTCTCCCTACACCTAGGTTAGGTTAGGTACATTGGGGTAGAACTAGCTTAGAAACGCATCGTATGAGTACTTGCATTTTTAGTCTGTGTTATTTATATAAATGAATATCTACTAAAGATCATGCTAGCGCAGTATTATTTATTTCTACTGCTTACGCTGTACATTATTTATCTTGCATACTGTCTTGTGATCGTAACAGCACATTTTACTTACACAAGAAACAAGACTGTTCAATAAACCTTTTATTGAAAAGCCTATCTATTCTTTCTGTGTAACTTTGAGGAAAACTAAGCATGCACGATTGAGCTGAGTGAAATAGTTATCTATTGTTTCCACGACTCTGGGACACGTTCTGATTCTAAAGGGAAACAAAGTTGTCATGTTTTGCGGCTGCCAGAAACTACTCACTTCTTGTTTATCAAGGAGTTTCTAGTGGCCTCTGAGCTAGCTGGCACAAGTAATTAAGTTTAATATACTCGATAGGGACATACTGACCTTAGTCCTATGTCAAACCTATAGGGGATATTATTCCAATGCGCAGAGCCTATTAGGGAAATAGGAGCTACACTACATGGCGCCCAAGTTTGGTAAGGCGGTCATTTAACGCTAGATACTGAGTAACTCAGCCGTGCTTTTTCTCTCAGAGACCCCTACCCATATACTCCAAAAGACGTCTGGAGTGGGCAGGGTTAAGTATCCGCCACGGCTACATAGAGAAGCACCCTATATATTAGCTGTTTGGTTTGCTCAACGTTGAAGGATACAGTGTTCCAAAATATTGTGCACCTTATCTTTGTTTCCTTGAAACTTGTTCTACATTTTTCAAAAACAAAATGCCTGCCTCCGACAATGACACTGGTGCTACGGCAAATCCAGCCCAAGCAGCAGCTTTTAACATTACCTGTTTAAATGAAACCGAGGAGGGTGTTATAGACATCCATCCAAACTTAAGAAGAGCCATCACTCTAAAACTCATAAAACATGGCCTACCACCAGAGGCGGTAGAGCAGTTTTACGTGATAGAGAGCACACGAATCCTTTCAGACAGAGGTATTCTATTCATGGGTAATATTTCCTGAATCCAATTCAGTAACACACATGTTTCACTTCTACAAAGAAGATGATCCACCAGAGGAATACATTCCTTTCGAGGATATTGAAAGTCCATTAACATACCAGGAGCATCAGCTCTGGTTTAAAGGCGCCCTAAACATCACAGAAACATTACCAGGCTCGGTCCATTAGGTAGACCAGGAGAAACATGGCCGATTCTAGCCGGCTACACACCTCATCCTGAACTGGATATAATGTCAGATGACAAACTACTTACTCAACTTACAGAGCTAATAAAAATCTACAGACAATTGGTTCAATATGTCATGCGGACTTTCACAGTCCAACAACCATTAACCATTCCAAATCAAACTCCCCAACAGGGGAATACACTAAAAATTACACCACAGACTCTATACGCAGTCATGGGTAAAATGCCCACAAAACGTGAGCAAATTCCATTTTGGATAGCTCAAAAAATTACTCAAATCGAAGCAGTATTTCCAAATACTAGTCTGTATGAAAAACACAGAATCTGACAATCAGTTTACCAATGGGGATCACACCACAACTGGAAGACTGAACCACTTGGGGCTCAGTCTTTGCTGCCATCTATACTAAAACACATGGCATTCCGTCAATTACGGTAATACCTGATGTCCTGAAACAAATTCAAAACGAATACGGGGCAGAGCCTGCTCTGATTTTAGGTATGAAATTACTGAAAAATTTCGACCACGTCTCAACAATAATATTATCTAATATTAAGGGGAGGCAGCAGCAGTGGCGATCCGCCAAAAATTAAGGGAATTTGATGTTACAGAACATAGCAGGTGGCCCCTGGTGAAGTTCCACTTGAATAAAATGGAAATGATCCTAACTTCTCAGGCTTTGCGAATGTAAAGCAAATATGTTTCCACAAGTATACAACGCTGAAAAATGATCTGAAACCCCTAATGGAATTTAATGCATCGTTAATCTATCGGAGCACAATCTGTACTTGGATAACTGTGTTGAGTGGTTTCTTTATTGACATATCCTTGTAACAGCAGAGGGCATGGTTCTCTCTTTGAAATACACTAAGTATGCAAATGCCCAAAATTAATTATACCACTCAACCATATGTACTCACAGACCCAAACAGACACTCACAAACCCACCTACAGACCCATAGCAGCACTCACTCACCCACTCGCAGACATCCACAGGCACTGACACAACAATTCACAGACCCACACAGCCACTCACACACATACTCACAGACTCATAGTGGCACTCACAGTCCCAGTCATAGACCCATACTACTACTCACAGACCCACACACAAACCCACTCACTCACGCACCCACTCCCACACAGAGTGACTGCAGCCACTCCCAGACCCATACATACACTCACACACCTACTCACATACACATTGAGACACTCACACATCCACTCACACACCTACTAAAACACTCATGCACTCACTCACACACTCACTCTCAAAGAATACAAGTTAGATTTAGGAAATAAAATAAACAAACCTTAGAAATTCACTTAAAAAACAAAGTTTACAGGGAGGTTATAGTTAGGAAATAGAATTTAAATAAAACTGTAGAAATCCACTGGAAAAAAACAAAGGTTGCATGGATGTTATAGTTAGGAAATAGAACTAAAAAAAAACTTTGAAATTCACTGAAAAACCAAAGGTTACAGAGCTCAGATTTCACTCATACAAAACCATAGAAATTCAGCATTTATAGTTACCTGAGCTAACTATAACTTACACCCCTGCAATGCACAGCTTATGACCTCAAATATTACATCACTCATGACTTGGTTAGTGACATCACTTTGACAGCTCCTGCCAAGCGAGAGCAAACAGTAACTTCACTCCCTGTGGGCAGAGAAGGAAAACTGCTCCCACTCGCTAGGAGCAAAGTTTTCATCTCTTTTCCTGACCCTGTGATCCCCAATGCTGGAGACTGGGTGCCCTGAGAGGGCTCCAGGGCACGTGGCATCAAAAGACCAGGCCCTGTGGGATGGGGTCTCCAGGGCCAAAGTCGGCCCAAGGAGGGAGATCACGTGGCCACCATCTCCCATAAATGTTTGACCGGGACCCAGTGGATGGGGTCCCTTGGGCCAAAATCAGCCCAGGGAGGGAGTCACGTGGTCCCCCTCTCCTCGTATTGTTGTATTCCTCTTAGGGTGTCCATACACGGGCTTTCCTGTATCATGTCCTTATAGAGGCACAATTCGCCCTGCCCTTATATAGGCCTAAAATCCCAGTTCTTATTTAGGCATTAAACCGTGCACTCCAAATACAGGCATGGTCTCTGACATCCGTCCACCCTAACGTCACAACGAGTTCTTGAAGAACAGACCCTTAGGCTTCAGGAGTTTCCCTAGCACAGGACTATTGATTTCTTCAAGGACTCATATATTATGCATGAACCGTTATACCTTAGGGGTTCATTCATAACGTCTTCCGCTGTCCGATTCACGTCAATGCTAACGTTCTGAGGTACCTCTCAGGTATAAATATACCTTCCCTAGTCCTTGTAAACTAGAGGAGACCTCGACTTCAGAGGAGCCCGTTTCCCGGCCTGAGGCACTGAGAAACTACTCCCTTCTTGTTTATCAAGGAGTTTCTAGTGGCCTCTGAGCTAGCTGGCACAAGTAATTAAGTTTAATATACTCGATAGGGACATACTGACCTTAGTCCTATGTCAAACCTATAGGGGATATTATTCCAATGCGCAGAGCCTATTAGGGAAATAGGAGCTACACTACATGGCGCCCAAGTTTGGTAAGGCGGTCATTTAACGCTAGATACTGAGTAACTCAGCCGTGCTTTTTCTCTCAGAGACCCTACCCATATACTCCAAAAGACGTCTGGAGTGGGCAGGGTTAAGTATCCGCCACAGCTACATAGGGAAGCACCCTATATATTAGCTGTTTGGTTTGCTCAACGTTGAAGGATACAGTGTTCCAAAATATTGTGCACCTTATCTTTGTTTCCTTGAAACTTGTTCTACATTTTTCAAAAAAGAAAATGCCTGCCTCCGACAATGACACTGGTGCTACGGCAAATCCAGCCCAAGCAGCAGCTTTTAACATTACCTGTTTAAATGAAACCGAGGAGGGTGTTATAGACATCCATCCAAACTTAAGAAGAGCCATCACTCTAAAACTCATAAAACATGGCCTACCACCAAGAGGCGGTAGAGCAGTTTTCGTGATAGAGGCACACAAATCCTTTCAGACAGAGGTATTCTATTCATGGGTAATATTTCCTGAATCCAATTCAGTAACACACATGTTTCACTTCTACAAGAAGATGATCCACCAGAGGAATACATTCCTTTCGAGGATATTGAAATTCCATTAACATACCAGGAGCATCAGCTCTGGTTTAAAGCGCCCTAAAACATCACAGAAACATTACCAGGCTCGGTCCATTAGGTAGACCAGGAGAAACATGGCCGATTCTAGCCGGCTACACACCTCATCCTGAACTGGATATAATGTCAGATGACGAACTACTTACTCAACTTACAGAGTTAATAAAAATCTACAGACAATTGGTTCAATATGTCATGCGGACTTTCACAGTCCAACAACCATTAACCATTCCAAATCAAACTCCCCAACAGGGGAATACACTAAAAATTACACCACAGACTCTATACGCAGTCATGGGTAAAATGCCCACAAAACGTGAGCAAATTCCATTTTGGATAGCTCAAAAAATTACTCAAATCGAAGCAGTATTTCCAAATACTAGTCTGTATGAAAAACACAGAATCCTGACAATCAGTTTACCAATGGGGATCACACCACAACTGGAAGACTGCACCACTTGGGGCTCAGTCTTTGCTGCCATCTATACTAAAACACATGGCATTCCGTCAATTGCGGTAATACCTGATGTCCTGAAACAAATTCAAAATGAATACGGGGCAGAGCCTGCTCTGATTTTAGGTATGAAATTACTGAAAAATTTCGACCAGGTCTCAACAATAATATTATCTAATATTAAAGGGGAGGCAGCAGCAGTGGCGATCCGCCAAAAATTAAGGAATTTGATGTTACAGAACATAGCAGGTGGCCCCTGGTGAAGTTCCACTTGAATAAAATGGAAATGATCCTAACTTCTCAGGCTTTGCGAATGTAAAGCAAATATGTTTCCACAAGTATACAACGCTGAAAAATGATCTGAAACCCCTAATGGAATTTAATGCATCATTAATCTATCGGAGCACAATCTGTACTTGGATAACTGTGTTGAGTGGTTTCTTTATTGACATATCCTTGTAACAGCAGAGAGCATGGTTCTCTCTTTGAAATACACTAAGTATGCAAATGCCCAAAATTAATTATACCATTCAACCATATGTACTCACAGACCCATACAGACACTCACAAACCCACCTACAGACCCATAGCAGCACTCACTCACCCACTCGCAGACATCCACAGGCACTGACACAACAATTCACAGACCCACACAGACACTCACACACATACTCACAGACTCATAGTGCCACTCACAGTCCCAGTCATAGACCCATACTACTACTCACAGACCCACACACAAACCCACTCACTCACGCACCCACTCCCACACAGAGTGACTGCAGCCACTCCCAGACCCATACATACACTCACACACCTACTCACATACACATTGAGACACTCACACATCCACTCACACACCTACTAAAACACTCATGCACTCACTCACACACTCACTCTCAAAGAATACAAGTTAGATTTAGGAAATAAAATAAACAAACCTTAGAAATTCACTTAAAAAACAAAGTTTACAGGGAGGTTATAGTTAGGAAATAGAATTTAAATAAAACTGTAGAAATCCACTGGAAAAAAACAAAGGTTGCATGGATGTTATAGTTAGGAAATAGAACTAAAAAAAACTTTGAAATTCACTGAAAAACCAAAGGTTACAGAGCTCAGATTTCACTCATACAAAACCATAGAAATTCAGCATTTATAGTTACCTGAGCTAACTATAACTTACACCCTGCAATGCACAGCTTATGACCTCAAATATTACATCACTCATGACCTGGTTAGTGACATCACTTTGACAGCTCCTGCCAAGCGAGAGCAAACAGTAACTTCACTCCCTGTGGGCAGAGAAGGAAAACTGCTCCCACTCGCTAGGAGCAAAGTTTTCATCTCTTTTCCTGACCCTGCGATCCCCAATGGTGGAGACTGGGTGCCCTGAGAGGGCTCCAGGGCACGTGGCATCAAAAGGCCAGGCCCTGTGGGATGGGGTCTCCAGGGCCAAAGTCGGCCCAAGGAGGGAGATCACGTGGCCACCATCTCCCATAAATGTTTGACCGGGACCCAGTGGATGGGGTCCCTTGGGCCAAAATTAGCCCAGGGAGGGGAGTCACGTGGTCCCCCTCTCCTCGTATTGTTGTATTCCTCTTAGGGTGTCCATACACGGGCTTTCCTGTATCATGTCCTTATATAGGCACAATTCGCCCTGCCCTTATATAGGCCTAAAATCCCAGTCCTTATTTAGGCATTAAACCGTGCACTCCAAATACAGGCATGGTCTCTGACATCCGTCCACCCTAACGTCACAACGAGTTCTTGAAGAACAGACCCTTAGGCTTCGGGAGTTTCCCTAGCACAGGACTATTGATTTCTTCAAGGACTCATATATTATGCATGAACCGTTATACCTTAGGGGTTCATTCATAACGTCTTCCGCTGTCCGATTCACGTCAATGCTAACGTTCTGAGGTACCTCTCAGGTATAAATATACCTTCCCTAACCCTTGTAAACTAGAGGAGACCTCGACTTCAGAGGAGCCCGTTTCCCGGCCTGACGCACTGAGAAACTACTCCCTTCTTGTTTATCAATGAGTTTCTAGTGGCCTCTGAGCTAGCTGGCACAAGTAATTAAGTTTAATATACTCGATAGGGACATACTGACCTTAGTCCTATGTCAAACCTATAGGGGATATTATTCCAATGCGCAGAGCCTATTAGGGAAATAGGAGCTACACTACATGGCGCCCAAGTTTGGTAAGGCGGTCATTTAACGCTAGATACTGAGTAACTCAGCCGTGCTTTTTCTCTCAGAGACCCCTACCCATATACTCCAAGAAGACGTCTGGAGTGGGCAGGGTTAAGTATCCGCCACGGCTACATAGGGAAGCACCCTATATATTAGCTGTTTGGTTTGCTCAACGTTGAAGGATACAGTGTTCCAAAATATTGTGCACCTTATCTTTGTTTCCTTGAAACTTGTTCTACATTTTCAAAAACAAAATGCCTGCCTCCGACAATGACACTGGTGCTACGGCAAATCCAGCCCAAGCAGCAGCTTTTAACATTACCTGTTTAAATGAAACCGAGGAGGGTGTTATAGACATCCATCCAAACTTAAGAAGAGCCATCACTCTAAAACTCATAAAACATGGCCTACCACCAAGAGGCGGTAGAGCAGTTTTCGTGATAGAGGCACACGAATCCTTTCAGACAGAGGTATTCTATTCATGGGTAATATTTCCTGAATCCAATTCAGTAACACACATGTTTCACTTCTACAAAGAAGATGATCCACCAGAGGAATACATTCCTTTCGAGGATATTGAAATTCCATTAACATACCAGGAGCATCAGCTCTGGTTTAAAGGCACCCTAAAACATCACAGAAACATTACCAGGCTCGGTCCATTAGATAGACCAGGAGAAACATGGCCGATTCTAGCCGGCTACACACCTCATCCTGAACTGGATATAATGTCAGATGAGGAACTACTTACTCAACTTACAGAGTTAATAAAAATCTACAGACAATTGGTTCAATATGTCATGCGGACTTTCATAGTCCAACAACCATTAACCATTCCAAATCAAACTCCCCAACAGGGGAATACACTAAAAATTACACCACAGACTCTATAAGCAGTCATGGGTAAAATGCCCATAAAACGTGAGCAAATTCCATTTTGGATAGCTCAAAAAATTACTCAAATTGAAGCAGTATTTCCAAATACTAGTCTGTATGAAAAACACAGAATCCTGACAATCAGTTTACCAATGGGGATCACACCACAACTGGAAGACTGCACCACTTGGGGCTCAGTCTTTGCTGCCATCTATACTAAAACACATGGCATTCCGTCAATTGCGGTAATACCTGATGTCCTGAAACACATTCAAAACGAATACGGGGCAGAGCCTGCTCTGATTTTAGGTATGAAATTACTGAAAAATTTCGACCAGGTCTCAACAATAATATTATCTAATATTAAAGGGGAGGCAGCAGCAGTGGCGATCCGCCAAAAATTAAGGGAATTTGATGTTACAGAACATCAAACTGAGCTACCAGAATTATAGAACAATCTTATGCAGAATTAGGCAGAGATAGTTTGGGTGGAAGACCAGTGAAGCCGAAACTATCTGAAAGTCCTGAGCAGGACTCAATTAAACAAACTCCTACATATTTTAAAAAGAAGTGGGAGACTAATAAACAAAATTAAAACGAGAAAGGTTCTCAATCCCGAGGTAGGTCTCCTCAAAAGGAGCCCTCTGAAAGAGGTATAACCTCAGGAATAGGGATAATTTGAGAAAACCTGACAGGTATCAAGATACTGATACACGTTCCTCTCGTCCCTTTCAGATCTCATCACAGACTTCGGAAAGAAGAGGACGATCAGAACATAGAGAAGAACGCGTGAAATCCAAGGAAGAAAAACACGCTCCAAAAAATAAAGCAAAACCTCAATTCTCCAAAAGAAAGTAGCAGGTCTGAAGATCAGACATGCCGAGAATACTGAGAACACAACTCAAGAACGGAGAATGGGCTCAGACAATGCTGGACAGTGCAGCAGAAGTCACAATAGCTCGCCAGAACCTGGAAGGAACTTCTGGAGATAGTGGACTTGAATGAGTACATTACAGTTGAGACTGTAGACACCAGGGTTAGTACTCCACCAAAGTTATATGAAATAACACTCCGGATGGAGGGAGACATACCTAGACAGGTGAAAGCACTTTTTGGGGAAAGACTATCAAGGGGCTATGACATACTTCTAGCAGAAAAAGACTGGCCACCACAATTTGTCAGGGAGTGCCCACACGGCGAATACATTATTATGCCTGCCTTCTCCAACCACATTCCACTTCACCTAAAATATACATATGCCAGGAAATGGGCAGTAGACCAGGCCCCAGCATTATATAACAATCAGGTAGGATGGGATGAGGACTCACCTCACCATAAAATACATCTGAAACATGAACCAACTGCACAAAGGCAGTATCCAATAAAGCAAGAAGCTAAGAAACAGGTCAGGAGATCTTAGATCAACTTGAATACCAAGGGGTGATTGAAACATGCACCTCCTCAATGAACAATCCTTTGTTTCCTGTCTCCAAACCAGACAACACATATCGTCTAGTTTTGGATTACAGACACTTAAACACTTGTTCTAAAACTTTTGCAGTACAAAATGCACATAGCATAGCATTAATGAATAACATTGTGCGGAAAAAATATAAAACCACACTAGACATCTCAAATGGTTTCTTTTGTCAAAACATAGCACCTGAAAGCAGGTACTTGACAGCTTTCTCCATAATGGGGTCCCAGCGTCAATTTTGTCGACTCCACAAGGGTTCAAGAACAGCCCAGGTTTATTCTCAGCGAGAGTAACGGAGTTACTACAAATCTATGACAATGAGGCATTGTCCTATGTCGATGATATCTATCTGACAGACGATGACCTGGAAAAACACTTGAACAGGGTGAGCACCATTATACTGGGCTTCGCCTCTGAGGGCTACAAATTCAACTTTAAAAAGTCCAGAATTGCCCATCTCAATGTCCTATTTCTAGGATATGAGCTTTCAAGTGAAGGCAAGAGCTTGGCAGCTAACTTTCTAGAAAAATGTGCGCTGCTCAACCTCCAAAAACGCTAAAAAACTTACAATCCATCCTGGGTTTCCTAAATTTTGGAAGAACATACATTCTAAATTACGCAGAAAGGGTTAAACTTCTCTACGCATTAATCAAACCTGATTATTCAATCAAAAATTGGACAAATGAACACACAGAAATCTTGCGTTCACTCCAGGCTAACATGTTAGCAACAAATCACTTACAAACACGCGTAAGTCAACGCAACCCGGTGATCCGAATAATTTCGGGTCAATGCGGATTCACCTACTTAACATTTAATGAGGGTGAAAAAATACCAATAGCATACAAATCTCATTTGTATACACAAGCAGAAATGCGATTCACTTCAACTGCAATATGAACAAGAATGTCCTCTGCCCACTGAAATTCTGCGTCTCGATCAGTACGAATTTATAATTTACACTGACGGATCCGCACAGCCCGCAACAAGGGTAAGCAAGCTTACAGTGCAGCGTGTGCAATCATTAAAGGTCGCATGCGAGATGGCATCTTCAGACCTATGGTCACAAAAACCCAGTCTCTAGGAGATTGTACAGCTCAGCAAGCTGAGCTACAAGCATTCAAACTGGCACTTGAAAGTACAGATCGAGAATTCCCCACACTAATAGTGTGCGATTCCCTTTACTGTGTTCAGTCGTATAATGAATATATACAAAACTGGCTTGAAAATGGTTTCAAAGATGCGAAAGGTGGCACAATAAAGCACAAAATGCTTTGGGAACAAGTAGTTCAATTGAAAAACGAACTACCAAGGCTCACGTGATCACACACTGAGTCATCAACGTGATGGCGTTCACGTTGCAGGGAATTCATTGGCTGACGAAGCCGCAAGGGGGCTGTTCAGACGGCTTCCGTAGCTGCGATCACTCGTTCAAAAACAAAAATAGACAGTGAGATAATGTTGGCTGTCAATGCTTCAAGCAAAGGCAGTGGTGCGGCGTTACCAAAAAAGTTTCCACTCAAGTACTCTTATGTAATTGATGCGAACAGCGTTCCTTTTGCTCGAATCCCTGGAGTGGGGGATAGGGTAATTCCAAACAAGGAACGTAGATTAGGACTAATCCTAGCAGCACACGAAGGGATAGCTTCTGCCCATGCAGGTGTTTCTGCTACAGTATCTTTACTCAAGCATAGATATTGGTGGCCTGGCATTCGGAAACAAACAAAGAACTATGTTTTAGAATGTGATATATGCCAACAGATGAAAGTCTCCACAGTGAAACGCCCTGCGCGAGACACCCCTGTTAATTTCAGACAAACCATTAGCTTGTGTTTACCAGGACCACTGCGGTCCCTTGCAAAGGGACGGTAACTATAAATATATCATGGTTGCAGTGGATTCATGCTCTAGGTTCCTATGGATATGGCCTCAGCGCTCGGCTGACGCTCGAACTGTTATAAAGGATTTACGAGTCTTTATCGGCACATACGCAATAGGCACGCTACATTCTGACCAGGGCCCTGCGTTTAGCTCTCGGGCTTACAAAGAAGCCATGGCCAGTCTGGGCGTTGCATTGCGGTACTCCTCTCCATTCCATCCTGAGGAAATTCGGTTGTGGAAAGGAAAAACCGGGACATAAAGCAGTCTATAACAGCTAGGGTATTAGGTTCGGGTGATGGGTGGGTCAAACATCTTTATGGGGTCCAACGCTCATTAAACAATCTGCCAAGAAGTTCTCTGAGGGGGTCACTCCATATGAGGTCCTATTTGGGTCAAGAATGTGGGTACCAGACCTCGATCACGTAGGCACAGTGGTGGAAAATAAACCGTTTGATATCAAAGATCGTTTGGCTGTTTTACAGGAACTCAATGAACTAAGATCGAAACAAAGCAACGTAGTCCTGCAGCCAACCACCACTGGGGAAAACCGAGCGGTCCCAGCAAGGCCTGTCTGGATTCCAAAAGTTGGGGATCTAGTCAGAGAAAAAATTGTGGACAAGAAGGAATTTGGACCTTCTTACAGACAACCAGTACCTGTCCTAGCAGTTCTTCAGTACTTCTGCCGCCCCTTGCTGGAAGAAAGGAGAAAAGATTTGTGTCCATCGACCTCATCAAACCACAGTATGTGGCCAATACTAAGTAGTAGGCCTCGTGGACTCCGACCTAGTAGCAGACACACTCCTCTCGCTAATATCCAAGAGGTTCAGACTGAAAGACTGATAACAATTCGGACTTCAGCAGTAACAGATGAAGGACTAAGCAACAATGCTATGGAACTCATCCCTCTTGAAAATCAAGTAACAGTTCGGTCCAAATACACTGTCTACACCAATGCAGCAAGTGATCAACTGGTTCCAGTGATTTCGACAAATCCTGATGCAATTCCAACAATTGACAGAACTGCTTCTGGCTATTTCATTAACTTTGATACGTTCTCAGAAGATCCAGAGTGAACCTGAAGCGAAGCCAGCATCATTCAAACTCAAGCAGCAAGTACAAGACTTTCTTCACTTTCTGAAAAAGACTTATTTGGTTTCTCCATGGATTGAACTCTGGATTATTTCTGGAATATTTGTTTTCCTGCTTTGGCTAGCTTTGGTTACAACTATGAGCGTGCTTATAAGTGGCAGATACATCCATGTGAACGCTGAAGGAAAAGATGTGAACATACTTCTGAAACCTCATAAATCTTCCCATCGTGAAGCAAGAGACTTGTCAACAGTGAACATCACAGCCGTTCCTATACAGGATGGTATAGTGTGGGACAAAACAGAATTTGATATCTTTGGCCCGACGGAACAATTGAACATTCCACATTTGTTTAAAATTTCACTAAGTGATCTACTTTTGTCCAGTACCTATTCTGATGATTGGGACTTTGAGACTGTAAATGACATAATGTTTGACCTAGACAAATCTGCTGCATTTTCTAAAAATGAATATTTAGAGGGTTCATCAGACTATGAACAGCTGTAATGCTATAACCACTATGGTCATCATTATTTGCATAAATCTGCATACCCTAGAAATGTGTTTATGTTTAACCAATGGGAGCATTGTCCTACACCACCACAAGGTAGTTCAAAAACATTTGCTAACAAGTTTCCATATTTTTCAGGTTACAATACATCTGATCCAGAAACGTTTTACTATAAAAATGTAAACAAAACAGGACTGAAAATTATGTTAACAAATACGAAACAGAATTACTCTGCAACATTTATTGCCCAACTGTCTAGACAGGGTTTCGACTTATGGAAAGACACAATAGACACAAAAACTGTCTGGGGTACTAAAGATTGGCAAGTGCAGGGGATAGAAGCTTTATTTAGAGCCTGTATCATCCCAGAACAAATAATGTTTTTGAATGAAACTGTCCAACAAACATCTTGTCTTAGACTAGCCAAGATCAAAGAGATGAGAACACCTTCTGTACCAACACCTGCCAGTGATAACAAAACACAGGCAGCGGTTACAGTTGACCAAATACTACAACTCAACAGATCTAATCCTGATTGAGAAAATGGTTGATCTGGCCCACAGACACGAACAACTGTCAGGAAAGATTCCTGAATAAAACTCATGTCCTTATATAGGCACAATTCGCCCTGCCCTTATATAGGCCTAAAATCCCAGTTCTTATTTAGGCATTAAACCGTGCACTCCAAATACAGGCATGGTCTCTGACATCCGTCCACCCTAACGTCACAACGAGTTCTTGAAGAACAGACCCTTAGGCTTCAGGAGTTTCCCTAGCACAGGACTATTGATTTCTTCAAGGACTCATATATTATGCATGAACCGTTATACCTTAGGGGTTCATTCATAACGTCTTCCGCTGTCCGATTCACGTCAATGCTAACGTTCTGAGGTACCTCTCAGGTATAAATATACCTTCCCTAGCCCTTGTAAACTAGAGGAGACCTCGACTTCAGAGGAGCCCGTTTCCCGGCCTGACGCACTGAGAAGACGCTGTCATCCCTGCACGCAGAGAGTCCAGCTTCCAGTGATCTGACTTCCCTTGCGGGGTGTTGGAGTTCGAGTCTGACAAGAGATTCCCACCTCTCTCATTCTTAAGGTATGGAGCTGACTAGAACCTAGAGGGACTCTTGGCATACTAGGCATACTGGGGTTAACATACTCTTAGTATACCATAGTAAGGAATACTTTACCTACTTCATACCTCTCCCTACACCTAGGTTAGGTTAGGTACATTGGGGTAGAACTAGCTTAGAAACGCATCGTATGAGTACTCGCATTTTTAGTCTGTGTTATTTATATAAATGAATATCTACTAAAGATCATGCTAGCGCAGTATTATTTATTTCTACTGCTTACGCTGTACATTATTTATCTTGCATACTGTCTTGTGATCGTAACAGCACATTTTACTTACACAAGAAACAAGACTGTTCAATAAACCTTTTATTGAAACGCCCATCTATTCTTTCTGTGTAACTTTGAGGAAAACTAAGCATGCACGATTGAGCTGAGTGAAATAGTTATCTATTGTTTCCACGACTCTGGGACACGTTCTGATTCTAAAGGGAAACAAAGTTGTCATGTTTTGCGGCTGCCAGAAACTACTCCCTTCTTGTTTATCAAGGAGTTTCTAGTGGCCTCTGAGCTAGCTGGCACAAGTAATTAAGTTTAATATACTCGATAGGGACATACTGACCTTAGTCCTATGTCAAACCTATAGGGGATATTATTCAAATGCGCAGAGCCTATTAGGGAAATAGGAGCTACACTACAGTATCATTATAAAAGCAGAGTCCATGGTTCTCCCTTTTAATTACCCTAATTATGCAATGCCCAAAATCAACTTCAAGCTCTGCTCGTTTGTCTCCCCGATTTGCTTAGTAGTATGCAGAGGTCTCCCCACCTTTTCTCACTATGAAGGACAGTTTACCAAAAGGCCCCCAAGCACGTTTCCTGCCAATTTTAGTGACACGTTCTTGATGCAGAGGAATACAAGGTCATCTCCACCAAATAAACAAGCACTTACTTCATATACTTAGGAGAAAGTACTCTTGTTTGGTGAAGATTCACCTCTTTGTATTTTGGTCGTCTTTTCTTGAAGAAGATTCTTTTTTTATCACAGATTTGTGGGTGAAGAATATGCAGGAACAATCACATTGTCAAAAATACATGCACACAATGTCACTGGAGGCATTATCTTGTTGTTCTTCATGCAGCTATTGTGTAGAATATGCACTAGACATCTACCCAATGAGGTAGTTCCTACTAATTAACCAGTTGAAAG
The DNA here is from genome assembly GCA_963921515.1 of Calotriton arnoldi. Classification (NCBI taxonomy): domain Eukaryota; kingdom Metazoa; phylum Chordata; class Amphibia; order Caudata; family Salamandridae; genus Calotriton; species Calotriton arnoldi. The sequence continues at coordinate 663,126 of CAWUFW010005439.1, forward strand.
TTTTCCAGTTGGGTAGACATTTTCAAGAAAACTGTGGACTCTTCTTGGAAAAAATGACGTTCCATTCTGGCCCTGATGCTGCTTATTTCACAGAAATTAAACCTCAACAGGACGCACTTACAAATCTAAAGACAGCAGATCCCCAGTTGAAGCTCCACTTCTGAAAAGCACAAATGATCCTAACTTCTTGGGCATGGCGAAGTCAATGCAAGTGTGGTTCCTTTCATATTCCACGTTGAAAAACAATCTGAAATCCTTAATGAAGATGAATGCATCATTGATCTGTTGGAGCGCAATATGTAGTGACTGTGACAAGTGTTTTTTTTCATGTCTTGAGAGCAGAGTCCATGGTTATCCATTTTAATTATGCTGATTATGCAAATGCCCAAAATCATCTGCAAGGTCTGCCCGTTTGGTCCCACCCAGTTTTCCTTAGTAGTATGCAAAGGTCTTCCTGCCTTTTCCCACATTGACAGACAGCTTACCAAAAGGCCTCACAGTGCATTTCCCGCACATTTTGGTGATGCGTTCTTGATGCAAAGGAATTTTGAGGGCATCTCCACCAAACAAAGAAGCACTTACTTCATATAGTTGGGAGCATGTACCCTTCTTTGGTGGAGAATCCCCTCTTTGTAGTCTCGTACAATTCTCTTGATGAGGATTCATTTTATCACAGATTTGTGGATCAGGATGCTAGAGGAACAATCAAATTGCATAAGTTACATGTACACAAGGTCACTGGAGACATTTCCTTGTGGTCCATTACGCAGCTATAGTGTAAAATATGCATTCGTTATTAACCAACGAGGTAGCACTTACTAATTAAGCAGTAGAAAGTACTCCAGTTGGGTAGACATTTTGTGCAAAATTGTGGATTCTTGTTGGATAAAGGGGCAGGTGAGGTCTTGTTCTGGCCCTGTCACACACACACACATCTACTGACACACACAGACACACTCACATACCCATTCAGCCACTATCACATACACTCATAGACCAACACAACCCCTCTCACACCCACTCACACACCAATACAGTCACTCACACACCCAAAAAACCACTAACATATCCACTTACAGAATAGTAGTCACTCGCATACACACTCACACACCCACATAACCATTCACACCACTCAAAGATTCATACAGCTACTCACACACAAAGAAACTACTTAGACACCCACTCACACAACCATACGGCCACTCACACACCCATTTACAGATCCATACATCCACTTACACACCCACTTACAGATCCATACAGCCACTTACACCCACTTGCAGATCCATAAGCCACTCACACACTCATTAAGAGACCCATCCAGCCAATCACACACCCATTCACAGACTCATACAGCCACACACAAAACTGGTCACACACCCACAGAGAAACCCATGCACCAACTCAGAGACCCATACAGCCACTCACTCACCAAGTCTCTGACCCATACAGCTACTCACACAGCCACTCACAGACCCATACAGCCACTCACATACCCACTCACAGACCCATACAGCTACTCACACACCCACTCACTGACCTATATAGTAACTCACATACTCACTCTCAAAGGTTATATGTTACAGTTAGGAAATACAATTAAAAAGACCTTTGAAATTCACTAAAAAAAACAAAGATTACAAGAACGTTATAATTGAGAAATAGCATTAAAAAACATAGAAATTCACTAAAAAGCAAAGGTTACAGGGACATCCTAGTTGGTAATAACATTAAAAAACTGTAGAAATTTGCTGAAAAAAACAAAGGTTACAGGGGCAATATAATTAGGAAATCAAATCTAAAAAAACCTAAGAAATTCACTGAAAAAAACAAAGGTTACAGGGACGTTATAGTTAGGAAATAGAATTAAAAAATCCTTAGAAATTCACTTAAAAACAAAGATTACAGGGACATTATAGTTAGGAAATAGAATTAAAAAACCCTTAGATATTCACTGAAAAAAACAAAGGTTACAGGGACGTTATAGTTAGGCTCATATTTCACTCATGCAAAACCAGTAATATTAAGCAGTTATAGGTACCTGAGCTAACTATAACTTACGCCCCCGCAATACACTTATGACCTCACATACTACATAACTAATTACATGGTCAGTGGCATCACTGATGGCATCACTAATGACATCTCAAATTACTAACCTGCCCTTTGCCTTCCATCATTTCAAATTTAAAACTCTTTGTTTATTATTTAACTCAAGGACTTTTTACATTTTGATCCTCATGCTTCCCTCCTAGTGCCTTAAGCCTTGCCGCCCCTCCCTGAGAAACCAATGAGTATGAGTCTTTTGCCCCTTTGAGCTCCTGTTCCTTAGGTTCCCACAATTTTTCTTTTGCTTTATCTCCCTTATTCATGCAGATGTGGCTTAATCTGGGTGTATCCTGTAATCTACTTTGCTCAAGTGTCTCAAGTTGTGCATTTTATTATTCCATATCACCTCAAGCATTTGAGGAAATTTGACTTGCACCTAGTTTTTTTAGTTATTCAATGCACTTCCCTAACTCCCACTGCCTGTCTTGTGTTATTCGTAATTTGTCTGATCTAATACTAATACTGCATTCTTTTACTTGTAGAGTTTTTAACATAAGCACAATTGCTGAAATGTGTTCCTTCAACTCATAAGTTAAAAAGATCGCAAGGATTTCTTTAATTTTTTCAGTTAGGGTTACTCCTAAAGGCATCACAATGCACTCTCAGAATTTCTGTTATAAAGCTAATCGATGTATTGTTAATGGGGGTGGCTTTCTATAATACCACAAGCATTTTAAAGTCACCACCCTCAATCCCTTCTGGAACTCTTAATATTTTTTGTTGTTTCTACTGGCATTATTTTCTAGTCTACCTAGTTTCCAAGTATTGTACCTCAGTGTTTAAAGTTTGAAAATCTCTTCTGAGTTAGCGTCTACTGACCCTTTGAGTTCCACCAGGTTTTCTAGAGCTTGTGTACATTGTGCCTGATTATCTATCTTCTTCTTCAAGGCCATGCATGCCTCATGTATCTCCTTCTGGTTCGTTTCCAACATGGTGAACCTGGTTTTACCCCCTGCAGTAAGTTCAAACAGTATCTTCTGTATGTCTCCCTCAGGAGGGTCACTTTGTTCTTTATCTCACAGTCTCCACTAAGTGCTTACAGTTCCCCTTTTATTTGCACTGGTATTGCATTGTAGTTGATCTTTACTGATCTCTGTTTCTCCTTCTCTACGTAGTTCATATCTGTTTTCTGTTCTTATTCCTGCCCTCTTTCCCCTCACCGTGGAAACAAGTATACTATCTTTGCCTTGGGTTAATTCTCTCATATGTAAAGAAAAGCCAGTGTATGTGTCTCCATCTGCTCCTATGATTTTGAGGGTTGGGTTGGGTTGGGTTTTCCATAACCAGGTTTTTCTTCTGTGACTGAATCTTAAAAAGGCTCTTAACGAGGATGTAATTTTTGTTTTGGTTTTGGAATCTTGCTCACCTTCCTCCATGTCCTCTTTAAAAATGTATGATTTTTTCCTATGAATTTGTCTTTTGGACAGTGATTTCTCTTTTTATTTTCTCGTTTTTTTACTTTGCTTCCCTTAGACCCTGGGATACTGTTTCTACTGGACTTTTCTTTCCCTGCTTCAGGTTTGCCTGCTCCTCCTTTTGCTTTAGCATTCTTTAACACATATCTCCCTCCTCTCCCCTCTTTACTAGGTCTCAAATTGATCAAACTATATTTTGCTAAGCCCCGTTTCCCTCGACTTATTGACTTCCTTTTTGAGTGTTTGTTGCTGCCGTACTCTGAGAATTTTAATCCTTCCTTCATGCCAGCATCTATAATCTCCAATATCCAATTCTTCTCTCCTTGTTTCCCTTGTGCACAGTGCTTGTTTTTAACAGTCTCTATTTATACAGTGTGACTGTGTTGCCTCTGCTTGATTTCGTCAAAGAGAAATGCCGTCTTTTGCCCACTCCTTTGCAGCTCTGTACCACTGCTGCTTATAACAAATCACATGAACTGCAGTTAAAGGCATTGGGGATTTGTTATCAGAATCATATTGGTTCTCATGCCATCCCTGGTAATTACTCTTAAAAACAGCAAAGAAAAAGGAGATTTCTCATGCAGTTTCAGATGCCTAAAGAAGAGAGCTCACGACCCAGCACTCTGGGTGGCCGCCAAGTTTTGCAAAATCGATGGATGTTTAGATGTGAATATTGAACAATAAGGTGGAAAAATAGGTGCTATTCAATAGTTCACAATTTATTGAGTTGAATAATGAGGAAAGAACTCCAAGCTTTTCTTTTTCTCTGTGGTTACATTGGAAATCTGTCAACTATTTATTAGTCTCTTCTGCAATAAATGCCCCTGTGTGTAGTCTGCTTAGCAGGGTTGTATATTATAATGTAGTGAATATGACCACCAGGTCAAGGAATACAAGTGCTCTGGCCAGCTGTTTCTAAGATGCCTCCCATACTCTGAGAAGTGGAGACTCTGTCCTATGTTTTGCTAAGAGGCCTGGTTGTTAGAGGTCCAGGAAGTTGTGGTTTTTCAGCTCTGCTTGCAGTTGGGCTCTTACCAACATTTCTAGGACTTATGGGATGCATGGAAGCCCAGCAATAGGATGGTAGTGGTTGAGAGCAGCTGATTCTAAGTGAGGAGGGGGATCATTAGTCAGTGTTTCAGGAAGTAAATTCGGTAGGGATTATGAAAAGATGCCACTGGATTTTCAAGAGTTTCAATACAGGCAGCAGTGATTGCAAATGGGCATAGATCACCTACATCCATGCTTGGTCGGAGGCTTTGCACTATACATTGGATTCAGGCTGGGGTTGCAGGGTGTTAATTTGATTTTGAAATATTTGTCCTGCTTCTGTGGTGGGGGAGGGAGAGTGCATGGGAGTCAAGTCAGTTCTGATTCTCAGCACTTTGTCTATGTCCCGGATTGTTGGCACCAACGATGCAGTATGTCAGTCCATGTGCATTGGGATTTAGTGGCAAGATAAGGTTTTGTATGACATTGAATGATCTCTAGGGCTTTTTACGGCTTGTGTCACCCTGCGATTGAAGAGTGTGTTAAATTGTTCCATTTCACAAATTCAAGTTTTGTTCTACCAGCACAAAACATCTCCTCACAAAACCAACATAATTACTGTGCATTTGCAGAGGTATGTATTCTGTGGTCTAGTGACCTGGACCATAGGCAGTAGTTTTTTTTCCCCATACTTATCAAAGAACTATGTCTGAGGCTGGCACAAACATTGAATCTTTCTTTGGGTTTGGTATTAGGCCAAAAACTGCTTTGTTGAAGCCTAAACAATTCTCTTCTGTCACTTCCACAAAAGGCCTGTAGAGCACTGAAAGTTCAGCAGATGCATTTAGTTTTAAAAACTTGATCTGGAATCCATCCTCCCTTAGGGCTTCCCCAAGTTGCATGTATTTGACTACCTCAGATATTTTGTTTTCCAAAATGTCCTGTTACAGAAATTTGATCTCTGGAGGGTTCTAATTATGGAAGGCGAGGACATCTAGAATATTATTTTCATTTTGGAGTGAATCAGAAGTGTAAAAAAGTGAATTATTAGATGTGGTGGATAATAATCCACCACAAGTAATAAAGTTACTTGCCTGTTAGGCCCAGTCAAAGGTTTCAATGCCTTAAACCTGAACTCAACTACCCTGGTAGCTGGCACGGAGTAGATAGGCTTAACTAAGAGAAAATGACCAAATTTAGAAGTGCCAAAATAGTTAAAAAGTCAAAGACACAACTCAATAAACATCCCACTCCAATTAAACAACATACAGTAAAAAAATGTTTTTAAACAAAATGACAACAAAATGTGCAAAATACAATAATGGGAACCAGCGATATAAATTTTAGAAGGTTTAAGTGTAAAACGCACCAAGAAAACAAGCATCCAATCTAAGTAAATGGTCGCAGTAGACCGGGGCCAGGGATCGATTTTAGGCCAGCTATGATAAAGCTGGGGTAGAATACACCAAATAGATTGGTTCCGATAAAAGTCTGGAAGTCAAAAAGTAAAAACAAAGTTTCTAAATCTCAAATCAGAAAGGGAGTTTGTCACTTTTTGTTGAAGAAAAATGTTGAAAGGTTGAAATTTCTTCTAACTCCTAAGGCAGAATGGAACTTTGGCAGTTGTTGAGAAAAATAATTCTCCCCACGCAGGCAGCCACTGAAACTAAAGTGGCTGCAGTGTAAATGAAGGCCGGATACCTACAGCAGGCCCTGCTAGCACTCTGGAGCTTTAGAGATTTCTTGCTGAAGTTTAACTAGGAGTAGGAATTTGTCTCTTTTTTGGAGGTGTGGATGTGTCCTCCCATGACAAAGCTGATTTCATTCTGATGTCATCGAACTGCCGGTCTGAAACTATTCTCTGCAGCTGTCACTAAAGCTCTAGAGGCAAGGTTTTTCAAAGTTTTTTAACTTTCTTTTTGTTCCTACCTACAGGAGTATAATTCTAAGGCCCCCAACACTTTGGGAGAGGCACTTGAAGAACCTCATGGTTTCCTACAGAGGCCATCAGCAGGGTTCAGTCCAGGTCCAATTGCTAAAATTCTGATTGGCACTCCAGCAAGAAGGCATCTTGAAGCTTGCTGTGTCTTGTAGCCACATTGGAGATCAGTCAACTGACACTTGAAGTCCACTTTGTCCTAGCTACAAGTGGGAACAGATCCAGCCCTCCATGTCTCCTCATAGGTCTTAAATAGCAAGTGAAGTCTTATTTTCTTCTTTTTTTCACAAGTATAGGGAATGATCTGACGATGATGTTTTGAGGTGGCATTTTTATGCCTGCTACCATCTAGTCAGTGGGGATGACTTCTTTCTTTTCCCTAAGCAATACGATAACATTTCCCAGGAGCACACCCACCCACTATTGCAGCAGCTCCTGTTTGTCCTACTGAAAACAATCCCACAGAGCCCCTTATTCACAAAATTTGGGATGGGAAAATCATTTGCCCCTGTACAGAGCTCATCGGCCCACCCAAAGGTATGGTCCGGGAAATGAGCAGCACTTCCTCCGTGGGCACTCAAAACCATGATTGGAGGTAGCTTCCTTCCCATTGGTTTTGCTGCCAGCATGAGTATTTAGACAAAGGCTGGCCTTTTCATGTATCACCTAACATTTACTAGTGACAGGGCAACCCCTTTAGAGGTTAATTCAGTTCCTGGTTCCACCCTAAATGCTCCTCCTGCCAGGGCAATAAACCCTGCTCCCAGGCAATTGCCCATGCTCTAAGAACAGTTTCTATACCTCATTTAGGTCTAACTTGTCATTTACAGCTGCTGGACAGGTAATATAAAGGAGCTTCCAGAAGTTTCAGGCAGGGGAAAGGTAACTTTATAAAAGTCACTTTTCCTAAATATTTCGTAAAAATTCAACTTCACGATTGAATTTGGCTGTTAATAAATATTAAGAAGAGCTTATACACAATGAATTCTTGAAGAAACTGGAAGGTGAGCAACAATTGCTCAGCCATAGCCTTGCTAAACTCAAACCCTCCTGGATGTGTTCCTCAAGACAAACACAACATAACTACATACCTTGTTTACATTGTAACATCCCAATAGGGAATTGCTATTGAAGGAGAGTCAAAAGAACTTTTTTTAACTTCAGAACATTATAAAATACAACTTGTACTACAAAATGTGATCCACATTTTTACAAAATATTTCATCAAGAAAAGTTAGATTATAATTAGAAATGTTCAGTTGACTCCTCACCAACAGTATGGATGTTAAAAGAGAAATATATTAAAAAGTGCTGTTGATGTATACTTCTAGCAAGTCCCAAACTCGAGATACAATATTAATAGCTTACTCTGTGCTGTTATTATCCTTATAGCTGAACACCAACACAGAATGATTCTACAGATTTTGCTCCATATAGGTCGATTTTGCTTGCACGTGTCAACAATTATATCACCTTAGCTACTTTTTATAAGCAGTAAGCTGAATATTATTTAATCAGTTTTTCTTTAAAGACAAATATGCCTTCCACTTCTCTTCTCTGGGTATATATTTTTTAAAACAAAAATGAAGCTGAAAAAGATGAGTTTTTGAATTAAGTCTGAAATGTGAAATTGTCTTCTTCAATACCATGTATGGTGGCAATCTAAGGAAAATGTAAGTACATTTTAATAGGACATTTGCCCTCAATGTTCTAAGGTAGCAAAGAAGGGTAATGGAATGGAATATTCCACTAATTAATGATTGCATTATCATGAAATCAGACTAGACTGGGGTTTTATATCAGATTTATTTTTTGTATGGTAATGATTTGGTTCTCAGTGCCTAGTAAACTCTTATATTAAATTATGCTGTTAATGAACAGAGCAGTGTACACCACTGAGTGCTTTCTTGGCAGCATGCAGTCTCGCAATGTGAAACCACTCACCTCTTTCGGAACAAAACGCTATTAATTCTTCTGAAATAAGCAAGTGTACAATATTTACTTGTTTGTTCCCAGATTAATGTTTTAATGCAAAAGAAAGCACTTGATTTGAGATTGCAATTATAGATTGCACTTTGATAAGCAAAGGGCAGCTAACAGAATACCCAGAAGCATACTGAACGATGTTTTACATGCAGAGTGCACACTGTTTACATGTCCCTTGCTCCTGTGAAAAGCTCAAATTATGAGTTTTTATTAAAAAAGAGCTAAGGCAGTACATTTTTTACTTCAATAATTCTATTTACCACACACTGTGAGGTGGACATTAGTTTAGGTAATAGGACATGCAGGCATGATCTAATTGCTACAATAGATTATCGGCCATCATGTTCAAGAGCATTTGGCCTTGTAACAAACACAGATGCCATTGTGCACAAAAACACACTAGCTGGAGGTTTTTATGGATTTGCAATGAATATGGTGATCGTGTTTAATTACATCACACCTTTGAAATACAACAATCATTTGTCGGATGAAACGTTGTTTTATTAACTACTTTCTAAAATGCAATCTGAGACTGTGAAAATATGCAAATAGTACTGTACTATCAAAAACTGGAAACATCAAAAAGCTACACGCGAAAGTTTAGCTTTAGCTAAAGTAAATGTCAAAAGACTCTGGTTTTTTCTGGTCCCAACATACTTTAGATTGCTTTAAGGGATTTGTACTGAATTTTTTTATTTTTAGAATTGTTTGGGGGGACACTACTTTTTTCATTTTTTGTGGATTACTGTTTTTTACTAAGTGGCTACAGAGGAAAATCTGCAGCTACAGAATGGCAAGTTTTATTTATTTAATTTATTTTGATTGGGATTCGTGCTAATATATTGTTTGTATAAATATTATGTGATTGGTCTTTGGAAATGTGTGTTTTATCTGTTGCAATTAATTAATGTGATGCATTGAGTTTGTTTTTAGTTTATTGGTTGGTGACGTTTTTTGACTAATGTTATAAAATATTGTATTTATTATTTATAAAAAACATGATTTGTTATCTTGGTTTACATTTTGTCATACTTTTTTAGGACTTTGGTTGGTTGATATTTATTTTATAATATGCTTTTGACTTTTACTTTTAAAGTGCTCTCACCTTTGTTATTTAGGAAAATTTTGACTTTACTTTGCAAAATATCGTACATTCTTTTGGTTTGTTTGCTAAGTTTAGGGGCAATTTGGCTAACAGAGTTCTACATTCATAGTTGTTGGTAGCTTTGCTCTTTTTGTAATGCTTATGACCTATGAGTGTAGGTTGGGTTCTGCCTACGGTGGATTGGAAGACATTGTGCCATCTCTCCACTGCGTTGTTTGTTTTGAGTCTGGTGTATTAGTGGATTAATACATCCACTGCAGGGGGCCTGTATTCGACCTCATGGTCACAGTTTCAAATTCAGACGGGACCACTCAGCTTTTCATCCTTCTGAGTTCGATAAATTGAGTACCATTGAATTGGCTAACAATAAACATCTGTTATTCAGTGCCAAGATACACTGGGGTGAATGTGTGCTTTACAGATACACATGTTATGTTATGTTTTGGCTTCCTGTAACAAGGTGCTGTCAAAGGAAATCCACCATGGTATTTAGAATTTGGGTTGGCGTCATTTTCTAGAGTGTTGCAGTCTGACAACCCAAGTGGCTTTGAAATAATCCATTAGGGGCCTTAGATTGTCTTAATTTGTTGGCAGTATGGACTTTCTATTAGTAAATTATAGTGGTTGGCTACCACTGTCACAGGGACATAGGCAAGTGCTATAATTATGTTTATCTCTAATGCATTTGGCTATTTGCACAATATCCTATACCTAATGCAGATTTTTGGAGGTGTATCCATATGTATTGATTGAAATGATAGAAACAGCCTTGTATGGCTGTGTGGGGGTACATTTTTAAAGAGGTTTGAATCATGGCTTGTTCAAAGTCTATAATTATTTTTGGGGGGTTGTAGCAATTTGTTTTTTGTTTAATGTAGTTTAAGAGGTTGTAGTAAGTGCTGCTTTATTTATTTGGTAATGGGGCATATACGAAAGGTATATTTGTATTTCAATATTCACCATCTGTGGTGTATATTTGAGTGAATGTTTTGGGATTCATTTTGATGGTCCCATCCATCATCCATGTTTGACACTAAGGGGCTTATTACAAGTACGGCGGTCTTGAGACTGCCTTACAGTTGGTGGCTGTCTGACCAGCCCCTCCTCGTCAGTCCGACTGCCCGATTACAAGGAGGGAAGTTGGACCACCACAAGACGGCTGCAACCACCAGGATCTTGGATCCTGTGGCAGTGGGGAAAGCGGCACTCTATGGTGGCGGTGCCAATGCCGGCAGCACCATGCTGATCACGACCTGCCTTTTCGCCGACCTTTTCATAGCAGGGACCCTGTCATGTAAAGGTCAACGGAAAGGCAGGGAGGGGGCCCCAAACAGGGACCCAGGGTGATTTTTCTCATTGGGGACTGTGCATGAGGGCATATGTTGTGCCCCCTCTGTCTGCACTGTCGTGGGTCATCTATGCAGGATGGTGGGGAGGGGCTGTACTCAACCTCACTAACACCACCAACACAAAGCTCCAGTGAGACCTGCTCTTTGCATCGATAGTGCCAACGACAACTGATAACACAAGAACTACACTTTGCATTACAGTAATTACAGCCATAGTCACCACCAATGCAAGGCTCAAGCTTTGAGCTTCTGTGATAAAAAGGCAGGCTCTTCTCGCTACAGCGATGACCATCTGCAACACCAGGCCTGCTCAACGACACAATCCTATACACTTTAAAAACTATTTTTATTAAAATATAAAAATCATTAAAAATGTAATAACAAAACAAAGGTTAAACCTTTGTTATAATAGGAAAACTTTATTTATTCTTTCTATACAAAGAAAACTAAACAACACAAAGATTACAAATATAAAGTTGTAGTTATACCACATATGTATTATTCACACACCACCTTTAAATTACTGTAACTTTATTTATTCTTTAGACACAAACCAAACTTAAACTACACAAAACGGATAAATTCAAAAAATATACTTATACCTATAATTTAAAATGTACTTGACACCTTCAAGTTATTTTAACTTGCGCATCTACATACAAAGTCTATTGAACTCAGCAGTCACACTACATTACCTTTAACTTGCCACTCTGTCATACACTCTAGGCCATATTTATGACCCGGTTTGCATCGCTCTTGCAGCACGCACTGTGGTGCAAGAGTGATGCAAACCTTAAGGGCCTGATTATGATCTGGCAGATGGGATACTCCGTCACAAACGTGACAGATATCCCTTACGCCATATTACAAGTTTTTATAACATATCATGGAACTGTAATTTGGCAGATGGGATATCTGTCAAGTTTGTGACAGAGTAAACCTGTCCGCCAAGATCTTAATCAGGCCTTAAGTCAGATTTTTGATGCCATGAAAAGCCACATCACATGGCTTTGAATAGCTTTAAAAACTTTGGAGTAATGCAATGCAGTGCCAATCGCTACGTTTCATTACTCGTTGCAAGGGCGATGTTCCATGGGCGCTGCTTGGGTGTTCCCATGCAACTCCCATGATTTTTGACGCATTTCCAGATTTGCCAAACCTAGTAAACCTGTGAATGCACCAAAATGATACACCCCCCAGGAGAGGTGTAACGAGGAGAAATATCTTTATTTCTCCTTGTTACTTTCTCTTTCTATGTGTGCTGCATTCTGCAGCACACACACATAGAGTAGAGGAATATGCTTCTAAGGATTGTGTTTGTGCAGGAAGGTTTCCTACCTGCACAAAAACAATCCTACATGCAATGCAGGCACTCTTGCACCATTGTGCCTGGGTGTCTGCATTGACGCTAGGCAGCCACTTGTGAACTATTGCAGGGGGAAGGACAGAAATGTACAGCATGCCTTAAATATGGCGCATTCCTGCCCTTTCCCAGTGACACAGTGAAGCGATGCAAGGTGACTTGTTGCGCTGAACTGTGCCCCTTTGTCATAAAAATGGCCCTCTGCTCTCACAAATAATGTGATATGTCTTGTCATAAGTGTTGTTGTAAATGCTATAATTTTAGATGGTATAAGTGACATAATATCAAAGGGTATAAGCAGCGATTTGAGAAGGTGCAATTTATAGTTCATGTAGTGTGACTTCTGAGTTCAACTAAAACTTTAAAAAGTTAAATATAACTTTAGAATTGTTAATCTTTGTGTATTTTTCATTTATTTTAATGTCCATTTATTTTCATAACAATGAATTTTAAAGTGTATATTTTTGTGTAATCGAGTGGAGTGTTGTTAAGTGGAGAGTTGAACAGTAGAGTGGAGGACAGTGTTGTACACTGTAGTGTCGTAGAGTGTAGTGATGTAGAGTGGAGAAGAGTGGAGTGTGGTAATGTGGAGTGGTGTATAGTGTAATAGGGCATAGTGGATGGATGTAGAGTGGAGGGACATACAGTGCAGAGTGGTACAGTGGAGTGGCATACAATTGAATAGTGTGCAGTTGAGTGGTGTAAAGTAGAGTGTCTTGGAGTGGAGAGTGGTATAGTGTTGTGGCGTACAGTGGAAAACAGTGGAATACTGTAGCCAGCTGGTACACCCGAGAACTCGGAACAGCAAAGTGCAACAGCTAACAACTAGAGAGGAGATGGTGCACCAGCAAGGACATCTCTGACAGGGCAGCCTTTAAGACCTCCCTCTACCACCACCTGCTGAGGACAACCACAAAGAAAGCCCTAGCTGCACGCATTGAAACCAGCGTCAACAAGAGCAAGGAACTTTTCAACATCATCGAATTCTCCAAATCAGTTGCCAGCAAAAACAATATTACACCCTCACTAGATTTCTGCAACAACCTCGCTAACTTCTTCCATGACACAATGGCATCTATATACAGAAACTTCGAACCCCAGCCATTACCCATGGATTTCCTCAGCTGATACGCCCTCACCACAACCCACACTAACCCACTGACTGCCTGGAACCAGCTCTCCACCCAGGACACCATCTCAATCATGAAATCCATCTACTCAGGAGTTCCCACAGATACATGCCCGCACCACATGTTCAACCTCGGAAACCAAAGGATCGGTCAGGAACTCATCATCCTGCTCAACACCTCGATCACCATTGCAACATTTCCTGATGCGTGGAAACATGTCATAGTCAGGCCGCTACTCAAAAAGCCACCCGCCAACCCCAGTGAATGCAAAAACTACCAGTCAATCTCCTTGCTCCCATTCCCAGCCAAGGTTTTGGAAAAGTCCATCAACACACAACTCACAACACAACTGGAGCAGAATCAGCTACTTGACACTTCTCAATCTGTGTTCTGCAGCAACCACAGCACCAAGACTGACCTGATCGCAGCCGCCAACAACATCCAAACCCTCCTCAACCGAGGAGAAACAGCAGCTCTGATCCTCCTCGACCTCTCATCAGCCTTCAACACAGTATCCAACAACACGCTGATCGACTCCAGCACATTGGCATCCCAGGGGGCATGCTCAGTTGGATCACCTCCTTCCTCACTGGAAGGACACACATCGGTCTGCCTACTGCCATTCACCTCTGAACCCAAGGATATGGTCTGGGTAGTACCCCAGGTCTCTTCCCTCAGCCCTACTCTCTTCAATGCATACATGACCCCACTGGTCAGCACTTTCAGAGCACACAGCCTCAACTTAATATCCTACTTAGACGACGCCCAACTCATCCTCTCACTCACTGATGACCCTATCACTACAAGGACCAACTTCCACAGATGAATGACAAGCATCACCAACTGGATAAAGAATTACTGCATGCAGCTGAGCACGGACAACACAGAAGTACGGATCTTTGGCAACAAGGGCAACCGCTGGAATGACTCCTGGTGGCCTCCAGACCTGGGACCCACACCCATACTGGCTGCCCACGTCAGAAACCTGGGAATCGTAATCAATAATGAGCTCACCATGAGATCACAGATTAACACCATCTCCTCCACCTGCCTCCATACTCTTGTTTCAGAAGATCCTCAAAAGGCTCCCCCTGCACACGAGATGAAACATGACACATGCCCTCATCACCAACTGATTGGACTATGGCAACAGTCTCTACATATGAATTGCCACACATCTCCAACAGAGACTTCAAACCATACAGAACACTGCAGCCAGACTCGTCCTCCACTTCCCCCAATGAACCCACATCCTACCCAACATCAGGCAACTTAACTGGCTTCCCGCATAAAAGAGATGCCAATTCAAGCTGCTGACCCACAGACACAAGGCTCTAAACAAACAAGGACTAGCCTACATTCACCACCGTCTGAACTTCCACCAACCGTCGAGAATATTACACTCCACCTCCCAATCTCTTGCTAACATGCCTGCATTCACTGAAGCAGAAGTGGGGGACACTCCTTCTCCTACATCACAGCAAAGAACTGGAAAAAGCCTCCCCATGCAGCTCCGGACCATCACCTCACTTCCGCAATTATGAAGGGCACTCAAGATGTGGTTGTTCAATTGAGCCTTCCGAGACCTGCAAGCACCTGGATACCCTACCAGGTGATTAGCAGAAAATCTGTGTAGTAGTATACAGTGGAGTGCCATACAATGAAATAGTGTAGAGTGAATTGGCGTAGAGTGCGGTGGCATACAGTGGAGAAGTTTACAGTGGAGTGGCATACAGTGTAGTTGTTTAGAGTGGAAGGGCATAGAGTGGAATAGCATAGAGTAGAGTGAAGTGTAGTAGAGTGGAATAGTGTAGAGTGGAGTAGTGTATACTGTACTGGTGTACTGTGCAGTAGCATACAGTGGAATACCATACAGTAGAGTAGTGTAAAGTGGAGTTGTGTAGAGTGGAGTGGCATACAGTGGTATAACATAAAGTGTAGTGGCATAGAATGAAGGTGCATACAGTGGAAGTGAGTATAGTGGATTTGCGTAGAGCAGAGTATGGTACAGTGGAGTGGAGTAAAGTGTAGTTACGTATAGTGGAAAAGTGGACAGTAGAGTGGCTTGGAGAGTAGTGGCATAGAGTGGAGTGGGGTACAATTGAGCGATGTAGAGTGGATTGGCATAGAGTGGAGTGTGGTAGAGTGGAGTGGCATATACTTAAGTGGCATAAAGTGCAGTGGCATTGAATAAAGTGGCCTACACTGAAATAGCATACAGTGCAGTGGTGTACACTGGAGTGGTGTAGAATCGTGCAACATAGAGTGGAATTGCATATAGTGTAGTGTTGTATAGTGGAGTTGCACACAGTTGAATAGCATAGAGTGGAGTGTAGTGAAGGGGCATACTGTGTAATGGCATACACTGCAATGTCATGGAATAGAGTGGCATAGACTGTAATAGGGTACAGAGGAGTGGTTTAGAGAGTAGTGCCGTAGGGCCTGATTCACAGAACTAATCTGAGACAAAATCCTAAACTTACTACTTTCGGTATTCACAGAAAGCATTTAGTAGTAGAAAAGTTAGGATTTTGTCTTAAGTTTGACTTAAGGCAAACTTAAGACAGACTTAAGACAGACTTAAGACAAACTTAAGACAAACTTAAGACAAAATCCTAACTTTACTACTACTAAATGCCTTCTGTGAATACTAAAAGTAGTAAGTTTAGGATTTTGTCTCAGATTAGTTCTGTGAATCGGGCCCGTAGAGTGGAGAGTGGTAGAGTGGAGTGGCATACAGTGGACTAGCATAGACGGAATGGCACAGAGTGGATTGGCGTAGAGTGCAGTGGCGTATAGCGTAGTGACTAAGGGGCTGATTCACAGAACTAATCTGAGACAAAATCCTAAACGTACTACTTTTGGTATTCACAGAAGGCACTTACTACTTTTGGTATTCACAGAATGCACTTACGACTACTAACTTTACGTCCGCAATCGGGCCGGAATTTCTGCACCCGGAATGGAAATTCCACATTTGTGCCGGGATTTCCGCTTCAGTGCCGGAATTTCAGATGCCGGGCCGGAATGTCCGAATCCGGGCCGGAATACCCGCACTCTGGCCGTTGATCATTTTCCTCAAGGATAAACACCTGTCCAAGTGCCTACAATCGCCCACCATGCATCAGCTGACACACTGCAGCCAATCCCAGCCCTGCAGCATGTCTGAATGTAGAGCAGACACATAAACCCTTTCAACATGTCGCTGAATGTGTTTGTTGCTCTGCCCCTTGCCATGCGGCAAGAAGACTTGAGGAGGAGGAGGAGAGTAGAGAGGATCTTTAGACAAAGGATCAAAGTATTTGGGATGTCCAGCCAAGATGTCAGGGCCAGATACTGTTTCCCTCCAGAAGTCATCTTGGAGATGGTATGTGAGTGGGAGCAGGAACTTGACTCTGTGACCTGCAGCTCCCATGCCATACCAGCCTATCTCAAGATCCTTTCTGCTCTCCATTTCTTTGCCACTGGGCCATTCCAAAGGGTCTCCAGTGACCATGTGGCCATTTCCCAGGCAAGCCAGTCGCGATGCTTGCATCAGGTACTGAGATGCATCACTGCAAGAGCCCACCATCACATACGAACGCCCCATACACTGGCCATGAGACAAAGGGCAGCTAGAGATTTCTATCTCATTGCTCGCTTTCCACGTGTGCTGGGTGCAACTGATTGTACCCATGTGGCCCTCCAGCCACCCCACCGCTTTGCACACATCTTCTGCAACAGACACCAATGGCATTCCATCAATGTGCAAGCTGTCTGTGATGCCAGATGTGCATGCAGTGTTCCCAGGCAGTACCCATGACAGCTTCGTATTCCGCATGTCACCACTTGCCCGGCGGATGGCTGCGGGAGAATTTGACAACATGTGGCTACTGGGTAAGTACCAAGCACTAAAAATGAGGGATATGTGCAATTGAAATGTCTGAATGCCACCTTACATTAACAACTATTGTACAATAAGAATCATAAAGCAACATACACGGTCGCAACAGACACTGCATGTACCAAAGTATAGATCATGTCCTGTGTAAATTAAAGAGGGAAATGTAACCAAGTGCCCTTTCTTCCCTCCTCAGGCGATGCTGGGTATGAACTCTCCCCACAACTCCTCACCCCTTACAGATGTGCAAACACTGTACCTCAGCGTAGGTACAATAGGGCACACATACGGACTCGAGCCATCATAGAGCGCACTTTTGGTCTGTTGAAGTCACGATTCAGATGTCTTGACCGTACAGGGGGTGTGCTGCTGTACTCCCCTGAAGTTGTGTGCAAGATCATATTAGCCTGTTGTGTTTTGCACAACATAGCTGTAACGCATGGCTTACTCATACCTCTTGTACCTCGGCTAGCTCTGAATCTGGGAAACAGGGCCATTGCACATAACCGAGGTCAGGGTATGCAAGTCCGTGATCAGCTGGTTGCCACGTTTTTCACATGAGCAACCTGTTGTGTCATGGACAAAATGTGGTTTGCAGTCTGTTGTCAATGATGAAAGTTGGATAATTACGACTCTGTCCAAAAATTCCATTCTGAGACTACTTTGCAAGCCACACTAACTGCATGTAAACCACAGCTGTTGACAGTAGTCAAAAGATTGACCGTGCTTCAGGTCATGTGCCCATGTCAGCGATCAGTGTAGTGGATGTCCCTAAGGAATCTATTGACGCAGAGGACAAAATGTACATGTTCTGAGAGACCTCCTGGACCTTATGGGGATGTGTTCCTTAATCACAAAAGGGCATAACTATTGCATTCTCAGAGCCTTTGCCCTAAACAGATTTGACTCCCCTACAAATGATGGGCCCACATCGTGAGTAATGATGTTATGGGTGAATCTGGCACAATGTGTCTGTGATACACAACACTGCTTCCCCCCACTTTTCTGTAACACGACACACAACTCTTGTGTTGAGCACTAAATATGGACTACATGAACCATAATGCAAAGTAGGAGAAAACTAAACTGGTGTTTGATGTTGTGTCAGCCCCCTCCCCTTGTCCGAGCCAAAATTTCATTAAATGGTCTGTTCCCCCTTTTGTTACATGTCTATGATTCTCTCTTGCACTGTCATTTCAGGTATTTCCACTACAGAACAGCAGGATGACAGTGGATTTGATTTGTGATTGTGGATGGATCAGAATGAATACAAAATGGCTGTCAACTACTTCCTGTGATGTATTTCCTGTCTCCCACTTCCTGTATATCATTTAGTGTATAAAATAATGAATTCCAGAGGTTACGGCCCGAAAACGTAGTTTCCGGTTCCGGAAGAAATGCGACGCGCTTGCGGACCCGACGCTCCGGAACCGGAAATTACGTTTTCGGGCCGTAATCTCCAAAAATGAACTGGAACACATTATTTTATACAGGAAATGTTATACAGGAAGTGGGAGACACGAAATACATCACAGGAAGTTGTTGACAGCCATTTTGTGTTCATTCCGAGTCATCCTCTCTCACAGATCAGATCCTCTGCCATCCTGCTGCTCTTTTAAAACTTATTTCCCCCAAAATGGCTGAGGGTTATGAGGAGAAAGCACCCCCTTTCACTGAAAGGGAATTAGACATCTTGGCTGAGGGGGTGCTGTCCAAATTTCATCAGCTATATGGGGGCCATAGTACCAGCTGAGCAATGCATCCCGGGCCAGGCTATGGGCTGCCATTGGTGAGCGCTGCAGTGCAGTGGGCGTTCACACCAGGAAGGCGAGGGCATGCCGTAAGCGCTGGGAGGACCTAAAATGCTGGGCCCGGCACAAGGCTGAGGAGCTACTGGGCCAGTCTTCCCAGCACCATGTGCATCGTCCTCGCCTCTCCCCACTGTACAGGAGGGTCCTGCGTGCAGCTTGGCCAACCCTCCCTGCTCAGCTGGAGGAGCATGAACAGCAGAGACCTGGTAAGTGCATTTTATGCATTATGTGTCTGGAAGTATGATGTGAGTGAAGACAGAGCTGTACCATTGTGTGTCCCATGCCTCCATTCACCTATTCTGTGTCCATGCAGCAGTCATCATGAAGCAAAAGGCTCACTGTGGCATATGGAATGTACAGGGCAGAGTACATTCTGGGAGTAGTAGTTTCTTCATGACAACTGGGGAATTGAGCCACACACGTGCATTTCTACTGAAATTTGCACTGCCAGCACCACTAACAGTGAACCAAGGGAATCATAACTGATGTGTGCATTGAATGAGGAATGGTACAGACACTGTCCAGTGTTTGTATGAGAGGCCAATGGGCATTGGATGCTGTGACTTGCATTCCATTTGTTGAGTTTGGGTTCTGATTGAGACAGATCATCATGTGCCATGGAGTCAAGACAGACTTTGAGATACTTGACTCACTCTTAAGTGTGTCCAATTTTGCCAAGTGTGTCCACTGACATACGTCTTACCCTCAGTGGCTTGTATGCCATTTTTCATGTACAGGTAGCTGTAACAACGACCCACTACTGTTCAGCGGTGCACAGCACTACCTTATCAGTCACCGAAGCCAATATGTAGCACTGGATTGTCAGCTTTTGGGAGGGAATATCAAAAGGCTAGACTCACAACGTAGCAACCCAAATAGCAAAGACCCTATGTGGATGTGTGACCCACAATCGCCATTTGTCTCGTCCCATACAATGCTACACAGCAGATAACATTTGTCCAGATGTAAAAGTGCTGAGACTCCATATCACAGGCCCTTTTCAATACCATCTGGACTCTCTATGATCTCCTTTTGTAGACTGGGTTTGGAACGTGCCCATGTAGCAGTAACATGACCCACATGTCACAAGAATGCCAAAGTTGAGGGTTGGCCAATACAGTTGTGTAAGCCACAAATAATCTTGTGAGATGTCCATGTCAGACTCAAATCAGGAGATGACAGTGTATATACACGTAATGTAAGCTCATAAACACTGACAACTGTATAGTGTGATCAGAGGAAAACAAAGTCTGACCTTGGCTCATCTTGGTATGTGTCTTGTCCTGACGTGTACAACCACTATATCATGATTTTTCTTGCAATTCAGTGGGCACAGCTGGCCAAATGGTACAACAGCAGGACCAGGTTCGGAGCAGGAGATCTTCGGTGCGACGGCGGCTATGACCTCTTTTCAGTAGTGAGGAAGAGGACGATGAAGCGGGACCCTCAACATCAGGGGGCATGGGGATTGCGCCCACCCGGACTGACCAGGAAGACAACTCTGGTGCTACGGACCGGGTGGAGGCTGTGGTCATTGAAGTGGGGGGGAGAACTGGACACCTCTGGCCAGGGGGGGAGGAGAGATACTCTCCCCCAGACCATTGACCTGTAAGTTGTGACGAGGTGTCCCTGGGGCAGGCCACTACCCAATTTGGGCCTGCCATCACCCCCTCCCTACCTCTAGAGGCCCCCATTCCATCGGAGCTTCCAGCTGCATCCCCTGCAACCTGTCCCCCTCGTCGTAGCTGTCAGGTCGACCCCAACATTGGCTCTGAACCTGAGGCACCACACCCCTCATGTTCCACCCAAACCCCTCCCTGTGTTGTTCCTCCTGTGGCTGTCCCAGAGGACTTGATGTGGGTATGGGAGGGTCAGCCAGAGATGTCCTCTCGCATCATGCTGCATATGTGTCTAGAGATACGCATGACGCAAGAGGAAATTGTAGGAGCTCCGGCCACCTTCACTGCCAGTGTCAATTCCCTGGCTGCAACCATGTCGTCTTTTGTCTCCCAACCTCCTTCCCACACCACCTTCAATGTCTCCCCCTGTCTGTTGTCCCACACTGTTTCCCCCCGTACTCCTCATGTGTCCCGACCCCGTGTGGTGCCTGTTCCTGCACCGGCCCACCATGTGCCCGCATCGGACTCAGAGGATCTGGACATTGTGGTATTAGAGGACGACCAGAAGGACACTTGACCTGTGGACATAATTTTCTTTGTGGACAATTATTTACTTTTCCCCTTGTAAATAGACTGGTTCCCCTGACGCTCCCTGACGTGTTATATTTTTATTGCCCCACCCCAATCCAAGTTCCCTTCTCCTCTTGTACTAAGATCATCATTTGTTTTCCTTTATCCCTTCCAAACGGACTGTTGTTTTTCAAAACACACACTTCTATTTACTTAAAATATATTTTTGAATCCTACTTTCTTTAACTTGTTTGACTTCATTGTGAATATCTTGTACAAATTATGGACATGTATTCTGTGAGTCACCTGCTCTGCACATTATGGCTTGTTGCAATGATGGGGTTACACTTGTAAATGTGTCACACACACACACACATCCTCACATCTCTAGGCCACCAAAATTGGTATACATGTGCCTATCAGGACATGATACGCAACAGAATCTTGACTTGTGAAGATAATTACTTTTTATTTACACATATTCTCAGTGGCCAATTTGTTTTTGGGATGTTGTCAATGGTGATCGTGCTTGCGACTTCGCAATTTCGGAGGTGATGTTCACTGTGAGGGATCATGTCTGGCTTGTCGCCTGCGTGTAGGTGGGTGTTGTGCATGTGCCTGTACAGGGTGAAGTTCATGTGCAGGAGCAGATGGTATATGTACAGTTGGTGTTTGTGCGTGGACAAGGGCTGGTTGTGCAGGTGGTGGGAGTGCCTGTTCAGGGGGTGGTGGTGGTTGTGCACATTGTGGGAGTGCCTGTTCAGGGGGTGGGGGTGGTTGTGCACATTGTGGGAGTGCTTGTGCAGGGGGTGGTGGTGGGTGTGCATGTTGTGGGAGTGCCTGTTCAGGGGGTGGTGGTGGTTGTGCACTTTGTGGGAGTGCCTGTGCAGGGGGTGGTGGTGGGTGTGCATGTTGTGGGAGTGCCTGTTCAGGGGGTGGTGGTGGTTGTGCAAGTTGTGGGAGTGCCTGTTCAGGGGGTGGTGGTGGTTGTGCAAATTGTGGGAGTGCCTGTTCAGGAGGTGGTGGTGGTTGTGCACGTTGTGGGAGTGCCTGTTCAGGGGGTGGTGGTGGTTGTGCATGTTGTGGGAGTGCCTGTTCAGGGTGCGGTTGTGGGTGTGTACCCTTGCTGTGGTCCTGTGCAGTTGGTGGTACAGGTGTGTGGGTGTGATGTGCTGCAGGCAGATGTGATGGCTCCCCTCCCTGCATTGACCGTGAAGGGAGACTTTGGATCACTTTCAGCATGCCCTCCTTCATCTTCATGGCCAAGGCATGGTGTCTTGCACTCTCTTCCCTTTGGATGGATATCATGTCTCTGATATTCTTGGCCATGTCTTGCCAAGTTCTATCCATCCTATCCAAAACATGGGTCAGTCTGTACACCACCTGAGGGAATTGGAGCATGTCCTGAAGGGACTCAGACATGTCTGACAGGGTAGCCCCTATGGCACGGATGTCCTGCCTCACATCTGACTGCTGTTGGAAGACGTCCTGCTCCCTCTGGCCACCATAATTTGGTCAAAAGGGGACCCCTACTATAAACAATGGATCTTGCTAGCTGTAGGGAAAAATGCAAAAAGGGGGTAAGAGAAAAGGCTAGACACAAGATCTATATTATTTAGTTATCAGAAATGCATCAGGCTGGAATTTTCACTGGAAATTGATACAAAACAGTATATACAAAATACATATGAAAATAAACATGTACATATGAATCAAGAGAATTCTTATTTCAAAATATATTTTTTTATTATTATATTTACTTATTCTTTCATCATATTTATCTTTTACTTTTTTTATTCTTTTTATATTTTGATATTTTTGATGAATGTTATTTCATAAATTATAATGTAATTCATAAAAAAAAATCAATATTCACAATACACATCTATCAACATGAATACAATCACATATGTACAAGACCACACAACTGATATCAGAGACAACAGTTTACAATACTAAACATGTAATTAAAAAGAATGAGAAAGGATTGATATATTGATAATTGGTTCAAAGGCTGGCGGTCGATGCAAACACGACGCGCGTTTCGGCACAAAAGCCTGTTCCCTTTGATAATCGAGACCTATATGTCCCTCTGTTGTCTGCTGACAATGTATGCATTTTGACCATCTCCTGACCAGTTTGACTTACCAGTTAGTGAGGGTGGTCTGCTTTGCTCTGGATGATGTTATTTCCTCCCAGAAGATGCAGGGACCTCTGCTACAGGGGTTGTCTGTGCTCTGGCTGAATGTGTCAATAGGTGAGAAGAGAGAAAAGTCACCAAATGGAAAATGTACATGTGTAACTTTTCAGACACTTCCTCATATCTTCTGCATGCTAACAGTATTGTGAAGTACTGCCACAGCCGGTGCAGGTAGGAGCAGTGGGGCGTTGGGGATGTAATGGCGTTGCAGGGTGGGAAATAGACAACAGAATATGTGAATTAAATGTTTTGAGATAAGGATTCTCTCACCTTCTGCTTTGTGATTTTGGCTGGCACAAGGTGAGTTACTTTTTGGATAATTTGTATTTATTTTCCCTATCCCATTGTCAGTTGATTTTCCTCTGCACCGCAACCCCCACCCCATTACGTTCTTGACTGACCCAGCAGCGTCTGGGTAAGTAGAAGGGGCACTTTGTCAATTGCTACTTAACAGTGTTAGGTGTATACGACAGCAGTACTGGGCCCATGTTTTCAATAGTGGGAGTGGGATTTGCCATTTCTAATACAAAGGATTGTGGGACTTGTGGTGCAACATACAGAGGGAAACACATGAGCCTCTGACTGACTATATTTTTACATAAACTTTGGACAACTTCCTTACTCAAAATGGCAGTGCAACACAGACAATCTTTTCATATACTTATTCTTGTCATTCCATTTACCTGGTACCACGTTGTGGACATCACTCACAGGCAGCCCATGGAGCATTTGGGGGTGGATTGTAGTGAGGATATCCTCCTCTAGTGGGGTGAGACGGAGGCCGGGTTCAGAGTGTGGGGCAGGGAGAATCCTGTTCAACTCGTTCCTGGAGTACTTCTCCTTCACCCTCTTTTTTTCGTCCTGCCACTTCTTCTTGATGTCCTGGACTGTGCGCCTCTCCTCCCCCAATGCTGTGACAGCAGTGGCTAATTGCTGCCATAGAGCTGCCCTGTGTGTGCCACTGGTGCAGTAAGGTGGGAGACCATATAGGCGTTTGTGGTGCCTCACAATGAACTCCACAATCATGGTGGTCTCCTCAGTAGTGAAGTTCTTCTTCCTCCTCATTTGGTAAATTTTCCTCTAGAGATGAACAGTGAATGACACCAGGAACTCTCTGTGGCCAAACCTGTTCCTTGAATGTGTGCTGCTTTTATATGGTTTGTGGTACTGGTCTTCCAGTTAGTGTTAATTGACTTCAGCTGGAGCATGGTGGGGGATGGTAGGCACTTGAAATGATCATCAGGCCCAAATGCGGGTATTCCGTCCCGAAATCGGAAGTTCTGGCCCAGTATCGGAAATTACGGCCCTGAAGCGGAAATCCCGGCACAAATGCGAAATTCCCGCTCCGAGTGCGGAAATTCCGGCCCGAGTGCGGAAATTACGGCACCATTGCGGACGTAAAGTTAGTAGTCGTAAGTGCATTCTGTGAATACCAAAAGTAGTAAGTGCCTTCTGTGAATACCAAAAGTAGTAAGTTTAGGATTTTGTCTCAGATTAGTTCTGTGAATCAGCCCCATAGAGTGGAAAGGTGCGTATAGTGGGTGGGTGTTAGACCTGGCAACCTAGGTGTGGTTTCCCCAGACTTTGTGCCTTCAGATCTCCTGTTTTTGCTGAGTTCATTTTTGCTGACATTAGTGCTAGTGCTAAAGTGCATGTGTTCTCTGCTTAAAACATGGTAATATTGGCTTATCCGGAATTACCATATTTAAATTACTTATAAGTCCCTAGTAAAGTGCCCTACATGTGCCCAGGCTTTTAATATATATGTCACCCTAAGACAGGCCCTAGGCAGCCCAAGGGCAGGACAGGGTGCAGTGTATGTAAACGTAGGGTATGTACTTTTAAGTTTTACAACACCAGGTAGTGAAAAACTTAATTTTTATTTTCACTAATGCAAGGTCTATTGCACCTATAGTATATCATTGGGATTACCTTTTTACATTTCATAAATGTAATTTCCATTTGGGAAGAGATTGGACACCCATGTTTGGTGTCTCTGGAATAAACTCAACTTATGGTGAAATTGGATTTTGAATTGTAATTCTGAAAATTCCCTTTTAGACAGTTGCCATTTTAATAATTTAGCAATTTGATGCCTTCTGCCTGTCTCTTAATACACAACCGGGGTGGGGGACATCTGGGCTTTGTGCATTCCCTCCAGACAGCCACACACAAATGGAACTTAGTTGTGACTGATGGGCCATCCACATCCTGATGGGCCAACCTGGGCAGGATGGGAGGGAGGAGCTGACACTTACACCTGAATAGGCTGTATCCTTTCCCCATAAAAAGGGCTGCATACCCCCCTTATGGTGAGACTGAAGCCAGGGCATGAAGGGCAGGGACACTGTGCCCTTCAAATGCATCTATTTGAAGTCTCACCCACTTCAAAGGCACAACTGGCTATAGGAATTGGACCTCTGACACCACCAACTCAGTACACTTCTGGACCTGTTGATACTCTGCCTGGAAGAGGGACAGCTGTGCTGCTACAAGGACTGCCACTCTGCTGGACGGCTACTCTGCTGGACTCCTGCTTTGCTGTACTGAGCTGCACCCCTATTGCCTGGGAGTGAGAAGGACTGAACCTGCATCTCTCCAAACCAGAACCAAAGTAACTCCAAGGTCTTACTGGCTTACCTCCTGTTTTAAGTCTCATAAAAGACTTCCAATTCACCTGCTAGAGCACCTGGACTCTGCCATCTGTGAGTCTTGCCCTGCCAAGGGGTGCCAATCCAGTCCTGGGCCCTTAGAAGTGGGTATAAAGTGCTGCCCCAGCTAAAATCCATGCGTCAACACCAGTATGTGGTTTAGAAGCGGTACATCTCCATTGACGATGACGCATCGCCACTGCTGCAAGGAACGACCATGACACAGTGCCACCACTGCAAGGTCCCACTGCAATGCATCGCCAACTGAGCAGCACATGGACCAAAGTTCTGACACACCTCTGATTTTGCACGGCTCAGAACCGACACAT
Source organism: Calotriton arnoldi (assembly GCA_963921515.1). Classification (NCBI taxonomy): domain Eukaryota; kingdom Metazoa; phylum Chordata; class Amphibia; order Caudata; family Salamandridae; genus Calotriton; species Calotriton arnoldi. The sequence goes on from CAWUFW010005439.1 coordinate 689,572, forward strand.
CACCTTTATTCTTAGGATCGTCGATAACGCATTGCCTGCTCTGCTCCTCGCATCTAATCCTTGACGAAAACAAGGTACTTTGCAGTAGGCCAAGACTGGTCCCTGTACCTGACCTTTACTCCATCGTGGTCAGCCTGAACTTTTGGATTTCTCCCGTTGTAGCACAACCAGATAGCCCTAGTTGGCCCTTTATGCTTTAAAGCACTACATTTCAGTTTATTCTTTGAAAGTTCATTACTATGGTTATACCTATTGGAGTTTGTCATTTTGGTCTTGTTTTGTTCATTAAATTCAGCTCTATTTTTTTTAACCAGGTGTGGTATCTTTGTATATGGTGTTTTCACAGTTTTACTGTTTGAAGTACTGCACACATACTTTACACATTGCCTCTCAAGTTAAGCCTAACTGCTCTGTGCCCAGCTACCAGGGGATGAGCACAGGTTAATTTAGGGTGTGTTTGTGACTTACCCTGACCAGAATTGTGGTTTAGGCTTGGACAGGGTGCAATCCTCCGCCAACCAGAAACCCAATTTCCAGCATTTGGATTAGAGTGGAATGGCGAAGAGTGGAGTGTGGGGCTTGAAACAGACGTAGCATGAAAGTGGGTGAATGAATGTAGATGTAATGTGCCGAGAATATAGATTATGAGGTGTGAATGCCAATTTTTGGTAGTAGGTATAAATAGTGTAACTAATGTTAAAGTTATTAGTGTTAAAAAATACTTATTACTATATTGTGCTGCAGTATACAGCGGTACCTTCAAGATATACCACGATACATGCTTCACTCTGAGGTTTTAGAGATTTTGCTGGCTTGAGTAGATGAAGGCTCATTAATTCCCTGCCCCTAAACAGACTTTTGCCCCAGCTGTGTCACACTGGATACCATCTTTGCATTCACCCATATTGATAGGATCCCTTTCTTTGAATGCTCTTTAAATTGTATAGCAATATTTGACAGGGTTGACAGGATCTTGCTGTGGATAGAATGCTGTGCTAGGGTATCTCAATATTATTTCAGGAGCCGAATAGGATCTTTCCACCAAAACATGGATACTTATCAAGCTAGGACCAGGAACAGCTGTTTCAAATAAGTTATATAGTAGTTGAGGGCTGAAAGAGGTGTCTGTTTTAGCAGCTGATTTAGAGGCATTTTAGGAGGTGCCAATTCTTTTCCCCTAACTTTAGAAGGGCAGTACAGCCCTCTTTTTTTGGTATGCCAATAACATGGCAAAATTCAACTACATGTCCTTAGGTCTTCCAACATCCTTGTATGTTCCTGTTCAGTTTAATACTGATAATTAATTGTGAATTAATTTTAGTAAAACAAAGGATACTGGATTAGGGAATAGGTAAGTAAAGACGAGGGACTGGCTCTTGGGGGAGAAGCTGGTAGAGCATTTTCAGTCATATAGCTACCTAGGGCTGTGGCTTGAAAAGGGTGACAGATATTATCTATCTAATTTGAAATAAAATCTGCTTACAATATTGTAGAGTTAAAGATAATGTATTCCAAGCATACAAACACTTCTGCTAATCCAATTTTATCCATGATTAAACACAACATTCATCCCCTCATTACCATACAGTCAAAAAGTATTGCCAAGGAAAAATGTAGCACACTCTTGAGCCATGTAAAATTATCATATAGTTGTTTTCTTCATGCACTTCCACAGAACAAGCTGAGACACGCCTTATGTTTAGCTGTAGAAATCAAGCATTTGCATCAGAATCTTAGTTTGTAAAATATTAGGGTGGGGACATTGCTCCAGTATTCAAACAAAGAAGACCCTATTATGGTGAGTAATTACTGCATGCTGTAGGTTTGTTAAAAAAATAAATAATTTTTCATTAATTTGTAGACATCTTTCCTTGACCTTGACCTCAACACATGAGTGGGACAGCCCATCAGAGCCAGTCTTTTTTAAGGCTCCAGGTAAATTTAATCTCAGATATTTTCACATAATACTGATCATTAGTTGAAACCAGGAATGTCTGGCTATCTAAATACTAGTTACCAAGATGGCAAACAACAGCTGTCTTCGTATAGTCATAAAGTACTTTTTTTAGATTTATGCTTTTACATATTCTGCTGCATGAGTACAGAAATTCCTTAAACTGCTTCTCTGGTAAAATGAGAGGCTTATGGCGAAGTAGCGGGCAAATAAAAGAACTTCTGCATATCCTTTGAGTTTGCCCTATGCTGGCCACTGAACGCGATTATTGGTTAAACTGATCCTTGTAGGGGAGGGGCAGAGCTATGAACATGCCAGATGGTGGCTTATGCTGTCATAGTGCTAAAAGCTTTCAAATGTCAGCTAAGCAAGTAACATTTATTGCTTATGTTTGTCAGCTAGTATGAATATTATTTTGATGAAGTCACCTTATGGGTTTTTGTTGCTTCAAGGGTTTCAGTAATTGAAAGCCCAATATTTGTGGCTTTAAATGTTGCTCGGATATGAATTTACCTTGAAGAAATGAAAAGACAAGAGGCATTTGGCAAAAAAGGAACAATTTGGTTTAATTAAAAGCAGCATCCAGAACAGCTTCAACAAAGTAGCGTCTGAAGACAGTCTCAATGTACAGACGTTTTGGCAAATCATATATACAGTTCGTGAGGTGCAATAAACTGATTTCACATTCTTAAAGAGCATGTGGGTCCGGGCCTAGTCATAAATTAGAAGTACAACCATCTGATAAAGGGGACACACATATCTCTCTATCTCGAGGAGAGCTGATGTGGGCCAGTGTGTATGTGTCCAGATGGCCGGCATGGGGAACGTAAGATCACTACGTGTGGTGTGTGTGCTGTGCTCTGACTGAGTGTTCCTGACTACATGTGGCATCTAACTTTGTGGTATTTTGGGAACATGAGCTTTTGGCTCTTGGAAAGTGGGTTATTAGTAGTGCCAAATGTATATCTGCCACCGGAAAAAAGACCACTAACACAATACAGGGCTCAGTACAGGTTTTAGAAAATTATTCCCATGCTCAAGCCTTGGTAGCTCCGCTGTGAGCAGGCAGGCATAATTTCAAAGGCTGCTGTGAAAAGCATTTAAAAACACCAATTCAGTGAATAATTAAGACACAACACACAATAAAAATCCAACACTTCTAAGAATAGGAAACATTTTTATCTTTAAAATGACACCAAAATGAAAAAAATTCAATGTAGGGAACCATAGATATGAATTTTTAAAGACTTAGCTCTATATACCCCTTAGAAACCTATAGCGCCTATTGGGACATCTTGTCGCGCTAGACTGGGACAAATTCAAAGTTTCAGGCTGAATTCGATGGAGACCTGTGCAGCTACCCCTCGTACTAGTTCTCGGTCACAGTTTTTACCTCCTGACTTGGCAACTTTTTGGGAGCTTTTCTTCCAGCGGTCCCTCAAAGCTCTCAGCCAGTCTGGATTTGGTGAGGGTTCGCCGGCTTGCCTCATGAGTCAAACTTGTGGAAGTCCGACCTCCGGAGCTTTCCAGCGGGACGAACCAGGGATCCAGGCTGGTTCGTGGTTGAAGGTGGGCGCCTTGGCTCTTGTGGCTGGTCCCGGTCACCTTTTCTATGTTCAGACTTAGAAACGTTTACTGAGCCTTTTCTTGTTGGTCCCTCGATGCTCTTCACCAGGCTGGATTCGGTGAGGGTTCACCGGCTTGGGTTTCAGCCTACTCCCGGTCAAATTCTGGAAGTCGGACCTACGGATCTTTTCAGCGGGATGAACCTGGACGGCAGGCTGGCTCGTTGTTGAGGGTCACCGGCTTGGCTGGCCAGGTCACATTGGTCCACTTATGGAGCTTTTTTTCAAAGTTGCTCCAAACTTCTTCAAACTTCTGGCATTTTTACTGAAGTTCCACAAAGGGTCCAAATGTGTCCACAAATTACTACAAGGATCTGGAAGCTCTAAGATGATCCTTGAAAGTTTGGGACTTCAGTTCCCACAATCCACTTGGACAGAACCCTTACAAATCCACTGGTAGTACGCCAGGCTGAGAATTCTTGGTGGTGATGTTCCAGGTGAGCTCTGTTAACCTGTAGCTTGCAGGAAATCCACTCTTTAGTCCTTTTGAAGCAAGGTAGTCCACAGGGCTGTAGTTACAGATTGTGCAGCAGGCGGAGTCTTCAGAGTGCAGGGCCTGCTTGGTGCAAATCAAACTTCTCAGCATGGACCCTTCATCTCTCTTAAGTGTCAAGCAGCAAATCTGAGAGGCCTTTCAGATACCTATTCCAAGTTCTCTGGGTCAAGCAAGAGGGCACTCCAGTCCAATGAGGTGCAGGCAACACCCCAGAGTATGTCCACATCCTTCAAAGAGTGGCACTATTTCCTCCAAGAGAGCACCATTTCTCCAAAAGTCATCATGGCTGATTTTACAGCAGGGAGAGAAAAGCTGGCTAAATACAGCTCCAGGGAAAGCTAATCTCCATAGTCTCTCCCCCTTGCATCTGCTCATTCCTTCCTTAATCCTACCATCTGGCTAGGGTCAAAGAGTAGAGGTGTAAATGAAACTGGTTTCTTCTGCCTTTCTCCTCCTTCCATTGAAGAGTATTTTTTATGACCCCTCTCCCTGCTCTGGCATTCCTATGTGGCAGAACCCTGCCCTCCCAGAAGAGCAGGCTATCCCCAGGGACTATTTATCACCTCATCAAAGGAGCCTGGCTAATCCACTTAACTCTGACCAATCAGGATAGACCATTGGAAGGCTGAATTTTGGCTTACAGACAATAACGTTTTATAATTTCTTGTCTGTACACTTTCGGAGAAATTCAACAATATCATATTGTTGGATTTATCAATACCATTCTAGGAAGTCCATGAATGACATTTTATGGTTCTTCAAGCAGGTATTATTAGTTAATAACGTCTTGCCACTTTAACCTGTGTTCATAAAAACATTTTTTATAAGGACCCTGCCTATATCTATCGGACCCTACACCCCTGGAATACCTAGGCTTTCAGAATATGTAAAAATATTGCAGATCCTCACTACACAGTGCTCCTGGAACAAAAGTCGATTTTGTGAAGCACTTTAGTACAATGGGGGAAGTGAAATGTGCAATTTCACGAAACCCAAGGCATATAAAACTCATTTTCTAAGGGTCCTCCTTATAACTACCTGACCCCCCATCCCTGGGATATCTAGGGAGATCCTCGGGCTACCTAATATGCCAAAGCATTGTAGTTTATTAATTTTTTAAGTGCCCCTAACATGAAAGTCAAGTTTTGGCACAACTTATCTTTTAAAAGCAGTCCTGCAATACAGGGCTGATTTTAAACTGACCTCAGGCTTCAGCAGTGCGCACACGCAATTGCAGAAAGGACTGCTGGCCTCTAACCTGCAATGCCCTATTATATACTAGGGACTTAAAGGTAGTGTCATTCCCCCTGCCCTAATATGTACTAGGTCCTTATAGGGGAGGTCATGCCATTCATAGGGGTACCCTAACCCATAGTGTACCCTAGTGGATGTAGGTGTTTTGCCTGTATTCTAAGTGTGTCTTCAGCATTGCACTGGCCCTGGCCCTGGTTAGGCAGAGCCCAGGGTCAGTCAGAGTCAGTTACAACCAGTACCAGTCAGCAAAAAAGTTGGGGGGCCCAGGGCACAGGATGACTTTACAACATTGGCCAAACGTGTTTTATTGGGGCCAATTTCCTCAGATCTGTTTTTGGTGTAGCTGCCCATCTTTGGGATTGATCAGGGTTTTTCCTGGTTGCCATTTGTTTTCGGGCTGAGTGTAGCCTCACCTGTGACCTATCAATTGAAAGGCCTGGGTCTGTGTCACAGAGCCTGTCTGACCATGTATCTCTGACTCAGGGTTGATGGGGAGGTCATCTTGGGTGAATTAGACAGCAATGATATGAATTTGTTTTTGCGTTTGACATCATATTTACAGACATTCTCATTATTATGCATACAGTTGTCGTGGCATACATCGACTTTGCTTTTATTAATTTTGACATTGTTATGCCTGCATCGTTTAAGGCGTACATAACAGTTGCGGCTCCTGGAGGGAGTGCTGCGGGGCGGTGGGGCGGGGGAGGGGCAGGGTGGGGGGTAGTAAACTCCGGCATACGGCCAAACGGAGTTAAGTACATAAATAAATAAATAAAACGAATTACATTGCGCGTGCCGCATCGCCATTTGGCGTTGCAGCGCGCGCAATGTAATTTGTTTTATTTATTTATGTACTTAACGCCATTCGGCCGTATACCGGAGTTTACTACCCCCCACACTGCTCCTCCACCACCCTGCCCCACCGCCCTGCAGCACTATCTCCAGGAGCCGCGACTGGTACATAAAGATTACATGTATTGGTATAGACAGTATTTGAGAATTTCTTAGTTTCTCTTTTTCAGGGGTACACTCTATATCTTTCAGTGTGTGCAAAACGTCCTACTGCGGTACTGGAAAGAGGTGGTGATGGTTTTAGGGAATGATCAGTTTAAGTTGGGTAGCTTTATTTTCTCAGTACTTTGGTCCCCCCTCTCCTTGGTGCAGCGGGGAGAGTAGTTCCCTCTGTGGGCTGCTTCTGTTACATATATGTGTGTGTATGTCATTTTACCTGTGCTGAGGTGTCATTTTGACCTGCATGGGCTGCGTACAATGTGAGGGGTAGTAAATTGCGATGTTCTTGTTATCACGTGAGTGTCCCTCCAGTCTCTGCACATGGCATGTAATGATGTCTTCCCTAATGGAGATGGGTGTTTTGACTACCCCCTGTTTCTGGAAGCTTTGGGTTTTTGGGTTACTTTTGGGCTTCTTCTGCCAGGTCATTGGGTGCCTTCCTGGGGTCTTGTGTAGGGCTGGTTGTAATGCAGCATACTGGTGGGGGTTGAGAAGCTGCTCTGTGGCCTCCATTATTCAGATGTGGGAGTGACTGGGATCAGGCCTATTGCTTCATTGGACGATGTTTGTGAGGCCCATGCATCTTATATGACAAACCGGGTGTGGTGGCGAGCATCCACAAGCACCTTGTGTGGGGGGCTGTGATGGTCATCTATGGAACCCCTCTTCCTCCTATCGCCCCGCTCTCCCTCGGATCCGGGATGCTTTAAGTCAGCTGCCCTCGTTAGAAATCAGGGACTTCCAACCCAGTGAAACTGTACTCCCGCTGCCCTGGAAGGGCATGTTCCGATGCACAGACTTTGGACGTTTTTGAGAAGCCTTTGGGGAGAGAAGGCGGCAGAATGTACTGCTTATGATGGGAGTTAGGTGCACGGCTGGGAATTGTCATGCTTAGAAGTGATGAACTGAAACGGCTGATTATCCAGGTGAATTTCCCTATTGACTTGGTGCCAAATGTGTGCAGGGACTACTGAGTTCTGTGGGTCATCTCAACACCCCAAGTGCACAGAAAAGCCTGGCGTTTGGCACCGGAGCATTGCCTCATTTTGAAACTGAAAAGGGGGCCTCCATGTGGTTGAAAACCCTAGGGTTGGTGAGAATTACATAGCTCTCCCAAGACTGGACTTGGACTGCTGGACCTGGGTATCAGTTTATATGCACTGGTCAGGTGCCGCCCTGCCCCCTTGTCAGACTGCCTCCCCCCACAGCGTGGCCAGCCAACCCCACCCTGGGGGACGAGCAGCAGAATGGGGTCTAGGCCCCTGCAGGCACCCAAAAATGGCAGAATAAGTGTGGATTCTCGATCGGCCAAACATACGGCAGCCCTAAGCTCTCCAGAACACAAGTAAAGGCTTGAGTTTTTTCATAATGCGGTGTCACTAGTCTTTATTTTTGTAATGAGTTTTCTGAAGTTGGTGTAAAGTGGATGTGTCATATTGGTGGTTTGGATTTATTTTACGGTTGTGCTAAGACAGTCACTCCTCCCTGCTGTGGCTGTGGCCCCGGTCCCTGCTAGGCTGGGCTCCCTGTCTGCTGCAGCAGTTGCAACATGCTCATCCAACCATCCAAACCCTGTTGTGGTGGGGTGGCTGTAGCCTGATTTCCTTGAGGCTCATTGTATGACGCAATTGCGTTGCTCTGGGTTTAGTTTTGGGGATGAACATTCTGTAGGGGCAGTCTTGGTTCTATTTCTTTCTGCTTGTGATATGATTTAAGGCAACAATAGTTGGCCCTGTGGTTTCTTCAGTAGCAATAGTAGCATTCTCTATAATGTGGAGGCTGCCAGCTGTTTTTCCCCATGCAGGCACTCTGTTGGATCCCTCTGGGGTTCCTTAGCTGACTCTTCTTCCAGCTGGGTGCCACTTGCACGTTTGAGGCCGTGGCGGCCCTCTTGGGGGTGATCTTTCCCATTTTATTGCAAGGGGACCACTGTGTGGGGTATGTGGATGGTGGCCTGCCTGCTTTAGGCCCGAGATTTCCCCATGTGGCAGGTGGGGACACCTTCTCAGGGTGTCGTTCCCCTAGTTGGGAATGCCGTATTTCCTACAGTAGTCACTTGCCTGCGTACCACATTCGGTAACAGGTAGGGGGCCTCTAGTGTTGGGAATGCACTACTAGGCACGAGGCAACTTCCTCATTCACGGAAGTGCCAAGATGGTGACAAAGGCTGAACCGGGTAACCCCGGAGTGCGCATGGTCTGCTTGCTACCGCCATTGTCCCTATGCACCTTGGGCCAACTCCCCACCTTGCCTCAGGGGATTCAGGAGGCATGTGCATGTTGTGGTCCTGAGTCTCCTGCCCCTTGCGCCCTTTACATGCTATCCCTTTGGCAGTTTCTTCCAAAAGGTGGTGTGTGCGACCTGCCCACTGCCAAGCCAATTCGTATAACTCTAAGGGCATATTCACAAGTACCTACCGCCGATTTATCTCCACCTTAACCCATCAAAAGTGGAGATCGATTTAACACCCCATTCACAAGCGGGTGCACACTGCAGACATCGCCAGTATTCCCGCGATAACTGCCCCAAAATGTATCTCCATGGTGGACACCACCAACTAACCCTAATGAGATGCAGAGTAGGCGTTCCCGTGCAAAAACACACGAAAAACCACAACACCACTTTCACAACAAACTGCCAGATCTGCGATGCGAGTCAAAACCACGCGATAAGCCGCGGTAGCAGCAGGGTTTTAACACCTGCCTTTTGCTGGTGTTAAGCAGGACGACTACCTGCAGCATGAAAGGGAGCCCAGCCAAGAGCTACTTCTGAAGACCCACAGATGCCATGGAGACAATGATCATGCAGCTCCGAGACCCATGAGGGTCACACCTACCGCCACCCACCCCAGGCCCGCCACCACCCCCAGGACACAAAGACAGCAGACCCACCTGAAACGCACTTGCCGCCCAGACCCAACGCCAGAGGAGGACATTGCCCACTACAGGCTCAAAAGGACAACCATCCCCCGCATCCTGACCCACATCCCCCACCTGCTGATGGTACCAACCCAGCGGACAACCAACATCCCTCCGCAGACAAAGCTGCCGGCTGCGCAGTACATGTCGGCCTCTGGTACCATCCAACCCACAACTGCCAGAGTTGGAGGAGTCACACAGCCAGCCCCATCCAAGGTCATCACACCTGTCCTGGATGCCAACATCAGCCTGGTACCCCAGCATCTCCACTTCACCCACACTGCGCAGGAGCAGCTGGAGACCAAGCAAGGCCCTTACGCCATAGCTGGTTTCCCTCACGTGTCAGGGCCAATCAACTGCACACATGTACCCCTCGTGCCCCCTGCCGACACTGCACACAACTACCACAACAGAAAGCACACGCATCCCATGAATGTGCAGGCAATAGTGGACCGCCCAGGACTCCTCAACAATGTCGTGGCCAACTCCCCAGGCAGAGTGCATGATTCTCACATCTCCCGACAGTCCATCATCACCCAGCGCTCCCAGGATGGCACCCATGGAAATGCAGTGCTCGTTGGTAACTCCAAAATGAACACACCACACACCTCCAGCCCACAGTCATGCAACTCACGACACTGGCAATGGGCACGCAGCACAACTACATTCAACATGCCACACAACATGCCAACCGACCAGACACGACAACACGACTCCATTGGGAACTTGGCCTTGCCATGCCCACAACCCATCCACGGCATGGCACCACAGACACACAATAGCAGGATGTGAGGAGAGGCATGGAGCAGGCATGTGCGAGAGTGGCAAGTGACTAACGAATGTGAACCTTCCCAATGTCAGGTGTGGCGTGGAGGTGCCGGACAGACCACAGTGTGCAAACCATTAAAATGGCCATGTGGAGATTAACTGCTGGTGCATGGAGTGTAGTGGCCAGTGGACGCTACCATGTCCCCACAGGCTGTGGGGCAGAACGCGGAAATGTCGCACATTCCATACCCCCTGCATGCGCGGGCGGAGTGGGTTGGACCTGCGTACGCCAGGCCTGCGTAGGGGTGTGAACAAAAAGCCTGTTGCACTGGGCGTAGTTCTCATTCGGAATGGACAACGCGTCTGCTAGGGCGGCGCTTCTCAGCCTGCCATGAGTCCTGCGCCGAGCATGGCGGGGCCTGCATCCCTGTGTGCCTGCTGCACCCTGGGCCGCTGGTCCCCATCATGCCTGCCCCAGCGCACCAACGAGGCTCCGCTCACCTGCCGACACCAGCGTGTGTCAAAGAGGGCCCACCACGTGCCGGTGCAAGCTCCAAGCCCCAGTCCTGCGACCTCTGCAGCCTCCGCAGACCATCGCTGGCCCCCCCGAAGCTGGCCCACATTACTCCTTTCTCATTGACATACTCCACCGGCATCCTTTTCGGCCCAGTAGGTCTCACATGTGGAACTGTGTCCTGAGTCTTGAATGGCAGTGACCCTAAGTCCGTGGCAGCAGCCACAGCACCAGACTCCCTTTGATCAGTGAAGCATAATTCCGTATCTCAGGCCTGCGACACCTGGTGCCACTAACCCTGTTCAACGCAAGCCGGCGACACGTGGTGCCACTAACCCTGTTCAATGCAAGCCGGCGACACGTGGTGCCACTAACCTTGTTCAACACAAGCCGGCGACACGTGGATGAGGGATGAGGGCTCAGGCCTACCCTGCGGACCAGTAGGTCCTACATCGAGCACTTAGTCGCGAATCATGAATGGCAGAGTCCACATCAGTGAACGCACGGAGAGGAGTAAGAGGAAGATGCGGCTCAGTCTGGACGAAAGCCGGATCAGAGTCACGGAGGTGATCGAACACTATCAACAACTTACCTGGTGCCATCAACACTGTTCACCGCAAGTCCGCATCCCGTGGTGCCACTGAACCTGAACTACACAGACCGGTAGGACCATCCAACCTAAGCCGGCGACACTCGGTGAATGGCCCGTGCTGACCGCTGCCTTAGGCCTACACTGCGGTCCGGTAGGTCGCACATGTGGAACTGTGTCTTGGGTAAGATGTGGAGGAGTCCACACCATTGGACACGCCTCATCGCAGGTGGCATCCCCTAACAGCACTGGTGCCACTAACTCTGTGCGCAATGAGTCATGGGCACTATCTGGTTGGACCTTGGTGGCGTCTGAGTCCATGGCCTGGGGGTTTTCTGCATCTTCATCTGGCTGGACCGGACTTGGTGTCCGACACGTGTCTGTTCCATTCATCTCCACCATAGTGACTGTTTCAGCGTGGTTCTGCCCTCTGCATCATGCCCTGGGGGTACACCTTCCACTGTCCACCGAGACACTCTGCGACAAGCCCCTTTGTCATCTACGGAAACCTGCTCTGCACTCGTGACCCTGCCCCAGTGCCCTGCAAGTCAGTGGCCCGTGGCGGTAGGCCCGTGCAGGACGCTGTGCATCCGGGGCCACTAACTCTGTGCAGCACAAATCATGGGGCCTTTATGGTTGAATGGTTGTGTCCTTTACGATGTACACTGTTGTCGATTTCTGACTGCACCAGGTAGCCCTTGCCATCTGGTGTGCACACACCCCACACACATCCAACACAGGTGTCACTCGATATGTGTGCCTGCTAATAAATGTTGCCGGGCGCACGTGCCTGTAGCCATTCACACCATTTGAGCAAGTGTGTCCGTGTGGTCATTGTGTCAGCATGATGGGCACGGTCCCTGCAACATCACAGTGTGCTGTCTTCAGCGGACGATACCATGTCACCTCAGCGTTGGCAGTGACCTTGGACATGTAGCTTCACCCACCCCCCCCTGCATGCACAAGCGGCATGTGCTGGTCCGGCGTACATCAGGTCAGCGCAGGGGTGTGCTGATTCGGCAGGGGGAGCAGGGCGTGGCTCGGACCTGGCCTTGGGCAGGATGTGCAGTAAGTGTGTCTCTGTGTTGGGGTGTTGTTGCCACCAGGGCCACAGTAGTTGATGTTGCAATGTAGCATGCACCAGGAGGGCGGGCCCGCACGGACGGGGAAATGTAGGAGCGCAAGACGGCTCGAGGTCTTGGCACATGCATGTCAAGTGCTATGTGTATCAGTCCTGCAGCTGCATGAGTCAGTTGCCTAGCCTCATTCGCAGCGCGATCACAGCCAGCCATGGACTGTACACCTGTGTCCACCCTGTCCGGACCATTGGCCTACACTCACGTGGCCGCACACCTTCAAAAGCCAGCGTCACGGTGTTGTTGGCATGCCGCTGGACATGCGCGGACAGGCATTATAATGGTGTGCCGTAGGAGTGCACGTGATACAACCGCGCAGCGCACACAAGTGTGGGGGCTCGTGGAGGGAGACAGCTGTGAGGCAACGTAACACACAGTGAGGCCGCTCATGTGCCACGTGCTGGGCATATCATCCATGATTCCGAGGGTCGCAGACATCCCACCACACCCACGACAGGCCTCTGTACATCTCCTGAATGCATGCAGATGGTGAAGTTACTGTAGGGATGAAGGGTCCTTTGTCTGTACTATCAGGTGGTAGCACATCTGCAGCTCCGAGCTGGCACTTGCATGTGGCCAGCACCCCCTGACAGATACGATAGCATTTACTTGAGACTCCCACACTACGTACTGCCCGACATGAGACCAACGTGTACACATCCCACACGCAGAAGTCCTTGGTCGTAGTTAGCGTGCATGAAATGGCCTTCACACGTACTCCCACCCCACCCCAGGCCTGCACCCGTTGCACACAGACACTGCTCATTGCTCCGAGCTGTGCCATTTCATCCACAGGACTGGCGCAGGGCAAGCCAGTGCCGCTTCAAGCAGAGCCACTGATGCAATGGCAGACCATCCCGAACACATGCTCGACTCCAGTCACATGGACCTGTACCATGCACGTCTGCTGCATGTACTGGGGGCACTGCCGTTGGCAGTGCTGCGGATCAGTTACCAGCTGAGCTTCCGCCTTGCGAACGTCACCTGCGTTCAGCCTGTGTTGCATTGTCGCTCGTGCATATTCGTGTGGACCATGGATGTCTGCCTCTCCAACGTAACGGTAGCTGACCTGGATTTCGACGTGTGTGTGCACCCCCTGTTGGCCCACGACCAGGAGTGTCACTGTGATGCCCGTTTATGGCATGCATGGATGTTTGGCATGCATGCTGGCAACTGGACTTGGGAGATTGCACGAGTCGTCGTGTGCAGTGAGTACATTGAGCCACTACCCGATTGGGCTTTGGTGCACATTGGGGCCAGGGGTTGGAGTCAGCACATCTGTCCGGGTCAGCTGATGGATTACATCGACGACATGTCAGATGTGGTGGACAATGATCTCTTAATGGAGATGTTGGCCTATGCTGCTGCACTCGCGTTCATGGACGAGTGACAAGGTATCTGCAGCCACAACTGGATGTGACCCATTGCATGTGTCCCGACGCCTGGTTGCATGTTGGGAATCTGGTCACATGTCCCAAGACGACAGTGGACATGGCTGCATTGGCCTAGACTCCTGATCCATGCGCGGACAACCAACGCGGGTTGGCACTGACTTGTGTTGGTGATGGACTCCCCCGGGGTGGACATGGGCGCTTTCCTATGTTCCTCATTCAGACATGCTGCTGCATTGGTATGCATATCGTGGCACTTCTCTTGGCCGTACTGACACGCACTTGTTGATAAATTTTCCGCACTTTCACTTGTCTCCAACTGTGTTGTGTCTTGATTTGTATGCCAATGTGTGTGTCACGGACTCTCTGGCTCCCTGCCATATGTGCATTGCTACCCCATCAGGGCTGTGGGTTTGTACTTGTGCATTCTCATGTCCCTGTTTCGTGCTTTGCCAGATGCATATGGCCGTTTACCGGCCACAGGCGAGTGCACTTGTGTCCTGTGTTCGGTTGTGCAAATGTTGGTGTTTGTACCACAATGTGTTCGATCTTGGGGTGCTCTGCTTCCTATGTGTGTGTGCTGCATTGTGTGTGAGATGTCCCTTCAGCTCTGATTTGGCTCACCCTTCGCCCTTTCAGGCAGTGTGGTTTTCACTTCTGTGCTTGTTCAGTGGTGCGATATTGCCGGGTTGTGTGACTTGTGCTCTTGGTTGGTGTTGTTACTCTTGGGCATGGTTTGTCTGCAGTTGTGCTGTGCTTAATTGTGCATGTGTGCCATTGTGCCCATCTCCCCCGGTCCCCCCCAATCCCTGGTGGTTCCTCTCCCTGTTGCTGTTGTGTCTGTTGTTTTGGGCAGTTTACGGTCCCCGAGTCCTGCCACCATCACCAGACTGATGTGGTGGACACCATTTCCTCCATGTCATCCAGCTCCTGCTGTGGCGCTGGACTCCCACCTTGGGTGTGCAGTGCTGCCTTCTTGTTGTTGGCGTGTTTCTGCTTGTTTGTGCGTTTCGCATCATTCCGGCTGTTCTGGTTTTCTTCCATTGTCCTCCTCCGCTCTCCGGCTGCATTCACCTTGTCCACGATGGCCTGCCATGTACAATGTTTTGTTGCCAATGGGGCTTGTGGGGTGGTATACTGGCTCCGGTTGCCTCCATTGTGCTTGGCTGTTGTTTTCTGTTTGGTTTGTCTTTCTTTTTCAGGCTTTTGTTGTGCTTATTCCCGCCTGCCGTGTGTGTGTCGCGGGCCTGGCTGTGCTTATCGCTGCTTTCCTCATCACGATTGGGCTCATCGCACATTTTTTTGTGTTGTTGTTTGTGTTTTTATCTCCGTCGAGGTGGTTTTATCGCGGACATTGGCCGCGTTTTTGGCGGACTATCGCATGGTACCGCTGTGTTGTGAATTCCACGTTAACACGGGGTTATTTTCCCGCGATAGGCTGCGATGTGTAAAGTTGCGTTAACATTTTTGGGAGATGTTTAGCACACGTTCTTGTGAATATCCCCCTAAAAGGCTTCCCGTGTAATCCAGGACTCAACCCCTGGAGGGGGATTGATGGACTGAGATCACACTGGCTGGTGACCACGTGGTGTGGGAGTGGTTTGCTGGTTTGTGCTCTAGGGGGAGGCTCCAGGAGAGTAGCAGGCTGTAGCCCCATTCTCGGTGAACTGGATGGACATTCTTAGCTTGGAAAATAGGTCCCATCCTAGGATGTTGGTTTGGAAGGAAGGATAGTACAACAACTGTTCCCTTATCATATTCTCTCTGATTTCAACTACAAGGGGTGCTGTGAGGGGGACCTCAGCCATGGACCCTGAGATTCTCTGTATTTTGGCAGTGGTCTTTGATATGGGGGCTGCTCCTTCCTACAAGTATGACCTTGCTGCCCCTGTGTACGTCAGAAAGTGGTATGGTGTTTTGCTCCTTAACATCATGACCACAGGGCCCTCCTCAGGTCTGTTTGGGGCTGATAGTGGGCCAAGCATGTTTTTAAGTGCCTTGGTAGCCTCTGGCATGAGCTCCCTGTTTTCCCTCTGTGTTGGCATGCCCTGCCCTATGATTTTGCCCTTACTGTCAGATCCCGAGGAGGAAAAGCCCTCTTCCCCGATACCACTCACTCTGTGCCAGTGTAGGTTGTCAGTTGGGGTCACCCTGCAGTTGGCCCATAGTTGTAACAGAGCCATTCTTCCAGCCCTCTCTTGGCCCACATATCTCGTCTGGAGGTGTGTCCTTGTGTGTACTATAATGTTGGTATCGAACGTTCCCCCCTTAGGCCAGGGAAATGTGTGTGCCTTGGTACTGGTGTGCCACTCACTGCAGTGTTTCTCTATTTCCAAGCCTGTGAGGGGAACCTAGCTTGCATGTGGTCTAGTGGTGTCTCCATTATCGATTAGGAAACTTGTTAGGCACTTTTTGAATCTTTTGACTATTTCAGGGTTTTAAAAAAATTACAAATTCTACTTTGATCATGGGGAAACTGTGTACCAGGGGCTATACCGGCAACAATCTACTGGTTATGAGCTCCATAAAAATGATACATCACAAAAGCACTTGACAATGGACAAAGAAAAATGCAAAAAAATAGTAACAACCTGTAAAAAAGTAGGGAAATAGCAAATGTAGAATTCTGACTTATGGGAAAATATAGTTATTATTTCAAACAAGCATAATATCACTAACATGACATAACATTCAAAGATGAAGCACAAATGTAAAATTCTAACAGCACCACAACATTAACAATGCATAAATGGAAAACGTAAAAGAAACTAGAAGAGTAAATATCAACAGTGTGGTACAGGGAGCTAAGTGAGCCCGATAATATGTCAATATCGGCTCGGAGATAAAAATAGTAATGATTTGTGGGGAGAAAAAGGAACAACCTGACAACTATTGGTGCTCTGTGGCCAGACACAAGCTACACCTTATTCACCAAGGTCTGAATTTTTCCCTAACGTCCAAATGACACCCTATATCATGCCTAGGGGTAATGCTACCTTCTCTTGTACCGCCCGAGGTCCAAGCAAAAGAAATCCACCTCTTCACTTCTTTAAGACACTGTTAGTGTTAAGAAACTGGAAGTCTCTAAGAAAACTCTTTTAACTAAAAGATAAGATCAAGGTGGTGTCCCTATATAACACACCAAGGGCTTAGGATGTACCAGTTGTGTAGCATTCAACGGTCAAAGCTAAATAAATAAGTGGCCCTGTATAACACACCAAGGGCCCAGGGTGCACCAGTTGTGTAATACTCAATGGTTCAAGCAAAAAAATGTGTGGCCCTATACAACATACCAAGGACCCAGGGTGTACCAGTTGTGTAACGCTCAATGGTTCAAGCAAGAAAATGCAAACTGCCTTCACCTTCTATAGCATGCTGACTAGGGAAAAAGTGATCTACGCGCTTGACCTAGTTTGCAACATGCTGGGACTAAGTATCAGATGAAGGGGCATATTTAAAAAGAAATGACAGAGCATGGCATTAGCCTTCTTGGTTTAATGTCGCACTCTGCCACTTCTGAAATGCAGGGCTGCACCGTATTTACAACAATGCGATGCAGCTCTGCGTTTCCCCCTGTGCTGGCACTAAATTTAGCTGCCTAGTGCCTACACACTTCCGACTAACTACCGTTTACGGGACGTCTTGTTAGAGTGCTCCTCGCTTTGCAATCTGCATTTTTCGGAGGCATAATTTATTGGTGCTTTCCGCCACTGGTGACACCCGTGCGAGTGATTGATCGCTTTTACATATTGAGGGGTGCCAGGCTTGGCTTCCTCGCAGATAGTGCCTACTTGTGAGGTTTTCCATTCATTTTTTCAATCTCGATAAATCAGATATGAGCAGATCTGCAAAATAGGCCTGAGGGACTTGTTTTATTAACAATCATATGTCCTGAAGATGGTCTGACGGATGTAATCGCCATAACAGACCGAAACGTCGACTACTACCTCCAATTCCACACTACTTAATTTGTTTGAGGGTTCGTTGTTCTGTTTACTAGACTCATGTTCCCTCGGTGATATAATTTGGAATGGTTGTTCACATCTATGATTGTGTAGATTCCTTTATGTATCCTCCATCATGATGTTTTATTATCTCTAAATGTACCCCTCACATTTTTGTTACAAATTACATTTTTGTATTTAGAAAAGAAGATATACCCGTGTTGCAAACATTTTTTAATTGCTTTTTTGAAATATATTCATTGTATGAATGATTACATTTATGTTTCAATTTGTTTTATGGTGAGTCACCGCTTGGGACTTAACACATTAGTAACACACCAGTAAATTGACTGAGATTATTGAATAAAATCCCTTGTAGGCATTTTTACCTTTACAATAGTGCCTACACAGGCACCCTTGCACCTAGTGCAAGGGTGCCTGTGTTGTGGGGAACGATTATTTATGTGCAGGAAGGTGTCCCTTCCTGAACATAAACAATGTTAAATGGTGATGTGAAAATTCTATGTGTGCTGCATTGTGCAGTACACATAGAAGTTGCAACTCGTTATTTTTCAAATGATTGTCAATGTGCAGGAAGCGACACCTTCTTGCACATAAACAATTATGCATGGCGTTTTGCTGTTTTTCTGTGTGCTGCACAATGCAGCTCACATAAAAACAGCAAAAACGAGGAGAAATTAATAATTTCTCCTCATTGCGCCCTGTTAAGACCAGATTTTTCTTGGTCTTAATTTTGGCACTGCCCCATATTTACGCCACTCATGTAAATATGGGGCATCATCAAAATCAGTGGGTGTTGCGGCAGAACGCCCACTGCAACACCCATTCCTCACTTCTTTCACTCTAAGTATAGCGAGAACAGGGGCCTTATTTACAAGGAAGCGTTAAGCCACGTTAAGTGCCTTAACACTGCCTTATAAACAAGGAAAAGCCTGTGTCGCCACCACAACGTCAACAAAAATGGGGTTCCTGTGGCTATAGGGGCTTGTAAATATGCCCATAGTCTCTTACCCTTGTGACGGCGGCCTCTTGACAGACCTATGCCCCGTGGATTCAGCAGAACTTTTAATCACTTATGGTGTCTGCTTACCAGTCTCGTTGCGCAGATGTGAATCCGTTCGGGTAGGGGTCCTTGTCCTTTGGCAGCAGTCGGGCTCGATAAACCAATCTTTCCTATCTAGCACGCCGAAATGTTGCTTGGATATGAATTACCTTGAAAAATTGAAATGACAAGACATGTATGGCAAAACGGAAATAAACGCAGTGGCAGGAAGAGAATCAAGCGTAGCGTCTGAAGACAGAAGTTTTGGCCAATCATATATACAGTTTGTGAGGTGCAATAAAGCGATTTTGCATTCTTAGAGAGCAAGTGTGTCCGGGCCTAGTCATAAATTATACGTATAACCATCTGATAATGGGGACACACATGGCTCTCGACCATGGGGAGAGCTAGTGTGGGCCAGTGTGTATGTGTCTATTTGTCCGGCATGGGGAATGTGTGATCACTACGTGTGGTGTGTGTGCTGTGTCCTGGTTGGCTTAGTGTTCCTAACTACATGTGGCATCTAAGTTTGTAGTGTCTTGGGAACATGAGCTTTTAGCCAAACATGTTTTATTGGTGCCAATTTCCTTGGATCTGTTTGTGGTGAAGCTGCCTATCAGTGGGATCGATCAGGGTTGTCTCTGGTTGTACATTTGTCTCTGGGCTGAGTGCAACCCCACCAGTGACTTATCAATCAGAAGGTCTGGGTTTGGGTTGCAGGGCCTTTCTGACCATGTATCTCTGACTCGGGGTTGATGGGTAGGTCATCTTGTGTGAATTCGACAGCAATGATATGAGTTTGCGCGGGTTGTGCTGAACTTTGTTTTTTGTCCTGCCGTGAGGGGAACGGCCAACTTCTTTGCTCTCCCCGCCAACTAGCCGTGAGGGGAACGGCCAAAACTACATCCCCCATCAGCTCTGCAGTGTTCGCTTGCCAGTGACGCCTCCCCCAGTGCCCGGAGGCGCCATAAGAGGCCTGTGGGAATCCCGCAGCGCGGGACGCGCGCGGGAGTGCCCGGGCTTTGCCCGGGCCAAGGGCGGGCCCGTCTGCGCCCGTTCGCGACCGAACGAGGCACGGCAGGGCTAGTCCCTTTGGTTTCACTTTTCGGGCACCTTTTCTGATGGTCTTGGTCCTTAAACAGACCCCGTAACTACCTGGACAGCAAGGTGGTGAGACTTAATATCTTAAATTTGTTTCTACAGACACTCTGACTTGTGATATCTACCACCAAAATATTTGGTAAAACCCCGCAAACTGCCCAATAATAGGGGGTCCTGTCTTTTAGAGTGGTCAAATAGTAATTGTCAATCATTTTTTATTTTTTTAGTAGTGTCAACGGACCAGTTTGGACCCCATATTTAATTATTAGTTTTGTCATCTGTTTATTGTATTTTTATTTTAAAAAAATAGGATTTTTAGGAGTGTATTTACACAGTAGTGACTAGAGTCCTATGTTTTATCCTTCTCCAGGTGTGCATTTAAAAATATTACGATTTTAGATTTTACCAGAAACAAATTGATTGTAGCATTGGATACTTTCAGTACTATTACGTTTTTCAACTTTACTTCCTCAGGTACCTATACCTGGTTATCCAATCCATCTTGTGTATAGCCACACTGCACCTTGCGTTTTTGCACTTGCGCTCCTTGCACTCTGCACCTTGCATCTTGCGCTTTTGCATTTGTGCTTTTTGCTCTCTGCACTTTGCGCTCTATGTCTTTGCACCTGCCCTCCCTGTATCCTGTGCTTTGTGATAATTAATAGTGACTTGATAACACCCTTTTTACAAGTCAAGTTGATAATTTGAAGGAAAATGGGCAAACGTATTTGTGTCAAAAAGAAACAACTGGCACCCCCGAAATCAAAAATTAAAGCCCAATCTACTTCTATAGACAGGATGTTAGAGAGGGCAATAGGAGTGGTGGCAACTGAAATTGAGCAGTCTGAGAGACGATTATCATTAACCCCAAACCTGGAACTCCCCCTGGTAGACCTGGACTCATCGCAAATTTCAGGAGCCCTGCCCAATGAAACTTCTAGGGGTCAATCATCTATAATTGAAGTAACTAGTGACGAACTATGCAGGGGGGATTCACCTACACGGTCTGTAAAAAAAGGGAGACCAAAAGCACAAGCGAAAACAGGGGCAAAAAGGAAGAAGGCGTTAGGAGAGAAGATGGATAACAGAGATAATGGGATGGGAGGATCTACAGATAGTACTGAAATGGTCAATGAACAACCGGCATGGGTTATAAAGTTAGTGGTGGATTTGCAAATCCAAGTAAGGGCTATTGTAAAGGATGAGCTCAAATTGCTTGTTGAAAGGGTTGATAAGATGGCCATGTTGTTTGAGGACCGGACAGGTAACAGGGGGGTAGTAAACGGGAGAGATGGGTCTGAAATTGGTCACAAAGTCCAAGCCACAACTAATACCAGCAGGGCCACCTCTCCCCCGGCACATAATGACCTCCCTGTTATTGTTGCCCCAAAACTAGAGAGACAGTACACTACAAGTCCTAACAGAGCCAATCCTACACCCCTTCATCAACAAACTAACAGACAATGGCAACCAAATAGACAGTGGGTGGGAGTAGGATCTAACAAGCGTACAGAAGTCAGTAAAGAAAACCTTCCCCTCCCTGTTATAAATTTACCAACTGCCTCAACCCCCTATGTTGTTGTTTTGACAGGTATCCCTGAACTTGGAGGGGGGGAAAAAACGAATCTTACCAGTAATCAAAAAATAAATGCATGTTTTGGTTAGTTAACCATAGACAATTCCGGTATGATGATGCAGGAGAGATCCTAACAACACGTAGAGTTGGTTGGTTGGACTGGAGACCCAAGGATAAGCAGGGAGACTGTATAGTAATACATTTTAGAAACCCACGAGTTGCCCAAGAAATTTTAAATAGTGACGATGGGAGACAAATGGGTACTATTAGAGCCCTCCCGTTGGGTTATTTTTACCCTCCAGAGAGAGCCCAACAAGCTAGAAGGCAAAATGGGGGGGGGGTGGAGATCAGAAAATCTAAATGATCAATCAGCCACTCCAGACTATTACCGGCATATGTAGTTAATTTTTAACATTCCCATAGCAAATAGATTTGATGGCCTAGAAGGAGTAGATTGACTCATGATCAAGGGCCCAGGGTTCAAAGAACAACTGGGCGAGTCTCAGGCAGGATCTGTTAAATTTGGAGAGGTTGCAAGGCAGTGTATGACTCCAGGGGAAGGGGAGACCTGTGGGAGCATGAGCGGCTCCCCAGGGGACAAAAAAGGGTGTTGCAATACGGTCATAACTAGCAACCAGATCCCTTCTGTGAATAGTGGGACTGTTAAGAAGATTGCTCCTGGTCTCCGTGGGACATCGCTCCCACTTCCCCCTGTAAATATCGCCTCAACCAGTGAACCAGATCCATCTAGGCTGCAAGTCCTATCCTGGAACGTAGCTGGCCTAAAAACCAAGCTGGACAACCCCGAATGGGGGAGTTTTATTACCCAATATGAGATTTGTATGTTCCAGGAGACGTGGGCAAGAGGGGATGTCTCAAAATCAGGCTTTGCCATATATAGCATACCCGCAACAACAGGTGGAAAAGGGAGGCCCTCGGGTGGACTATGCACATGGGTGGGAGTTCATTTAGGCTGTACAGTCAAACAGATAGAAACATCTTCAAACGATATTCTGTGTGTCCTCCTTCATTTTCCGCAAAAAATTACAATTGCCCTAATAAATGTATATTCGAGACCGGTTAGTCATAGTCATGAGTCAAAAACACTTGATGAACTAATGTCCCTCCTTGCCACCATTTCAGATAATCATATGGTGATTATAGGAGGGGACTTTAATTGCCAGTATGAGCCATTAGAAGGTATGACTAAGGACAGCCCCTGTGAAGAAGACCAATATTGGGCCGTCCCAGAGACTACTTGTCCACCAGTAAAAGCCTGGACCCCATTGGTGATCCAGATGAATTCCCTTGTATTAAAACATTCGTTAAGGGCATGTAATGGTAGAACAAAGTCCGATATACCTAGTAAGCATACCTTCAATAGAAATGGGTTAGGCTCTTTATTAGATTATATATTAATTGATATAAAAATCCTGGCATAGGGTAATTGACTTTAAGGTCAAGATGCGACACAATAGTGACCATAATGCCCTTGTTTTAGAGTTATCTGCATTAAACCCCGGGAGTGCTATAGGTTTGGATGCCCCAATTGACAATAGGTTGTCTCTTACCAATTGTAGGAAGAGAGTACGTTGGGCGGATATAAACCAGTCCCATGAAAAATTAGGCTCCCTATATGAAACCATTATCCCGATCCTTATGAATTCAACTAAATTGGTTCAAGCCAATGGCACAATAATTGATTTTCAGATGGTTGCCCTGAATCACACTAGGCTAACGACAACCATGGCCGAATTCTTTTTCCCGATGAAAAAAACCAGAACCAATAGGAAACCGCCTCACCCCTGGTATAATGGTCAATGCCGAATGGCCAAAACAGCTCTGATCACAGCTATTAAGACAAATGACCGTTCTCTGATTAAAATCAATAGAGCGGCCTATCGAACCATTGTTAGTGAGGCAAAAAAAGGGTGGGAAAGCGAAAAGTGGGAAACTCTGAGAAGCTCCCTGGGCTCCCGTGATATGAGGACTTTTTGGAGAGTGGTTAATACTGGTACCTCTGAGGCCAAGTTGCCGATAGAGCCAAACTTAGAGGCAGATGTGTGGAAGGACCACTTTGAGTCCCTCTACTTGAGGGCAGAGAATGAGGACGACATAGTAAAAAATGGTCATTCCCCACTGGCTGACTGCCTGAACGCACCTATGTCTACTCTCAGGGTCATTGATGATATCCCGATAATAACACTTAAAGAGATAACGGGTGCCTTAAGTAAAATAGCATTGGGCAAAGCGCCAGGATTAGATAAGATTCCTGGGGATTTATTCCATAGCAAACCCACCATCTGGGCCCCATATCTCTGGGTTTTATTTAATGCCATCCTACAAGGTATGAAAATTCCCGATAGTTGGGCTGGAGCCGAAATAATCCCAATTTGCAAAAAGGGATCCCCATTGCTACCTACAAATTATAGGCCTATTAGCCTTGTAGACATAAGCCAAAACATTTTTGCGCGAGTGCTATTGTTTCGTTTGCAGAGCTGGATGGAGGAATACAGGATACTTAGCCCCCTTCAGGCAGGGTTTAGAGAAAAAATGTCCACATTGGACCAGATCTTCAGGCTACAAATATTACACTGGAAGATCGTGTGTTTGGAGGGTGGCAGCCTCTATTTAATATTTGTAGACCTGAAATCTGCATTTGACCTGGTCCCAAGAGATAAGCTGTGGGCAGTCCTGCTTGAGATGGGGGTCCTGGTATATTTGTGCCAAATCATGAGGCGGTTTCATGAAGGAAATTATGCCCAAATAAGATTTGGCAAGGACGGGAAACTTACGGCCCCCATCCCTGTAGGCAGAGGTGTCCGTCAGGGATGTGTTCTTGCCCCGACCCTTTTTAGCCTTTTTATAAACGGGTTAGCTGATTTCTTACTTACAGAGAAAGACCTTGATGTCCCCAAGCTGGCATCACGCAAAATCCCAGCTATGATGTTTGCTGACGACACTTTATTATTATCGAAATCTCCCATGGGGATACAGAGGGTACTAAATAGATCTGATGCCTTTTGTATAGAAAGAGGGCTTGAGATTAACACTCAAAAAACTAAATTTATGGTGTTTAACTCAGCCAAAAGTACCCGACCAAACCCATGCTTAAATGGTAAACCCCTAGAGAGAGTTTCTGCTTTCGATTATCTCGGTATTACTATCACAGAAACAATAGACTGGGAGGCACAAATTAAAAAAATCGAGCTTGAAATTAGCACAAACAGCAGGGGGCCTAACGAAGGTATTCCGAAATTCTAGCCATAGGCCGGTGGGTCCAGCAATAGAAATATATAAGGTTCAAGCTAGGGGAGCGGCATTGTATGGTGCAGAAATGTGGGGTCACCGTCGCTCTGACAGTCTTATGCAGATCGAAAATTCCTTTCTTAGGCAATTGTTTGGTCTCCCATGCAGTTCCCCACTTACGCCGCTTCGACTGGATCTGGGAGTTAGGGCCATCGCGGAAGAAGTTACTCTCAGACCCCTTCTATTCTGGCGGCGTCTGTGGGTTACCCCAGAATTAGTGGAATATAGGGATGATCTTCAAGAAGCGTTGAGCCTACCGGGGGTGGGGAGATTACCCTGGCTCTGCCACATTCGACATGCCTTAGTGAATATGGGACGGGGTAACCTCTGGGACAACCCAGAAGTGGCCTGCCCCATAGTGTCCAGGAAAGAGTTAAAGGGCTGCTATTGGGAGTACAAACTGGCCCAACTCCAGGGTAACCCCTCGGTAGGTAAGCTAACTGTAGCTTTTCTAGAAATCAAGGATCAGTATAGTTTAGAGCAGGCACTGAACGATATCAAGCCTGCATCTGCTAGGAAGCTTTATCTACAGTTTAGACACGGGGTATTGCCACTCCGTTCCTTCACAAACAATTGGGTGGGCCCACAAATTCTGGGATGCCCGGCCTGTGACTGTGCTGAAGAATCAGATTATCACGTGTTTTTCTGTTGCCCCAGATATTCTAAAGCGAGAAAACGATGACTGGTCCAGATATGCAGAAACCTCGGAACCAGGCGTTGTTTTGAGGCTTTTAGGATATTGAGATATGATACCAGTCTCCCCATAGTGTATTCAGTGGCAGGCTTTTTATTCTCCATGTGGTGTACCCGTAGAGTATTTCTAAAACTAATTTCTAAAAATGATGATTAAATCCCTGCACACCTGTTTTTAAATGAAGGTATTTTTTAGGAATTAATTGTTTATTTGAGAACTATTTTAAATGGTGTATCTTTATCATAATATAAATATACTGGCATGTTGGATTGATGTGTAGGAGAATCGAATGTTCCATTGGAGAGGATAATGCATCGACCATTCAAATTTTGTTTGGAAAACTGTATGTATATTTTGCACATGCACTTTAAAATGGCCACTAATGTTCCCTACCTTAACTTGTTATAAGTTTTTTTACTTTTCTTTGTTTTAAAGGGGACCTAGATAGTGATATACATGAATGGTACATCCATTTGGTTAGTTGTTTACACTGGCTGTAGTGTATTTTACACTGTTCTAGGCTATATCTGTGTATGTTTTATTTAACATCTGAAGCTGTATGTACAATGTTTTCTGTTTGATTTTAAAGCAAATGAATTGCAAGTTATTTTATATGTGCTTTTATGGTCAAACTGGCCGAAATAAAGTTACTATTGATTGATTGATTGATATGAGTTTGTTTTTGTGTGTGCATAGAACATGGTGGTAATTGATATCACATTTACTGACATTCTCATTATTATGCGTACAGTTGTCATGGCATACATCGACATTGCTTTTACCAGTTTTGACATTGTTATGCATGCATAGTCTATGGCCTACATCGACATTGCATTTATTGAAATTGCTGCTGTTGTGCCTGCATATATCATGGTGCACATTGACATCGCATTCACCGATATTAATATAATTATTTTAAATCTCGAGCAAAGATATGAAGGCATCTTAATGGGGGATGCAGTGTCTGTATTACATGATTTTAGCAACTGGTTTTCTCTTTTTTTGAATTTTGTAAATTAAGTATCACATCTAGGAGTAGTTCTGTTTTATGAAACAATAAAATAAGGTTATTTTTAACCTGGTATATTGTAATGATTTATGTAATTAACAACAGCAAATATGGCTATTGTGCTATAGTAATGTCTAACCTGGCACCATAACGTTCTCTGTGAGACAAGTCCTGGAAGCCAGTTGTTGATGCATTGTTGCTGTATACCCATTGTACCTAAGTCCTAGCTGGTTCTTTGGAGTTGTAGTATTTTGGAACCTTTGCTAACTCATCAGGGCAAGCCAAACACAGATACCATTCAAAAGCATATTATTATTTGTTTTGCAGCAGTACACCCATAAGATAAATACTTACATTTCTAGGACTGAATCTACTGATTCACGACTAGTCTCTACTGGTTATATCATGGTCCTCTCACACTATTCCACAGTCCCACATACAATTCTTGCAACCATTGATGAACTATGATTCTTTCCTGAAGGCAACAGATCCCTCTGACCTTGGAACTTCTGCACCCTCCAGCCATAGGAGGGAAGTTGAAAAGAATTTCACAGGTGTGCCAAACAACAGCTTTGCCCAATTATCCCTTTGGATCAGCAAGAGAATGGTACCACCAGTTCTTGAAACACACCTTGGCATGTAGTACTTAGGCTGCACAAAATGATTTCCAGGCGGTATAGAGCAAGCTTCCAGGGTTTTTGAGTTGGGAGATCCATAAATGTTCTTCCTCTTGGCAGTGCTTCTCTCTTCTCAGTCCTTTACAAGTAGAATCCCAGGAAAACGAGATTTGCAATGGTTTAAAAAGGCACTAGACAATTATCAGTCATTTGCAGGAATCCCTGACCTATAACATAACTAGTTCTCACACTTCCAATGTCTACTTTCTAAGCAGTGTGAAGTCACCTGCTCTAGTAAGTTTTGACTTTAATCTGGAAATTCTCAAAATTGCGCTCCACACACTTTCCTTAGCAGATGCTTCTCGTCTCCAGTACCATACTGCAGATCTGCAGATGATCTTGCTATACTACTTGAATGAGCAACTTGGAATTATCTTCATTCAATATTTTACAATTACTGCTTCATTTTTCACCTGCTGGCAACCTAGCCAAATTGTGCTTCACAATCAAAAACAGCAAGAGTCCAACTAGGAAATGCAGTGAATGGACTGTCATCTACCACTATACTATGTGCTCTAGTTGATGGCCATTGGTAAAAGTTTTAAAGTGATTCAGGTTGAAGCTTTGCAGACTGTCCCATTGTCAAAACTGAGATAGGAATCATTTCTTTAGTACTCCACATAGCCTTATAAATGAATATCCTAATAAATGGATTGGGGTTGAAGTAATGAGATAGTTAGCTGAAATGGTGGCAGATATTAATAATGTGGTGCACTTCAAAGCCCACTTGTCAGATCAGCCCCCCTATTTGGACCTTTTCTCAGCAAAAGGGTTGTCACAAGTACCAGCAACATTTTGCCCTGCATTGTTTTGCTTCAGTTCTGGAGTGGCGCAGACATAAAATAAGTAGAGAAGATGCAAAAAATTTATCTTTTTTGGTGCCAAATTATTATGAGACAGGCAAGTCCACTGTAGTGAGTGCAACAGTGTAGAAGAACACATAGACAGAGACATGTTTGGAAAGTTTGTGCCCGAAGCAGAGATAAAAAGAATTGAGAGATACAGAACAAAAACAATTAGGAAGAATATGTCAAGCAGATGGAATCCTCTCAACCTAAGGATTAGTAAGTGACCATGTGAAAACAAATATTTTGTTTTACAGCTGACAGTTCAGATTCAGGAATTAACAGGGTACTGAAAGTGCATCACACAGTCGGAAGGATAAGCTGCTTCCCATGACAGATAGAAAAAGGATGGAAGAGCAATGTTAGTCTTGCAGATTGTTCTTGCTATGTTCAACTCACTCATTCCTCAAATGCTACTGTCTAGACTTGAAGAGGTATCAGGAACAAGGCCAACAGGGTGTTTAGACAGAATATCAAGAACAGAAATATCGTGTCACAAAATATCGTGTTAAGAATATCGAGGACAAAAATGTTGTGAAGGAAAGTTTTTATAGGTAAGCAAAGTTTTACTATATATAACTCCACATATATGTAACTTGACCATACGTATATCCTTACAGTATGTAGATGTGGAGTTGTAAATAGTAAATCTATACTCACCTATTTGCACTTACCTTCTCGATATTTTGTTCTTCAATATTTAGTACATGATATTCTATTGACATGATATTTTTGTTTCCGATATTCTGTCAGTGATCCACTATGTTTGTTCCACTTGCTTGGCAAACGTTTTTTTTGTGTTCATTATGCAAACTCCCAAATGAGTTGTTTGTTTCTTGAAAATAAAAACACAGTGTCTCTGACGTGCGGGGGATTTTATCCCTGCACATTTTGACCATTGTACTATTTTTCTGCATGGCAGACAAAGACAGGGACATTTTATAGTGTTTCCCAACCCTAAAGAGGGCAGTGCATCCATCATTGTGACTTGACTACGCTCTGGCAGATAGATGATCATCAGGTCACAGGTTTCCAAATCCAGAGCCAACTGAGGCTCTGATCTCATATATAAACTCAACGTTTCATGATTCTAAACAGAGTGGAGGAACTGCGACATTGGCAGAGTGGGAGCACAGCCTATTTACTGCGGTCCTCCTATTCCAACAAACTCTAAATGACCCCCTTAAAAATTTAGCCAGACCTGCTATATGGACAACCATACCGTTTGTATCCAACTATGCTTCAGGAACATCTATGAAGCCCCCAAAATCAACAATCATCTTAAGAACTTAACTAACTTCAAATAAGATGAAAAACTTCAGCTAAGCAAGCGGCCTTTGAAAGATATCCCAACAGGAGAAGATAAGATAATTCTATACAGCGAAAATGACAGAATTTGAGGCATGAAATTGAGGGTTATTGGCAGGACCCATAGTTTGAAATGCACTTTCAATTACCTTCATATAAGCTGACCCATGACAATATTCTCACAAAAATATAAATGTATATCTTTTCATTGATCACTAAACCTCAAAATCCTATGAAGTCAGTTTATTGACTAATACGCCTGAGATGACACCACCAAAGTTTCCTGTCCATACAGAATCGAGGAAACAACCGACACATTCCAAATATAAAGAGCACGTCATCTGTGACATAATATATGACATTGAAAGGTTTCAGAGTTAATGAGGTCACAGGAAACTGAAAGATGTGTAAAGATTATAGCACAAAAACACTTTGGAAAAAATCTAAAATCCTAAAGCAATAAAAATATGTCATGTCTAAGAAAATAAAAAAAAGTAAATGGGTGCAATAAGAAATCGGGATGAAAACCAATAAAATACACACTTGTGTACAAACACATTAAAATGTTAAAGATTGTATGGCAGAAATTGTTCCTTTTGCTTGAATATACTGGTAAAAAAACGCTAATGTACGCAAACATTACAGTGTTAAAGTTTGTATGCCACAAATGGTTTCTTATACTTAATTAAAATACGAAAAATAGATACTTTTAAAATGATCTGTCTACTGAGTACCACATAATGGAAAATTCTTTAATTTGTGGATGAAATGCTTAATGCAGTGATTTATTCACCTGTGGAATATCCTCTATTTTTGTGATAATATGGTGTAGGAACTGGTAAATTGTACACTATGGGGGATATTCACAAGAACGTGTGCTAAACATCTCCAAAAAATGTCAACGCAACTTTACACATCGCAGCCGATCGCGGGAATATAACCCCGTGTTAACCACGGTACCATGCGATAGTCCCCCGAAAACACGGCCAATGTCCACAATACAACCACCGCGATCGTGATAAAAACACAAACCTCAACGCGAAAAAACATGCGATGGGCCAAAGTGCGATGAGGAAATCAGCAATAAGCAGCACCAGGCCTGCAATACACACATGGCAGGCGGGAAAAAACACTATAAAAGTTGAAAAAACACACAAACACAAAATGACCAACACCCAAGCACCATGGAGGCAGCCGGAGCAGGCGCAGAGGACGAGCGCAACCCCACAACCACCCCAGACGACCAGCCTGGGACCTCGGGGACAGGCAAGGGCAAGGACAAGAAGAAGAGGAAGACAAAGTTCAGTCCGCAGGAAAACAGGATCCTGGTCACGGAGGTGATGGAACACCATCAACAACTGTTCGTCACCTCCAACGTGTCATTGGGCACCAAAAATGGAATATGGCGGGACATCGTGGACAAGGTGAATGCCGTCGGAGAGCATAAGAGGTAAATGGACGAGGTCAAGAGGCGATGGATTGACATCAAGCGCAAGACCAAGGAGAAACTCGCAGGCAACTAGAAGGCAGCAATGCAGACTGGAGGTGGGAGCCCAGCGCCACAGCTGGAGCTGGATGACATGGAGGAGCTGGTGTCGACAGTCATCAGTGTGGAGACTGTGGCCGGAGTCGGGGGACCGGACACTGCTCGACAGGACACAACACAACCGCAACAGGGTGAGTGACCACCAGGTACTGGGGGGACGGGTGGAGATGGCCACAATGGCACACATGCACAATCAAGCAGAGCACAGTGCACACCCACAATGACTCTTGATCATGGCCCTGATCCACAGACTGTCACAATGTACAATGCCATGCTGTCGGAATGTGAACCTGTACCATGCGGCTACATACATGCGGACACATTGTAATACACCATCTCCCCTTCACATTGCAGGGGCACCATCAACACCTCCTGCAGAGCAGTCCCAGCCACTCTTCACTGATGACGAGGAGGACACCACCAGCATCGACACCCAAGCACTCCAAAACATCATTGACATCATCCACAACTCACCTCCAGGATCAGGGCAGCCCAGCTGCATCGAGGAGACCCCACCCACTACCCAAACCACCCAGCAGGAGGCACCCACAGCCCGGCAGTCCCCCAAGACCCCCAGGAACAACACATGGCCTTCCAACGCCGTGTGCTGGAGGGCCAGAGGGAGACGGCTGAGCAGGTGCGGGTGGGGTTCGACCTCATGGCTACCAAACTGGACGCCATCCATGGGTGTCTAGGTCCCATCAGGGACCAGCTCCAGTCCCTAACGGACACTGACGGCCCACTCCATGGTCTCCAACGAGCCTTGACTGACATCGCTGGAGTCATGACTCGGAGACAAGAACACCTGTCTGCTCAGAGTGGCTCCAGCGATCCCAGCCGTGAGCTGGTACACATGCTGAGGCTCATGGAGGACATGGTGCAGATGGAGGCGGAAAGGATGGCAGCCACCGCTGCACATCAGCAAAATACAGCTGGGATCCTCATCATGGCATTGCTGCCACAAGGCGTGGCACAGATGAATGCTGCTGCCCCCACACCATCCACATCTCCACCCCCTGGTGTGTTAGTGCCTCCCAGTGCGGCAGGCGTATCCACTCCGGAACCTGATGTGTCACTGCCACACAGTGTGGCCGACAATCCTCCTACGGCCCCTGATGTGTCAGTGGCACACAGTGCCGCAGCCGGTACTGCAACACCCACAGATGGGGCAGAGCACACATCCAAGGACGAGGATGGGATTGAGTTCAGAAGGAGGCACTAGCATTCATTTCCACCACCTTGCCTGTTTCTGCTTGGTGCCGCACATGGCCCCATGACCTTCCACTGACCCCTGATACACTCCGCTGCACTCACCTTGGACCGCGACATGGACTGCCATATCCTGTTTGATGAGCAATGACACGCCAACCAGACTGCGGACTGTACCCTTCCTCTTCCGCAGTACTTGTCATCCCCGGATGGACTCTGGCTGGCCCTCCACGGGCCCATATTGTGTAGTGTGCTTGGCATGGCCCTGTACCGCTCCAGCTGCAAAACTCCACTGGATGTGCAATAAACATCCAGAAACGCACTGCTGTGTCATGGCTTTCATCATTCATGGATGAATGTGTGGATGAATGTAGGGACAGTGATTTCCCTTACGTCAATGATGCTCATCTAGTGGGATGCCAGTCACAGTGTGCTACATTGCCTATTATGTTCCGCTTGCCATGGACACTACAACAGGGACACACGCATTAGTCACTCCCTTGTCCGGACATGGACTGAACCACGCCCAGAGCCCCCGAGTCATTGTTGCAAGCCCTGCGCTGGTCCGGTGTACGCCAGGCCAGACCACTCCGCTTACGCTCTGAGGGGGGGCCCACATAGCTACATGTCGCAGGCTTACACGCTGGTGGTATGCAGGTCACTGATCTAGTTGTCAGCATGTTACGGCCATTCCCTGAGGGCAAGTCTGCACACACACCACACCCATCCGGCACAGGCGTCACAGGCCATGTGACCCCGCCAATATAAGGGGCCGACAACGTCACATTCCCCACTGCCGGTGGTGACTGGATGACGGACGCTCCATGGTTCTCAATCATAAAGGGCCCATGAGTTGTGGCGCACAGGGTTGGTCGCACCCGAGGCCTTGTGCCCGTCACGGGCCTACCACCACGTGGCGCTGACTGGGGTTGCACAGGGTTAGTGGCACCGAAGCCTTGCACCCGTTACTGGCCTACCACCACGTGGCGCTGACTGGGGTTGCACAGGGTTAGTGGCACCTGAAGCCTTGCGCCCGTTACGGGCCTACCACCATATAGCTGAGCGGGTGTGCAGCCTGCGATGATGACGTGTGCACTGATGTGGTCTCTGCCATTGATGCCTCAGGACTCAGCGTCATGTGTGGGACCTGCTGGGCCGCGGGGTGGGTCCGCATGATGTGGACCATGTCATGGTGGCAGGACCGGGGCCTGGAGCTTGCACGGGCATGTGGTGTGCCCACTGGTGTACACACCGTTGGCGGTAGGTGAGCAGTGGGCCCGGGGTGCGCAAGTGCGGACAGCCAGCGATGGCAGGCGGGAGGGGGTAGGGTGTGGCTTTATGCGTGCGCAGGGACGGACAGGCGTTGTTGCCGTGTGCTGTGTGATGGACTCTGCCTCGATTACAGATTGCAGACCTGGTGGCTTGCAGTGTATCCCGGCACGTGGTTGGGCACACACCGGTGGCAGCAGGTGAACAGTGGGGCCTGGGTGCGCAGGGGATGCGATGTCTCTCTCTCGCTCCCTTCCTTCCCTCTCTCTCTCACTCTCTCTCCTTTCCTTCTCTCTCTCTCACTGTCTCTCCTTTCCTTCTCTCTCTCTCCCTCTCTCTCCTTTCCTTCTCTCTCTCTCACTCTCTCTCCTTTCCTTCTCTCTCTCTCTCCCTTCCTTTACTTCTCTCTCTTTCTCTCTCTGCCTTTCTTTCATTCTGTTTCTCTGTGTCTCGCTCCTTTGATGTGCGCATGGCACACGTTCTGATTTTGTGCTTTATTTTCCAGGCTGTGACATCGAGATTGTCCTGGAGGGACCCGACAGGAGTCTTCCGCATTGGTGTTTTGTGTTGTATTTCAATAAAGTTTTTGTTTGTTACTTCAGTGCTGTGTGACTGTTTCTCGTTCTTCTGGCCACACGTGTGTTATTTTTTGACAATGTGCGTCATCATGCGCTTTTTGTGGCTCTTGTGTCGATGCACGGTATGTGTTTGTCCGGGGGGGGCTGGGGGTGGGGGCAGTGGGTGTTGTGGCCCTCATGGGTATCCGAGCTGCATGATCACTGTCTCCATGGCATCTGTGGGTCTTCAGGTTTGGCACTTGGCTGGGCTCCCTTTCATACTGCAGGTAGTCGTCCTGCTCAACACCAGCAAAAGGCAGGTGTTAAATCACTGGTGCTACCGCGGCTTATCGCCTGTTTTTGGTTCGCATCGCAGATCTGGCAGTTCGTTGTGAAAGTGGTGTTGTGGTTTTTTCGTGTGCTTTTGCACGGGAACGTTTACTCTGCATCTCATTAGGGTTGGTTGGTGGTGTCCACCGTGGAGATAAATTTTGGGGCAGTTATCGTGGGAATACTGGCGATGTCTGCAGTTTGCACCCGCTTGTGAATGGGGTGTTAGATCTATCTCCACTTTGGATACGTTAAGGTGGAGATAAATCGGTGGTAGGTCCTTGTGAATATGCCCCTATATCGTTACCTCCTCATATTGAAGCATTTCTGTCACTGATCAACTCTACATCAGTTCAATAGCTGCTAGACTGCACCATCTCACTAGCGGCGCCATGATATGTCAGTCGCGGTTTAAAAGAGGAACTTTGGCTAGATCACGGTTGAGCAACTTCCTAGAAGCAGGAATTCTGAGATGTTCAGTCGTTGTATTGCGATGACACTCCATGCCGCTGGCTCGCACATATTCCAGCTGCAGAGGTGGCTCTTCATTGACCTACCTGTAAACACGCTTGTTTACTACCCTATTTCAGTGCAGAACTCTGAAACGATGTACTGAACCAGTTACCATTAAAGATAACTTGAATGACATTGGTTGAAACTACTCACACTATATGAGTGTAAATTGTACCAGTGGTGGGCGTAACGCAACATGATGCGACCCACTGGCAGAATGTAGGTCCCAGAGTCTCACATACATCTCCGATATATATTTATAGGCCTTGGGCTGGCTGAACGGGGTCCCCAGGACGCTTGATCCGCAAGGGCTGCAGGGGCCTGCGTTTCGCCCATGAATCGCAAATGTTGATGGCAATAGATAGACGTCCAGCAACTATATCGCTCTGACCTCCTTCACTTCCCCGTAACCTCAATTTGACCCTTCCTACGAGCCCTCTAGCATGACTTTCAGTTCCTCCTAAAAGCGTGAAGTCGACTTTCCCTCTTGGCCTTGCTAATTAAGAGATGAGCCCACACGCCATTTGTCTGCGCTTTCGTTCTTTCTGTGAGATGCCTCACCAATGTCATTTTCCGAGCTTCTGAAGTGCTATAATCGTGTATGAAAGGGGAGTGATGAATAATTCTTCAGTACTATTTTTTTTAAAGGAACGAGATTGGCTGGTGAAAAACAAATGGCACTAATGTATCTTTCACAATGTCTCTGGCAGTGATTTACTATGTTGTCTAAGATGCTAAACATACATCATAAATCCCTCCAACTCAAGCCTTATTATATTCATCCATCTCTTTTTAGAATGTTCTGTTTTTTCTTTGCAACTGTATGCTTTATTCTGAAACAAATGTGTCTTGCAACATAAACAAACTCAGGCAAAAACTAGCAATCTGTTTTACGGAAAAGTGTTATTTTTGTTTGTTTTTTTAACACAACTTCAGCGCGGGTTTCATCAAAGCACTAATAGATAGGTAACAAACCCCAGCCTAAAGTCTGTCGCGTTTTAAAGTGCAACGAATGCCTTACTCTAGTTATTGTATATACCCCAACTGCAACAAGTATACCACTTTCACATCCTCCATCCGCTCACACATTTTCAGGTGAGAATCGGTTTCACATTTCATGGTTGCATTTCTCATTAAAATGCTTTTATCAGTGCACATTGTGTATCTATGCTTTTAAATTCTTAACAATTCCACCTGACAGCTCGTGAGCATGGGGATGGGACAGGACTTGGAACGTTGCAAATCAATTATTTTGTATTCGGTGCTTTTTATGCAATGTGTAAAATATGAATCGATTGCTAAATGTACATATTATGAAAATTAATAAATACAAGTTTTTTAAATGAAGGGAGTTTATTTTGTGTATTTCTAGAAACAAGTCTAAAATTCCAATGACCTGACTTACTACTTCGTCGCGCCACACAGTGCAGCATTCAAATCAGCTGTGCTATGTTATGCAAAGGCTAAAACAGCGTAAAGTCATAATAGCAAAGTCGTATGTGTCGATTAAAATTGCCCTGATGGTGTTGTCATTCCTTGCAATAAACTATAATACAAAGCCCAACTAGACCTGTATAGCTTCCTAAGGGGCTACAAGTAGCTCGCACAGATGGCCATATGTAAAATGCTATTGAATGAAACCATTTTGTCCTTGTAACAAACTCATTTCTTTATTATAATTCTCGTTTCTTAACTTGTTGTTTCTTTATACATTTTACATATCTCCGTTAAATTATACGTAAGACATGATGTGAATACATACAATCTATACAGCACTGTACAATTTGATCCAGTATATGGTGCTGGATCTTTGATCAATTCTTTTCATTTCATGTTATAAAATAATCACAAGATCCCTTAGACTAAAAACACAAGGAAACAAATCTCTATACATAGACAACTCTTCAAAAAAAGATACCTCATACCAAGTTCATACCCCCATGCATTCAACGCCACTCTCTCCTTGCACACATACACATTCATTCACTCACTTTTGCATTCATACCCATCCCAACCGCTAATTACAGTCACTATCCACAGACAATAGGAAAATGACTATTTTTCCACCCATTGTTGCATTGTAGGTTGGGATCTTGTGCACTACAGTCTACGTACGTTTCGGTGGAAAATATATTAAAAATCCACCTTCTTCAGGACCACCTGAGATAACAACTCAGAGCTGGTGTATCAATAGAGAAATAGCTGTGAATAACATAGAAACCAATCAAGGCCAGCATCAAAAAACAATTGAATTCTACAGAAAAACTCCAGTGTTTCTCCTACACAGGAAAAAGCCTTCACCAATAGATGAGAAAATCCCACCACTGTACTCTAAAGGATTGATTACAGTTAGACCGTATAGCCCATTGAAAGGAAGATCTTATACTGTATAAACATCCTTGGCCCCATGAGCATGTTAACTATGTGTTTGTGGAGTAAAGTCCCAGATGACCTTATTTTGCTCTTATCGCTCATGTGCAAAAAGGGGGTAAAGTTGTGTCAGACAAATCTATTTTGGAGGGTGTGTGGCTACACATGACCTTGTAGGTCTTGGACTTTCCTATAAAGAACATAGGACTCTTCCTAAGGACTGGGGAAGGGACGGGGCCATAAACTGTTTATTTCCCTTTTCCAAAAACGACAAATGCAAAAACAAATGCACACAAATGTTGATGTTAATCCGACCAATGGTTAAGTCCCAATAATTACTGATTATCTGTACAAGCAGGAGAATTCCTCCATATGTACTCTACCTTTGCTGTTATTTATTTCTTGTTTCTCATCTATCCAATGAGTTTTATCCAGAGTGTTTTATTTCTCCTGTGAGGATGACTTGAGTCTGCTTGTGTAAAATGTCCAAAGAGTCCTGCGTCATGCTATCACAGGTTCCTAAAGGGAATGCACAACCAGTTTTGAAGACAAACTTTTGAACTCCTTTCCTACACTGTGTATTTCAGAATACTCTCCAATATCTTGTTCTTTGTTCCACCCTTTGTCCCACACCACAAATAGTGCATTTTAGGGGGTACCTGCTTTTGCAAAAGAGTTGTCATTCCCTGTGCCAGTGAACAAATCACTCACAGCCTTGCACCACAAAAGTGGAGACCTGCAGTAAAACAATCCTGAATGAGTCAGTGAAAACCATGCTGGAGGCCTTCGCTGAGAATATGCTGCTGGTGGTTATTATTTCCATGCACGCACATGGGGGATTTTTTACAAGCCCCGTGCACCGCCGGTAAGTCACTTTTAATATGGGAAAAAGTGACGTATCGACGGTGCAAGGGGCTTGTAAATAAGCCCCATTATCCGGTCATGGGGCAGAGGCACACAAAGAGTATGACTTGTCCATAAGATCAAAAGATGATAATAGCAAGTCTCCTGGGTCCACAGTTTCTAACTACCCCACTAGACCACAACTATGGTGGCAGAGATTCTGATGGAAAGGCAAGCGCAAATACCTACCCAGAAAATTTCACTGTTTTGTGGGCCCTGCCCAGATTGATAATTTAGGGCCATATTTATGAAATTTGTGGCATCGAGCAGTGTAGCAAGTCACTTTGCTGCACTGCACTGTGTCACTGGGAAAGGACAGGAATGCCCCATATTTAAC
Organism: Calotriton arnoldi; assembly: GCA_963921515.1. Classification (NCBI taxonomy): domain Eukaryota; kingdom Metazoa; phylum Chordata; class Amphibia; order Caudata; family Salamandridae; genus Calotriton; species Calotriton arnoldi. The sequence goes on from CAWUFW010005439.1 coordinate 727,791, forward strand.
CAATACAACACATTACTGTCTTTTCCCCCTGTTCTGGTGCTGTTTTGGCAGCCTAGCGGCAATGCAGGCATGCTTGCACCATGGTGCAAGGGTGCCTGTTTTGTAGGCAGGATTGTTTTAATGCAGGAAGGGGTGCTTTCCTGCACAAAAACAATCCTGAGAGGCTTTTTCCTCTAAGCACACATAGAAAGAGGAAAAAACGAGAAGTAAAGAGATTTCTCCTCATTACGCCTCTCCTGGGGAGAAGTATCTCTTTTGTGCATACTCAGGTTTACAAGTCCTTGTAAATCTGGGAATGTATCGATAACCATGGGAGTTGCGGGGGAACACCCACCGCATTGCCCATGAAATGACTCTCTTGCGCAAAGTAAGGCAACACAGCGATTTGCGCTGCGTTGCCTTAACTCCAGATTTTTGAAGCCATTCAAAACCACACAAAGTGGCTTTGAGTGGCTTTCAGTGGCTTCATAAATCTGACTTAGAGGTTTCCGTCATGCATGTACCACATTGCGTGGTGCAAGCATGATGCAAAGCTCTCATAAATATGCCCCTTAGTATTTATTCCAGCATATTTAGGTAAAGTGGTATAGCCAAGATTAAGGGTCTGATTACGAGTTTGGCGGTCCCAACACCGCGGTGGTGTTGGCGTCGGCTGCACTGCCGCACCGCTGATGGTCCAACTGTCGCCTTAGGATGCATGGGGTTCTAATGGAAAAAAGTCTGATGCTGCACCGCCAACACCGCCATGAACCTCCGACTGCTGCAGTTTCGAAAAAGACCAATGCGGCTCCCCAATGGAGGACCGCCATTCCTACCATCAGTACAATCATGTTGCGCATTTCTTACGAGCCTCAAAACCTCAACGTACATAGGACCTGTGGCATAATTTTAAGAAATGTATGTGTTAGGTACACACATCAATAAGTTCACATGTAGAATCAAATCACAAATAAGGTATGGCAAGTAAACATCCTTCAACTGTGGATACACAGGTGTCTAACATGCACAAATCAAAAACATATCCAACTTACATTATAGGGAGAAGTGCAAGCCAAATGAGGTCAACATTGGCCAAGCCAAGCTGAAATACTTACCAAATGGAATACCACACAATGCAATGTCAGTCTCACATATGGAATTCATCACACATATCCATTTAATGATCATTTCCCCTCGTCCAAAGTAACTCTAGAACAGGTGCAAAGGTTAGATCATACTAACATTTCTAATGGAGCTGCAATCTCGGGCAACCTAACACAACTGTAGTCGCACATACTAAAGTAAGCAATAACAGCCAATAGTATGAAATTTAATGGCAGGACTAATGTGTTCTCAAAAATGATCAAGCTTTAATGTAAACATATCCATAAGCTGGATCAGAACAAAGGCCTCTAGTCATTCCAAAAGTCCATTGTGGCCCACCACACTTGCTGTATCACTCAACAAGCCTACATTGACACTGCTAGGGAAATCTCCCCAGAAAGGGGCATCTCGTGGGCAGTCCAGGCAAGTCAATGATGTTACTTGGGAGGGCTAGGGTCAGTATTGGGAGGGGTGGGTGTGACTTGGGGAGAGGGGTCTTGGATAACTTTGGGACAGGACTGGATTTAGGGGAGGGTTGGACAGGTGTCACAGGTGTGGAATGGGATGTGGAAGGGATTGGCTTGGAAGGGGAAGGGGACCTCTGGACTTTGCCTGGGGGAGAGTGGCTGCGGCAGAGGTAAAAGCAAGGGCAAACATAGGGCATTCCTTGGGAACCTGGGGAGGAGGGATGACAAGAGGTGGGGTTGTGGAGGTAGAGGGAGTGTCATGGAGTGCTTATTGGTGTTTGTGCTGTGGGTGCAGGTGTGTGTGGGTCTGAAGTATGTTATGTCTGTGTTGTAGGTGTCTGGTATTTGGGTGAGAGTGTGCGAGTGTGCGTGTGTGCTGTGGAGTTGCTGGGTTTGTTGTGTGTCTGTGCTGTGTCTGTTGATGCATTGTCAGGGGGTATGTTTGTGATGGGACTGATGAAGGGGAGAGTGTCTGTTGAGTGGTTGCATGCCTGGACTTCTTGCTGTGTTTTGGTGTGTGTGCTGCGTGTGGATATTACTGGGGGCGCGCGTTTCTGGCTGTGTGTGCCGTGGACAGGTATGGTTAAAGGGAATTGGAATGGGAAAGAGGCAGGAGGTGGGGTGGAAGGCTGGGGTGGATGGAAGGCTGCCATCAGTAAGGAGGCCAGAGCCTGAAATAACCGCTGTAGGGCATACATACTACTGTGAATGCCTTCCAGGTAGGCCAGCATCTGCATCAGCTGACTGGACTGCCCCTGGATGGCATAAGGCAGTGCAGTCTGACCCACAGTGATCTGTCTCAGGAGGTCAATAGTCTCCTCACTCAGGGCAGCAGAGGGGACATGGGCATGGGGCGAGGTGCCTGGAGCAAAAGAGATAGCTCTCCTCTTAGGGGAGCAGTCTCAGACAACTGGGTGGGGAGCAGCAGGGAGGGCGGAGATGAAAAGCGGGGTGGCTGACAACAATGACAGTGCACCAGTATGGGTTGGGTTCGCCACTACCAAGGAGTGGCCACTGGAGTCCGACTTTGTGGATGACGACATTGAGTTTGTGTCCTACGTGGCACTCCTCTTGCCCTCTTGGCAACTGGGTCGATCTGTATCACTGTCACTACCGGATTCACTGTGGCCAGCTGCTTCCCCAATGACCTGTGCCCTGTGTCCTCTGCTAGTCTGGTTAGATGCTGAAATTACATATGAGTTTGGTCAATTCCAACTGCGTAAACGCACCGGAGGATGAGCTCATTACAAATAATATGACTAACGTGCACGTATCTCACAACCTACTAGGATGACGAAATTGTCTACAACATTAGCATTAGCACATGCATGAATGCAACAAGAGTTATCAACAGTTGCACACAATGTTGTATGTACTACAGTCTGCCACAATTGCATGAGTTACCTTGACTCAACTCCATCATCATGTATGTAGCAATATAGAACATCACCCTGTATACTTAGGCCCTTTTAACATACTACAGTGACCAGAAAACATCAACTAGCATGGCCATAAGTAATGCATCCCTAACCATTCCACACAAGGCCCTGCTACAAGCAACTAGTCATGTTCCTAAACCCACCCCATGACGAACTGATGGACACCTGATGCAGCTATCTTCCTGCAATATATGTAGTACCAAGAAGGAGGTGACAGGGAAGTGCCCATTCCACACTGTTCACACGACCCAACTGAAACTTCATAATTTGTCCTCTGTCACAACACTCTCTACAAAGGTGAAACTGTGTAGCTTTGCTGTGTATTAACCCCTTGACCGCGGCGCGAATTCCACCGCGGTGCGGGTTAAATAATGAGTGGGCGTGTCTGGGTCGGCCCCCGGCCGTCCTCCGCACACGCCCACCGTGACGTCGGACGGCCAGGGGCCGTCCGACGCATTGAACGGGTTAAATGTCTCGAACAAAGGTATAATGGAGACAACGTGGCTCAAATATGGGTGAGATGTCCCCACATATATCCAAATTACATGAGACCACCTAGGCCTAGGTGTCATAGGGTTTCTGCACACACAGAGCTATGCACAGGATAATAGGACCTCGGAATACAGTGGTGAGCCACCCATAGACCTTAGCACCTAAAACCCCAACCCAACTAGTCTTAGCGTCCCATTAGCACCAATGTACCAATGATTAGACAACCCAGAACACGGTATCTTTCTCTCAGGACTCGCAGAGGCAAGAACACTCTTTCGTCACACTCGTACCTGTCCACAACGTGCGTAAGAAGAGACACTGTATAGGTTAAAATGTTTATTTCAACTTACGTGCTCTAAGGTACAGTACACGTGTCAGTACTATTAGCATAATGCATATGAATAATATAAGCAGCATGGTTATAACTCCATAGAATACAAACGGGGAAAGCATCTCATAAAGCAGTGGATATATGTCTAACTAACATTACCACCCTCCCCGTGCTGAAAGCTAGTTTATTATAAAAAATAGAAGACCTCTGGGCTTTGACTAGCGAACCCCCATACCTCAGTCTCTAGATGCAAAAAATCACAGCTCTTCTCCCTGGAAAGGTTGTCTCCAAGTGTGTGTAGAGCGGGCCAACCGCTGTATTAAAAACACACGAATTTTTCCATGGCAGCTGTACCTAGTGTTATGTCTAGGTGTGAGGGACTGGCCAAATCAGCAAGACAAGGAAACGTTGTTATTCGACCTTGTACATGTTGTGCAGTCTGAGCCCAAAATGAACAGGAGAAAAGGTGAAAGATAGAAAATGCAGACAGGGCAAAAAGAACTTGGCAAGAGCAGAGGTCGATAGAACAACGGCTCAGAGTAACGTGTGCAAAGAAAAGCATTATGGCAGCCAGGCCCAAGACAACTTAGCAAGGCAGGCCAGGGCCAGGACGCCACAAACCACAAGACACCCTCCCCTGGACAGTCCATCGGCCAAGACAAAGGACGAAGACCGAGTTCAAATGTGCCGAGCAGAACAAAAATGTCTGTAGGTTACGCAGACACCATGAGGGAGAGGGACCAAAAAAAAACCAAAAGTGTCTAAAAACGAGAGCCAGCAGGTCATTTCAATCCAAGAGCGTATAAGTGCAGAAAAAGGCTATAGCATCCAAGAGAACATCATTGGAAGGATCAGAAAACATAGACGCCATCCAGTCCATCAGATCAAACGAGCAGGAATGTTCCTCAGAGGACGGAGCATCCAAAAGCAATGCGGGACAGCTTGCGTGATATTCAATATAGCTTCCTTGTAGGAGATCCTGAGCAGCCGCCCAGATATCCCATTGTGCCAAAATCCCAAGTGCAGCCGCACGCGTCATACAGCCAGTAACGGAACAGTCCTGCTCATGGGCCTCTAAGGGACCCACCAACTGAATAAAATCCGGAACAGACAACGACAAATTGGAGAGGCAATAATCCATGGTCCAGGTGAAAGGACAGCGGATGCAAGACATCACGGGTTGCACTCAAGTGAAATACGCAAAGCGAAAAGAAAGGGTGTAGGACACACTGATGGTCGCCAAGGGCAGAACACCAAAACCAGCCAGTAGTCGCTCACGGAGCAGCTGGAGGCGTCCGGGATCGAGAAGGGCCCATCGGGGAGCAGCCATTGCGCAGAAAACAGACCAACAGTAAGACACCAGCCGCCAAGGCGAGGATTAATGGGAAGCCACCAAAGACGCTGGAAAAAATAGAATGAATGAACGCCGGTATCACACCGAAAATAGTTTGGAAGGTGGACACTAGGCCGGACCCCACAACCTTAAAAAAATGCACCAGACCCTCAGTGTTTGATGCGTTAAAAATACGATGAATTAACTCCCCGAAGTGCTGGGGGAGGTCAGTGTTCAAAAGGGCCTGTATTTCACTGTGGGTACTCGCCACCTGGAGAATAAATGTCTCCCGGGCGGATGTGAGCATAACCTCCTCATTCAATAATAGGGCCTTTATTCTGCTCAGCTTATTGAACTCTGCCTCCATGGTAGGAATGGAAGGCCAAATAGAGTTATCAACGATGCCATGAGGGGAGGAAACAGCACATTCTTGCAGCAGACAACTCTGTGCGAAACCGTGACAATATACGGAATGCCGGCCAGTAGGCCACAACAGTCTTCGTTATTTAAAAGCAAATAGCTACCATTAGTAAGCAAAGTAAAGGTAGGAGAAATAGCAGGAGCAGGAATACCCTTCAGCACACAAGCAAGATTCGGGCGGAAACGCTACAAGCTCCGTGCAGCTTAATATGTTTACAAATAAGGGAATGACCTACAGTTGAATCACAAGACTCCCCCGTGAGAAAAATGTCCTTGCCGTCTCTAAGGCATTTATACATGAAAGGCAAGGACCAGAGTTCGTGCAGGAAGGCACTACCCAAAGGCTGGAAACGGCCCACAGGATAATGTTTTATGCACGAGCTAAATTCAAACAAGGAAAAAGGTAAAGCGATAACCCCATGAACTAGCCACACAGCAGAATCTAGTTCCGCTACAGAGAATGGTAAAGGATCCACTTTCTCGATATGTAACAAAGTGTAAGATGCATCTTTCATGGACATGAACTGCTGTTTTTCAGTCAAATTAAAAGGCAGAAATAGGGCTGTGGTGTTCAAGAAATTCCAAGGAACTTTACCTAACTTAAGGGTTTGCAAAGTCCACGCAAACTGCATTACTGAACGCAATTGATTCTGACCATGGTACAATATAGAAACATCATCTTGTACAATATCAACAACAGAGGACACAATATTCTCTAATGTGTAAATGCGAGAAGACAGGGTATTTATACTATTGTCAACAACAGCAAGCACCTTTTCCAAATTTGCTTGGTCTATTTCCCGAAGACGGGATGCAGCTTCCATTTGGGATAGCTTCCAGAGTTCATTATACGCTTCATAAATGAATCTCTTTGGTCGTGGACCATGAGGCCCCAAAACAAAATCGGACAGATCAATGTTGCCTGAAAGGAGGGATAAATGCTGTTTAACAGAGTCTAGGGACGAATGCTGCAACCACTGTTTGCATAACTTACCAACAGAATATGTGGTGACAGTACGGGAATCAGAAAACCTCGGATCAGGCCTGTCCTGTTTGTATCCAGGTACTGAGCCGTGAAAACGCAGTTGGCATGCATTTGACGATATGGGCCATACCAACCAGGGTGACTGTACAAGTGTAGAAATATTGAATGAATTGTCCTGAAACATGGCCTGCAAAGTCGCAAGGGACATATTAAAACGCGAACTATCATTGGGAGCGCTTGACAGGGTTGGAAGGGAAGGTGCGTTTAATTGCTTAGTAGTAGCCAAACCCCAACACGTAGTCTGATAGATGGAAGCATTTAGAAACACGATTTGGGCAGGGATAAGGCAAGCACGGTGCAAAGCCTCTGTGCCCTGCACCTGCCATGGCTTTGAGCCCCAGATTGATTTCAAATCCACAGTGTCCCTCCAGTACTCATAACCATCCAGTACTCATAACCACCCACAGCTAAGTCGTTCAAAAAGGAACCTGAATATAGTAATTTCGTGTGGGTCAACATGATTTTCTGAGTTGCTGGGGCATTCAGTTTAAAATAATAGGGCCCAGGGTTTGATCGATTGAAATCAGTGAAATAGGTAAATTTATTTCTAAGAGTTTGGGAGCTACCTGGTATGGGGTTTGGGCAATGTTCCCATTGGGTGTAGGTTACAGGGCTACGTAGTGCACTCGGTTTGTGGAGAAAATGGTTGCCCCAATGCTGGTAGCAGTACAAATCGGCATAATTCGCAGAATTCATATACAAATCCTCAGCATTAAACGAAGCATAATATTTTAAATCAGCAAACAATGCTTCAACGGCATGTACATCCCAATCGTCAGAATGAATATTACTTTTTACTACATCACCCATCGAAACACGAAGGACATTCGGTACATTAATAATTTCTGTCGGACCATGGATTTGAAAGTTTACTGCATCCCATACGATGCCATCAGCAACTGGAAACGCTGAAATGTTCACAAATGTGTGGTCACGCTTCATAATGTGAGATGAGGAATGGGGAGCTAAAGTTCCAGAAACACTGTTCACAGCAGAGCGTTCAGGTAAATAGTGACCATTGATGAGTAGAAAAAACACTGTGACAAAGCCAATGGACATGAACAAAAAAATCAAGCATAGCACCAACCAGAGATATGTCCAGGGTGGAACCAAAAATTGTCTCTAAACCAGGATACAAAAGACTGAACCTAGACGGGACTTTTGAAGAGGTGGAATCCGAGTCAAAGGAAAAACGTGTCGGGCTAAGTGGCGTTGTTGGTTGGTGTGCCACCGACTCTGTCGCGGGATAGGTATACTCGTCCTCGTCGATGCAGGGGGATGCAGGGGGTTTGAATATATTTTCAGGCAAATCAACCATCTCCATGGTAACATCAGTGACCATTCGGGCAGGAGTGCCTCGAACACATGTCCGATAAATGGCAGGACAAGAGACAGCTGGTGTAACACTATTCAGGATCGGCCAGATGTTGTAGCTTGACATTTTCCACTGAGATGTATCTGTTCTCCTTGCGACCAGGAAGTGGTGGTAAGATTACTGTACGTGTTCCCTTCAAGCCCAGAACTGGAACCGGTGCACGAAAAGAGGGGCTGAATTCTTTTTTGTTCTCCACCTTCTCTCGAACCAGGTCTCCAATCTTTGGAAGCCAGCCGGCAACCGGAATCTGCAGAGCGGGGTCTGTGGCTGAAGGCAAATGTGCAATTGCAAGTTTGTCTCGGGCTTCTTGTAAGTCCTGTAACATAGCAGAATGGTTATCTACATCAAACTTGGCGGATTGCGCCGCCATGTCTAGACCATCAAGGTCAGGCACAAACATTCGTATGCCAAAAAGCATTTCGTATGGGGTCCGCCCACCCAGAGGTCTTCTAGGGAGATTATTAAGTGCACGTTGTACGGTATACAAGTGGGCCAGCCAGTTCCTGCCAGTACCTATAACTCTAGCTGTCAAGGATTGCTTTAAGTCACGGTTCATTCGTTCAACGATAGAATTGCCCTCAGGCCTATACGGAGACGAAAATTTCACCCGCACCTCCAATGAACCCATTGCGTCCTTGTAAGCCTTAGAGGCAAACGCCGGACCTTGGTCAGAATGGAAGGTGCCGCATGCGAAAATTCCCACAAAGACACGCAAATCCCTGATGACATTTTGAGCGTCAGCACTCCGTTGTGGCCAGACCCAGATGAACCGTGTGCACGAGTCCACTGCCACTAAGATATATTTATAGGCAGTGTCTGAAGAGAATGGACCGCAGTGATCCAGGTAAACACACTCAAAGGGTCTGTTAGAAATGCCTAGCGAGGTCTGAGGTGGTCGTGTAACCGTGGAAGGCTTGATCTGTTGACAAACGTCACAGGAAAGCACATAAGTACGGGTGTCTTTATATAAACCACGCCACCAGTAACGCTGCTGTAGGATGGAAACTGTCGCAGACACACCCGCATGAGCCGAAGCCATGCCTTCGTGTGCTGCCGTTATCAAGGAAAGCCTGCGGTCCGCGTTGGGGATCAGCCGATCCCCAACGCCGGGTATTGTTACATAAGGAGCCTGTTCGGGACCTAACTGATAAACATATTTGGAAGGAAAACCCCTAGGGTAATTAACACCTTCCTTTGTCGCAGCAATAGCTGCCAAGATATCGGTGTCTATTTTAGACATGGATCTAGTAACTGCTGCTACTGAACACGTGACTACTGCTGATCTGGCAGCTTCATCCGCCAGACTGTTACCAACAGCGTGGGCGCCCACCCGCTGATGGCCTAGGGTGTGAACCACCTGTGTGAGCGGCAGACGTTGTTGTAATTCTGCCACTCGAACCCAAAGCATTTTATGCTTGATTGTGTTGCCTTTAGCGTCTCTATAGTCGTTTTGCGACCAAAAGAACAGATTGTCATTGTATGATTGAACACAGTAGTAAGAATCGCACACAATTAGAGTGGTCACATCAGGATTAACGAACTCAAGTGCAAGCACCAAAGCGCGCAGCTCGGCCAATTGTGCGGTACTATCCCCGAGTGTCTGAGTGTGCACTACAGTGGATTTGAACTCTCCGTTCACAAAGGTACCTGCAACAATAGCACATGCGGCTGAATAAGCATGCTGGACCCCGTGGCCGGTTGTGCCGAACCATCGGTGTAGATCACACAGTCGTAATCCTCAAGCGGCAGTAAAGACAGAGGAGGAGGATGAACGAATTCATACTGTAAAAACTCCTGAGTCTGAAGAGAAGAATCGAATATGAAAGTGACATCCGGAGACGTCAAAGATGTTGCCCATTGAATCCAACGGGGGTGCAAAGCTTTTGAGTTCGGTACACTTGCTTTTGTCACTGCCTCTAGGGCAGGATAGGGTGTTACCACCAGAATGCGTTTACCCTGTGCCAGTGCGCGCTCCTTTAGAATCGCCATTTGCACTGCTGTCAGAACTTTTTCCACAGATGAAAACCGCATTTCTGCTGAAGTGTACAGATGTGACTTGTATGCGATGGGTACTGTATCACCTTCGTTAAAGGTTAAATACGTGAAACCCACTGCCCCTGGAATGATTCTAATCACCAGGTTTGTGTGGTTATCACGCGTCAAAATATATTTAGACTCAAGAAGGTCAGTCTGCAAAGACTGCAGAATGGAGGTATGCTCCGGAAGCCAGCAAGACTTCAAAAAGGTAGGTTGTATCAAGGCATACAGGGGCTTGATACGCTGGGTGTATTCGGGAATGTAAGTGCGTCCGAAGTTCAGGAAACCCAGCAAGGACTGAAGTTTCTTCAGATTAGTAGGAGGGCACAGAAGTGCACATTTCTCTAAGAAATGGGGAGCTAATCCCTTACCTTCATTGTTGAGCTCGTAGCCCAAGAACAAAACGGTAAATTCAGCAATGTGAGACTTGGCAAAGTTAAACTTGTAACCTTGAACCGCAAATTCTAGAATAATGCGGTCTACTCGTGTGAGATGCGGAAACAATTCGTCGTCCGTCAGATATATGTCATCTACGTACGAACATGCGTCTGGATCGATGCCGTCTAACAAAGAGACAACACGAGCGGCGAATACGCCTGGACTATTCTTGTAGCCCATAGGAAGACGCCTGAATTTGAACATTTTACCACCGGAAGTAAAATCGCTCCATTGGCCACTCTCCGGGGCTAAGTTGTGCGTGTAGAATCCATTTGAAAGGTCAAGTGTCGTTTTGTATTTTTTACGAACAAGACTGTCTACAAGCGCAGAACTATGGGTGTTTTGCACCGCAAACGTCCGACAATGAGAGTTCAAATGCCGGTAATCCAAAACTAAGCGGTATGATCCATCGGGTTTAGAAACCGCGAAAAGAGGATTGTTCATAGGTGATACGCAGGGTTCAATTACTCCTTGGTATTCCAACTGAGTAAGAATTTCGGAAACGGGGCCTTTGGCTTCACGTTTTATGGGATATTGGGGTTGTGGCTGCGGTAGTGACCGCAAAGGTATTTCATGGGTGGGAGAATCCTCATCCCAACCCACGTGGTTGCGGTATAACGCAGGAGCCAGGGACACAGCCCACTCAGCTGCAAGAGCCTCCGCTTTATCCTTTGGGACATGTCGAGAAAAGCTCGGAAGGATTACCTCCTCCGCCTTACGCGCAGCAAGAATGAATGGGGGTGGCCAATCCATCTCCGCTAACAAAATGTCGTATGAAGAGGTTAGATTTTCCCAAAAAATCCCTTTAATTATACGCTGTATATCACCTTCGATTTGAATGACAATGTTAAAAAGTCTATCAGGGGTGCCACTCTGGTGTCAGCTGTCTCGACAGTAATGAATGTTTCAGTTGCTGTCGCCTCCATATGAGGACGTAGCGCCTCCCGCACTATGGTAACTTCCGCGGCGCTGTCTAGAAGGGTTACTGCCCACGTCCAATTCAGGAGCCTCGTTCTCACCGTCTGTGGCATATTTCGCTGTTACAGCGGCAACGTTCTTCTTCTGAAACTGTGGTCGAAAACGTTGAAAGTCTTCTGCTTTTCCTCTGACTTGTTGTCGAGGTTGGTCTCGTCCCTGGGGAGCCTCTCGGTCCCTTCCTCTATCCTGGCGGTCCCCTCCACCGGCTTGTGACGAAGTCTGTGCCTGTGAAGAACGAGGAGAACGCGCATCAGGGATCTGAAACCTATCCGGTGATTTAATTCTCGCTCTATCGCGTAAATCATAAGTGCGTTCAGAAGAAACTGAAACCGGGATGCGCCTCTTGACCCCGGCTTCTTCTGTTGCTTACCCTGTTTTTTCAGCCTCCAACTCTTTTTAGTGAAGACTGGTTTCTCATCCTTCTCAGGTTGAGATTTAGTTTGTTGTTGTTATTGCGATTGTGTTTGCTGTTTTTCAAAAGGCTTGTTGCCCAGGCTATTTCTGCCAATAGTTTTGTAAGCCTGGGTAATAATTTTCAGTAATTCGCGAGGCCTGTCCAATTCTGGGACCAAAGCCAAAGCATTCGCTACTTGAAAGTGCACTGCATCGCCCTTGACATCTGCAAGGATCAGCTCAGCTACTACTTCAAACACTCCCACCAGTCTCATCCCTAATTCCACAGCCGCTTCAGGGCCATGTTCATCCTGTACTTTTTAATTACTGAGGGGAGAACCGTCATGGAAGGAGTACCAAAACACTTAGAATATATTGCTGCGAATACCTTACCCCAGTTGTCGCAAGCTGTCAACTCGGGGATTAAGTCTTTTGGCAAACTAATCGTAAGAATGCGGTGTTTATCCACTGGGGTTGTGTGTGGAAAAACTGCCTCCAACTGGTCAAACTTTTCTGCAAGCCAATAAGGAAAGTCGTCCTTATTTTGTGGACGTTTGCCCATCACTGAGTTCACCATTACAGGACTTATGGTAACTCCGCCTGCACCAGCTGGATGGCCTGCAACTCCAGGAGGGGCTCCTGGATGTTGCCTGTAACATATTGCACTAAGGCTCGATGCACTCGCACCAAAGCCGAATACATGTTGCGCAGTTCCGCGACTGTTATTTGCATAAAGCGCGGATGTGGTGTATACCCGGCCAAAACAGGCCAAGTGGCCCCATCAATAGATAAGGGGCCTAAACGAACCGTGGTAGTCGGTTGGGGGAGGGCGCCATCAAACCAAACCCGGTGTTGCCACGCCGTGAGCGGTACTTCAAGATTAGAATAAGGTATATATTGATTAGGAACTGCGGTGGCTGTGTATTCATGGAACATATTATCAGTCCCATCCACTGCAGGAAAAGTGATCCATGAGTAGAACACCTCGAAGTGGTAAGCTGGATCAGCTTGTACCACAAAGATCAGCTCAACACCCGCATCTTGCACTCCATACACCCGTAAGTGATCTCGGAGCGCCCCGCGGCTATGTGCCGCAATTTGTACAGCCATTTATGGCTAGTAATTGACGACAATCTAATAGAAGGCAGCACAACCAGGGCTTTATTCTAGAAACCTTTTTTAACAACTTCAAGCTTGAAAGAACCTACAAAAACTCAATATAGGAGGTATCGCCATCACACACGCTTCCGGAAGCGTATGTGAGGGGGTCGTGGACAAGCACAAGTACTACTCAAGCGTCTCGCAGATAAGCAGCCCCACTCGTTGGTCGCGCCATGTCATAGGGTTTCTGCACACACAGAGCTATGCACAGGATAATAGGACCTCGGAATACAGTGGTGAGCCACCCATAGACCTTAGCACCTAAAACCCCAACCCAACTAGCCTTAGCGTCCCATTAGCACCAATGTACCAATGATTAGACAACCCAGAACACGGTATCTTTCTCTCAGGACTCGCAGAGGCAAGAACACTCTTTCGTCACACTCGTACCTGTCCACAACGTGCGTAAGAAGAGACACTGTATAGGTTAAAATGTTTATTTCAACTTACGTGCTCTAAGGTACAGTACACGTGTCAGTACTATTAGCATAATGCATATGAATAATATAAGCAGCATGGTTATAACTCCATAGAATACAAACGGGGAAAGCATCTCATAAAGCAGTGGATATATGTCTAACTAACATTACCACCCTCCCGTGCTGAAAGCTAGTTTATTATAAAAAATAGAAGACCTCTGGGCTTTGACTAGCGAACCCCATACCTCAGTCTCTAGATGCAAAACTACATCAGCAGACAATCACAGCTCTTCTCCCTGGAAAGGTTGTCTTCAAGTGTGTGTAGAGCGGGCCAACCGCTGTATTAAAAACACACTAATTTTTCCATGGCAGCTGTACCTAGTGTTATGTCTAGGTGTGAGGGACTGGCCAAATCAGCAAGACAAGGAAACGTTGTTATTCGACCTTGTACATGTTGTGCAGTCTGAGCACAAAGTGAACAGGAGAAAAGGTGAAAGATAGAAAATGCAGACAGGGCAAAAAGAACTTGGCAAGAGCAGAGGTCGATAGAACAACGGCTCAGAGTAACGTGTGCAAAGAAAAGCATTATGGCAGCCAGGCCCAAGACAACTTAGCAAGGCAGGCCAGGGCCAGGACGCCACAAACCACAAGACATAGGGACATGTCCACTCCTGATTGGTGTACTCACCAGTACCAATCTCCCATAGCATACTGTAAAGCCATTACAACAGGCAAAGTTTATGAAACTCAGGGAATCTCCTGTCCATGAAGAGAAGGTTAAACTTATAGACAATAGGGAAGGGCCATCACAGCACCCCTACTTGTCTAGCAAACACATACACTAATGTATTACTGAGTGTACACACTCACATATGACCCCAACATGTCAGCATTACACTACCTGTTGCATGTCAGCAGATACTTAACAAACAGCCATGTTGCAAAGTCACCTTGTGCCATGGGCACCCCCCAACTTTTTTCTGACTTGTACTGGTGGTAACTAACTCTGACTGACCCTGGTCTCTGCCTAACCAGGCTGAGGGCCAGTGCTATGCTGAAAGAGACACTTAGAACGCTTAAAAATGGATAACCTGGATAACCTACAATGTATGGGCATATTAGTACCCCCAGGGTCTCCCCTAGGTGTCCCAGGGATGGGGGTCAGGTATTTATAAGGAGGACCCTTATAAAATGAGTTGTATATGCCCTGGGTGAAATTACACATTTCACTCCCCACACTGTGATAAAGTGCTTCACAAAATCGACTTCTGCTGTGCTAGGAGCACTGTGGAGGGAGGGTCTGCAATGTTTTTACATACTGAGAACCCCTAAAGTCTCCTCTAGGTGTTCCAGGAGTGGGGGGTCCTGCAGATATAAGCAGGGTTCTTATAAAAGGTGTTTTTATAAGCCCTGGTGCTTTTCCGATTGCACACAGGTTAACATGGCAAGAAGTTATTAACTAAAAAATCCTGCTAGGAAAATCATAAAAATAGCATTTAAGGACGTCCCAGAACGGTATTGATAAATGCAATATTATGGTATTGTTGCATTTCTCCTGAAATGTACAGACAATAAGTTATACGACTTTTTTGTCTGTAAGCCAAAATTCAGCCTTCCAGTGGTCGGTCCTGATTGGTCAGAGTTAAGTGGATTAGCCAGGCTCCTTTCATGAGGTGATAAAGTCCCCCTGGGGTTTGACAGCTCTTCTGGGAGGGCAGGGTTCTGCTACACATGAATGCCAGAGCAGGGGGAGGGGTCGTAAACTATATACTTCAATGGAAGGAGGAGACAGGTAGAAGACACCTGCTACATTTACACTTCTCCTCTTTGAACCCAGCCAGATGCTAGGCTTAAGGAAGAAATGAGCAGATGCAAGGGGGAGAGACTATGGAGATTAGCCATTCTTGATGTGTGTTTAGCCAACTCTTCTCTCCCTGCTGGAAAATCAGCCATGATGAATTTTGGGGAAATGGTGCTCTCTGGGAGGAAAAAGTGCCATACTTTGGAAGATGTGGTCATACCCTGCGGTGTTGCCCTTCACCTCATTGGACAGGAGTGCCCTCCTGCTTGACCCAGAGAAATTGGAATATGTATCTGAGAGGGGCAGAACCTCTCAGATCTGCTGCTTGAAACCTAAGAGAGCAAGAAGGGTCCACTCTAAAGATTGTGCCTCCTGCACCATCCAGAACTACAGCCCTGTGGACTACCTTGCTTTAAAAGGACTAAAGTGTGGACTCCCTGCAAGCTACAGGTTAACAGAGCTCACCTGGAACATCGCCAACAAGAATCCTCAGCCTGGAGGACTATCAGTGGATTCGAAAGGGTTTTGTCCAAATGGATTGTGAGAACAGAAGTCCCAAACTTTTAAGGACCATCTTGGAGCTTCCAGAACCTTGGAGTAAGTATTGGACACTTAGGGACCCTTTGGGGAACTTCAGGAAGAAGTTCCAGAAGTTTGGAGCAACTTTGGAAAAAAGCTCCATAAGTGGACAAACTCGACCTGGCCAGCCAAGCCGGTGACCCTCAACCGCCAGTCAGCCTGCCGTCCAGGTTTGTCCCGCTGAAAAGCTCCAGAGGTCTGACTTCTAGAGTTTGACCGGGAGTAGGCTGAAACTCAATCCGATGAACCATCACCGAAGCTGGCCTGGTGAAGAGCATTGAGGAACCCCACAAGAAAAAGCTCTGTAAATTTTTCTAAGTCTGAGCGTAGAAAAGGTGACCAGGACCAACTGCGAGAGCCAAGCTGCCTACCTGCAACCGTGAGCCGGTCTGGATCCCTTGTTCATACTGCTGGAAAGCTCCAGAGGTCTGACTTCCATAAGTTTGACCGGGAGCTCCTCGCAATGCAAGCCGGTGAACCCTCACCGAATCCAGACTGTCTGAGAGCTTCGAGGGACACCGGGAAGAAAAGCTCCAGAAACGTTTCTAAGTCAGAAGGTAAAAACTTTGACCTGGTCTATCGCGACCAGATGTCCAAATAGGCACTATAGGTTTCTATGTGCTATATAGTGCTAAATCTTTTAAAAAAATCATATCTCAGGTTGCCTACATTGGATTTATTTCAATTTGGTGTCATTTTAAAGATAAGAATATTTCCTATTTTTATAAATTTGTGTTGGATTTTTATTGTGTGTTGTGTCTTAATTATTTACTGAATTGGTGTTTTTAAATGCTTTACATACCTGTCTTTGAAGTTAAGCCTGCCTGCTCGCAGCCAAGATACCAAGGGTTGAGCATTGGAATAATTATAAGACCTATTCTGAGCCCTAGACTGTGTTAGTGTCCTTATTGCTAGTGGCAGATATACATTTGTCCCTACTAATAATCCACTGTCTAACACTCCACAATTCCACATGTGCATGTCACCTAAATTTTTACTCACACCTCAACGGCATGGAACATCACATTATGAGACAGTACTGTAAGTCCGCCGACCATGTATGTCATTGCCTCATCATTTTGGAACCGAGTTACTACAATGAACAAAGTATTTGGGTATGTGTGACCAACCAAGCCATGTCTACACACCCCTGCCTGTGGTTACACATTGCTGTATGCACATCACCATTCACAAAAGTCCTTGACACATTGGCCAATACATACAATTGTGATGGACACAGACTTCAAACTATGTAGACCCATAGATCTTGTAGCAAGCAGTTGTACATATGATATTACAACTCGGATATGTTACACATGCCAACATGTAGGCACTAATACTGATGGCTGATGGCAGCAGTGTTGTGTGCCATCTCATGATACTGTACATTCCCCCATTATCAAGGATAACTTTTGCTTAGTGTCGGCAACTAAAGTGCACTGTGTGCTATGTGAGATATAAGAGGGCCGCCATCACATGATACACAGTTGTGAGGGAGCATTGCTACAGACACAATGATGACAAGTGGTGTGTTTTGATCTGAACAAGTGTTACCCACAACCACAAATAAATGTATGTGATCTGTGACATCAGACAGGAATGTGTCTGGTAAAGTTAGAACATTCACATTTGTCCAGACTCTGCCTTGTGTTCTCTCACATATACAATAGTGTAAATACATCATGATGCACCTACTACCAGACCTACACATGCAATTACTCTTCAACTGTGTTTGTCATTAGTAAGCCTCCATGTTGATGTGGTCGAAGTTGCCTGTAACAATGAATAGATGGTAAGGCATGATACAGAATAGGCTGCACACTACTCACACCTCCTAGCTGCTGTTGGGCCCTCAACTTACCATCAAGCACCGGGTAGGTACCGCCAGGATGCAGGCTATTAGGGGAGTCAGTGTCCAGCGTGCACCCCTACCACACTGGGAGGACGTCCCCAGCTGCACCTCCACAATCTTCTGGGTCAAGCATCTCAGGTCCTACCACCTGTTCCTGCAGTGGACGCTGCGCCGGTGATGGATCTCCAGGGACTGCTCTTTCTGGGCAATGGCTTTCTATAGTCCCTGGTTCTGATGGGTGTTGACCTGTATGGATACAATAGATGAAGAGACTGAGTGGACATGCAAGGTTAGGGTCATCTGTCTGGCTGATCAAATCGTGGAAAACACCTGGCATTGCCATAAATAAATTGTTAAATTGTCAACACCCCAAATGTGTAGACTCCCATGATGAACATACACACTGACATGGTATTACAATATACTAGTTATCTGATGACTGCACCTAACTCAGGCCAGGTCCTCTACTGACTATGCCAACCTGCTTACATCACGTAGCCCAGGGCCATAAGACATGTACTGTGAATGTAGTCAACATGTACCGCTACACATCATTGAGAGGTCTTGTCAGGTACAAAGCTATAGGTAGCATATGTAAGATGTATTATGCCAACAAATTGTTCAGAAATACTAATTTAAGCACTATCGAAGGATCTACAGATCTACTGAGAGAAGACACTGAGCTGCAGTACTATGTCACATATACCTCTGCTACAACCTGGGCCAGAGTGGGTAGAACTCATTGCCGGGGTTCGCTCTCTGCAGGCTCAGCATAGTGATCCCACATTGTCATCATATTCCCACGTTTTCCATAGGTAAGAGTACATATGTTAGACATCCAATACAGAGCAAGACTGTTGTGTTGCTCTCTGAACGAGTTTGTGATGTATCCTTCACTCCTAGCCGAGATGCTGGAGAACACTGATGTGTGCTGGGTGATATGAGGTACTATACACATATCTGAGATCAACCACTACTGCATCTTACATGATACATACACAAGTCATTCAGTCAAACATATACATTCCTTTACAGATTTAACAAGATATGCATGTGAAACCCATAATAGGTCACATTAAACTTAGCATGCAGTTACAAGTAAGTGCATGGCACAGGGGTAGGATAGAGGGCTACTCCCACATCGCTTTGGAGTTATTTTTTGACAAAGTACAGAGCACCATGATCCATCACATGATTGACCTAAGTAGGGACAACACATCCTAACAATTGTGTCTGTAATATCACTCTGGGACTCAGAGGCACATAGTAGCCTATGGATATGGCAAGGATGAGCTTTCATATTTCTTCAAACATCCTGTAGGAAGTTACCTGCTCCTCTGGTGAGCCATAGAGCTACCATGGACCTCTTCAACCTGTGTGTCCAGCTCGTCTAGTGTGAAGGCAGGGGCCCTCTTACCTGCTTGGCCTGGCATGGTTGCTCCCAGAGGTGGCACATAGCAGCTGACGTAGAGGAGGTGTTTATTGCAGTAGTGTCAGTAGGCAAGTGAGTTTTTTTTCAAGCCGCAGTGTACACATATACTGCATACGCTGTCATGAGTGAAGATGGGGCTGCGGCGGTCACATTCCCCTACGTTAGCCTATGGCTGTGTCCCCCGAGGAAGGAACTGCCCAATGTGCGTTTGATGACCGCTGGCAGCAGAACGTACCATTTGTCCCATATGCAAGGTCAGGCTTCCGCCATTTTAGTGGTTGTATAGACATAATTGGTGAAGGTATTTAGCGATTGCTGAGTCTGTATTTGTGACGGTTAAGTGCATCACCATCACCACAAATGAGGTCAGACAAGTCTACATTTTGAGTACTCCATTGCCATGTGATGAGTACCACACATCACCTGTGTAGTGCATAACTGTGCATGACTTTGATATGTGTGCCGTGCACTGTACACCGCTGTTTATGGGTTTTTAATCTAATATGCCACAAAATCATCATTATTGTGCAAATGACAGTAAACTGTATGTGTAATGTGCATATCTATGTAACAGACACATGTGAAGGGCAGAATGGGGAATTATGAAATACATTTGGACTGTACACAATAGTGATCTGATTACTGTGATATTTGTACTGCACCAGTTATGTCTTGTCATATTACAGTTGGCTAACTCTACATATTTGTCACTCTGGACACTGTGTTGGCTGTTCTTACATTGTCTGTACTGCACTCCTAGGTACCCTGGGAGAGGAAGGAGATGGTGGCCTGCATTATACTGACCTGTTCCATGTATTCAAGTGAACAAGAGGAAAATGAAAAATATAGATAAAACACAATATAATTTGACCACCAAAAGTAAAGGAGTTAGTCATGGTGAGTGGAAGTATAGTTGTAGATGCCAACTTATCTGGAGTCCAGAGTCCAAAATATTACTCCCTTCAGGCCATACAAACCTCCTGGACTTTCGGATGGCTCCTGCAGCTGCTGGGACGGGGGACTGCAGACGTCTCGCCCTCTGACAGGACCTCCATTCCTGTGGCTCCCACAGATGTAGATTGCTGGGACGGAGTTTGACCACAGGAAGGGGCACATGTCGATGGGAAAGCCCTGCAGAGGGTGGTGTCAATGTCGGGCAGCTCCTCAATCAGGTGACCCATGTATTTATTGTGTAGGTTCATCTTCAGGCCCATGTTCACCTGCAGCTGTTTAATTTCCCGGATTTTCTTCAATAGCTGGCCCATCATACATTGGGAGCCCTGATAGGTTCCCAAGACTAGGTAAATGGTGGCCTGGTCATCTGTGTCCCCAGTGGGCTCACTCTGTGGGCCCACAGTTACTCTCCTACATACCCTACCCACATGCCTTGTGCCCTTGGCTCAGCCTGCACCCTCCCACTGGGTGCTGGGTCCTCAGTGACCAGGTTGTTGGTCACCTCAGACTCTGGGATTGGGGGGCAAGAGATAATAGGGGTGGCTGAGGTACTCATGCTGGGGGGGCAGGGGTTGGCTGAGGTGTTGCTGAAGTGGTGGGAGGTTTTGTTGTGGGCCTAGTGGGACCCATTGTTGCTGTCTGCTCAGTCTGACTAGATGGTCCAGGTAGGTCCTCCACGTCCACATTACCAGAAGTGTTGTCATCACTGAAGGCTTGTTCATGGGCTGGAGTGTAGGAGCCTTGATACCCCAAGGTCTGTCCAGGTGGTTTGCCTGATCGACCTGTTGAGAAATAGAGGAGATTGTTATTGGTGGAAGGGTGGTATCTATATCAATATCATTTGTGGGACAGTATGTGGAGACCTAGGAAGTAAAACAATATGTAGAAATTAGTATTCTGTCCAATTATTTGATCTTCTTTCCAAGACATTTGTAGAAAATCAATCAATGTAGTAGTATTGAGCAGCTCTTTTGATGTGCTGAAAAGTTGCATTTATGATTGACGCATTGACATGACATATCCAATACATTGAATGCAAAGTGACATGTGTAATTGACCATTCCAAGGCCTAGTTGTCTACAGTACAGGCAAACACACAACTTGGTGACATATTTTGCATTGCTCATCATATAAACAGTGCAGAGTCAATGAGTCACCTGCCAAATCTAATCAACTAAGTTACCTTCATGCATTACACATATCAGAGGTGTACACTTGTGATAGAGCCACTCATGTACAATAAATGATTTGGGGCCAGATGTACGACCCTTTTAGCCATTGCAAATGGGAAATTAGCCCGTTGAGACTGCTAAAAGGGTTTTTGTATGTACAAACCCTATTTTGCCAAATAGGGTTTGTGACTCGCTATTAGGAAGGGGCGTGCCAAGGGCGTCCCTTCCTAATAGCGAGTCGCACTGGTAAGTATGATTGTTTATCGACCGCAAATGCAGTCACAAAACAATTGCAGTTACCACCTACTTCAAGTAGATGGTAAGCCAGGCGCAAATGGGAAGGGGTCCCCAGGAGAATTTTTTTTTTTAAGAGCAGGCAGTTGTCCCACGGACCACTGCCTGCCCTTACAAAATAAAAAGACAAATTTTCATTTTTTGCATTTAAACGCATCCCATTTTTCTTTAAGGAAAACAGGCTGCATTTGAAAAAAAAAAGTTGCTTCAGTTAAAAAGAAACTACAGACATGGTAGTTTGCTGTCCCCAGCAGGCCGCCATCCCTGTGATATATGAGATTCGTACGGGGTCGCAAATTGCGACCAACCTCATTAATTAATGAGGTAGGTTGCTAGCGACTCCATTAGAAATCGCAAACAGTGTCTGAGACACTGTTGTACATACCATTTTGCGAGTCGCAGATTGCAAGTCGCAAAACATCGCAATTTGCGCTTCGCAACATGGAATGGTCGTACATCTGACCCGTGGAGAAGGAACCAGGAGAACATCAAGCAGAGTCGGCACACATGTCTCTGAGTAGAGCATTGTATGTAGATAACTCAGTCCATGTGAAGTGGAAAAAAGTAGTAACATGACAAACAATTGTGTATGCTCAGAAAACAGTTTAGCATCTAGTTTAGAGTTGAAGGAACGGGGCCTGATGGTAGATGAAGGGATTTCAACCTGGACTTCCCCACACTTGCCTAATGGGGATGTCCCTGAGAGGTGTTCATCAGTTGTGACATGGCTGACAAGTGAGTATGCGTAGACAAC
The DNA here is from genome assembly GCA_963921515.1 of Calotriton arnoldi. Taxonomy (NCBI): domain Eukaryota; kingdom Metazoa; phylum Chordata; class Amphibia; order Caudata; family Salamandridae; genus Calotriton; species Calotriton arnoldi. The sequence goes on from CAWUFW010005439.1 coordinate 750,040, forward strand.
AGTTTAGCGTCTAGTTTGGAGCTGGAGGTACAGGGCCATGGTAGTTGTAGAGATTCCAACCTGAAGTTCCCCACACTTGCAAAACTAGTGAGTGTTACATACCTTTTGGCAAAATGCAGTGTGTGTGGACCATAATTTATCATTTGACACATATCATGGTTCCTCGAATGATGAGTTGCTAGTAGTACTCCTACAGACACCATTCCACCATGTGGCATTAAATGGTTATTTATACATGTGAATGTGATATGCTACCAGACACATTGAAAGTGACAATAAAACATCTGTGATTCATTGAGTACTGCATGTTAGCAATGTAGCTAGACAACACAATAGCAAGAGCTGAGCTGAGGACAAATCGGACATGCATTTTAGGTACACACTTGGTATGGTATTACTCATGCCATCAACAGATTCAGTTGAAGAGACCAGGACAACATCAAGCAAAATAGTCAGACATGTCTCTGATTAGAGCATGGTATATACATTGCACAGTCCATGAGTGTTGAACATCATTTGTAAAAGGGCAGACTAGTAAAACTGGGCAAGATCTCTATTGCATCTTGTTTAGAGTCATAGTAACAGGGCATCATGGTTGTTGTAGTCATTTCAATCAGAACTCCCCAACACTTGACAAATGGTAACCTGCATGATAAGTGAACATCATTTGTAACAGGGCAGACTAGTGAGACTGGGCAAGATCACTATTGCATCTTGTTTAGATTTACAGTATCAGGGCCTCACGGTAGTTGTAGTCATTTCAATCTCTACTTACCAACTCTTGAACATGTTTGTTGTAATATATCTGTTGGAAACATACATTTGGAATGGGCCATACATTTGCAGATTAAAACATATCATTGATCTTTTTATGATATTTTTATATGTATAAACTTACTGACAGCATTCCAACATGCGGCATGTAATGGAGCTTGATACATGTGATCTTATATGCAAAAATTAACATTTACACTGGCAAAACAACATCTCTTATACTTGGAGGACTGAATGTTAGGAAAGTAGGTAGACAACACATTAGCAAAAGCAGAGTTGAGATGAACCAACACATTGAGGTAATGTGACAGTTATTAAAGTTTAACTTACCAGACCCCACTCCCCCAGGTTTTCCTGCCAAGTCCTCAGAATGCAGGCTGTCATAACCCTCCTCCCAGGGAATGAGTTGTAATGGGGGTCTGGGAGGACCACCACCAATTTTTGGACCTCCAGGTGTTGCTTGGAGGCCAGGTTGTTCACCCTACCCCTCAGGTCATCCCACCTCTTCCTAAAATCCTCCCTTGTGCGCAGGTTGATATCTACAGCAATCACTCTGCCTACTATCCTGTCCCACATTTTCGTCTTCCTACTGAGAGGAGTATTTTGGACTTGGGCTCCAAGCAAACATGGCTCTACTCTAATGATTTCATCCGCCATGACTGACAAAACTGGCTCTGTAAAATGTGGATTTTTCTGACATGACATCACTGGAACTTAAAGTGAGTGACAATGGAAGTAACAATAAAGGATGTGAGTGAAATTTAGAAATAATAAAAATGTGTGTGTAGTGTGGCAAAAGTGATGTGGAAAATTGGTCTGGCTTATTTGAGCAGTAGCTGATCTGTGTTGCAATGCTGGAGTATAGAGGCAAAGGATCATGGTCTGGTATGCGGTGTGTTTTATAGTGTGATTTATAGGTGTGTCCACTTGGCTATATCCTTCAGCTGTGTAGTTTTTGAATTAATCCATTGGGCAGTGTTGTTGTGCTTTGCTGTGAGCATACTGCAGCGGTCTATCTCCACCGAAAATGCCATCCAATGGGCAATGTTTTACTGCTTTGATGCGTCCATATTGTGACGGTCTATAGCCTTCGGGGAACTGCCGCTAGGGGACCGTGATTCCAACTGTATTATCGCAATGTGCTTGGAGGTACTCGCAGCCCTGAGGGCTTTGGAGTCAGCATCAGCAACTTTACAGGGAACAACTCCATTGCCAGCAGTTCAGCCTGTATGCATCCTAATACAGCAGCCGGTAGACCGGCTAATCAGCGGCCTTTTTGGCACCACCAACGCAGCTGTGCGGCAGTCCATCTGACAAACACATAACCGGGCCCTAAATTTAAACTCTAATGATGGTGTCTGCCCACACCAATGAAGTCTCCACCTTGTTAAGAAACCTGTCAAAGCTTCTTTCAGCCTCCACCAGTATTTGGGAAATGGGGAGCAGAAGAATTTTTGGGACAGCAGGTGAATAATGTTTACTGGAGAGTATCTGTGAAACTGTTGTTTACCATTGGTGTATCAGGTCCTAAGGGTATTTCATTCCATTTCAATGATGGAGTTATTCATTTTGTAAACTAGTTGCTCCACAGGTGCCAATATCAAGAGTCGAGGCTTACTCCAGGAGGTGATAAAGGGATTGGATTGGAATGTAAGTACAGTATGGCACAGTAATCAGACTACATATACTTAACATCTGACCAAGTTATATCTTTTAAAAGAGTCTGATTTAGAGGATTTTGTTATAGAATTATTAACCCCTAAAAATGTGCCATGCGACTCATAATCACTCCTGCTTTCCAACAAACATCTTCTGATGTGTTTGTGGGTGCAAAGTTTTTCTATATGCAGATATCCTATACAGAGGAAATTACTAAATGAATGTCTTGAGAAGAATAAACCTCCATAATTTCAATGCCACTTTTTTCAGGGAACAACATTGATAAGTTGCACCTTCAAATACAGGTATATTTTGACTCCATTTACAACATTAAATAAATCACTCAGATATTTGCATTCACTGGTATCCTGGAAAGGAGTGCCCTTTTAATAGCTCATTTTCTCTTGGTCTTTCCCGTATTAGGTTTCTTCTACCTTCTCTTTCTTCTTTTTCCTTTTCTCTCTTATATACTAGTTTCCTCTGATAAGCATTAGATACAACAGTTTCACTTATTGTTCGAATTGTTTCTCATTCACCTATTGATGATCATTCTACACTTTATTGCATAATTTGTACTAATATTGATAACATTATTATGTCATATTTGAATTCACATACAGAGCATGCATACTTGATTATTGCAGATCCTTCTAGGTCATGTCATTTAACAAAATGTTTTTAACACTTACATTTTTGTATTGTTTTATATAATCCTTAATAAAAAAATGTTTTTAAAATTAAAACCTTATAAGTAGTAACTTCACGAGTAGTAAGTAACCATTATCCCTTTAAAAGGAGTTAGTATTACTACTAGTCAGTTACTTCTTCCTAAGTTCCAACTCGTAAAGCTAATGGTAGTACATTTACACTGCAAGAGTAAACTTACACTAAACGTGTAACTTTGCCTTTGTGAATTGGACCACATAGTGCACACTAATACTACCTATCATGGGACATGCATTATTCTAACTAAGACTCTGCGCTATGATTATAATGCCCCTTTCATGCCTGGGTGGGTTGGTATAGCTGGTGTGGTCCATTGTTTAGTTAATAAGATCTAGTAACAGTGAGTTGTCATCACTTTCACCACCTATGCCCCACCAAGTGTGTGATCCATTTATGGTGTAAATTCTTAAGTCACATCTCAATAGATCACACAACCTAGGGGAAGAGAGTTAGGGGTTTGATGAGTGCATGGCAATGGGGAGTTGGAGAAAGGTAAGACAAAGACAACACAACATTCATCAACTTGATGAGCAGCACATCATAATCACATCTGTTGTGGGAGGAAATCAAGGAGTGGCATAATTCAGTTACTAAATGCATTGCAAACAGTCCTTCAGCCCCAGAGTTCCAAGCAAATGTTTCTGTTACCAAGGTTGCAAAATACAAAATATGGAGGATCCACAAAGTTCTGCAACTTGTAATTGTCAATAAAAAAAAAAATGATACTGTATATAAATGCCAAAATAGGCTGTGCATCTGCATTCTCCTTCTCTGAATGCCCGTCTTGGGGGCAGGGCTAAACCGGTCCAGTAAGCAAGAGTGATATGGAGCTTTCGTGCAGAAGAAGAGAAGGCCTGTGGAATGCAGAAAAGTAAATGGCAATATTGTAAATTCAAGGAGAAGGTAAGTTTCATGGTGGATGAGGACCAAGAGTGCAGAGCAGAGGCTGGTGCAGTCATGTGCGATTAACTGAGAAGTGAGAACAATAATTTACCACCCATCCCATACAAGTAGCTGCATGTACCTTGCTGATCAATCTCACAAATCTCAATTGTCATTACATTTAGCTGAGTGTGTCTATCATGTGAAATGTGTCCAGTTACAGTCCCTCCAGACCACAACCAATTAATTAGAGGAGTTTTACATTTGAGCCAGCACACTACTCGACATTTCCCAAATCAATGCAACCCAGTTCAGTCCACAGGACTGAGTAGACCTGTTTGAGTCATGTTGTTTCCTATTGAAGTACATAAGCATTGTTCATAACTTCCTTCTTCTGGCTGTTGTGGGAGTTCCATCCTGACTCCGAGCCCTGAACCAAATGAGATTGAGAGGAGATAGACCTGCAGTATTGTTAAACTAAAAGAGCAAAATCATTTGAGCATTTTGTGTAGTTTTGCTAACTAAAATGACTGGCCTCTGCAAACCTTAAAAAAACAAAGTACAGGAAAGGAGTGAACCATGTAAGTAGTTATAGTGAAGTTTGAAAGCAAGGCAATCATTCAGGCAGAATCATCCATTTGGGTCACCAAACATTACAAATCAAGTGTACAAATTAATTGAACAGCACCTGTGCAGCTACCACATGATTCATCATTTACTCAATAAATCACTCATTGGTGCAATAGTTATCTGTTCCAAGTGTGGTGCAAATTTGCCTATTGTATCTTCTCTTTTCCCAGGGAAGCAACAAACAATGGCAGTCTTGTATAATTAATTACCTTTACTGGCAGCCCAGCTAGGGAATTAAGAATAGAAGGATAAGAATGGGAGATATTATTCATGTCATTTAAGCAAATGGGGAGGCTTCTTCTGTGCACACTGGTCCAACTCGGCTCCATACACGTGAATAAATTGTGGAGATGCACAAGTCAGACACCAAAAATATAAATGTTCTTCTATATCCTTTTTTTTTTTTTGCAAAGCAGTTTGATGATAATGTACAACAGTTCAGATGTGCCCTACCTAAACAAGGCAGTATAGTTCATCCTCAAATGCAGGGGTTTGCCTAGAAGTTGATCTTCTCACACACTTTTGTCTGACTAATTGCCCTCATCCTCCACCTATGCTGTTTCAGGAACAGTATAGTCTTGTGGCATGAAGTGTTGGTCAATCAAGAGACTGGTCATTCTGACTGTGATAACTGTGCCAGCTACACTGAATACGTGCACTGGCTACCGGACAAGCCAGATAATTTACCGCCAGCCTGCTGAGTTCTGGATATTGTTGCATATTCCCATACCAATAGACCAATGGGTTTTGATCCATGTAGACCTCTTTTGAGTCATTTAGATGATTAATGGTGCTGCCACTTGTTTGACTTCTGTTGCCTTAGCCTCTGCACTAGACTTAAACCCTGCTGCTTAAAACCAAGCCATTGCAGAGGTTTGGTCAAATTCTTCTGTTGCTGGTGATGATGGTGATGGCTGTGAAACAGCAGCACTACCCTCTCTGGAGGTCGAAGCCTGAAGGCCAGAACTTCTTCCCCTGGCATTTAACTTGAAGCCATTCTTCTTTCAAGGTCTCTAGCTTGATCAACAATCCAAGTCTTGTAAATTGAAACATCCCTTCTGAAAAATAATGAAAGTGACCAGTATTTTTTGTACCGTCGATCAAGTATTGTGGCACACAAACCTCTGCAACACCATTTTCAACTGGTCCAGTAGCAGATGCAACAATGAGATTGCTTGGGTCATTGTACTGTCACCCTTGATGACTTCCCATGTGAAAACCTCAAAAGGAAGTAGCATTTGTGTCAGGCATTTGACTGGCCCTCATTTGTCCATCTCCATTGTCACGCTTTTCACAGTTGCATCCCCTACTCTTTGAAGGACATAGTCAGTGATCATTCTGTGCTGCTCAAAAAGATGTTGTAACATGTAGAATGTCAATTTCCAATGTGATGGCATCTCCTGTATGAGGGCTTTAACTGGTACTCTAGTAGCATACTAAATGATCCCCAATAGCTTCCTGGATTTAAAAGAATGACTTCCAGATAGCTGTTGCTTCACACGACAAAAGAATTAAAATGTGAGTAATACACCTGTATTCAGGTGATTGACATCTGGTCCAAGTATCTGTCATCAGGTGAATAGTGTCAACAGTACTCTGTTGCATAGCTTGGCCAGCCAATTGCAGCACATCATGACGAAGTGCTGGAAGAACAACTCTAGCAAAATAGGTTCAGCTGGGAACCTTCCATTTAGAATTGCCGATGGCCACCACAAATTCTAAAAATCCCACTCTTTCCACAGAGAAAAAGGAGGAGGTCCGGCACTAACATTTTAGCCAGCTTCATATTGTACAAATGTGGAATTGGGTGGTTGTGTTGTAGGGCCTTACCTGCCTCAACAGGCATGCAACAGTAGCTTGGATTTATTTATTTTGTGGTGCCACTGACACAGGTGGCTTCCGGAGTGAACCAGGAGGTAGCAGATTCAGTGTGTGTCTTGAGGGAATCACTGTATTTGGCGGAGTTGTCTGCATTCGAGTCCTGTGCATTTTGGAAGTTGCTGATGCAGGTGATGCTGGCAAGTTGGGGACAGAGCTGCTTTTTGCAATGCCATCGTCCTCTTCTTCTATCATTGTACACTCAGCTGATTCACCTCTCTCCTCACCACCATCAGCTATCTTTTTAAGGTGCTCCTCCCACTGGAATGTGTGATGTTTTCTCAGATTTGATGCTTGGCTTCCAGTACCATAGTGCACACCTGGCTTACCTCGACATACATTTGTGTGGCAAATGGAGCATAACGCATTTATATATTTCTACTTGCTAATTGTAAAGAAGATGCAAACTGGTGAGGATATTTTTTTTAGTGTGCCACTGCCAATGGCTGAAGAACTAGAGGTAGGTGACTGTGTTGTTAGTTTCTCTGTAGGGTGTACTTCAATGGTGGCAGTAGTGGGAGCAGGTCTCAGTGGGGTATTACAAATATGGACGCCAGCAGTGGTGGCGGAACCCCATCCCTATGAGCAGGCTGAGTACTAGGGGTCATCTGGGTGTTCTCTGAGCTGCCCTCCATTCTGACAATCAATGGCTTGTCGTCATCACTGTTACTTTCAATAATTCTAAAGCTTTCAGGAACTTCACTTTTCCCTTGTCACTCGGGGCAAGTCTTGGACTCCACCCATCCATGTCCAGATCATCAGAAGGAGACTTGGAGAAGAGGATGTAGTACGTGTTCAATTTCTCGCTGAAAATCGTTAAGCCAAAAAGACCTTTGGAGAAGGGGGGGAGTGTTTTTAATATTTGTTTTTGATAATTGATTGAGTATTTTAATTTGTTAATTTATTTATTAATTATGTAAATGATTTAAGTTCTATGAATATATGGTTATTTTGAGAAATATATTTTTTATTATTTATTAGGGCATATTATTACTTGAAATGTGTTTATGTTTCTTATGCATGATATATTATTATAATTATTTGTAAGAAAAATACTATAATTTTATGGGTTTTTTAGCTCAGAAGTAGGATGTATAGTGCTTGAAAATATATTTTTCTTAATATTAATGTATGTATTAATTAATTAATGGTATAACTTTATTTAACTAGATTTAACACTGCATACAAAGATTATTTTTGCCTAATTGATTATAAATATTAAGGTATATTTATTTTTAAACTAGATAGCATTTGTATAATAAAGTATTATTACTCATATAGTGGTTATACACATAAATATTTACTTAATTTCTATTATTAACTGATAATGTTTTTATTGTGTAATTTTAAATAGTCTTTCTTCATATTATTAACTATAAATGTATTGACAATATTAATTTTAATGTGTTAAAAATGTGCTCTATTTTAATAAGGTTTTTGGTTTTGGTATATTTAGTCATTTGGAGTATGTGACAATTTATTTCTTCAGTTACTCTGGAGTTAGAATAGTAAAACTGACCTCTCCCAAATCCAATGCTTTCCTTACTCTTGCTCAGGTTGCAGCATGAAAAGCAATCCTGACACCTCTAAAGTCTAACACTTTACCTACAGCTGTTTAGGTTGGAATGTATATGGTAAATTTGGCCCCTCCTAAATCCCTTTCACACTGTTAGTTAAGTTGGAGTGGAAATGGTAAATCTGAACCATTCAAAGTCCAACACTTCCTTCAATTTTGTTAACGTTTGAGTGGGAGTAATACATTTGACCCCCCCAAACTCTAACACTTTCCCTCAGGTTGGAGGGGTAATAGTAAATCTTACCCATCCAGTCAACAAGTGTTAGACCCAGAGGTTTCTAGTTGGCTGGGACGCATCAAAGCCAGTCAGAACCCACAGTTGTTGATAGGATGAGTACAATACATGTGTCTGATAACCATTACTCACCCTTTGGTAGCTTGTCACTGAGCACTCAGGCTTATTCTCAGGGCCCAAGTGTAAAGTGCTGGCACAACACCACCCTCGCAACACACCGCGTATCCCACAAAAAGACTCCACACCATATGTATAAAACGCTGGTCTTTGTATTACACACACATTGAAATCAAAACAAGATACACATTGTATATACACTTTACAGTTATATGCAATTGTGGAATTTTCCCATTAGCAACAGAACGGCATGAATATATATGCCCTAATCAGAGGTATTCATCCAACACAACATTAACAAATATTGCATACCACCAACAGGTGCAATGGTTAAGCAATCAAATATGTCTGACTAGGCCTTATGACTCATCCCCTCAGTCACTCAACTACACCAGCCAACAATATACGTTTGCCCCTGCTGGCACCACATTGATTAGATTGTCGGAGCCACCTGAAATTGAATTATACAGTTACTTAATTTAGTCCATCCAGATTAGTTCTCCAGGCACCCAGCGGCACCCCTCCCCATAGACAAATGGTTATTACCCAGGAAGCTGGTGTGCTTCCAAGTCTGGAGAATTGTTTCCCCTCAAGCAGAGGTGTGAGCTGGCGTAGCTCCGGACATCCAGCCATAGATGCCCAAAAGGCACACCAAAACCACTTGGGCCCGTCACGATGTTTTGCAGAACAAAGTACCTTTGTGGCGTGGGTCCAGGGAGAGGGAGCCAGTGACCATGGACAGAGGCCGTGATATCAGGCACTGTCACCCCCCCCCTAATATGGAGGTGAAGACAGTCTCAGCTCCCAGCTCAGGTCCCCCAACACTCCTCGGACAACACAAGCTCCAGAGTGCAAGCTTGCACATGTCCTCGGGTTACAAGCACTGGTCTGTCATACTCTGCAAGTTTCCCCAGCACTCCTCGAACTCCCCACACCCCGGCATCTCAGGTGGGCTGCTGATATTTACAAGCACACTTCTCTGTACAGTGTGATGATGGTGTACGTCAGGACAATCCTTGTCATAACTGACAATCACTTCCATCCATTTCCGCCGCACCCAGCTTGGTCCATATGATCGCATGGCAATGGGGAGATCCTTTGTGCCCTTGGGATCTCTCTGACACAAAACCAGCCAACTGGACCTTATAGAGTATTTAGGGACCCGGGCCACAACAGTTGGCACTTAGCTGCAGGCCAGCAACGTCCAGGGAAAATCTACTAAGCAATAGTCCCCTTCCTGGAGCATGACATTCTCCACGCCACCCCAATCCAGCAGATATTCCAGTTGCAGTCCCTCCTGCTCTAACAATTCCTCTTGTCAATGTCCAGACGTTGAACCAGCATTGATGATTCCAAATCTAAAAGTGTCTCCAACTTCTGAGACCAGAGCCACAGTAGTTATACCCACAAAATGTGCTGGACCCAGTTGACATTCTACCACCACCTGGGCCGGACCTAGCCCTTTTGTCTTGTGTATTCACCCCATGCGCTCAACCCCAGAGTCAACATCCCTTTCCTCACCTTCATACCATGACTTCTCTCTGTCCTTGGCCTTCTATGTTCCCATTGGACTATTCCAGGCTCAACCTCGAGCACCCTTTCTCCCCTTTTGCCCCCAATTCCTTGGAGGACTGACACCTAGAAGTGGCACTGCTTTCTGCCTGAGGGGGTGACACACCCCATCCCTTCAGCTCTTGACTCTGGAAAGCCTCAAGAAGCTTCAGACCCTGTCCCTCATTATCCACAATCTCACTTTCCTCTGAATCTCCACTGACCCTCCTGGCCCCCAGCCAGAAATTCCATGAATTTGCAGCTCTGCCTTTCTCTGGCGGCGTTTAAAAGAACATTTCAGGTCTGTGCAGAATCTCCTGAGCTGGGTCACCTCCCCGGCTTCTCATTCAAGTACTGCTGCTGGCACTACAGACTTAGGGCCTGGTTACAACTTTGGCATGGAGGCAGCGGGTCTGCCACACTGCCAAGCCAGACCACCCACCAGATTAAGAGTTTCCTCCTGTCTGGCAGGCTTGTTTTTGGCATTCCCACGGTGGTGCCTCAGAAAATGGGAATGGCAAAAACAGTCCCTGCACAGCATGGACGGAAAAGTCCATGTCATGCAGGAAGTGGGGTGTATGCACAGAGCATGTGCCCCCCTGTGCACATTGAGGAGGAACGTCCATGACACCACCCACGGAAAGGAAACTTATAATATGCTTGGCGAGACTGCAGCGGTCCTACCAAGCATATTGCAGCCTCCTGACCCCCGCAACCCTGCCAGGGTATGGCGGTTACCTGGCGGGTGCAGCGGCACTGTGGTGGTCTGACCACCTGAATCATAATAAGGTGGTCGGGAGACCACCACCATACGCCCCCACGAGTCTGACAGTCTGTGGACTGCCAGACTCTTAATCAGGCCCTTAGACATGACTGTTGTGAACACAGAAAGGTCTCCTAACTAGGGTGGCAAATTTTAAGGAAATACAAAAAAAATTGAAAATTAAAGACACATTTTACATTTTAAAGGAACGATAATTTTAAAGCAAATCCAACATTACATTAAACTTGGGTAGAGTCTAGGAATACTCTCTGGACATTCTGCCACCACCTGGGCTGGACTTAGCCCTTTTGGCTTGTGAATCCAACCCGCCACACTCAACCCCAGAGCCAACTTCCCTTTCCTCACCTTCATACCATGACTTCTCTCTGTCCTTGGCCTTCTACTTTCCCATTGGAATATTCTGGGCTCAACCTCGAGCACCCTTTCTCCCCTCTTGCCCAACAATGCCATGGAGGACTGACATCTAGAATTGGCACTGCTTCCTGCCTGGTGGGGTGACACACCCCATCCCTTCAGCTCTTGATTCTGGAAAGCCTCAAGAGGCTCCAGATCCTTTCCCTCATTATCCACAATCTCACTTTCCTCTGAATCTCCACTGGCCGTCCCGTCCCCCAGCCAGAAATTCCATGACTTTGTAGCTCTGCCTTTCTCTTGGGGCCTTTAAAAGAGCAATTCAGGTATGTGCGGAGTCTCCTGAGCTGGGTCGCCTCCCCGGCTTCTCATTCAAGTACTCTTGCTGGCACTACCGACTTAGGACCTGGTTACAACTTTGGCTGGGAGGCGGCGGGTCTGCCACACTGCCAAAGCAGTGATCAGACTGCCCACCAGATTAGGAGTTTTCTCCTTCCGACCGTGGCCTTCCCACGGTGGTGGCTCAGAAAATGGGCACCGCAACAGGAATGGCAAAAACAGTCCCTGCACAGAATGGACAGAAAAGTCCATGTCGTGCAGGAAGTGGGGTGTATGCACAGAGCATGTCCCCCTATGCGCATCCCAATGCGAAAGAGGCACAGGGGGCCCTGCAGGGTCCCTTTTGTTTCCTCTCTGCCATGGTGTTCATTGAGGAGGAACTTCCATGACACCACTTGCGGAGAGGAAACTTGTAATATGCTTGGCAGGACGGCAGCGGTCCCACCAAGCATATTGTAGCCTCCTGACCAGACCGCCGCAACACTGCCAGGGTACGGTGGTTCCCAGGCGGCTGCAGCGGCACTATGGTGGTCTGACCACCTGAATCATAATAGGGTGGTCGGGAGACCACCACCATATGCCCCCATGAGTCTGGCAGTCTGTGGTCTGCCAGACTCTTAATCGGGCCTTTAGACATGACTGTTGTGAACACAGAAAGGTTTCCAAACTAGGGTGGCAAACAACAGAAAAAGACAAAAGACAAGGCAAGAAAATTATATTGTGCACCACAGTCGTAGTGAAAGGAGGCAGGTGAAAATGACATTAAACTTGGATAGAGTCTAGGAATACTGTTGGGTTTGTGGGCTCAGGGATGGATCATGTTTAGAGTGAAGAGGAGGTTCTTAGAGGTCAGGAATGATTGGCATTAGGGCATAGCATGGGGTTTTTAGGGTTCAGAGATGGGTGGAGTGCAGGGATTGTAATGGCTTTTTATGGTTCGCAGATGAGTAGTGTTTAGGTGTTTTTTGGTTTCAGGGACGACTGGAGTGTATGGGTGTTGAGAGGTTTGAGGGTTCATAAATGGGTGGAGGTTAGGGCTGGTGAGGGTTTTTAAAGTTCACTTATAAGTAGTGGCTGGGGTGGTGAAAGGTTTTTAGGGTTCTGGATGGGGTAGAGCTTAGGGTGGTGAGGGGTTTTAAAGATTCTGAGATGGGTGGAGTTTAGATGTAGAAAGGGGTTATTATGGTTCAGGGATGAGTAGTTTTTGGTGATGAGGTCTTATGGGTCATGGATGGCTGGTATTTGAGGGCAGAGAGGGGTTTTTAAAGTTCAAGGAAGGGTGGAGTTTTGGTGTACTGAGTGTTTTATCCCTTTCCATGCATCGGATGGCCGGGAGCCATCCGACACCACAGTACTCGTGTGCGTCGGGCTTCTCCCGGCGGACCGAGCACATGACACTGGAAATCCCTCTGGTGCGTGCACCAGAGTAATTTCCTTTCCCCCTAAACATCCTTGGGAGCTGGGGAAGAGCTTCTCCAGGGTTGTTTAGTTTGTTTCACTAAAATGACGAGCAGCGCTGACGTCATTTCAGTGAAACCGAAACTGAAATGAGCCAATCGACTCTCGCTTGATGATGGTGTGTGTAGATTAGCGCTTGCCTCATGGTGTGCATTGAGTGGCGCTTGGCTGGTGGTGTACGTGGACTGGTGCTTGGCTGACGGTGTGCATGGTTGGTGCTTGGCTGAAGGGCCGCACTGGCCGTAGCAGGCACCTGTCATTTACCCTGTGGTCCGGAGGGGTGGGGGCCAGTTTTCTGGCAACGGGGGCTGGTTTTTGTCACTGGGGGCCAGTTTTGAAGCAGTGCTGCAATATCGCCCCCCAGTAACAAAAGCAGTAGCAGTGGTTTTTACTAGCAGGCCTGGTTGAGCAGCAAACTGCTAGGGCTGGTTGCTGCTCCCAGTCTGGCCCTGCTTGGATGGCGCTTGGCTGGTGGTGTATGTGGATGGCATTTTGCTGGCGGTGTGCATTAATGGCACTTGGCTAGCGCTGTGTGCGAATGGTACTTGGCTGGCGGTGGTGCATGGATGGCACTTGGCTGGAAGTGTGCATGGATAGTGGTGTGCGTTTACTGATTCTTGGCTGGCAGTATGGCTTGCATGGATCCCCAGCATTTTCTTACCCAGAATCCCCTGCAAACCTCAAATTTACTTACAAAGTCACATTTTCCTCATATTTCTGTGTGGGTAATTTGTAGGATCACTGCGCAGGCACAAATTTCCTGCCACCCAGCATTCCCCTTGGTCTCCGAGAAAAACTATGCCTCACTTGTGTAGGTGCCCAAAGTAGCGTCACCCTAAAAACGTATAAACAAACTGCCTTTTTGGACCCCGTTTGGGCCCCCTTCCATCTCCACATGTTTTTGGCCCTTCCATGTCTTAGGCACTTGGCCCATCCACACAAGTAAGGTATCATTTTTATCGGGAGACTGAGGGGAATGCTGAGTGGTAGGAAATTTGTGCCGTGCGGTGATCCCAAACTTTCACACACAGATATTAGAGGAAAATAATGCTTTTTAGTTTAATTTGAGGTTTGCAGCGGATTCTGGGAATGAATATTTTGGGGGATCAATGCAAGTCACACCTCCCTGGACTACCATGGGTGTCTAGTTTTCAGAAATGTCTGGGTTTTTTGGGTTTCTCTAGATGTCTGCAAGCCCAGGACCAAAAACACAGGTGCCCACCAATCTATCACAAAACAACCTGGTTTTTCAAGGGGTCACCTGTGTTTTTTGGTGCGAGCTCAGCGGCCATCTAGGTAAACCTACCAAACCCAGACATTTCTGAAAACTAGACACCATGGGGAGTCCAGGGAGGTGTGGCTTGTGTGGATCTCCTAACATTTTCTTACCCAGAATCCCCTGCAAACCTCAAACTTAGCTAAAAAAATCACATTTTCCTCACTTTTCTGTGTGGGAAAGTCATGGGATCAATGGGCCGCCACAAATTTCCTACCACCCAGCATTCTCCGAGGTCTCCCGATAAAAATTGTACCTCACTTGTGTGGGTAGGCCTAGGGCCCATGACAGGAAACAGCCCAAAACTTACTGTGGAGACTTCAAAATTATAGAAAACAAAACTACCTGGTTTTGCGAGGGAGTCACCTTCGTTTTTGGTCCCGGGCTCAGCGACCATCTAGGGAAACCTACCAAACCCAGACATTTCTGAAAACTAGACACCTATGGGAGTCCAGGAAGGTACAGCTTGCCTGGATCTCCCAACATTTTACTACCCAGAATCCCCTGAAAACCTAAAATTTAGCTAATAAAATCATTTTTTTTCACTTTTCTGTGTGGAAAAGTTGTGGGATCAATGGGCCACCACAAATTTCCTACCACCCAATGTTCCCCCAGGTCTCCCTATAAAAATGGTACCTCACTTGTGGGGTTGGGCCAACTACCCGCGACAGGCAAGGGCCAAAGACGTATTGTGGAGACAGCAAAATTACCTATCACAATACGACCTAGTTTTGCAAGGGGGGTCACCTGGGTTTTTGGCCCGGCAGCCATCTGGCAAACCTACCAAACCCAGACATTTCTGAAAATTAGACACCCGGGAGAGTCCATGGAGGTATGGCTTGCATGAACCCCCCAACAGTTTCCTACCCAGAATGCCCTGTAAACCTCAAATTTAGCTGAAAAAAGTCACATTTTTCTCAATTTTTTGTGTGGGAAAGTTGTGGGATCATCGGGCTGACATAAATTTCCTACCACTCAGCATTTCCGCATGTCTCCCGATAAAAATGGTACCTCACTTGTGTGGGTGGGCCAAATACCCGCAGCAGGGAAGGGCCCAAAACGTATTGTGGAGACATCAAAATTACCAATTATAAAACAAACTGGTTTTGCAAGGGGGCGCCTGCGTTTTTGGCCCCAGGATCAGCAGCCATCTAGAGAAACCTACCAAACACACACATTTCTGAAAACTAGACACTAGGGGGAGTCCATGTATGTGTGGCTCCCCCAACGTTTTCCTACCCAGAATCACCTGCAAACCTCAAATTTAGCTGAAGAAATCACATTTTCCTCACATTTCTGTGTGTGTGGTATCACCATGCCGACATAAATGTCCTACCACACAGCGTTCCCCTTGGTCTCCCGATAAAAATGATACCTCACTTGTGTGGGTGTCCAATGCAGAATCGCCTAAAAATGTAATTTTGATGTCTCCACAATATGTTTTGGGCCCTCTCCAGCCGCGTGCACTTGGCCCACCTACACAAATAAGGTACCATTTTTATCGGGAGACTTCGGGGAAAGCTTGGTGGGCGGACGTTTGTGGTTCCATGCAGATTCCAGAACTTTCCATCACAGAAATGTGAGGGAAATGTTTTTTTTTTTTTAACAAAGTTTGAGGTTTTCAAGGGATTCTGGGTAACAGAACCTCATGAGAGCCACACAAGTCACCCCATCCTGGATTTCCCTGTGTGTCTAGTTTTAAAAAATGTCTAGGTTTGCTAGGTTTCCCTAAGTGCCGGCTGAGCTAGGGTTCAAAATCCACAGAGAGGCACATTGCAAAAAAAGGGACAGTTTTCACTAGAAAAATGTGATGTGTGCACACTGCGTTTTGGGCCGTTTCCAGTCACGGGCACCAGGCCTACCCACACAAGTGAGGTCCCATTTTTATTGGGAGATTTTTGGGAATAATGGGTGATTGGAAGTTTGTGGATCCACACAGATTCCAGAACTTTCCATCACAGAAATGTGAGGAAAATGTGTTTTCTTTTGCAAAGTTTAAGGTTTGCAAGGGATTCTGGGTAACAGAACCTGGGGAGAGCCACACAAGTCACCCCATCCTGGATTACCCTAGGTGTCTAGTTTTCAAAAATGTATAGGTTTTTAGGTTTCCATAGGTACCAGCCGAGCTAGGGTTCAAAATCCACAGCTAGGCACATTGCAAAAAAGGGTCAGTTTTCACTGGAAAAATGTGATGTGTCCATGTTGCGTTTTGGGCCTTTTCCTGTCGCGGGCACTAGGCCTACCCACACAAGTGAGGTACCATTTTTATCGGTAGACTTTGTGAAATGCGGGGTGGGTGGAAATTTGTAGATCCATGCAGATTCCAGAACTTTCCATCACAGAAATATGAGGAAAATGTTTTTTTTTTTTACAAAGTTTGTGGTTTGCAAGTGATTCTCGGTAACAGAACTTGGTGAGAGCCGCACAAGTCACCCCATCCTGGATTTCTCTTGGTATCTAGTTTTCAAAAATGTATAGGTTTGCTAGGTTTCCCTAGGTGCCAGCTGAGCTAGGGTTCGAAATCCACAGCTAGGCACATGGCAAAATAAGGGTCAGTTTTCACTGGAAAAATGTGATGTGTCCACTTTGCTTTTTGGGCCGTTTCCTGCTATGGGCACTAGGCCTACCCACACAAATGAGGTACCATTTTTATCGGTAGACTTTGGGAAATGCGGGGTGCATGGAAGTTTGTGGATCCACGCATATTCCAGAACTTTCAATCACAGAAATGTGAGGAAAATGTGTTTTTTTCCCAAAGTTTGAGGTTTGCAAGGATTCAGGCTAACAGAACCTGGTGATCCCACACATGTCACCTCATCCTGGATTCCCCTGGGTGTCTAGTTTAAAAAATGCTTAGGTTTCCCTAGGTGCCGGCTGAGCTAGGGTTCAACATCCACAGCTAGGCACATTGCAGAAAAAGGGTCCGTTTTCACTGGAAAAATGTGATGTGTCCACGTTGTGTTTTGGGCCGTTTCCTGTGGCGGGCACTAGGCCTACCCACACAAGTGAGGTATTATTTTTATTGGGAGACTTTCAGGAATGCGGGGTATGTGTAAGTTTGTGGATCCACACAGATTCCCGAACTTTCCATCACAGAAATGTGAGGAAAATTTGTTTTTTTTTTACAAAGTTTGAGGTTTGCAAGTGATTCTGGGTAACAGAACCTGGTGAGAGTCACACAGGTCCCCCCATCATGGATTTCCCTGGGTGTCTAGTTTTCAAAAATGTATAGGTTTGCTAGGTTTCCCTATGTACCGGCTGACCTTGGGTTTAAAATCCACAGCTAGGCACATTGCAAAAAAGGTTAGTTTTCACTGGAAAAATGTGATGTGTCCACGTTGGTTTTGGGACGTTTCCTATTGCGGGCACTAGGCCTAGCCACACAAGTGAGGTAGCACTTTTATTGGGAGACTTAGGGGAACACAGAATAGTAGAACAAGTGTTATTATCAATTGACTTTCTTTGCATTTCTGGCTTCCAAATGTAGCACAATTTGTAAAAAAAAGAAGTCATTTTGAAAAATGACCTCTAATTTACATGCGTGTATAGGTACCCACAATTTTGGAGATGTGCAAATAACCACTACTTCTAAACTCTATATTTTATTCCCATTTCATAAATATATATGTTTCCTTGGTACCTATTTTTCACTCTCTATATTTTAACAAATGAATTGCTATATACTCGGTACACAATGAAAAACCATTGCAAGATGCAGCTCAGTTATTGGCTCTGGGTTCCTCGGGTTCTTCGTGAACCTGCAAGTCCTATTTATCCATATAACCAGAAGGGTCCATCAGATGTAACGGTATATTGCTTTAAAAAATCTGTCATACTTAGAAGAAGTTACAGGTGAAAATGTTAGCACAATAGGCTGTTTTTTTCAACTCGATTTCAATATTATTTTTTTCCAACTATTAGTTTCTATAGAAAAACCTTGAATGAGCTACACAAATGACCCCTTGATGAATTCATAATTTTTTTTTTGTTTCAGAAATGTATAGATTTCTGGGATCCATTATTGCTTTAACCCCCATATCTACCGCTAACTGGAAGGAGGTTGAA
The DNA here is from genome assembly GCA_963921515.1 of Calotriton arnoldi. Taxonomy (NCBI): domain Eukaryota; kingdom Metazoa; phylum Chordata; class Amphibia; order Caudata; family Salamandridae; genus Calotriton; species Calotriton arnoldi. The sequence goes on from CAWUFW010005439.1 coordinate 768,341, forward strand.
AGCAGAAAAATAGCAACAATAGGCTATGTCTCAGTAAAAATGCCTATATTGTGTAGCAAATGTTGGTTTTTCTGTCTGTCCTAGATAGCTGAGAAGATGGTTACTTTAGCACCACAAACCCTTTGTTGATGCCATTTGCAGGGACAAAAACAGACACTTTCTTCTGCAGCACTTGTTTCCCTTTTTAAAAACAAAAAAACAAAATCTAGCTTTATTTTGGCTCATTTCTGGGTCCCCTCCAGGAGAAACCACAAACCCTGGGTACCTTTAGAATCTTCAGGGTGTTGGAAAAAAGGACACAAATTTGACGTGGATATCTTATATGGACAAAAAGTTGCAAGGGCCTTTGCGCAAACTACCCCAAATAGCCAAAAGAGGTTTAGCACGGGGGGGGAGGCCTAGCAGCGAAATGGTTAAGGGGTATTGGATGGGTGGGGTTTTGGCATCGAAATGAGTTTTAGGGTTCAGGAATGGGTGGATTTTTGGGGCAGAAAGTACTTTTAGGCTTCAGGGATGAGTGTTGTTTAGGTGTGGTGATGGGGTTTAGGGGGCAGGGATCGATGGTGTTTAGGTGTTGTGAGGGGTCAGCGAAGGATGCTGTTCATGGGTGGTGTTAATTAAAAGCATCTGAAGTGATTCTTTGACAATTTAGATGATATAAATATCCAGCAAGTGATAGTCCCTTTCCTGGAGCGCGACAAACTCCACGCAACCACACGTCTGCAGATAATCTAGTTGCAGTCCTTCTTGCCCTTTCCTCTTGTCGATGTCCCAGTGTCAAACCAGCATAGTATGGTTCCAAATCTAAAAGTGTCTCCTACTTCTGAGGCCAGAGCCCCGGTAGTTATACCCATAATGGCTTTGCAGATGTGATCAGTTCAAAACACCACCTTTGAAATGCACAGGCCCTCTCTAAATTTTGTCCTATCTGCCATCCTACCCCGGGAGGTTCGATCAATATCTTTAGTGGGGCCAAGACCCTGCCCCTTTGGAATGCAGTTCCTAATTCCACCCCCATGTAACTGTCCCAGAAAGGCCCCTTTAAGTTAGAGGTCTGCAGTTTCCATTGAGACCCTAGTTTATGACCTTCTTTCAGGAATGCACAGATATAGCTGTCCCCCCAACACCCAGATGTGAATTGGAGACAGGCCGACAGGCACACAGAGCCACAAGCATCAAAATGCCCACATTCCCAAAGTGACATTTCCACATCCGTAATTTCAGATCCACTGGCACTACCGGAGATTGATATCAAACACTATACTGCTACTATTCTGCACATTGAAAATTCTGCTCAATAGCTTTTTTCCTACATTCCCCCATGCTAATCCAATGTCAGAAGCTGGTCCCATTGTACCAAATACACCATCCAGTGCCATTCACAATATTTGAATGTAACACACACATTCACATGCCCTATCTCTTCCCAACACTGCACCCTGTCCCTAGGGCAAACTCTGGTATAGCAAGACACATGCAGAACCTTAACACATAGCATTTTAAATGCTAAGCCGAGTAACAGTAACCTGCACACAGAGGCCTCACCAGGGCAAACCTGTGGAACAATCGATCAGCTACCTACATGGATGGCACAACCAGTGCTGCAGGCCTACGGAGGAGCATTAAAGGTACATGCCCTGGGTATATGTCTTTGGCACTGAATGGCAGTGTCAAACATGCTCAAAGTCCTAAGGCTAGCACCTAGATCAGCGGAAAACCGGGAAGGAGAAAAACAAAAAGTCAAGGGAAAACACCCTAGAGTGGGCAATTTCCAACACCAAGGCTTTCCCTACTGTTTTGTTTTGGATTGGAGCAAGAATACTTAACCTGACCCTTCCAAAGTCCTACCATTTCCCAAGCTTAGTTAATTTTGTAGTTGGGATAGTAAATCTGACCTCTCAAAATGTTTGCAATTTACCTAAAGCTGTGTTGACTGGATTGGTAAATAGTAAATGCTGCATGTGTTTTTTGTTTTTTTATTTTTTGTTGGTATGAAGCTATAATTGAATGTTGGATTTTTCATTTTTTCAATTTTATTATACTGGAATTTGTATCATAAATATTTCCTTTCCTGCCCCCAAGATGTAATGTTCTTAATTAACATTTTAGGATTATGTTTATAAGAGTATGTGTGAATATTTTAAAAAAATTAGCATGTTGTTATTTTTCATGTGTTTTGCAATACTTGTAGATGGTTTTCTATTATATAAATTTTAAAGTATATGGGTATTGACACATGATATTTTGTTTTACATTGTGCTATTTCGCATGTTATGTTTGTGTTTTATTCTATCAGAAAATGTTATATATTAATTGTATGGTGTAATAAAATATTGTATTATTTTACATTTAATAAATGATTAATAATACATGGTATTATGCTGTGTTCTTTTAATTAATATAAATGATTAATACTATACTTTTTATGTAATAACTATTAGTATGTATATATTAATTGTATTTATTGTATCTGTTATTGATTGTTCATCATTAAAAATGTATTAAACATTACTTTTGTAAATATATTTTTTAATTGGTTATATTTACCTTTGCATCTTTATGTATTATATTTTTTGAACAAACAAGTTCTAATCAGTTTTGTTAAAAGTAATACACATAATAGAAAATAACAGGTTGAGTAAAAAGAACTTAGGTAATTCATATAATGTAACTGAAGAGGTAAAATAAAAAACACAAAAAGTCAACTTATAATGCAGTAAAAGAACATAAGCAGCAACATTTCATGTAGCATGAGAGGTTCAATAAACTCAACTGTAGCAATCAGCATAATAATGCAGAACATGCTTAATAAAAGTTACCAACCAGAAACCCTTAATGTCCTCTCCATCTACATTCCCTGCGCCACCCATGTGCAGACCCTAAACCGTATAGGAGAAATACTCTCTTCCCTGCCTACTGGAACAATGGTTTTAGCGGGGGATTTTAACGCTGTCATGCAACCCAGGCTCGATACCACGGGGACTCCCTCCATCACACGCACCTCCCACGCCAAACAGCTTACGGACTGGGTGGAAGCCATGGGTATTTGTGATGTATGGCACATATGGAATCCACGGGAAACCCACTACACTCACACCTCAGCAGCACACCATAGCCACTCTCGCATTGACATGATGTTTATGCTTGCCCCCGAGTGTAGTAAAGTCAGAGAAATAAGTATCCTCCCTCGGGGCATCTCAGACCACTCAACCACTACTTTTGACCTTGGGCATCCCACCCACTGCTCTCCGCCCAATGTGGAGAATGAACGCTTGGTTCCTCCAAGACCGTAAATTTAAAGAAACGATCAAAGCTGAAATCGAGCAATATTTCCTCACGAATCAAGATTCCGTCTCGTCCCCGGGCACCCTATGGGAGGCGGGTAAGGCCACGATCCGCGGGCTCTCCAAGAGCCACCTCAAAGCCCAACAAACAGCAAGAGACAGCAGGCTCACACTCCTTGAATCCCAAGCGATCCAGCTGGAGAGAGACACAACTGGCACAACAGATGAAACTCAGTTGCGTCACCTGGCATTAGTGCGGGATGAAATAAGACAGATTTCGTTGGACTCCGCAAAACTCTTATGGAGGTCCTCGGTTGCTCGAGTATATGGGTGGGGTGATAAGAATGGAAAGAAACTGCACAGACTAGTGTCCTACCCCCTAGCAAATCGGATAATTCTGGAGATTCATGACTCAGTGGGACGCACCCACCGCTCTCCCAGAGCGATAGCCCAAGCCTTCGCAGACTACTACTCGGACCTATACTCTGCCCGGAAGCCAGAACTTTCATTGACGGAGCTGATCACTTTGGAGAACCTCCACCTCCGTACACTCACTACAGTTGAGTCTGATGGACAGTGAAGCCCGATCACGTGTGAAGAAATACAGGGGGCCCTTTCACTAGTCGTGGCTGGTAAAACTCCTGGCCAAGACGGCTATCCACAGGAATATTATTCCGCCTAACGCGACATACTCACTCCTCACCTGGCAGCCCTATACGAGGAAGCCATAGAAAAAGGCTCTTTCCCTCCGGAGACAGCCATAGCTATTATCCCCAAAACACAACCACCTTCGCCAGCGTGTGCGGACTACCGCCCCATCTCCTTGATTAACATGGAGGTCAAAATATATGCCACGGTTCTGGCTCAAAGTCTTAAACCATACCTCGACAAATTGGTCCACCCTGACCAGTGTGGATTCATGCCGGCGCAGAGTACTAGACATTGCCTACGGTGTCTCCATTTGGCCCTGGCCAACCGTCAGTCCCTGACCCCCTACTTGACGCTCCTCCTAGTCGACTTTGAGAAAGCATTTGACTCGGTCGACAGGGGTTATCTGGGAGACGTCCTACGGGTCATGGGCCTAGGCCCCAAGTTCTGCCATATGGTCCAAGTCCTATACTCCAAGCCAACTGCACGGGTGTGGGTCAACGGAGTGCTCTCTGACATTTTCCCAATCGGAAGAGGGACGAGGCAGGGGTGCCCCCTCTCACCCCTCCTCTTCGCCTTGGCCATGGAGCCCCTGGCCAACCTCGTCCGCTCTGATAACCAGGTTCGGGGCTGGCATTGGGTGGGATCACATGAAGACAAGAGTGCATTATAAGCGGACGACGTCTTGCTGTTTCTCGCAGACCCGGCCCGATCCGGCCCCCGATGTCTTCACATATTGCAATCCTTTGAGCGGGTCTCTGGGCTGCGTCTGAACTCAGCCAAGTTGACTCTGGTCCCCCTGCACCTCTCCAGGGATTGTTTTGACTGCCAGTCCACTATCCCGCTCAGACGACAATCTTTCAAGTACTTAGGTATATGGGTCGCCCTATTGCCTGATTTAACCTGGGCGCTCAATGTGACCCCTTTAGTCGCTAAAGCCAGACATGACCTACAGAAGTGGCTAAAACTACCACTTAACCCGCTGGGGAGGATAGCGCTATTCAAAATGATGATCCTCCCCCGGTTCCTTTACATCATTCAGAACATTCTGCTCCATGTCTCCCGAGCCTGGTTCAAAGGAATAGCAGCCTGATCATAATATTTCTCTGGAAAATCCGGCGGCCGCGTATGTCGCTGCGACACTGCCAGATCCCACCCTTTGACGGAGGCATGGGCCTAACAAACCTCTACTTGTACTATCTTGCAACCCGCCTCCTGGTAATACACGATTGGTTCAATGGGGGGTGGTCTGACCCGGCTTATAAGACCGAACTGGGCCTCTCCCAAATTCAGGCTATGTTATACGGATCTCCCATTTTCAGGGACCTCTCTACAGTGACCCGTACAGTCCTTCTGGCCTGGCGCGCCTCATTACAATACACCTGATGGCAGGACAAACTGACCCAGCAAACACCCCTCTGGCGGGTACATGGTTACAGGAAGTGGGAGGTTTACGGGTTTTAAAGGTTGGGACCTCATTGGCATCTCACAACTTGGAGACGTGTGGGTCAATGACCTTATTCGTTCTTTTGCTGACCTGCAGACTAGATATTCACTTCACCCATCCCAGTTCTACAGATAATCACAAGTCCGCCACGCCCTAGACACGCATATAAAACCTGGCACTTCACTGCCAGAACACAGTCCCCTTGAAGCCCAGGTCATGATGGGTAACCTCGGGAAGGGTGGAGTCTCACGCATATATCGTTCCTTAACAAACAATGGTCCTACTTCCCTCGACCAATTGAGAAATAGATGGGAGACATGGCTGGGCCCGTTGGAGGAGGAGGACTGGAGGGATGCACTGATGGCTGCTAAAACCATCACTGTCTCCGCTAACCTTCGCCTGGTCCAGCTTTATTATCTGTACGTCTCCTATCTTGCCCCTAACCGCCTACACAGAGCAGGCCTCATTCCGCACCCAACATGCACAAGATGCAGTACCGAACCCGCAGATTTCTTCCACATGGTATGGTCCTGCCAACACATAACCCCCTACTGGGCCGCACTAGAAGCAGAGCTCACAGAGGTGCTGGGGTGGGAGGTCCCACATAACCTCCTGAACATATTATTGGGTATCACGGACGGGTTTGATGGATCCAGAGCAGACTGGGCGTTCCTGGGAACCGCTCTGGTAGTAGCCAAGCGCGACATCGCGAAAGCATGGAAAAACCCCAACCCACCCACTATAACTAAGTGGCGCAGAGGAGTGGACTGGTGCGCTGCACAAGAACTACCATTGTATGAAGCCAGAGGTTGCCCGGCCAAACATCGGAAGGTATGGGGGCAAATGGTTGGGAATGTTAGATTGATTGACTCCCTTGTTTCCCTGGGTCTAATTCTATGTGCCCCCTAGAAGAAGAGGAACAACAATGTATTTTGCTGCAAACTGTATTATTCACCGGAAGCCACATGTTGTGGTGCTGTCCACCATGCTGTACTGCTTGTAACCAGTTTTTTATCACTCTCTTTTTGCAAAATCAATAAAATCGACTATAAAAAAAAAAAAAAAGTTACCAACCTAGGGTCAGATGCACAAAAACTGCTCACAAAATACTGGTCGCAAACTGCAACTAGTATTTGTGCGAGCAGTAAAGATTTTTAAGGATCTACCTATATACTATTCGGTTGGTTCTTAAACACGTGAGTCATAGAGGTTTGGAATCAGATCTTCCGCATGCATATTAATGAGGTAGGTCCTTGGTGTGACTCACTACAATTAGAAGGCACCAGAGGGATTGTGGCCTACTGGGGCAAGCAGAACCCCATGATATTACTTTTTAGTAAAGGAAACTTTTTTTCTTAAATGCAGCCCATTTGCTTTAAAGGAAACAGGACTGTGCTTAAAAAGAAAAGTTAATATTTTTTGTTTATTTATGAGCAGGCAGTGGTCCAGTAGACCACCGCTGTCAAGCAAAGGATTTTTACATTACTTTGGGCCCCCTTACCTTTCGAGAATGGGTTGAAGTGCTGCTAAAATATCAAGGTTTCCCAAAACATTTATACATCTGATACTGATTTGTTATTTGGAATGGATGCTTGCAGCATGCCTTTTACAGTAACAAATTAGAATTGATTTGTAATTGTTGTTTAGAAGTTGGAAAAACTTTTCAGAATCCTAAAATATGATTATTATATAAAAAAGGGCATTTTACCAGTCGCAAATAGGGAATTAAAACATTTGTGACTGTTAAAATGCTTAGTACATCTAACCCCAATTCAGCATAATGTAAGAGAAAAGTTAGAATGAAAAGAGCACAAGTAATCAACACAATTTATGATAAACAATTTGAAAAATCAAAAACATTCCATAATATAAACTGATTAGAAGCAATCAAGATAATATCAGATACGATACTGAATTAAAAATTAAATAAAGACTAGCAATCCGCATAATATAATATCACCAAAGAGCACACTGTTAACTTGTTTAATTTCAACATTTGTGTGAGATATGGATTCAAGGTTATACTTAGTAACGTTTTCACTGTATAGAAAGTTTCTATGCAAATCCTTTTAATGAGCCGTATCACTGGTTTAATCCTTACTGATATAAATCAAAATTTCAGCAGCAGGGAGGTAGCATTTCACTTTGTTTAAGAATAGTTTTCTATGCGAATCGTCTCTCAGTATCTCATGCAATAACAGTCAACTCTGCGGCTGGGTCATAAAAGCTAAGTCCCAGAGGGCAATACTAACTCAATATTTACAACAAATAAGGTACAATGGGTGTCAGACGAAAACCATTTTATTGCACTATTGATGGAGAAAATACACATAATTGGCTCCCTTGAAAGCTTTATCAGACCACAAATATTAGCTAGCATAAAATTGTCCAATTAGGATGAGATTGGGGAAAAGAAATATTCCCCCAAAGGTTTTTTATCGTTAAAATAACTTCATTGCAAATAATATTCTTGACAATTATTATGGACGTAATTCATATTCTTCATGATGAAAGCATCTTTCAGCCTATAAAGCAGACGAGCAACACCAAAACGTGGGGAAGATTTGTTTGTGGTGCTCTCGTTTTTCATTAATGAGGAGATAGTTTCTGCTTTCTTCTAAACGTTCTTTTTAAAGCAGCAATTGTGGCAATAAACAGATATTTCAGCTCCACTCTATCTACTAGGGCATAAATAGAACTCACTGGGTGATTTAGAACACCTCAACAAGCAGGAGTAATCCGGGAGATATAGAGGATACGCTTTTATTACCCTCTGAGAAGAAGACTTAAAAGGGAGAGATTCGAAATAAAAAAGTATATTTTCAGTTACAATGATTTCATTAAATTTGACAATTCTGCGATTTGTGATTGCTTTATGATTGTCTTGGGAAGGACAAGGGTCCTCATTTACAAGTTTATGACTCAGGGCAGGGCAGCAATGTGTTGTATTTATGATATATGGTGCATTACTGTCATTCCCCACTGCTCTGGCACCGTTTTGGCTGCCTTGCACCAACACAGGCACCCTTGTGCCATAGTGCAAGGGTGTCTCATTGTAGGAATGATTGTTTCTGTGCGGGGAGGGACACTTTCCTGCACTAAACCAATCAATGGAGGCAGTTCCCTCCTTCTATGTGTGCAGCACACATAGGGGTGTATTTACAAAGAAATGGTGCAGCGCAGTGCTGCAAGCAATTTACCTGCGCCATGCTGCGTCATTTCAAAAACATAGGGATGCACTGTATTTACAAGAAGATGTTGCACCCCTGTGTTTCCCTTGCACAGTGCTAAAACAGCAGCCTAGTGCCAATGCACACACCCTTGCGCCATGGTGCAAGGGTGCCTGTGTTGCCGGGATCATTGTTTATGGGCAGGAAGGGACACCTTCTTGCACATCAACAATTATTAATGGCAATTTGATCCTTCTATGTGTGCCTCACAATGCAGCACACACAGGGGCATATTTACATGGGCATTGTGCCACCCGAGCGTCACGTTTCTGACGCTCCGGTGGCACAATGCCCTGCTCTATAATTACAAAGTGGCGCTAAACCACTTTGTGTGGCTTATCGCTACCTTGCAAATATCGTACCCTTTGACGCAGATATCTGTGTCAAAGGGGCGTGCATTGGGTGTTGCAGTGGGCGTTCCAATGCAACACCCAATGCTTTTTTATGCTCCCCTAGTGCATACTGCAGCACACATAGAAGGAGCATATTGCAATTAATGATTGTTTATCTGCAGTAAGGTCTTTCTTCCCACACATAGACAATTCTCCCTCCAAAGCAGGCACTCTTGCACAATTGCATAAGGGTGTCTTCATTGGCGCTAGGCAGCTTTTTTAGCGCTGGTGCATGGGAAGACACAGGGGTGCACCATATTCTTGTAAATATGGTGCATACCTGTGTTTTTTAAATGACACAGCCTGGCGCAGCTAAATTGCTTGTAGTGCTGCGCTGCACCATTTCTTTGTAAATATACCACGTAGAAAGTGCAAAAAATTAAGACAAATAAAAGTATTTCTCCTCATTGCGCTACTCTAACGCCTACTGTTCATTGGAATTCGTTTTTGATGCTGCCTCAGATTCACACATCCTTGTAAATCTGGGGCAGTGACAAAAAGCAATGGGTGCTGTGCTGGAACGACCACAGCAACACCTATTGCACACCACTTTGACGCAGATACCTGCACCAAGGGGTACAATATTTACAAGGTGGCATTAAACCACGCAAAGTGGCTTAGTGCTGCTTTGTAAATATGAAGCAGGGCATTGTGCCACTGGAGCGTAAGAAAAAGTGCCCCACAGAAAGTGGAAAAAGCAAGGAGAAGTAAAGTTATTTCTCCTCATTACGACTTTTGGCGCTGCCCCAGGTTTACGTGATTTTGTAAAACTGGGGCAGCATCAAAATCCCTGGGTGCTGCGTGGGAAAAACCACTGCAAAGCCCATGGAATGCCTCCTTGAAACAGAGTTAGGTAACACAGCACTTTGTGATGCTTTGTCTTGCTTCATATCTATGAGGCCATGCAAAGCCACGCAGGGTGGATTTGCCTCGCCTCATAGATATAATTAAGAGGCCTGCACCATCGGAACATCAAAAAAGTGACGCTCTGGCAACGTAGGCCTCTTGTAAATGAGCCCATTGGAATCTTCAATAAGCCCCTGAACATTAGGGGCTTATTATGACTTTGGCGGCCCTACAGCGGAATGTGCAACTGGCCGTCCGGTTTAGGACCGCTAAAGCCAAGGTTCTGCCGCTTGCCAGATTAGGAGTTAAATCCTCATCCCGCCAGTGGTACTGTGGCAGTTTAATGTGGCAGACTGTCAGGCTTATTGAAGATCCTGACATGCAGACCAGCGCTATCAGAACACCGATTGTACCTTCCTGCTCGGTGTGGCATGCATGCCACACTGTGAAGGTACTGGTGGTGCAAATCGAGGGGGGCACAACATGTGCCCCCCAGGCATGCACCTCCAGGTCCAGGAGCTGCAGAGGGCCCTGTTAAGGCCCCTTTAGTTACCTCTCTGCCACCCTTTTCATTTTGGGCTACCTGTCCTGAAAAGGGCGGTGAAAGGGCAACTCCTAATATGCTTGGTGGTGCTTCTGACCACAGCCCACCACCAAAGGATTCTGTATCTCCGGCAGACGCAGCGGTCCTGTGGCTCTCCGACTGCCACACCCCTAATACTGTGTGAAATGAATTTGTACTTGTAAAGCGCACTGCTACCCTGAGGCTTCCTGGCGCTGAACGCATACCGCTGTGGAACCCTTCCTGGCTTTTCCCTGTGAAATGTCCACTCCTGGGCACCCCCAAGGTGAAGCCAGGCATCCCAGCGCTGGTGGGGCCTTTGTGGAGATTAAGCAAGCTATTGCCCAGAGTTGCAGAGTGGGACCCATGATTAGAATAGGCACTGAGGCGAGAATTATCAGGTCCAAGGAAGTTGAGCCCAAGACCCGCCGAGGCGGGAATTGAACCCTGGTCCCAGGCCAGATCTCTGCATCAGGGTCTGCCGCTCTAACCATTGAGCCACACTTCTCCACTTATGTGCAGTGCACTTATGTGCAGACCAGCGGTGTGGCGGTCACGAGTACGGCGGTGCACTTGTAAAAATGGCCCTTTATCTTATTCAATTTATTACTGATCCTATATTTTAGATGAGTCTGATATTGTTGGGAAATATAACAGGGAGAAGGGAGTGAGTAAAACCATGATTGTTTGCAGAATGCACACAAAGTGTAAAATATGTTAAAGTAGATGTAATTCACAAAATAGGCAGTAGCTCACCTGGACATTCAATGCAAGGTCATATCTCGTGTTTAAAAGTTACTAAAGGTGGTAGTGAGATACTGGTTTGGTCAGACAATATTTCCCAGCCAGGCTTACTGTTACTACAAGACAGTTTCTGCTGGCACCTTTGTCCCATGGGTGACTATTACGGGAAATTTTGTACATGTGAAATGGTGATAAACATCTTGAATACACAAATTTAATAAAATTTCTCCTGTAGAATTGATATATCACCATGGCCTAGACAGAACCTCCCACTCACAGCCTACCAACTTTCATGAACATAAAATATATATATATATAGTGATTTAAACTATCAAGAAATCAATGAAGATTTCAAGTCTTTTTCTACTTTAATCAAGGCTACCAAGCAATCACAGCACCCAAAAACATATTTTCATGCACCCCAAAGATAGGAATAAAAGTTCCAACTCCAGGAATGCTTACAATCTATGGAAAACTCTCATGGGGTCAATCTGTCTGAACCTCAAGAGACTTAATTTGAGTAAATTAAAAAGTGTTTGTGATGAGAGATCTGCTGTTCCAATGCAGTTCTCCAAATACAAACAAACTCCCTTGTTTGGTGCTGGTTGTGCCCCCTGACCTCTTGCGGCTCCAACCAGTCAACCATGTACATTTTTGAAGTGACCGTTAGGGGTCCTGTGACATATTAATGCCCTGCAGCACTGTCAATCAAGGCACCCGCTGGCGTGTTTTCCTTTTTTTAAAACCAGGCACACCAGCCTCAAGTGTGGGTCCCCTGTGAAGTATTGTAGCTCCATTTGAGGGCCCAGGCTTTTGTGGTCAGACTGGAGCCCCACTCCTTACTGGCACAAGAAGTAGAAGTGGCTCCTGTTTCTTGTTCCATAGCTCGTTTCCCAGCATTGATGAGTTTAAAGCAGAGAATGGGAAGCAGACCATGTGGCAGCACACTTGGGGCTGCTCTTTATCCAGATGAGCTTGGAGCTTAATCCGGTTAATCAAGAAAGCCCTGGAGCTCCCCAGCCTGAGATCAATGTCATCAGTGCAGAGTTCGAAGCGCTGAGAGTAACTTTTCCCCCAGGGCATTAGCCCTACCCGGGGGTTATTGAAAGGTCTGGCAGGAACAAAAGGGCACCAAACTTTGTGATTGCATTTTGCTGGAGCTGAGACCACTGGCCCTAACCAGAGAAATAATCAATGAAACGGATGAACATAGCACATGTTATCTTATCTCGGATTGGCCTCCTTAAGGACCCATGAGGCAGACCTAGCATGAGTATCCCAAACAACTACTCTTTTCCTCAACCTTTTTAGGCTACTGTGGATGGGGATTGTGGAGTTTGGCACCTAGAGGCATGCTCCAGCCACCATGAGTAGATCAGGGCCACTTGGCGTGTTAAGTTTTACCAATTTTGTCTCGGCCTTCTAGCCTCTAAATTTGATTGATGGAGCTGTTATTTTTACCTCTCTCTTCCTCCAATGAGGAAAAGCTTAGGGACCTTTCCTTCTAAACTTAGTAATCTCCTAGGTCCAAGGTCTCTGAGCCATAAAGCACCACAGCACTCAACAAACAGGAAGGTGAAGTTAGGAATGCTTCAATAAATATGCTACATCCCTGTCCATAGTTTTTTACTCACCATGCAACTCTAGACAGAGACAAGCCATATGAAAATTAGACTTGGCCCAGCTCAGATTGGAGCAGTCCAGGTCGAATTGCCAGGCCAGACTCCCCCCAGAGGAGAACACAAGTAACCCCAGATAAGTGTTGGCCTTTTTAGGCCTCATCAATGAGGTATAGCTTGAATCCTGTGGCACAGTGAGCATGAGACCCACATATGGGCATACCCATTCCACTTAGGACATTTTCTGCAAAAAACAACAAGATGATGTACGAAAGCTTGGAATAAACCCAGCCGCTGGCGATTGCTTTTGGCCGCAGCCCAGTCCACTGTTTTTCACCCACCATGCTACTCTAAATGGAAACCATAGATATGGAAACAAATCTTGGCCACATCCAATTGGAATTTCCTGGCCAGGCTGCACCCAGATGGAAAGACAAGCAACCATAGCTCCAGTAGAACTCAGCATCTCTTAAGTCAGACCACAGTGCCTACCTACAGAGCCCACTACTCACAGCCTATTGGTCATGTGAAGGGCACCTGTGTGTCAGGTACAGGCCTGGGATATTTCTTCCTAAGTAACCTCCAGCATGACTGTGTCCACAGAAGTCCAAGGGAAACCTCTCCTTCAGGGTCCTTAGCAAGTCCTCTACCAGTCCACAGAGGAAATGTGGAGGTCTGGACCATTGGCTCTAGTTTCAGGGTTCATAGAATCTCTTGATGTCCAAGTAAATGTAATTGGTATTGTAAAATGTATTTATATAGTGCTTACTACCCCTGAGGAAGTGTTGAAGTGCTTTGCAATGAGTAGCATGCTATTGTGGGACCCAAGATTAGAGGGTAATAGTTAATTGATTAGTAATTCTTTTTCTTTCCTTTGTGTATTCGTGGTCAGGTTTGTGCTCTTGATTTCCTGTGTGTTTAGAAGAGTTAAGAGTAAGGATAGAATAAAGGGAGTAAATTTGTAAGGGGAAGTAGTAAGTTGTTTTGTAAGTAGTGGTCGTGTGTGCCTGTTAGTTGAGTAGCATGGCTAAAAAAGGAGGGGAAAGTTTGAGAAGGATGTTTGGCGATTCATTCATAAAAGCAGCAATTATGACATTTTCTTATATACACATCTCTCCTGTCGTGGAATATAAATTTTTCTCATAATATGAATGTATCTGCATTTAACTGGAAGCATGGTTCAATTTACAGTGACTCATGTGTAACAACAACGTCATCTCTATACTGTCAAAAGCATACTTCGTTAAGTGTGAGTATACTGTTGTCATACATTGTTTTGTTGTGACTATAGTTGTCATGTGGGGAAGAACCAGCTCTAGAGTAATCTTCTGAAACTAAGAAGGTTGTCAGTGGATCTTATGTGTGTGGGTAGTGAATTCCATAGTTTGGCTGCTTGAACATAGAAAATGTTCCACCCATGGATTTTTTCTTGTATGTAGGAATGTTGAGGGGGGGGGCAATTCTTGAGCACAGGTTCCTTTGTAGGCTGTATTTGTCACATATTGCTTTGTGTGTGATATAAAGCATCTTGACGGTGGATCTTCTGGCATCTGGGAGTCATTGCAGGGCCCTCAAGGCAGGGGAGATGTGTGCTTGTGACTTTACATGTTGGAGTACTCTAGCGGCAGCGTTTTGCATTCTCTGTAATGTTCTCATAGTTGACAGAGGTGAGCTATGATACAGACCACTAGCGTAATCTAGTTTATGTAGGACAAGCAAGATGGTAGCTTGAATTTTGTAAGGGAGTCTAAAGCGCAGGAAGATGCATCACATTTTTTTCATTTTGAGAAAGCTTGATGTGGTTAACTTATCCGCTTGTGCATTCATTGACAGCTTGGTGTCCATGGTAACTCTGAGGTTCCCTAACTCCTTAGATTTTTTGGTCGTGGCCTAGATCATCATGCCATACTTAGAGAGGGTCATATGTTTTGCAGTCATCACCGGTGAAAATTTAGGTTTGGTGGCATTCAATTTGATGTGACTCCATTTCTTCCACTGGTCTAAGGCCCGGAGACAATTGAAGATTTTTGATGTTCCAATGTTCTTTTGGTTCTCCAGTTTCAGATGTACATGTGTGTTATGTACGTAGTTACAGTAGGTGAAGTCAAAATCACATATCAGATCTGGTAATGATTTTGTATAAATGGTGAAAAGCATGTGTGAAATGATTGAGCCTTGAAGGACATCTGATTTAATGCTGTATGGTTTAAAAGAGAAAGGAGAAGTGTATATATAATATTTGTTCTATTGTGAAGGTTTGATGTGAACCAATCAAGAGTTAAGCCCTCTGTTCCAGCTTCCTCAAGTCTTTCAAATGGTGTGTCATGATCCACTGTGTCAAAGGCTGCTGAAAGGTCCAAAAGAAGAACGGCAGCAACCCTGTTCTGGTCTAGCATGTTTTTAAGGTCATCCCAGATAGAGATAAGGGCTGATTTAGTGCCTCCTCCTGGACAGAATTCAGTTTGAAAGAAAGAAAGTATGGAATTCTCCTCAATGAACTATGACATGGAATGGTCTGTTTGCTATGGGTCTGTAGTTTTGGAGGAGTTGATTATCCAGGGTAGGGCTTTTTAATAATGGCACATGTATGTCTTTTTTAAGTCTTCTAGGAAACCTCATGTTGTTAAGGAGTTCTTGAAGAGTTTTCTGACTGGGATAGTAGAGTGTTTTTGAAAAATTGAGATGGACAAGGGTAAGAGGACAGACTGCAGGCTTGCTGGTATTGGCAAGATCTGTGTTTGAGGTAAGCAAGATTTCTAGTTCATCCAAATCTAGCTTGCTCCAAGGTCAGTATGTACAGTTGAATGCAAGGTGTCTTTAGATGGAGTGAGTTTTTGTGCCTTTTGGTGGAAGGCAACAAGGTAGTGGTCTGATCAAGTCACTGGAGTAATTGTTTGGAATGTGACTAGGTCTGTGTTGGCGAATATGATAGTTAATATGTGATAAGCGATATGAATGGGATTGAGAACAAGGTGTTATAGGTTGTGTGTGCCTAGGCCAGTGAGGATGGTTCAGGAGAGTGGCCTATTAGGTTTATCAGACAATATATTGAGGACACCAAGAATGCATATGTATGAGTATATTGTAAAAAGGTTAGAGATTGTGTCTAGAAATGTGTCTGGGAATTCTGCATTGCTAGGTGGTGGTCTGTAGAGGGGTAGGGTTGGATCTGACAAGCAGGGTCTCACAACCTTGTAACGATACATCCTCAGATCTAGTGAGATTTGTTGCTTCTATATATATTATGGCTAAGTTGCCTCCTTTTTTGTCTCTGTGATTTTGTGTTACAGTTTTATATGGTGGAACAGAGCCATGGAATACCAGTGCCATATGCTCTCCCTGCTATGATTCAGATATGAAAAGTCAGTCAGGTTTTGTGTCTATCAATAGGTCAAATAAGTAATACTTTTTTTTTTTTTTAAATAGAATGAGAATGTATTGGTAGGCAATCTAAACATTATTAGTTGGAGGTGGTGTGAGTTTGTGCTGCAGGAGGGTGAGTAATGGCCTTTGAAGTTGTGGGTGGTGTGTTCTGGTTGGTGGTGTTAAATGTTGGAGGACAGAGAAATTGTTGTGTTTGTTTATCAATATCTACCTTCAAAAGACTTAGACTTTTTTGCATCTGGTTGTGTGGGTGGTGGTGAGTATGGTTGAAATTGAGGGGTTGGGCTGTGAAGTTGAGTGTGAAATGTAGGTTTGATGTGTAATGGATGGGGGAGCGGGGTTATTTTGCTTTCTTTCGCGTATGTTGAAGGTGGAAGGAGTAGCGGTGAGGGATGCTGGTGGGGCATAAAGGTCCTGTTGTATGGCTCTGAAGTTGAGCAATGGATGACAGATGGGTGAGTGAGTGTAGTTTGTGTATTGAGTGATAGGTGTATTTGTTGCGTAGGGAGTGCAATGCAGAGATGGGTTTAAAAGTGTACTATTTTTGCTGGTATTCACAGAAGAGTGGATGTGTGTAGCTATGTTCAGGTTGTGGGGAGTTTTTGAATATGTGAGATTTTGTTTAAGGTAAATTTGTTAAGTGCGTGTGGTGTTGTGTTTGTGGGGTAGTATTATCTGGTATGTTGGTAACACCTTGAGGAGTGTGATGGCCTGGTGAGATGAGTACGTTGAAGGGGATGGAATAGTGTTTGAGAGTTGAGAATATATTTCTTTTGAGAGATGGTTATAGGTTGGGTAGGGGGATGAATGTGTCTTATTGGTAACAGAGAGTGTTGAAAGAGTATTGTCTTTGGTTGTGTTGAAAAGAAAAGTATGGCTGTGTGGTAATGGGGTATTACAGGTAGTTGAATAATGGGTTTAGAAGGGTGGCAAGAGAATGCTAGGAGAAGGCAGAGGGTATTGAAAGTGTTTTGTGTGGAAAGGGTGGGAGTTTGTGAGATTAACTGTGTGAGTGTTTTCTTTTATTGGTATGTAACCCAAATGTGTATTTGCTTGTTTAATAGTACAGAATAGTTTCTGCAGGAGTGTGTGGGTGTAGGGGTACAAGGGTGTATAGGAGAGAGGTAAATGTGTGGATAGAGTTTGATGAGTGAGTAAATGGTGGAATAACCATGTTTGTTGAAAGAGACTAGTGTGTGTTTCTTTTGAGCTAGTGTGCATGGCTGTGTTTCTGGCTGTGCCATAGAATGTGCCTGTAGAATGTGAAAATGGGCAGCATCGCTGGCCCTTTGCCTTAATCAGCCCAAACAGGTCCAAACAGGTGACGCCCTTGTACTCTCCACCCTTAGCCTCTACACCTGGGCTGAGACAACCGGGGGAGGGCTTTTGAAGGCTACTGGTGAGGTCACCTTACTATTTGAGTGTCCTAGGTTCAGCTGAAGGCCCAGCCAAATGGTTGCCCAGCAACAGGCCAAAGAGTGCACCTTGAGGAGCAGTGTGGTCAGCTTTTTGATCTACAAGCTGTACCTGGAGAGCAGGTAGGAGTAGGGGAACTGGAGTGATAAAGGCCGGAAAAACTAACTTTTTAAGCAGTAAAAAATGGCAGGTAGAATTGAAAAAAAATCACTACCTTTCACAATGTCACTTTTAGAAATACAGAGTATACCTCCAATCCATCAGGGGTACATCTGCAAGGGGCCCTTTTTCGCTCCACAGTTCCTGTTCCTCTCAAAGTATTGGGCTCCTGCAAGGACTTAAAAGTGGGGGTGGGGAGCTGTAGAAGGTGAATATTTATGCCCAATCCAAAGATGCCACCTTTCCCTTTGTCCTTTACAGGCATATTCTGGTAGCAGCACACAGGCTTTCCTACCCCCTTGCACAGCATTGGGGAATTTCCCAAGACAGCAAAGTCAATATGGGTTTGCAAGAGCTCTCTCATGGGATTTAGCCCTGATCCTACTAGCCTATGCAAAAATGGTAAATTCCCTCCCAATCGCCAAATGGACCTTTTGTTTGCCTGGTAACACATGCCTACTTGCCCCCTTTTGACCGTGGAGAAAGAAATGCCCAGGGTTGCTAGTGAAGTGACAGTGAACCAGCCTATGGAAATTGTCCTCCAAAATCTTCCTCTACCAGAACAAGTTTAATGGGGGAAGTTTTGAACTACCTGCTGACCAGCACAGTAAATAACTGAGTCTAGCAGGCTATTTCAAAGCCCATATATAATTAATGACTGGCTCAGTACAATATTGTGAAGCCCAGAGTATGTGAAGTGTTACGAATATGAGCAAATAAATACTATATTTGTGATCAGGGCCTTTGTAAACTAGATAGATTTAGAAAAAGCAACTTGAAACATCTCTCTGTGTTGTGTTAATTGTAAATGAGTATATTGGCACAGGTTTCGCATAAAGTGTGAATACGCAAAAGCACTCCAAGCTTACAGAAAAGCACTACAGACTCACACTCTACTCAAAACGAAATAGGGATGTTTCTTTTGGGATGCACAATCAAACCATGAGACCTGCATAGGCTATAACCAATTTTTCAAAAGGTCCCATCTGTGACATGCTACCTGTACACAGATACCAGTCTGAGGTAAACAGTAGTGCTCCTTGCTCAGCTCCCACACATGTGTACCCATGGGTGCACATGTGCCCATGTGTAACCAGCACAGAGACTCTTACCACAACTGCACAGCAGTGGGCCTTTTTTCCAAAGGAGGTGCTGCACTTGGCTCTCTCCGCATGGTCACTTCAAACTTTTTACATTGTTTTTCTGCTGTTCCACTGTAATAAAATGTAGGCAGGGGAAGCTACCTGCACAAAAACAATCATGAGTGGCTTTTCCTCTCTCTATATGTGCTGCAGAATGCAACACACATAGAAAGAGGAAGTAATGAGGAGAAGTAAATATATTTCTCCTCTTTATGCCTCACAAAGGGAGGCATATCTTTTTGTTGCATGCCCAGGTTTACAAGGTCTTGTAAATCTGGGAATGCATCAAAAACCATAGGTGTTGCATGGGCACACCCACACAATACCCGTGGAATGCCCACCCAGGGCAGAGTAACGCAATGCAGTGATTTGAGCTGTGTTGCATTAGTCCAGATTTTTTGAGCCACTCAAAGCCGCACAAAGTGGCTCTGTGTGGCTTAAAAAATCTGACTTAAGGTTTGTGTCACTCTTGCATCATGTTGCGTGGTTCAAGAGTGACACAAACCGGTTCATAAATATGGCCCCCAGTGTCAGCTGACTGACCTCCTGTTATAAGCTACAGAGACATAACAAGCTCCAGAGGCCTCCCTGCATCTGCTCAGCTGTCCTGCTGCCTGCAACTGGATCTGGATCTGCTTGAGACCTGCTGGCCTCTGCCATAGTCAGTCCCAGGTCTCCAAGAGGTGCATTCCCAGGTCCTGGGCTCTTCGCTGGCTTGAGAGAGCACTCCTCTGACTCAAAAATGAGATATCCTAACTCAAACAGGAGAAATCCTAACGTTTTGGGTTCTTCGTGACCATGAATGGGCAAGTTTGTGCTATGATTTTGCTGCCTGTGCCAACTGCCAGCACAAAGCTCGGGGAACCTGACTCTTCGCGCTACAGTGACCGCCAGCGATGACCAGTTATGCGAGATCTACACTTCGTGTTACAGCTTTGACAGCCCGCGATGAATGTCAATGCAAATCTCCAGCAATGACCATCTGCGATGCCTGGCCTGCTCTTTGAGCTACAGCAATGACCATCCATGACGTTCTCCTTGCAGCCTCATCCATCGTGAACCAAACTCCACTCGCTCAACTTTAATTGGTAACTTTTTCAGCAGTACTAACCCTGTCCCTGTATCCAGCCTGCACTCTATCGATGCTAGCCTGAACTTTCACTTTAGGTTAGAGTGGAACTAGTGAATGCTGCCATTTTAGTGTCAAACACCTTTCCCAAATTGGTTTATATTGGAGTGGGAATAGTAAAAGTCACCCATTTAGTGTCTAACACCTTCCCCCAATTGGGTTAGATTGGGGTAGGTCCAACACCTTCCCCCAATTGGGTTAGATTGGGGTAGGAAAAGTAAATATCACCCCTTTAGTCTCTAAAACCTTCCCCAAATTGGTTTAGATTGGAGTTGGAATAGTAAGTCATCTTTGATTGGGAATTGTAAATATAAGCCCTCTAGTGTCCAATACTTTCTTAAAAATGGTTTATCTTGGAGTGTGATTATTTAATATTATCATTTTAGTCTGAATAGTTAATTGTATGTTTGTAATAAATGAAATTATTAATTAGATAGTTTTTATAGAATAATGACGTAACACATTTTTCTCATTTCATCTGTGTTTTTTAAGTTTATTTAATGTGCATTTTTAAACATTTATATTTCAACTTAAAATAAAGTGTTATATGTAGTAATATTGGAATTTGTAAATTTTCCAAATTTTTCCAATGTTTTAACTTTTTAAGCATTTCTTCAATTACTTTATATGCGTATTTTCAACATCATTTTAATATGATTTTTTCAGTATATATTAAATAATTGTATATATTTTATACTATTATTTAATATATATTTTACAATTTGAAATTTTAAAAAAAAATTGACGTTTTACATGTTTTTTTAATTTGTTTAAGTTTTCGTACTTTTATTTAACATTTTAAAATTAGTTTGCATTAATTTCAAAAAGGAGATAGACTCTTTTTTATTTTCATTTAGTGTCCATTTTTTTGTACCACTACCTTCTATTTTGTAATCAAGTTATGCCATTTTTAGTCTATTTCCCAGATCCAGGTCACAGTAAGGTGCTGCTTTTTGTTGGAACAGATAAGTCCTTTTTAAGTTTTTTAAGGGTTTTTAGGGTAATGAGGTGTAGGGGAAGGACTAGAGGTTAGATACAGTGTTGTTTGCGGGTTTTTTGTAGATTTAGTTGTATTAATAGTAGTGTTTTTTACTAGTTTGTAGTTTTGCATCTTCACACACTGTTTCAGTAATATATATCGCTATTTTATGGTAAATTGTGTTATGTTACTTATAGTTTAATGATTAATTGTGATGTATCTGTAATTTTAAGAATGTAATGTGTTCTGCTGGTGGGTTTTCTTATTTAAATGTCAGGTCTTTGTTTACAAATGTGTTCTAGGGGCATTGGGAGTTAACTTTTTCAGTTTAAAAAAAAAAAAAAACACTTTTGGTTCTTAATAATCTAATTTTAGTAACTTTGATTTCCTTTTTTTCTGGCTTCCAGGAAAATTTATTTTTTAAAACAATTTTTCAGGGTTTTTTCTAGTTCATAGATACTTTGGATTGCTTCGAGGGATGTCCATTGGAATCATTTTACTTTTGCATTTTTTGGGCTTTTTGGAAAATATTTTTCCTGTTCTTGCTGGATTATACTTTTTGACTACTCTGCTGGCCCGGACACTGAACGCCCTCCAAGCATTGGTCGACTGTTTTGTCCTTTTCATGGATAGTCTTGACTTGGTTACCAATTATGGCCCAGATCATGGCTTGTGGTCCAGGTAGGATTGCCACCCACAGGCTTGTTATTAAGGGTCAGTCACTGCATGGCATAACTAACTTTAGCTACCTGGGAGATATCTTTAATACTTCGGGATTCTGGCAGCCCCAGATGAACAGTTCAAGTTTTAAGTTGAGTAGGTCAGCTGGGACAATTTTTAACCTGCCATGCACAAGGGGAATGGGAACTATCTGGCCACTGATGAAAGTATATAAAACACAGTGTGACATGTGCCTCGTATGGGGAGGGGTTTGGTGATGTCATAAGAGTGCTCTTCTTCAGCTAGAGGAAAATCGTATATGCCAGAGGCTTTCACACTTGCCAACCACAGCCTCCTGTCAGATTATGCACCTGGAGCTAAATCAGCGATGTATAGCCAACAGGGTTCAGTTAGTCCCTCTATTATTGAAGGATGAACATACTCAACTCTGTAGAGACATCATCTTGGACTGTCTCAGTTTGGAAAAATGGAGCACCATTTCCTGCTTGAATTACATCTCGCTCACATTTCAGGAGCTGCTGTTGGCTTCTCTTTTTTTGTCCCCGAAGAGTATTAAAAAAGATGATAAATTATTGGTCAAGAGCCATTTTTGGGATTTTTGAGAAACTAGAAGGCTGCAAACAGAGTTAACAAAAACATGGTGTTGGTTTTTTACAGACACTTCACAGGCACGCTTTTTATTTGACACTTTGCCTCACTCTATGGGAGAGGTTGCTCCTTTTTCTTTTTAGAGCTGGTTCGGTCTGGCGGCTTGTGAGCACAGGTAACCCAACTGATATGTTGGGGGACATATTTTAGCTTGTTTCTGCAATGGGGTCTCTGAACAATCATTTTTACACTATATGTTTTTCTGCAACTTTTTTAGATACCATCACAAACTTCTGCTCAAGCCTCTTTTAAAATCATTAGGCAATCGCAAATGTAGAGAGGCTTTGTTCCATTTGCAGCTATTGAATACACTTGCTAATTGCTTCGGTGTAAGCTCTTTACTAAAAGCTGCAGTTAGAACTAGACAAACAATGGAGGCCCTCCTTGATGAAACATTATGTATCTGTTTGTTGCTTTTTAAATTCTGTATTTTATGCTTTTTATTATGGTTTTAACACATTTTACCTACTTTACTTGGCACCTTGCACTTTATATAAACGATGTCTAATGTTAGATTGCTGTGTGTCTTTTATGGCCAAAACATGACAAAATAAAGATTAATTGAAGTGAATTGACTAAGTGGATATTATTATATATATTTTTTTATTTGATTTGCATGGGAAATTTTATATTTTATTGCTTGTGTAAATATTATGTGACTGTTCTTTGGAATTTTGTATTTTATGTGGTGCATTTATTTGACGTGATGGATTGAGATTGTTCTTTAAGCTTTTTATTTGATGAGGTTTACATTATTTGTTTAAATAATTTGTATATTATTGTATTATCTCTGCCTTAATGAACATAGGAGTTGTATTTAATTTCTAGCCCTACATAATAAAATGTTATGCTTATTATTTGTCTAAAAAATGATTTATCATGTTGGTTTAGAATTTGGTACTTTGATATGTTACTATTTATTCTATAACATGCTTTTAGCTATTATTTCTATGTAATCCACACCTTTGATGTTTATGAAGATTTTGACTTTAAATTGTAACATGTCGTAGATTCTTTTGGTTTGTTTGTCAAGTTGAGGTGAAATTTGGCTAACAGATTGCCACATTCGTAGTTGTTGATAGCTTTGCTGTTTTTTGTAATGCTTTTTTAAGTGTATAGAGTGTAGGTTGGATCCTGCCTAGTGTGTATTGTAAGGCATTGCGCCATCCATCCACTGTGTTGTCTGTTTTTGCTTCCTGTTCCAAGGTGCTGTCATAAAATTTCCACCATGGTATTTGGAATTTGGGTTAGCGTGTGTGTCCGGAATTATGCAATCTGCTACGTGTCTTCGAAATAATTCATTAGTGGGCTTAGTTTGTCTTCTATTTGTTGGTAGAAAGGGCTTTCGACTAGCAAAATATAGATATTATCTATCTCTGTGACAGGTGAATAGCCTAGTGTTATCACTTATTCATTTCAAAAGCAAATTGGCTATTTGTAGAACAGCCTATATTAGGGCCCGATTAGGAGTTTGACGGTCTGTGAACCACTGCATCCACAGTTGCAGTCAAACTGCTGCGAGCTCGGCGGTCTGACTGTCGCATTATGAGTTAGTCTTGTTGCCTTTGCAAAGACCGCGGCAGAACCGCTGAAACCACACGCACACCACCGACTGCGGTGGCCGTGAAGTTGGCCTATGAGGCTGTGGAAGGCTCGGACCGCCAGTGAAACTGCTGCCCCAATAATGAGTTGCTTTACAGCTGGCATGACCGTGGCGGTCTAACCACAACATATGAAACAGCAGAAATTAAGGGATATAAGGTCAAAGCTCACCTCAACTCACCTCTACTTGTCTTCTACCCTCATGGAGACTGAAGGAAGTGACCCAATTAGGGTCAGGCTGTTTCCTTAGCCGTCTGATCTGCAAAAGCGTTCCCGTTACCTACATCGTCAGTGACTTTCCGCTGGGCACTACACTTCACTATGGCTAATTTCTTAGGGAGTGTCAAACCAGACAAAAGCCTCAATATAAGGTGCCCATGTTGAATCTTGGCACCATGCGAAGTAAGAAACCCTCTCTCTGCCCAGAGTAGCCCAACGTTGTGCGTGACTCCAAAGGCGTACTGACTGTCAGTATAAATATTGACAACCAGTCCCTCACTCAATTCTCAAGCTCGTATTAGGGCAATGAGCTCTGCAGCTTGGGCCGACTGATGGGGAACCCGTGATGTCTCAACTACCGTACGCAGCGTAGTAATAGCATATGCAGCAGTTGTAGTGCCATCTGGTAATTTAAAGCAAGAGCTATAGACATATAGTTTCCCTTGAGGGTCAGATAAGGGAACATCAGTCAAGTCTACCCGTCCTTTCGTCTCTTCCTCCGTCCGGAAGATACAATCATGTGTATCAATCTCATCACTCTCAGAAGGGAGGGGCAGTAATGTGGCTGGATTCAGAGTGGCACATTGTTTGATTGTGATGTGTTTTGCAAACAATGTCAATTCATAGCCAGTTAGACGTGCACTGGTGAGGTGCTGTGTCTTTGTCTTATTCAAAAGTGTATCTACAGCATGGGGTACCATGACTGTGAGATCAGTGTTCAAGCACGAGTCCAGCCGATTGTCTTATCGAGGTGGCCACAGCTGCGACCGCTCTTAGACAGCTCGGGAGGGCTCTTGCGACCGGGTCAAGAACAGCAGAGAAATAAGCACACAGCCGTTGCTTATCTCCGAATTTCTGTGTTTTAACAGAAAGCGTACAACCAGCCATCTCATGAACATATGATACAAAGGATTTGTGGCATAGTTAGGGGTACCAAGCACTGGAGCTGAACAAAGCGCAGTTTTTAGCTGCTCAAAAGACTGCTGACATTCAGACATCCAAGGTAAAGGCACATGCACTTCTTTCGTGGTTAATGCAAGATGGGGCTTAATTAGTATCAATCAATCAATCGGGGAATTGTAAGCACGCTACTCATCCGCGAGGGTCTCAAGGCGCTTCTGCAGCTCCGTTCAGTCAAAGAGCCAGGTCTTGAGGGCCTTCCTGAAGGTGTTCAGGGAGGGGGCGCGTCTGATGTCGATCGGGAGCTCGTTCGAAGGTCTTGGCCGTGATGTAGGAGAAGGCTCTTCCCCCTGTTCTGGTTATGTGTATCCATGGGGATTCGGCGAGGGCGTGGTTGGCGGATCTAAGGTTTTTCTTGGGTTCGTGGAAGGTGATTCTGTCATGGAGGTATTGTGGTCTGGTGTTGTGGAGGGATTTGTAGACATGGGTGAGTACTTTAAAGGTGATTCTCTTCTCGACGGGGAGTCAGTGGAGGTTCCGTAGGTGTTGGCTAATGTGTTCGTGTCGGCGGAGGCCAAGGACAAGTCTGTTGGTGGTGTTCTGTATCGTCTGGAGCTTGCAGAGAAGAGGCTTGTTGATGCTGGCATAGAGGGCGTTCCTGTAGACGAGCCTGCTGGTTATGAGGGCGTAGGTGACTGTCTTCCTTGACTCGGGGGGGATCCATTTGAACGTCTTGCGGAGGATGCGAAGGGTGCAGAAACAGCTGCAGGTGACGATTCATGGAGAGGGAGGAGTCGAGTACGATGCTGAGGTTTCTGGCATGGTCCATGGGGGTGGGAGGGGTGCCCATGGCGGTGGGTTACCAGGAGCCGTTCCATGCTGCTGGGGAGGTTCCGAGGACGAGCACTTCTGTCTACTCCGAGTTGAGCTTCAGGCAGCTGTTTCTCATCCAGGATGTGACATCTTGAATTCCTTCCTGGAATCTGAGTCTGGTGGTGGTGGGGTCCTTGGTGAGGGAGAGGATGAGTTGGGTGTCGTCGGCATAGGACACTATGTTGAGGCCTTGTTGTCTGACGATGGCGGCGAGGGGGGCCATGTAGATGTTGAAGAGGGTAGGGCTGAGCGACGATCACTGGGGTATTCCGCAGTGGCTTTCCGTGGGTTCGGTGAGGAAGGGTGGCAGTCTGATCCTCTGGCTCCTGCCAGTGAGGAACTAGCGGATCCAGTTGAGGGCTGTTCCTTGTATGCCGGCAGCATGTAGTCTGTTGGCGAGTGTGTGTGGGAGACAGTGTTGAATGCTGCTGATAGGTTGAGTAGGATGAGGGCTGCGGTGTGGCCTTGGTCGAGGAGGGTGCGGATGTCGTCCGTGGCGGCGAGTAGGGCGGTCTCTGTGCTGTGGTTGCTCCGGAATCCAGATTGAGAGGGGTGAAGGATGGTGTTGTCTGTGAGGAACCTGGTTAGTTGTGCGTTGACTGTCTTTTCGGTGACATTTGCCGCGAAGGGGAATAGTTAGGTATCCACTGACGACAGTAGGAAGTGATACCTATAAAGGCGCGTACATCTTTCTGGGTTTGTGGAACTGGCATTTGAACAATGGTACTAATATGCTCCAGGGTCAATCTCCTACCCTCCTTTGACAGTAAGTGACCTATGTAGGTGACCTCCTGCCGACAATACTGAAATTTTGAAAGGGATACTTTATGGCCATGCTGAGCTAAATGCAACAACAATGTAACTGTACTGTCTCTGCAACCTTGTTCTGTATCTGAAGCAATGAGCAAGTCATCGACATTCTGTAGCAATACATTACCTGTGGGGAGCGACAAGGAATCCAACTGACCTTTCAATGCCTGACTATAGATACTCGGGCTCTCTGTATAGCCTTGAGGAGCGCGACAGAACATAAAACGTCTACCAGCTAGGTTGAACCCAAACAGATATCTGCTATCAGGATGAATAGGACTACTGAAGAACGCATTTTTCAAATCAATGACAGAAAAGAATTTAGCAGAAGAGGGAATCATTGTCAAAAGAGTGGTGATGTCAGAAACCACCGGAAACTGGGGAATCACTATTTTATTAACTTCACGCAAGTCAATTACAAAATGATAAACATTTTCATGGACATCAAGAGAATCTGGGGGCGTCTGCTTAAGAATGGGAAGGATAGGGCTATTACAAATATTAGCTGTTGTCTCCTCAACCACTCCCTTCTTAATCAAATCCTGTGCAATTTGCAATAAGGCTCGCTCTCCTGCCTGCGGTATTTTATATTGAGGGATACGAGGTAAAATAGCACCATCCTTAACGCGTATCTAAACAGGTGATATCTGCAACAATCCCATGTCTGTGACACCTGTTGCCCACAGAGTGTGTGGCACATCTTTAAATTCAACAGGAAGGGGTGCATCTTTGGACAGACACTGCTTAGCGCACACCACATCTGGACCCATTTTCATATAGACACATGCTGGGGAACAATAAATCGTAGCATGCAGTTTTTTAACAAATCCAAACCCATCAAATTCTCACCACAGTTAGATGTCAGCAAAAATGGCGAATTCAAAGTGAAAGGACCGATAGTCAATGCAAGGGGTCTTGAAATGGGGCTTACAACCGGTACACCAGAAAAACCTCCTGAAACATTATTATGGCAGGACAGAACCGCCCCAGGGACCATATTTCGAGAAACAGAACTTTTCGTCGCACCTGTGTCCTCCAGAAATTCCTTAGTCGAACCTTGCAGTTTCGCTGTTGCATAAGGACCATGCTGGTCCACAGGTATCAGAACTGGTCCCACACTCTGTCCCTGGCTGTCCTAGCTGTAAGACATTCCTGTCACTTCATCCACATCATAATCATCGTGGTAGTACTGTCCATCCTGAGGGTCATCAAAGTAAATATTATCAGAATGACCCTGTGAGGCTGCAGCGTTCTGAGCCCTGCCTGTCCTACCAGCTCCACGACCCCTTCCATGAGAGCCTCGTCCTCTAGGGACCGCCGCTTTCTGCAAAAGCACAGGACACATGCTACACCAATGTCCCTCCTCTTTACAATACGCACACTGATTCGGACCTAGGGGCGTAGCGTTTGGCTGGCTACTAGTGCGTGGAAGCTGTCGGGCCAAACCACCACGTCCTCTACCATTCCCTCTAAAAGCCTGTTGCAACAACACCTTTTTCTTCAAATCCTTGTGCTTTTTCTCTGTCCTCTCCTTTTCCTCATTATCCCTATGCTCATAGTACTGTGCCATATTCAAAATAACAGAAGGGGAAGAGGTGGACCAGGTGCTTTCAGAAGCCTGCAATCAAGTCGCAATCTCAGGAAGCAAATTAGAAACAAATCTATTAACAAACAACCGAACACCTCCCTCAACAAACAGATCCTGCCCACTGTAATCAGGGAATATATCTTCAAACCGAGTGAAAAAATCAGACACACTCTCATCTTTCTTTTGTCGACAAGCCGTTAACTTGTCCCAATCAACCTTCCTCGGTGAAATAAGAGAATGCATATACGTAATGATACGGCCTGGCAAAGCAAGTATCTCTGCTCTAGGCTTATCACCTGGCTTCCGTTCCTGATCCCATACTTAAATTTGGTCTCACGTACCCCCCAACTCTGCAACATGATCTTGAGTATGCACCTGTCTCCAAATATCAACCGGAACAAGAAGACCAAAAAACATTTCAAAATCAGCCAGAGTCATCACAGTGGAGGAAGCGGCTTCAGTCAATTCTTTATAATATGCAGTTGGATTCTTCCTAGGATCAGGCAAATGAGTATTAAGAGACAAAACTTCACTCCGTTTCCACGGAGTGTAAACCCATTGTTCCTGAAAA
Source organism: Calotriton arnoldi (assembly GCA_963921515.1). Taxonomy (NCBI): domain Eukaryota; kingdom Metazoa; phylum Chordata; class Amphibia; order Caudata; family Salamandridae; genus Calotriton; species Calotriton arnoldi. The sequence continues at coordinate 797,214 of CAWUFW010005439.1, forward strand.
CGAGCTGCTTCTCTGGCCCTTATAACATTACCGCAGCCATCTTGTAACTATGGTAATTCTGGGTGGTATATAGGATGAACCTCCCACATCGGAAACTGAGTCACTGTCTTGGGACTGTTCTCATGCAATCTTCCCCTATAGGCTATTATTGTCGTGACATTACTGAAAACTTGTTCAGGGCTCAAGTCACTAACATACACACGATCTCTAATATCATGTAAAATTTTAGGTGCTTCTGATTCAAAACACTGCTGCCAAAGACCAATCAAAGTCGCCAACATGTGCTTAAGAGCATGCTGCTGTATAAAGGGCTCAAAATCTCGCATTGTTCCCCAAACATCCTCGACACTGTAAATGGGATTAGCTATTACCCTTTTCTCTTCATCTCCCACATCAGATCGTACCAATGGCCTGTCAGGGACGTATGGTTCCTCAGAAGCAGTACCCTCAATAAGCCCACCTTCCGGCAACTCTGACTCTGAGTACAAAAACACCAGAGGATCAAAGTGGCCAGACAAGGGGAAGGGAATTAGGGAGGGTACTGCGGGGAGGGAGATCTGGAACGACAGCAATCAAAAGTTGAACTTTAATTCTTTGTCTTGCCCTATAGTTCTAAATATATTACATGCGCTAAGAACCACTCTTACCTGAAATAAAACAATCAGCAATTCTTTCACAGATATCATATAAACTCAGTAAGAGTTCTTTGAAACTACTCCAATAATGTCTTTGAAGATTTTCTATATGATTTATGGATAGAATCAGAATATCTTTAAATAACTTCAATAATGTCTTTGATACTTCACAACATCACAAGGTTCAATAAACTCTGGATATCATAATTTCAAGGTTCTTCTTAGGTTTGAATTTCTCATCATGTGTGCATTCCTTTTAAACAATCATAGTTGCACATCAACTCCGTCATAACATAATGAGCATTATATTTGTAATTATCTTTTCTCTTCTATATGTTTCACAAATTCCATGAATGATTGTCAGCTCAATGATTAGTATTCAGAATACTCAGCGCTACTGTTTTTTAAACATCCGTTTTCGCAACAATGTTTCTTGAATGCGAGCGTGAAATAGCCCAGAAATCCAAGGTTGAAACTTAGTTAACTGAAGAAATCGTCGTCTCCAACCTTTAGAAGCTGCCAATGAATCAGAGACCGGCACAAGAAACCTTACCAGCAGCGCCGCACACGAACACGAGGAATCTTACCAGAAGAGCCACACCTGAACGCGAAGCAGGAAGGAAAGTCTTCGAGCGATGAAGCTGGAATAATCCGCAGAGCGCGGCTGGGCGTGGCTGCTTATATAGCGGGAGCGTGAGTACGGTGGCTGTAAAGCGGCAACATAGTGAATAACGCGAATTTGGCTAAAAACAAAATAAAATATACAAAAGAGGTTACAAAAGGAAAACCAATAAAAATGGTACTGGTGTATACGATCCTTAGGTGCTTGGATCCTTCAGTCTTTGGCAATAACGTACATTCCTGCAGCATTGTCAACAAAGTGTACGATGAGCAAATGTAACTTGTGACCCACCTCAGTTCTTAGCAATGGATATCCAGTCCTGCCATTGCGATTTTGATGAGTATCAAAAGCGTACACTGCGCTGCATTCACAGTGCTATATGAAAAGCAAAAACACACTGCGCTGCTACACTGCGTTGTTGCCAAACAATATACAGACTAGACCGTAACTCAGGAGGATCATGACAGTCCTCCCCATCAAAAACAGAAACATGCCCCTCAAGAAGGCGCACCAGTGCTGCGTTTGTGAAAGAGACAAATTAAGCGCGGAGCATGAATGGCGTCTTTGGGCTCCCAAGAATCTTCCTCAGGTCCATAGCCTTTCCAGGAGACCAAATACCATAATTTGCCTTTCTTTAATTTACTGTCTTTTATTTGTTGCACTTCATACTCCAGATGCTCACCAATAACCACAGGAGGTGGTTTTGGATGGACAACTGTCTTTGCTGGTTTAAGTAATGAAGTATGAAATACTGGGTGGATTTTCATCGTTCTGGGGAGTTGCAATTTAAACGACACCGGATTGATGCATTTGAGTATTTTAAAAGGTCCAACAAAGCGTGGATGGAAAATATATATATTTTTTTTAAATGTAAATTCTTTGTGGACAACCATACCTTGTCTCCCGGATAATATGCGGGACCAGGTTGTATTTTTCTGTCAGCAAATTTCTTGTATGTGATATTTGCTTTGGATACGTTTTGTTGAAGTGATAACATTAATTTTTTCCTTTTTTGTAATTTGGAAGTTACATGCTGAACTTGTGTGTCAGTTCGATGTAGTAAGGGTGAAGCCCTTGGGTTCCAACCATGGGTGGCATAGAATGGTGCCATTTTGGTCGAGGTATGCATTAAGTTATTGTATGCAAACTCAGCTTCCCTTAACAAGTCCACCCAGGAAGCTTGTGTGTGAGCCAAATAACAACGAAGGTATTGTTTTAGTACTTTATTGACTCGCTCAGTTTGTCCATCCGATTCTGGATGGAAACTTGTAGATAAATTGCGTTGTATTTGCAAGGCTGTACACCACTCTTTTCATAATTTGGATGTGAACTGCAACCCTCGGTCAGTTGTTATGGACCGTGGTAAGCCATGCAATCTTACAATGTGATATAGAAGCAAGTCAACTACAACAGCTGCTGTTGGTAGTCCATCACATGCCACAAAGTGTGCCATTTTAGACAATCGATCTACAATTACTAGGATAACAGTTTTACCTTGGTCTTTTGGTAAGTTAGTAATGAAATCCAACTAAATATCTTCCCAAACATGTGTTGGTGTTGGTAAGGGAAGTAAATAGCCTTTTTTGGGTGAATGATCTGCTTTTGCTCTTATACAAGAATCACAGTTCTTTACATAAGTGGTGACGTCTTTTTTTCCAATTGGGCCACCAGAAATTGCGGCTTACCAATTCTAAGGTTTTAGTACATCCTGGATGACCTGCTAAAGGATGAGTATGACACCAGATGAGCACTTCTTTTTGTAGTTTCTTTTCTGGGACATAAAGCAAAAGTCCTTGAAATGGAAGTCCATCAATCATAGTTCTTTGTTTATCTTGTTGTTTCCAGGACATTATCTTATGAATGGGCATGATATTTCAAATATCAGTCAAAAATTGTCCTGCCATTGTTGCTCCAACAATGTGATCACACGGAATCATAGGTCTTACTTCTTCTTGTTGATCAATATTTAATGTTTCTTCGTAACGAGAAAGAGAATCTGCTTTTTTATTAGCACTACCAGGTCTCAATGTTATATTGAAGTCAAATTCTGCAAAAAAAAAGGGTCTATCATAATTTACGGGGGGTTAGTGCTTTTGCACGTCGTAAAAATTGCAAATTACGATGATCTGCATACACGGTTATGGGATGATGAGCACCCAGCAGATTTGGTCGCCGTTCTTTAAACGCTAATCTTATGGCCAACAGTTCTTTTTCTGCTATAGTGTAATTCCTTTCTGCTGGTAAATATTTTTGGGATAAAATGCCACTGGGTGTAGATGATTGGTTCCTTCTTCTCGTTGTGACAAGATTGCTCCAATAGCAGTATTTAAAGCGTTGGCTTCAACAATGAAGGTTTTTGAAAGATCTGGATGTTTAAGTACTGGGACAGTCATGAAGGCTTTCTTTAGATCTTGAAAGGCGTTCTTTGCATCAGAAGACTACTGAAAAGTGCGTCCTTTTTGCAGTAACCGTGTTAGCGGAGTAGCTCTTGCAGAAAACTCATGAATAAATCGCCGGTAAAAATTGGCGAATCATTGTATATCTTTTACAGATTTTGGTTCTGGCCAATCCTGAATTGCTTGCACCTTACGATCTGCCATTGTGATGCCTTGAGGAGAAAGGATAAAGCCTAAGAATTCTACTTGGTTAACATGAAACTCACATTTCGGCAATTTGCAATAAAGGCCATGTTTTCTTAATGTGGTTAAAATGGTTCGTACATGGATTTCATGATCCGTCTGCGAGTTAGAATAAATAAGTATGTCGTCTATATAGACGATTACAAAACGGTCCAGTTATTCTCTTAACACATCATTTAAAAAAAATTGAAACGGCGCTGGGGCATTGCATAATCCAAATGGCATTACGCAATATTCAAATAGTCCAGACCGGGTACGGAAGGCCGTCTTCCATTCATCTCCTGGATGAACTCTTACTAGATGGTACGCCCCTCTTAAGACTAACTTGGTATACACTTTGGCTGTTCTGACCTGGTCAAGAAGCACTGGGATAAGAGGCAGAGAATATCTGTTTTTTACTGTGATGTTATTCAGTGCTCTATAATCGATACAAAGTATTTTAGGAAGACAAGGGTGCCCCAATATATGAACCTGGGGTAATATGTAGTTTAAAGGAACAATGGTTCTAGAGTGGCCTAAAAGGTCCAAGGGGAAGTAACCCTGTAAAGGGCACTGAGATAAGTAAAGGAATAGAAACTTAATTCATAAAAGAGAGCAGTAGGAAATATAACGAGGGACATATAGGTCAATGTATGACAAATATTTATTACACAATGAAGGTATTCAGGTGCTCACACAGTAAGTGACAATAAGCGTGACGTGAGAAGTGAGGGTGAACTTAAAATAATGACATCGCATTGACAACAGAAATAGAAGCTCCTTTAAAGATTTTTACAGAGTATAAGGAGTTCATGTTGTAGAGAGTCGACGACGTTTCGAACTCAATTATTCGAGTTCATCTTCAGGACAAAAAAATGTGAGCAACTTGAATCTGAAATTAATGGGAGCGAGGGGAGAAAGCAAATAATAAAGGATAAATAATAAATAATTATCATAGTTAAGTCCCTAGATATACCAACATCATTTTAGGTCAATATTAAAAAAAGAAAGAAATGTGCTCTCTAGTGAGTGGTACAGCACAGTTAGGTTATGCATACAGTACCTAAAAGGAGAAACATAATAACATGGGATGTATTACGGTCCCTGAATAATAAAGTACAAAATCAATTAGTAGTAGTGCTTATATTTAGATATTTTTAGACACACAACCTGAGTTTGCAGAATACATGGCAATTACAAATTGACATTGGGTGGCTGGGGTTCCTGCAAGGCGGCGTAGGTGCGGGAAGCATTAATACGCATAGTTAAACACAAGGAGGCTATGCACTGTAAGGTACCTCGGTGCTTGTCAGCTTATGTATATACGCCGCGGCTAAGATATACATCTATAAGCAAATCGGAGTGCAAGCGGTATAATAGGGCACTTACTGAGCTGAAGAAGGAAATAATATCCTTGGTAAAGGCGTCTGCGTAGCGCTGTGCTTCTTAAGGTGACCGGGATAGCCTGCGAATTAATGCGCGTTATGGTGGGGCCCGGTAAGGGAAAAAACAAACCTAGGGAAGAGTACACATATAGTTTAAAAAGAGCCTGGAATTAAATGGGTCGCAGTATGTAGGAAAAAAGGGGGGGGTTGGTTACAAACTTACTTAGTTTGCTGGAAGCAAATGCTTAAAATCCTTCGCCGTTAAATGGCAATGTGCTGTGCCGGGGAATTAATCTAGGGCAAGAAAACAATGGAAGATTATCCTTCCATTGTTTTCTTGCCTAGATTAATTCCCGGCACAACATTGCCATTTAACGGCGAAGATTTTAAGCATTTGCTTCCAGCAAACTAAGTAAGTTTGTAACCAACCTTTTTCCTACATACTGCGTATCCATTTAATTCAGGCTCTTTTAAACTATATGTGTACTCTTCCTAGGTTTGTTTTCCCTTGCCGAGCCCCACCATAGCGCGCTGATCGCAGGCTATCCCGGTCACTTAAGAAGCACAGCGCTACGCAGACGCCTTTACCAGGATATTATTTCCTTCTTCAGCTCAGTAAGTGCCCTATTATACCGCTTGCACTCCGATTTGCTTATAGATGTATATCTTAGCCGCGGCGTATATACATAAGCTGACAAGCACCGAGGTACCTTACAGTGCATAGCCTCCTTGTGTTTAACTATGCGTATTAATGCTTCCCGCACCTACGCCGCTTGCAGGAACCCCAGCCACCCAATGTCAATTTGTAATTGCCATGTATTCTGCAAACTCAGGTTGTGTGTCTAAAAATATCTAAATATAAGCACTACTACTAATTGATTTTGTACTTTATTATTCAGGGACCGTAATACATCCCATGTTTATTATGTTTCTCCTTTTAGGTACTGTATGCATAACCTAACTGTGCTGTACCACTCACTAGAGAGCACATTTCTTTCTTTTTAATATTGACCTAAAAATGATGTTGGTATATCTAGGGACTTAACTATGATAATTATTTATTATTTATCCTTTATTATTTGCTTTCTCCCACTCGCTCCCATTAATTTCAGATTCAAGTTGCTCACATTTTTTGTCCTGAAGATGAACTCGAATAATTGAGTTCGAAGCGTCGTCGATCCCTACAACATGAACTCCTTATACTCTGTAAAAATCTTTAAAGGAGCTTCTATTTCTGTTGTCAATGCGATGTCATTATTTTAAGTTCACCCTCACTTCTCACGTCACGCTTATTGTCACTTACTGTGTGAGCACCTGAATACCTTCATTGTGTAATAAATATTTGTCATACATTGACCTATATGTCCTCGTTATATTTCCTACTGCTCTCTTTATGAATTAAGTTTCTATTCCTTTGCTTATCTCAGTGCCCTTTACAGGGTTACTTCCCCTTGGACCTTTTAGGCCACTCTAGAACCATTGTTCCTTTAAACTATAATCGATACAAGCACGAAGTTTGCCATTATCTTTTGGCACAAAAAAAAGAGGAGAGGCAGCAGGAGATTTGGACGGTCGGATAAATCCGTTTTTAAGGAATTTGTCAAAATAATCACGCAGGTGCTGGTTTTCAACTTCGGTAAGGGCATATATTCCGCTACACGGTATTTTGGCCCCAGGTATTAGCTCGATTTCACAATCGTAATCACGATGTGGTGGTAAAGTTTCAGCGCTCTTCTCACAGAAAACATCACGAAAAGAGTCGTATTGTGGGGGTAATTCAATTTCTTGTTCTGCTGTTGTGGCAATGCAATGCACCCCAGTCAGAGCCTTCGTTTTTGTGCCTACTACTTGCTCCTGAGGTTTCAACGGGGAAAGACACTCTAGATGGCACCACTCGGAATCGAAGGTAATGCTTCTTTTGGCCCAATCTATGGTGGGGTTGTGCAGGGTAATCCAGGGCATTCCTAGAATTACCCCAAATTGAGGTGCATCAATCAGATAAAAAAAAAAGGTCCTCAGTATGTTTGTTTTCTGTTGAATAAACAACCATGGTTAGATTAACAGTGGTATGTGTGATCAGACCTGAGGTAAGTACCGTACCATCAACTGCGTGTACTGATTCTGGTTTGTTCTTTTTAACAGTTGGTACATTAATAAAATTGCCGGTGGCTCCGGAGTCCACCATGACTACTACTTCCTTCTCAATGACGCCAGGCATCAAAAATAATACATTCTGAGTTAAATGTGGAGCCGAAACCTGAAGAGTGTTGGCAATTATTTGACCAGAGGAATCATGAGATGTACTCGAGGAATTCCCCTGTTTGTTCCTCGAGCCTGCTAGTTTTCCTGTTTTTTAGCAACCATATCCGTAGGTCTATATACTTTAGGTTTAATTGGACACTCTTTAACAAAGTGGCCTTTTTTCCCACAATACAGGCACATACCTAGTTTGCGTCGTGTGTCTTTTTCTTCTTGAGTAAGTGATTTTCTTAATCCACCAATTTTCATTGGTTCACTTTGATCAATATTTGATTGAGTGACTCTTTCTCTTGGACATATTGATTGTCTGAAATCTGGTTTCTTTCTGTCACCTTTTCTGTCTGATAAACGATGATCTAACCGCAGAGTTAGGGCTATTAATTCTGCACAATCACGAGGTTGTGGATCTATAGGGGCTATTAGATCTTTTAGATCATCCTTAAGAACTTGATAAAAGAGTGCAGTTCTTTTTTCCTCGGGCCAATTGGTTTCTGTGATTAGTCGATTAAACTGTGTTAGTTAACAAATTAAATCTTTACTCCCTTATTTGAGTTCAAGAAGTTCACGATCAGCTGACCCACTAATAGTACGTCTGTCAAAAACTTTTTTGAATTCTGATTTAAAGGCTGACCAGTTGTAAAGCATTAAACCAACGGGACAGCCCACATTGCAGCGTCACCACTAAGATAAGAAATGAGGAAAGCTATTCTGGATTGTGCAATTTACTTTAATTCTTTGTCTTGCCCTATAGTTCTAAATATATTACATGCGCTAAGAACCACTCTTACCTGAAATAAAACAATCAGCAATTCTTTCACAGATATCATATAAACTCAGTAAGAGTTCTTTGAAACTACTCCAATAATGTCTTTGAAGATTTTCGATTTGATTCATACATAGAATCAGAATATCTTTAAATAACTTCAATAATGTCTTTGATACTTCACAACATCACAAGGTTCAATAAACTCTGGATATCATATTTTCAAGGTTCTTCTTAGGTTTGAATTTCTCATCATGTGTGCATTCCTTTTAAACAATCATAGTTGCGCATCAACTCCATCATAACATAATGAGCATTATATTTGTAATTATCTTTTCTCTTCTATATGTTTCACAAATTCCATGAATGATTGTCAGCTCAATGTATTCAGAATACTCAGCGCGACTGTTTTTTAAACATCCGTTTTCGCAACAATGTTTCTTGGATGCGAACGTAAAATAGCCCAGAAATCCAAGGTTGATACTTGGTTAACTGAAGAAATCGTCATCTCCTACCTTTAGAAGCTGCCAATGAATCAGAGACCGCACAATGCCCCTTCCGTGATGGACGATCGACTGGGACCTTCTGAACAAAATATAAGAATAGATAGGGTGATTTATTCACCATACACCGGATCCATACTTCCTGGTTGATTTAACCTTCCCTGGCCTACTTCCTTCAGTTTTTGGCCCACCCTTACCGCGACTGTGATGCGGACTATGCACCCTTGGGAGCTGGTAGCAGGGCCTTCCAACGCCTGGCGCCTGATATAGGTTGCCCCTTTTCTTTCCCTGTCCTGAGGAAGACCCGCATGCGGAGGTTTTGAAATAACCCCACGCCTCTTGTCGGGTCGAAACGTCGACATCTACCCCCAATAAGGGCCTGTACCATATGATACTACCACCCCGTCCCTTGAACAGATTATACATTTCTCTGCAACGTCATATGAAGTATCTTGAACTAATGAAAGAATGATGCTTCATTGACAGGCCACAACCAACTCGTGCTAATGTCACAACCAGTTGTATATGTTAAATCATTGTAACCCCCTTTTTCGAACTACCTTCATTCTATGTTTTTTCCAATTCTATCACACACAAAAACACTCTTTTTCACTTCCCTCTTTTTCTTGGAGCAACCTCCTGACGACTACTTGTTTGGTAATACTTTACCTTGATTTTTGGTACTATGAATAAAATAGACACTTTTTGTTTAAAACAGTGGGTATCTACTCTCTCTTTTCCAAGGTGCATCATGTATTGATTACTATATGCTGAATATGTTTTTGAATGTGAATTGATTTTGAATTATAAACGTTTTTTGACTTGTTGCGCGAAAAAAAAGTCCAAGGACCAATTGTTGTTCTATATCAATGAATCAGAGACCGGCACGAGAAATCTTACAGGCAGCGCCGCACACGAACGCGTGGAATCTTACCAGAAGAGCCACACTCGAACGCGAAGCAGGAAGGAAAGTCTTTGAGCGATGCAGCTGGAATAATCTGCAGGGCACGGCTGGGCGTGGCAGCTTATATAGCGGGAGTACAGTGGCTGTAAAGCGGCAACATAGTGATTAACGCGAATTTGGCTAAATACTAAATAAAATATACAAAAGAGGTTACAAAAGGAAAACCAATAAAAATGGTACTGGTGTATACGATCCTTAGGTGCTTGGATCCTTCAGTCTTTGGCAATAACGTACATTCCTGCAGCATTGTCAACAAAGTGTACGATGAGCAAATGTAACTTTTGACCCACCTCAGTTCTTAGCAATGGATATCCAGTCCTGCCATTGCGATTTTGATGAGTATCAAAAGCATACACTGCGCTCACACTGCGCTGCATTCACCGCGCTATATGAAAAGCAAAAACACACTGCGCTGCTACACTGTGTTGTTTCCAAACCATATACAGACTAGACCGTAACTCAGGAGGATCACGACATGGCCCCATATGTTCCTTAAATTTCGTCCAGTCTCTATCCTCAAATCCACGTACTGGTGTCCCACTATTCAGTAATGTCAGGGGATGAAAAAACAGAGTGGGAGTAGCAACAGAAGTAACAGGCACTAAAGTCGCTGCTGGCTACGTCGCAGGTGTAAGAGCTGGCGGAAGTGACACTGAAACAATAGGTGTGGCAGGAGCACTAACAGTCAAAAATTCCACGGATGGCGAGGACAATGAAAGGACAGGAGGTGCCATGGCAAAGCAGTCTGATCAACAGTAGCAGGAGCAGAAACAGCAGAGACAGAAGGAACTGGTGGCTGGGACTGTGAGGGAATAGCGGAATATATCCTCTGCGGGGCATATGGAGGTGGGGGTCGAGTATCTAACAATTCTGCCACAAAAGTATCATGTTCTTCTTGGGCCACATAAGATTTATCAATCTGTAATCGAAACCTTCTATCTCCACATTCAATACCCTTCTCCTGCTTTTCCCTGTCATATGTTACGACCTTCTGAGTCAACGTCTGCATTCTCCCTATGCGGGCCTCTTTCTCTGCTTTCATTCGCCTCTGTTTAGCTGCTTTTTGCCACGTTCTAAGGGAATCAAACATAGACTGTCTACTTCTTTTCTTAAACAACTGCTCTTGTAAATACTCGATCTTTTGCTCATCAAAAGTGCCCGTCAAAGGCCACTGCAACTCGGCATTGTCCCTCGTATATTTGTGCCACAGCTTACTAAACATAATAGGGCCAAGGCCATGCTTCACATACATATCAAAATTCGGAGTGCCTTCTGGAGGCGCTGGCTGACTTTCCTCCAGTCGAGCATCAGCAGAACAACAACGACAGCACAAAGAAACCAGTTTACTTATTCCAGGCATTCTCAAGAGAAAACAAATTCACTACTTATGCCTGGCAAAGTATTTGCAAACACTTTTCAACCAAAATCGTTCCTCAGACCATACCAAATACAAGCCAAAATGGTACCATATCCACCAAGAACCAAAACAAACTCACCTGATGTATGCAGGTCAAACGAATTTATTCTCCACTGCTGACTCTTCAGACCAAACGGTCAGATTGAAGGGTTTCGCTGTTCAGGACCCCAGTCGGTATGACCGCTGGGCGAGGCACCTTCCGGCGGGACAGAAGGGGCAGCTGCGAGTACAGGAACTCCCTCGTGCAGGGATCCCTGATCCATTCGTCCGACCCGACGATGGCCTCAACCTCCCCACCCGTCCTCAGGAGGGGATGGGTCACTTACCCGATGGAGTCCCTGTTTGGGTGCCAACTGAAGGAAGTGACCCGATTAGGGTCACCCGGGTCACTCACGACCACCTCTCAGCCTTCCATACAAATGAAGAGTAGGTCAGACAGTAGAGAATACAAACCAATATATTTATTCAGATACACTCAAGCGGAGCCCAGTCTGCCCAGTCTCTTAGGATTGCCGCAGAAAGACTGACATCAGCAAACATGGTGATACAGTATGTACGATTCAGAACCAATGAAGGCACGCCCACAATAGAATTTTCCAGGCAGATGCAGCTACACAATGAAGTACAGAAAGAAAAGTTTTGATCCTGAGGCCGGGCACACACTATCTTCTACTCAAGGTCGCTCCGTCCGTGCCCACCGCTAGACTAGTGGGAGAAGGCCTCTATCTAGTAGGAAAGGTATGCGCTAATAAGAACAGTGTATTCATTAAGAAAAAGCAAGGCCCAACCTTGGAGAAACGAGACTTACCAAAATCTGTTTTCTCAGGAAGGGAAGATTAGTTTCGGTCATGGTTCAAAATGGCGGCCAAACATAAAATGGTGCTGCGAATGCTAACTTACATAGAACAATACATAATCAACACAGCTCTACCTGCTCGACCTTGTTTAAAACCCACTCCGTCATGGACAAAATCTGCGGTAAGTCTTATTACTACCAATTTCCATAGACTCCTCTGCAAAACGATGCCCCGTCATGGACAAGGCAAGGGAGTTGGGTTCCATCAGTAATTTACATGTATAGAGGGACTCTGTCTGGAATTGTTTCATGACAGTAATCATAAATACATCTGTAGGATTTCCTCCTAGGCCAAAAACTGCTACTGCAAAGGCAAAGTAAACACAAATGGCCATGTGTTTGCAACTTATATTCAGGTATACTGATGTGTGCATGATATTGTGTTCCCCAACAGCACCTCTCTCATTAACATCTCACCTATTAATGTCTGTGACACACTTCTTTTGCTCTTCCTCACTTGTCTGCCATGTTAGAACTCATCAACACTAGTCATGCATGTTACCATTCCTCAAATGTTGGTTACGTGAGATTGAAGAGACTAGATCTACCATGAGGCTTTGAAACTGGAACTCTAACCAGGATGCTAAACTCCTTTTGCCAATTCTCACTAGTCTGCCATGTCACAACTGATCTACACTAGTCATGCAGCTTACCAAATGTCAAGTGTTGATAAAGTGAGATTGAAGAGTGTACAACTACTGCAAGACCTTGTGACTGGAATTCTAACCAAGACGCTAGACTCCTTTTGCCTCTTCTCCCTTGTCTGCTATGTTAAAACTGATCTACACTAGTCGCGCAGCTTGACATTTCCCGAGTTTTGGTAAAGTGATATTGAAGTGACTACAACTACCATGAGGCCTTATGACTGGAACTTTAACCAAGATGCAAGACTTCTTATGCCCATTCTCACTTGTCTGATCTACACAAGTCATGCAGCTTACCATATGTCAAGTATTGGTAAAGTGAGATTGAAGTGGGCCCTCTCACTCCAACTCTAAACAAGATGCTATAGTGAATGTTACACACTCACATTGCACACATCCCAGGCCGTGTTTTGATGTCAAAGAATCATCTGTATGGATGTGTCATTAAACTGAAACACACCTTCTCTGTTTCAGCTCTGTACTGGACTCTCCCACATCACTCACATGAAAAGGCAATGCCAGACCAATGGGATTATGTAGATTCAGAGTGACAACCTCCCTTAGAGCACAATGGAAACACTCTCTGCAGGATAGCTATGCCTCTATTGGGGGAACCCTGAAAGGCCGGGCCCTGAGGCACAGTACATTTTGCACAAGCCTGACAAATTCCATGTGTACTGGACCTGGGAACTGAAGTATATCAGGGACAACTAATAGCATAACCAAGTGCCAGGCATGTGTAGACAATCTTTAAGTGCAACTTATGAAAGCAAACACAGCGCTAACAGCATATGGCACACATCTAGATAAGTAGCAGTAAGGTACACACTGTAAAATGGACACATGTCCATGCAGAACTACACAAAGGTATGACAAGTTGACACCCTCCATTTGTGGATACACAAATATCTAACTTCAACACCTAACACATATCTAACCTACATCATAGTAAGAATTGGAAGCTAGATAGCCTTGACAGTGGCCAGGACAAGCTGAAATACTTACCATATAACAGGTCACCCAGTGCAATGTCTGCCCCATTTGGATGTCATCCCACATAGACATCCATCCAACATTTCCCATTGGCCTGTGTTACTCCAGCACTGGCTCCAAGATCACATCATACTAACCACAACAACTAGATCAGCAATCAGGGATGAAACAAACATAACTGTAGTCACACATCACTAACTATACAAGAACATCAAATAGTCAGAAAAGTAATAGCCGGGCCAATGTCGTCAAAACTCTGAAAATATTTTTATGGAAGTATGTCACAACAAGAGTTTAAAAAAAGGCCAATGCCGAGTCCATCGTAGCACTCTATGGCACAGCACAAGACAGTGCTACAAAACGTGCGCTTGCAAAAACTGCCAGGAAAACTCCTCACAAAGGGGAATTCATTGGGCCTAGCAGGCACCTTGAAGATTGTACTTGGGTAGGGGGGCAGAGGTTTATGGAGGGGTGGGTTTGTCCTTGGGAGAGGGCTTCTTGGGATTGGGGCAAGGTTTAGTGGGTTTTTTCAGCTTTTTTCTTTTTCGGCTGGGTTCAGGGGGTGGGGAAGCTGTTTTTCAGGGGCGGAGTGGGAAGTGGAAGGGATGGGTTTGGGTCTGGGAGCTGTTTTTGGAACTTTGGGGCGGGGCAGGCTTCAGATGGGTAAGGGCAATGGCAAACATGCCATCCTCGTTGGGAAAATGAGTAGGTTTTCAAGATGGAGTTCGGGTTGGGAAGAAGAGGAGTAGAAGTGTGAGGTGAGTCTGCTGTCTGCACTGTGTGTTGTGTAGGTGTCTGTTGTGTGCGTGACTGTGACCATTTGTTTTCTTGGGTGGGAGTGCTGTGGATGTGCTGGTAGTTGTGGAGGGGTCTGTGGATGTTGCTGTGGTGTTTGCGTGTATGCTGGGTGTTGTGGAGGGCTCTGTGGGTGCGGTGTATGTGGGTATTGTTGAGTCTGTGGTGGCATTAGTGAATGTTGCTGTGGTATCTGCAGGTATGGGTGTGGCTGTGGAGGGGTCAATATTTGTTGCTGTGGAGTCTGTGGGTATGGGTGTGTCTGTGGAGGGATCAAGGTGTGTTGCTGTGGTGCCTCGGGGTGGTGAAGTGGTCAGGGAGGTGAGTGTCTGCTGTGTGCATGTATGTTCGAGTTTTTTCAAAGTCTTGCGTTTGTGTGGGGTGCTTGTGTCTGATAAAGTGTGTGCATGCTTAGGTGTGAGTGTGATTGGGATATGAAAGGGAATAGGGATTGTAGATGGGGAAAGGGAAGGGGCAGGAGGGGTGGGTGGGATTCTGGAATGGGTGGAGGGCTGATTTGAGGGAGGAGGCAACAGCCTGAAAAGATCTCTGTAGGCCAGACATGGCAGTGTGAATGCTTTCCAGGTAGGCAACCATCTGGGTCAGCTGGTTGCTTTGCCCCTGGATCACATTCAGGACTTCAGTATGACCCACAGAGATGCTCCTCAGGAGGTCAATAGCGTCCTCACTCAGGGCAGCGGGGCTAACAGGGACAGGGGCTGAGGTGCCTTGAGCGGGGAACAGTCAACTTGAGGGGGGGACAACAGGGAGGGAGGTAATGGAATTGGGGGTAGTGGACAAGGATGAAGGTGGAACTAATCCTGTTGGGTCTGCCAACACTCAGAAGTATCCACCGGAGGATGACTTAGATGATGATGAGCTTGAGCTGATGTCCTCCAGGGCATGCCTCACAACCTCCTGGTCACTGGGTCCCTCTGTGTCTGGTGTCTCACGACTGGAACCACCATGACCAGCTGTGTCCCTTCTCCTCCGCTATCCCTGGATGTATCTGAAATGACATGTAACATAGGTTTATTGCAACTGCGTTTCCACACCTGAGCATCACAAATGCACTGAAAACATTAAAGAAGTCCACATATCATGCCACCTTCATGGTTCACTCCATAGGCTTCTAATTTAGCAAGAGCACATGCATGTATGCTACATGACCTGCAAACAGTTGGGTCCTCTCATGTCATAATCCTAGACGAGCCCAAATGCGTTGATGGAATTGTCTATACTCCATTATTATGCCTATACATGGATAGTTGATCAACTTGCATACTTTGGCACTTGTTACATACCATTGTAAAGAGATGTAGCCAAATAGCATGGATCCACGTGTGACATTTACACAATGCTCACACAAGACCCAGAATCCAAAAATCTAACTATTACTCATAACACATTATGATGTCATGAAGGCCAAGCTGAACACCAAAGTTACATGCAAATGCTCATTGCACACTGATGACACTTTGCACTCCAAATTACATCATATGCTCACTACCTGAAAGGTCAAATGACAGCTGTACACATGTGGTTTAGCTATGCATCACATTTCACAGATAAAATTCCCAGAAAACATTGGGGTCCAAACATTTGGGAGATAAACACTCTAACTTCACACAGAACAAGACTCCATATAGCCATAGAACATCCCTGATCCTGCTTGGTACAGGTGATGACTCAATCATAGATTGTATGTATACAAGCCTATACACCTTTGAAGGTTTTGGGTGTCCCTGAACATCTATGAAATTATGATATGGGATCACTAGAGTCCCAATGGACAGGCACATCACACTACTCTTTGGTATTGCATACTCAGATTGCCTTGTACGGATAAGTGTAGATACTCACATATGATCCCCACAGTTCTACATCTCACTCCCTTATGCATGTCACCTGTCAGTGAATGAGTGTTTTGAAATACTATTGCAGAGAAACCATCAACTGGCAAATGCTCACTGGCCAACATGTAGACACTAATGCTGATGGCACCAGTGATGTTAGCACCCTTATATCACTGTTTAACCTGTACCTACCAATGGGGACTTTGTACAGTCACTGCATATACTGTGAACTCTATGTCATGTCACATGCAATAGGGCCACCATCAAATTAGAGACAGTAGTGAAGGAACGTCACTCCTCACACAAGCAAGACCATTTGCCTGTGTGGTATAGTTGTCACCCACATTTACTGAGAACATGATATGATTACTCACTTCACTCAGCCAGGTGTCTGCTCAAAAGGAGAAAATTGGATGTGGACAGGACTCTGCTGTGTTCCAGGCCACAGCACAGCAGCATGCAGCTACTACCACACTTACACTAACAATGACTCATCTTATGTGTAGCTGTGTAGCACATGGCCTACCAGCAATATGGTTAGTGAAATGCCTGTCTGCAACACTCAACGTTGGCAATATGACATATATTACTCTGGCCAGGACCTACCCCATTGTCGCTGTTGGGCCCTCAAATGCCCATCAAAACTCTGTGTAGGCCACTATCAGTGTGCAAGCCACCATGGGGATCAGGGTCCGGCACGTGCCCCCTCCCTGTTGTGAGGACTTTCCTAGCTGGACCTCCACGATCGTCTGGGTCCAGCACCATAGGTCCTCCCACCTCTTTCTGTAGTGGGCACAACGCTGGTTGTAGACCCCTAGGATTCGCACCTTCCAGGTGATGGCTCTTTAAATGGCCTTCTGCTGATGGGCACTGACTTGTATGGATGCAATAGATGTAGAAACAGTTTGCAACTGGGAGTTTGAGGATAACTGTCAGTTTGATACACATTATGTTGACATCTAGCACAAGCCTTCATCAAGAGTCAAGATATTACATGTGTCCATGTCACATGCTAGTGTTGCGGCAACAAATGATGGAAAGAATGCTGAATAAATCGAATATTCACCCTTAGTCAAGCGATCTGGATAAAATCCATTATTCTTTCAGTCACTATGCCACCCCAGTTTGGATTCAGCCATATGCAAATCAATCTTGAGCCTGCTCCTCATGGGAACAGTCCAGCATGGCATGCCAAGTCTGGTCCTCCCTGGACCCAGCTACAAGGATCCTGGGACCGATTTTGGGGTATCACCCCTCATCAGCCAGGCTAGTTTTAATCCAGTGGCATGGTGAGCAAGAGACCCATGTCTAGGCATACCCACTTAGGGCAAAAAGTGCTGCAGCATTAAATGATGGTTGGAATACTTAATAAATCAAACATTCACCCCCATTCAAGAGATCTGGGTTAAATCCATCATTCTTTTGCTCACTACACCACCCCAGTATGGATCCAGCCATATGCAAATCAGTCTTGACCCTGCTCCACATGGGAACAGTTCAGCCCGAACTGCCAAGCTGGGTCCTCAAGCTAGCCTGGTTGATGAGCTTTGATACCCCAAACCGGTCCCAGTGTGTGTTTCTAGTCCGGGGAGAACCCGGTTTGGTATTATGGCTGGACTGTTCCCTGGAAGGACTTTCACATTGTTATATGTGAGAATGTCAACAGGAGATAAAGAAAACAGTCATGGTGGATGAAATCCAAATTGTCAGGAGTTCAAAGTCCAACATACTCTTCCTGTCAGATATGGAAAAGTGGGCAGGAATAGTCCAACAAAGTGAATGTGTAGCCCACATGGGCGGACATTAGAGGCAAAGTTTCTTCCTGGTGGTGCTGGACGTTTTTTCATCCTGAGCTCCTGGGTTTTTGCATGGAAGTTCCCTTGGTTTGCCAGAGGAGGGATCTGGAACTGCTGAGACAGGGGTGCATGCAGACGTGTCCTCCTTTGACAGGGTCTCCCTTCCTGTGGCTGTGGCAGATGTTGATATGGTCTGATGTGCTTGGACCACAGGAAGGGTTAGATGCAGGTGAAAAAGCACTGCTGGGTGGTATTTATGTCCTGCAGCACCCTAACCAGGAAGGCCACCTCAATGTGGATGGCAGCCACCTCGGTGTGGATGGCAGCCACCTCGGTGTGGATGCCGGCCACATCGGTGTGGATAGCAGCAACCTCCTGGTATGTGTCCCCCTGCAGCTCCTTTATTTGCCAGATTTCTGTCAACATCTGGCCCATGATACTTTGGGAGTCCTTGTAGACTTCCAGGACTTGGGTGATGGCAGACTGGGTGTCCGTGGCTTCAGTGGGCTCACTCTGAAGGCCCACAGTTACCCTCCCACTACGCCTACCCCCAAGGCCCTGTGCCCTTGGCACAGACTGCACCCTCCAACTAGGTCCTGGTTCCTCCATGACTGGGGTGGTGTTAGGTATCTAAGAATCCAGAACTGGGGGGCACAGGATGGGAATGACTGTGCTGGGTGCACAGGTTGGGGGGCAGTGGCTGGTTGTGTTGTTGCAACCTGGGTAGGAGGTGTTGTGGGCACAGTGAGCCCCACTGTTGGCATCTGCTCAGGCTGAGAAAATGGGTCAGGACCGTCATCCATGTCCACCTCTTCAGGAGCGTTGTCTTCACTGAGGGCTTCATCCTGGGCAGGTGCAGTGGCAGATAGACCTGTTGAGAAATTGAGAACATTGTTAATGATGGAAGTGAGGTATCTACATTCACGTTGTTTGGGTCAACGTAAATGGGGACCTAGAATGGATACATATTAGTATTGTCATCTATTTGTGTGGAGTTGAAGTTGGTTACTAGACATTTGTTGATATTCAATAGGTGTAGTAGATTTCTTCAGCTCATTAGATGTGCAGATATGTGGCATTTTGGCTTTAGGGACAGGCATGACATCTCCAAAACTCTGCTACAAACACAATGGAGTCATAACCTGTGTATTTTTCCATTCCAAGGCCTAGTTGTGTCTAATACAGCCAAACACCCAGCTTGGTTGTATATTTAGCATTGTTCATCATGTGAGAAGTGCAGAGTCAAGGAGTCATCAGGCACCACTAATCAGCTGAGATGCCCTCATGGCTTACATATATTAAGGGTACACCGTTGCTATGGTGTCACTCATACTATCAATAGTTTCAGTTGATGGGTCCAAAACACCATCAAGCAAAGTATTCAGATGTATATCTGAGTGGAGCTTTGTCTGTATATTGCATAGTCCATGATGAGTGAAGATCAGTAGTAACATGGCAGACAAGTGAGAATGGGCAAAATGAGTCTAGCATCTTGGTTAGTGTTCCAGTCACAAGGCCTCATGGTAGTTGTTGTCTCTTCAATGTCACTTTATCTACACTTAAGAAATGGTAAGCTGCATGACTAGTGTAGATCAGTTGTAACATGGCAGACAAGTGATAAGGGGCAACAGGAGTCTAGCATCTTGGTTAGAGTTGGAGTGAGAGGGCCTCATTGTAGTTGTACCCACATCAATGCATTTTACCAACACTTGAGACATCGCAACCTGCATTATGAATGTAGATCAGTTGTAACATGGCAGATAAGTGAGAAGGGGCAAAATTAATCTACAATCTTGGATAGAGTTCCAGTCACAGGGCCTCATGGTAGTTGTAGTCATTCCAATGTCACTTTACCAACACTTGACAAATGATAAGCTGCATGATAAGTGTAGATCATTTGTAACATGGCAGACAAGTGAGATGGGGCAAATGTAGTCTAGCATCTTGGTTAAAGTTCCAATCATAAGGCCTCATGGTAGTTGTTGCCACTTCAATGTCACTTTACCAACACTTGACAAATGGTAAGCTGCATGATAAGTGTAGATAATTTGTAACATGGCAGACAAGTGAGAAGGGGCAAAAGTGGTCTAGCATCTTGGTTAAAGTTCCAGTCATAAGGCCTCATGGTAGTTGTTGTCACTTCAATGTCACTTTACCAACACTTGACAAATGGTAAGCTGCATGACTAGTGTAGATCCGTTGTAACATGGCAGACAAGTAAGAAAGGGCAAAAGGAGTCTAGCATCTTAATTTGAGTCCCAGTCACAAGGCCCCATGGTAGTTGTAGTCACTTCAATCTCACTTTACCAACACTTGACAAATGGTTAATGTATCATACCTGTTGGCAACATGCATTATGATAGACCATACATATACATTTTAAAACATATCATGGGGCCTGGATTGATATTTTGATGGTAATCTACTTACAGGCAGCATTGCAATATGTAGCATGTCACAGTGTTATATTCCATATAGTTATCATAACATAAGCCCCGGTAATCTCATTACCCGCCACCTATATTCTCTCCCTACATTACACTTGTCACAGTTTACAGGGACTGACCTTTTACCTAGATATTACACTGCAGTCAGAACGCTGGTTTTCCCTAGTTCGAAATCTCATACATTATGCATGAGGATTCTTGGAAGCACAGCAGGACTACCATCTCCTGTATAAAATCTATGTGCAAAGTTCAAGCCCAACGTCATCCTTAGGCCGACACAGTAACACAGCAATGTAGGACCCCTGGGGAGACCTATGGGTATATATACATCACATCTTGCTACGATAAGACAGAGGAGACCGAGACTTCCCGGCCGGCACACTGAACCGAGACGCTGAGGTTCCTGCATGCAGACACTCCAGCTCGCAGTGGTCTAACATCCCTCGCGGGGTGTCCAACTCAAGACCAGGATGGGGTCCCACAGTCTCTCACTTCATGTAATGGGGTTGACTAAATCCTAGAGGGATTCTTGGCTTAACACTTACATACATGCTAGGTACACTTAGGTACATCTAGTTAGGGATACATCGTAGGAGTACGCATCTTTTTTATCATGTGTTTTATATACTCTAATGTATTCATGATTATTGCAAGATGGTAGAGCTATACCATCCATTTACCTTTATAGTACTGCTAATCATTTATATCTTATACTATCTAATGGTTATTGCAGCTCATTTATTCTACACCAGAATAACATCTGTTCAATAAATTCTTATTGAAAACGCCCAGCCTGTTTATTCGGTGTATCTCTCTGAGACAGACTAAGTAAGCACGAGTGACTGAGCGAAAGGTAGTATATTGTTTCCACGGTCCTGAGGGATCAGGGTTGTCATGTTCAAATGGTTGCCAAGAACTATTCTCTCCTTGGTAAAAGGGGATTCTAGTGGCACGGTGAGCTAGCTGGTACAAAAAGAGCCAGCATACCCGGTGGGGGTGATCAGAGTTTGTCTGACACCAATCCTACAGTGAATGTTGTCTAAACGCGCAGATCCTGTATACTTTCTATAGGAACTACATAACAATGGAGTTCGATACTTGTGCTATTATATGCAGAAATACACATGGCCACAGACAAATTAATTAACATCTCAGGTACTTTGAGTATTGCATGCATGTTGGGAAAGTTGATAGAGAACACAATAGCTAAAGCAGAGTTGAGAGAAAACAGGACATTGTGAAATTGTGGCAGTTATTGAAGTATAACGAACCAGAGCCCATTCCCCCTCTAGTCCTGTCAAGCCCACAGAATGTAGGATGGCCGGAGGGAAAGAGTTAATGGTGCACTGAGAGGGCCACCACCAGTCCTCCAAGCCTTCAGGTGGTGGTGGCTGTAACTGCTATGCACCCTCAGTCTGAGTTTGTTCTACTTCTTCCTAATGTCACCCTGTGTGCAGGGTGGTACCAACAGCATTTACTCTGTTGACTATCCTGTCCCACATTTCAGTTTTCCTACTGAGAGGAATATGATGGACTTGGGATCCAAATTGTGTAGCTGTACTCTAATGATTTCATCCATTATTTTGTTCCAGGAATGGTAACAAAATAAAATGTGAGTGAGTATATGAATGAAAAACAAACAAGTAGTTTAGGTAAAAAGGTGCAAAACAAAAAATTACAGGTGGTTGAGAGTGCTAAATGAAAAGATAAAAATGGGTAGCAGAGAAAATGTCTGTCTGTCTTGCTGTGCCACAGTTGTGGAGCAAAAGATGGTGGTCAGGGATGGGGTGTGTTTTATAGTGTGGTTTGCAGGAGTGTCCACTTGCCAAAGCACATCATGTGTGTAGTCTTTAAATCCATCCAATGATCACTGTTGTGTTTTTTTTTGCCTGTACTGCAGCGATCAAGTGCAGTTGGGTAACTGCCATTTGTTAACCACCGCTGCGTGACTGTGAGTACGACTGTGCAGTCATAATACGCTCAGCTTGCGGACCGCAGACGTGACAGTGTCAGTGGACGCAGCCCCAAGATAGCAGACTGCCGTGGCCCCGTTCGGCATTTCAGACAGCACAACTCGTAATATGGCAGGCGGTAGATTGCTGGTGCAGCGGTGTCGTAGAAGACGCGGACATGCTGTTCGGGCAGTCAGACTGCCAAACTTATAATAAGGCCCTTAGTGCAGATTGTTGGAAATGTCTCCATATGTTTTGATTGAAATGATAGTAACAGCTGTGTATGGCTGTGTGGGGGTAAACTTTTAAAATGGTTTGAATCATGGCTTGCTCAAAGTCTATGACTATTTTTGTGGGTAGTAGTTATTTGTTTTATGTTTAATGTGGGATAAAGGTTCGTAGTATGCACTTTTATGTTTATTTGGTGGAAGGGAATATACAAAAGGAATATTTATATTTTGACATTCACCATGCATGGTGTATATCTGAATGGACTGTTTAGGACACATTTTGAAAGTTCAATCCATCACCCACGTTGGACAATGGTTTAGTTTTAGTAAGTTATATGAGAATATTAGGATTCGTTTTTATTGATTAGGTTTCATATTAAAAGAAAGGTCCCTTTTTATGTGTCATGGTTAAATGTTCAGGTGTTTCTTTGTCTTAGTATGTTCTATGGGCAGGATGAGTAACATGCTCTGACTCGTTGCTTGCTATTGGGGTGGGACTCAGTCCCCTAGCACCACACAGTCTCGGGAGGCGGAGCCAAACTCCTCCCCAACTCCCAAAGTGCCAGGGAGTCTCCCTCAGTGCAGGACACTCCAACCGGGCAGATTCAGCCCACAACGCTCATTACTTGCTACTGGGGTGGCACTCAGTCCCCTAGCACCTCGCAGTCTTGGGAGGCAGAACCAAACTCCTCCGCAACGCCCAAAGCACCAGGTAGTCTCATGCAGCGTGGGACACTTTGACCAGACAGATTCAGCCCACAATGCCCGTTGCATGCTACTGTGGTGGGACTCCGTCCCCCAGCACCACACAGTCTCGGGCGGCAGACCAAACTCCTCCCCAATGTCCAAAGCGCCAGGAAGTCTCCCACAGCGTGGTACGCTCCGACCGAGCAGATTCAGCCCGCAACGCTCGTTGCTTGCTACTGGTATTGGACTCCGTCTCCCAGCACCACTCAGTCAAGGGAGGCAGAGCCAAACTCCTCCCCAATGCCCAAAGCACCAGGAAGTCTCCTGCATCACGAGACACGCACAAGTCGCGCCCGGGCACGGCCAATAGAGGCTGGGCTAGGCCACCCCTCTTGGTTTTAATTTCGAGCTGGGCCATAGTCGATAGATTTCATACCAGGTACTGTGTTTTATTTTCACTATACTCTCATTCTTCCCACATCTCTGCCATGTTTAGTGCACCCAACCATTAATCTGAAGGTGCTCTTGGTACTATGCATATTTACTTACCCGGTTCTGTAAACAACTCGTGAAGTCAGTGCAAGACTACTGGGGTACTCTGTCATAGCAACCCCAACACCTTGTTATTCACGATCATGGGCAAGAGGAAGCTAAACATGGGCACACCGGGAGGGGATACAGCGACTACCTTAGACACCTTTCTAATGAGGGCAGCTAACGTCCTGTCAAAAGAAATAGCTCTAACTGAAAGGAGACTTTCCCTGGAAATTATTAACCATCCCCAGGAGCCTTTATCCCAAGTGGATCCACTAACAATCGAAGATCCAGCTGGTTCTACATCTAAAGCAAACCCTAACATTGGACAGTATTGATGCAATCCAGGAAGAAGTTACTTTCACATCCGAACCTCCAGTTTAAAAGAAGAGGGGCGGAGGGAAAAAGGTTATTCTGCCCCCCAAGAAGGTAGCCACCCTGGCAATACTGGGCCAGATTGATCTCGATCAGGCTGTCGATAAATTGATTCCCAGGCTTGAAGACATGTTAAAATCATTGTTAGCTCCCATTGTAGCACAGCTTGCTGGGATGGAAGCCATACTCACTCAACTCATTGAGACCGATCCTAGTTCTATTCGTGAGAAGGCAGAGGCTGTTGCGACGAGAACCAGTCATGCGGCTTGGACTGTACCCACAGCCCCTTTAAGTGAGGGTTGTAAGCCCACCGAGCATAGTGATATTGCGCAGTCAGATCAGATGGTCGAACGCCCTGCCAAGCGGGTCCCCTGGCTCTCAGTGGTCCCGGCGCATTGACACATGTTGAAGCAGTAGTGGGTAGTGGGGGTACAGCGTCCCAGAGGCGAGTGCTCTTGGCTCTAATTCAATCAGACCTTTTTTAATGACAGACGGGGACAATGAGGGCCAAGGGCCATATGTACAAGGGAAGATTGTTTATGTACAAGAAGGTCCCCCTTCCTGCACATACACAATCTTGAAATACCGTTTTGTAACTTCTATGTGTACTGTGTAATGCAGCACACACTGAAGTTGCAAAACAGCATTTTTAAAAAATGATTATTTATGTGCAGGAAGGGGGACCTTCATGTACATAAACAATCATTGGCTTTTTGCTGTTTTTGTGTGTGCTGCACAACGCAGCACACATGAAAACAGCAAAAACGAGGAGAAATGAAACATTTCTCCTCACTTCGCCAGGTTAAGACCAGGTTTTCCCTGGTCTTAATTCTGGCGCTGCCTCCTATTTACGCCTCCCTTGTAAATAGGAAGCAGCATCAGAATCAATGGGTGTTGCGGTGGAACACCCACCGCAACACCCATAAACCTCCCCTTTCACGCTAAGAATAGTGTGAAAGGGTGCCTTATTTACATAACGCTGCCTTGTAAATACGGTAAAGCCCCTATCGCCACAGGAACATTGATAAAAGTGACGTTCCCGTGGTGATAGGGGCTTCTACACATGCCCCTGAGTATTTAAATCTGCCCCTGGACTCAGCTCCCTTGGTGGAAATTTTGACAGGCATTCCTCCTATCAAGCAGGGCACAAGGGAGACTACCGTAGATCTGCTACACAAAGTTACTCACTAGTGTGACAATAAAATAGTAAATGAGCACTACATATCACCACACATCATTATGGCTAGAAGAGTGTGCTGTGTTGGCTCTAGTGTATAAAAGGAGAGGGAGGGGGACTGCATTGTGGTTAACTAGAACGCCCCAAATACATGAAAGCCTTGGTCGACAGTTACTGCCGTCAAGACCCTAAAACTACAATTAGGGTCTCCCTGTTACATTCTTCTACCCTGCTAGTAGGTTATTTCCAATGAGCTCCCACTTTAATCGGGATCTTTCCACAGAGAGGATATCACAGCGTCTGAACACAAGGTTAGCCATTCCCATGGCTAACAGATATGCACCATTGGCGGATCTAGACAACTTAGATTGACAAATGGCCTCACCTATTGGTAGGAGAACCTTAGTGCCCTCAGTACTAATTGCTAAAGAGCTCATCTCTCCTCCCCAGCCAGATCCCACCTCCCACAGACCACCAATCATGTAGATAATGACCTGGAATATTGCAGGTTTGAGGGCTAAAAAAGATGATACTCAATGGCGAGCGATAATAGGGCGGTGTCAATTAGTCTCATTGCAGGAAACCTGGGATACATCTGATACTTTTGTTCTGGATGGTTTTACCTCCTATTTAAAGCTGCTTCTCCCTCCATAGCAGGTCGCGCTAAGGGTGGCCTGCTCACTTTGATATCGCTTAAAATTTCCTGCACCCTTGGTAATGGGACCCTGGGACGCCTTCCCTTTAAACACTCGGACCAAGGTCTTCGGATAGAGGGTCTGCCTGCAGCCAATAATTTCCTTTGTCTTGAAGATACAGGCAATATAGACCCTGTTCCAACATTTACTGGAAGGAGCTGTTCCTCTACCATTGATTTTATCTTGGTTTCCGCCCCTTTGCTCCCCTCTGTGCTCAACTTAAATACTCAGTGGAGTTATTTTAGTGATAATAATCTGCTAATAGTGGAACTGAAGAGTGCCCGTTTGGTACTAGACGCTTATAGCAACCTTACTAAGCGGATCGCGGACAACCTAACAACTAGAGGCAGAGCAGGAGATTCTAAGGGGGAAAGATGGTTTGATGGTGCATGCTCCAAATCACACAAATCCCTCATGACCGCTCTGAAACAGAATCCCAGGGAAGAGGAACGAGTGAAGGCATGTAGGAGAACATATAAATTGGCCACCAAGCAAAGGAAAAAAGCTATAAGAGATCAGGCATGGGATGATTTATGTCAGGCTAGTGTATTGTCTAATAGTAAAAAAATTTGGGAAGTGGTCAATAGCCCTTTCTTTGCCGACCAGCACACCTCTAAAGTGGACTGTACCATCTCTGCTGACAAATGGGTTAAACATTTTGAATAGATCTATAGGGGGGTGGACCCGGGAGAGAACGACACCCCATGGGAGCCAGACATAAACACTTGACCATTTATCTTTAAGGTGGACGAGGTTCATAAAGCCATTGTGGCCACAGCTGGGAGGAAAGCGCCTGGTCCTGACGGGCCAAGATTCTGACATGGGTCTATAACGCAGCAGCCACGAGTGGCTTGCCGTCCTCATGAACTACTGCCATCATCTTACTGATCTACAAAAAGGGAGCCAGGGACGACCCAGTATCTTACCGCCCAATCTCTCTACTTGATTCAGCCTAAAAAATTATGGGAAAGGTGATATTAGACCATCTAACAGTATGGTTCGATATTTCCAATGTAATTTCAGATCTGCAATATGGCTTCAGGAAAGGAAGAGGAACCCTGGACCAATCTGTTAATTTGCATTTGGTCATTGGTAAATATACAATAGCTAAAAGGGGGCGTCTGCACTTGGCCTTTATGGACCTAGCATCCGTGTTCGATCGTGTCAATAAATCTAAGCTTTGACCTTTGTTGTTAGTTATGGGTATGGATGCCGATTTGGTGGCCTTTCTGTACTGGTCACATTCAAACCTGACAGCTTCAGCCAGATATAATTAAAATGGATCATTTTTGGTGCCCTGGGACGTTAAGTGAGGGGTAAGACAGGGATGCATCCTGGCACCCGTTTTGTTTACCCTATAGGGGATAGTCTGTCAGCCGCTTGTAAAGACATCCCTAGAGCTGGTACTAAACCTATCCCAGCTCTGCTATATGCAGACAATGCGGTGCTACTGGCCAGGACAGCTGTTGGGTTGCAAAGCCTTTTAAATACTTTTACTGATTTCATGATCTCACTCTACCTTTTGATTAACGTTTCTAAATCTCCGATAATGACGGCAGGCAACACAAAGCTCTCTAAACGTAGGCTATTTTGTAGGGGAGGGGAGAACTGACTAAAGTTTCTACCTTTCCTTATCTGGGTGTGCTGTTTGATAAAAGGGGGTCATGGGTGGCTCAGAGAGTCCTTAAAAAAACACTTTGGTCAGAGCAGGAGGGTCCACGATGGATTTTGCTAGGAGATTGAGGGCCAAACCGTTACCCACCCTACTAAAGATTTATAATGATAAATGCATACCCTTGGCCACATATGGCTGTGATGTGTGGGGTTACAAAGAAGTTAGTGAACTGCAGGCGTCTGAGGATAAATTCCTCTGTGGACTCCTAAGAGTGCCCCACTGTACCTTTTCTTTAATGGTGGATGAGGAAATTGGACATGGCTATATCTCTGATCTGATTGCAATTGCCCCTCTAATGCGGTGATTGAAAATCTGGTCTAGCCCCACTCCGACGCTGTACCAGTTAGTTCTAGAGGACTGTCTGAGGCTCGAGGGGGACCTAGATATTCCATGGCTTAGTTGCGTTTTAGGCAGCTTAAGAGTCTAGGGTGTCCCGAGCTGTTTACACATCATAGGCAGTTGTGCCCCAGTGAGTTGAGAGGTATTAAATCTTCGTTCCTGACCAGGTGGACGGTGGAAAGGGAAAATAGGGAACTTAACAAGCCCACAATAAGGCAATATTTAATATTGAGTCCAGGGCCCTCCGGGTAATCTTATTGGTATTACAGTAATAATCCGCACCACTGCTTCCTCCTAACTAGGTTTAGGTTTAATTATGTTCAATGGAGTCTAACTGTTCCTAGGGGCTTCTCAAAGCCAGGTGCCCTCAAGCCCTGCTCCTGTGACCATTTTTCAGAACAAGATCTTTTACATTATATTTGTCTGGTGGTTTTTATAGTAACTTGCGGAAAAAATATATTTTTCCACCTCTACAGAACTGTAACTTTGCACAAGTGAAGCCAGTCCTGATATATTTGCAAATGTTGTCTTCGCTCCTGATCTGTTTTGGAGTTGCTAGTTTCCTACCAGGTGCATTAAGACAATGGAAAAGATTGTCTAAGGAATAAGTGAGTCCTTTGTGTTCCTGTCCTATGATGAAGCATACATGTTTTAAGCAATGGCTTGTCTTATGAGATCTTATTGTATTATATTAGTTGTTTTATATATATCTATATACTGTATAAACTGCACATTATAGGTCCGTTCAAAGCCTAGACTTTGCTTTTTTTGAGCAACATCCATTTTATTGTCTTCAACAGCTCTTTTATCTAAAGGTTTTAGATGGTTTAGACATCTTTATTGGAAATTGCACATGAAATACTGGTCTGATTTTAACCAGTACGCACTGTTTGGTTCTCTTTTACCGATGTATTGCATGTTTTATGTGCTTTTATGGCCTATGTTGGCTGAATAAAGATTTCTTTGACCACTGAGTATCACTGGTGGCTTTTTAGTTCATGCAATTAAACATTTTAAAGTGGGTATAAGTGGTAGTTGGCCTGTAATGTGTTTGGGGACTTTAGGCAGTATAGCTTTTAGGATTTTGGATGTGAGTTCCTGGTAGCTAGCGCTTGCCTCTCCTATTTCCTGCAATACCTCCCTTACTTCTATTTCTGTCACATTTGGGGGGGGTTGTTGTGAAATCTTTGTAGAGTCCTCACATAGCATGCATTAGAATAATATTTGGTATATTTCTAATTTACAGAGCTACTGTTTTCCTTTCTGCAATGTTATATATTTGTCTCTCTCTGTCATTGTATGTAAAAGTAGTGTAATAGTATAAATATATATAATATTTTAAAGTTTGTACATTTGTTATTTACATGTAAAACTATGCAATTACTTCCATTTTGTATTCTTACATGTAAGTTCTTTTTAGATGTTTCACACTATTTAGCAGCTTTTCCGTTGGAGGTGTTCTAATGTGGAGCACATGCTTTCTTTTCTGTTGGATGAAAAAAAAGTGGCAGTTCAATTTTAAATGATAATTTGTAGTTTGTAGAGGTTGAGCTTGTTAGGTTTATTTTTGCTAGCTATTGGGGTGAGATTATATATTTAAAATATTTTATGTATTCTATACTATTGTATGTTTTTGCTGCTTTCTGGCAGCACATCACTTTTGCAAGCCATAGTGTTTTCTTTTAGGAAGTATATATAAAGAGATAGAAGTTGGAGAGTTTTTTATAAATTAGTTCCTATTTTACATTTTTAAGTTTATTTACAAGTAAGTTTCAGTTTAATTATAAGTTTTACTTACCAGGTTAGGTAGTTGTTGAAATGTGTATATTTCTTCTTTATGGGTCTGGTCAGAGAATCCAGCAGTTTCCTCGTCTTGCACCATTTGTCATCTGGAAGTATTTAGTTGATTAAATTAAAGTGCCCTTTATAATGTTGATCTAATTGCTTGTCTGATTTTATTGGTTAAAGTTATTCACAGTTTGATTTCAATGGGTTAGTTTAGTTTTAGTCTTTT
This sequence comes from Calotriton arnoldi, assembly GCA_963921515.1. Classification (NCBI taxonomy): domain Eukaryota; kingdom Metazoa; phylum Chordata; class Amphibia; order Caudata; family Salamandridae; genus Calotriton; species Calotriton arnoldi. The sequence goes on from CAWUFW010005439.1 coordinate 827,445, forward strand.
TTTAAATTATGTCCTTCAATGGTAAATGTTAGTTTAGGCTTCACTTATAATATGATTTATAGTTTTGAATATTATATATTTAAGTATAGTTTGCCCATCAGGGCTCTGAGGTACTGAAAGAAATGTCTAGTCAGTGGGATAGGCATGTTTAAGAATAAATACAGCAAATTTGGTAGCACCACCATTTTCATTGTAAGGGGCAGGGTGAGACTGTGCCCCACTCGTTCTTCAATTTCCGTGAGAGCTTTACCTTAGTTTTCACAAAAACTCTCATATTTGTAATGGCAACATTTTCCATCCACATATTTCATGGAGTTGGAGCACTATTGTATGGGAAATCCTGAAGGCTTTTCAGGTATTCAATGTATGGGTAAAAATCTGAGATTTACTCAAATTAATGGATTATCCAGAAAGATAGGCATTTATTATCAATTTAAAGATAATAATTGAGGATAAATTGGAATCTGGGTTTCTGAAAAAAATAACTATAGATAGAGAGAGACTGATAGTAGATAGATTTTAAAGTGGAGGCTCTGTTCTGAGTAATGTTTCTGAGCATTTGGACCAGAGTTACAAGTTCTGTAGCACACACAATGGGGGACGGAGGCATCCATCTTTGACAAATCTTGTAAAATCAATCTTTTCTGAAAGAAGGTCATTTTTCTTCAATCGGGCTGTGAAATATAAATGGACCAATTTGTTGTTATTTACATAATGTTGTTTGCCATCCTTGGATGTTGGATTAAGTTTAAAAGTGTTTTACCAGAACATTCACCCTTTTCTTTAGGATCGGGAAGTCACATTTATCCCCAGGTATTACAGCTCTTTATCAACATTTTCTTTGTAATCAGTGAGTTTGCTGTGTATGCTAGCATGTAAGGGTACACTCCATCTAAATTGAACGGAGTACCATCTTGAGCCTGTCTAGGTGAGCACTGAGACTCTTCAAAATACTAAATTATTTGGCAATCCAGAACTCCCAATAACTGTTTTAGAAGCTTCTCATAGTGTTACCACACTGGTCTTTGTACCCTCATTGAAGGTGTAGCATTCAGATATTGTGTGCATTTCTGCCAAGAACACCATGTCCATTAGGGTGCCTGAGGGAAGTAGCCATATGAATTTCTTGTGCTGTAAGCTTGGGGTGCTGATGGGATGAAGATTTCAAGTGCCATTGGAGAGGGATCTGACAGAGTTCTGACTACGCGTTCTACAGGCACTGTCTAGGGCAACATGTGTTGTGGACCAAAGATGAAATTGTGTCCTCACAGGATTTAGGGTGTTCACTATGCCAGAAATCAATCAGTTCATTTGAAGTTATTTCTTTGCTATGCAAGTAGGCAGATGCCAGTTGTGGATGACGAGAGGTGTGTGCTGTATCAAGGTGGGGGTTGATTGTGAAATTGAAGTCACTGCCCAGATTTTCATCTAGCTTGCTAAATCTAGACATTTGTTCCACAGTTCATGTATAAAACCGAGGCCATCTCCATTAGGCACTTTTTTTATTGATGATGATGATATGCTTGGCCCTAGTAGTCCATCAATCATGGCATATCTGTCTTGGGTGTCATCAAAGTCTTTTAGGGAATGAAAGTTTATCCCCTTTCCACAGAGGTCAGCAACACCACTGGCAAAAGACAAGAATGATGACAAGTAGTGTTATATTCCCGGGTTAGGCCCATGTAGCGAAGTAGCTTATTTCTTACATTGTCCTCACGAATCACATGTCCAAGCTGTGACCTTTTGCATACATTTGCACACACGACAATGTTGGATTAGTTTCTCTGAAATTAAACTTGTTGTACATCTAGCTTCGCGCAACATTATCACAATGCCCTGAACATCATGTACAAGGTCTTGTTCCTTACTTGTTAGGAGTTCTAACTTTACTACTCCTAAACTGAGAAAAATCCTAACTTTAAGACTTTTCGGTATTCACAGAAGGCATTTAGGAGTCCTAAAGTTAGGACTACTAACTCTCTGTGAATACCGAAATGAGTAAGTTCATTCTGTGAATACAAAAATGAGTAAGTGTATTCTGTGAATACCAAAAGTACTAACTTTACGTTTTTGACGTAAGTTAGTTCTGTGAATCAGGCCCTCTATATTTAAGTAATCTCTTAATCCTCTATAAAAGGGAAAATCCTCTTCTCTTCTGGGCACTTGGTTTCTGTAACCAGTCTACAAAAGGTTGCAATATAAGTCAAAAGATCCTCATTACCCTAACGTAAGTTTAATGACTCATTATCACTAGCCTGAACAAAGGTGTCTTTAACAAAGAGACAGTAGGTCACCTCTTTAAACCGCCCAAAATCATGTAAGACCGGGACATTATTTTCAATGAGTAGGATAGTTCAGTTAGCAGCTGCCCACCCCGAGATAGGACATGATAAAGGCAATTTTAGCTGAATCATAAAGAAAGGCTCTTGGCTGTAGAATAAATTGAAACTCACACTGACTCCAGAATGCATTAAATTTGTTACTATTCCCAAATAACTTTTCCGGTGGATCCAGACACACAGGGGCTGGAGTGGTTACAGTGACATGGACTGATTAACCGTTTCAGTGTAGGAAGTACTGGTGGGATTTCCCAAAGCAGCAAACTGTGCAGGTTGTATAATGGGACGTGTACCTTTGGGAATCACTAATGCCCCCAAATCAGATAACAAGGGTATATGGAGGAGGTGATTTCGGACTAGCTCATCCTTAAGCGACAGATTTTTATTTTGCAAGGATTGAATTTCACATTGTACATCAAACAGTGCTCTTGCTAATTCTAATGCATTAGAAGTGTCCTCTGACAGGGTCTGAGCTAAGTCTTAAACATGTGATTGATTGTCCATATCATCTGAGTGGTGGAAAGTCCAAGGCGTGGCCTTCTGTCATGCACTCACCTGGTTCCGACCGCAGAGATGATGCTGGACCTCCAATCCCGCCCCGGGGCAGTGAATGAAACAAGTAATTACAACCTTAATTCACCAGCTGCCCCCGGATGGGGAACGTGGGTTGGAAAAAACAAGAAAATGATAGACGTGTCACTGGGTCTGTTCTGCTGCCTTGCGACACTGAACAGAAGGATCTATGCTGCCTGGACTTTTTGGGGTTAATGAGTGTGGGGTGCACTAGAAACAACAAGAAGAGTTGTTTACTACCAGGTCTCAGCATATAGTGTTTAAACAGTTCTATACAATAATAATAGCACTTACTCACTATGTTAAACTACCCGTAAACTTTAAGTTTTAAATACAAACACTACTTCATTTAAACACTGTATAGACTTAACGCAACGGGTGTGAATTGCAGAGAAACTTTACAATTAGGTTGTGGCTTAGATCAAAGTCATGCTGCCAAACGTATGGGAGAAACATTAAAGTGTATCCTTACAAAACATTATTCCCCTGTGGATTTCTCAGCATCTGCTGATGTTAAAGAGTTGGCATGTAGTGCTGTCGACAAGAATATATAATGTATGGGTGACTCATTTTCATACAGTTCAGGCTGCAGTATGGTATGTTGGTCTACTCATCTCAGGAATATGTGTAAGGTATTTTCTAGAAACCAGGGAAGGCTGTGAAAAGAACCTGGTTGCGCATGTCATATCGGAGGTTAATGCATAGATGCAAAGCCATTGACATAAAAAATGCTACGTCCAATGAGTTATTTAAAAGAACATCTCCTTAATATGAATAATGACTAAAGACTCTTTTGAATGGTATTCAATGTTCAATAAATAGTTGAGTGCATAAATGTTTACAGAGACATTACCGGGGCTCTTCACAAAGGCAACCTACACATAAGAGTAATTTATACGTGGACGTTTAAATAACTTATCACATTCATATCTACAAAGAAATGTTATCTACTAAATATGAGTGATTTTAATTAATCAATCAGTAAAGTATTACATACCTACCTACTAAATATGAGTGATTTCACAGACATGCTTCATGTTCTGCATGTTGTGTACAGTTGTTGAAGTTAGTTAGACCTTCCTGTGTATTTAATTTGATAGTAAGTTGGTATTGGTCTCCATATTTAATAGATGGTTCTCGTCACGTGTTGTAGTGTGATAGATATTCCTGGTTGCAAGGATACCAGAGGCAAACGTTTTTTGGTAAAGACTCCTGCTAATTTCAGGAGCATTGTCTGGTTTTTAATATTGCGATGCTCTTTGCAGTAGTTTGTATCTGATATCTGGACAAAAATGATTTTGATTGAAATGTACTCTGAGGCACCTATATTTAACCTCACTTTACAATATTCCTAAATCAAAAAGATACACAGTTGCTACTACTGACATATAAAACGTGTTTATTAACACTTTTGGTAAAACAAATTAAAAGATACCTCACGTGCAGATAATAAATAGGAGTAAAAAATATGATAACAAAGATGAAATAGAACAAGTTAAAAAGCACCTTGAGAAACACAAAGGGAAATAGCTGGTAGTGCATGCAAATACAACCTGTTAATGAATCGGTCACCTTTTTTTATTAAAATACTCAGCTACATGTCAAGATCACAATGTATAGTTTGAGAAATTTGCAAGCTTCCACCTCACTGCTATGGTCCTGAAAGAAATCTTGCCTATTCTTGCATAACATTGTAACAACAACTGACAGCCGGAAAGTCATTGCTTGTTTTGTGAGCTGAATACCAGCTGATTTCAAAACTGAGTTTAAAACCACTATCACTGAATTTCTAAACCTCCTTTAAAAAGGTGTCGAATGTGCACAAAAAAGGGCCCGATTTGATATTCAGACTAAACCATTCATCAAGAATCTGAAGCCACAAAAACACGTTGAAGAAAACCCGTGATAAATGCACATCACAAAGCAAATGAACTCAGCATTGGAGAACAGCAGGGCCAAAGGCTGAACTGCTGTGAACAACAATTTACAAGCCCTCTCTTGACCTGTTAGTGAACAAATATTTGCAGGTTTAAATCAAGTGGAAAGACTGCCAGTCTAAAACCCGATTTGCCAGATGACTGGGTGAAGTTTTCACACGGGTAGAACACTTTACAATATCAGTGAGAATTACATTTGTTTCGCTGAAAGTAGCTAAATAGCAACACAGACATCTAATTACTTGTGTATTCTTTGTATTTTGAAATGTCTGACCTCCTTTACAAATAATTATTAGTGGTGGAGATGCCCAGGCTTTGTTTTGAAGTATAATACTGAATTGTACAGTAAATACATAGGGGTCGATTCCGATTCGGGCCGGAAAAAGCACCGACCGACTCGGAGCCGGAATTAATTCCGACCGACACGTACCTGTGGCGCCCGACCCGCCAAGTACGATGCAAAGCGTGCAAAATCCGACCGACACGTACGGAACCCAAGCCGAACGACCGAGCCGCACGGAAAACAGCAATCCGGCCGGAAAAACACGCGAATCGAACCGACCGACACGCACCCGGAACAAATCCGACCGAAACGTACCCGCGAACTCCAAACCGCAAAGTACGATGCAAGGCGCGAAAACCACGACCGAGTCGTATCGAGGACAAGCCGTACGACCGACACGCATACAAAACTGCGAGCCGAAGTAACACAAAACACCGCGACCGACGCGCACGCAGCATAGAAAATAGCACAAACACAGCGTGAACGAAACGGAGAAGACCGTACGAGACAACTGCAGGGTCCGACTCGGTCACAAGAACGTTTCCAACATGCACAGAAAGTACTAAGGGAAAATACACAAAAAAAGGCCAAACAAGCAATTACAAAGCCAATAAATACTGGGGGGGTGGGGACAGAGAACAAAGACACACCCACAACTCCACCCATATAAAGGACACAAATCCCAACCATGATCCTTTGCAAATGCTATTCACCTGCCAGCACTCAACAGACAGCAACCACACACCCACAGCTCATCCCTCACACAAGCCACACACCATCAGCACACCAACAAATAGCTACCTCACATACACCCAGCAAAACACACACTCACACACCTTCACCTGCACACCAACACACACATCACTCACCATCACCACCCATCACCATGCCCCCAAAGAAGAATCACAAGTTCCTAGATTGTGAATTGGAAGTCCTGGTAGACGAGATCCTCAGGGTAGAGCCACAGCTGTTTGGCGCACTGGTCCAACAGACACCCATCTCCCAGAAAACAAAGATGTGGGAGAGGATCATCAACAGGGTGAACGCACAATCACCATGTCTGCGCACAAAGACTGACATCCAGAACAGGTGGTATGACGTGCGCAGGAGGGTACGGGAGCTGCTGAAGAAGGACTACCTCCTGAGCCAACACACCGGCAGTGGCCCTCCTGCCAAGCCAGTATACCTCAGGCCCTGGGAGGAGAAGGTGCGGGCCATCCTTCCGCCAGTGAGCGTCTATGGACTAGAAAACATCCCAGAGCCTGGTGAGTACACAACAAATGTACACAATATTCTGCCACAATACACACACACATCACTGTCAAGGGGAGAGTCAAACCATGCACTCTTAGCAATTACACAGCAACCAGAACAGAATCATCCCAAAATGTGTATGTCAGTCAGATAAACACAACACATGCCATCTCAAAGTTACATTTAACCGTGTCATCACATGTACAAACACAACTACAACTACAGCTAGGCAGTGGCACAAATATAACTAACAAACACATCCAGACATGTAGCCACCACTACAACACCAACACACAGTGAAGACCACTGAAAGAAAGGAATTCTGTGTATGCTGGGCAAGTCAGTGTAGCCAACTAGCATCATGGGAGTCGTAGTCACAGATATTGCTCACCCCCACAACTGTCCCATCAACACCACCATGAACCATGCGCACATCACAGGGAGTGGAAAAGGACTCACAAGATGGCTGACACTGGGTACTGCTGTGGGGAGCACAAGGCCCTGCTGGCAACTGTGCAACAACCAACAGCAGGACACCACTGACTGACATCCTGAGAGACAACTTGCACTCCCTGCAATGGAAGCACGTTCCATGGTGGGATATCTGGCTGGGTGGGAAGGAGGACTCACAGCACTGACCATAGTCACAAGCACCTCCCCTCACACACCCCCTCAACACAAACTCCACATAACCCACCTGGGAGAATGCAATGCCTCACATCCTAACTCAAGATCCCACAAAGAACCACCACCCTGGGTTATGCTGTGTGAAGCACAGGGACACTCTTGGGACTTTTAGCCAAACAACTGCCAGGACAACACTCCCAGCCATCCTGTCAGCACAGGCAGCCCACCCCACAGGGAAGCAGAGTCAAAAGGAAGGAAGGAAGGGCATGCTGGGAAGGGGGTGGAGGCAATAGCATGATGGGAGTTGTAGGCACAGATATTGCTCAGCCTCACAACTGGCCCATCAACACCACTCACAACCATGCTCACATCACAGGGAGTGGAAAAGGACTCACAAGATGGCTGACACTGGCTACTGCTGTGGGGAGCACAAGGCCCTGCTGGCAACTGTGCAACAACCAACAGCAGGACACCACTGACTGACATCCTGAAAGACAACTTCCACTCCCTGCAATGCAAGCACGTTCCATGGTGGGATATCTGGCTGGGTGGGAAGGAGGACTTGCAGCACTGACCATAGTCACAAGCACCTCCCCTCACACACACCCTCAACACAAACTCCACATAACCCACCTGGGAGAATGCAATGCCTCACATCCTAACTCAAGATCCCACAAAGAACCACCACCCTGGGTTATGTTGTGTGAAGCACAGGGACACTCTTGGGACTTTTAGCCAAACAACTGCCAGGACAACACTCCCAGCCATCCTGTCAGCACAGGCAGCCCACCCCACAGGGAAGCAGAGTCAAAAGGAAGGAAGGATGGGCATGCTGGGAAGGGGGTGGAGGCAATAGCATGATGGGAGTAGTAGGCACAGATATTGCTCAGCCTCACAACTGGCCCATCAACACCACTCACAACCATGCTCACATCACAGGGAGTGGAAAAGGACTCACAAGATGGCTGACACTGGCTACTGCTGTGGGGAGCACAAGGCCCTGCTGGCAACTGTGCAACAACCAACAGCAGGACACCACTGACTGACATCCTGAAAGACAACTTCCACTCCCTGCAATGCAAGCACGTTCCATGGTGGGATATCTGGCTGGGTGGGAAGGAGGACTTGCAGCACTGACCATAGTCACAAGCACCTCCCCTCACACACACCCTCAACACAAACTCCACATAACCCACCTGGGAGAATGCAATGCCTCACATCCTAACTCAAGATCCCACAAAGAACCACCACCCTGGGTTATGTTGTGTGAAGCACAGGGACACTCTTGGGACTTTTAGCCAAACAACTGCCAGGACAACACTCCCAGCCATCCTGTCAGCACAGGCAGCCCACCCCACAGGGAAGCAGAGTCAAAAGGAAGGAAGCATGGGCATGCTGGGAAGGGGGTGGAGGCAATAGCATGATGGGAGTAGTAGGCACAGATATTGCTCAGCCTCACAACTGGCCCATCAACACCACTCACAACCATGCTCACATCACAGGGAGTGGAAAAGGACTCACAAGATGGCTGACACTGGCTACTCCTGTGGGGAGCACAAGGCCCTGCTGGCAACTGTGCAACAACCAACAGCAGGACACCACTGACTGATATCCTGAAAGACAACTTCCACTCCCTGCAATGCAAGCACGTTCCATGGTGGGATATCTGGCTGGGTGGGAAGGAGGACTTGCAGCACTGACCATAGTCACAAGCACCTCCCCTCACACACACCCTCAACACAAACTCCACATAACCCACCTGGGAGAATGCAATGCCTCACATCCTAACTCAAGATCCCACAAAGAACCACCACCCTGGGTTATGTTGTGTGAAGCACAGGGACACTCTTGGGACTTTTAGCCAAACAACTGCCAGGACAACACTCCCAGCCATCCTGTCAGCACAGGCAGCCCACCCCACAGGGAAGCAGAGTCAAAAGGAAGGAAGCATGGGCATGCTGGGAAGGGGGTGGAGGCAATAGCATGATGGGAGTCGTAGTCACAGCTCAACATCCCCCACCCACATGGCCCAGCAAGCTCACACTCACGCATGCACATCCCACAGAGAGTGGAAAGGCCCATCAAAGATGTCTGACACTGGTGCTGTGTTGTGGGGAGCACAAGGGCATGCTGGGAACTGCACACCAACCAACAGCAGGACACCACTGTCAGCCATCTTGCCATTGCTCTCACACCCACACACACTGAACTCCCCACAAAAGCAAGTAAGTATGGGAATGCTGGGAAGTGGGGTGGAGGCAATAGCATGATGGGAGTCATAGTCACAGACATAGCTCACCCCCACAACTGTCCCATCAACACCACCCTGAACCATGCTCACATCACAGGGAGTGGAAAACAACTGACAAGATGGCTGACACTGGCAACTGCTGTGGGGAGCACAAGGCCCCGCTGGCAACTGTGCAACAACCAACAGCAGGACACCACTGACTGACATCTTGAAAGACAACTTTCACTCCCTGCAATGCAAGCACAGTCCATGGTGGGATAACTGACTGGCTGGGTGGGAAGGAGGGCCGGCTGTCAACCAAATACAACCAATGCAGACCATGTTCACACCCCAACAAATACATAGAAATGCCCAAATAATGCAGGACAATGTGCTACACCAATATCAACCCCTGACTGTGACAACTTAGGACAATGCAATGTACAGGCCCGCACCCAGAGGCACAGTCACAACTGTCAGGTGTGTCAACCATTGATGCCTGCAGAAACATAACATACATTGTGTGTGTCTCCCAAAAACAGGTGATGATGGGGACACAGCAGCAGACGCTGAGGAGTCCCAGTCCCAGGCTCAAGAGGATACGGAGCTCACTGGTGTCGAACAGCCTCTGCCCTCCTCGGATGAAGAAGACCAACCTGGCACCTCCGGTGCAAGTCAACATGCAGCACCAGCAGGACCACCAGCTGCAGCACCAGCAGGACCACCAGCTGCACCCCCTGCACCCACCCCTCCAACGACTGTCACCACAAATACCATCCCTGCCGACATGGACAGAACAAGGAGCACCACCAGCACAGGGACCCTGGACCAACGTGGGGCCATGGACACCACCACCACCACCAACCCCCAAGGGGGACCAGGGTCATCTGTGCGTGCCACTGCACGCACTGCACATGTCGGCAGGGGTGGTGGGAGGGGTGGGAGACAGAGGTCGCTGCTTGCAGAGGTGTCTGGTGTGCATGATGACCCACAACTGGCACGCATAGCCGATGCGTACCAGTCCAGCACCGGAGATCTCAGCCAGGTAGTGGGGCTCCTCAGGGACATCAAAGAGCAGCAGGCTGCCCATCATGCCCGCTTGGACTCACACATGTCCCGCGTGGAGTCCAAGTGGGACACACTGCAAGAGATGACGGCGGTGCATAGGGACATATTACAATGCCTCCGCCAGATGACCAGCAACCAGTCTACACCTCCCTGTGTGCCAACAACATCTGGTGCTGAAACAACTGCAACTGCCACAGGGAGGGAGGATGACTCTGGCGGAGAGTCCCCTGCACCGCAGCAGCCTGTACTTGAGGGGCCCCCCAAAGAAGAGGGGTCGTCCGAGGAGGGGCAAGTGAGAGGCCGATGGCCAAGTGCAACCCCCAGGAAGCCTGAACCTGTTCTGGATGATCACCTTTGTGCGCAAACTGTTCACCCTGTTGACGGCAACACAACTCCCACACATGACATGGGGAGTACAAGTTGGACCAATGTCTCAGACAACTGTGGCCCCGATACTGGGGATTTTGTCTACCAGGACTTTCAATTCATCTAGGAACTTCTGATTGCAATATAAATGTACAGCACTAACCATCCTGTGCACTATTCACACAAATGTATCACAATAAACACACTAATACACCATACTTGCCTCTGTTGTGATTCCAACGTGGGTGCTGTCATGGGGATGATGAACTGCAAAATTACACTGTGTATGCGAACTGCAACAGCAAGTACAACACAGGCATGTGAGTAATGGCAACGTGACACATATGAGGGAGACACACCACCAGGGCTACACAACACATACACACCTAGGCCATCTGACTCATTGCCTACACTGATGTTGCCAGGAAAGACGGTGCAATGCACAGACACCACACCTATTCCCAGTTGTAGTCAAGTAGCCCACAGGTGCAGTAAGCAAATGGCAGTCAAATGTGTGACCACAGACAACGCACATCACAAAGTGAAGCACAGGTTTATTACACAGTTGCAACATGTCGTAACCACTACAGATGCAAGGTAATCCCACCTGGCAGCGGGCACACAGTCAACAACTGTAGAAGGAAGGAAGTCCATGGGTGTGGCGCACATCACCTGTAGGGACACAACAGCTACCACCCTGGAAGTACAATGACGTCGTCGGTGGACACAGTTGACCAAACGAATCTGAAAGTACCCTGTGAAGGACAGAAATGACACACAGTCAAAAGCAATGGAGAACAGGACAGAACAGCAAAACTCATGCACAATACATGTTACAAGATACCCACCCAGAACCAAGTTAGCATGTCAACACTGTTGGGGAGTACAGACCACCTGTAAGCACACATCGCTACACACATCCAGTCAAGTAGCCCATGGACACACTCTAACAGCACCAGAGCACCACCTACACATATCATGCCAACTCACATCATTGACATGACACCTCAGGATACTCACATTCAGCTAAAGAAGTTGGTGATGAGCTGTGTGCGGACATCACCATCATCATCATCATCACTGGCATCGTGGTCCAGGCCAGGATCCTCCACAGGTGGCGGATGTTGGTCATTGTCATCCTGGATGAGAGGCAACTCCTTCCGCACTGCCAGGTTGTGGAGCATGCAGCAGACGATGATAATCTTGCACACCTTCGCTGGGGCATATGGGAGGGACCCTCCTGTCTTGTCGAGGCAGCGGAAGCGGCTCTTCAGGAGACCAAATGTCCGCTCAATCACTCTCCTGGTCCGACCATGTGCCTCATTGTAGCGCATCTGGGCTGGTGTCACAGGGTTCCTGAGGGGTGTCAGCAACCACGGCATGTTGGGGTATCCCGAGTCACCTACGGACAGACAAGTGCACATTAGCTGACTTGGAAAAGTGGGCGGAATACTACAGATCAGATCACACACAATGGCACAAAGTCAGTACACACCGACAAGCCAGGCACGCTGGTTCTGCATCTGTGCCATCATCCTGGGGATGCGACTACTCCTCATCACAAAGGCATCGTGTGCTGAACCAGGGAAACGGGCACACACGTGTGAGATGGTCATATCTGCAAGACACACCACCAGTGCATTGACCGAGTGGTAGTGTTTGCGGTTACGGTAGGCCTGTTCATGTGCCTGTGGTGGTACCAAAGCCACATGTGTCCCATCAATGGAGCCAATGACATGCGGCATCCTCCCCAGGGCATAGAAGTCACTCTTCACGTCAGTGAGTCGTTGCAGTCTAGGGAAATAGATGTACCGGTTCAGGTATAGCAACATTGCCTCCAAAACATCGCGGAGCACACGGCTGAACATGGTCTGTGACATCCCACCAGCAGTCGCCACAGTATGTTGAAAGGTACCGGTGGCAAAGAAGTGTAGGGCTGCCATCACCTTCACCTTGGGGGTCAGCGCTGTAGGATACAGCCGGCCAGGCTGCAAATGTGGGGCCAACTGCACTGCCAAATCCTCAATCAGCTGCCTGGTGAAGCGGTACCGTCGGATGCTGTCCCGTTCCACCATCGTTGCCAGGTCTGGGAATGGTCTATGGACAGCAGGAGCCCTGCAGTGCAGAGGAGAAGAAAGCAAGATTGTCAGTCACCCCACATATGCGGCATTGAACACACTCAATATCACATCATACATCATTATGAGGCACAACTACATGAAGTGTGCAGTTCCGTAAGGACATGTATGGTACATACATGGCCAACATCTGTCATCACGGTTCAACAAGTGGCATCAATAAGTCCCAGGTTGGCCCATTGGATATCATGAGGCCGTGTCACAGTTCCCATCTCCTGCTGCCATGTCACAATCACCCCCCACAGTGACATGTGAGGACAGATGTGCCCCAGGCATCACAGCTCAACGACAGGTACATTCCCAGGGACCCTGTATTGCCACATGGACACTGGCATTACATGGAGTATCATGTATACACCACAGCAAAACAACCATGACCCCCACAGGTAGTGGTTCCACTTGCCTCTGCAGGACAGACATGGACGTCTGTGACACACACACGCACAACATCAAAGTCCATGCACACACAACGTGGATGTGGAGACTGTCTCCCATTGTGCACATGAAATCAGAGACATTGTAAACACTACATGCACACAGACTGTGGAGGACCATCACTATTGTGCCACTGGGTCACCCTGGCTCAAACATACCGTCCCACATGGGACTCACGGGGTATGTGACATGACATACACATACACCACCGTGAAATGTGACCATGGCACATGCTCAGATATGAACAGTTGCACATCACAGTGGTCATGTACACGTAACACCCAGGATCCTGTCCCCATGAACACGTGCACAGCCTGGGGGTGGCTGCCCCCAGGTGACACCCACAGGACAACATGTACACCAACATACACACAATAGGAAATGCAGCCTTACATGCCTTATGATACAGTTTGGACAGGCTGTGGTGTTGTAGGTGTGCCCCTCACTCCCTGGGAGCTATTTGTGGCTGGCATATGTTCATCTGAGACAGGCATGGTGACATATGCCAGTCACTTGTACAGGGATGCGTTGAACAGCAATGGACCGATCGGTGCACCCGGCCGGCCCATTGCATTCAATGTGTGCGGGTACGCGTTGTACCCCTGTACGCGTTGAACCGCAATGGACCGATCGGTGCACCCGGCCGGCCCATTGCATTCAATGTGTGCGGGTACGCGTTGTACCCCTGTACGCGTTGAACCGCAATGGACCGATCGGTGCACCCGGCCGGCCCATTGCATTCAATGTGTCGGTGTAGCGTTGTACCCTGTCGCGTTGAACCGCAATGGACCGATCGGTGCACCCGGCCGGCCCATTGCATTCAATGTGTGCGGTACGCGTTGTACCCCTGTACGCGTTGAACCGCAATGGACCGATCGGTGCACCCGGCCGGCCCATTGCATTCAATGTGTGCGGGTACGCGTTGTACCCCTGTACGCGTTGAACCGCAATGGACCGATCGGTGCACCCGGCCGGCCCATTGCATTCAATGTGTGCGGGTACGCGTTGTACCCTGTGCGCGTTGAACCGCAATGGACCGATCGGTGCACCCGGCTGGCCCATTGCATTCAATGTGTGCGGGTACGCGTTGTACCCTGTACGCGTTGAACCGCAATGGACCGATCGGTGCACCCGGCCGGCCCATTGCATTCAATGTGTGCGGGTGCGCGTTGTACCCCTGTACGCGTTGAACCGCAATGGACCGATCGGTGCACCCGGCCGGCCCATTGCATTCAATGTGTGCGGGTACGCGTTGTACCCCTGTACGCGTTGAACCGCAATGGACCGATCGGTGCACCCGGCCGGCCCATTGCATTCAATGTGTGCGGTGCAGCGTTGTACCCCTGTACGCGTTGAACCGCAATGGACCGATCGGTGCACCCGGCCGGCCCGTTGCATTCAATGTGTCGGGTACGCGTTGTACCCCTGTACGCGTTGAACCGCAATGGACCGATCGGTGCACCCGGCCGGCCCATTGCATTCAATGTGTGCGGGTACGCGTTGTACCCCTGTACGCGTTGAACCGCAATGGACCGATCGGTGCACCCGGCCGGCCCATTGCATTCAATGTGCGCGGGTACGCGTTGTACCCCTGTACGCGTTGAACCGCAATGGACCGATCGGTGCGCACCCATTGTCAATGGCCTAGCCTGCCAACGGATGCGTTTTCGAAATTCGAACGAGTCGGTTGCTGGAAATTCAGTTGGTCACCCACAACAATGTTGCAAAATCATGTATGTCATGAAGTTGAAGATTTGAAGGATGCTGTGGGCGTGTATTGGTGCTGCTATTCCATGGATTGGCCAGATTCAGAAGATGCAAACGACTTGGACCTATCACTTTGGACACATGGGACAGTATCTGCCTCTGCAGCACATATATATTGCTGGCTGTTCCCCTGAGAGCTCACTTGCCTGCACTACATGCTCCAGGACGACATCTGCCACTGCACTGCTGCTGTCTCTGCCCCCTCTGGACCCTGCAATGGCACGTACTGTGGAGAGAGCCCCAGCCTTCAGCCTTGAGGAGAACCAGGCCCTGCTGGACAGCCTACTTCCACAGTACAGCAAGCTGTATGGGACACCAGGGGAGCAGGTGAGTGTTCTGTGCACTGCCTTTCTGAATGTGCATTTTGTCTGACTAGCAAGGCTGAAAGTCTGCACGCCACTGGCTAGCAGGCTCACTGAGTAGTTGTCACCCCTCATAGTGTGTAGTGACATGCACTGGACAGGTATGGTGCAGTGACAGTGCATTTGAACAAGGTTTTACTTCCCATGCAATGATACCATGTAGTGACTTCTGGCAAACTGTCCATGGGCAGCGTTGCACTGCCTGTGTACATCATGTGCCCCTGTGATTGAGACATGTATATACAACTGTGTCATGCACGGATATGTTGCATGTGTAGTAATGGCCTTTTCACTTTGTCATCCTCACAGGTTAATGCCCATCGGAAGCAGGAGATCTGGAAGGACATCGTCCGGGCTGTCCGGTCCGTGGGGGTCTACAAGCGCCGGATCCGCAACTGCCAGAAGAGGTGGCAGGACCTTCGAGGCTGGACCCGGAGGATTGCACGGGTCCAGCTGAAGCTGTCGCCTCCTCGCAGGAGGGGCGGAACACGGACCCTGACCCCCACATGCTCCAGATCCTGGCGGTGGTGTTTCCAGACCTGGATGGGCAGCTGAAGGCCAGACAGCAGCAAGGAGGGGGTGAGTCAAAGACTGCACTGTGAACTCTGTATTACATGCTATGTGCCCTCCTCTGGCCTGGTTAAACTGCCACAGTACAGCAGTCATGTTGTCCAGGAGCCATGTCCCTCTATTGTGCACTGCCCACTCCTCATCTGATACCCAGGTGTGGCCCTTACATTCAGGGAATTGTGTCACTTGGGACTGTGTCCTTGCAGTTTGCTTCACTCAAGGTGGGGGACAGCATCTGTTTCCCTAACTCTGTTGTGGGCATCATGGGTGGGTCCATTGTTCACACAATGCCTGTGTTTGGACATGTAATCTGCGTGTTGCTTTGATATGCGGTCCACTTGCTGAGCTGAGCCACCACATGTGCCTGGGGTATCTGGCACACACCCATGCAGCGGGTGGGAACAATGTTTGGGCCCCAGGAGTGTGCAGATTACGTGTGTCACACATACATAGCCAGCTATCCACTGTCCAGGGCTCATCCCTCATTCATGTGGGGCAGGACAGTCATGCCTACTCCAGCCCATCCAATACACCTGTACTCCCACTCCCGTGTATCAGCTGACACGTTGTGCGCAGTGATTTGACCCCTCAGGTGTCTGCCTCTGTGTCAGTGTGCTGTGGATTTGTTGCCAGGACTGCTGGGGTGTTTCTCGGTAGGGGCTCAGCATGCCACTGGAGATGTGACCATAGGAGACGATACTTGTGTGTCACATAGGTGTTTGATCAGCTGCCCGTGCAGACTGGGGTATGCGAATGTGAAGTTCAGGCAGCTGTTTCCCATTCACAGCAGATTGTGAGGGGCTCAGGTTCAGAGGGTAGTGTCACAGGTCTCCCATATGTCCAATCGGTATGACCTGGACAGATGAGGGTTAAGATGATGTGTTGTGTGGGGGATGTACATGTGCACTTGTGCAGCTCCAGGACTTGCATTCCCCATGACCTACTATTGTGACACAGTGCAGAGTGTTGTTGTCTGGCTGCCAAGTCATACATCACTGAGACAGTGATGTATGACTTAGCAGTCATGCCTCCGCCATGGCATGTGTCTACTTATTGGTGATCCTGCAGGGGAGTGACATGTGCTACATGCACACCATTGTGGCGATGGCTATCAGGACATGGGTGCATCATGGTGTCTGTCGCTGGTATGCATCACATGCATTTCCTATTTGACTCTGGGCATCCCTTTCATCCGGAAACCTGTACTGACTCAGTGGCAAGCGTTGTGATGTGTGCATGTCCACATGCTACACCGTGTCCTCTGCACTGTCCAACTACTGTGTAGGTGGTGCATGTGTCCACACTGGGGTGTTGCTATCCAACAGACACCAGACAGATGGGTGCAAGGCCATGTGGGATGTGAGTGCCATGGTTGGCATCAGACTGACAATTGGCTTCTCCTGTTCAGTTAGGGCACTTTTAGCAATGTTCAACTAATGATGCCAGGGCTTGCTCTGTAATGTGCTGTGCTCACAGTGGTGTGTGCGTTTGGTGCAGGTGACTGATGTCTGTCTGTTTCCCCATTGATTGCAGATACATCCACGGCCACGGAAGGGGACAGCTCCACGGACCAGGAGGAGCCGGAGAGCCAGACTGGGTCAGCAGCCGAGGAGTGGTCGGAGGGACCCAGTGGCACGGAGGGCGAGGGGAGCCACACCGAGGAGTCCTCAGCAGCATCCACCTCAGCTGAGGACCACAGCGGCTCGGAGGATGACTCCCTTATGGAGGCGGGTGTCAGCAGCCACCACACCCCAGCTAGTGTTGCTGTCCCCGCCACCACCAGCACCACCACCGCCCTCCCATCGGCTCCCATTCCCCAGGTCCGTGGAGGCTCCCATGTTCGGGAGCGTGTCTCCTTCGGGCCAGGCACCGCACCCCCTGCCCCTGTGTCCCCTGCTGCCCTGAGTGAGGAGTCTGTGTACCTCCTTCGCCAGCTCCATGTAGGGCAGACAGCCATGCTGAGTGTCCTCCATGCGCACACCGCTCTGTTGACTCAGCTGGTGTCGTTCATGGAGGGCATCTCATCGGGCATGTCTGACCTACAGAGGGGCAATAGGTCCATGGACTCCTCCCTGACGGCAGCAGTGTCCCTCCTCAGACAGTCCCTCACCCCTCCTGCCTCTGCTCCATCCACACTCCCCAGCACCTTACCCGTCCCAAGCACACACACACCGGCACAGGCACACACCAGCACACACACGTCCAGCACACAGACACACACGCCACAAACAAAACGCACACGCACGCACAGTCAGGGGACTGAAACCAGACTCACAGGGGATGGGGCCCTGGAACACACACACGCATCCACAAGCACTGCGCAGTCCTCAGTTGCCTCTCCCTCCAAAGCACCCTCCCTTGCCTCACCTGCAACCCCAAAGTCACAGCGGCTCTTCCTCTGTGACCTCGGCCTCATCCCCTACGATCCAGCTGCTCCAGCATCCAGGGGGAAGAGGAAGCCCACCCACACGGAGCAGAGTGCCCCTCGCCCCCGGACACCCTCCCCCAGGCGCAGACAGACTGAGGCCCCACCCGCAAGTCCCCCGGAGTCGTAAGAGCAAGACCCCGCCGCCGCCCTGCAGCTCAGGCACCAGGTCTCCTTCCTCCATCCCTCAGGCCCCCACTCCACAGGTGCCCCCACCACACCCTGCCCCAGGTTCCCCCACCCACAGATATACCATCCCCAAGAGGATCCGGCCTTCTCCCCCTGCCACTTGCTCTCCCGGCACCACACCCCCGCTGCGCTTGTCTGTGCCACTGATGTGGTGAGGGTGTCCTCCCCCTCTGTCCAGCCCACCTTGCCTGTTCCCCATTCTCCTCCCCTGGAGGTAGGCACTGCAGTGGAGTCCACTACCACCCTGTCTGACTTGGGCACTGCAGTGGCGGACCTGTCCACTCCATCTGCACGGTCCACTGCAGTCGTGCCGGCACACACACCATCTGAGCCATGCCCCCAGTTGTGCCGGCACACACCATGTCAGACACCTCCACTGCAGTTGTCAGTGGCTCTCCAGCACCCACCACCCCTTCCCTGCCTCCTCCTGGTGAGCCCTGATCCTGTCCCTGCGGTGCCTGGCCTGCCCCCCGGTTGCCCCTCCTAGTGGATTGTCCCTGGTTTTGTGCAGTGCAGGCATGCGTAGGGTGACATCTGCCACTGTCACCCTGTATTGACTTACTTGATGGACTGGCCATTGGCCTTTGTTGGAGCATTACTGTTCTCTGAGTTTTTGGACACACATATGCTGAATAAAGCAACTTTCTGTTCTCTAGTGCTTTTGCTTCTGATGTACATGTTGTTGATGATGCTAACCATGCCCTTGCTGCAGTGATGGTGATATTTGGTCTCATGATAATGAAGTGTTACTGTGCAGGAACACATGTGGTCCAGGGGGAATGTGTCCTATCCTGTGGTGTATCCATGTCATCCTTAGCAGCATCTGAGGGTGTCATGTGTTCAATATTTGGCAATGGGATTTCCTACTTACATTAGCAATTTCACATCTGTGGCTTCCACCCCTGCACATCTGTTGTGCCTGCCATTGTTCAATTCGTCTACTTCCCTGACCGTGTGGCCATCTCCACTGGACATGCAGGTTTGGGCATCAATGGGGAAGGACTCATCTGTGTTGTCAGTGCAACATTGCTATACAAGTGTGTTGGATCTGTGCTGATGATTTCGTTGGCACTCCCATGACCAGGCTGATGTGACGGGAGCCTTCATTTGGTGCTAATTGTTGATTGTGTGACCAAGTGCTCAGCTGACATGATGGGGCCCTACTGAGGCAACATATGGCACAGCTTTCCTCACACAGGAGTGGAGTCCCCTCATGGCAGTGTGTACTCCTGTGACATTGCCTGCGCCCAAGGTGTGTGTTGTATGAGCATGTCTGTGTGTTCACTTCCGTTTTGCTGTGCATGCTGGGATCCCTAGTGTTGTACCTGTTTGTGATGCTTGCTGAGTTGACCTATGTTCCCCCAAAGTCTTCTCCCTGGGTTCTCTGTGATGTGGGTGCATGGCACATTACTGGTCATCAGGGTGTCACCCATAGGTGTGTTTGCTGTCAGGGCTGAGTTTGTGTGCAGACGCAGATGGGTCACAGTCAGGATTCCCCTTGGCACTTGTTGTTTACACCTGTCATGTGATTTCCAGTTTGTGTTATCTTTCAGTGATTGTGACACGTTGTGTGTGTGACTGCTGGCACTCCTCAGGGTCCGGGCTGCAATGTTGGTAGTTGTCTATGTGTGTTCTTTGTGGGTGACCTTGGCTTCTTCATTGGTGTGTGACTGTGGCTGGGATCCCATTGGTTGGTGTGGTATTGCCGTCATGTCCATGTACAGCGTAGTGTGCAGTGTGTCAGACATTCAGGAGTCTTGTTGAGTGGCCATGTGTGATGTGTTTCTGCACCTTGGTTCCCACCCACCACCCTGGGATTGTCATGGGTGCATGTGCAATGTCACCAGTGCATGTGTGCTTCACTGCTGCACATTGTTGGAGGTCGAGGTGTGTGGTGTTGAGTGTGTGCAGATGAGAGTTGTTGCCCGGCTACACCCCTGCCTCCATGTTGGCCTTGGCTTACTGGCCGTGCTGATTGATTTGTGCTTGTGTAGGTGTGATGGTAGTTTGTTGCTCAGGACACATGACTGTGGTTCACAGTGTGAACAACATTTAGCTTTGTCATCACAGTGGGATTGTAATGCAGCCCAGGGTCACCACATTGTGGGGGCCCTCGGGGTAGTGCTGTGGTGTGTCTGTGTCTTGCTGTGTCAGTTGCTGTTCCTACATGCTTGTGTGACATGTGTGATTTGTGCTCCCTCTCATCTGACAATGCCTGATTGCCCACATAGGGGATTTGGATCCATGAGTTACCTTTGTGTGGCACTGTATGCACATCTGTGTAATTGGTATTCAGGCCTCCTCATGTGTTGTGTGGTTGCCTGGGGACACTGGCACCCCCCTCACCTGTTGTGTTTGATGTGCAGTGTGGGTCTGCCTGTTTGTGTTTGTGCATCTGCACCACTGCATTGGCATATCTTAGGTGTGCCATTGGCTGTATGTTGTTTGGTGGGTTTCCCCTGCTGTCCCTGGGACTCCTAGGTCATCGGTCAGCACAATGATCATGGTTTGTGTGTCCCATTGCTGCCATGGTATGGTATCTGTTCACCTCACATCTACAGTCTCCACAGGGTATCTGCATTTGTGTGCCCATTGGTGCAAATATGTGGGTCTGCATTCTGATGGTCACTTCTGTCATTGTGTCATTGATGAATGTTGACAGTGTCAGCCCCCATGGGTGTTGTTTGTCTGCACATGGCCAAAGGTATGTCTTATTTGCACTGCAGTATTTGCATCCCCCAATCTATGTTGCAATGGGACACATGCACTACTTTGCCACTGATGTGTTTTATGTTCTGTGACCAGGAATCATCCATGCAGTTTGGCAGTTGCAGCTTTTTCTTTGTCAACACTTGCATTTTGGTCACAGTGATGATGGGAGTTTGGACCCCATTGCCACAATGTTCAAAATGTGCTTCAGCTATGGGCCCCACACTTACCTTTTGGTGACTGTGATGATGGGGGTTTAGACCCCATTGCCACAATGTTCTGAATGTGCTTCAGCTATGGGCCCCCACACTTACCTTTTGGTGACTGTGATGATGGGGGTTTAGACCCCATTGCCACAATGTTCAAAATGTGCTTCAGCTATGGGCCCCACACTTACCTTTTGGTGACTGTGATGATGGGGGTTTAGACCCCATTGCCACAATGTTCTGAATGTGCTTCAGCTATGGGCCCCACACTTACCTTTTGGTCACTGTGATGATGGGGGTTTGGACCCCATTGCCACAATGTTCAAAATGTGCTTCAGCTATGGACCCCACACTTACATTTTGGTCACTGTGATGATGGAGGTTTGGACCCCATTGCCACAATGTTCAAAATGTGCTTCAGCTATGGGCCCCACACTTACCTTTTGGTGACTGTGATGATGGGGGTTTAGACCCCATTGCCACAATGTTCTGAATGTGCTTCAGCTATGGGCCCCCACACTTACCTTTTGGTCACTGTGATGATGGGGGTTTGGACCCCATTGCCACAATGTTCAAAATGTGCTTCAGCTATGGACCCCACACTTACATTTTGGTCACTGTGATGATGGGGGTTTTGACCCCATTGCCACAATGTTCAAAATGTGCTTCAGCTATGGACCCCACACTTACATTTTGGTCACTGTGATGATGGGGGTTTGGACCCCATTGCCACAATGTTCAAAATGTGCTTCAGCTATGGACCCCACACTTACATTTTGGTCACTGTGATGATGGGGGTTTGGACCCCATTGCCACAATGTTCAAAATGTGCTTCAGCTATGGACCCCACACTTACATTTTGGTCACTGTGATGATGGGGTTTTGGACCCCATTGCCACAATGGTCATGGCCTGCTTGCATTGTGGGGGCCACACACATATATGTGTGGCACATGTGATAGGGGGTCACATTGTATGTTCAAAGTCATGTTCAGTGTTGTAGGCATTTGACACAGTCTACACACGCTTGTCATGGTGTTGGGGGATGTCTTTTTCTTGCATTCCCTAGGTTGTGGTGTGCTGGTTGTGTCATGCATTGTCCATCCTATGAGTGGGGGTGGTGTTGGTGGTAGGCATCCAGCCCCCATGGGTAGAGGTGGTAGTAGTGACAGGCATCCAGCCCCCATGTGTAGAGGTGGTAGTAGTGGTAGGCATCTGGCACCCCTGGGTAAGGGTGGTAGTAGTGGTAGGCATCTGGTACCCCCTGGGTAAGGGTGGTAGTAGTGGTAGGCATCCGGCACCCCTGGGTAAGGGTGGTAGTAGTGGTAGGCATCTGGCACCCCTTGGGTAAGGGTGGTAGTTGTGGTAGGCATCCAGCCCCCTGGCTAAGGGTGGTAGTAGTGGTAGGCATCTGGCACCCCCATGGCTAAGGGTGGTAGTAGTGGTAGGCATCCATCCCCCCTGGCTAAGGGTGGTAGTGGTGGTAGGCATCCAGCCCCCCCTGGGTAAGGGTGGTAGTTGTGGTAGGCATCTGGCACCCCCATGGCTAAGGGTGGTAGTAGTGGTAGGCATCCAGCCCCACAGGCTAAGGGTGGTAGTAGTGGTAGGCATCCAGCCCCCTGGCTAAGGGTGGTAGTAGTGGTAGGCATCCAGCCCCCCTGGGTAAGGGTGGTAGTAGTGGTGGGCATCTGGCACCCCCATGGCTAAGGGTGGTAGTAGTGGTAGGCATCCAGCCCCCTGGCTAAGGGTGGTAGTAGTGGTAGGCATCTGGCACCCCCATGGCTAAGGGTGGTAGTAGTGGTAGGCATCTGGCACCCCCTGGCTAAGGGTGGTAGTTGTGGTAGGCATCCAGCCCCCCTGGCTAAGGGTGGTAGTAGTGGTAGGCATCCAGCCCCCCCTGGGTAAGGGTGGTAGTGGTGGTGGGCATCTGGCACCCCCTGGGTAAGGGTGGTAGTAGTGGTAGGCATCTGGCACCCCCATGGCTAAGGGTGGTAGTAGTGGTAGGCATCCAGCCCCACAGGCTAAGGGTGGTAGTAGTGGTAGGCATCCAGCCCCCTGGCTAAGGGTGGTAGTAGTGGTAGGCATCCAGCCCCCCCTGGGTAAGGGTGGTAGTAGTGGTGGGCATCTGGCACCCCCATGGCTAAGGGTGGTAGTAGTGGTAGGCATCCAGCCCCCCTGGCTAAGGGTGGTAGTAGTGGTAGGCATCTGGCACCCCCATGGCTAAGGGTGGTAGTAGTGGTAGGCATCTGGCACCCCTGGGTAAGGGTGGTAGTTGTGGTAGGCATCCAGCCCCCTGGCTAAGGGTGGTAGTAGTGGTTGGCATCTGGCACCCCCATGGCTAAGGGTGGTAGTAGTGGTAGGCATCCAGCCCCCTGGGTAAGGGTGGTAGTGGTGGTGGGCATGTGGCACCCCTGGGTAAGGGTGGTAGTAGTGGTAGGCATCTGGCACCCCCATGGCTAAGGGTGGTAGTAGTGGTAGGCATCCAGCCCCACAGGCTAAGGGTGGTAGTAGTGGTAGGCATCCAGCCCCCTGGCTAAGGGTGGTAGTAGTGGTAGGCATCCAGCCCCCTGGGTAAGGGTGGTAGTAGTGGTGGGCATCTGGCACCCCCATGGCTAAGGGTGGTAGTAGTGGTAGGCATCCAGCCCCCTGGCTAAGGGTGGTAGTAGTGGTAGGCATCTGGCACCCCCATGGCTAAGGGTGGTAGTAGTGGTAGGCATCCAGCCCCCTGGGTAAGGGTGGTAGTGGTGGTAGGCATCCAGCCCCCCTGGGTAAGGGTGGTAGTGGTGGTGGGCATCCAGCCCCCCCGGGTAAGGGTGGTAGTAGTGGTGGGCATCTGGCACCCCCATGGCTAAGGGTGGTAGTAGTGGTTGGCATCCAGCCCCCCCTGGGTAGGGGCGGTAGGGGTGGTGCGCATCCAGGCCCCTGTGTGCATATGTAGCATTGGTGATGGGCATCCCGCCCCTATGGTGCTGCTGTTGCTGGTGTAAGTAAATTCTGCATCCCTCTGTGTGTGTGTGATGTGTCGTGTACGTGTTGTATGTTTTTGTGGTTGGTGTCTGACTTACCTTCTGCGCCGTACGCGTCCGTGCCTGTTACGGTAGTAAATGTAGAATATTGGTAGGATCGGAACGAAGGGATTCATGGTTGGTTCGTCTCGTTCGTCTTTCTCATTGCTTCGCGTCGTCCTCGTCGCTGGCGTGTTCGCCTCGTAGCCGTGGATCGTGTTGTGGCGCGAATCGGAGCTTATGTGCGCCTCTCCCGGAAGCTTTGACGTGCCGGACGTAGCGACGGGTTCGGCGCGTACGGAACGCGCATCGTACTTGTCCGGCCGGACGGGCCAGCATTTTCCCTTCCGTGCGACTCGATTCGCCATTTCCGGATTCGCCTCGGTCGGAGAACAGGACCTGGATTGGGTGAGTACGACTCGGCCGGATTCTATGCTGTTGTGCGCATCGTACTTACTCGTTCAGAATAATGTACGGATCGGTCGGGAAACAGGCATTCGCATGGCTTTTTTCCCGACCGAATGGTATTGGGTGCGCCTCCGACCGAGATCGGAATCGGCCCCATATTATTAAATGTTTAACTAAACAGTGCCTTTCGTTTAGGAAAAGTTTAATAAATATAGAGACTTTGCAAGGCTGAAACGGTAACTCAGTTACCTTCAAAGATATGCAGAACACCCAGGAGTATCTGGGGCCAGATGTCTGATCCATTTTAGCAGTCGCAAACGGAGAATCAGGCCATTTGCTAAAGAGTCTTTTCACATGAACTAATCCTATATTTCGAGTCCATAGCCTATAAAAAGCAGTCACAGACATGGTGGTCTGCTGACCCCAGCAGGCTACCATCTGTGTGATTATAGGTCATTCCCTACCTCATGAATATTGACTTGGTATGTCATTTGCAAGCCCTTTGAGAATCGATAAATGTGTCTGAGACACATTAGAATATCGCATTATGCGGGTCCCTAATTGCGAGTCACACAAAATCGCAATTAGAGACTCTCAAAACGCAATAGTCGTACATCTGGCCCTTAAAGTCTTAAACACTGTTTACTTATAGTACCTACTTAAGATAATAGAAATCATTCCTAACATACTTCAAGTACCAGATTTGTGAAGTGAAAAGTTAGTTGGGAGTTATTAGTAGGTAAGAGAGATCCTAGCTATTCTATTCAATATAAGCAGAAAGAACGAAGTATGTTCTAAAATAATCACCAATTAAAAACTTAATGAACCCGGAATTTTGTTCTTGGCTTGGGAAATATACAGACACTCTACTCATAATGGTCCTGATCTAATTATACCACCAGTGCGTGATTTAGGGCCCTATTTATAAGTTAGTGGACATCCCATCGTTCCACCAGAGGGATGGAGTACATTATTCTGTCCCCCTGGTGGACAGACTGTCCGCCACATTTATAAATGACAGCATGCGGTCATTTATAATGTATTGTGAGGAACTGGCATCATGGCAACTCCTGCCAATGCATTTTGCTGTTTGTTGCAGGGCTGCATCAGCATGACGCAACCCTGCACGAAAGTGTTTTCTTTTGTTATTTTCAAAAGAAAATCCTGAAGCAGGATTTTGTTTTTGAAAATAAAAAAAGTAAGGCTCCCCTCACAATGGGAGTTATCTCAATTGGCGAGGAGAGCATTATTAGCTTTGTACTGTCCCTCACAACTTGGATTTGAATTGCCGTGACAGGCAGTAAAAACAATGTCTATATGTCCATCCATCCTGATTGGGTGGAGGGACATATATTAATTTCTTTGATGGCCCTTACCCCATCGGGGTGTTGGAGAGACTTGGCTATGGCGTGGATGGAGTGGTCACAACCGTAGCCAAACCTATGGTCTGTATCCATCTAAATTGGGTGGGTGGACCATTATGTTATGTTGCCACCGAGTATCCCTATTGCCAAGGTATACATCAGCCCCTTAAAGACAATTACCATCCAGTATGGAATGTTGGGTGCTGGCCAGTCAATCAGAATGCTCATTTTGCGGGTTATACCAATCGATATAGGCCCACTGTGGGGTCCATCTTTGACTGCCAGCTCCCTGCCTATGAGTCTGTTTTTCAGTTTTTTCTATTTCTCTATTTGAAAAGGAATAAACAACTCATGTCCACCAACAAAGTAATCCTGCCCTGGCTTTCTTTTATCATAAGCTGGTCTTTCTGTTATGCTCTGACAGCATCTTCCTCGCCTTCACTAATAGTTAAAGTAGGACATAGCAACCACTGAAATTCCATTACAACTATTGAAAAGTAAATACTTTTCAATGGTTGTTAGGGTTGACATTCCCCTTTGCGGAATAAAAGAGAAGAGTAGCCCCAGTGTGGCAGAGAGATCAGAACTGGAATCTGGGGTAAAAAAGCCACATCTGTGCTGCTGTTGTGGTGGACAGGAGCTGTCAGGCCCATCAATGACCAGTGAGAAAAATTCACCACTGGATGAGAAGGAAGAGGGTGCTAATAGCCTTATTTCCCTGACCTGTAAGGCAGCAACAGCTCTACCTTACTCTCATTAGGAGCCATGGTTTGCAGCTCAGGCCCATAACTTTTAAAAGCCAATTAACAGCCAATGTTGACTAAAGGTTTGGCAATAATCCATATATCGGGCTGGTCAATTGTTCCTGCTGGTACTATAATTTGAGGGTGAGAGTTATTTTTGCTCTCTAGGACTCAGTGAAATCAGAACTGTGCTTCACATTACAAATAAAAAATATGGGTATTTTTGAAAAAGAGCTATCATGCTTTGTTCAGATAATGAAGGGAGACAAGTGTATTTGCTTTGTCACTAGTATTCCGCACATTTGTCTGTGACCTCTGTGATCAAAAGTTTTCAATGTCATTCAAGCATCCTGTAGACAAAAGGCATACACACAGCACTGCCAAGATAAATAGGAACAGATAAATATGCACACTCAAGGTAAGCAGGGTGGTCTAGTAGCTGATGCTGCTTGTACTCTGTGTACAGCTCTCACAACAAGGAGGCTAGCTTTAGCATTGTCACAAACAGCACATGGTACACTCAAAAACGTACCTCCTCTGAAGGGCTAGATATATGTAGCAATTCCCCTCTGTGATTGTTTTCTCTCAAATGGAGCTTCATCCATAATCTCTTGTTTTGGTATAAAGCTTCATAGGGACACCAATGGTGTACCCTAAATTTGGAGAGAAAATCAGTTTTTGAGGACTCAACCTGGTCTGTAACATCAATCCCTTTGCCTAGGTCATAGGTTGTTGTAGAATTCTAAATTTTTTCCGGTGACATTGTTGCACCCAGAGTAGTGGTCTACTAGATGTCCTGGGTAATCTAATTCCAGTTTATATATTTCCATACATAATGGTGACTGTCAACATTATGAACACTTTTAAGGAATAATGATTATGAACATTAAAATGAATGCGGACGGAAGACTAATTGGCATTACCTGCCTTGAGTTTGACCCTTCCAGTACCAAGACCTGACACTGTTGGCTGTGGAGATATTTATCCTGAATTGTTAGGACCCTCAGGCCATAAGTTAACCACTTTCTCTTGTTTACCAACACTAGTGCACCCGGATCACTTGGAATTTATGCCGTGAAGAAGCACCAGAATTAACATAATGTGATTCTGTGACTGTATAGCATTTACAGAATGGGCTGCCGAACCAGTGGTTATGTTGTCATTGAATGCAGCAAAAGCATTTGACTTTCAAAGTGACTCTACACGTTTGAGGTCCATAAAAATGGGGCTTGGGCCTACCTACTTGACTTGCCTTCATCTGAATTTCACTAGTTTTGTACAAGTGAAATCTGATCCTAGCTATAAAGTCCTGCAACCATTGTTTTTTAAGTGCAAAAAAAAAATATATATATATATAATATAGGAGGAAAAGCATTTTTTGACTTGCCTATAACTTTTGTGTCGTTTGACCAATCTGCATGGATTTTTCCAAAAGAAAGTGTTAAAGTAGGTTCTGTGTGTTATGGAACGTTTGGGGGTGATCCGTCCAGTGGGGACTGACAAATATGGGCACAAATTAAGGGTGTGTATATAATGTTAATTCCCATAGGAACACGTTGTCAAACCTAGAGCCCGAACTACTGGACGGAATTACAGCAAATTTAGCAGAAAGGTAGACCTCTCTGGTCAAACCAAGTAATCTCCCTGTCAATACCTCTCTTTTTTGCAGCCTCTTTAGCCCAATAGACATAGCTGTGGCCAACAATCCACACTCCAACCATTTTGAAGTGAAGGAGCAATAGCAATCAGGAGAAGGCTGGAGCTGATTGAGGTAGTTTTCCAAATGAAAAGCAGTTAAAATGTAAGTGTTTTCTTTTTTTTATAAAAAATATATATTTCATTGGATGCTGTCAGTAAGTAAGTGAAAAAAATTAGGTAGTACGTTGGATGCATTAGTAAGAAGTCCTATTATTGGCTGGTGTTTAAAAAAGGAATGTAATACAGACATGGATGTGCTTCTGAATCTGTGCAGTAAACCACACCTGCTGTATCTCATTTGGAAGTAGCATGTTCTTTCTAGAATGCTGTGAACTTGTGACTTACTGGTTACACTGGGCTGCTAGATACACTTAGCTAAGAGTGTATTGGGGGGAAGGGTATTAAAGAGACAGAACATTTTTTAAAAGGTTGAGGAGTTATGACATAATTTAAGTAATGATTTAATTTCCAATTGAGGAATATGTAATAAACTGTTGTGCAGTATCTAAATTTTAAAAAGCTGAAGCTAAATATAGGTTTGGACTCCTGTTTTTTTTCACGATTACTCCACAATCATCCCAAACAAAATGCGGAGACAGGAACCTCATTTTGAAAGAGAGGGAAAGGGTTAACATATGCTAACTTTTTACAAGTGAAGATGGAATAGTCTAAAACGAAAGACATGATTTAATTTGCTGCCTTTCTCATGATCATAGAGTAGAAAGTTGAAGAGGTTGCCATTTTATGGTTTCTTTGTATGAGAGTGGTGTGCCATTCTTGTGCTTAGTTTTTACAAATCCTAACTGTGTCAAAACTATTTAAAAAAGAGCTAAATCTACAATATAATCTAAAAACTCAATTTACTGGTATTTACATAACTTTTTTGTTATTTAATGTTATTTATTTAAATTACATTAGAAATGAAGATGTATATGGGAGTTTGATTAAAAAAAAAAAGAGTATCACAGTGATATGACAAAAATATATATGAGATGAACAGTGTCTATGAGAGGGCATTTGTTTAAGATGTTAGTACTAAATGATTTGGGAAGTAATAGCAAAATGAATTAGTATCCCTTTATTTCATTGTGTAGTTTATAGAACATTTTTAGTATAGTGTTGCTCAAAGTTGTAATGAGGAATGTATTTAAAACTAAGAATGTTTTAAATGTTTAAGCATCATGTGCAGAATAAATCCATCTATGTTATTTGTATTCTGGGAGTTGTAGTACTTATGGTCACATTATTAAACAGGAGTAGTGTAGTCACAAATAAAACATAAGAAAATGTTCTGCGCCTGTATATGTATTATAAAGTAGTAATATTTGTTAGGTGTGTATTAGGAAGTGTTTGTCAATGTGTTTTTTTACTTATATGAGTGGTTTGGATATGCTTAGATGGTGGGATTTTTTGTAGTTGCAGATAGTTATATGTACAGTGGGACTCTTGAATTTATTTAAAGATGTAGATAACTATATATTTTTGGAAAGATGCCTTGAAGGTGGATATCTATTATGGAATCACATATATGTTTTCAGGGTGGTCTATGTTCTTTAAGGCTAATGAAAATTTCAGTTATGTGGTGAGGGTGGTGTATTTCTTTAAACATTCTCTGTTTAAAATTGAGGAGAGTCAATAGTGCAGAATGTCTGTTGAGAGTTCTTGTGCTACCTTTATTTGGCATGTAACCTTTCTTTGAGAAATGCTGATTATATGTTTTAAACACACAGGAATAAATTGAGAAATGATGTAGGTATGACATTAAGAAAAGGCTTTGTGCTTTGAAAAAGTGAGATTTGTTGTTTTCAGTTTTAGAAACTTACTGATGAATGTGCATGCTGAGCAACAGAGCAATAAATGCTTGTAGAGAGGCATGTATCAAATTATATATGAAGTGTGATATCTAGACTTTCTGACACATAGGTCATTAGAAGAGGATAGATACACTAAAACAGATAGTATGATACTGACAGAAGGAGTTAAACAATGAGTTACAGATATAGTCACAACTGTTATGTATGTAACAGCAATGGAGATACTTTACAGTCACCCAAGCATTACTCAGGCACTCATCCAATCACTCAGCCACTACTCAGGCAGTTATCTAATCACTCATGTACTATGTACACACTTATTCCATCACCCAGATACTACACAAGCCCTCTTGCAATCACAGAGGCTCTAATTATGTACTCATTCTACTACGCAAGCAACACCCATGCATTCATCCAATCACTCAGTCACTAACCATTCACATATACAGTCACCAAAGCTGTACCTATGCAGTTATTCAAACACTCATGCACAAGCCATGCACTCATCCAAACATTCACTTATAACCCATGCACTCACCCAAATACTAAGGCACAACCCATGTACTCATCCAAGCACTCAGGTACTAGTCATGCACTCATCCAAATATACAGGAAGTACCATTGCAGTGAACCTATCACTCATCCAGTATCTATGCTCTCATCCAATTACTGAGGCAATACTCTTGCACTAATATAATCACCAGAGCAGCACAGCTTTTGTCCAATCACTCAAGCTTTAATGGACGTATACAATTAATCAGACATTAGTTATGAACTCATGTGATCAGCCAGGCACTACTGATGCAGCCATTCAATTATCCAGGCACTACGCATGTAATTTTGTAATCATCCAGGTACTACCTGTTCAATAAACCAAAAACACATGGGCATCAGCTATGTGCTCATTCGCTCACTGAAACACTACTCATGCAATCTGTGAGGTGCTATGTATGCATTTAAACAATGATGTACGCACTATGCATGCACTGAATAAATCATGTATATACTACACATATAGTCCTGTCATCACCCAGGGACTAGAGTAGCACTAATGTATTTACCCAACCACTATCTATTCATGTATTAAATCATTGAGACATTAGTTATGCACTTATCTAATCATTCAGGCAGTATTCATGCACTCATTAAAACACCCATATACAAGCAATATAGTCATGTGAATAAACAGGCACTAGCTATGCAGATATGGAACCATTGATGTAGTTCCTACATACTCATGGAATCATTCAGGCACTACCTCTATTCTGAGGGAATCACATAGGCACTATCAATGCACTCATCCAATCATCCAGGGAGTATTGTTGTACTAGTTTAGTGAGGAATATGTACTCTTTTAGAACCATCTGGTAAATTGTATATGTAAACTGTCACACACTGTTTGCATGTACAGATTTTTATATGCAGTGTTCCTCAAAATTTAAATCTGACACATCTAAGTAGAAAAGTACTGAAACACTAAATGACACAGTGGTAAAGAGGGACAGAAATAGGTCTTATGTTGGGTTTTCGGATTAACAGTATTGAGACACTGTTTGTACTTCTAGGTTTTGGTTGATGTTTATTTTAAAATTGACTACCAAAGGGATAAAGTAGTCTTTTAGCGTGTATAAATGAGAACTGAGATATGGTGCAGCTGTGTTGTAGGAGAGAGTGCTATAATATTAAAAGGTAACTAACAAAATAAGTTTTGATTTGGGTTTGGTGCATTGTAGTAAGTGCTTGTAGTTATATAGCCAGGTTAATCTGTAGATTTAAAACTGCAACATAATATAAAAACTGTTTTTGTATTATGTGTAAGCCAGTAGTAAAGTTGGTACATTGGGCCAGAATAATAATTCAAATAAACTTCTTTTTTTTAACAGAACAATATCTGCATAACTATAGACAGAATGCCTAAGAAAAGCTTGGAGGAAAAAGGAACAAAAGTAACTACAGTATCTATGCAGAACTGAGAAACAAAAGGGACAAAATGAAGAAAAAGTGTTGAAAGAAAAAAGAGCTACTGGTAAGAGGACAAAGTCATTTCTTAAAAATATATGTGGACATTTCCAAAGATTACAAAATAATGAAAATAAAATTCAAACTATGAGAAAGAATAACACTGGACAAAATGTATATAACAAGAACCGGAAATAATGTATCAAAGATGGACACACTTTAACCAGGAGACAGAAGCAGTGTAAGTAAATCAGAGCGAGGATGTTTCGTAGTAGAGTAGTTATAAATCTATGAAAATGTATGGAAGAAGGAGAGAGGCACTGAAACAGAAAGAATGAGTTGAGGGAGTAGTTGATAAGGCCTTTGCTTTGAAGAGGAAGCTTTTTTATTTTGATTATAAATAGAATGAAGACTCTTTACAAAATGGTGTTGTGCACAAGGAGACAAAACCAGAAAAAAGATTAGTGAATAGAAGTAACTTTTGTACAGTTTTTAGTGGAGAATGGATACATACTTCTAGTACAGAGCCTTTCTTTGATTAAGAAAGCTATCTCTAGGATAATAGATTAGTTCATGTTATTGATTACAGAGGACGATGTTATGAAATGAAGAATGGAACTCATATAGAGTAAGATGTGATGGTACCTAGAAATGTAGAACAACTTATTGGAGAAGAGGTACAAGGAAGGAGGAGTCAGGCGCCTGTATACAAATGGAATTGTATTAGTGTTTGTAGTATTCAACACCAATCCATTGATATATTAAGGACATTTCTATGTATCTTTCCAAGGTGAAGTTTAAAACACAAAAGAAGTACTTTACAAGGATTGGATCTTTGCAAGATTAGAAAGCATATAAATTTGCAGCGACCTTCAGTAGCTTGTTTATCAAATAAAGTATGCCAAAGCACCTTTCATCATTTCAGCATGTTAGCTGTACATCACTCAACAATGCAAACTTTAGTTAGGAGGCTGTACTATGTGAAAACTCCTGTTTTATATTTAGGAGAAATTAATAGAGCACTTTTGCATGGTACTGTGGTAGACGTAGAAAAGGTGTGTGATGATGTGCAGTTTTGTTTCTTTGGTCCTGAGCAGGATTCAAAGGGAAATGAAGAGTTGTTAAGCGGAGGAGTTGCATAGCCGACACACATATTACAGTTGATAGTTTGAAGAAGAGATTACAAAATTTAACACAGTGTGGTCTGAAAAGCCCGAGTATGTTTGTATATGTTGTTGACGCACTCAGTACAAGATTCAAACATAAACTGTTGACTTGTATTTAAAAAGTGAAAAAGAAAATAATGATAACTTGCAAAAGTTAGCTGTGTATTTATTTGTAGAGGAACGCTTTGACTTGTCCATACGGCAAGTTGTGTGTAAGTACTCTTACAATAAATTGAAAGATAATAAAATGCCTGCTAATGTAGAAAAACTATGAGTGGCCAAAAATAAAAAAAACATCAGCACTTATGATTCTTTGCAGCATTGCAAAGAGCTGTTATGTACTGCTTTCCAGTACTCATTATAACTCCACAATCCATGCAGTAGGATGCCATCCGGAAAAAATCCAATCACATGATCTTCACAGCGATTGGTGTCTTCTTGAAGACTGGAAATTGAACATAATTATATTTTATTTGAAAATAGGTACATAATTGTTAATCGACTGATACTAAACCCCAAATGTCAATCATACAATGTAATATGTATGAATATGTTTTATACACTTCACCAAAAACATACTTGTTGTACCACATGAATATTTTTTTGCTGTGCCCCGAGATAATGTTTTGACACATATGCTACACTTCACCAATTTAGCTGTAAAACTGTGTAAACCACGAAATTCCTTTGTTTGGTAGTTCTTTCCTATTTGTGAGATCCGATGTTGAAAGCAATTTTTTGAAACTGTTGTTTTTTGCAAATGTGTTGTTAAAATAAAGTTAAACCATTATGCTACTAAAGAGCTAGACTCAAACTTTCTGTGAAATATGTCAATATATCTGTTTTACACTTTGCCATTTGTATTCTTGCCAACTGACGTCATTGCGACTTCTGGTGTTGCTATGAAGAAGAAAATGCATTTTTGATGTAGTTATTTTGACAAATCAATACAAAGGGGAAAGTTTAATTAGAATCTTACTAAATAGCTACAATCAAACTTTATGTGAAATATGCCTATATATGTGCTTTACACTTTGTCAAAAACATCCGGTATTCGCGGTGTGTCCTTGGCAATTGCATTCATAGAATCACAAAGGCACTACCTATGCAATCATACAATCACCCAGGCACTACTCATGCACTTACGTGATTACCCAGACATTACACACTCACTCACAGACCCATACAGCTACTCACACACCCACTCTCAAAGTTTACACGTTAAAGTCTCCTAGGGTAGAAAGACATGCTGTCAGACCTAGGAGCTATGAGGAGACCTATACAGAAGTATGTGTACTGGGGATCTACCAGCAAGTACACAGTCAGTGGTGATGGCCTGGAGCCCTGAATCAAATTAACTGGCTTGTGAGGGAGTCCTAACCATTGAGACACACTTGTGGCACAGCAAGCTGCTTCACAAGTCAGGCAATCTCTTGGAATTAAAAACATGGGTCTGCATAGGAAAAAGTTAATTGAGAGATATGGTGGGCAGGGCAGGTGAGAATAATGCATCAGGCCTGTATCCTTGATTTTTGGATCCATATCTGAAAAACACTTTGCCCGAAAGGGAGAAGGCAGTGGAGCAAATATTCAAT
This sequence comes from Calotriton arnoldi, assembly GCA_963921515.1. Lineage (NCBI taxonomy): Eukaryota > Metazoa > Chordata > Amphibia > Caudata > Salamandridae > Calotriton > Calotriton arnoldi. Next base: position 862,674 of record CAWUFW010005439.1, read on the forward strand.
GAGGAATCTTTGTGCAGTGAGGTGGGAGCATCTCATAGGGCGATGACTGACTCCAATGGAAGTGATGTCTAAAGCAAGTTAAAGTCCCTGGAGAAATTAATGCACAACAGACTAAATGGTGGAAGCACCAATCTCTGCAAAAATACCTAGAAGTGGTACATATCCAAAGGGGTCTCGAATTGTATTTGCACCAAGTTTTGAGAACCCCAATCCTGAGATGCTGAAGGAGTGGCCAGAAAGTAATATGAAGGCCGACAACAGACTGATTTGCATTCTTGTGAAGTATGAGTAAATAGACAGAGTGACTGTGCAGCAACAAACTGATTTATCTAATGCAGAGCATGACAATGACGCACAACAAGAGCTGGTCAAACAATACAGAGAAGACATAAATACCCACTTGAAGAAGCATGAAGAAATCATTAAACAACGGAAGACACAGAAATTTTGCAGGGACATTTAAGATTCAAGAAGTAAAATATTTACTTTTGCCAGGTCAGTTGATAATCTTAAGCCCCAAAGGTTAATGAAAGGTAATGGATCTTTACATGAGCATAAAGACTGAGTTGAGCCCTGAGTTTGACACAGATACAGAAGAAGGCTCAAAAAATGCTGGTCGAACTAGAGGTACGAATGAAAAGATATACATAATAGAGGAGTTGAAATTTCGTATATTGATAGAACTTCATCAGATACTAAGACCTCACAATCAAAAATACAAAAGCAAAATAGGAGGAAGAGGAAACAGTGCAACCAGTGAGACATCTAAAACAAAATTCAACCAGAAACAATCATGGAGAAAGAAATAATGAATTAAACCATTCCACAAACAATTATCAATCTATCTGAGATAGTATTGAGCAAAGCTGGTATTGAGCAAAGCTGAGAAACAGATTTTATCCATGGGCCTCTCTTTTTGTTTTGAAAGTTCTCACAACTATAGTCAAACACGCAAAGACATCTTCAAATTTATTCGTTAATTGAAATTGATGAAATTCTATCTATCAAAGGTTAAACAAGCAACCACTACAGCATACCACACTGCATGCCTCTAGTTTCCATCTCCAACATCTGAAAGCCAGTATTCCACATGGTGAGCTGTTGCGTGCAAAGTGAAACAACAGCAAGGAGGTGGATAAATTAAAATGCCAACAAGATATGATTGCAAGATTTAGGGAGCGGGGACAGAACAGTGAACTGTTGCAAAATATGCAAAATGCAGTAAATAAAAAAGAAAGGGATGCAGTCTTGGTTGGAAAAAACATTAAGAAGCAGGACTGCAGAAAAATTACATTGATTACTCCATATAGCAATGAGGATAAAGGCCTGAGTTTGTTAAATTGCAAGCAATGGCACATTATTAAAGCTGATCCAATACTTGGCCCTAAGATCACGCAAAACCCTTTGATCACATATCATAGAGCATACTCTGTGCGGGATGTTCTTGTAAAAAGTAGTCAGAAGTAGTGATTCAGAAAAGGGTTTTGAAAAAGCACCAGATGCAGGGCATGCCAAATAGGGGTAAATAAAACTGAATATTTAACTCCCTTTGACAACGGACGATATGTTAACTTGCACCTGTAATTTGAGGTCTCAATAGTTTATTCATGTTCTATTAATTTACATCATTATGTGTGTGAAACTGGGCAATACAATTACATGCAAATACAATAACCAGTAATTTTTGACAAAAGCTTATGATAAGTTGTAAAATACAGTCAATAATATTTCTAAAAAGGGCACTACACCCAGTAAACAATGATCAAAATTATTTTAGAATGAAGTGATAAAATTGAGTCCATATAGTATTAACAGTTTTGTGCCATTGAGGGTCATCGAGGGTTCTGAGAAAAGTCCAAAGAGCAGGCTAGTTTATCCTAGGGGTTGTGAAACTCAAGGTGCTTAACAAATGTGTAGAGCTCACCTGGTGTTTCCCCAGAGACGGGGTGGACGAACAGATGCCAGATCCCAACTTCCCTCACCCACCAATTTAGCCCTACATAGTCAAAGCCAAAGAGATGAAGGTGGGGAAGAGGGGAAACCAAACAAGGAAAGGGAAAAGGAGGTGATCTTAATGGCACGTCTGCCACGATGTTCTTATGGGGTTGATGGCATATGCATCCTAGGTGAAAATAACATGTGGTAAGTAATGTCTGTGTATAGGCTATCTTTTGATATCACAATTATTAACCAATTACCATTTTCTTATTTACAGCATAAGAGAAGAAGCGGAAAAAAAACAATGAAAAGGCTCAAGATCTACTGTGCATGGAATGCAGGAAATCAGATAAGTGAAAAACCATAAATTGCAAGTTTCTCAAATCCTACTGTGATACTGTAGGCTAGGATTCTTTAAATAAAAATGTCTTCTGTTCTCTTTCCTTACAGGTTAATACAAAAACTGCTGGAAGCGCTGACCAGGAGAGTCTGTAGGGGAAAGAAGCAGCCGGCGAGGGAACGCCAACACTGTAGCTGCCCCGGAAGAAAGACTGCGACCCGGAAGGGAAAGAATCCTCCCGTCGCACCGTGAACACGTTGGAGACGTCTCTACAACCTGATGCGTATTTGGAAAAGACTGCAGGTAAGTGCGGGGAACAATAGAGTATGGGGAGGCTCGGCGGGAATCCATGATGGAACGTGAATCCTGCTCCATTCACAGACCGCTTCACAAGTCAGGTAATCTCATGGAAATTCAAAAATGGTCTGCATAGGAAAAAGTATATTGATGGATGTCGGGTACCAAACAGCGGTTATACACTCTGAAACATTTAAGAGGGAATATGACTAGGCTAACACCAAAATATTTTGATATTTGCAGCTTAGACACACACTGGCAGCCCATCTTAAAAATAGACACACAAATAGAAGACTTCTTTCCACCTCAAGATGGAATCCTAAGTGAACTATTCTTGATAAAAGGCAATCTCCTAGTATATATGAAGAATGCCAAAAACTCACTGAATATATTGATTAAACCCAGGGAGCTATGTTCACTGGACTTAAGTAACAAATTATAAGAGGAGGGTGAGGGGAAGCGCTACAGGGCATGAGAGAGGTGGCCATTAGAGCTGGGTTCAGATTAGGGCATCAAAACATTTTGCATAGGGTCTTTTACACCAGGACATAAACGGTTGGATTTGTTACAGTTAATTGCCTCAGGGGCTGAGGTCAATCAGGTTCCTTCCTCCACATAATATGGAGCAGTCCCTACTTAAAGTACATTTGAGAACAGATAATGGGGCACCCAACAAGAGTTTCCAGGAATCCCCTGGAAATTAATGGAAAGTTATTTATCTTAGGGATATGGAATGATAAGAAGACCCAATGAAAATACCAGAAGATATTTTGAAATTTGGACAAAATAGGTGCAAGGTGAAGTGTAGCACGCCACCGTGGGGTAGAATCACCATCTAAAATAGGAGAATGTAAAAAAAACATGCAGTGGTGCATGATGGCCAAAAGGTTTGTGTATGAAGGAAGGAGGTGCCCGAAGAGATTTGAGAAGACATGAAGTCCATGGGTTGAACAATACACCTCAGTGAAATTTTAATCTTGCCAGCTGACTTTGAGTAAATTCAGGAATTTCGCATTAAATTTGTTTCATAAAATTCCCAAAGTCACGCCATTACTCCTCATTACTTAGTTACACGCTATTTAAGATAAAAATGTAGAAGAAATGCCCCATTAGTGGTAAAAATGTACCCCAAACATGTGAATGGAGTGCGAGTGACTGTTGTTCGCTGTGTTTTAGGTTCATTCACAATTTGTTTGTTAAAAATTACATTTTTGGAGAAAAATATACCGCTAAATGAAAGATTATGTAGTTAACATAATTACGAATACGTTTTGCATAGTATTACGGATATTTTGCATAATTGTGCACGAATAAATTACACAAATTCCACACACATAATGAATGTAGTGTTACGACACAGGCAGGAATGGCAATGGAGAAACCAGGAAACTGTTGAAAACAAAAGAAAAGTGTGAAGTTGAAATGAAGAGGAACAGGTAGCATCCAGAATGTAAGATGGTTTTGACTAACCCTGGGCAAAGCACTACGCTACGCTCGCGTAGTTTGCGAAGTTTGCGCTACTTCGCACAACGCGAATTGCACGTAGCACAGTGCAAACACGCGTCAAGTTGGCGACCGCGAGCAAGCAAAATGACATCCCGGCGAGACTTTTTCCTCGTTCGCGATCAGCAACATCAAGTTGCCGATCGCGAGCGTGGAAAATAAACCTCCCGGCGAGATTCTCAACGCGGGGAGGTCAGGCTTCTCATTGCGAGTGGTCGCGTATGCTCGCGACCGCTCGCGATGAGAAACTACCAGTCCGCGTTGAGAAAGCTGCCGCTCGAGTAAAAATCTACTCGAGCGGCAGTAAAAGACAGCTCGCACTGTGCAAGATGCCGTTTTCAATGATTGCACAGTGCGGACAAGCATCCGGCACTGTGAAATCATTGCGAACAGTGCACTACGCAGTTCGCGTAGTGCTACGCGTAGCTCGCGTAGTGCGAACTGCACTTTGCGTAGCTTCGCGTAGCGCTACTTCGCGAACTACGCCCAGGCTTAGTTTTGACATGGAGACCTAAACAGTTTGCTTATGTAGTAAAAAAGTGTTTGAAAAGCAATGTACCTTTAAAGAATGGCACTTGTAAATGTAACCACAAACAGTTGTGTTTAATATGAAAATTAATTAAAAAAGATATATTTTTAAAAGAATGTTGTATATTGTAATTGGGTGCTCAATTTTGTAACTAGATTTCATTGTGTTATTATGTTACTTTATTTCACTTGTGTGATTTGCCTTGTTTGATTACACTTCTTACTGTGCACGTATGTATATATTTGACCGATTATTAAAATATTGCTGTTATACTAAATTGAGAACTCTTGCTGGATATTCCGTCTGTTTTACAACTGTAACACATCTGTTATATTATACTTAATCTCAATTTTCAAGCTAGTGCTCTGGTTAGGAGTGAACACCTGCAATCTCACCTTTAATGTCTCTAGGAATGTCAGTCATATGTTTACAGCATATTGCATTGGTTCCTGTTCGATTACAGCATATTCTGTAGGGTAACCTTTTCCGGAGCATTGCTGCCAGTCCCTAGGGTTTCACAATTAAAATGCAGTCATAATATGGCCGTACTCCATCAAACCAGTATAAAATACTTTGACAATATTTCTTGTCTTTAATAGTCATGTAACTGTTTTCAAACGGGCACTGTGTACTACTCTCATTGTCTTCAAACCTGAGTGAAATATGTAATTGAAAAACTATGAGAAAGGGTATTACTCAAAAAAATAAAAGTATAAAGGGTGCTTAAAAAGAAAGTGTATAACTACAATGACCACAATGCAATTGTTGAGTATTTGGACTATTAAAACATGGGATGGATGCAATTGTGTAGCACATCAACTGCAAAACTACAAGGTCGTCAATGAAATGGGAGACCAGATAGTGGAATGGCTAGTAAAAGATAACAAATAAAACAGAAAATTTGATCGTGTGTGCCTAGAATGTGTGTGTTTGGAGCTCTTAGAGTTGTTTCTCAGTGTGCTTCAGGCATCCGTCCATTGCTTAGGCGCATTGGGATATGTATCATCTCGGCCTTCTGTCATTCTGTTCTTGGGCAGTGTGGTGTCGTCCCTGTGATGCAACAGGTGCGACACAGGACTGCCCATTAAAGTAGGGGGAATTTGTGTTGACCCCCGTGTTATTGGCTGCAGTGTTGTAGTCCCGTGACCACGTGGTCAAGATAATAAATGGGAGCCCGGCACTCGTGACGTCATTTGCTTAACAAGGCCGGAGCTCTGAATGAGCACATTAGCGTTGTCTCCATTTAATGCTGCGCGAGCCCGGCTTTAGAAGTACCACGCGCAGCCACACGAGGCCTGGCTTAGTGTCGTAGTGTCTGAGGAACGACACAACATTGGCGACGAGGGTGGGGTGCCCAATATCGCCTCTATTCACTCCGTGGCAGATGCGAGGAAATTGCATGCGGTGCTCGTGCCACGGAGTGCATCGGACGACCGGTAGACGTCGAGCCACGTGGTAGCTCCAACTGCAACGCTCAAGCGGGCTACAGGGGGCGCTACAGGAGGCACAGCACAGTGTGCCTCATCTGCCCTCAACATCACGAGGAAAACGTTGTGCCCGTGCACTCTCAGCTGGAACAGGTCAGTGGTGGGCCAGCTGTTTGAACCAGCCAAAGACATACAGACACACAGAGGACATTTAACACCACCTGTGTCTCAGCGCTGTGGGGTGCCTCCATTTCTGCAGTGGCGACGCCAGGGAAAAGGGTTGTCAGCGCGCTTTGGGAAGGAGGGGTACAGTAATTGTGGGTACCCCGTCTGGCCGATCGTCACACGAAGACGCACGCCTTGCAGCCAACTGCAAAAGGGGGCGCAAGGTACACAGCAAGCGCAGGATGGCCACCATACCACCCATAGAGCCTTTCCTGGTGGAGGGACCGCCTTCTGCTCAGGCTCCAAAATGGAAGGAATGGGTTGAGCGGTTAATTCTATTCTTCGAAGCCACCAAAGTGAGCAATGAACAGAAGAGAGCGATGCTATTGCATCTAGGAGGCAAAGACATCTACAGGATCGCCAAGTCACTAAATGAACCAGCCCCCAAAACACATCTCACACTAATAGCCGCCCTCTCAGTGCATTTTGAGCCCATAGCGAACCAAGATTACGAACGCTTCATTTTTTGTCAAGCGCGCCAACAGGCGGACCAATCTATCAACACCTTCCACGCTCGCCTGAAAGACTTAGCAAGTACATGTGGCTTTAATGATGAAGGTGAGGAGATAAGTGGTCAGATAATACAAGGATGTGCCTCCACCAAATTCCGAGAAAGGATACTGGAAGAGTCGGGGAAGTCACTGGCAGACATACTAACCCTAGGCCGTACCAAAGAATTGTCACGGGCCCGAGCAGCCCACATGGAGGCAGCACTCCAAATCCCAGTGAAGATAGAGCCAGTCAACGCGGTGGTTCCCCGCCATGTGCCCAGATCCAACAGGAGGATTAATGTGAATCCCCGGAAATGTGGGTATTGTGGTGGAGACCCCCATGGATCGGCAGAATGTCCGGCGTGTTGAAAGAGGTGTGCGGGTTGGGCAAGATGAACCATTTTGAACGAGTATGCTGGTCGCGCAAGGCTCGAGGCCCCAGGGTCGCTGTCAACGTAATCCCTGAAGCACGGAGCGGGAACAGCGACATGGATGATGATGAAGTGGAGGAACACACGGTTCATTCAGCATACAAGATAGGTGCTGCCTCCCAAGCCTCACACGGACTCCACAGTGTCAGGTGCAAGTCGGTGAACACAATATCACGGCTGTCGTCGACACTGGTGTAATTATCAACATCATGTCGGCAGAGGTATACGAGACCTTGGAACAGACTCCATCGCTGAACTCCTCGACCATCAAAGTCTTTGCGTAAGGGCAGGATCAGCCGCTGGCCATGAGAGGAAAGTTAAAAACGACCATCTCGTATGGTTCTAAGTCCATCAAGTCGCAGATATACATCGCGGAGGAGGGGCATGGCATGCTGCTGGGGTGCCGAGCAGCGGAAGACCAGGAGATCGTCACTTTCTCTTTTGGAATCCACCACGAAACAGTCCAGCACATTCTTGCTGAATTCTCTGCCATCTTTGAGGGGATCGGGCGGGTAAAAGGGAGAGAAATACATCTACACATCAACCCCACGGTTAAGCCAGTAGCCCTACGTCATAGGCGCATCGCGTTCCACCTACGGCCGTTGCTCAAAAAAGAACTGGCCAAACTAGAAGCTGCCAGAATCATTGAGAAGGTGACGGGACCCACACCGTGGGTGTCCCCCATCGTTGTCACTCGCAAGCCGAAGCAGCCAGGAAAGGTGCGGATCTGCATTGACATGAGGCTGCCAAATGCAGCTATAAAACGGGAACGACACCTCACCCCACGATCGACGACCTCATCGGGGAACTGAACGGAGCATGCTGGTTCTCGAAGCTTGATCTCAGGTCCGGCTACCATCAGCTAGTGTTAGATGAGGAGTCCCGGTACGTCACCACCTTCTCAACCCATGTAGGCCTGAGGAGGTACACCCGCCTCAGCTTTGGGGTGTCAAGCACGGCTGAGGTGTTTCAGAAAGTGATACAAGAACTGCTGATGGACCTTCCGGGAGTAATAAACGTCAGTGATGACATTCTTATCCACGCCTCATCACCGAGCATAATGCCAGGTTGACCCAGGTATTACAGCGAATCCAGGAATCTGGACTCACAATACACCGCAACAAATGTGAGTTCCTTAAGCGACAACTACAATTCTTTGGATATGTCTTCTCTGCATCAGTTGTTACCCCCGACCCTGACAAGGTACGAGACACTAAAGTGGCACCCGCTCCCACTACTGTTACTGAGGTGAGGAGTTTTCTCGGCATGATCAACTACTGTGGTCGGTTTATCCGAGACCTAACCACCCTCACGCAGCCTCTCCGGGAACTCACCAAAGGATCAGTAACCCTGGACCTGGGGCCTGGAACAAGAAACAGCATTCCAAGCAACCAAAGACGCTCTGTCCTCCAACACCACCTTGGCATATTTCGACCCGCGCAAGTTGAGAATGATCGCGGTCGATGCCGGTCCTAAGGGGTTAGGAGCTGTGCTGTTGCAGAAAGGTCAGGCGGAAGAAGACTGGAGCCCTGTGGCTTTTGCCAGTCGGTCTCTGACAGACACTGAACAGAGATACTCACAAATTGAAAAAGAGGCATAGCCATCCACTGGGGATGTCGCCACTTTCACTTGTATGTATATGGAAACCCATTTGTCGTAGCCATGGATCACAAGCCTCTTATCCCTTTGTTCACCGGCACCGCTTCCAAACCACCTTCTCGCATTGAGAAATGTATGCTTCAGTTGCAGGAATACAGCTTTCGTGTTGAATACCGCCCTGGAGCACTGAACCCAGCAGACTACCTATTGCGCCACCCTCGAGCAGCCACCCCGGAGGAGGAAGCTGACGCCGATGACACAGAAGAATATGTCCGGTGCATCACCGCCAGGTCATGCCCCATTCCCCTTTCGATGGAAGTACTGAGAGAGGAAACCCGCCGTGATGAGTGTCTTCAACGGACAAAGAAAATCATGAAGCACGGTCTGTGGCATACTGCCAGGCAGGAGTGGAAGGTACTCACAGAAGAGGCCCGACAGACGATGGAGAGTCTATATAATGTTCGCTAGGAGCTGAATGAAGAGTCCACGGGGTGCCTTCTCTGTGGACATCGTCTGGTCATCCCCACAGCTCTAACCAGTCGAGTGATAACAACTGGCCCATGCCGGACACCAGGGAATGGTGAAAACTAAGAGCCGCCTAAGAACTAAAGTGTGGTTCCCCTTGATGGACGAAAAGGTGGAAGAGGCAGTGAGGTCTTGCCAATGGTGCCAAGCTACCGGGGACGTCAGCCAACCGGCTCCGATAATCACTGAGCCTCGACCGAGCCATCCCTGGTCTAGTGTTAGTTTAGACTTTGGAAGCCTCCTGGATGGGAGGCACACGTTTGTCTTGATCAATGATCACTCGAAATATCCAGAGGTGGAGGTGATATCGTCATTGAGCGCCAGTGAAGTCATTCCCAAGTTAGAGAAAGTAATGGCTACTCACGGGCTGATCCGAGAACTGAAAACGGACAACGGACCTCCGTTTCAAGGACAAGAGATAGCAAACTATCTGTGTTTGCTTGGCATTATCCACAAGAAAGTTACCCCAAGATGGCCTCAAGTAAATGGTGAGGCCGAGAGGTTTATGAGTATACTGAACAAAGTTATCCGCATTGCCCATGAATGCCACCAATCTTTGGAGTTAGCCATCTTTTCATTTCTTTGAGTATACCGACAAACACCACACTCCACGACGGGGAGAGCTCCGGGACACCTGTCCATGGGTCGGGTGGTAGCTGCCTCTATCCCACACCATCCTCTGTGGCGGCCGGAGCCCCTGCAGGAAGCAATGATTCAAACTCGCCGGCAATCTCGAAATGATCAAGTCAGTCGACGGAGGGGGGCTCGCCCGTCTGATCTCAAGGCTGGAGACTTGGTGCTTCTACGGAATCGCACCCCGGGGGGCAAATTCAGACCCCCGTACGAGAAAGAACCCTGGGTGATCACTCACCACAATGGTACCCGGATCACGGTGCAATGAGGACTAGAGACTGTCACCAGGAACTTTTCACAGCTTTTCACGCTCTCCCAAGGGTGCTCTCGGACTCTGCCGCACCTGGGCCTGCCCGGGACGACATCCCAGATGTGGAGGAGTGGGAATGCTCTGAATCCGATCCCCCGATGACTGGTGCTCCAGTGGTGGTAAGCAGTCCATCCCCCTATGAAATCTCCACCAGGCTGCCACCCGTCGACCCACCTGGGCGTCAGGGGTCTACACGGTATAGTCTGAGGAACAATCCTGAGCCCTCTAGCCGACTGAAGGACCATTTCATGTAAGACTGTTCCTTATTATGTTGATAACGGGGATATGATTTTCGTTGAGTACCGTTTTGTACATGCATTCTAGTATGCAGGAATATCTGGATATGCCATGGACGGGTGGGTTTTGTGTTGATAATAGGTGTTTTTCTGTTGCTTGATATCAGATCTGTTTGGGGAGGAATGTGGTGTCGTCCATGTGACGCAACAGGTGCGACACATTAGAGTCCATTAGAGTAGAGGGAATCTGTGTTGACCCCCGTGTTATTAGCTGCAGTGGTCAAGATAATATGACGTCAGTTGCGTAACGAGGCCGGAGCGCCGAACGAGCACATTAGCGTTGTCTCCATTTAATGCTGCGCAAGCCCGGCTTTAGAAGTACCGCGCGCAGCCACATGAGGCCTGGCTTAGTGTCGTAGTGTCTGAGGAACGACACAACAGGCAGCTCTGTCGTTATTCTAAAATGCCTAATTGTGACAAATTTCAGGTGCTGTTGGCTTGTGTCAGAACGGAATGGAAGATGCACTCGAGTTGCCGTCCACATTTCGTAGCCTTGTTGTTGAATGTCTGCAGGTATTCTGTTTGGTTGTGGTATGCGACCTCTGATTATGTCAATACCCCTCAATGAACGTGTAGACAGGGCTAGCATCACATGAAGGAATGTTGCAGGTGATACTGGAATAGCATTCATATCTGGGGCCCCTGCTGTCCAAAGGTTGTAGTTTGTGCTCTCCAGGGCAGGTGTTTTCTGTTCTATAAGCACGGAAAGGTCGCATGCTTAGACAGATTTGACGCACTAGGTATGGAAGCAATGAGAGAGGGCAGGCAGAGAGAGCAAAAATGACAGATGAATAAAAAGGAGCAGACAGATGTGAGAATAAAATGTGGACCGTGACTGATACCCAAAAGCTATAAATGATTGCAAAAACAAGATTTCCTGCATTACTAAAGTAAATACAGGTGATCCCTGACTACAGAAAATCCATAATGCTTCAGGTTGAGCTGAAGACAAGGACAACTCACTGCCTTGCTGACGTTCCGTGTAACCAGGGACAACTGACTTGCTATGTTTCTTTGTTTGCAAATGCTATATAATTGCATTTGTCATTTGATACTTCATACCGCCTTCACATTACAAAATTAAGACCAATCTCGCCACAAAATATCTGAATATGACATCGAATTGTCTAAAGAGATAGTTGAACAAAAAGAAAGGCAAGGTGTTACCCCCACCACCTCCCCTCCAAGCCCTCCCCAGAGCTATTGTGCGGCTATTAGAGATCATACTGTAATTTAACATCCAGACTCTTGAGTATCTAAACACGTGTGTCAAAAGCCTTGGCCCCATGGACACAAAGCTTAGTTGAGTTTTTAGTGCACACAACGTGTGTGGGCATATATTAACCTCCCTACATTCTTTTCTCATACAGTCCAATACCAGCTGCCACACTGCCAGTAAGTTGTTGCTGTCGTTACTTATGTGATTTAAATGTTGCTTCAATGCCAACGTCCCCATATTTTAGCCAACCAATGTGCACTGTTGGTTGTTTCCTGAACTGTGCTATCATAATTTTAAGAGCACATCGGCAGTTGAAACACTAATTTACCACCACTTCCTGATAGCGCCTTCAAGCTTTCCGATCTCGGTCCAAAGAATGTTATTAATGGGTCTGCTGGCATCGAGAAGCCCAGAGTACCTTTTATGGTTGTCAGTAATTTCTTTAGAGAGATCGTCAGCCTTCTGTGATCCCAGCAAATACGCATGATTGTTGAGTATTTGCCTTAACAGGTTGTGCTGATCTTGTGTTTGTTGATACACTTATTGATCACGATCTATGATTTGAGTGTATCACCTCTGAAAAGAGCACTAAGCATGTTTGTTTTGCACCAATATTCACTGCACTCTATGGGCCAGATTTTCAGAAAAGGTATGTTGCGCTGCATTGTGTGACAGGAAGGGAGCAGGAGAGTGCCATATCTACAAAGAAATGGTTCTCTCCTCTTCTTTCTCTAGCGCTGGCACTGATTTCAGCTGCCGTGCACCAGCCACAAACCTTAGCACCATAGCGCTAAGGTGCATGCCTGAGTCTAGCGTAGGTTTTTTACAGGAAGGGTATCCTTCCTGTACCAAATTACTATGCCTAGACAAGTTCAAACACTTTTGCCACCTTTTTTGTGTGTTTCACAGTGCAACACGCATGCAAAGTAGGAAATTAAAGGAAAAATGAAAACATTTCTGCTCTTAATGCCTCCTTTCAGATGGCGTTACCTTTTGTCTACAATTGTTTGGAGATAGATATTTTGCGTCAAAAGGCATGGGTGGTTGCATTGGGACCACCCACGTACCACCCATGTAATGGCCCCTTGGCGCTAAGTTGCACAAAGCAATGCTTTGCGCTGCTTTGTATTACTTGTAGGGTACTTTCCAACGCAATACAAGTTTTGCACTGGAAAGTAAATTGGTACAAAAACATTTTGTGCTGGCTAGCATAATTTTTGTAACGCTAACCCAATGCAAAATGTTTCAAAATCTAACCCCTATGTGTCTTGAAATTGTTCTTTATAAACTTGGTTGAATACAATTTGTTCGCCCTTTGGTTCTTTGTATCGAAAGTATTGTTACTAGGGACCCGTGTATTTTTTGTTATAGTTATCACCCTAGGTCTCCAGTGATCTTTGGGTCTCCCTTGTTGAAATATTGTTCACTTCTCACACCTTTCACTGTCTAAAATGCGGCCCATTTAAAAACTAGATCTGCTTCTCTACTCTTTTCTTCCCTGAGGCATGAAACATTTTTTCTCAAACCTGAACAAGTTCTGCATTTTCCCTGTCCTTCAACCTCATTGTGCCACCCGCTGCCTTTAGGCTGTGTATTTTATCTCTGTTACATTACACTTTTTGTGCATTAACAAGTAACAAATGAGACGTGTTTCTAGCAAGGATTATCTCATCTGTTGACCAACATTGTATGTAGTTGTCCCATTTTGACCAGGACCTTTCTAATATGTACATTGCACCAAGATTGCTTGTGCTTTCTCTGTATCTCCTCTAATTCGTTTTTCTGGGTTTCCTGCACTAGATTGCTCTTTCTCTTTGCTTCAGCAACCAGCGCTATTTGCTGTCCCCATGTTAGGGCTTTTACGAACTCCCATTGGTTCTCCAGTAAAACATTTTTGCTGGTTTTTGATCCCTAACATTTCAGCTAATTTTGACCAATTAGCCAAGTCCTTCAGCAGATGCATAACAAGCATCCAATTCAGATATTTAGGGGCTGTACTAAATCTTCTGAAGGGACAGTGTTCAGTGCATGGTCAAATATCAACATAGACACCCATCTTTCCATCCATAACCAGACCACATAAGTCACTTAGTATAAAGACCATGTTGAAAAATAGATGTGGTCTCTTGCTGTTAATTTCAGTCTTCTCCAAGCTTCAACCAGTCTCAAGTCCCGACTTTCAATTGTTTTCACAACATTACTAATGCTACCCTGCTGCCAGTACCCAGTCTAAGATCTATGCCATACCTGTGTTAAAATCCACCCTAAATACAATTCCACCCTCTGTAAAGCATTGCATTTGCTGCAGAATTGTTGCCAGGAATTTGTCCTGTCCCTGGTTCAGTGTATGTATAGTGTGGCTATCTTAAACATATCCCTCAAAAAGGTGTGTCACCTGTGATTGTCTGTCGGGTTTCAGATATTGTTATCCTGGGTGAATTCATTGATTGGTTTGTAATCCCACATGCTTTGTTGTCAGCTGTTACGTGGAATTGAAATATGTAGTGTTTAGATTTGAATCTCAACACTTCACCCCTTTTCAAAGGTATTTCCATTGTAGGAGGGAATCTTCCAGTTTCTTCTCCTCCAGCCCTGGATAGACTCTATTTTTTTTAGAGGAAGTTTAGCCCCTCAACTTATATAAGAATTTCTTGAAATCGCTCACTACTGCTCTCCCCCTTTTGGCCCACAAAGAACAATTCTAAACATTGTGCCATATAGACCAAACAATAGCTCTTTTCACTGAGCATACAGTTCACAGGTGTGTTCTGTGGTCCTCTTTCCCTTTCAACCGCCTTATTTAAACCTTTATCCAATAAAAGTTGTTTATAGTTCTCCTTGAAGCATTTGTCCATCAGTCTAGTTGCACCTGGACCCGTGCATTGGTGTATTAATGTGTCTCTCAACATCTTGGGTGTACTAATATGTCTTTTGTCTTTGGCTCTTTGATGACATTATTGGTCTCTTTGGAAGCTGCCTCTTTGTCTTCTCTGCACTTACCCAAGTCCTTCTTTGAGGACTGTCATTAATTATTGAATTCAAAGTGCCATTATTTCGTCCTTTGCAGATGTAATATTGTAGTTCTTTTCTTAATTTGAAATTGTATTCCACATGGGAATGTCCACCTAAGATATGTTTTATTCTTTCAATACTGATCGCAGCTTTTGTTTTGCTAGGGTGTATTGTATGATATATTGTGAGAGAACAAACGTATCCTCTAGAATGTTCTGAGGGCTGCTGAGTCTAGCTTTCGGCATAAGGTGTTGCCTTTGTTGCTAGTTTCACCAATATATCTCATAAAAGGTTTGCATGGTTCCATCCAATGGACTATTTCTAAGAGCATTTCTTCCATTTCCTTAAGTTTGAGTATTTGGGTGAACAGCTTTTTAGCCTACTCCATAATATCAGTTCCCTCTGCCTTTTCCTTCCCATTATGGATTAGCCTGTTATCCCTCCTAGCAAGGTTCTTCAGATTCTCACTTTTCAATCGCAGCAGCTCAGTCTGGTCATCAACTGCAGCCAGCATGCCCATCAGTTGAGGTCAAAAGCCAAAGTGCTGCAAGACATTTTCCCAGCCAACTGTGTTGAATACTTGCTCGAGATCCAGGACAATGCATGCTGATCTGCAGGCTTAGGGATATGCTTTAGTATAGAGTAAAAACCCCTAATATGGATTAACCTGTTTTGATCTAGATGTAACAAATCCAGAATGAGGGGCATTATGTGGACCGCTATCATGCAGCTGAGGATCTTGTATCTGCGGCTAGTAACAATGTTGGCCTACAGGAGGACAATACCTCCGGATTGTAAGGGACAAGTTCCTGCGGATTGCATAGAAAGAGAAAGTAATGAAGAGAAATAAAGACATTTCTCTTTGGTACCCCTCTCCTGGGAAGGCGTATCTTGTTGGCGCATATCCAGGTTTACCAGTTCAGGTAAATCTGGGAATGGGTGAAAAACCATGTGAGTTGCGTGGGAACACACACTCAATGCCCATGGAATGCCCTAATAGAATAGAGTAAGGCAATGCAGCAATTTGCCCTGTGTTGCTTTACTCAAGAATTAGGAAGCCACTCAGGGCCATGTAAAGTGGCGTTGCATGGCTTCATAAATCTCGTTTTTCAGTTGCATTGAGCATGTACCACATTGTGTGGTGCAAGCACAATGCAACTGAGGGTCATAACTATGGCCCTTAATCTTTATACTTCCACCTTGTTCATTTGTAGCCACCAGACCTAAAGATCTCAACTAGCTTCCATAGCATAAAAACTCATTGCTTCAGAGTCTTTGTGTATTGTTCATCGGGCGAGCCACAACACTGGCCTTGTCTACCTTAAACAGAAAATCCAATTTTATCATCCTGCAAGGACCCTTTGTCAACAACTGCCAACTTGCTAGTAGTCCCCTGTAATTTTGGCTGATGACCTGGCAGTTGCTCTGTTTCTTTCTTGGACCCCAACCTTTGGAATTCCCTCCCCAGCCATCCCAGTTACTTTACTTAACATTCCTTACTCACGAAAATTTCACAAACTTAGCTTTTCGGTACTTTATAAATCCCTTCCCTTTGAGTCTTTTCCTCCTACAGCGCCCAGTTGCCCTGGATAGGGTATCAGGTGTGCTTTAGAAATCCCCTATTAATTAATTAATTATTCATTCATTCCCCTACTTTGCATACAACCGGTATTGTTCTCTTTTTCCGCAATGTTACTGTGCATAGAAAATGTATCTCTCTAAAATGTAAGCTTAAAAAAAAATTCCTTTTCTGAAAAAATAAATTTTGTCCTGCACGAGCTACTGGTGTTAAAAACGCTCTTTGGGTTCTGCTTGGCTTGGTTGGACTTTATATTCTGTCTATGTGATATAGTAGAAGAAGGCAAACAAAAACTAGGAAACTTTGCAGTCTTTTCAAAGGGTGAAAATTATGACCTTTGCAAGCTTCTGAAAGCAAAAGCAAAAATACCCTTTGCATTAAGAATCCCTCATCTCTTTGTGCAACACTTTAAATGACTGGGGCAGTAATGGAAATAGTATTGTGCTATGGACTCTAGAGCCCTGAACCATATTCTTTGATGACCGTGGACCATGTCCTAATTCTGAATAGAGACTATTTACGTGTTTGAAACTACCTTACATGTACTTAAGTATGTTCTGTGCTTGAGGTCCTGCTCTTGTTCTAAAAATGCTGTCAGTGAGTTGCCATGTGATTTCTTTAAGAGTTTTAACCACAGAGTATAGCATTCACCTTTGATTTTTTGTAGATGCCAAGGACACTGGGATGAAGGCTGTTATAACTGCCCATCAGTTTACTATTATACTTGTAGAAAAAGAGAAGGCAAGTGTGGAGCAGTGCATGGTCTTCACTTCTTTCTCACCTTTCCCCCTCTCAGGGTCTGATTATGAGTGGGTCGTTATTTTCTGACTCGTGCGCAAAGCCCTGTTTGCGCAGGGATTGGAATTACGAGTTGAGCATTATTTAATGCATTTGATAATTTCGATGCGTTAAATACCTCATCCTTTGTTACATTTTAGCAGGTCATACCTACCAAACTTTAAGAGGGGGAAAGCATACAGTGCTAACTGTATCATGAGGATATTGGTGTATTAAGAAACCAAAATCTTTATGTTATTCCCCAGAAATTCGTAATAGGTGCAATTTATCTCACCCGATAAATAACGTACTCTGTGGTATGGTTACTGATCAAATGCAATAAATAGCACCTAAACTATTAATCATGCCGTTACTGTCTTTTCAAATGATAATGATGTAGCTAAACCCAATGCCACCACCCATCAATTACAAACTGAAGAAGATCAAACTGAACTGGTATCTTTCTAAACAGGTTACTAATCCCTCCTGTAATACCAGGGAAAATAAAAACGCCGGAGCCACCTAAGATATGTGTTCTTTGTGCATGACATATTATAGAAGGATGTAGCAGCTAATCGTTCATTTTAAAGAGAGAAATGTCCTTTTTATGAACGGTAATGTGCGAATCCAAAATGTTATATGCTGCCTGAACAAGTTTATAAGATTGTTCATGACAAGCAATCGGTGGTATAGCAACGGTGCTCTGGGTCTTACTGCAACCGAGGAACATGGAACCCGCTACCCAAGTTGGGAAATAGCCATCAGGTAGCCGCATTGGATTTTTCACACCCCTTTGTTGCTGGTGCTACTGCACCTGCTGCACTACGATAGCCACCCTCCTGCAAGCATGCTCTTATACTTTTAGTGCTGAAAATAAACATAGCATTACCGACACAAACATAAATAACATTGGGGCATATTCTCAAGAACTTATCGTTGAGTTAACAGCACTTTATCACAGCCAAAGTTGCGATAAATTCATCGCCCCATTCACAAGTTGGTGTCAAAAGCCCATTACACCAGTTTACCTGCGATAGCAGCCTCAAAAAACATTGCCATAGATGACCCCGGCAACTATCGCTAATGAGATGCAGAGTAGGCGTTCCCGTGCAAAAAGCCGCGACAACACCACTCTTCAACATTCACAACGACCAGCCAGATCCGTGATAAGATCACAAAACATGCGATAAGGCGCGTTAGCAGCAGGAAAATAACACCTGCTCCGACCTGGTGCAAAGTCGGACGACAGCCTTCACCACAAAAGAGAGCCCAGCCCCGAGCCACACCTGAAGAACAACAGATGCCATGGAGCCACTGAACATGCGTGCCGGACCCCAAGAGGGCCACAACACCCACCGCCACCACCCCCAGGACCACACCCCCCCAGGCCCCACCCTGGGCACCCCCCACCTCCCCCGGACCAAGACACAGCACGTCAACTGCACGGAAACATGAACACAAGCACCCGCCTGATGTCGCACAATTGCAACAATCAACATACATGTGAGCACTGAAATCCTGATTCATACATACACCATTGAAAGACCAAACAAAATGTCACATTCTAATTTGTCACCAAACAACTATTCTGAGGAGTCATGGCGGGCATCCCTGGACAATCTGTGACTCACAGCCTGCAAGACAATATCCAAGATAAGAAGGTGTGTCAGGCACCCATCAAAGGACAGGGAGAGAGAGAAAGAGAGAGAGAGAGAAAGAAAGAGAGAGAAAGAGAGAGACTGAACAAGGAGCGCAAGGCCAATCGGGCCCTTGGCTCATGCAAACATGCCAACAGCTGCGTGTGTCTCGAAATCTGCGCACCCCAAATCACAGGCCTGGCATCAAAGTCAGCGCGAACTCCACATCACAATTAAGACATGCAAGCAGTAGTCAGACGAAAATCAGGAATGAAAGCTCCTTTGTCTCAACACACAAGGCCGAAGGCCAACCAAACCCCCGACCTTGGTCCTGCATGCGGCTGGCACACCCTGCGTGAGATACCATACCAGCCTCCGACGACTCCCACACCACGAACTGCGCTAATGAAACACCAACGTGCCCACACCCCACACACACTTGTCCCTGCGCGACCTACACCTGCAAGGGATGCCCTTGACACATTGGTCAAGAACTACCCATACGTCCAAACATTGCACACACATACAACTCATTGCCCAGAGCTGTGGCATATCGTCCACCAAACATCCGCCGGTCAGAGGAGTGCCGGTGCCACGAGACCAACAAACGCAATGGCAGGCATTTCCGGGCACATGCACAACCCCTGTCATGTGGAACTGTACCGTGCACAAATGCTGCATCTGTTGGGATCCCTGCCAATGGGAGTGTTGCAAATCAGTTTCCGTCTTGCCTACGTCACCTGCGTCCAGCCCTGGTTCCACTGTCGATCATGCACATTCGAGTGGCCCATGGAGGTCTGCCTATCCAACGCAACGGTAGCTGAATTGGATTATGACCTGACAGTGCGCCCCCTGTTGGCCCACGAACAGGAGTGTCACCTGGATAGCCGTGCATGGGATGCACTGATCCTTGGCGTATGTGCTGGCATTTGCGCATGGGAGATTGCACAACTCCTCGTGTGCAGTGACCACATCAAGGCGCTCCCCTATTGGGCTGTGTTGCGTATTGGGGAAACGGCGTGGACTGAGCACATCTGCCCAGACCAGTTAATGGATTGGCTTACCCTGGTGTTCCTTGAACCCGACAACGACGTACTATTGGAACACATTGCACATGAAGCTGTGCTGGCATTCATGGACGAGTAACTACGTCCCTGCAGCTGCATCGGATTGTCACCCACAGCACTGGTCCCAACACCTTGTAGCATCATGGGGAATGCTCACATATCCCACCACAACAGAGGACATGTCTGCCTTTGTCTGGACTCTGAATGCATGTGCGTGGAACTACGCGTGTGTACACACACCTGTGCAAGGTGATGCAGTTCCATGGTCAGAGCAGCACAGCGTCGTTTGGCAACGTTACCAAGTCGGACACACTGCTGGGGGGAGAGTACACACATGGCAATGTAGCACGGCATGTGAACTTTCGGACACTTTCACCTGATCACTGTCAGCAGAGCAGACAGTCGGCGCAGTCGGGTGGCAGAGAACTATGCAGACCCCATGGGCTGTGAGTCATGCCCCCTCACATGGGGCAATGGGCAGACGCCAAACAACACATGACTTGCCAGCAAGGCAAGGTGGGCTGAGACCGTTGCCATCCGTGATGATTGGTGTTCATTTTTGCCTCCCCATTCCCTGCACCTCGACATGTTCCCATGCTGCGTGTAAGTGTCTTAAGCATGTCCCTGCCTGTTGTGGCCGTTGCCTTGTCCGTACTGACATGCACATGCCAATAAAGTCTACGCAACGCCACTGGTGTCTAACTGTGATGGGTGTTGATTAGATTGACCACTCGTGTGCCACAATGAGCATCGTCCCTACACAGGGAGGAACTGACTGACGCATGTACAATGGGGGTGGGTCCCTTTTGACAGCTCCACCTCTGTGAGCCAGACATTGTTTTGGGATAGTTGCTGGTAGACCTGTGCTCTTACGTGTCTTCAGCAATGTGAGTATGGTGTCCAACCTCTGACCATGTTGAGCAATGTCATGAATCATTACAGAATGTGTCCACACAGATGTGTGTGAGTAGGCATGCGACGTGAAGTTCTGTCATCACATGTGATGTAGGACACCACATCTGGCTTGCTACCGATTTGGTCATTCCTACACACAGCCCTATTCAATACATGGACTTGTGCCTACATTGGGGGGTTGTGAGATTGTTGCTAATGTGCAATGGGGACACAGCTAGTACCCACCTTCACAGTCATCCAATTGGCCATGTGTCTCGGGGATGAACATGCGCATTGATTTCATTTACCAGGGTGTACCTTCTTGTGCAATCATTGTCCCTACATCCAGCCATACTTCCATACGTGAGTGAACATAGTCATGACACATCTGCATGATTTCGAATGTTTTATTCACATTCTGGTGGATGACGGAGAGGGAGCTGTCCATGGCCATCCAAGCCCACATAACATGGAAGCCCAGTGGTGGGCCAACCAGAGTCCTTTGGGGATTGAAAAGTGATTTGGAAGAGGGGGAGTGCAGTCCGCAGCAGGATTGCTGTATAATTGTCAAGCAGTGGAGATATGGCAGTCCGTGTCGGGGTCCGGGTGAATGTCGCAGAGTGTTCCGGGGTCAGTGGAAGGTGTTGTCCCAGGGCATGATGCATAGGGCAGAGCCAGGCAGGGCAAGCCATATGGAGGTGATGGATGCTACAGCCTCCTTCCTCACACAGTAATTACCATCCACATCTTACTCCTCTGATACTTCTTCTGTGTCGGGTGTGTCCGGTGTGTGTGGCGGTGTAATGGCTGCATCACTGTGTGCCACTGACACATCAGGGGTCGGAGATGTGTGTGTCGAGGTTCCAGCAGCAGTCATCTGGAACAGGCTCAGTGGCAGCAATGGCAAGATGAGGATCTGCAAGGCATGGAAGATCGCAGCTACATCTCGCTGGTGTTCAGCAGTGGCAGCCATACTTCCAGCCAGCATCGGCTCCATAGTCTCCATTGTCCTCCACATCTGTGCCAACTCTGTGCTGTCATCGCTGAAGCCTGTCTGCCTAGACAGTCCTTGTATCTGAGTAATGGAACCAGCGATGTCAGCCAAGGATTGTTGGTGGGCATGGTGCGGACAGTGGGTATACGTTAGGGACTGTAGGTGCTCCCTGATGGGACTCACGCACCCACGTATGGCATCGAGTTTGGCTGCCATGAGCTCGAAAACCAGCTGCAGCTGATCTGCCATCTTCTCCTGGCATCCTAATACACGGTGTTTGAAATCCATGTGTTGGTCGGGGGGTCCTGGGAGGCAGCCTTGGTGGTGTGTACTTCCTGCTGTGTGGTCTGTGTAGGGTGTGGGCTCACCGTGATGCAGCTGGGCTGCCCTGCTCCTGGAGGTGGGGTGAGGAGGCTGTGCACGAGCCGTTGGAGTGTGTCTGGGCAAATGGGCAGGGTGTCCTCTTCATCATCACTGAAGAGATGTGTGGTCTGGTCTGCAGGAGGTGTTGATTGTCCCTCTGCAATGTAAGGGGAGATGCAGGTTAACAGTGTGTTCCATGTATGTTGACGCATTGTAGATGTTTACATTCAGACTGCATGATGGTGTACATTGTGACTGTTTTGGTGAAGCTGGCTATTTGATGGGAGTCAGTGGACATTTCGACTACATGACGGATGTGTGGTTGTACTCGTACATTATCATCTCACAGTGTCATGCATTGCCAGATGTGATTGGCCAGTTTCTACGCACGAGAGGCACCAGTTGTGTCCTCTGTCCTGTGGTGTAGGGGTTGCACTCTGTCCCACATTGTCGTCACTGTTGATGTCTATGTGTGTGGGCTGCATTGTTGGCGATTCGCCCCTGCAGCTCTGCATTGGCGGACCCTTATCCCTTTGAGTCGGTGTGCATTTGACTTGTGTGCTTTCCGGGTGCTGGGATGTTTGCAACTTGGGTCATTTGTGCTACTGGAGATATTTGGTACTCTTGTGCATTGTTTGTCTGCAGATGTGTTCTTGACATCATGGGTCATAGGTGCACGTGGATGTGTCAGAGTGTGACCGGCTCCTTTATGGATGTGGTCCACACTCAGCCACCTCTGTCGTCTCGTGCACCATGTCATGTATTGTGACTTCAGCCATGCTATCTGTCATGCAGTGGCACTTGCATTGTCAGTGTGGCTCACAGAGCCGCTGCTTTTCTGGATTCAGCACATGTGCATGGGTAGGTTGTGGCATTGGTGATATGGAGGGGGGCCCATTTGTGCACATTGTGGACGGGGGCCTACTTGGTGTTTCTATGTGTGCTGCAGTGTGCCAAGGGTATCAGGGACATGTTCCACACTCATTGCGGGTGTGCAGTGTGCTGCACATGATTGTGCATGTGTGCCATTGTGCCCATCTGCCCCCGTCCCCCGAGTCCCTGGTCGATACTCACCCTGTTGCTGTTGGGTGAGGTCATTTCGGGCTGTGTCCAGACCCCCAACTCCTTGCACCATCTCCACACTGATGACTGTGGCCACCATTTCCTCCAGCTCATCCAGCTCCTCCTGTGGCGCAGGACTCCCACCTCCAGTCGCCTTTGCTGCCTTCATGTTGGCAGCGAGTTTCTGTTTGGTTTGGCTTTGCACTTCATCCCAGCGCCTCTTGGCATCCTCCATTGACCTACTTGACACTTCAACTGGATTCACTTTGGTGAAGATGGACTGCCATATTTCCGTTTGTGTTGCCAATGATGCAGTGGAGGTGACGAACAGTTGTTGGTAGTGTTCTATCACCTCCGTGACGGTGATCTGGTCTTCCTGCGGACTGAACCCCGTCTTCCTCTTCCTCTTCTCCTTGCCCTCCCCCGAACAGGGGGTTCCATGCTGGTCCTCCGTGGGGCTTGTGGAGTTAGGCTTGTCCTCTGCACTCGGTCCGGGTGCATCCATGGTGTTACGCAGTTTGGATTGGTTTTGGGGTTTGTTTTTTTATTGCTTTTATAGTGCATTTTGTCGCATGACACGTGGGTATTGCAGGCCTGTCACTGGTTTTCGCTGATTTTGGAATCGCGCTTTGTGGCATTGCAACTTTTTGGGCGATCGTGTTACGCATTTTTTGTTTATCGCGTTGGTTTTTACGCGGTCATTTGGCGGGTTATCATGCTGCTATCGCATGGTGCAGAGGGGTTGGGAATTGGACGTTAAGATGGTGTTATTTTCTCGCGATGGACTGCGGAATGCAAAGTTGCGTTAAGCTAAATTTGCGATGATTATCACACGTTCTTGAGAATATACCCCATTATGTTTTAAAATGGTACTAAACACAATCAATTATGTTTAGTTTTATTGTTAAAATAGCTCCCTGTTTAAACTTTAACAGTACACTGTAAATGTATATGGCAGGACATGTATGTAATCATGCACTGACGACCATTCTCAACTTTCTCATCTTATGTGGGTTTTTTTTCATCCTTCTTCGGTCTTAATTGTGTCTTAATTGATTTTTTATCATCATTTGGTAACCTCTTTCTGATTACTTCGCAGAGATGGTAAAGCTGAGGTTAGCAGATTTACAAAAGAGTCCAATCCATCTGCATGCAAAGGCAATTAGCGTTATTAAAAAGAAAGGCGTGTGTGTATATTAAAATGCAATTATGAATTATTTATAACTTCAATGACTATAATAGATTTTTACTTAACATCAAACAAAGTGCATATCGAAAACTTTAAAAAAATTGAAAAGCATTCTACAATGGTTATTGTTTGTATACTACATTGTAAATGTTTCCATGCCCTGTAGGAATGATTCGTTTGAGAAAGTGCATTTATTTACAACATTCCATTCTGGCCATCGTTGGAATGTGCACAGTGCGTTTGAATAGACAGCCCTGAACCTGTCAATGTATTGTTCTCATCGTGTGAGCGCGCATTATTCTTACATTAACTTACTTGCAGTAATGGATGATGTAACCTTGACTTATACATTTTCAGTGAACTAATAAATACACCATCTAAAGAAGAGTTTACGAAATGTGTGTACATATGATTCATCCGTGAATCTATAGTTAAGGCATTTATTGCAATACGCACTGTAAATATGTCTCAGGTGAAGTAAACAATGGCTCGTTTAAATGTTTAGGCTTGCAGCATAGAACATATTGTGCATTGGGGCGGTCGGTCGATTACAACGTGTGTTGGTTGGGAAAGGAAAGATCTTGCTGACTGTTGATTAATTACTAAAAATATCGACCCCACTGTCAAGGTGTATAGGAACTTGTGTGGTAGGTACTTTTCTTGCGAAGGTTAATTACTTTTGCATGTCCGACAAAGATATCCGTGTGCAGCCACAATCCGTTCCTTGAATTGAAAAGATTGTTTCGCTGTATAACAGTGTTTAATCGTTAGTTGTGTTTCTGGAAAAACAATCCTACGATTCCCTGAGTAATATCGTGCTTGAGAGTAGCAGGGATGAGCCAGTGGTCATAGTGTTTGTGATGCGCACAGCTACTAATGGTTATGTTGTTTGTGACTTCTAAGCCAATGAAGTCCAGATTTAACAAGGGTTTGTACTACGCAAGGGGACCCAGGGCGAATCAATGCCTAAAAGGAGATTTACCAACTCAAACAAGGCCACACACCTGCATGACTTGGCAAATCTGGAGTAACACAAGGCAGCGCATGTGGCAGCCTCGCGTTATTCTGCCCTGGGAAGGCGTTCCATGGGTGGAGTGTGGATGTTCCCACTCATCCACGCAAGGATTTTGGTGCAGTCCCAGATTTACCAAGACTGGCAAACCTGGGAATGTGTCAAAAATCTATGCCATCCTAGAGGGGGCACAACGAGGAGAAATACCTTTATACATCTGAGATTGTTTTTGTGCAGGAAGGTGCCCCTTTCTGCACAAAAACAATCCTGCCTAGAACACATGAAACAGAGCTCTGAGCACACACAATCATAAGTCCAAAAGAAAGTCATCCAGTAGTCGCCATGTTGTTCAAATCTTTTCTTTACTCAAATAATGCTTCTTGCGCCAGCCAACACGTGTTTCGTCTGTGGGTAAGTCACCCTACGACTTCCTCAGGGCTGTTAAGAGCAATCTTCTCTCTTCACGGTGTTTGAATCCCCACCTAATGGCGTGTATTATATGCTGTAAATATTGTGTGCATCCAAGGTCATCCTGCCTCCCCTGTGTGGACTGGCATTTCTGTATCTTCCTGCCAGCGGGTACGTCCGCATTTCTGCATGTGTTAGCTGGCGCAAGAAGCATTATTCAATTAAAGAAAAGATGTGAAGAACTTGCAAACTACTGGATGACATTCTTTTGGACTTATGATTGCGTGTGCTCAGAGCTCTGTTTCATTTATTGGCATTATTTTTGGAATGCTCTTTAGAGCAACGCGCTGATTTCTCTCAACCATACTAATTGTATACTGTGTTTTGTTCCCCTAATTTTCCTTATTCTCCCACATTAGTGTAATCCCCTGCCTACAACACAGGCACCCTTGCACCATGGCATAAGAGTGCTTGCATTAACGCAAGGCAGGAAATTGTGTGCCAGTTTAAGTAGAGGACAGGAATGTGCCGTATAATGTTAAATATGGCGCATTCCTGTCCTCTCCCTTTCATGCAGCACAGAAAGGTATGCTGGTGCATTGCATTGCATGAAAGCATGCTCAATCTGGACTTGAGTTTCTCGCAAATTTATGCTGTGGCTCTTTACATTAAGGGCTGTGTACATGAGCAGTAGCAGCCTGTGTCTGGGCAAAGTTGCAGGGCGGAGGGAGAACGGGGACCGGGGACGGACAACCAAAAAAAAAAAGTAATTAAAGAACTTACCTGTTAGACGCTCCGACACTCCTCTATGGCTCTGTCACCGTGCACTTCAGGCATAAGCTCCCAGAATCCCCTGGACCAATATTGACACTGCATGAAGGCAGCATCAGGATTGACCTGAACGCTGTGTATCTGCGCTCCCAAGTAGACTAGGAAACTGTGCCTGCTCTCTCCAACCCAGCAACTCAGCTGGAGTTGGAGAGAGATTCAGTACGCATGATGTTTGGCCAGCCTGAGATGACTGACCAAACCGTCATGCACACTGACAACCAGTGCACCTACCACTCCCTCTCTGCCTGCCATCCCCATGGCCCCACCCCCTAGACGACACTATGGAGAAAAATAAAATGATAATAATTACAGGATCATTATCATTTTATTTTTCACTTTTTGGCTGCTGGCCGGAGGGGGTGGGGGGGTTGATCGCTCCTCCACCATAGCGGAGGAGCCGCTGCTGCTTCTGTGTGCTGAAAGGGTCCCTGGTTGACTGTGAAGAGGGAGTGATGGGTGCGGTCCACAATCTGATGCTAGCTGCAAGGCACAGTTACCCATCAAAGAGAGCTGCATTCATATAGAGGATAGAGAGGGACTGAGATGTTGCTTTGAATGTGGCATGCAGTAGGTGAAGTTTGTTTTTGTAGAAGAAACTCAGCTGGTACAAGGTGGACTGAGCTTGACAATGTGCATATGTAGATGATAGCTGGGAGTCACTGTAACTGCATGTCATTGTGTAGATGGCTAGGTGGGTTAAGTTTGGTGAGCAGCTGTCTAGCCATATGTTTTATTGCCATTGCGTTTGCATTTGATTGTCATTCATATTATTGACATCTATCAACCAAATTCCTAATGCTTAATTTGTTAGAAGAAAAGTGCCAGGACACAACGTTTTGCTTAGGAGACTTAAGAACACTTCTATTACCAGTACCAGTCCACTACTGGCACAAGCACTTTCCACTGCTTTTGGAACCAGGCTGTTATCACCACCCTTGCCTACAAATGGTTACGTTGGAGGGGAGCTGTGTTCTATAGCTCAGTGTATCAATTTTTTTGCTCTCAGTTCACAGCAGGTCAAACATTTATATATCTTCTATGACAAAAAACAATTAATATGGTTAAAAAAACACAATATGTTCGACAAGCAAATTGAGCAAAATCAAGTACTCTAGATGGAAACAATGATGCAGTGAGGCTGCTTCCCAAAATGTTTTGCAAGATGAAGAGCAGTGCATTTTTATGGAGAGGATGATGTTGGAAATGACTTGTTACACCCGTAGTCAGCTATCTGTATTAATTTGTTACTTTGTTCTTGTTTGGTATTACCTAGAGTTCATGGAAGGCTGGTGGGAAGATCTATCACACAGCCTCACTGGTTAGCAGCAGGCATACGAGCTCCTCTGCTATGGGTTGCTGCTACAGTAAATAGAGGACCCCATCTGGAAGGGGCTGATATTAACTAAGAATCACCCAGCGCAAGAAGGTGGGAAGTAAACAAGCAAAGAGAATGTGGGTTCTCGTGAAGAGAGGTAACACAAATTTATTTTGTTTATTTAAGAGTTTTATATAGCGCTGGCAAGACCCGAGGGTATGAAAGTGCTTTACAGCATTGTAAGTTATTAACAGTTATTCACAGTACAGTATGATTGTAGTGTCAAGAGTCCAATCATAATCAGTCAATAACAGTACAGTACAATTGTAGTGACAAGTGTCAAAACACTGTAAGGACCTTGGGAGGGATATGCACATAACGTGGTAGTATTCCATTGTGAGTTAGGAGTTATTTCCTGTAAGGTTAAGGTGCTAATTTAGGAGGACTTCTTTTAATTATCTCTTGAAACTCACAAAGGAGGGGTTAATTCTGATATGTATTGGGAGAGAGTTCCATATTTTGGGTGCATTGCCTGAGAAAGTGCAACAGAGGGCTTTTTGTTTATGTTTTTTCGGAAGGATAGGAAGAAGTGGGTTGGAGCTCCTTAGATTTCTCGATTGGCCTGCTTTTGTGAGTTTAGGTGTGAGGTAGTCTGGTGAGACAAGCACAAGCGGTTTTGAAGCAGCAGCATGCTTTGATAAGTAGCCACTTCAAATTTTTCAGGGAGGGGGAGATGTGATTGTATCTGTTTGCTCTGGTGACCATCCTTGCCGCTGAATTTACAGTGGCTCTCAGTGTGCCTCTGGGGCACCTGTGATGGTGACATTCCCATTGTCTAGTTTGAATAGTACCAGTGCTTGTGTGGTGATTTCTAGGTAATTGGGTGGAAGGAAGGGCTTACTTTTGTTGAAGAGCTTTAGGTTATAAAAGGCACCCTTCGTTGTGGACCTAATGTGTGAGCTCACGTTCAGGTTTGAGTCAAGGGTGATCCCCAGAGATTTGATAGAGTCCATCAGAGTGAGCTTCCAGTTTAGAGCAGTCAGGTTATTTAGCCATTCTTGGTTCTGTGGTGATTGGCTGTGATTGGACAAAACACAAATTTCCGTCTTTTCTCAGTTGAGTTTGAGTTGGTTGTGTGATAGCCAGTTCTGAACTTTTATGAGTATGGCATTAAGCCAGTGAATGTCATTCAAAGAGGAGTTTTCTGGGTAAAGCTGAATGTCGTCCACATACAGATGGTAGGCAATGTTTGCTTGTCTGATTATTGAGGTGAGTGGCTTCATGTACATGCTGAAGCGTGTCAGCGAGAGTAATGAGCCTTGGAGACACCTCGGGTGATGACAGAGTTGTCGGACGTTGAGTTTTTTTTTTTTATTAGTTGGAAGCGGTTTGGCAGAAATGAGGCGAACCTCTGCAGAATCGTGCCATCTACTCTGATTTAATGTTGCAGGGATTTCAAAAGTAGTGTATGGTTGACTATGGCAAATGCTGCTGATAGGTCTAAAAGGATGTGCAAGCACCAACTGTTTGTGTCCAGTGATTTGTGTATCTCATCGGCTGTATTCAGTATTACTGTTTCTGTGCTGCATCCTTTCCTGAAACCAGACTGGAGTGAATTAAGTAGGTTATTGGTGTCAATGTGATGGATGATTTGGGAGAGAAGACATTTCTCAAGAAACTTTTTCCCGGTACGGAAGGTTTCAGATGGACCTGAAATTGCTAAGGTCTGCAACTTTTTTTTTAGCAGGGAGGGTGATTTGACCCTGTTTGATGCAGTCAGGCATGATCCTGTTGCTCAGGGAGCTGATTATTATCTTGTTCCAGATAAAAGTTAAGGCATGGTTGAGGCTGGCAGTCGGTCTGCATAGTAGGGGGATTGTTTGGATCTTGCAATCATCATTGATATGTCCTGCTCCATGAGTGGGTTGAACGACTTCCAACTATTGGGTACTGTGGCAGGCCTTGGGACCTGGCTAAATCTGGTGGCCCCTGAGCGGGGTGTCCATTTTGGGGACCTAGGAGTGTGCTGAGGCTATGTTAGCCTCCGTTGTGGGGGAAAAGCTGCTAGTCAGGGTTCGCATTTGGTGGTCCAGGCAGAGTTCAATCTTCATGATTTTGTCATCGAAGAATCTGGAAAAGTGTTGCAGCGTTCCTTTGAGAAAGGAAAGCATCTTTGGTTGGCTTGGTGGCTTGCTTTTTGATGATGTTAAAGAGCTCTTTGGGGCAGTTTCTTGCTTTGTCTAGTGCATTGTGGAAGAAGGTGGCTTTTTCATTTAGGATGTGTTTTTTACATTTCCTGCATTCTCTTCTGAGGTGGTCGAGGTGGGTTGTGGATCGGTTAGCTCGCCAGAGACCTTCTGCATCTCTAACTTTCTGAGGTGAGGTCTTTTTTGAACCAGGATCTTGAGGGGGTGTCTCTGATCCTTTTTATCTTCAGGGGGGCTATCTGTTCCAGGGCAGTTTTTATCATCGAGTCGTAGGAGTTGTAAGGTCATCTGTTGTGAGGTAGTGTGCAGGAGGGGGAAGTAGACAAGACATTTTATTTTCCAGGTCAGTTAAGGGGATCTCATTGAGGTTTCTGGACCACTGGAGATTTTTTTGAGATTGGTTTGGAGGTGCTTCCGTGTGGTTGATATGGAACAAAATGATGTAGTGGTCTGACCAGTCGATTGGAAGAATGTTGTCTATGCTTATTGCTTTGTTTTGGGCTATAATGACATCTAGGGTTGATATTTTGTTGTGGGGTTTCCCCTTGCAGTGTTGGGTGAGATCTTTGCTAAGTAGAAGTTCATTTAGGGACTGGATTAGCATGTCCTTCTCATTATTCCAATGGAGGTTTCAGTCACCTAGTATTATGCTGTTCGCATTAGAGAGAGAGCAGTCCATTATCATATCTGACAGGTGTTCATCAAGCCTGTTTCCTGGTGGTTGGTATAGGAGGTGAAATTTCCTCACGTTATTGTCTTTTAATGTTATGGTGGTGCTGAAATATTCAAATGTGGTGAAGGAGAGGGAATTCACTTCTGCCAGAGTGAAGCGGTTTTTGTGGATGATGACTATGCCACCCCCATGGTGATCATCTCTGTCCTTCTTAATGGTGGAGAAACCTGGAGGGACAAGAAGGTCAATGATTGGATTGGACTATTCATCTAACCAGATTTCCGTGATGAACGCAATGTCAATGTCATGGTACAAGATTGTTTCAGCTAACTCTGTTGCATGCTTGGTTGCTGACCTGCAGTTTATGAGCATGCAATTCCTCTTGCTGATGCGAGAGTGCTGTTGGGATGGGGGAGCCATAGGTAATGCAATGAGCTGTGATGGTGGCCTGGCAGCCCCAGGAGGGTTGATGTCTCTGTCATTTCTGGTGATTACCTGAATGTTGGAGGTGAGAGGGATCGGGGTTGTCATAAGGTCATAGGTTTTTGCTATTTCATTTGCCTCGTTCAGGGACATGTCAGGGCTTCTTCTTTTTGGTCTGTAGCATTGGTTGTTGTTAGAAATGGAGGTCTCTAGTTGGCAGAAGGTAGGTACCTCTGTCCAAATAGGGACCCTTGCTTCTAGTCAGGGTAAGGGGGATACACTTCAAAAATAACCCCTGCTCACCCCCTTGGTAGCTTGGCACGAGCATACAGGCTTCTCTCAGAGGCAGTGTGTAAAGCATTTGTAAACACATAAAGTAATACAGTGAAAATACTACAAATGGACACCACACCAGTTTAGAAAAAAAAAGTTATCTGTATCTAAACCAAAACAAGACCAAATGACAAAAATCCACAATACAGTAATAAAAAATATGAGTTTCAGATGGTAGAAATAGTTCAGTTCAAAGCAAATTGCAGATGCAACACTTTTCTCACAAAGTACCTGGGATGCGTCACGCAGACAAACAAAACGGGCTGCAGGGAAGGTGATGCGTCGGTTCCTTACACTCAGGGAAGGTGATGCGTTGGTTCCTTGTTTTGGGGGAGGTTATGCGTCAGTTCCTTACTGCAAGCGCAGGGGTGGTGATGCGTCGGATCATTACCGAACAGGAGGTGATGCATCGGTTTCTTACTGTGTGGGGAGGTGATGCGTCGTTTCTTACTGCATCCCCCAACGATGCAACAAACTTGGCGCCTTGATGCAGTGTGACAATCAGGGACGATGCGTGAACTAGTGCAGCCGCACAGCAGGCCTTGCGTCGAACTCGGTGCGATGATCTCGGACTTCGGAGATCGGTGTCCTCGATGCGGCCTGCAGCGATTTCTCAAGCCGCGGCAGGCGCTGCGACGGTTTCTTCGGCGATGCATCGGAAACAGGTACGGATGCATCTCACGTCTTCGAAGTTGCATGGTTTTTCCAGCTCCCAGCAGAAAACAGTCTCTAGAGGTCCAGAACAGCAGCAGGCATCTCTTTGCAGGTTAGAATTCCCAGCAAGGAAATTCAGGGGAGCTGGTGGTGAAGTCTTTGTGTCCCTGAGACTTCAGAACAGGAGGCAAGCTCAGTTTCAAGCCCTTGGATATATTCTTTCAAGCAGGTGACAAAGCAAACAGCAAAGTCCTTTTCTCCTTTCCTTGGCAGCAAGCAGCCACTGCAGGCCAACCCCAGACAGCAAACAGAACAGGGGCAGTATTCCTCCTCAGCTTCTCCAGCTCTTCTCCTTGGCAAAGGTTTCTCTTGATTCCCAGAAGTGATCTAAAAGTCTAGGGTCTGGGCCCCTCTTTTTATACACAAAAATCCTTTGTTCTCTGAAGGCAGAGAGTGTCTGTACCCAGCCAAAGCCAGTTCTGTCCTCACTGGTGCAGCTTCCTGGCAGTAGGTGGAAGAATTATACTCTAACCCTGTTAAACAGAGCCATGTACACAGGCCTTCAGTTGGAAAGGGGAAATCAGGTCCTATCAAATAAAATTATTGATTTCCGATTTTGCGGCTACACAGAAGCTCATAAAAGTTTTATGATGTAAGGAAAGAGATCTAGCTGTAAGTTCCTGGACAACCATATCTATCTCCTAAGGGAGAAGAGGAGTTAAAATAAACCTGAAATCCTTGACCTGGAAGGGCTGGTCCATGTAAGTTCATCGTGATTTCAGGGCTTTGGTATCTTTCCTGCCTTACTCTTGTTGTACTCCTGTTCTCCATAGGGCATAGAGAGCCTCGCTTTACATAAATGGAGCAAATCACCAAGACCAAGTCACTTACTCTCAGACTTCAGTTTCTTTCCCCAAGAAGGATATTCCTCCCAAAAATGTATTTCCTCAATAGCAGGGCTTTTTGCTATAGCAATAAGTACAAATGTTGACTCTGAAAGGAGTCTGGGCTGAAAATCGGCATGTATGCTGACGAAGGCCACCTTTATAAATCAGTAGGGGTGAGTTGCTGACCAATCTAAGATGGCCACCAGTCTGCGTGCAGGGTAGGTCCTTTTTTAATTCTTCTGTACAGTGCCTTGGTTCACAGGAGCACCTACTGTTAGAGCAATAAGTGCATGCCCTTGAGAAATTTGGACTCTGAAAGGAGTCTCTGTTGATAATCAGCATGAATACCGAAGAAGGCCACCTTTGCAGATCTGTAGGGTGAGTGGTTGATCAATCCAAGATGTCCGTTGCTCTGTGTGCAGGGTGGGTCCTCTTTTTATTTCTATTGTGCAGTGCCTTGGTTCACAGTGGCAATCAAGATGGCCACTTCTCATATAGGGACCCAGCAAATGGAGACTCTGTCGAACTAATCAGCCGAACGGGGCGCTAGAATCCCCATGGGTGGGCATGCATCCCTCAGGGCCACATCATGCCTGGGAGGGGGAGCAAAGTTCAGGGCAAAATGTTGCAGGTGCTGTGCTAGAGAAAGCCGACCTACCATCCACAATGTTACTTTGTTGAGGGCCTTTTCAGATAGTTCTGCCCTCTTTAGTTTATGTCAGCAAAGCCGGCAGCTCATTGCTGCAGGCTGCTATGCTTCTCGGGTCTTCTTGGCTGGGATCGTGGCTGCCGTGCCTCCTGGCCACAGATGCCGCCACACTCTTTCCACGGGGGTACTCCGCTGTAGTTACACCCCGTGGTGGTCAGAGAGCCTAGGACAGGCTCGAGGGCCCCAAGCCCAACAAGTATTCATCGCTCCTCCATGAAAACTCCCCAGCAATCTGGTGAGTTGGTACATCGTGGAGCAGACAGCATGACACCCAAATCCAAAGTAGTGGAGTCCCGCAGATTCAGAGCAGATTGGGACTCGGTGAAGGTAACACTGCACCTCCATCTGATGTCTAGACTTGACTCCTATCCTGGTAATGTACTGGCTTCTTTTTACCGGGTATGTTGTCTCTGTGTTCTGGAGATCCGGTGAGGGCCTAGTGGTGGTCAAATGGCTGGGGCATACCAGGGCTTTGCCCCAAAGGTGATCCCATGCCAGAGGGAGCTCACTCAGATGCTCCTGCTCCCTCGGCCATATTTCAATTCTTTCAAGAAGGACCGTGCTGTAAATTGTTGTAGTTTCTTCAGCGGACCTGATGAAAATGGTGCTATGTTTAAAGGATAGGATTTTACAGGTAGCAGACTAATACGCACTGAAAATGGAGATAATGCAAAATAAAACAAAACAGTGGCAGAATGGCGTGGATTACGATGGTCTAGGCTTTAGTGATGCTAATTTGATTTCACTTTTCCTGCTGAGAAATAAATTGAAAACATACACTTCTTAGTACAGCACACTTCAAACTAACCAGTACTAAAAATATTTTTTCACTCCAACCAGTCACATAGACTACTTACAATACTCATTATAAATAAGGCTCCCTGTTTTCTGTTTTTACTGACTTTTACAGATAAATACAGACAGAAAACCAATTATTTCCTTGTCTGTATTTATTTTTAAATGTGGATACAAACGGAAGTTGGGTTGCTTTTTGAGTGATTCTAAATACTCCCTACCATGACTGCCAGGCCAATAAATGTGGCTTGATAGGTAA
The DNA here is from genome assembly GCA_963921515.1 of Calotriton arnoldi. NCBI lineage: Eukaryota > Metazoa > Chordata > Amphibia > Caudata > Salamandridae > Calotriton > Calotriton arnoldi. The sequence continues at coordinate 897,517 of CAWUFW010005439.1, forward strand.
GGGTGTTAAATAAGAAATGAAGTTTAGTAAAGAGGCTTACACAGCAGTAGATATGCCCAAGTTTGATAATGAAATGTGTATATTCCTATAGAAGGGATTTATCTTTTGAGGGTGTTCATATACCTGAAACCCGGCAAGCATGAGTGCTTATTTATCGGTTAAATAAATGTGGAAACATACCAGTTTCAGCTTAATTTTTTTCACAAAACCCAAAATAAATATGGATAAATACAGATAAAATTAGCAAAAAATAAATATGGATAACTACAGACGGAAATGTAAAAAAAAATATACCATAAAACCAGGAGCCCTAATTATAAAACATGTCACATGATGTTGCATCCAAATATTCTGTTTTATTGACAGCTGAGGCAACTAAAATCAGTGTGCATAAAGAACAAACAAGATCACTTTTACAAACATTTCAGCCAATAGTTTTCATATCGCAAAAGAAGTCATCAACCCCAAAGCTTTTTTTCTTCCCATCACATCTTTCCAAAACATCTGTAACACCGTCTCCAATTTTTTGAAGAATAAATGCCTAATGTTTATCAGTATCTTGCTAATTCTATTGATCAACTTCACTTACCTGTTTCTAACGATTAGGACTTGTAGCCATGTCTTTCCTGTTTCATCCCACTCTCTGTAGAAAACAACATTGCCACCATGAGGAGCCCACTCTCTGTGGGAAAAACATTGCAACCATGAGAACCATCGTTCCTGGGTTCCCCATTGACTCCTGTCCTTATGGTCAAGAAAGCTAGTGCTTTCATTGCACACTTGTTCACATCTCTCCTCAACCTATCCATTCTGGAAGGAACCATACGTCAACCAAGGAAAATCACCTAAGTTATCCATCTGCTATCCATCTTCAAAACTTACATTTTCCCCATTTCTTTTCTGCCCTTGCCATCTAGGATCATCAAAAAATAAATACATTTTTAGTTTTCTAAATTCTTTGAGTCAAAATCTCTTCTTGTCCCCACTCAAGCAGATTTGAACCACCATCATGGCACAGAACCAGCTTTACACAGTGTCACTGACAACATATGCCTTACCGTCGATCAAAGAGGGCAGACTGCGCTCATTCTCCTTAATTTCAACCCCACATCTCACTCCACTTTCCTCTCTCAGCTTTTTTCATAAGGCCTTAAAGACTCCACCTTGAAATAGATAGCCTCATCTTGATGTGAAAGATTAAAAGCAGTCTTTTTCCCACTCTTCCACTTTCACTTCAAAAAGCTCATTTGTGGAGTGCCTCCAGTGTCTTCCCTCAGCCCCACTCTCTTTAATCTTTACATCTCCTCCCCTAGCACCTCTAATCCAGTGCTTTGGGTTCTCTCTTATTTCAGATGCTGATGACATACAAATCATTGTTTCCTTTAAAGATGACTTTGGTGCTCTCAAGGGAAACTGTAGCACCTGCCTACAAACAATAGGCCTGGTAATGTAAAATGACTGTGTTAGAAATGGGATTTCTGGTTGGCTAGGGCGTGCGCCTAAGCCAGGCAGAAACCACCACTCTAGTCAGGGCAAGGGAGTTACAGGCTGAAGATAACCCCTGCTCACCCCCTTGGTAGCTTGACACGAGCAGTCAGGCTTATCCCAGAGGCAATGTGTAAAGCGTTTGCGCAAAACACACACACAGCAGCAACACACTAGGCACACCACAAAAAGGAACTCCACACTCAGCTGCGCTAGCTCCACTTTGAGCCTTTCCAACGCCAGCTGATGCTCCCTTTCTTCCCTCCTATCCACCCACTCCTCTGGGGACAGGGAAAGGGATGGGGCACTGCCCCCGGCACTGGACCCAGCAAGGAACTCCCTATCTATGGGATCCTCCCCACCTACTGGTGTCCCCGCCCTGTCATTTTCTCTCTCCTCCCGGGGGTACTCATTATAGGTTAACCCCATCTTGGCAAGATACACAACCCACAGTGCAACAGGAGAACACAATTAAAAAAATGACACTTTTAGGAGAAAAATAATCAGTAGAAATAATCCCCAAACATGTGATTCTCTAAATGCAGAGCTTGTAGTGCAACCAGTTGTCGCTGTGGTACTGTGCAAACGCAAGTCCTATCCCACCGCTGCCACCAATGTTAGAAATGGGATTTCTGGTTGGCTAGGGCTTCCGCCTAAGCCAGGCAGAAACCACCACTCTAGTCAGGGCAAGGGAGTTACACGCTGAAGATAACCCCTGCTCACCCCCTTGGTAGCTTGGCACGAGCAGTCAGGCTTATCCCAGATGCAATGTGTAAAGCGTTTGTGCAACACACACACACAGCAGCAACACACTAGGCACACCACAAAAAGGAACTCCACACAATGTTATATAAAAAATAGCCTTTGTATTATCATAAACACATTAGAAACATAATCACACATTTACACTGTGCCAACTGGCACTAGGCAATATTCACAGGGGATTATATACAGGACCAGGCCAATCGGGCCACGGTCAGAACCATCAGACAGGTAAGTATATATAAAATATGACCAGGAACTACTGGTACCATACTGACCTAAGCATTATCATATTAGCATTAGACATCATCCTAAAATATCATAGCATGACATTAGGCAATAAATCACATTAGGCCCAAACCTCATTTGCATAAACACATTACGCACTAGGCCTCACCAGCATAAACACAGTATGCAATAACCTCCTAAGCATAAATCACATTTAGGGGCATAAATCAGGGCGCATAGATCACATTTGGCATATACCTCACATAAATCACATTATGCAATCACCATCTACATTGACCCCAGACCAGCTGGCCATACACTGGGGCTCAAAGGCCCTTCGTCCAGAAAGTCAGGGCTCTAGGGGGGATCTCTCAAATGCCCCCCTGGCTGCCTTGGCAGCCAACACAAAGTGCGCACAGGCGCTGGGGCGTGGGGTGCAACTCACCCCTTCCTCACTCACAAAGACCTGGCCCCCAAATGTTGCAGCTGCCCGCAACTGCGGTGCAGCTGTGGAGCAAAAAGAACACTGGCACCGACTGGGCCTCTCACGTCCCACTGGGACTCCAGGGACCAGACTTGTCCCTATGTTGCAGCTGCCCACTGTCAGGTGGGGCACCTGTGGAGATTTAGCAAGGCCAATCACAGTGCCTAGGCAGCGACCACAGGCGGAGGGCACTGACAATGTGCCCTGACACCCCCCCACCAGGCTCCCAACTTAGCCCCACTCACCGGGCTCTCTCTTGGGACACCTCCTATCTCCTCTGTTGCCGCTTCTGGCACCCGCAATGCTTTGTGGAGACCCCCTTCACCGGGGCTCCTCTGGGCAACGACGTTGTGGCAGTGGGAGGGCACCGGCAGTGTGCCTTGGTCGGTCCCACCTCTCGGGGCCTCTCTTCCGTTCTCCTCTCACCGGCGGCTTCACTGCGGGGTCACACAAAGGTGGGGTAGGCTCCCGCCTCGACCCAGGCTCCTCAGTCGGCTCTGGTGCCACTTCTGGCACCCAGAAGGCTTCGTGGAGCCCCCCTTCACCGGGGCTCCTCTGGACAACACCGTGGGGCTCTCTCTCTGGCACCGGAGCCCGCCCACCTTCAGGCAGGAGATTTGCCTGACTTCCTTTGCCGGCCGCGCTACGATGGGCTTCCCTTTTTCGGCCCCGCCTCAGGTCAGGCTTTCAGAATGCCTGACTTCCGGTTCTTGGCGCTCCTCTCCTTCTCTCTCCAGCGCAGAAGTGCGGGGTGGGCTCCCGCCTCGCTGAAATTCAAAAACGTGGCAGAAATGCGGGGTGGGCTCCCGCTTCTCGTCTGAGCACGGGGGAATCCCTACGCCGGGGATTCCCTCTCCATGATGTGCAGCACAGTGCTGCGGAGCACGCACGCTCCTCTTCTTCTTTGAAACAAAAGTAAAGCGCTCATGAGGCGCTAGGAGCCCCAGCTCCAGCAGCAAAGTTTTTAGGGGCACAAGGCTGGGCCCAGGCAGGCCAGCTCACAGGGCCCTCCAGCAGGGAGGCAGTCCCTTGTGGCGGTTCCTCCTGGAGCCCAGCATCAACAGTCCCCAGCGCAGGAACAAGCACCTCATGGGGTCACAGCCCCTATGTTTATATTGCATTTGGCTTTGCCTGCCCTGCCACAGGGCTTGGGGGAACCAGCAAAAACTGGTTCGGGGGGAATTGGAGCACTCTGTTTACCATGCTCCTCTTCCCCTTTGTCAGGTGGGGGCTCGTCATCAGACACACCACGGGGGGCGGAGCCAGCATTGTACAGGCTAGGCACAGACCTATTCGGGGACCAGGGACTTCTCCTCCCACTACTCCAAATGCAGATGACCCAATCAGCCTAGTACTGACTCACCCTGCCCCTCCTGGAGCCACACACACCTCACCAGCCCCTGTCACTCAAAAGCCAGACATGCAATTCACATCAGGCAGGCAGACACATAGCACACAGAAATGCCAACTTCTAAAAGTGGCATTTCTAAAGTAGTTATAAAAAATCTGCGCACACCATTGCGCAGCATTTATTATCACTATTCCAAATATACCAAACTTGACCAAGCTGTGCCTCTCATATCAGGAATTACCACTGAAACACTTATCAGGGAATCCCCAATGCATTCCTATGGGAGGGCAGCCCCACAGTGGTGAGAAACCAAATTGGCTGTTTGTCACTACCAGGACATGTCACACACTTAAGGTACATGTCCTATCTTTTACCTACAATGCACCCTGCCCATAGGGCTAGCTAGGGCCTACCTTAGGGGTGACTGACATGTAGTAAAAGGGGGGTCACAGACATGGCACACACTTTAGGTGCCACGTCACAGCGGCAGTAACACTGCGCGCACAGGCCCTGTAGTGGCAGAGGCCTGAGATAGGTTTGAAAGGCTACTTTGGTGGGTGGCGCAATTAGCGCTGCAAGCCCACCAGTAGCATTTAATTTACCAGCCCTGGGTATATGAGATACCACTTTACAAGGGACTGACAGGTAAATTAAATAGGCCAAACAGGTGTAGACCAATCTTACCATATGTAACACAGAGAGCACACGCATTTTACACTGGACAGCAGTGCTAAAGTGCCCAGAGGCCTAAAACCACCAACACCATGTCAGAAAAAAGGCTAGGAGAAAGGCAAAACGTTTTAAGGATGACCCTGCAAAAAGGGCCAAGTCCAACAGACTGCCTCAAACATAAGGCTGAAAAGACTGGGGTCCTCATTCTGTGTAGACCACACACCTTCTGGTGGAGAGGTGGCCTTGGAACATGGAGATCCTTCCCTGCCAGTTTCCTGTACAAAAAGTCTTGGTGTGCTCATTGATTACATCCAATCCTTTATTCAAAAGTTAACAAGGTTTCTTCCTTCTCCTGATATAGTCTCCTAATCAAGAATACGATTTTCCAACTCTCCCTTCGGACTGCAGGAAGACTGTCCTTCAAGGCTGTGTCATGTCCAGAGAGACTATTGAAACTCATTGTATTTAGGTTTTAGGTCTTCCCAATCATCTTCTGTATCAGCATTAAGTGATATAGAACTCTTATACAAGACTTTTACTTGGCATCCTGTATCACGTTTCTGTCTCAGACAAACTTCCACAGTGGGTATCGGTTGTGAAGACAGTAATTTTCAAGAACCTCTGCCTCTGCTTTCAGGAAAAGTGTGGCTTAAAGTCTTTGATGAGAGTTTTGCGTTCCTACTCCACCAGACTAGCCCATATACCTTAATATTGAAAAACATCTTATGGCAGTAGATCTTTTGCTTTTCTTGCTGCCATTCAGTGGAATAAGCAAACCTTCATCTCCAACAGAAGAAAGGTTATCATCTTTAATTGGCTTTTACCTTTCACTAACCATTATCTTTGTTCCTTGACTCTCCTCTTCATTGGTCTTCTGTCTAATACTCGTACCAGGATGCCACCTGGGGTAAGAGAGCACCATCCATTCTTGAATACTATCCAATTTTTCATTCATTTCACACATCGGGCTGAAGCCAGGCATATCGTGCGGGAAACATCCTTTACCCTGCATGCGTTACTCCGCATGCCATTACCCCGCAAAATCTTTCACAACGCAGGGCTTCACACAGCAAACTATTACAACGCATTCCCCAAAGTAACGCCCCCGTGGAGTTAGAATAGTAAATTGCGTAGTAATGGGGAATGTGTTGTAATGGATTGTGTTGTAAAGCCCTGCGTTGTAAAAGATTATGCGGTGTAAAAACTGCAGGGTAATGGCACGCGGAGTAAAAGTGTGCCGGGTAAAGTGTCCTATTGATATCCTGCACCTCATTTCATCATTTATCTTCTCACTTAATTACAAAAAGCAAGATAGGGAGCAATATGTTGCATGACTTATACAATACAAATATTGTCTGGATGGGCTAGGAAGCAAATATATATTGTGTCTACAGTTTACACACAGAGTACAAAACATATGTCCCGGTCTTTCTTTTACTATTTTGTCATCTGCCTCTATAAACAGAAGCCACACAGCTGCCTTGTCAACATGTGGGCATTTTTCTACATTCTGACTTCGTTAAGTAGACGTGCTCCAGTACTATGAGACTCCCCTGCTGGGGTACGGCCTTGATGTTTTTGGCATTTTGGAACTTCATGGGTCATGCAGTTTTGTATCTTCTCTTTTTGCCATGAATGTGCAGGAGGTCTGGTTGGAGAACTGAGTACATTGTTGGTTTGGATAGTGGACCGAATTGGGCATTAGTATACTTGGAAAACACTAAGGCTAAGCCTGATGGCAGTGTGTTTAATATGCACATTCATAACACCAATAGATCGTTTCCACATGTGTCCCTAAAAGTTCAGTATTACAGTGCTGCTTATATAAGAACAGAAATCACAATAAAGGATGCAAAACATGAAGTGTACCAGATTGCGAAAACTATGCTCCACTCCAAATTCCACTTGTTGCTTCCCATTTGGGCTTTCGAGGATGCCGCTCCAAGGGTGCCAGGACTAAAGAAAACAAGGAAAGCTAGTTTAGAGTGACTTTCATAGACAATATTTCTGCAAATTCAGAGTTAATAGAAAGTGTGGAGTCATTAATTTGAGTAATGACCTGCCTGGTAATGTGGAGATTTATTTAATGAGAACTTTGAACCATAATTTGGTGATTGTGTCGGCGGCCCTGCGGTTCTTTTTAACCCTGGGCGTAAAACTCTGCTCCGCTCGCGGAGTTTTGGCAACTCCACGGTCCACGTAGAACGCGGAGTTGCCCAAAAACTCCGCACTCCTCAACGGAGCTGAGTTTTTTTTGTGTTCGCATGCCTGAAATGCTTTTTGGCACGCACCGGAGCGACTTGCCGGATGCCTGCGATCACCGACAAGATTTCTCGAGCCGTTTCCAAACGCCACAAGATTTGCTAGGCGGCTGCATGGTCCTGCGAGAGTTTGCGATCGCTAACACATCATTCAAGCACGCCAGCGGACTTCCGGCGGGGGTTTTGTGAAGATCGCGATCCCAAACGCACAGGATCTGTGCGTCTAAAATCTGGAGATGGTTCTTCCCCTGAGCAGCATCAAAACCTTCTCGAAATGACGGTTTGGAGTAATAAACTCCTCAAATTGACACTTGGCTACACTTTTTTGTGCAAGGAGTCCTTTTTCTTTTTTTTTTCACGAGGAATGAAGTGCCCCAGAGTCTCCAACTCCATGTTCCTGTCCAGCAGGCTCCTCCCAGTGCTTTGTCCATCTCCTGGTCACTTTTCATTTGGATTTGAAGCTAGAAGGATCACTCTTTGTGTCTGCTGCACAATATATCATTGGATTTGAGGACTTTGAATTTGAGATTTCACAAGTAATTTGGAAAATTGGTGTTGTTTGTTTGATTGGGGCCATGCACCTAGATTTATTTGTACTTTTCATTGTTTTTTTTAATTTATTGTGGTGGGTGGCCTGTAGTTTCAGTAGGGGCCTATTTGTTTCTTTGTAAGTAATTTGTCTTCTTTTATAAAGGAAACATGTTGCACAGTTCACTACATTTTTTCTCCATGTTTTGAAACCAATTTGCAATATATATTTAGTTCACTATGTAGCCCAGTAGTCTGCTAAAAATAGGCATTTCTCAGCCAGTTGGCCTAGAGCTACTCATCATAGGTGCATGAAACAACTGTTTCTGTGGTGTCTGTTGAATTTAAACATCATTTTGGCCATGGATGGCGTTGGATTAAAAATACAAAATGTGTTTTTTATGGTATTTCACCTTTTTTATGTGTGTTAACTTAAATGCCTTTGTTGGATGTGTGTGGTTGTAACTTGCAAATTTTTTTAGCCCTGTGGATTTTTGTTTTTGGCATTGTTGCATTAAAAATGTGTTGTTTAGCATACCTCCTTTGTCTGGCAAGTGTGTGAGTGTGTTTGCAATAGTGGGCCAGCATTTTCCTTGGCTGAGCCTCTCCATGTGGCCAGGGGCCATTTTGTAAAGTCTGTGTCCATATAGGCCTGCTTGAGGTTATTGTTTTCCAGGCCTCCTGCTTGTTGTTGTTGTGACCATGTGGCTGGCAGCCATTTTTTGGAGGCAGTTAGTGTGCTTTTGCCATAGGCCTGCATGTCTTCCCCTTGTTCCTCTTGGCTTATTGCTTCTTGCTGTGGTGGCCTAGCCATGTGGCTGGTGGCCATTTTGTAAAGGCAGCCAGTGTGCTTTTGTCATAGGCCTGCATTGCCTTCCCTTTGTAGGCTTATTGATTGTTGTTGTTGCCTGGCTATGTGGCTGGTGGCCATTTTTTGAAGGCTGCCAGTGTGCTTTTACCATAGGCCTGCCTTGTCTTCCCTTTGTAGGCTTATCGATTGTTATTGTGGCCTGGCCATGTGGCTGGTGGCCATTTTGTGAAGGCAGCCAGTGCTTCTGCCATAGGCCTACATGCCTTCTTTGTGGTGGCCAGGTCTTCTTGCTGGTTGTTGTTTTGCATGCAATTTTTTCTTCTTTTATTCAGCAAAAATGTAGCACAGTTCACTACATCTTCTCCATGTTTTTAATACATTTGCGATATTGATTTAAATTGATTCACTATGGGGCCTAGTCTGCCAATGGGTTTTCCAACCAATAGGCCCAGAGCTACTCATGGGTGCATAAAACAGCTGTTTATGTGGTGTCTGTTGAATTTAAACATCATTTTGGCCATGGCTGGCATTGGATTAAAAATACAAAATGTGTTTTTTTGTGGTATTTCACCTTTATTTTTCATGGGTGAAATTAAATGCCTTTGTTGGATGTGTGTGGTTGCAACTTGCAAACTTTTTAGCCCTGTGGATTTTTCGTTTTGCCATTGTTGCATTAAAAATGTGTTTTTTAGCATACCTCCTTTGTTTGGCCAATGTGTGAGTGTGTTTGTAATAGTGGGCCAGCATTTTCCTTGGTTGAGCCTTCCCTTGTGGCCAGGGGCCATTTTGTAAAGTCTGTGTCCATATAGGCCTGCTTGAGTTCATTGTTTTCCAGGCCTCCTGCTTGATGTTTTTGTGACCATGTGGCTGGCAGCCATTTTTTGGAGGCAGTTAGTGTGCTTTTGCCATAGGCCTGCATGTCTGTCTTCCCTTTGTTCTTCTTGGCTTATTGCTTCCATCCATTGTCATTTGTCAGCTGCAGCTCCCTGAATGCTGCATCCCACGTGATGCACAATGCCAAACCGTTACATTTGTATTTTTGTTGCTGTTCTTCTTCTTTCCTATCCATCCTGCGTGTACTGTACAGTACACCATGAAAGCCCTTGTTGTTGTCAAAGTCTCACAAATAGCTACACTGTATTGTTAATTGTTTTAATAACCGAGGTAATAATAATATTAATAACACTAACAAGTGTGACCACACACTAAATTATATTATATTTGTTTGTACTTGTAATTCAACCACAACAATGCCACATTTCACTGATTGTAATAACTCAGTGGGAAACCCAATATACCCTTGGAGGTTTGGGCAAATGAATAAATGTTTAAGTAAAAATACCTACAAGGGATTTCGTTTGCTTAACTTAGTTAAATTTCTTCTAGATTTGTTACTTATTTAAGTCCCAATTGGTGACTTAATATAGCAAAAGTCTGTGTGTCTATGGAAATATACACAAAATCGATATTTAACATCACAATTAGAATACAACAATTGGAAAATAATTGAAAAAGCAAGTGGAGAACACGGGTATATCTTTCTATCATAAATACACAAATTTAATGTGGAACAAAATTACGAGGGGTACATTTCAAAAGCAATAAAACACTATGATGGAGGATACAGAAATGAACCTACAAATCATGAGTGTAATCATCTATTCCAAGACAATACATATAGAGGAAAGAGCAACTATATTAGAAAACAATTCCTCTGGTGCCTTAGTTGTTGGGGAAATAGATGCAATAGTCGACGTTTCGGTCTGTTGTGGCAATAACGTCCGTCAGACCATCCTCAGGACATACATATGTTTATAAAACAAGTCCCCTGTATAGATACAATATATACAGTTATTTACAATAGTCTATGTACAAAAGTTAAAAAGAGAGAAAAGATAACCCGTGTAAAAAAAGAGAAGAATTGAAACAAGTGAGCCTGAGATTGGACCCAATAGTTTAACAAACTTAATAAGACCATATGTGATAATAGAAATGAATTCAGTGAAATAGAGATTAACACCAAAAGTAATGTGGTATAGAACTGCTACTTACTCAAACATTAGTTATTTCATTATCTAAACCCAAAACGACTGATAAAATAATAAGGTTGGAGGAAGAGTCTTATGTACATCTCAAGATTACTTTACTCATTGCAATTAAGTAAAGTAATCTTGAGATGTACTAATAGAAATCCCTTTTTTCAATATTCCCAGGAACCTACTCATAAGGCTCTTCCTCCAACCTTATTATTTTATCAGTCGTTTTGGGTTTAGATAATGAAATAACTAATGTTAGCGGGTACGCGTCGAAGCGGGTCGCGCCGTACACGCACAGGTCCCCCCTGTGTGCGACTCGCGCGGCTAGGCGTACAGGGGGTCCGACACAGACCCTCAAAGTGCGGCTCCGACTGCACTTTCGAGCCGGAGAGCACGAGTCGGTCGGACTGCTCGCGGCGCGCATCGTACTTACCCGGCCGGGGAACGTCTCCATTGCGCGGTGCGAGTCGTGTCCGTGCGAGTCGGTCGGAGCGGTTGGGTCCCGCGAATAAGTCGGTCGGCGATTTCGCGTACGTTCGCATCGTACTCGTTCGCCCGGACGCACGTCCGACTCGGTCGGAAACAGGGCGTCCGAATCGGATCCGGTAAAGCCGAATCCGATTCGGAGCCCTACCTGCCGAGATCGGAATCGACCCCTTAGTCTATGCCCTGCAGAACACACTGAGTCAAGTCATCTCTGTAACGGTGTATCCTTTTTGCATGGTTTACGGGTGAGCATGCATGAAATCCCCTGGATAATTGATTCATAGCTGTTTTACAATATAGCTAGTGCTTGACTCCGGTATCAGGTAGGCAGTAATGGAGGCAAGATTGTTAGTGTCAAGATCTTTCAGAAACTGGGGGACATCTATTTTATTCCACTTGATTCTCACACCCCAATTTTCTTAATAGGCCATCTCACCCTTCTGCACATGTTCGACAGCTGACCTTAATGTTAGGTCAAGGTTCAAATGCAGGGGGTTATGGTCACTCGAACAGTTGTCAATGACTCTAAAATATGTGAATAAAGTACAAATATTCAAGCTAATCAGGATAAAATCTATAATGCTTCCCTTATAGGAGCCTGTAAAAGTAGGTATGTTTGTAGTATCATATTATGTCACTTTCTACCATTTGTATCTTTTCTAGGGCATACCACTTGAGGTCATCAGGAGTGTGCCTTTTTTCCAAAAAGTGTTTAGTGAGTTGTCATTGTTTTCATGCATCTCATTGTACTGAGATGTTCCTTCATTCATTCGTATCTTAGCCTTGCTGGAAGTCATACCTATGTAATTGACTTTTTTATTTCCATGGTGTAGTTCACCCTACACCTATTCCTGTAATCATTTTGGTGAAACGACATACGTTGCATTTGAGGCATAGAAAAAGGCCAGTTACCACAGGAAGGTTCCATAGGTTCCTTTCCATTGTTATTGTATTCCTTGTTATGGGCCTTGCTTGTACAAGTTTATCCTTAAACCCATTCCTTTTCTAAATGAGAAAATATGTTTTTCCAACATCAGTTTTTCCAGAGGTTAATGTATTCCAGTAGTTATTTACTATTTGTCTTTTTTACACATTTAGATAAGGCATTGTATTTGATCACACAGATCCCTGTTTCCACTTGGTTTCTTCAAGTTCGCAAATGTTATTATATGCTTTTTTCTTAGCTTTAATAATAATTCTTTCTGGGTAGTCCTTTTCCTGAAGTTTGGTGGTCAATTTTGCAACGTTTCTTATGATCAGTTGCATTTGTGCAGTTCCTTTTTTTTCCTTACAAAGATCTCCCTCAGCGATCTTGAGCAGAAACTGCCATATCTTAATAGACAATTATGGTCAGTGGGTTAATAGTACCCATCAGATTTCAAAGTTTCATTATCTGCAAAAATTCTCAGGTGCAAAAAAGACAATTACTTTGAACAGATGGTAACTGTAAATCTCAAGAAATAATTTCTAGAATTCTATCTCATTAGCTAGAGATAAACTGCCCTCCAGATCATAAAGCCTGCATCAATATATTGCTTCAAATTCTTATGGGATTGCTGAATGGATTGGTGTTATTGTGGATGGCCCTCATTTCAAAATTATGCACATGCAAGCATACTACACTTGGAGTTAAAGTGCAGACCACGATAGTCCTGTTGTTTTCAAACTTGAAATAGTTGCTAGTTAAGGCCATAGGAGCACATTCTAAAATGAAAATCCAGAGGTGTAAAGTAATTCACAGGAGATTTGAAAGTAGGGTCTCAATCGCTTGAAGGGTTTCTTCCTGAAGAATACTAGTATAGAGTGCCTCCCCATCCAGACTAATAAATAATTCATTTTGGGGTCAAATGCAATGCCTTCCAAAATATTAGGCATTTCCTTTGCATTTTGAGGTAGTATGCTGTTGGTTCTACCAGTGGTCTAAGGAACAGTCAAAGACACAAGATAGTGGTTTCTTAATATCATCACAGAATAAATATTATGATAGAAACATAGCATGAAAAACCGGTATAAGGAAAAAATCAGCTCACGGGAATTCTTTTCCTCAGCTATGTATGTGGCCCATCAGGTTTGGGCCACTTGCACAAAAATATATTAACTAGGATAATAATCAGTGAACACCTTCCACTGGAGCTCTCTAAACCATAAACTAAATAAGAAAATGTTTTGGTTAGATGCTGCTTATCTTACATCTAATAACTGCAGTTACAACCATATTGTCACCTGGTCTAGTTATGTTGTCTCTACAATCCTTTTGTGAGCCTGATGCTCTGCACAGTTTAAGAGTCAGCTCAATGTCAGGCCTTGTACTGAAAAATGAAATAGAGAAAAATAATTTGAGTTGTTTGGTTTAGTTGCCATAAATGTGATTAACTTAAAAAACATGAGGCATTTATAATTGCTGAACGCTTTCAATGGAAAAATACGCCAAATAATTAGGTTAGATGAAAGTCCACTACAAGTAATAAAGTCATTAATCTGTTCAGTCCCATAAAGGTTTTAGTAATTTAAACCTGAACAGAGCCCCTGGTAACTATGGTGCAAAACAGACAGGCTTAATTTAAGGAAATATGCAAAGCATTTAGAAGTACCAAAGCAGTTAAAAGATACAAAACACAATCACAATCCCACTCCAAATTCTAAAAGTAAAGTATAATTCAAAAATGAAAATGACAGCAAATCATCACAAAATACAATATGAAGAACCAGAGAGATAAATTTTAGAAGATCTCATGAAAAATAGCACCAAAAAGCACTAAGCACCAACAGTAGTCTATTGTAGCAGTAGACCAGGATGTAAAATTAATTACAGATTGACTACGATGGAGCACGGGTTGAATACACCAACCAAGTCCATCCTGGTCCGAGATTTTACCCTGTGAGGTAATCTCTGAAATGGAAGTTGAAATCCTGCAGCGGGGTAAGGTGGCACACTGTATTCAAGGAAGACCTCTCTAAAATTAGATAGCTGTGGGATGAGGTCCAGCTGAAGAAGTTGGTTTTGCCAGGAAATTTCAATTTTCTCATCGTCCAGATACTTTTGGCTCCTTCACCAAGACAAGATTTCTATATTACTTAGTCTCTTTTTCAGAGAGCATAATCCTCCATATGGACATGGTTGTAGGTTGTATCCAATAATAAGTTCTACAAGGCTGTAAAACCTTCTTGTCGAGGGCGCACTGGAACTGACTTGATGCTGTAAAGACTCTCCAATGATAGAAGCCAGTCTCTTCAAACCAACAAAGTCAAGCTTTGGGTAGATTTGCTTGAGTGATTGGTCTTGCTCCTCTAGATGTCCAAAAGGCCAAAATATTATAATTCCCAACTTTTCTGAGTTGTTAGGAGAAGCCCATTTAGACACAGCCAAGGGACCAAGGATTTGGGTGTCAAGACTCAATTCAGTGGCCACAAGCAGGGTCCAGTCCAGTTGCTACTAGTCACCATGCAACTTCCAGGAAAAGGTTTCTTGAAGTGTGTTGTGTCCCTGTAGCCGCAAAGAAGGTCAGCCACCTGAACCTTGCAGTCCAGGTTGGATGTATGAGAAGATCCAGCACCTTAGGCCTCTGCATATGTCTCAAACAGCAGATGTAGTCATTCTGGTCTTCTTCCACAGGTACAGAGAGTTGTTTTAGGGAGTTGTCTTGGGATGCACATTTTATGGCTGACACTTTCTAGTGAGTTGGGTTACTCCTGGCTCCTCGCTAACCAACTAATTTACAGTTCACAGGCTCAACTCTACCCACTTTTGCAGCAAGGCCTGTTTGTCCTCTGTAAACAATCCCACAGTGTACCTTACTCCCAAAATCATAAATGAGGGAACTTTCCTCCTTTGTGCAGAGCCTGTGTGCCCACTCAGAGGTGTGGCCAGGGAAAAGAGCAGTCCTCTCCTCTGTGATCACTCAAACCTCATTCTGTGTGTAGCTCCCCCCCACTGGCTTTGATGCTAACCTGGCTGGGGGAGCAGAGATTCTTTCTCAGAATTGTGAAAAGGCCGTCTCCTTTACAAGTAAATGAAGGTCCTGAGTCCACCTTAATAAGTCTCTCTGCCAGTGGAAGAAAACCACTTCCCCATACCCAGGCCATTGTTTCTGCTATGTGAACAGTTTTCACATCTCCTTAAGGCCAAGCACTGGCTGGGTAGCTGCTGGAGATGTAATGTAATTTAGCCTCCAAGCACATAAGGCAGGGAAAGTAACCTTTTCTACCTTAACTAAATATTTATTAAAAACCCACCTTTACCATTAGATTGGATTTTAGTAAATATTAAAAAGAGTGGTTAAATCATTTATCTAGCTGGTCCCAAACCCAAGATAGCGGAATAAATACTCTAATCTACACTCTGGTACTTTTATAGGACAGCCAGTGTCTGCCACAGTGAGAATAACTTTTGGGGTTTTGTCATTGATAACATTTAATTTCAACACTTTTAAAGACTGTGCACCCTACTTTGTGGTCTACATGTGGATGGCTTAATAATATGCACAGGAAGGGTTTTCCCTGTCAAAAGGGGATATTTTCTCTTAATACATGAAGGAGAGGTGGAGGTAAGCCACTGTACACCCTCCTATTGAAAAGCAACCAACACAAATAGGTACGGTAGCTGTAGGGAGAATACAGTATCCAGTATTACTCCCCTAAACCAGACATACAAAAGTCCATGTAGGACATTCACAGAATGTATGTAAAGAAAAGGGTACCCCTGACAAAAGTTCCTAAATCAGGGAAGATAACCAGTATGTAAATATCACAATTTTAGGAACAATGAAAATAGTTATGGACCTGAGCAATATAAAAGACATATACATGCAACCTCAGTTCAATAATATCAAAATTATTTTTATTATTTTATAAATAGTTGAAACTAAATACACGGACAAAAACAAAACATGTGGTCCTCTGTATGTATATTTACACTGGGTTCAAAAGGTCAAATGACAGACCTTTTGAACCCAGTGTAAATATACATACAGAGGACCACATGTTTTGTTTTTGTCCGTGTATTTAGTTTCAACTAGGACATTCACAGAATTCCTGTGCGAGTGCAGAGGGAACGGAAGGTCATCCTTATGGAAGAGGGAGCCTTACACACAAAATTATGTCATGCTTCATCATCGGCAACCTCTCCCTAACCTGGTAGGGTAGTAACACCAGTGCAGACTCGACCTCCTGTCGAACTTGGCGCAGGAGGGAGTTTTTAGATAAAAAAACTACTGGATATGGGGAGGGATCCAGATCAGTGAGTTACAAATACCTTATCGTTCACAGGCAGATTGCCTTTATTATTGGGAACTATATAGGAAAGATTAAAAATTAATGGGATTGTTTCTTTGAGGAATATGGCTCACACAGTCTCTACTAGCTAGGCTAACATGTTTCTGCCCACATTAGAATCCCAAAGGGGTCTGGGGTATTCTTCAGGGCCAGGGATCACTAATTACCTCCTAAGGGACACTATGCCTAGAATTAAAGTGAGGTAAAAAAAAGAAACTTAAAGGAAAACAATAATACACTTAGGCAATTCCTACCTGAGGGAAAACTAGTTTATTAGCCCTAAACTTTTGGGGATACCAGCTTCCTGGTCACAGAGCGGAACGATGTCTTTTGTAGTCACATATTCGTTAAAAGGAACATCGTGCCTAAGCACCTAGAATCAGGCCCCTCACCGCCTCTGGTACTTTGTATATTTTGACAGGTTGGACTGCAGGTTTAAAGTGAAGCAGTTAGGCTACACTTAAGAGTCTGGAGCAATGTTTTCGGTCAGAATAGTGGATAGCACAACATGTACTGAAATCTACATGTGTTAACTTTGCAAGCCAAGGGTGTATTTCTGCACCATATATTGCAGGGTCAGAGCACATACACTGGACACTCAACAGCAGTACCCCAGAGCCTAGAGTCTAAAAACCAGCAATAAAAATCAAATAAAGCGGGGGTAGCCTCGCAAAAAGAGGCATATTCTTAAAATATTCTTTGACTGTTCAGGTCAAATCTATTCTTTGCCTTTAGGACGGTAAGCCTTAGGTTGACAAGGTACAGCATCGAAAAGGGATATTATTTCAGGAATTCCTACATGACGAACTTGACAAGAGGACCTCAACCCTGACCTTTAAACAAAGAATAATATGTGCAAAGATTGACTGGTACCGAAACAACATTTAGGTTTTAAACTCATATCAAAACCAACTTGAAGATTACAGCGTGCCCTTTTGGCTTATCAAGGAAAGCTTCACGAATTGCAATCTTAATATTTACTGTACAGAATCAGCATTTGAACTTGAAACTGTTATGTAAAGGAAAGAGACAGGACCTTTCATTGTGTCATGTCAAACATTGTAAAAGTCGAGTCACAAGAAGGATGTCTATCTGCCCTTTTTTCGCATTCAAGGAGAGTACGTATAAATGTGATCAAACTAACTAACAGAAGGCAAATACATTTGAAACCATGCTAATCCTCTAATTTAAAAATTGAACACTGTGCACAGTTGGAAACAATACATGCTCATTAAGAACTGATTGTATTTTGTTAACTGACAACTGTAATAAGATATTTACATCACATATTTACAGACTTATGTCTTGAACTTTGTTGGGCATGACAAAAACATTCTGTTTAAGTACGAAATACACTACTTAGCATAAAATCGTATGCTGAATTTATTTCTGTTTATTTCTGTCCCAAGGTAGTCACATCTCTGAGAGGGGGCACGAGAGAATATATGGATGATTTCAGTGATTTTCCCACCTGGACTTTGATTTAATCTGACATTACATTATAAGTTAACTGTACCACTACGTTAACCATTCCATTTTCTGAAAAACTATGGGGCATATTACCAAGGAAGTGGCGGAGAGAGGTGTTAGCCGTCTTGGCTTAACGCCTCTCTCCGCCACTTCGGAAACTCCAGGCTGCACCATATTAACAAGGATATGGTGCAGCCTGGCGATTCCCTCTTCGATGGCGCTAAGTTACATAACTTAGCGCCAGCGCAGGCACCCTTGCACCAGAGTGCAAGGGTGTCTGCGAGCAGGGAGGTTTGTTTATGTGTAGGAAGGAGTTCCTTCCTGCACAAACAAACCTAAAATGCCATTTTGTAACTTTCATGTGTGCTGCTTCGTGCAGCACACATGGAAGGTACAAACTGGCATTTTGAAAAACGGTTTGTTCATGTACAGGAAGGGACACCTTCCTGTACATGAACAAACCATAGCATTTTGCTTTTTCCATGTGTGCTGCACAAGGCAGCACACATGGAAAAGAAAAACGAGGAGAAATAAAGCATTTCTCCTCGTTTCGCCACCTTAAGACCAGGATTTTTCTGGTCTTAAGTTCGGCGCTGCCACCTATTATCGCCAAACTTGATAATAGGTGGCAGCGTCGACTTCAATGGGTGCTGCGGTGGAACGCCCACCTCAACACCCACTGCACGCCCCTTTCACGCTAAGTTTAGCGTGAAAGGGCCCTATTATCAAGGCAGCGTTAAGCCACTTAACGTGGCTTTTAGCCACGTTAAGTGGCTTAACGCTGCCTTGATAATAGGGCACTGACCCTATCGCCACCACAACGTCACAAAAAGTGACGTTCCCGTGGCGATAGGGGCTTGATAATATGCCCCTACATTTTGTAATGCAACAACATGTATCGCAGGCTTAGTAAATAGGTTTGGATACGTCTATGGTGTTTATACCTTAACTTAGAGACCAGTCATAGATGCGGGAGCGGTCCGTGCAGGTAAGAGTGGTGAGCAGTGAAGCTGGGGTGGGGGGATTCGACAGACCACAACGAGGGAAAATTTATTTTTATTTAATTATCCCTCATGGTCGTCTGTCGAATCCCCCCTCCAACCCGGCCCCACCGCTCTTACCTGCATGGGCCGCTCCTGCCAAACTCTCTTTCTGTGGATTTACCCCTTGTTATATGTTTCGCGCCACATGTGTGAATCAGCAGGAGTGGGAGCATCATGGGATGCGATAAACCATAGTGAGCGGTCATTTCCACACAATAAATGCATAAAAATAAACATCGACCTGAACTCAACTTTATTTCTAATTTGTGCAATTATCTGCCATTAAATGATTTCTAATGCATGGCAAATAAGG
Organism: Calotriton arnoldi; assembly: GCA_963921515.1. Classification (NCBI taxonomy): domain Eukaryota; kingdom Metazoa; phylum Chordata; class Amphibia; order Caudata; family Salamandridae; genus Calotriton; species Calotriton arnoldi. Next base: position 916,718 of record CAWUFW010005439.1, read on the forward strand.
CAGAACTGCCACACAACAGTGAAAAACAAAAAACATGAATGATCTGACAGCATATGAAAATATATTGCAGGCACCTCCAGGTATCATTGTTAGAAAATAAATAACTTATTCAATAAACATACAGATGTAAATATTTTAACTTCTTGACATAATTAGGTAATCTTTTTCATAATCAACCATTGGTCAAACATACTCTATATTCAAATGCTAGCACTCTTTGATTCATAAATAAATAGCTTCGTTTTCTGTAATTAATAGTTAGGACTCCTTTTGCGGTTCCTTAAAAAATATAAACATGGTTCTTTTTTATTTTGTCTATTGGAAAAAGGAGACAGGAATAAATATGAGTATGAGAGATGAGATACGTGATAATCGTACTGTATGAAACTAGGGGTAAAATAGGAACCATGGATAATATTTAAGGCACAAATATTTGCATTTCTATTTTCTATTTTGGATTTGTAAACAGTTTTTCTTACACCCAGAAAGCATATCCTGGCACTGTCGAAATTCAAAGGAGAGTTCCAGTAGATCCATAAGAAAAATCATGAAGTTACAAGTATAGCACAATGCATAGTAATTTCGTAGTTTATTATACGTCCGGGATGCGACAAAAAAGAAAGCATAGGCTCCCTGCAAAGACCATTTAAAATATGACACCACCAGTAGAGAGAGGTTGCTCGATCTAAAAAGAGGTTGAAGATGATGGACGGCAAAAGGGTTGAACAAGAAAGAACTCTTAAAGGGGTAGACAACTTTGAGAGCTGGGCGAATTGATTAAAAAAATAACACACTGCTTCCCTGGAAGCAAGTGAAGGGAGATCAGTGCTTGAAAAATGTGGTCCCTGGCTTTAAACTCCAGGACCAGTTTTTCAGCATAATCCTGAACCATGTGAAGTTTGTAGATCAAACATAGAGGGAGATCTAGGTACATTGCGTTAAAATAGTCTAACCGTAAGTACTGGGACAGAAAAGTCCTGTGCATGGTAAGTCATGTACCCCTGTCCTGAGTGTCCAACTGTATCATTGTCGGGATCCCTAATGCTGATGTTTTTGTCATAGATGAACATGGATATAGTCCTGTTTCATGGATTGTGGTTTGTTGTATCGGGGGGGGGGGGGAATCCCAAAGCGCTATCCTCATTGTGGTAGAAGGCTACTGCCTTAACCAGGACTTAAACAGCACACGCACGTTGGTGACAGCATACCGTGTAATGATAAGTAGTAGTGACCAGGTCCTTGTTGCCCTGTGTCATTGTAGTGAGGCCTACTGGCTAACTGCCCTTTCTAAAGTTACGCTGCTGTGTGTTTAACCCACCCTTGGCCTACATCAGGTTGATGTAGAAGTGCATGCGTAGTGAAAACATGTGCTGGGTGCATGTGAGTACGCAAGACATGCACTACACAGAGGGTGCAGTGTGGAACAGTGTGCACATGGTAAATGTATAAACGCTGGCAGAGGGCGTTTAAAGTGACACACTCTGGTGCAGCACAGAGAGAGTGTATATTTGAACAGTGTGTGCAGACTGTGTGTGTCTGCTGTATGTGGGAATGCTGGTGGTAGTAGGGTATATGGGCACAGCAATACCAGACAGTCCAGTGTGTTTTGAATGTATGCTGAGTGCAGCAGTGCCTGCACTGGTACATTACAAGGAAGACCTTGGATTTCATTCTGGGAAGCCCAGGCCTAGGGTAGAGGAATTTCCCCAGACAGAAATGCATATTGCCTCATTCCTGTAAGCAGGGTGGGACAAGCACTGGGTCTGGGGGAGACAGGCTCTTCCTGTGAATTTCAAAGGGCTCCTTGATTCAATGACAGATCACAAGCAAAGGGGCCTTGACACATCTCAGGAAGAGGGAGATGGGGCTGATAAGAGAATCATAAAAGGTAGGGCTGAGAGCCCATGATTTACCTTTGATGCACGGATCACTGTGGCTGACATCCAGGTGTGAAGTCTGTTCACTCCCATGAATCTTGTGGGTTAATCAGCTACGGAGTCTTACCTGCTGTGACAGACATCTTTCAGAAGAAGGATGAAGGGGAGTGATGCCCATATCAAAGAAGTAGAACCCCAACATAAAGTCTCAAATGTCCAGACCCTAAATCACATTTTGTGTTTGGAGAAGAACTATAAGCAAGGGAGTCTGAGACCCCATACTTTATCATCTGCTGATTAGCCAGCTGGGCTGCATGAGGAGAGGAAGCACTGCAAGACTTTTGCCTGAGACCAGGACTAGGAGCTAGCTTGCTAGTCTCCCTGCTGGGTGAGGGGGCATCACCCGGGGAAATCAAGATCACCTGCCCTGGAGTTTGGAGCACCATTACCTGCCTGCTCACCAAGACCAATGTGCCCATGAGGTAGAGGAGCATGTTGGAGGGAGTAAGATCCAGAGAGGAGAGGGGATCCTGAGCGAGGTGTGAGGAGCTGTGCATACCCGTATGCCAGGAGGGGTCACTGTGCACCAAGGATAGTGGCGTACCGATTGGGAATTTGCCCATGTCCTACATTGTGAAATTTGGTAACCATGTATGCCAGGAGAGGCTGTTGTGTGGCAAGAAGCTCTGGTGCATCCATTGGTTCATTGCCCGTGTGTGAGAAGGTGCTGCATCCCAGTGTGCCCCGGAGGAGCAGTGGAGGAGGCAACCTGAGGCTAGCATGACCTGACAGTAAGGTTCGTTGGAATGACCCCATATACCAGGAGGGGCCACTTGAAGCGTTGAGGCCAGAGGTCCCAGTCGTTGCCTGTGACCCAATTTGCTGCTACAACCAAGACAAGGGAGTTTTTGTATCCAAGGAGGCCCGAGGTGAGAGGAGAATCTGTTGGATCCCTGCCAGAGCACGGAGACTGCCCCCATCCCAGAGCAAGGAAGAACAAGGTTTCCTGTGTGTGGCTGGAGCTGGAGCAACTCGGATCATCAGGACGCTGATAAGCACGGCTCAGAAGAGGGAGTCAGCCCCTGTCAGGACCTGTGCGTGCATCCCGACTTTGCCGGTTCAGGCCAGGACCACTCTGCCTGCTGCCAGGGTTCGTACGGCTGGAGCAGGTAAGCTGAGAACTGGGCCTACCAGGCCCTGGGGGATATACCACCTTTGGTTTTTGCAACCCTACTTGAGCTCTAAGAACAGGGCCTAGTAATTTACACTTCCTGGATGTTGGAGCATGTGAGTGGGGAATAACATCACTCCCATTACATGTGAACTTAGTAGTCTGGTGGTGGCCTGACAACTACAAGCGTGCCTACCTTTACGGGGACTGTGCTATTGCTTACTGAATGTTGTTTACCTTTGCATGTGTAGAATTAGAATTAAAATACTTTTATACAAATTAAGTATTTGACTGGACATTAATTTATTATGTGCACTGCGTGCACATTGAGTTATGAGTCGTGTTCAATGATCTGTATCTACACTTCTCTCGGCGGGAGCCTTAACTGCTCTTGCGACGCTATCTAATTGAGAGTCACTTGCAGAAGAAGGTGCTTGACCCAGTTGAGTGGGATCCATAGTAGGGTGGGTGCCAGGGCATCATGAGTAAAAGGCCTCATCCACCTCCGTTGGGCTCAGGAACCCCTGCATGCCCTGTGGCCCTCTGAACATCGTTCTGACAGTGAGAATATAAATGCATTTAAAATCATCACTTTATGGAAGAAAGAATAACGGCTAAGGATTCTCGTCAGCATTTTGAATTGAAAGAAATATGAAATTACCACTCACTCCAATTGTACCATCTTAGACAGGTTGGAGTCGATTTTATTCCTAGATTCTATGCAATGGCAGCCTGGATAGTCTTTAATCAGTCCTAAGTGAGGTGGCCAGTAAGAAAGGGCATAAAATGGTGATGTTTACAAAAGGAGGAGAACATCTGTTTTTCTCCCATTTAGTTTAAGGTGATTATAGGTCACTTATTGTTTAACTTAGAGCATACAAGAATAGAATTGGGTAACTATTGCCTCTTTATCGTTGGATATTTTAAGGAAAATCTCAGTGTCATAGGCATACATGTAAAGCTCGAACCCACATGACTAAGCTAGAGGAGCCAAGTACAAGCTGAAGATCAGAGGGAACAAAATTGACCCTTGCAGGAAACCACAGGATAGACTGCAAGATGGAGCAATCGACTCTGATGGTGATTTGAAGTGACCTGTTTGACAGAAAGCTGTAAGCCTAGGTCTTGCCATTGATACCAATGTTTCCGAAATGGTTGAGAAATATCCAATAGTTAATGGTATCGAAGGCCACCTAGAGGTCCAATATAATCAGAGCCACAGAAAGGTTGGCATCTGTGAGTCAGTGCAGATCATCTATTTCTAGAATCACTACTGCCTCGTTCAGCCTTCCCGGCAAAAATCAACTTGGAGAGGATGCAGACTCAATAAAAAAAAGATGTCATCAGACATGCTGGTTCCAATATTTTTCTCAAGTAAGGGAACTGGAATATTAATATGAAACAAATTAATAAGAATGCTGATGGTTGGCACAATATTGCAATGTGCTGTCATAAAGATCTATGAATGTTCCCCAATTCTGAAAACATTGCTTCAATCCAGAGCGGATTTAATTTGTTGTATTGCAATCGGTAGTTCATAAAAATGCTGCAAAAAGTACTCCAACTGACAATGCTTGGCAGTGCCAGATTAATTCGCTGTTGTGTAATACATAACCTGACAGCGAATATTGCAATGAACAAGAAGAACGCATTATTTAACAGTATAGATGCATTTGTGCCTAGCATAAATACTTCTGGTGGTTAAAATTAAGTTGCACTGAACGTATCTGGAAATGAACTGAGTAACATTGGACCAGAATTATTTGAATTACATGAATTCAAAAACATGTAAATCATCAGCGTCAATGTATCCGCAGAGAGGGCATTTTGAATCAAGCTTCACATTTGCATTTGAATAATGCAAATGGGGTAAGTTATGGTTTTAGATTGTTGCATGCGTACATTGGCAGATCCGAAAGAATAATATCCATTTTAATCACATTAGTAAATAATTTTTTTACAATTATTGCAACATAATTTCAATGACAATTTGGCAGTCAGATTATCTAAACCATTTTTTATAGTGCAATAAAATTATCATTTAACTCTCAAATTCTGACATTGTTTTTCTACTGATCCAACTGTTGTATTAATTGTATTTAATTTTTCTGAAGGTTTAGTAAATTGTTTCTTAAGAAGACATCTCTCACTTGTAAATATATGAAAAAACTAGACCGGTGTAGATAGTATTCTGTTTGTAAGTCAAAAAAGATCCGAAATACACTGAGCCCTATTCAAAAATTGCATTTTGTAGTATGTTTAGTAGTACTTAAGAAGTATTACTAAAGTACTACAAAATGATAGTCAGAAATGTAATTTAGGAGGTTCCACCTCCCCTCTTCTATATTTTTATTAGTGGAGATCTCCGCCCCAAATGCGTACTCTCTGCAAACATAAGTATACGTTTCAATAGTAAATGTGGGAGGGACAGAAGGGAGTAGCTAGAAAATGGGAAATACTTATGACTTATGGGGAGGGAATAAGAGGAGGATTAAAAAGGGCTTAAGGAAGGGTTAGGTGGAGGGTTAGGCAGCAATGTGCACCCACCCACAAAAGAGTAAGCCCATTTCTATTCACAAACTGCACTTCTAGAGTCAATATAGCCAAAAAGGAACCCAAAACAATAGTAAATTACTCCATCTCAACATCAACACCAACGGCGACCAACCACTTGTACTGAACCATGCTTGCTTAGAAAATAATAGACCTAAACTAAAACACCATTGGAAATAATGGTCAATTAAATTACATTATTTAATAATCTAAATAAATACAATTTAAAATGTAATTATTAAACATTTAAATAACGTTTGGGGAATTTAAGCATACTATAACATTATTTTTAATTACAATGTAAATAGGTCACTATAAATTATTTGTATACATCACTTCTAATAATTATGAATGCATAATGTTTTTATTATAGGAGGGAATTTATTTATTAATTTAAACTTCAGCAAAATATTGTTTGTGAAGCTTTTAGATTATATAGTCATTCCACAAATACATGTGTTTAATTCATCCCATACCACACATATAGATGCTGTGTTGAGTAGATGTGCGAAGGAATACTGAATAGTATGTGTCATATATTGACAATATATATGCTCTTTGAGCAGGATAAGATTAAAGGTCAATTTTCTAAAATTATCTGTTTGATGACCAGTGTTACATTTTATTAACTTAGGATTGTAATCAGATATAATCAGAGCAATACCTTCTCCCAACCAACAGGCTATCTTTATGGCAAGGATATCAAACAACTGTGGATCATCGGCATATGGGCCATAAACTATATGGAGAATAACAAGCCATTGACTGGTCTGCACCTGAGCGATAGCCTATTGTGGAAAATCTATCTTTTCTGCATGGTCACCCCATATTACTCACCTCTTGCTAGACCCTGTTGTTGCTGTTTTTCAAACTCTGTGTACTTTACCCCTGTTAACCATGAGTGAAGTGCGTATACTCCCCATTTAAAAAGATTAAATGGGCTTATTCCTGAATGGCATATTTAAGTTTACTGTAAATCCCTAGTATATGGTGTTGTTATATTCCTGAGTTAGGCCCATGTAGTGAAGCAGCTTATTTCCTACGTTGTCCTATTTTTCAGCAGTAACCTTTTGCCCATATTTGCGGGCGTGACAATGTTGGATTACTTTTCCTGAAACTAAACTTGTTTACACATCTATCTTCGCACAACATTATCACAATGCCCTGAACATCACGTACAAGGTCTCTTTAAGCACTACGTACAAATGTAATCTCTACATATCCAGAACATCCCTAATCTATAGGCACATCGCAAGGCTGCTTTAGATTGTAAAAGATGAGCATCCCTATAGACTAGGAGAGGTGGCACTCCAGCTGACACCAGAGGTCCTTTCATGCTGAGAATTCACCACACAACGGTCTGACATCTCGTGAGGGGTATCCAGTTGTGACCAAGTCGGGGTCCTTCTTTCTCTGCCCCCAGGTAATGTTGTTGGATCATCCCTTGGGGGTGTTCTTGGCTCTACACCTATACACACTCTATGTGCACTTGGAGTAGGGTTTGCATAGTAGGAGTACTTATGATTACTGTCTTGTTTTATATGCCAGCATATATACATTGTTTTAGAACCATGGTAGAACTATATCTACTATTCACGCTTTTGGTGCTTGTAACCACTTCTATCTGCTTCTGTCTATTAATCATTGCAGCACATGTATACTATACAAGAATAATGTTGGGTCAATTAAAATACTGAAAACTTCCCACTGTGTATTCTCTGTATACTTCTCTAAGAATAAGTAAGCACAAGTGACTGAGCAAAAGGTTCTGTACTGTTTCCATGATTCCTGAGGGGTCAGAGTTGTCATCTTCAGTGATTGCTAGAAACCATAGGGGGGGAAAAAGCCATCACATAGCATGCATTACAACGCCTGCGATTACAACGTGGTCATTTCAACGACCGCATTGTTACATCGCAGTACCATTACAACGCAAGTCGTTACAACGACTTGCTCTAGGGGGCGCTCTAAACTAAGGAATAGTATAATTTACTATTCCAACACCTTCCCTACTGTTGCACACACTGGAGTTGGAATTGTAAATTATACTATTCCTAAGTCCAGCGCGCCCCCTAGAGCAAGTCGTAACAACTTGCTTTGTAATGGTACTGCGATGTAACAACGCGGTCGTTGTAACGACCGCATTGTAATTTCATGCGTTGTAAACGCATGCGATGTAAAATGCTATATTCGGTTAGGGGGGCTTAAGGTGGCACTGTGAGCTAGCTGGTCTATAGGTCAACATATCCTGCGGGGGTGTCCTGGATCAGTCTTGGCACCAAGCCCCTAGTTTATGTTCTCCAAACAATGAGCAGATCCTATGTATTAGTAGGAACTACACAACAGTGTAAAAAGTGAACCCATGAACTGGAAATTAAATGCTGATGGTGGACTGGTGGACTGCAGCACCTATTGTGCCTTTCACTACAGCTGCAGTGCAACCCTGACTGCAATGCCTACCCTGTGTACCCTGACCACTGCAGTTCAAAACCTGCAGTGTCAACTGTCAAAATAACCCTTTCTGACGAGTAAAGGCCTACCATTTGAATAATACTAAGTCACACGATATAGGCCTTGTGCTTACAAAGCAGGGTGCATGGTGTCTAAAAGTGGGAGAGTTAGACCTTTAATATTATCATGTTACTATAATAACAAGGCTAAAAACACTTTTTCCGGTGGCTTGGCAAGCGAGCATGGCGGACGCAGCTTAACAAAGCTCCGTGCGCCCACCAGCATAATCTGCCGTAAATCCTGCTCATCCTGTTCACAGTGCTGGGAGTCAGAGTGTCCGTGACAGAGGTGCCCCTCGGAGTGCCCACGGAGTCAGCGGAGTCGCCCACCCGATGATTCATGGGCGGAAAGGCAGCCAAGGGAGGTGCGCCACGGCCTAATCCCAGCGTCCCTGTGCTGCCTGCCGGTCGCTGTGGTGCTGCGGCAGGGCCGGGTGCCTGGGCAAGTCATCTGCTGCTAACGAGGTGAGAGGGGGGCCTCGGGGGTCCCGTCGCAGGGGCTGGGGGTCGTGTGCCTCCCCCGGGTCCTCACGGGTGCTGGTCACGGTAGTTGGGCAGGGCCTGGGTGCGGGACGGCCTCGAAGGCCTGGTCGGCTGACCGCCGTGGCTGGGGGGCTGTCTTGGGCCGGGCGCTGACCGGTGCTGGGGGCCGGGTGCTGCGGTGGGGACTGGTGTGGGGGTGTGTGGGTTCCTCGGCTGCCTCTGCGGGTCCTGCCGGTGCCAATCCTTCTCCCTTGGTGGGGTGGGGGCTGCCCAGTCTCTGGCTCAGGGGCCTGATTATCAGCCCATCCCAGCCACGCGTGGGGCGCCCTGCACCCTTGGAAGTGCGGAGGAGCCTATAAGTCGGAGACCCTGTGCTGAGGATTTGGGCCTATAATAGTGAATTCACCGCCATTTCTGGAGCCTCTGAGAACTTGGGGCCGGGCTGAGTGCCACCAGCTTTATAGCTGCCCTGCAGCAGTGAATTCTGCCCGTGTGGAGGCTGGATGTGGGGCCTTTCCCCCCATACACCGTGAGGATAGGGCTCGGGGCCAGCATTGTCCGGACTGCTGTACTGCTGGTGGGGACGCTACCTTCAACCGTTGGTGCCTGGGGTGCCTCGTGTGCTGGTGGTCCGGCGAGCTCGGTTCCTATAGGGGGCCCACTTAGCTGTCTGCCACTGGTTGCGGAAGCGGCCGGATTGGCTCCGGTGCGGCTTGTGGCCCGTGGTGGGCAGATTCTGTGAGGTCTGGCCGCGGGTCGCCCCCCCTTCCCTGGAGGATCCTGCATGTGGTGGATAGGTGCTCCCTGTCTGCTCCGCTGCTGTGGCTTGCCTCTAGTTCTTCACAGCATGATCCACTGAAACCCGCGACAATGGGGGAAGGACAAGCCCAGTGCCATGGGACCAAAACAGAGTACCCTGGACCAGTTTGCACAGTCTGCGGGCAGGGGGCATCCTCCTGGACCTGTCCCGGATAACGCGGCCCTGCTGGCGGCCATTACAGATGCGCAGGATATGCTGGAGGCCAAGATTGGCGCGGTGGGCACCGAGGTCTCCTTCCTGCGACAGGATCTACGTAAGGTGGTAGACCGCATTACAGAAGCTGAGACGCGGGTGTCCTCAGTGGAAGATATGGTGCAGACCCTCCAGCAACAGGTCAACAAACTGACGGTGGTCTCCTGGGAGCTCGCCGCTCGTGCAGAAGAAGCAGAGGGCCGCGCAAGGTGGAACAACCTTCGCTTTGTGGGTTTTTCAGAGGGCTGCGAAGGAGGCTCTATGACCCATTTTCTTACGACGTGGCTTTTGGATCGATCATCTTCCGGCGGATAAGATCTCGTCATGTTTTGTGGTGGAAAGGGCGCATCGGGCTCTCACGTGAAAGCCACCTCCTGGAGAAAATCCACAGCCGGTGATCGCTAAACTTCTAAATTATGCTGACCATGACGCAGTGCTGCAATATGCCCACCTAAATAAAGACAAACTCATCTTTGACTCCCGGCCCATTCTGATATTTCTGGACTATACCCGTATGGTACAGCAGCAACAACAGTCCTTTGTTGCTGCAAAGCGTAGGTTGCATGAACTTGACATCTCCTACATGCTCCTGTATCCCACCAGGCTCCGAGTGATGTACAACTCTAAGACGCTCTTCTTCGATTCTCCTGAGGCGGTCTTCGCATGGACTGATGAAAGGACCCACCTGAAGCCACATTCTCCGCCGCCGTTGGAATCAGACTCCTCTGTGGGCTCACAGCGGAATCGATCACGCAGAGGGAAGTCGAAGCGGAGGCATCATTCTGGCTCTCAACGCCGATCCCCTAGTCCAGTTAAACCCCCTTGACTGTCTCTCGGATGGTGCTATTTTCTGTAATACATAATGGTTTGATGTGGGTTGGACTTACCCTGTTTGATGTGCACTGAACAGGTTGGGCATTTACGCATGGCGATGGGCTCGCACGGCCACTAACTCCCCAAAGTTTGGGTTAATGTTACACAGAGAGGGTGGGATTCATTGGCGGGGGTCCCTAGGATCCGGGGTTGGGGTCCTGGGGCGCTCCTCACCACAACAGATGCTCCGTGTTCTTGGCAGAATCGGGTGGGGGGAGGGGGGTTTTCAGGGGAGGGGTGGTTTCATGGGGGGAAAGTTATGTTAGATGTTGTTTATATGTGCAGACATGTCTCCCATTCCCCATTAGGCAGATTAGCGTTGCTAGACCTGGATTAGGTAGATGGTATCTCAGGCAACGGTCTCCCATTTGGGCAAACTAACAGTGGTAACTTGGAACGTATGCGGACTCCTCAATGGAGTTAAGCGGGGGCCGTATTACGACAAGCCAAGCGATACGGGGCCGACATCCTGCTACTGTAGGAGACACATCTCCTGGGCAATAAGGCCCCCTGCCTGGCGCGATTTGGATTACGCCAGGTGTACCATGCAGGATTCACCAGGGGCTCTCGTGGGACTGCTATACTCATACATGGACGTGTCCCCTTCCTCCACACAAAGCACTGGGTGGACCCGGGGGGCAGGTATGTCTTCCTGTCGGGGACACTCTATGGTGAGTCGCTCATGCTAGGCAGTGTATATGCTCCCCCTCCTATTGGAGCTACATTCATTGAAAGACTGACCGGACTGTGGGGTGAGCTGCCGGAGGGCCTGTCTCTCCTGGGCGGTGACTGGAACAACACCATGGCACCACTAGATAGGAGTAGTAATATGGGGACTGCTGAACCCACAGGTCCCTCCAAATTGTCATTGCTCGCGGGGACATTAGGGTGGGCTGATATTTGGTGTGAATTCCACCCGACCGAGTTAGGCTACACATAACTTTCAGAGGTGCATGGTTCAGTGTCTCGCCTAGACTATATGTTTACATCTTGGAGCTATGTTCACTGGTTCGCCCAGGCCACACATCATCCGAGAGGATTGTCGGATCATTCCCCGGTTTCAGTGATACTCCAGTTGCAGGTTCATAGGCCCCCACTCAGATGGCGGTTGTCCCCGTGGTATTTACGATCCCCAGACTATCAGGAATGTCTCCATATGGCGATCCAAGAGTACTTTACCCTGAATGCAGACTCCGTTACCTCCAAGGGGACCTATAGGAGGCCCTGAAACCTACTATCAGTGGGGTGGACATCAGTTATAGGACCCATGACAAACATAAGCTCTCCGCCCAAAGAAAAGACCAAGAGACCCAATGCCTCGCTTTGGAGACACAATATACTACTGTGCCCGCTCCGACTATACGTAGGAACCTGCTGCTAGTGCAACAGCAGCTCACTCACCATCTCATGGAGGAGGCGAAGGAAATCTGGCAGGCATCCCAATACCGTATATATCAGTGGGGGGCCAAATCCAGTAAAATGTTACATAGACTTTGTCAGGCGAGACAGCCCCCGACCACTGTTCCAGTTATCAGGGGTAGAGATGGAGTCCTGCGTACTTCTCCGGGCGAGGTGGTGGAAGAATTCGTACGGCATTTCTCTGGGCTATACACCCGGAGGGACCAGGTTTCGAGAGACGTGATCACCGCGTTCCTACGGGATATTCCCCCTCGGCAGCTTTCTGATCAGATGAGGGATCAGCTGGATGCCCCTATCACAGTCGAGGAATTGGAGACTGCTCTGCACGCAATGCGACCGGGCCGAGCCCCGGGACCTAATGGGTTCCCTATGGAGTTTCTTCATTCCCATGCCGCCGTCTTAGGCCCACACCTCTTGGACGTGATCCACGAGGCTCTTGAACAGCATATCTTACCTTGTGACTGGCGGCAAGCTGAAATTATCCTCTTTTTAAAGCCCGGTCGTCCGCTGGAAGATCCGTCATCCTATAGACCCATTTCCCTCATTAATTTCGAATCTAAGGTGTTGGGAAAGGTTCTAGCGGACCGCTTGCATGCCTGTGTTCAGGACCTGGTCCACCTAGACCAGTCAGGCTTCATGCCACAGCGGGCTACTTGGCATATTATCAGATGCGTTCACAATGCCATGGCCATGGCCCCGGTTCTGGGCCGCCAAGCAGCCTTACTCCTGGCAGATATTGATAAGGCCTTCAACTCCCTCAGTTGGGAGTACTTTTTCCAACTCCTAGGAGCAGTCAACTTCGGGCCCGCTTCTTAACATACGTGCGCCTACTTTACACTGAACCCATGGCCTCTGTTCGTATCGTGGGCCACCGCTCTCCCTACTTCTCCATTGGTAGAGGGACACGACAGGGCTGCCCTCTGTCCCCCCTTCTTTTCGCCCTCGCGTTTGAACCTTTGGTGGCATGGGTCCGTGGGGACCCGGTGCTTAGGGGATTTGATTGGCCGTGGTCGCCGTCGGATCGTATTGCGCTTTACGCGGACGACGTGTTGTTTTTTATGACCGACCCCTGGATCTCGGGCCCCCGCATTCTGAAAATCCTTCGGGTCTTCGGCCAGAATACTGGGCTACTTACAAACCCCATGAAATTGGTGTTGTTCCCGGTGTGTGGCCATCAGGACAGGACTACATGGGCTTCCCAACTTACGCATGCCACTGACGGCTTTCAATATCTGGGAGTGTTCATCTCCCCCTGTCCGCGGCTTTCCTGGGCTCATAACATGAACTCGCTGCTTGTCAACCTCCGTGAGGAGACTTCCATCTGGTCCTCCCTACCTCTGTCGCTATATGGACGGTCTGCCATTTTCAAAATGGTCTCACTCCCCAGGATACTATATCGCTTACAGAATTTCCTGTATCACATCCCTCGGACATGGTTTGCTCAAGTCAACGCTATTCAGAATAAGTTCTTGTGGGGGGGCGGGGCGGTTCAGGTGGCACTGCAGACGTGTGCACAATCCACTTAGTGTGGGGGCATTGCTGCTGCCGACGTTTACTCCTACTATGTGGCGGCCCACCTCTTAATTATAAATGACTGGTGGTACAATTCACTTACTGACCCGGCCTTGGCATTAGAGCATGCAGTCATGGAGAGGGCTCCCCTTCTGCACCTGCTCTATAGCGCGCAGAAGCTCAATGTCTTACCGCAAGCTACCCAAACAACGATAAGATTGTGGCGATACACCGACCGACGCATGGGCTGGAACATGCGGTTGACACAGGCGACGCCCTTGTGGTACGGCAATTATCTGCATCAGGCGGCAGCATTGAGGGGATTCCGCCAGTGGGATCAGATTGGCATCTCTACATTAGGTGACATCATGCGTGGTTCGGTGCCTAAATCCTTTCAACAGTTGCAAGAGGAATTCCAGCTCCACAAAACCCAGTTTTTTAGATACCTTCAATTGCGACATGCTCTGAGCCCTGCACTCGTGCATCTCGAGGACCTCCCCGAGTTCCATCCGCTTGAGGGCCGGCTCCTTATGGGGGATGTTGGGGCGCACAAAATAAGACAAATATACCAGACGCTGACGACGCACTCCACTACTACTTTACATAAAACAAGGAAGGCGTGGCAGGATGACATCCCCGATCTGACGGATGATGATTGGGCGGAGGCGATAGCTAGCCCTCGGGGTGCAGCAGTACCTCCAGATAGCGTTTAATACAGTTCAAATACATACACCGAGTGTACTACACCCGCATGCGGCTTTGGAAGATGGGAGTAGTGCCCTCCCCCATGTGCCTGCGTTGTGATAGGGAGGAGGGGACATTTCTTCATACGGTGTGGAGCTGCTCAGCATTGCAACCCTTTTGGCACAGGGTATCATCTTGCCTTGGTGAGGTGTTGGCCTGGGACCTGCCCCTTGATCCCCGTTTATTCCTGCTCCATAGTACGGAAGACATCGGTGGGAACCGGTATAAGCAACACCTACTGTTCCTAGCCTTGACAATTGCTAAGAGGGACATAGCCCAGTTGTGGAAGGGAACATCGCCACCTACGATAGGGAAGTGGCGAAAAGAGTTAGATAATTGTATGGGTGCCGAGATAGCGGTGTTCCAAGCGAGGGGTTGTCCCCTAAAGCATAGAAAGATCTGGTACTGGTGGGCTACCTATCGTGGTATTGACCTTCCCCCTCTTCCCTCGCAATCCCCTTAGGAATGGTCTCCTGAGTAATGTGTGGGTCCACAGGTACGATGTGCTCTTTCCTTATCTTGGTCCTATGCGTATTTTGATTCCTGCTTGCCTTTGTGGGGGGTGTGGGGAGGTCTGCACGCAGTTCTTTGTTTCTTTTCTCATGTTTTATATACGAACAGTACCCTTTGATATTTCTATTGTTGTTGATTCTTGGATACTTTGTTATCAGGTGCATCCTGCTGCCCTGTGCCGGGTTGGTACTGTAAAATTTCAATAAAATATGTTTTAAAAAAAATCAAAACACTTTTTCCACTGTGGTAGGCCTAGCGGCCCCATGGAAGAACCATCATGAAGTTTAAAATACTAATACTGATAATTTGGGAAAGGTACTAGATAAAAAAATAATGAAACCAGTATTTTTAACAGCTATTAAAAATCTATTACAACCATAACGTCAGATTTTAATAAAGGTTACGAAAAGTAACTTTTTAAAAGTTACCCTTTACCTGCTCGACCTTGCAGAGAGCTAATTAGTATTAACCCCTGCCTACTCCCAGCCTGTGCTCAGCCTTAAATTAGGTGTGAAATTCCTCCCAGGAGCTACATAATGGCTTGACCTGAATGGGCAGGGGTGACTCCTCTGAGCTCTGCAAAATGTTCAGGGTGAGGGTTGTGGGCATCCTTTTTGACTCCACAGTGTGAAAATCCTGCCTGACAGGTCTCTTTGAGCCACTTATAACACTTCTATGTAGTTGAAAGGGAATGAACAGAGTGTCAGAAAGATTCTTGTGTATTCCCTGTCTATGACCAGTAGGACCCTGCCTTTATCTACCAGACTTCTCTTTACTAATTTGTTGTGGGTACAGGGTCTGCTTTAAAAACTGGATTGTTGTGTTTGATGTGGAAGGACACTAATGATTACAATAGTGCGCTCCCCTATACACTCACAACGCTCAGTACCCAAGTTTAGTGTGGCCGAAGATGCTTGCCATCTTGAAAATGCCCCAATCCATGGCATTTTGAGCCTGTTTATAGTAAGGCAAACAGGAACTACTAAAAAAGTGGGAAGTTTTCCCCTGAGAACTTTTACCCTATTGGTTATGCAGAGGTCATGGGTCACCTCCACTCGCTAGTGCTAGCTAGTGCCAGGCATAAATGTGACACCCCAATGCATCCCATAAGAATACTTTCTGGACCTGCAGAAGAACAGAAGAGGACTGGACCTGCTGTCTGTGATGTGTGAGAAGCTCTAAAGAACTGGACCTGTTTACTCCTGTACCCAGAACAACATAGTGGACTTCAAGGGACAGTTGCCTGAGCTGCTGTCTAGCTACAAAGACAAAAAAAAGCTGAAAGAGACCTATTTCTTACAATTCCCATCCAACCAGTGGCAACTGGACCTTGGGCTGAACTTTGCTGGTGATCTCACCCTGGCACTCTAAGAGTGGCTAGTGTACTTCTATCATTGTTTGGGCAACAAGAATTAGTTTGAAAACTTTTGCACCAGATCCAGGGGGACCTCCTGAGAAAAGTACTCAACCAGCAATTCCATGTCATTGGATTCTATTCAGATTTGTCCCCTTGAAAGTGTCTTTCTGCTTTGGATCTTAGAAACATTTTTAAGCAAAACCCTCAAAAGTTCCAGAGTATTAATAAAACCAACCTGTGGCATTTATCCGGCCAGCAGTTCCACTGGGGAGACTACAATTTCAGAAACGTCCCTTGACAAGACAACATTTTCTTCAAAAAAGATGACAAAGTCCCCTTTTGGATATTAACTTCAAAGCTTTTTCAAACATTTTGAATTCCAGACTTTTAACCCGTACAAATCTACTTCATATATCTGACCAGGGCTCCATTGCAGTTAGCCACAAATAACATCAGCCACCTGTGTTCCATAACAAATGATTATCATTGGCGCTTTGCACTAATTTCTTTCAAGACTTTAAGAATTCATATCTCTGGTTCACAATATTAGAGTTTTAGCATTTTGGTTTCATATTGGTGTCATTTTGATCATTAAATGTTTGCCCTTAGTTAAGTTAGTCTGCTCTCTGACATAGATACCAAGGGGTTGAGCTCAGGTTAACTTAGTGACTTTAGTGATTTTAAGGGTTCACCATGACAAGAGTTGTGATTATTCTTTGAAGTTGGTGGTCACGTTTCCCAAATAATCATCCAATGTCTTACACCCATCAACCATGCCCAAAAGTAATTGTTTTTAGTACCTGAAATCCTCCGTTCCTAATTAACAAAATTGTGACTCTCTCCCACCCCAAAATTAAGTCTTTTGAGATGTAAATGAGATTAAGTCAAAACCTATTTGTTTTAGTACAGCCCTATCCTTAGGCCTTTGGGTTTCAAGTAAATAACCAAATATAATCAATGTATCACGTACACATCTTCATTTATGGGCATTATTCAGGCCTCAAATATTACTACAAAATTATAACGATTGCTGTCATAGACGATCAACACATGAAGTATCCAGTGTGTTGCTTTGTCCATAACATTTAATATATTTAGCAATAGTATGTCCTCTTTTCCTTTTAGTTATTTGTCCACCCTGCATGAATGAGCATAATATCCAGGATTTTAGCATCTACAAGATAATAACAGATTAAGATTGATTGCTATTGTTTACCACTTAAGTCATTTGTTCCAATATTTTGTGTACAATGAAGCTAAATAAATCAAATTTTAAGTAGTGCAGATGACTGATCAACCAGCTGGTTTTACCCAGTATATTCATTACAAACATATATACATCGTTTTATCAGCACCTTCAGTCTAGATGGTTACTGCTGTAAGACCCCAGCCCCTACTTCCTCTAGAGGTGTGGTTATGCTTTGCATCTTTCATCTCCATTCAATAGTTACATGGTAAAAGTCTGACCTGAATATGAAAGAGATTTCAATAACTGAGATGGGAGCAGCAGGTTGTGCTCTAGTATATATGGCTTGTCGGTGAATCACATTACTTATGTATATCAGCATCCTTCAAGATCGTGTGCTATGTATAGCATTCTTAGCAAATGGAAATCAGTGCAATGGATGTATCTTTGAGTCAAAATCCCAGACAGATCCGGAAATGTTTTCTGGAACGATTCAACAATGAACTGCCATGTTTTTTTAACTTCTATGTCCTCTCTGATTCCATGAATGCATAAATTGCTAAGGAGTTGTCAGTGAAATTCCTTTTTTAATCTAGTACCAGCAAGCCTTGTTCCTCCACTTGCCCACACATTTTTGTAGCTGATTCTTCGAATTCCAGCATATGTGTTTTGGTATCAACAACTTTGCTGCTAAATTCAACATTAGCTAGGATAAAGATCTTTATTTTGGCTTGGTCGGACTGAGGAGGCCCAATTAAGTCGAAACTTAAGTTGCTTGCATTCTGTTTCAAAGAAGTCCTAGCCTGACAGTTCAGACAGGACTGTTCCTATTGAAGCAGTAAGGCTGATTTGAGTATGGCTGTTTCCTGTCTGAAGTGGCATGGTGGGCAAAAACATTTGCTGACTGGAATACAGCCCTGCGTAATTACCAGTGTTTGAGATTAACTCAAGCATTTCACCCATCACTTTTTGTGTTCCTCAGTATGACATCCTAAATGCGACTGGTATGCCCAGTCTTATGTCTTGTGCTCACTGTAATTCTGGAACCAATATGCACACCCCTGAATAGGCCCAAATAGGCTAAAACCAACCTACAGCTGCTTGTGTCTGGTTCAGCAGGCACCTGGAGAAGCAGTTTATGCTAATTTGCATATGACCAGTTCCTGTCTGATGTGGCATGGTGGGCAAACAAACGATGGACTGGGATATGACCCGAGTAACTCCCAGTAGCTGAGATTAATTCAAGAATTCACTCATTACTTTTTTTGTGTTTCTTAGTCTGATTTTACTTCAATATAGTGAGAATGTGTCTCCTGTCTATGAGTTTTTATGGTAACGTCTATGGTATTTAAAATGGAATCAGTATCTGTATGGTATCTGAGAATCCGCATACACCAATACTGAGGCTTGTCAAGGCTTGCACTCACATTGTATGTCACGGAACAGAAAGACCATAGTAGGTACAATGTCAGTTTCAGCATGATAGCAATGGATAGCGAGTCTAGGTTATAAGATTAGGGATTTGGAGGAAATGTTGTTTGTCATAACGGTGGAGCAGGGATTTGGGATCCATTTGTTTGAACCCATTCCAGGACGACGGCCTCTGTTTTATAATGCAAAGTCTGGATCGAGAATGATCCCAATTCAATAGAGCACCCACTAGATGGGTCTGATCTCTTTCTTCATGTTCAGGTCATGAATGGTGAGTACATAGGTTTTCCGTTCTTCTGTGAAGTTCGTCAGACTGCTCCCTTGCTCATGTTTGTTGTTTTTCTTTTGTCTCTTCTCTCAGGTTAGTTCTGGCTAGGTTTAGTTCTTGCTTTTGCTGTTTTGTACTTACATTTGTCAGTTATTTACAGTGAGAGCAATATCATCTTTTCTCCTGGGCCAAGAGTCCCAAAGGCCTTTTAGGAGGTAAGCAATATATAACTACCTTTGGTGTGATTATTGTGTGATTATTGTGTTGCTTTTTATTTATGAACTGTATTATTTCATCAGATCCTGAACATGTTTCCAGATCTTGGGGCATCGCAGCAGGTCCTACTGTTTCTTTTCCTATTTTCACTATGTTTTACTTCCCTGTGTCCATGCTATTGTCTGTCTCTCTTTCTCTCTCTACATATATATATATATATATAATGCCTATTGACAGTCTCCAGTAGGTAGTTATTATTAGGACCTAGTTTCCATAGGAAAAGCATTTTTGACTTCCCTATAACTTTGGCATCGTTTGACTAATCTTCATGAAATTTTCCCCCAAAAAGTGTAAAAGTAGGTTCTGTGTGTCATGGAAAGTTTGGGTGTGGTCTGTGCAGTGGGGACCATGAAATAGAGGCGTGAGAAAAGGGTGCGTTTGTAATGTTAATTCCCATAGGAACGAGTTGTCGAACCAACTGCCCTAACCGCTGGATGGAATTACTCCAAATTTGGCAGAAAGGTAGATGTTGTTATGCAGATTGTGCTGTTTTTTATTTGGTGTAAATCCATTCAGTAGACAAATTTAAACTGAAAATTATAGATATATCTTTGGCAGCGAATATTCCGTGAAGTTTTTGTGATAAATTGCGAATGCCTGCGCCAACGGGAATGCCCTGATTGGCTGGACGCAAACAGAACAGAAAGTTGTGGCCGCCATTTTATCATCCGGGAATGGTTCCCGGGGCTGAAAATTTGTGTGAAAGCTAACAAAGAGTCACGGTGTAGTTCCTCTGGCCCCATGTTTAAGAAATGGGTGTGTTAGTGACACAAGTTATGAGTCCCAAATTTTTTTTTTTTTATTGTGCGTGATATTCATGACGATGACGCAACCACCAATGCGGCCCCCCTGTGTACCGTCATGCGGGCATTGCAGCTATTGGGAAGTCATCGCGAATATTGGTGGAAATCTAAAAAAATATATACATTTATATTTCTGTACACTTGCTGGTCACTGTCACAGACTTATGTATCTACTCACATATCCACTCAGACACTCATACACCCACTCACACACATACATTCAGTCACATACCCACTCAGATACTCATGCACCCACTCACACACCTATTCAGGTACTTATGCACCCACTTACAGACTCACTCAGAGAGTGACGCACCCATGTACAGACCCACTCAGAAACTCATGCACCTACTTAGAGACTCAATCATAGACTAATGTGTACAGTCTCATACCCACTTAGAGTCTCTAACACCCACTCACAGACCCACCTGGGCACTTATACACCCACTCACATAACTACTCAGATACGCATGCACCCACTTACAGACTCACTCAGAGAGTCATGCACCCATGTACAGACCCACTCAGAGACTCACACACTCACTTACAGACCCACCCACACACTCATATATGTACTCACAGACCCAATGAGAAAAACATATGCCCACTCA
This sequence comes from Calotriton arnoldi, assembly GCA_963921515.1. Taxonomy (NCBI): domain Eukaryota; kingdom Metazoa; phylum Chordata; class Amphibia; order Caudata; family Salamandridae; genus Calotriton; species Calotriton arnoldi. The sequence goes on from CAWUFW010005439.1 coordinate 937,317, forward strand.
CAGATCCACTGAGACACTCATACACCTACCCACACACGCATACAGTCACTCCCACACTCAGTCACAGACCCTCTCAGAGACTTATGGTCTCAGTCAGTCACTCATATGCTCAAAAATTCACACACCCACTCACAAACTCACTCAGATATACACACACCTTCTCACTCACCCAGTCAAGGTTCATGCATCTACTCACAGACCCACCCAGACACTTGTCTTCCCAGTCACAGACCCACTCGGACACTCATGTTTGTACCCATTCACTCACTCATTCACAGACTTATGCTCTCACTCACAGATCCATTGAGACACTCATCCAACACTCACAGATCCACTCACACTCATACATCCACTCATGGATCCACTCAGACACTCACACACCCATACAGTCACTCACACAGTCACTCATATACTCATGCACCCACTCACTCACCCACTCAGACTCCCACTTATACACTCATGTATCCAGTCACAGATCCAGTCACTCATAAACTTACTTACAAATACACAAAGGCACTCATGCACCTACTCACAGATTGAGGGAGAGACTTACGCAACCAATCACAGACCCATTGTGCTACTGATGCACTCACTCATAGATGCACTGAGGCAGTCACGAGCTTCGTTACAGAAGTATTGAGAGACTGATGCACCATCTCACAGATCCTCTCAAATACTTATACAGTGAATGAGAGACTGAGTAATACAGTAACGCATGCAGTCATAGGTTACACTGAAAAAGTTATGCACTGTGTTATAGAGATATTAAGGAAGTTGTACATGCTATTATACAGTCATGTAGATAGTAATGTATTTAGCGTGTTGGTAATAATCCACATTGCAGTTATAAGTTTTGAAAGTGGTGGTGGCTATTGAATGACAAAATTTGTTTTGTCATTTCACGACGTATTCGCAGTGACCGGGGCTACCATTATCATCACGACGCCTTGCATCGCTGCGAAAATGGAAAATAGTCTTTGAAGACAAGTCTTCTGGAAACTCACTAAAAAAATATGAATTTGAAAAGTACACTACTAAAGCTCTACTGTTAAATATAGTGTAGAATGTGTCTATATATATATGTTTTACACTTTGTATAAACCATGGCACCGCGATGAAGTTAGTAGTCGTGAATGTACAATTTTTTTGTAAAGGTGGTTTTCTCCCTAATTGATCACAGAAAGAAAAGTTAAATCAATATCTTACAAAATAGTTAGTTTAAAAATAAAACCAGTTATTAATGTACTTTGTAATAAACACATACCAAATCAAAAAATGAGTGTTATATAACAAATATAATATGCAATATCCAATTATAGAAAGAAAATGCAAAAATCTTAGAGGCTCCCTTAAAAAAAATGGATGCTACAATTAAGAAATAGAATTTTAAAAAACCTTGGAAATTCATTGAAAAAAACCAAAAGGTTACAGGGATGTTATAGTTAGGAATTAGCATTTAAAAATCCTTAGAAATTCACTGAAACCAAAGGTTACAGGGGCGTTATAATTCGGAAATAGAATTAAAAAACCTTAGAAATTCACTGAAAAACCAAAGGTTACAGGGACGTTATAGTGAGGGTCATATTTCACTCATACAAAACCAGTGAAATTCAGCCATTATAGTTAGCTGAGCTAACTATAACACCCCTGTAACATTTGTTTTCTCATGAAATATATATATATATATATATATATTCACTGAACAAGCCACAGGTTTCAGGGACATTATAGTTAGGCTGACATTTCACTCATACAAAACCAGAGAAATTCAGCCGTTATTGTTAGCTAAGCTAACTATAACTCGCGCCCCGCAATGCACTGCTGCTGATGTCACATATTACATCACTCATGACATGGTCAGAGACATCACTGATGACATCTCAAATGACATCACTGATGACATCATCCAGTGACTGTGTGTTTCGGAAAAGTTTAAGTATGTTTTATATATATATATATATATATATATATATATATATATATATATATATATCATCGAAATCCTCCTGAGAGAATAAAGGATCGCACTCAGCAGTCTTACTCCAGTGTAGTTTATTCTTAAGCAGCACAGACCAACCAACGCGTTTCAGTATCGCAGATACCTTGATCAACCGTGATCAAGGTATCTTCAATACTGAAACGCGTTGGTTGGTCTGTGCTTGCTTAAGAAATAAACTACACTGGAGTAAGACTGCTGGAGTGCGATCCTTTTATTCTCTCAGGGAGGATTTCGTTGGATATATTACAAGCGGTTCGGTTCAACTGCATGGATTACGCACCTTCACGAGCGCCTGCAACCCGGCAAAAGTGAACCATTTGTGTGAGGATATATATATATATATACGCCAAGGTGTATTGAAGAATGAGTGAGTGTATGAGTGTTTGAATGGATGATTTAGTGGGTGCGTGACTGACTGTGTAAGTGTCTGATTAAACGTGTTTTAGTGAATGCACGGTGGGTGAATGACTAATCTGTGTGAATGTCTGTATCAGTCTGTCAGTTGATGTGTAAGTGGCTGCATGGGATGTGAGTAGCTGCATGAGTGTCTATAAAGGATAATGATTGGGTTTCTGAGTATCTGTTTGGGTGCCTGAGTGTCTGTGTGGGTGGGTAGGGGGGTGTGTGAGTCCCTGCATGGATGTGTCAGTGGGTGCTTCACTGGGTATATGGGTTTATGAGTGCGTGTGCGAGGGGCTGTATGGGTGAATGAATGTGCGTATGGCTGTGTTGATGAGTGAATGGATGTCTCAGTGGTATATGTGTGAGTAACTACATATGTGAAAGGCAGTATAGGTGAGTGTTGGAGTATATAAGTGACTATATGTGATGAGTGTGTGCTTGTGTCAGTGATTGTAGGAGAAAGTAAGTATGTGTTAGTATCTGTTTGAATAAGTGAGTTGGTGTGTGTATAACCGTATAGGTCAGTAAATGGCAGTGCGATTGTTTCTTCGGGTGACTGCCTAGGTGTGTGAGTAACTCTAAGGGTGAATGGCGGTGTGTGAGTGTCTGTACGGGTATATGAGTGCATATATCAGTGGCTATATTGATGAGTGACTACGTGAATGAGAGACTGTATGGGTGAGTGAGTGGATGAGTGTGTAAACCTATGAATCAGTGAGTGTGTATGTACTAACTGGTATTGGTGTCTAAGGGCTTGAAAATGGTAGTCTGTATTTTAAAGTGGTTGTATGTAAGGTTATATTAGGGTGTGAGGAGGTGCATCCAATATTAAGTGGATGATGTCATCAGTGTTGTCATGAGTGATGTCATTTGAGATGTCATCAGTGGTGTCATCAGTGATGTCACTGACCATGTCATGAGTGATGTAATATGTGACGTCATCAGCAGTGCATTGCGGGGGCGCGAGTTATAGTTAGCTCAGCTAACTATAACGGCTGAATTTCTCTGGTTTTGTACGAGTGAAATGTCATCCTAACTATAATGTCCCTGAAACCTGTGTTTTTTTCAGTGCATTTCTAAGGTTTTTCAAATGCATCAAATCGGGGGATGAAGTCCACTTTAGGCCTGAGGTCCTCAGGACACAAGGGGACCTCATCGCCCCACCAGCAGTGTGCCAAGAGGTGCATTTGCAGAGTGGTATAAAAAGGGGCGTGGCCTCGGACCACCTCTCAGCAATCCCACTTTGTGGGGCTTACTGGAGGTACCTGGTGGGCTAGTTGGCCCCTAAGGACCCTTAGGATTCAAGACGACTTAATCCCTCAACCCATAACGGGCCAGGAGGCGCGTTTGCAGAGTGAGACAGGAAGGGGGTGTGGCCTCCGGTGAGATGCTGGCTTCTCTTTTCTTTTCTTTTTTTTTAGAAGGGGGTGTAGGAGGGTCCCGTTTTACCATCTAACAGACACCCACACCCCATTCTGCAATACCCTTCAAACCTGGCATCCCTAGATAAGCCCCACCACTGAGGCCTAGATAAAGGGTCTTTAAGTTGTCCACAATCCTTCACTTTCTTACAAATCCACACATAGGCCCAAGTTCACCTTCTCACAGACCTACATACAAGACCAACCATACCTTTGTAAGAGATATGTATAGGCCCAATACAGTCAGGGTATCCTATTATCATAAAAACTGGTCTCATAGACTTCACTAACCTGACAGCAGAGGCCTGCGCCATCCTCCACGACAAACTCTCCCCCCCTTGTAAATTTCCACAGTTACGAGAATTAGATTAACACACACACGTAGGACATTTTTGGTACATCTGGCGGTTTCACAAGTACATTTGCAATATTTTTAGTTATGAAACTTTCCGCGCTTGCTTAATCGAAGCGGTGAAAGACGGCTACGTGACAAAGAATTAATGTATTAAAATGTTAACTCTGAGCTTTCTTATGGTAAAAATTATCCTTTGTTTACTTTTTGCGGTCCGGAGCACTGACCACCTGTCAAAAGCCCCTAATTTCACCATGATACCACTTCACAGTTCTAAGTGTGGAATTTTCCATAGTTACTGTAAGAGGGCGGTCAAGGGCTGCGTCAGGACCTACGTCAGAGATGATAAAACTTCTGCATTCAAGTATATAAAACAGCTGCACCCAGGGTGTGGCTTCGAATTCTCTTCAAACCAGCCCCCAGGTGCCGTGTGAGGGTTCCCGACTGATCAATCGCTCCTGACTGGGCCCAGAGCTCCTATTGCCAAGGTGATAATGCTCCTACTTAATAATTTTGCCTATTGGCTTTGTCAGATTTTGCCTATTGACTTTGTCAGTCTATCTGACTTAATAATTTTGCCTATTGGCTTTGTCAGATTTTGCCTATTGACTTTGTCAGTCTATCTGACTTAATAATTTTGCCTATTGGCTTTGTCAGATTTTGCCTATTGATGACTTTGTCAGTCTATCTGACTTAATAATTTTGCCTATTGCCTTTGTCAGATTCTGCCCATTGACTTTGTCAGACTATCTGACTCAATAATTCTGCCTTTTGGCTTTGTCAGATTATTTACTTCAGGTCATCTGTACCCAAGCAATTGCATTTATTTCAGTTTAAATGTGTAGTCTTGAATATTGTTATTTTATCTCAATAAGAAGTTTGTCCTCTGAATGCTATCATTTGTATCACTCTTGAATTCAGGGCTGCCCCTTGATCGCCTGCTCATGGATTAATTTATAGATATACATTTCTGTTTGAATTGAACCAATTGATCTTTAACATTGTTGATGCAGTTATTTCTGATCTTACCCATATGTTGATGGGCAACACTTAAATTGAAGTATTTTCTTTTATGCTTTTGAATTGTTTAATAAACTATGATATTTTAACACATGGTTCTTTCTTGCCAAGTGACCGAGCAAAGTGTGAAAGAGACTCTGAGAGGGGAGAGGTACGCAGAATAGTGTGACCAACCATAACGTACCCTCTAACACAGTGGCGTCCTCGAACGAGGGTCTCGGTCGGCGAGTCATCCACGGTGTGGTCTTGAGACACACGCACGGGTTTCCCCTCCAGGCTGCACCTCGGACGCTCCGCTGCCCCCGCCCGCCTGGGTAAGTCAGGGATGGTTTTGTTTTTCTTCCTTGAATTTACCTCAGGTTGTGGCTTGTGGGGTGGTCCGTCCCGGCTGTCGTGTCCTCTGGGGTTTCCCCTGTGTCTGCTCCCTTGTTCCCCTGTGGCTGACTGTCTTGCCACGACGTCCTCTGTGGCTGGTCATATTTTGTGAGGCATCTTTTGGTCCTTCCCTCTCTGCTGTCCTATACTTCGTTTTGCTTTCTTTCTGCGTGGGGTCTCTTCACCTTTCTTATTATTCTGTTGCCATATAAGTTGTGTATTTGTCTTTTTTCATGTATATTGTTATTTGAGGTATTTGCCGCATAATTTGTGTGTTTATTTTTTATTGTGTTTATTTTTTATTGTATGGCTTGAGGTTTGAGTCCTGTGCCGAGTCTCTCCTATGTGACTGGCCGAATTCTGGCATGTATTTGCTGCTTAATACATGCATTTGAGATATTTACCGCATAATTTGTATGTTTGGTTTTTCTTTCGGTTTTGCCATTTGTGGTTGCTATTTGGTGTTTGGGTCCTGTGCCAGCTCTCTTATGTGACTGGCCGCATTTTGGCGTGTGTTTGCTGCTTAATACATGCATTTGAGGTCTTTACCGCATAATTTGTGTGTTTAGTTTTTTTCGATTTTGCTATCAGTAGTGGCTGATATTTGGGGTTTGCGTCGTGTGTTTGTTCTCACTTGGTGAGTTTCTCCGTGGCTGGCTGCCCACATTCTGGTATGCGGTGGTCATGCATTTGTGGTTCTGAGGTTCTTTGGTTTCAGTGACTGTTGTCCTGCCCTCGGGTCCTCTTGGGGTGTGGTCTGCCCACCATTGTGAGTAGTGTTCATGGGTGTATTCACACATTCATTCTTCACCCTCTCTGATTGGTCCCTTTCTGACTCTCTCCTGCACTGCTTGGGTACTCTTCTCTTTCTGTCTCTTAAGGTTTTTTCGGTCTCTGGTAGGCGCTTTTCTCATTTGTTAGCTGCGCCACTCCAGATTGAGGAACTTCCTGTTTCAGATCGTTTGTCACTTTCTGTCGTGCCTTCAGCCTTCTTCGGCTCTCTGCCTTCGCAGAAAGAGGAAGTCTCTGTCGAACGATCGCAGCTGCCCTGCAGCTCCCCCTAGCCCCGCCTTTTCTCTTTGTTTCCTCGCACTCTGCTCTTCCTCACATTGATGGTTTTCGTTTTTCTTCAGAAATGCATTTCATTTATTTAATAATTGTTTATTTTTTGTTCATTGTGTCTGTTTTTTGTGTCTCGTCTTTTTGATGATAGTTCTGCCTGTTGTTCCACGCTAGGCCCCCCAGTTGTTGCCGTTCTGCCAGCTCTACCGAACATAGCCGAGTGGCAGACTGCCAGTTACTTTGGTGCTCAGTTGCCCACACACACACTTTCTTCCAGTTTAGCGGCGACTGCGCTAGGTAGCTGTTGTCTGGATTGCTTTGCCTTTTAATTTTAGCTGCGATCCCGCTAAGTAGTTGCATTATTTTTCGGCCCTCATTGCACGCACTTTGCGCCTCTTTTCTGTCTCTCACACATTTTGTCTGCCTCTTGCCTTGCGTCAAGTGGTAGCCAAAAGGAGGGGTGGAGGTGTATCCCCACTCCTCTTGTATTGGCCCCTTTTATTACCCCGTTATGTCCCTTGACCCCCCACAGATCATAAGTCTTCTCATTCATTCAGTCCGTGGTACGGCCACTGCTGTCTATCACACCTCCCTGGACCGCTTTACCCCTCTTACACGCCATCAAAGTGACATTCTTGCAGCCGCTTGGAATACTTTAGGGGTCACCTTTACCCCCACCACTGAGCTACGCCTTGCCCTTTTGTCTCTCGTAGACTATCCGCCCTCATTCAACGTCTCCTCCCAGCCACTGCCTCCACCAGATACCACCCACCCGGATCTGCTGTGGCCTGGCCATTCCTCTAATTCCTCTTCACCCTCCCCACCTTCATTAAGTTCTTCTGTTTACTTTGCTAATTCTCCCCCGTCATTCACACAGACGACGAGTCTAACTCCGCACATTCTACGGCACTTTCTGAAGAAGCAACACTCCCTCGTCTTTCCGCTCCTGCATCTCCCACAGCATCAGCATCTAGTAGTGCTCACCCTCAATCATTGTCTTCAGCTGATGAGTCCCCACTCCTTGTGGCACTCCTGCAGGACTACTCAGTAGACCTACAGGTCCCTGCACCTGACGTTCCCACTGCGCAACCCCCGACCTGTCCATCTCCGCACTTCCACTCATTATAGGGAATGAATGACCCATCCCCTGATACTACAGCCTCTCCCATCATCGTGTATTTAGTGAACAACAACGTGGTAGGTCTCTCCACTGGTCACCCATCGTCCTTTTGTTACGTCACACCTTTAGCAAACACTGTCCTTCTCACTATATTTCAAGCCCTAGGGATCGATTATACTCAAGCACAGCAAATAACGCTTTCGCTTGCACCAGCTTTTCCGCACCCCATTGTCACTAAAGTCAAAGAACAAAAACATTGCAAGCACTGACACTTTAGGAAACACTCTAAGTCTCTTCAATTATTATTAGTCCCCATGAACAGGATCCTGAGTACCTCTGTTCGCAAAACACCAGATTATATTTACATACGTATTCGCTTAATAGCACCAGGCTTAGAGATACCTACTACCTTAACCTCATCCTACCCCCGCAACCCACTGCAGAGCAAGATCATTGCATCTCTCTCTGACAACCAACTCCAATTTCCTGATTTCTCCCCCAACGGGATATACACCGGACCAGACGAACAGGACTTGAGGAAAGCACTGTGTCACTTTATTATTAGCGCCATAGGAGAGGAGCTAGTAGAAGACGTCCCTACCCCTACCCTTGACACTCACTCTCCTACCGCTGAATACTCGCCTGACATCTAAGTGCATCCCTTTCCAACAAAAATTGACTTTCATCCTCAAACACATTGTATTTTTAAAACAACATTCATGAATGGCATTTTGAGCTCTACTGTGTATAAAACTTCTACCCACTTTCACATCTTCTTCATTATACGTCCCCATGGATCGCTACTGACTGCCATATTATCTAGCACATGGCCAAGGCACCCACTCCAGAGTTATATTGCTGAAGCCTGCTTTGACGGCCAGCTTCGCTTCCCTCTTTATACTTCAGCACAAGAGCGGGACCTACAGGACGGGGTATATGACATTGTCATTCAGGCAGTACAGCAAGAACTCATCAGAGACATTGTCCCTAGCACCTGAGAAAACGCGCTCCTGTAATTTAGGCCTTGCCTAAAGCACCTAGGACTACGCATACCCAAATGGCGACTCCACTCCAACATGTCTTAAGAACATTTGGAGGTCAAGAACACCATATCTTAAAGCACTGCCGTGAGCTTCATAAGCATACGACAAAGATGACTCATCCTTGGCCGTCAGAGGGAAGCTTTGACCCTATAATATTGGAGCATGCCACCACCTTTCTAGACACAAAGTTCTCCGGTACTAAACTACAGAAGAGAAAGGCTACTTTAGACCTTTGGCGCATTTTTAAAGATAAGGTTCAAACACACTCTGACCCCACATCACCGGTTGTACCCAATGCTCCGCCCCCACCACCTTATCACGTTAGCGGTATGTATACGGAGATGACTAATAAGGAGCAATTGGAACTACCAGTCACCACTAATGAGTCCCCGGCTGCAGGTTTTCAGCCATTATCCAACGAGGCATCTTCCTCACCGCACCTCGGCCCAGAATTACACGTCACACAGGTTGAGGAATTTCAGGCTTCCCACACGTCACCTAGTCACCCGTACCACCACATGAACAGACCACTGACCCCACCCATGCCCCCGGGGATGTATACCCCGACCTGACAGACCTGCGCAGCATACACCTGCCTCTCCCCAACGGTACAGTAAGGGAGACAGCGGTATCAGGGATCCCAGGCTTCATAGATGCACAGCTATCACTAAAATTTACACCAACAGTCAATACTGCACACCCCCGCCCAGGTGAAGACGATGAGGAAGGCTCTAACTCTGTCTCTCAGACATCATCTCGCCACTCGCATGACTCCATCTTTCAAGCCCTGCCCTGTCCCTCGCGTTCACCTGTTATTGTTACCCATGATCTCAGCACTAAACAATACTCTAAATCAAACCCCTTCCGTGACATTGACACTCAACAACAACATGACCCCAATATATTTCACCACACCAATACACACCTGGTTTCAAATTCGCACCCCCAATTGCAAAGTAACATGCCTTTCATGGCTGCTGCCCCCATGCTGAGGTACCAGGATCTGGCCTTATGACAGAGCAGCGGCTGCTCATTGAGTTCCCCAAACCACCATTGCTGTGCATAACTGAGGGACAGCATGCCCCCCTCACAGGTCTTCCCTCCTCATATGGCAATTATAGACAAAATGCAGACTTGAGCAAAAGCACCAGCCTGGAAAGTATTTCACCACAGCACCTTGAAGAAGAACAGTCATACATGCATCAATCACCTAGCCACACAGAACAGATAAAAACAATGAGACGCTTGTCATTTAAATTAGAGAACATGAACAAAAGCATTACAGACATGATCACTAAGGCCAGCTCTCCAGCACCACCCTCACCCACGCGAGCACCACCTCGTCCAGCACCACCCACAGACAATTATCAGCGGGAATGGGGAAGGGAATGTGCAATATCTCCATGAGGAGCGTCCCCACCACTGTGGCGCTGCCGCCTCTGGAATGACACAAACAGTCTCCAACACACACCAAGCCCACCAATCCCCAACAGCATTAGAACGGGAGAAGACACGCCCACTGGTGCTAGTAGGCCACAATCCACTGTTTGGTGAGATCCCAATATATTGTGAACACCCACAGGAACAAGACCCAGTGGTAAGAAGGAAGGAAAGGACCACCGAGGCACAGAGACTTAAAATCTTGGGGACACATGGACGCCCCGACGACATACTATATGACGTCTCGGGCTCCGCTTCCTTACGCACCATTAGGATGAAAAATAGACGTAACATGATGTATCTCAGTAGACCACTTCCACCAAAAGCTAGTAATGACCTCACTCCCAATGAGATAGTGACATTGGGGGAAGGTTCAGATTATGCAGTTAACCCTTTTACAGACGATTTGGCAGGTTGGTCAGAGCCCTTGGCGCCACAAATGCGCCCTTGGCCAAGGGAAGGCTCTTTTGAACCTCAGTACATGGCCACAGCAGTTGAATGCATCCTCAAAGGATTAGGAGATCAGGATTGGGACTATGACTACATGAGGGAGAGCCTCAAAGTCTGGCAGAGATATGCTCGCCAGTATGATTCTACAGGACCCACAGCGCAACGCCCTGGGGTAACACGCCAGATGCCACTGCTCTATAAAAACATCATTGATCCCCCCATCTATATCCCCTGGTCTACATTAGACAAAGAAAATGTCAAAAGCTGCTCCCACCCCTCACAGAGGGTGCGGGAAAATGGATTGCAGCTTTTGAAAATTGCACCACAGGCCAAATCATAGCAATCGGAGATGTAAAAAGCCTGCTGATCTCCCTCATTGGAGAAGATGCAGAAGATCTTTTTATACGTATTCATAAAAATCTTACCAAAACAAACACCAAACATGATGGTGTTTCCTTCAACGAGATTAGAACAGTAGCATGGGCTGAGTTGCGCAGGAAATTCCCTGATGTTCCTGACATTGGGGCTCTGTTGTCACAGACTATGCAACCAAATGAGGACCCTGCCAACTATCTTTCTAGAATGAAAGAAAAATGGCACCAGGAGTTAGGGCAACGATGGGACGCAAATGGAGGATATGGGAGACTATTTTACCACACAGTAAAGAAAGGTTTGCCAACCGAAGTGCAGGAGAAATTAGATGGCATTGTAGCAATGGAATGCAAGCCATGGGCAGAGATACAAGATCACATTGTACATTACTGTAAAAAGAGACAGGAACAGGAGAAGACTAGACAGCTGGCAATAGAGAATGCCGCTGCCAAACTAGTACAGCAGAAACTAAATAAGAAAAAAGACAATGTTGACACAGTCATGCTCGCGGCACCCGTCACTCAAATGACAGCAGTAACATCATTCCCTCAGGCTGCCATAAATGCTCTTGCAGGCAATACCCAACTTGCCCCTCAGCAGGTACAAGCACCACCTGCAGTACAGTACATACAAGCTCAACCCCAACAAGCCATACAGTATGTCCAGCAGCCACAACAGGCAATGACACAGTACATGCCAGCACCACCTGCGTACAGCACCAACATACAGCCCTATTACAATAACAGACCAAACATGAACTGGAACACGGGTGGACAAGGAAGGGGGCGAGGGATGGGACAGCAAAGGTTTCCACAACAGCCAGGACAAGGGGCACCACCAATAATCTGTTACTATTGCCAGAAACAAGGCCATATCCAGAGAGACTGTAACAGTAAAAAGCGCGATATGGGTCAGCAATATATGCGTCCTGGTTACCAAGCACAGGTACCATTCCAACAACAACAGCGCACACAGCCACCCCCCAGCAGCCCCAAGTACTATACTCATATGTGCAACCAACACAGCAACAGCAAGTGCAGCTCCAAGCGCCCCCAATGCTTCAGGTTCAGCCAACGGTCCAACAAATGCAGATTCCAATGCAACAGTTACAGCCACAGCAACAGCCTACTTACCAGATGGTCCCCCAAACACAAAACAATGTGCCTCTAGGAGGAACAATTGCTGCCTCCAGCAACCCCTTTACTCAGGGCACCATCCAGCAATATCAGCATGGAGGATACACTGGCTAGGACAACCCACAGACAACTCTTGTGTGCCCAATTTTGTCATGCACAAGCAATACTGAAGAGGACCCTATTGCAAGTGTTATGATAAATAACAAAATATACAGTTTTCTTGTTGACACAGGTGCCACATACTCCTGCATTACAGGTGGCCCTCTGCCCATTTCAAACAAAACAGCGGACACACAGGGATTTTCTGGGGCAATAGCAAGGGTCCCCTTCACCAAGCCAGTCTCAATGGAGATAGGAGGCCATACAGTGGAGCAGCCTCTGCTCTATTCACCCAGCTCCCCAGTCAATCTTTTAGGACGCGACCTCATGGCCAAACTAAACATGACCATCCACTTTGATGACAATGGAACAATGATTTGCTCCATTCCAGGTACTCCACTAACTAGGATGATGGCAGTCACTGCACAGTCTTCCTTAGATAGCCAAGTCAGAGCACGCCCAGTCAATGAGCAGGCCTTCTCTGCAGCTGTCCACACAATTGTCGCCACCACTCCCGAATTACGAGGTCGCACAGTTCAGCTACCAAAAGAATTTCTCTTTAGACCCCAAGTACCAGACTCACCGGCATTAGATAAAAACTTGATTTTTGACATCTGCGCCCTTGAAATAACACCCACCTATGGTGCTTTCCTGGCATGCGATGACAATGCCCACACATGGGCTTGTGTCATCTTCCTTGAACAGGAAGGATTGGTCAGACACATTTCAGATGCTCAGCTGTTTGGATCCCCTGAGGAATATTCTAAAACGGAGATTATCTATGATAACAATGTGCCCGTCTCAGTGATAATGGAAATTAGAACACCAACGATCACCCCCGACTATGATTCTGTGCGAGAAGCCGATTTGGCTCAGGTACCAGCACATCTTTGGACAACAGGCCCAAATGATGTGGGCCTTATTAGATCTGCCAGGCCATTTAAGATAACACTCAAACAAGGTGCTATCCTGCCCAGAATAAAACAGTACCCCTTGTCTAAAGCAGCAGAGGAGGGCATAGCCCCCACTATACAGGCATTACTAGAACAGGGAGTAATTTATCCTTGTATCTCTCCGTGTAACACAGCCCTTTTCCCTGTGCGGAAGGGGAAGACAAATCAATGGCGTTTGATACACGATCTTCGCGCAATTAACAGCATAGTTGTACCAGACTTCCCTATTGTTCCAGACCCCTCTGTCATTCTCACCAATGTCCCCCAGGATGCACAGTACTTTTCTGTCATCGACCTGAAGAATGCTTTCTTCAGCATTCCTTTGCACTCAGACAGTCAATACCTCCTGGCGTTCTCATTCAGAAATGTGCAATTTTCGTACACAAGGTTAGCTCAAGGGAACTGTGAGTCCCCTAGTGTTTTTAACAGGGTCGTCAAAGAAGACTTGTCCAATTTCCAATGTGACAGCACCTTACTGCAATATGTCGATGACATACTGCTTTGCAGCACAATAACCACAAAAGCCCCACGTTGTGTGGAGAAGGGAACGAGAGGCACGGGGTCTTAGGAGCTAGCAGCCTCCAACACTAACAGTCTAACCACAAAAAGCTGCTCCTAACTGAATTGCCACTACGAGGTTTGGGATGTATTTGTAAGTGAAGGCATCTCACAAAAAGTAACGGACTGGTCTCACACACCACCTGGTGTCATGCTTCATCATTGACCAGTCCTCGCCCTCTAAAACCTTGGTTTGATAGAGGGCGGGCATACACCTGACGACAGGGATGCACTTCTAAACTAAGTGGGGGCCCATAAACAAAAAGTGTGGTTAAAAACATTATAGTTATCTTAATCGTGTTTTTAATGTTAAAGGTAACTATATGATATTAAAATCAAGTGACGGTATGTGGGGAATTAATGTCCCCTATCCGTTATGTGAGAGGTCAACATGTTTCTGCCTTAATGGCCCGCTTGGGTCCAGGGCATTCGTCAGGACCTAAAAAGAACATAGAGGGCTCCGTTCTTACCAGCTAGTGGTAAGAGTAAACCACTGTGTGGGCGTGAGCACTGCCACACTCCACAACTTGATGGCCTCTAATTTCAAGCCTGTAAAAGAGAAATTGATTGAGAGAAATATATACACTGCCAAACCTTCTAAGTAGTTGAGAACTGAACGCAAAACATGCATTGTTTCAGAAAAACATAAGTGACTACTTATGTGACATGTGACACTCTGAATGAGAATTGTTTGAATGTATGGTTGTTCAATTACCTGATAGGCAGATGGTGTTGTATGTGTAGGTTTATTTTGCCACAGATCAAAAAACTGTTCTCTCATCTACCTTTTTCCCTTTTTCTTCTTTTTCTTATTGAGAATTATTTTTCTTATTGAGAATTATTTTTCTTATTGAGAATTATTTTAAATGTGTACCATGGTTTCTCAACAGGGTTTGACTACAGGGTTTCCCTCCCCTCCTCCCATGGGGCAAGTAGCTTTGGTATCTAGGGTAAGAACAGTGAGATTTATATTCTCACTTTTTTATTTGATTTCATGTACACAAATAGAGTGTCACATGTCACATAAGTAGTCACTTATGTTTTTCTGAAACAATGCATGTTTTGCGTTCAGTTCTCAACTACTTAGAAGGTTTGGCAGTGTATATATTTCTCTCAATCAATTTCTCTTTTACAGGCTTGAAATTAGAGGCCATCAAGTTGTGGAGTGTGGCAGTGCTCACGCCCACACAGTGGTTTACTCTTACCACTAGCTGGTAAGAACGGAGCCCTCTATGTTCTTTTTAGGTCCTGACGAATGCCCTGGACCCAAGCGGGCCATTAAGGCAGAAACATGTTGACCTCTCACATAACGGATAGGGGACATTAATTCCCCCACATACCGTCACTTGATTTTAATATCATATAGTTACCTTTAACATTAAAAACACGATTAAGATAACTATAATGTTTTTTAACCATACTTTTTGTTTATGGGCCCCCACTTAGTTTAGAAGTGCATCCCTGTCGTCAGGTGTATGCCCGCCCTCTATAAAACCAAGGTTTTAGAGGGCGAGGACTGGTCAATGATGAAGCATGACACCAGGTGGTGTGTGAGACCAGTCCGTTACTTTTTGTGAGATGCCTTCACTTACAAATACATCCCAAACCTCGTAGTGGCAATTCAGTTAGGAGCAGCTTTTTGTGGTTATACTGCTTTGCAGCCCCACCGAACAACAATGCAGGAAAGACACCATCCTCTTACTCACCACGCTTGCACAAAGAGGATATAAAGTTGACAAACAAAAATTACAGTATTGTCAGGAGGAGGTACACTACCTAGGACAGCTACTGTCTGCATCAGGCAGGCGAGTGACTCCAGGTCGAGTTGAGGCAATAAAAGGCACTCCTGAACCCCAGACAGTTAAGGACATGCAAAAATTCCTCGGCTTGGTTAATTATGTCCGCCAATGGGTTTTTGATTTCGCAACAATAACTGCCCCATTGCTGAAAGCTGTGAAAATGGGCAAAGACAGACATAATAAAATTGAATGGACACCTGAAATGAGAACAGCCTACACCCAGCTCAAAGATGAGATAACAAATGCACCAGTGTTAGGATCACCTGATTACACAAAATAATTCTACCTCTTCACTCACTGTGATGGGTTAGTCATGACAGCAGTACTCACTCAAAAATACCCCATGGGCCATAAGCCAATTGCTTATTTCGGCGGAATGCTGGACTCTGTCATGAAAGGCCATTACCCTTGCGAACAGGCCCTTGCTGCCGCAGCATTTGCTGTTGAAAAAAAAGTACCCCCATTGTAATGGGTTCCCCACTAACAATGTACACTGAACATGCTGTTTTTGCAATAATACAGAAAGCTAAAACAACACTGACAACGCAAAGAGTGTCAGGCTATGAAGTCATACTGTCATTACCTTCTCTGAAAATTGTCAAATGTCACACCGTAAACCCTGCCACATTTTTTGCCCATCCAATTGCCACCTCAGATGATGACAACCATGATTGTGCCACTTATTCACCAGATGAGACAGGAGCAGCCAAAGAAGATCCCTTACCAAATAGTACTGTATACTTTGTTGATGGCTCCTCTACCATTGATCAAGAAACAGGCATAAGATACACAGGAGCAGCAGTAGTTAAAGCACAGCAAAATGACTCCTCCGATTCCTTAGACATCGTACAGCAGCTTACGCTCCCACCACATTACTCTGCCCAGGCAGCTGAACTAGTAGCACTCATAGCTGCCCTAAACATTGGAGCTGAGGACCGCATTACAATTTATTCAGATTCTGCATATGTCACCACAACAACTCACTCCAGCATCCTCCGCTGGAGAAGGCACGGCTTCCTTAAATCAGATGGTACACCTGTCATTCACAAAATGTTACTTGAAGAACTTATTGAGGCCCTTACACTACCAGCTGCAGTAGCCGTAGTAAAATGCACAGCGCACACTAATGGCCAAGATTTTGTCTCCAGAGGTAACGCTCTGGCTGATTGGGCAGCTAAAGCTGCAGCCAGAGGCCCCACAGTAACAGGCCCCTCAATACTAACAGCACCGGAAGTCCAACTTGCCCCTATTCTCTTATCGCAAACAGTACCTCCAACAGAGCACGACACCAGCAGCGAACACAGTTCAAACACATCACCCCAATTACCAACACCATTTGATATTGACAAAACGCGACAATACGATCATATTGCACAACTACACCTCAGAGAAATGCAAGAAAGTGCACCAGATCAAGAGAAAGAGTTATGGAAGAAGAGGGAGTACAGCAGGACTCCGCCGACTTCGTATACAGACAAACAGTAACAGGAAACCTGTGATGCCACAGGCTTTGTTACAAGTGGCATTAGATCAACTCCACCTTCCCACACATGTCACCCGAGACAATATGTCCATCACCTTGCAAACAGACTGGTTCATCCCCAATGCCTATGAGCAGATACAATTGTATGTTAATAAATGTCTCATTTGCCAACAATACTCCCCAGCCCCTACGCTCAAAACCGTTGCCTCTACAATTCCTAGACCATCAGGCCCCTTCAAAGAATTGCACATTGACTATGTCGATATGATCGATCGCTGCCAAAATTATCGCTATCTCATTGTGGTAGTATGTCCATTCTCACGCTGGATCGAAAGTGGACCTTGCGTCCACTGCGATGCCAAAGCAGCTGCCACATTTCTATTACGTGATGTCATTACTCGCTGGGGCATCCCAGACTCCATCCGGACCGATAACGGAAGTCATTTTTCAAACGCCATCTTTTCCTTCCTGACCACAATGCTAGGCATCAAACACAAGCTGACCTCAGCTTACCACCCACAAAGCAACGGCATTTGTGAGCGCCTTAACGGCCTGCTCAAAAACAAAATAAGTAAGATAAGTGCCACAATAGGAAAGAAATGGCTTTATTGCCTGCCCATAGCACTGTTTGCACTAAGAAACTCCCCAAGTTCGGATCATCACCTCACACCCCATCAGCTTGTCACTGGACGATCCATAAATGTAACAGTTCCATCCACACGCCCCAAATTAGATAGTGAGTCATCATCTGAGATAGTTAAGGCAGAACTCTACCACTATCTGTGCCAACTAACCAGCGCAGCGCAGTTCCTTTCTATCCAGATATCCAAGAGAAAGGGGAAGGGCCCCACCGATCCTGAGCTCCCACCAATCTGTCCCGGGACGCAGATCTTCATCCGGAAAACGTCAGACGCTGGAAGGACCCTAAATTCGAGGGCCCATTCAAGGTGATCGACTCGTCACCAACTGCAGTACGAATAGCTGAAAGAAAAGCATGGATCCATCGCAGTCACGTCCGCTTGGACCCCGCACCACCTCCGCCAATCGACTAGAGGAGGGACAGGACATACCCTTGGTACAGCTCCACCAAGACAGCGGGTTTCCATCCTCCTTTGATGATGAAGATAATGACCGCCATGAGCATAATATCGAGGACCTTAATGGAAATGCAAAGTTATGTATTTTATTTGTTTTAACATTTTGCCTTTTTTCCACTATAACGTTGACCGCACTTAATTGGTATCTGTTTTATATTGTAACTTTTAAGCCACATCTCTCTGCTAATATTACTGCACCATTCTCAAAACAACCAGTTGTGCCAGAAATTACAGAAATTACAACTGCACAAGAACACTCCCCGCACCACACTGAAGATCCATCACTTCCACAGTATACCACTGGTAGCGCACACACTAGTACACACCCCACACGCATAGCTACTGCCTCAGACCCAAGTATTACTACTACTCCGTGGGATAGGCTCCTAGAGATTACAGTAGGTCCCCCAGTGAACCGCAGTCCCAACTCCCGCAACATTCGCAGATTTAGAAGAGGTAGACCAAGGTTCTGGAGGAGTCATAGACCAACAAGAGATAATGACAAACAAGATTTGGCCACCGCTCTCCAGGACACGATGGTCCACATTGCACGCCAACATCCCAGACCTGATTTCCACTCCATACGTCCTGACACACTTAATAAAGACCATGAAGCCCATAGTGCCCTGCTAGATAACATGTGGTACCGGCACATGTCTCAAATAGGGAAAAAGGTAACAAAAGAAGCATGCTTTGTGTGCTCACACATCCCGCATGCAGTTGGCGCAGACAAAATGGTGTTCCCACAAGAAATACCACCCCCAACGGCCAAATGCCTCCTCCATTTGTTTCTTTGCCGTATCTACGGCCAAATACAGCTTTTCTCAGCAGAGATAGACACTGTGTTTGTAAACACCACCGCGTGGGATTCTAACTATCTAACACACATGGTTGTCACTGATGCATTGCAATTCGAGACAGAAAATAAGAATTTGTATAGATGGGAATCACCTAGATGGGAGACACCGCTCACAACTCATGAGCATGAATTCAAAGCATCAGGGTTTTTATGTTCACATCCCCCCGGCACTATGTAAGGAGACAATAAACAAACAACTCCATAACAAACCCCGATACACGAAAATAACAGTTCACACGTTGCCAACTGTCCATGTCAATATAGGTCTGTGCTGCTCTTGCAGGCCCATGTGTATTTTGATAACAAATGGCACGGCCCAGACGCCCTGGTATGTAAGGCAGCTTCCTTGGGAGAACCCTTTGCAAAAACAGAATATCAACAGAATATTGATTGGGATGTTGAGACTCAGTGTGAGGAGGTGTGGGCAGAGGAAACTAGACGGTACACCTTTGGGAAGGGAACAGCTTACAAATGGAAGAGAGCATATAAACTAAAACATCCTCTTCTTTGCTTCCTAGGTAACGGTACTCGCCCTGTGGGCAGCAACACAAACTGTAACACAACAATTTTTAATTTGGACCTCCAAGACGGCACCGCCAGCCTCATGGACATCTTTTGGGCATGTGGAGAACGCATCTACCCCCAGTTGCCTCCTCGATGGAAGGGCCTATGCACCATGGTTACCATGCACGAGCTGCATCTCGTTGTCCCGGCATCCAACATCTCTCAAGTATTTGAGCACCCCATGACAAATGACGTCACCCTGCTTCACCGGCACCGACGGAAGGCTCAATACTTCGCTAACGATGCCTTCGCCGAAATTCCTGAAGAATTTCGCCTGTTCAATGGTGCCCAGGAATTCTTTGGAGGCCTGTGGCCCCTTTGGCAAACATCAGCTAATGCCCGGTGGCTACAGGTCACACGATACGAACTAATGACTCTGATAAATAATACCCGAGATGGGTTCAACGCCATACAGGAAGAGTTAAGGCCTTTAAGGCTTATGGTTCTAGAGCATAGATATGTTCTAGATCAACTCACAGCTATGCAGGGTGGTGTATGCAGTGCCATCGGAAAGAGCTGCTGCACTTTCATACCGGCTAATGATGCCGCAAACGGGTCGCTCGCTAAGGCCATTGAGGACTTGGGCAATCTGGGAAAAAAGATGCGTGACGAAAGCGGTGCCGCTGCAGATCCTATTACGGACTGGTTCAACTTGAACTGGATGCCTTCATGGCTATCTGCTATCTTGAAAATTGTGCTACCTATTTGTTGTGTTGTCCTGTTAATGTGTTGCGGTGCACAGCTAGTAATTAAATGTGTCAACAGATGCAGCACCAAAGCAGTAGGAATGAATTACGTTCACACTGGAATTAATAACAATGCACAGTATCAGGACATGGACCGTGCTCCCGGGGATGGGAATGGGCAGATCCATGTGCAACTCTTAGAACAACCTGCCCCTCATGCCTCTTCAAACACACCTACAGCTCCACCGGTTCCACCACCTAGATACGCCTTAAGGGAGGAGCATGACATTAACGGGTATGAGGAGTTAGCTCCCGAGGATGGGGGAGAATACGTTACTATAACACCAGAATTGCCACCACAGACAGCATGCATGTATATTAGTGACCCACTCGGTATGCACCAAGCCCCTGAGGGTCCAGCAAAGTACTGTGTCACAGACGTGTTCAATAATGAACA
The DNA here is from genome assembly GCA_963921515.1 of Calotriton arnoldi. Lineage (NCBI taxonomy): Eukaryota > Metazoa > Chordata > Amphibia > Caudata > Salamandridae > Calotriton > Calotriton arnoldi. The sequence goes on from CAWUFW010005439.1 coordinate 958,064, forward strand.
AGAGAAGGGATGTGTAGGAGGGTCCCGTTTTACCATCTAACAGACACCCACACCCCATTCTGCAATACCCTTCAAAGCTGGCATCCCTAGATAAGCCCCACCACTGAGGCCTAGATAAAGGGTCTTTAAGTTGTCCACGGTCCTTCACTTTCTTACAAATCCACACATAGGCCCAAGTTCACCTTCTCACAGACCTACATACAAGACCAACCATACCTTTGTAAGAGATATGTATAGGCCCAATACAGTCAGGGTATCCTATTATCATAAAAACTGGTCTCATAGACTTCACTAACCTGACAGCAGAGGCCTGCGCCATCCTCCGCGACAAACTCTCCCCCTTGTAAATTTCCACAGTTACGAGAATTAGATTAGCACACACACGTAGGACATTTTTGGTACATCTGGCGGTTTCACAAGTACATTTGCAATATTTTTAGTTATGAAACTTTCCGCGCTTGCTTAATCGAAGCGGTGAAAGACGGCTACGTGACAAAGAATTAATGTATTAAAATGTTAACTCTGAGCTTTCTTATGGTAAAAATGATCCTTTGTTTACTTTTTGCGGTCAGGAGCACTGACCACCTGTCAAAAGCCCCTAATTTCACCATGATACCACTTCACAGTTCTAAGTGTGGAATTTTCCATAGTTACTTTAAGAGGGCGGTCAAGGGCTGCGTCAGGACCTACGTCAGAGATGATAAAACTTCTGCATTCAAGCATATAAAACAGCTGCACCCAGGGTGTGGCTTCGAATTCTCTTCAAACCAGCACCCAGGTGCCGTGTGAGGGTTCCCGACTGATCAATCGCTCCTGACTGGGCCCAGAGCTCCTATTGCCAAGGTGATAATGCTCCTACTTAATAATTTTGCCTATTGGCTTTGTCAGATTTTGCCTATTGACTTTGTCAGTCTATCTGACTTAATAATTTTGCCTATTGGCTTTGTCAGATTTTGCCTATTGACTTTGTCAGTCTATCTGACTTAATAATTTTGCCTATTGGCTTTGTCAGATTTTGCCTATTGACTTTGTCAGTCTATCTGACCTAATAATTTTGCCTATTGACTTTGTCAGTCTATCTGACTTAATAATTTTGCCTATTGCCTTTGTCAGATTCTGCCCATTGACTTTGTCAGACTATCTGACTCAATAATTCTGCCTTTTGGCTTTGTCAGATTATTTACTTCAGGTCATCTGTACCCAAGCAATTGCATTTATTTCAGTTTAAATGTGTAGTCTTGAATATTGTTATTTTATCTCAATAAGAAGTTTGTCCTCTGAATGCTATCATTTGTATCACTCTTGAATTCAGGGCTGCCCCTTGATCGCCTGCTCATGGATTAATTTATAGATATACATTTCTGTTTGAATTGAACCAATTGATCTTTAACATTGTTGATGCAGTTATTTCTGATCTTACCCATATGTTGATGGGCAACACTTAAATTGAAGTATTTTCTTTTATGCTTTTGAATTGTTTAATAAACTATGATATTTTAACACATGGTTCTTTCTTGCCAAGTGACCGAGCAAAGTGTGAAAGAGACTCTGAGAGGGGAGAGGTACGCAGAAGAGTGTGACCAACCATAACGTACCCTCTAACAGGGGGCTGTGTAGCCCCCTTCTCTTAGTATTTTTTGGGCCCTGGGGACCCCGTCCCCCAGGGCCAGAGCCATTTTTGGTTTTTTTAAACAGGAAAGGGGCTGCGCCGATCCACTACGAAGGCCGATTTTGGGCCTGGGGGACCCCATCCCCTGGGGCATGGCCACTGTAAATTTTTTTTATAAATAAACTACATTTAAAGAAGGGGGGCTGTGTGGCCCCCCTGATGAAACCTTTTTTGGCCTCAGAGACCCCGGGGCTTTGTCTCTTTTCATTTTTTTAATTTTGTATTTAACAGGAGAGTGGCCCCGTGGCCCCCCTTCCCTGGGCCACTTATGGTCCTGGGGACTACATCCCCCAGGGCCTGGCCTCACATTGGGGACTGCGGGGGAAGCCCCAATGCCCCTGCGGTCCCTGCCGGCTTCCCGCCTCCTGCGGGAGCCGGCATTGCTTTTGGACAAGGGGAGCTGCAAACATGCAGCTCCCATTGTCCAACAGCAGTTCTGCTTCGCTTCAATGAAGCGAGAGCAATTTTCCTGCTCTCGCTTCCATAAAGTGAAGCAGGAGTTTGCAATGGCAAGACGGGAGCAGTGCTCCCGCCCTGCCATTGCAAACTGCAATGTCCCTGGGGTAGGCACCCCGGGACAGTGCTGGAGCCGGCCCTGGGGGGGTGGCGATCCCCAGGGCCATCAAAGGCTCCTGGAGGGGGGCCGCGTGGCCCCCCTCCCTTAGTGTTTAAAACCCCAGGGAGGTGGTAGTCCCCGGGGCCAGGGGGCCGCAACGGTCCCCCGTATCTTTGTTATTCAATGCCCTGTGGAGGTGGTGGTCCCCGGTGCAGAGTTGGGGGGCTCGAGCCACCCACACTTAGTATTTAGAAGTAGTCCTGGGGAGGTGGTGGTCCCCGGGGCTTGGGGGGGCCCAATAGGCCCCCGACCCTAATAAATTGAAGCCCCGGGGAGGTGGAAGTCCCCGGGGCAGTGTGGGGTGCTCGAGCCCCCCAACACATTTTAAAGCTAGTCCCGGTGAGGTGGCAGTCCCTGGGGTTGCTGGGGGGTGCGAGCCCCCCTGCATTTAAACATTGAAGCCCTGTGGAGGTGGCGGTCCCCAGGGCTTGGGGGGCCCATGAGGCCCCCCAGCCATTATTATGAAATGCCCGGGGGAGGTGGTGGTCCCTGGGGCAGCGTGGGGGGCAGGAGCCCCCCACACTTTTTATTTTAAAAAATGCCCCGGGGAGGTGGTGGTCCCCGTGGCTGCGGGGGCCCACATGGCCCCGCATATATTTACCCCTGGGACCTGGCTCACCCAGGGGCTTATTAAAACGAAGCGCGGAACACCGCGCTTGTTTTTTTTTGCGCTGGATTCGCGGACCCTATGCGAATCCCGCTGTTTTTTTCTCTCCAAAAAATGCTTTTTTTGACCCCCTGAGCAGGCCTAGGGGGTCAGGGTGTTTCTACCCTGCCCCCATTTCTTCATTTTTAACCTTTTTTCTTGTGACTCGGTTCAACCGAGTCACAAGATGGCTGGCAACACTTTTTGGTATGGAGTGTTGGCAGCCAATCAGAATCAAGCTCGTGGTCGGGAGGGTTTGAGGTTCCACCGCGGCAGCCAGATATCGGTTGCTTTTTATTTTTGAATTGCTCAAAAACTACTGAACGGATTTACACATTTAAAGCAAAGAGTGCACTCTGTCCCAAGAGCTACCTTTGGTGTAATTCCGTTCAGCAATTTGGGCTGTAGCTGCGACAACAGGTTCCTATGGAAATTAACATGGCGAACACGCGTTTTGGGACCCCCTTTTTTCTCGGCCTCCGCATGATGAATCACCCAGAAACTTTAAGATAGGAGCTGACCGGAGCACCCCATTAATTTTGAGAATTTTGCGAAGATTCGTCAAACGGCGCCAAAGATATTGGCAAATCAAAAAAAGCTTTTCGTTTGGAAACTAGGGGGTCTATTACGATGGCGGTCGGATGTCCACTGCCGGGCGGCAGTGGAGCCCGCCGTACCGGCGGTGGACATCCGCCCGCCATCGCAACCAGGAAAACCGCCGGTCATATTAGGATGGCGGTGGTGACCGCGGCGGTGGGAAATTCCCACCGCCGCTTTACCGCCGGCTGCCATCCACACTCTGCCTGGCGGACGGAGCAGGACCGGGATAATGGTGGCGGTGCAGAGCAGGCTCCGCTGGCAGGATTATGATGCCGGCGGTAGCCAGCCTTTCCTCAGCGGTCAGACCGCCATTGAAAGGCATGCAGTGATTGTCTTCCGGGGCCCGTTGCAGGCCCCCAATGTGTTGGGGTGTGTGGGTGCACTGGAGGGGTACCCATGGTCCCCCCCTACATTTCCCTGTACCAGGTGGCAGGCACTGTGCAGTGCCTGCCACGCAGTGCAGGGAAATGCAGGACATGCTCCTTTCGGCATCGCGGCGGTGCTGCAGGCAGCAGCAACCGCCGCAATGTTAATGCCCGCGATCAGACTGCTGCGGTGGGATTTCGACCGCGGGTCATCGTAATTCGACCGATGGTGATGTTGCGGTACATGCGGGCGGTCTTTCCCCGCTATCATGGCGGTCGGGGAGGTTTCCCGACTGCCATCGTAATAGGCCCCTAGGTCCTAACTAACTACTGTCGACTGCCAGTAGGTAATATATATATATATTATCTACTGGCGGTCACCAGTAGATAGTTATAGTTAGGACCTATTTTCCATAGGAAATCCGCAACATTCTATTTGAAATAACTCTTGCGTCGGTTGAGGAATCTTCGCAAAATTTTCAAACTTTATGGCCCTCTCCGGTCCGCTCCTACCCTAAAAGTTTTGGGGTGATTCGTCAAGCGGGGGCCGAGAAAAAAGGGGGGTCCCAAAACGTGTTTTCCCCATTCATTTTCCCATAGGAAACTTTAGCCACGGCTACAGCCCGAACTGCTGAACGGAATTACACAAAATTTGGCAAAGAGGTAGTTCTTGGTTCAGAAAGAACCCTTTTTGTTAAATGGTGTAAATCCGTTCAGTAGTTGCGGAGAAATTAAAAAAATAAGAGTCAAAAAATCAATTTCCCATAGGAAACGTTATGCAAGGCTACAGCCCGAACTGCTGAACGGAATTACACCAAATTTGGCAAAGAGGTAGTTCTTGGTTCAGAAAGAACCCTTTTGTTAAATGGTGTAAATCCGTTCAGTAGATGCTGAGAAAATCAAAAGTAAAAACACATATATATCTGGGCGGAGCCTAACCACACATGTCATCGTGAGATCTGATTGGCTGTCAGCACTTCATCCTGGAATTGCTGGCAGCCATCTTGGGACCAATATAAATGATAGTACCCCATTGAAATGCATTGTAGTGAATCGAAGATTTTGAGGGTTACCAAAAGGAGAACTATAAAGGGTGATAACAGACTTTAGTTACATTAGAATTCATTTGTTGATGGTACCATACTAATTTCAGGAATTGTGGTGTGTTCTAAGGTGATTTTACCCTGTGAAAAACCTTCTGCTGGGATATCATGAATCATGTTTGAGAGAAAACTATTTTCACATGCTTGTCCCATACAGTTTTGGAAGGTGCTCCAGAAGCTAAAATGAGAGCATATTTTCTGTAAATTCACATTATCTTTCTCAGTCATGTGAGAATGAAGTCTGACATCCTCAGTAAAACATGTACATCCAACAATGGCAGAGACTGTCAGTTGATTCCTTTGTGTTCTACTGCAACTTCCCAGAGTGTTCTAAAGAACAACTAGAGTGCTAACATTCTGAATTTATGGCAAATGTGTGACACATCTGAATGCCTTCTTGATGGAATCAAAGTAAAAACTGAAAGCATTTCCTACTGAGGAGACTGTAGTAAATGAGGAAATTAGGAAACTTCATAACAAATAAGTCTCCCAAATGGCCACCAGAGAAAAAGAGCCCAAATGTAGCACAAATATCACCCAGAGGTAGCCCACGTATAGCCCAATGACAGAAGTGTGCAAAACACTTTTTATTTTTGTTTTTTGCAGTTTTATATAGTGCAGACTGGTCAGGTATTGGAGTGCTTTACATGAGCATTGGTTACATCACACAAGGACAAATTCATGTTGGTTGACCCCTACACTACCAAAAACACCACTGCACTACCCTAAACCCTAAAACACTACCCCAGCACGACCCCCTTCACTACCCAAATACCACTGCACTACCCTAAACCCTAAATTTACCCCCTACACTACACAAATACCACTGCACTACCCTAAACCCTAAAACACTAGAACCCAGCACGACCCCTACAGTACACAAACACTACAGCACTACCCTAAACCCTAAAACACTACCCCTACACTACACAAACACCATTGCACTACCCTAAACCCTAAAACACTACCCCCAGCATGACCCCCTACACTACACAAACACCACTGCACTACCCTAAACCCTAAAACACTACCCCAGCACGACCCCCTACACTACCCAAACACCACTGCACTACCCTAAACCCTAAAACACTACCCCCAGCACGACTCCCTATACTACACAAACACCACTGCACTACCCTAAACCCTAAAACACTACCCCCAGCACGACTCCCTACACTACCTAAACACCACTGCACTACACTAAACCCTAAATCTACCCCCAGCATGACCTCCCACACTACACAAACACCACTGCACTACCCTAAACCCTAAGACACTACCCCCAGCATGACCCCCTACACTACCCAAACACCACTGCACTACCCTAAACCCTAAAACACTAACCCCAGCATGACCCCCTACACTACCCAAACACCACTGCACTACCCTATACCCTAAAACACGACCCCGTACACTACACAAACACAACTGCACTACCCTAAACCCTAAAACACTACCCACAGCATGACCCCCTACACTACACAAACACCACTGCACTACCCTAAACCCTAAAACACTACCCCTACACTACACAAACACCACTGCCCTACCCTAAACCCTAAAACACAACCCCCAGCATGACCCCTACACTACACAAACACCACTGCACTACCCTAAACCCCCTACACTATACAAACACCACTGCATTACTCTAAACCCTAAAACACTACCCCAGCACGACCGCCTCACAACACAAACACCACTGCACTACCCTAAACCCTAAATCGACCCCCAGCGCGACCCCCTACACTACCCAAACACCACTGCCATACCCTAAACCCTAAAACACTACCCCCAGCATGAACCCCTACACTACCCAAACACCACTGCACTACCCTAAACCTTAAAACACTACCCCCAGCACTACCCCCTACACTACACAAACACCACTGCACTACCCTAAACGCTAAAACACTACCCCAGCACTACCCCCTACACTACCCAAACACCACTGCACTAACATAAACCCTAAAACACTACCCCCAGCACAACCCCCTACACTACACAAACACCACTGCACTACCCTAAACCCTAAAACACTACCCCCAGCACAACTCCCTACACTACCCAAACACCACTGCACTACCCTAAACCCTAAATCTACCCCCAGCATGACCCCTACACTACCCAAACACCACTGCACTACCCTAAACCATAAAACACTACCCCCAGCATGACCCCCTAAACTACACAAACACAACTGCACTACCCTAAACCCTAAAACACTATCACCAGCATGACCCCCTACACTACTCAAACACCACTGCACTACCCTAAACCCTAAAACACTAACCCAGCACAACCCCTACACTACCCATACACCACTGCACTACCCTAAAGCCTAAAACACTACCCCCAGCACGACCCCTACACTACTGCACTACCCTAAACCCTAAAACACTACCCCCAGCACGACCCCCTACACTACCCAAACACCACTGCACTACCCTAAACCCTAAAACACTACCCCCAGCACGACCCCCTACACCACCCAAACACCACTGCACTACCCTAAACCCTAGAAAAGAAACCCCACCCCATGCCCAATCCCCTTACCTCTCACTCCTCTTGGTTCCTCTCTCCTCGTGGTTCCTGCTTCACGTCGTCTCTGAGGGGCGGTGCACGTCGTTGTGAGGAAACGGAACAGCCTCTGTTTCCTTACAACGACATGGATCGTCTACATGTTTTTAGAACGCATGGTCATTTACCATACATACCTTTACAACAAAATTCGTTGTAAAGGCATGCGTGGTAAATGACCATGCGTTCTAAAAATGCGTAGTAATGACTTCGTGATGTACAACGCATGCGTGGTAATGCATGCGTTGTAATGGTATCGCAAAGTAAAAAAGTCATTGTAACGGCTGTTTACCGATCGAAGCTGGCCCCTGTTCTTCAGTGAGACGTTTATTTGATTAATTAGGAGGAAGGAATGTGTTTTTTTACCGAAAAGTGCATTCCCGGCTGTTGTATTGTGAAAGTGTCCGCGTGGCCTGGTTTCACTTCCGGTGAGAGAGTGGAAGAGTCTGTTTGGATCTAAAGGAGTTCTGTTGTTGGAAGGGGCCGGCGCGACATGTCATCAGAAAACATAGCTAATGGAAAGCGTCCTCCCTGAAGTGTGGAGCAGTGCCATGAGAGGTCAACGAGTGTGCGTCTCACCGCAGTATGACCGTACCGCGTGACCCATGTGCCACCTCCAGGGTACGGGAGGCAGAAGCGGCATCGCAGGTCCTCTTGAAGACCGTTGTAGCACTAATTCTACATTTTGGTACTAGGGCATTTTAACTTCGTTGTTCCTGCCAGATACAAAGAGAAGATCCTATGTTATTCAGTGCCCTCGTTACCTTTTTTGTGGGTTGTGGTGCTTGTCACTTCGCTGCCCCGCCGGTGCACAGAACTGGGCACCCCACCTCGTGTGCCATCTGCAGGGCCTCTGCCCTCGGATCACTGGTTTCGGTTTCTGGAGTGGCAACATAAACAGTTGCTCCCAAAGGACTAGCCTGAACACTTAGGTGAATATCCCCTGCACCAGCATTCCACGGAAATTCTTTCCTAGCTCTCCCACGTCAACGAGGACGTCATAATAGCACGGCTCCGCTCGCGACACCGTATGACGTCATCGGAGCCATAAGAGAACCTCGTCGACGTGCTGACGTCAGTTCCACCCATTTTTCCGTGCCACCGAGGCAAACAGGGGACCGAGACATTTTCACATGTATACATAGTATAATAAATATATATATATTCACTGAAAAAACCATAGGTTTCAGGCACGTTATAGTTAGAAATTAGCATTTAAAAAACCTTAGAAATTCACTGAAAAAACCATAGGTTTCAGGCACGTTATAGTTAGAAATTAGCATTTAAAAACCTTAGAAATTCACTGAAAAAACCATAGGTTTCAGGGGCGTTATAGTTAGTTGGACATTTCACTCGTACAAAACCATAGAAATGCCCCCGTTATAGTTAGTTCAGCTAACTATAACTCGCGCGCCCCCAATGCACTGCTGATGACGTCACATATTACATCACTCATGACATGGTCAGTGACATCACTCATGACATCACTGATGACATCATCCAGTGAATGTGTGTTTTTCTGAAAATTAAATATGTTTTATATATGTATATCTCAAGGTCGATGGAAGAATAAATGGGTATATAAGTGTCTAAATGGATGATTTTGTTTTGTAAAATTGATTGTATAACTGACTAAGTGTATCTTAGTGAATACATGGGTTAGTGAGTAATGTTTAAATATGAAAATATCTGTATCAGTCTCTCACTTTGTGTATAAGTGGCTGCATGGGTTGGTGACTAGCTACATGAGTGTCTATATGGGTTATTAGTTGGTTTTTGAGTATCAGTATGAGTGTCTGAGTGTCTGTATGGTTCGGTGGGGGTATTACTTAGTGCATAGATGCATGAATGAGTGACTCACTGTTTGTATGTGTTGAAGACAGCATGTGTGCAGGACTGTATAGGTGGATGAGTATGTGTATGGGTGTGTTAGTGAGTGAATGACTGTCTCAATAGTGTCTTTATGAGTAACTACATATGTTTTAAACTAGTATATGTGAGTATTGGTGTATATACGTGAGTATATGTGAGAGTGAGAGATTGGAAGAGTTCCTGTACAAATAAGTAGGTGTTTCTATAAGTGATTGTTTAAGAGAGTAAGCATGTGTAAGTTTCTGTAGAAGTAAGTGTGGTAGTGTGTGTATAACTGTATATGCAAGTAAATGGATGTTTGATACTTTGTTTGCATGTGTGACTATGTGTGTGAGTAACTCTATGGATGAGTGGCGGTGTGTAACAGGATGTATAGGTGTATGAGTACATATGATGAGTGAGTACATGTATGAGTGACTGTATAGGGACTGTTGGTGAATGAGTGGATGTGTGTGTGTAGATCTTGGAATTACTGAATAGGTGTGTTGTAACTGGTATTGGTATGTCCATTGTTTTGAAAATGTTAGTTTGTATTTTTGAGTGTGTGTATCAAAGGATATATTAGGGTGAGAGGAGGTCTGCCACTCTATCACAAGGATGATGTCATCAGTGATGTCATCAGTGATGTCATGAGTGATGTCACTGACCATGTCATGAGTGATGTAATATGTGATGTCATCAGCAGTGCATTGCGGGCGCGCGAGTTATAGTTAGCTGAACTAACTATAACGGGGGAATTTCTATGGTTTTGTACGAGTGAAATGTCCAACTAACTATAATGCCCCTGAAACCTACGGTTTTTTCAGTGAATTTCTAAGGTTTTTTAAATGCTAATTTCTAACTATAACGTGCCTGAAACCTATGGTTTTTTCAGTGAATATATATATATATATATATATATATATATATATATATATATATATATATATATATATATATATATATATATATATATATATCCACATGAAAATCCAAGAGTGTCCAGTCACACCGGCACTACACAAGGACACAGACTCCACAGCAGTTGAAGTGGCAAGGTGTTTGTTAATTAACCATCATTGTCCAAAGACGCGTTTCGGCCGCCAGACATGTGGCCTTGTATATATATATATGAACGAAAGAGAGTTACCCCCAGGCGAGATGCATCACAGGTAGGTTTATTGTGATCAAGGAACAGCTTCAGCAAACACAAATCCAGCAGCTTTCCGCCGACGCGTTTCGGGCCTCATGTGTCAGGACTGAGCGTTTCAATCCAATATTGAGCTGTTCTCTTACCAGTTCCAGCGCTAGGCAGAGGACACGATGCAGGAAATCGCAGTTAATTGGAGCCAATTGGTTGCCAAATGGTTCCAGTCAAGAAGGTTCTAATTAGATTTGCCAATCTATGCGGCGGAATTCCAAGATGGCGGCCGCCCACGGTATTCAAGTTAGCGTTCTAGTGTTTTAGCTGTTGAGTACAGAGTTAAGTATATCGCGCGCTTGCACCTGTGGTGCAGCGCACTTCAACTGTCGTTTTTTGAAGGAATAGGAGCGTTATCTCAGGGCTTCAACTTTTGGAAAATTAGAAAGGATTCAGCAAGGAAAATTCTTCGCTTGCTATTCAAGTCAGTATTGAGTATTTTTCGTCAGGAGTCTGCAGGTCTGTAAAACCTTATTTTTTCTTGGAGACTCCTCCGTAGCAGAATTCAGGTATTTTCAAGGTGTGCTGAGAGAGTTTCCTCGTTGGGGAATTCCGGCCCGTTTCCAGTTACAGTCTCTACTTATGACAGTGTTGCTTATTATTTAAAAGACAACCAGCAGTGTCTAAGGCGCTATTCTCACTTCAATTACCGCAGCGCTTCCGTCCAGCAAAGAGACATTTCAATAGTTTGCTGCATCATTCACCTTTTTCTTGCCAACGCTACCAACTTGCTAATATCTAACCAGTAAAGAATATTTATAGCGCGCTCAAAACTCTCTTATTTCCTGCGCACTAATACATTAACAACTAGAGCGAGTCCTTCATTTCATCCAAGTAGCTATTATTATATATATATACTTGTACTTACCACCTTTAATCCTCGCTCCTGGTCTTCAAGTCCGTCGCATCTGAAAAGATAAAGAAAGACTTTAGTACATTGTGAGCTCATGCAAGAAGTGATTTAAAGGCTACTATCTACAGGATATATTTAATCCACTTAGAGAGAAGCTCACCTACTGAGTAATACAGGTACTGAACATTTTGAGGGAGTCATAATAGTTGTTCAGTGGGAGGGTCTGGGGTGCTGAGTAATATTGTGTTTGTGGTTTCAGGTGCAGGAAGTTCCAGACTCAGGATATCCGCTAGAAGAAGCACCGCAGTGGCAGTCTCTCTTTTCTCCCATTCCCCTTTCCCCCTCAGTACTGTGGGCAGAGTGACTTCTAGCTCACAGTGGTGTTTGGGAATTGAGAATTTTCCTTCAGCTGCAGAGTAGTTCAGCGGTTCTGCTCCCATGGAAGACCAAGTTCTGGTACGTGCATCTGACAGATTGAAGTGCCTTACCAACCTTCCACTTGGGCAGAATGGCTGAAGGTATAGATGTTAAGGCTTTAGCGTCAGTGCTAGAAGGGTTGCAGAAACAATTAAGGGGCATATTATCAAGAAACGGCGTTAATGGGCTTGATAATATGCCCTTGAGAATTCCAATAGAAGCCCATGTTCTGGCTAAAGCGGCGATAATTTTAACGCCGTTCTTGATAATATGCCCCTAAGTGTGACCAGGGAAGAGGTTAGGAAGTCAAGCCAGGAAGCCAGTTTTCTTCGTCAAAGGTTAGATGAGTTAGTGACGAGTTCCAACCCTAGTCCTAAGGAGCAAAGGTCCCAATCCTTCTCTCCTTCTTCTTCTGCCGCTGAGTTGACAACTCAAGTGATCCATGCAATGTCCCCCACAATTCCTTTAGCCCCTCCAGAGAGATTTCAAGGTGATCCACACAAGGCTCAGATTTTCTTCACACAGTGCGCACTACATTTTCTATGTAAGCCCATTATCTTCAAGGAAGACCAATCCAAGGTGGCTTTCATACTGTCTAACCTGAGTGGAGATGCTGCAGCTTGGTCCTTGCCGTTGGTGAATTCTAATGATCGTATACGTTACAATTTTGAAGAGTTCAAATTGGAGTTCCTCCGAGTTTTTGATCGAAGAACCATCTCACAGACCACTGATAACGAACTTTTAGATTTAAAGCAGGGGAATCGTGAACTGGTTGCTTATTTAGTGCAATTTAACAAGTTAATTGTGGAAACCAACTGGCCGGAAGCCAAGAGAGCAGCAATTTTCTGTAGAGGGCTTAAGGATGAGTTAAAAGATTGCTTAGCACAAATTCCGAAGAGACCTAATGAGTTATCAGAATTGATTGACCTGGTTTTGCAAATTGATCAACGACAATTTGAAAGAAGAAATGAACGTCGAAAGGAAGTCAGACATATTCCGCCCAGATTTGATAGGATCAAATCAGATGCAGTTAAGACTAGTGAAGCAGGGACAAGTGAGGAGCCCATGCAAATCGGCACAGTGCGTGGTCCACTGACCAAGGAAGAGAGAGAGAGATAAAAGAAGGAGCGGCAAGCTGTGCATGTATTGTGGAAATCCGGGTCATTTTGTCAGAGAGTGTCCCAAGAAACCAAAGAACAATACTTGGGTAAAAGACAGGTTCCACCAGTAGAAGAAGTTGCTCTGGTGGGAGCAGCCAAAGAGATAGTTCCAAATATCCAACAAATAGTGAATACCTTGCAGTCTTCAGCCCCACATTTGATTATTTCCTGTGTTATTAAATATCGAGATGTTAATGTGGAAAAGGTTTCGGTGATGATTGACTCTGGTGCCACCGGAAATTTTTGTGACATTAAATTCGCAGAGTCTTTAGGAAACTATTTTGTCAAGAAAGAAAGACCGGAACCTGTTCGAGTAGTTGATGGCACCAATTTATCGTCAGGTCCCATTACTTATGACACAGAAGAGATCACGTTGATTGGACCCGAAAGACATCGAAGTTTCTTGAGTTTTAGCCTTATCGATGCCCCTCAATTTCAATTTATTTTGGGGTTGCCATGGCTAACCGAACATAATCCAAGGATTGATTGGGCTAAAAGAACTATTGAATTGAATTCAGACAATTGTTTGGGGCATTGTTTCGACTCTAGTGCACCTCGCCCTCAGCCATCTCCATCGTCCTTTTTGGCAGAACAAACGCGTATGATTTGCACAGTGGAAGTTCACGACATACCACAGGAATATAACGACTTGATATCAGTCTTTGATGAGAAAGAAGCAACTAAATTACCCCCACATCGGGAGTACGATTGTAAGATCAAACTAGAATCTGGTGGATCCTTGCCCTGCAGCCGGATATACGCTCTGTCAGAAGCTGAGAACGAATACGTGAAAGAATATTTAGACAAATATTTGGCCAACGGGTTCATTCGACCCTCTCAGTCTCCGGTCTCGTCTCCGTTGTGCTTTATTCTAAAGAAAGATGGGAAACTTAGGACTTGCATTGACTATCGTCCCCTGAATCAAGTCGCCAAGAAAAACCGTTATCCCTTGCCTTTAATTTCTGAACTTTTGGATCAGGTCAAGGAAGCCCACATCTATACAAAATTGGATCTGAGACGGGCTTACCATTTGGTACGCATGGCTGAGGACGACCAGTGGAAAACTGCATTCAGAACTCGTTTTGGATTGTTTGAGTACCAGATCATGCCATTTGGCCTGTGTAATGCTCCTGCTGCGTTCCAGCATTTCAGCAACGACATACTACGGGAATTTCTGGATCGTTTTGCCATCGTTTACATTGATGACATTCTCATTTTTTCTGCAAATCTGGAAGAGCACGTCAGGCATGTTCGTGCAATTTTGCAAAGATTGCTGGAAAACCAACTTTTTGTCAAGTTGGAGAAGTGTGTATTTCATGCTAGTCGAGTGGAGTTTTTGGGTTTCGTTCTATCTGCTGAAGGTGTGTCTATGGATGATTCCAAAGGAGGAGCGATAAAGGACTGGCCTCCCCCACGAACAGTCAAAGAAGTGCAAAATGTTCTTGGCTTCGGCAATTTTTACCGGCGCTTCACCCAAAAGTTTTCTGAGAAGGTTGGTCCCATCACTTGTTTGCTCAGAAAGAAAGAAAAATGTGTTTGGAGTTCGGAAACGGAAGAGGCATTGCAGTTGTTAAAAGAAACTTTCACCACAGCACCAGTCCTCTTGCACCCAAATCCAGGAGAACCTTTCTTTGTTGAAGCAGATGCTTCAAACTTGGCTATTGGTGGAGTCATATCGCAAAGGCATAAAGAGACGGGCCAGCTTCATCTAGTGGCGTACCGATCTCATAAATTAACTGCTGCAGAATCAATTATCCAATTGCTGACAAAGAACTGTTAGCAGTAAAGGATGCCTTTCAAGAATGGAGGCATTATTTATGGGGAGCGAGACATGAAATCACTGTTTTTACTGATCATCGAAACTTACAGTTCCTTAAGTCAGCAAGAACTCTTACTCCTCGGCATTTGAGATGGTCCCTCTTCTTTGCAGATTATAATTTTGTTTTGACCTACAAGCCGGGCTCAGCCAATGGTAAGGCGGACGCCTTATCCCGTTTGAATACTGGAGAAGAAAGAGAGATCACAAAGGCAGGCCATATTATCCCTGAAGAAAAGATTGTTGGAACAATTTTGTATTCAGAATTGGATGCCAAATTAAAAGATCGTCTTTCAGAATCCGAAAGGTTGAATTGGGTTCAAGAAGGGCCCGATAGAGAAATCAAAGATGGAAAACTCTTCTACCTAGGAAAACTCTATGCACCCAATGAAGAATTACAGAATGAAGTCATTCAGTTGTTTCACGATAATCCATTGGCTGGTCATAAGGGAGTTATAAAGAAGCTAGAACTTGTGAAACAAAATTTTTGGTGGCCAAGCATGGAAGCTCGGGTGAGACAGTATGTAGCCTCTCGCGAACAATGTGTCAAAGGAAAGGTCATCAGACAGTCACCACAAGGATTGCTCATGTCTTTAGCTGTTTCCCCATATCCGTGGCATACTGTTTCCATGGATTTTATCGTTGATTTGCCTTCAAGTCAGGGCTATTCAACTATTTGGGTGGTGGTTGACCATTTTTCTAAGATGAGCCATTTCATTCCATTAAAATCCATTCCAAATGCAACTCAGTTAGCTACCTTATTCACACAACATGTAGTTAAGAATCACGGAATTCCAAGTGTAGTGATTTCAGACCGGGGGCCTCAGTTTGTGTCTCGTTTCTAGAGATCCTTCTTAAAGAGCTTAGGGGTGGATTCCCGTCTGTCTACTAGTTTTCACCCAGAGACTGATGGACAGACGGAGAGAATGAATCAGGATTTGGAGCAATATTTGCGCTTGTACTTGATGGATCAGGAGGGAGATTGGCCAACCTTGATTTGGGCAGCAGAATTCGCCTATATTAACTCTGTACACTCTTCCACAGGCTTTTCTCCGTTCTTTCTGAATTCAGGTAGACACCCAAACATGTTAATTGGCAAGATTGATAGTGATGTACCTGCAGTTGAGTGTTAGGATTTCGGCAGCAGATGCCCTTGTAGGAGAAATGTCGGTACCTTGATGCATGTGTACTTCCCTCGTTAGTTCACAGAGTGAGTTCTTTTGTGACGACCCCTAACTGCTATAAGAGGCCGTCTCACCCAGTTGCCAATGCTTGACTTACTATCCCTAACTAGTGACCACGCCCCCTTCGAGCTCGGATTCGAGTACCTGCTCTCTGGATTGATTCCTGGTATCCGGCTTGAACTCTTCTATCCCGAGTTACCTTATCTACTTCTGCTACCCCTTAGAAGTTCTGTTCCTTCCCTGACGAGCGTGTGCCTCGCTGATCCGCTCTTCTCCCCACGGAGCCGGCCAGCGTGCCACGCCTTCCTTTGCTGACCTGCCTTCGTGAAAGCGTGTGTGCCGCTGATCCGCTCCTCTCCCCACGGAGCCGGCCAGCGCGTCACGCCATCTATTGCCGACCCACCTTCGAGAAGCGTGTGCGCCGCTGATCCGCTCCTCTCCCTACGGAGCCGGCCAGCGCGCCACGCCATCTTTTCCTGTCCCGCTTTCGTGAAAGCGTGTGCGCCGCTGATCCGCTCCTCTCCCAACGGAGCCGGCCAGCGCACCACGCCATCTTTTCCTGTCCCGCTTTCGTGAAAGCGTGTGCGCCGCTGATCCGCTCCTCTCCCTACGGAGCCGGCCAGCGCGCCACGCCGTCTTTTCCTCTCCCGCTTTCGTGAAAGCGTGAACGCCGCTGATCCGCTCCTTTCCCTACGGATCCGGTCAGTAATTCTTTGAATCCCCGCTCCCCTTAACAAGCTAGGGGACTCTCCCTCTTTTGAATCACCCAACGTGACCTTGAGTGGTTGTGGAAGTGAGTGGTTGTGTTTGTCGTCCCTTAGTAGTTCATCTTCTCAGTATTCCCTTACCTGCACTTCCTGGTCTTTCATCGATTGGGCCTGGGTTATGCGCTCATATGAGAAATATCAGAATATCCTGGGACTCTATCACTGGTAAGTGAACTGCATATGTTGGGAAGTGACATGCATTAATGTTCTTGACTGCTGTTTAGTTCTTGAGGAGTAAAGCCAGTCTTATTTGTTATCTCTTTATTGTTTAGCTTCTCTGTGGAACCAGCTCCCCACTACCACGCTACCTTGTGTCATCTTTGGGGAAAGAGTGGTGGTCACTCTATGCGTTATTCCCCTTACTTTTGGTTGGCAGCGTCTTGTGAGTGAGTTACTATACCTCCTCCAGGAGTTGTTGTCTAAAGGTGGGGGGGAACTAATTTCTTTGCTCCTGTGGAATCTCACGTGAATTGGACTTCAGACCCGACAGAAAGTCAAGCCCAAGAGTTATTTCCACCTGAGCAAAGATGAATACTGACGGGGCTAGCGCCCCTCTAGATCCCTCTCTCCACTCATCTTTATTAGGTCCCTCAGTAGAGGAACTTGCGGCAGTTCTAGTTGAATTGCAATCGGAGGTAGGGAGGTTAAGGTCTGAAAATCAGAGATTACAGACAGAGTTACTACAATCAAAGTCACAGAATTCACTAGACCCTAGGAACCCTGGTACCCTTCCAAAGACCCGGAAAAGTTACATTCAGCCTGCGCATTTTTCAGTTCCGTCCCATAGTCCCAATTCCTCCACAAGGGTAGATAGCAACATACCTCCTGTTCACTTTACTGTTCATACTCCCAGCCCAGTTCCACTAGCTATGCCAGAGAGGTTCAACGGAGACAGTGCTAGATTTAGCGTCTTCATGAACCAATGTCAGCTACAGTTCCTGTGTAAGGCGGCATCGTTTCCAGATGACGCTGCTAAAGTAGCCTTTGTTATATCTTATTTAGCAGGCAATGCTGCAGATTGGGCTGTTCCATTGGTAGAAAACAACGATCCATTATTATATGACTTTATGCTATTTCAGGATAAGATGAAGAGTCTTTTTCGAAACATACCTTTATGCAGGCCAGCGATAATGCTCTTCTCAATCTTAGGCAGGGATCCAAGGACCTACTTACGTATATAACTAACTTTAATAGGCTGGTAGCTGAGACGCATTGGCCTGAGGAAAAAGAACCTCTCTGTTTTATCGAGGGTTAAACGATGAACTTAAAGATTTGTTGTCTCAAATAGTAGATCCTCCCGAAGACTGCTCTGCCTTCATAGATATGACGGTCAAGTTGGATCATAGACTCCATGAAAGGAAAGGGGAAAAATCACGTCTTACTCCTTCTAAATATATGATGTTAAAACCTGAAAAGAAAGACATTAAAGATGTTGCTGAGCCTATGCAGATTGGAGGACTGAGGAGTCCGCTGTCTGCTGAAGAAAAAGACAAGAGGAGAAAGAACAATCTCTGTTTATATTGCGGTAAAGGAGGACATTATGCTCGTGAGTGTCCAATCAGACCTCGTTCCGTTGCTAAGAAAATCGCAAGTAGTCTTCTTCCTACTTATATGGAGGAAAACTAGAAGACTTGAAGAAAGCCGAGACCAATTCTTCAAGTGTTGTCTTTTCTAAGGTCTCTACCACAAAGAAAATCTTTCCCCTAGTACCAAGACACTTTACCTTGTCCATTACTTTGGTGATATCTCCTCAATGTCGAAAGAACATGTCTATATTATTGGACTCAGGGGCCACAGGGAATTTTCTTGATATTCAGTTGGCCCGAGATGTCGGAATCCCTTTCTTATTGAAACCTCATCCTGAACCGGTGAGAGCGGTAGATGGGTCTGAGTTATCATCTGGATTGATTACCTATCAGACTCCCCGATTGTAATGGTGTGTAATAACGGACATTCAGAATCTATAGTCTTTGATCTAATAGACACCCCCAATTTCGGCGCTATCCTGGGGGTTCCCTGGCTACAAGTCCACAATCCCCAAATAGACTGGGTGACTCGAACAGTGACACTAAAATCTCATCATTGCATGATAAACTGTTACCAAGAAGCAAGTGAATGGAACAGTTCGCTTTGCTGTGCGGTACATATAATGTCCACAGTTCCTGACCTTCCGGCGCACTATGAGGAATACCTAACTGTCTTTGACGAAGTTAAAGCCTCTGCCTTACCTCCGCACAGAAGCTATGATTGTCGCATTGATTTAGTACCCGGAGCAACCTTGCCAGTTAGTCGTATTTATGCCCTAACTGCACCTGAAACTGAATACTTGCAGAAATACATCGAAGAAATGCTGGAAAAAGGGTTCATACGTCACTCCACATCTCCAGTGTCCTCTCCCATCTTTTTTATTCCAAAGCGAGAAGGGGGTCTTCGAGCGTGTTTGGATTATCGCGCCCTTAACAAAGTCACCATAAAGAATAAATATCCCCTACCACTTATTTCAGTTCTTTTGGATCAGGTACGAGGAGCTAAGATCTTTACCAAAATAGATCTTAGAGGAGCCTACCATCTCATTCGTATTAAACATGGAGATGAATGGAAAACAGCATTCCGTACCAAATTTGGGTTATTTGAGTACTGCGTGATGCCGTTTGGTCTTTGTAATGCTCCAGCGGCATTTCAATTTTTTGTTAACGAAATACTAAGAGAATACCTTGATGTCTTTGTGATCGTCTATATCGACGATATCCTGATTTATTCACAAACAGAACAAGATCATATTATCCACGTTACGAAAATCTTGAAAACATTGAAGGAAAACCAATTATTCGCCAAACTTGACAAGAGCACCTTCCATACCACCAGAGTGGAGTTTCTAGGATTTGTGATATCTCCTGAAGGCGTACATATGGACCCCAAAAAGATAGAAGCCTTGGTTAACTGGTCTAGTCCCTGTACAGTAAAAGAGGTGCAATCTTTTATAGGCTTTGCCAATTTTTACCGCAGATTTATAGATCACTTTTCTGAATTATTAACACCCATTACTCGACTTCTGCGGAAAGGAGTACAGTTTGAATGGAATCAAGAAGCAGAACGAGCCTTCTGCATTTTAAAGGAACGATTCACTACCGCTCCTGTCATCAAACATGCTGATAATACGCAACCTTATTACGTTGAAGCAGACGCTTCTCAGTATGCGGTGGGAGGAGTTCTCTCTCAGAGAGATACTAACACAGGACGCTTGCATCCTGTTGCTTACTATTCTAAAACCCTATTGCCTGCTGAACAGAACTACACAATTGGAGAACGTGAACTATTGGCCATCAAGCTTGCCTTCCAGGAGTGGAGACACTATTTGTTAGGATCCCCACATATAGTTACCATCTACTCTGATCATAGAAACCTCCAATATTTTCGGTCAGCACGAGCACTCACTCCCCGTCAAATGAGATGGGTTTCATTCTTTAGTGAGTATGATTTCGTTATCACTTATCGCCCTGGATCTCAACATGGCAAGGCAGATGCACTCTCTCGACTTGGTCCAGAGAAAGTTGCCTCTCCTGAATGTTATCCCCCTTTTTTTCTGACAAAAAGATTATAGGGGTAGAATGCCATGGGGACGTCACTCCCTTGGGGTTTATAGACAAACTAAAAGAATACTACCGTACCATCCCTTCTGAAGAATGGGAAAACGATCCCCTGAATCAGATCAGAGACCAGCTGTATTATCACGAAAACAAATTATACATACCAACTGTTGCATTGCAAAAACAACTATTGCTCTGGTGTCACAATAGCTCACTGGCCGGACATCCAGGGAGTAGCAAAACCCTCAAGATCTGTCAGAGATGGTTTTGGTGGGAAGAAATGGCCAAAGATATTATAGCCTTTGTCAATTCGTGTTCCACCTGTGCTCGACAAAAAGCTTCACATTGTGCTCCGGCCGGGTTATTGAGAACCACTGCCGTTCCCCCTTCCCCCTGGCATTCCATTAGCATGGATTTTATTACAGATCTCCCGAGATGTCAGGGATACAACACCATCTTTGTAGTGGTAGATATGTTAACCAAGATGGCCCATTTTGTCCCTCTAAAAAACTTACCCTCATCCAAAGAATTAGTGCATATTTTTCTAGAACATGTAATCAGATTACATGGTCTTCCTTCAATAATCATTTCAGACAGAGGGGCCCAATTTGTGTCCAAATTTTGGCAAGGCATGTGTAAGACACTGGGTATAGATCACAGACTCTCCACAGCTTATCATCCCCAAACCGATGGTCAAACCGAAAGAACGAACCAGACTTTAGAACAGTATTTACGTTGTCTGTTAGCCACAATCACAAGTGACTGGTCCCGAGCTCTCCCTATGGCTGAATTTGCCTATAACAATTCCACACATTCTTCTACTGGTGTGTCTCCTTTCTTTTTTACACTAGCACAACACCCTAAATTCCTGCCTATTTCTCTTCCCTCAGAATTAGAGAGTATCCCTGCTCTTAAAGATCATCACGAAGTTCTTTTGTCCAACTGGGACAACGCAAAAAAAGAATTACAACGAGCCAAAGAAGCCATGAAACTACAGGCTGATAAACACAGACGTCCTGAACCTGCTTATCAAGTAGGAGACAAGGTGTGGTTATCAACTAGAAATCTGAGATTGAGAGGCTCTAAAAATTACAACCTAGATACATAGGTCCTTATCTGGTAAAGAGAGTAATAACACCTGTTACAGTACACCTGCAGTTGCCAGACGACATGCAAATACACCCTGTATTTCATTGCTCCTTAGTCAAAAGATACATACCCCCTCTAGTCCCTGAGAAACCACCTCCCCCAATAATCATAGAGGGTGAAGAGGAATATGAAGTGAACATGATTTTAGATTCCCGCAAACACAGAGGCAAAATACAGTACCTCATTGATTGGGTAGGCTATGCCCCAGAGGATAGGTCCTGGGAACCTGCTGAAAATATTCATGCCCCTGTGTTGATTCGCAGATTCCATGCACTCCATCCTTCAAAACCCCGCCCCAGGAATAGGCCTTTGGGTGGGAGAACTGTTAGGATTTCGGCAGCAGATGCCCTTGTAGGAGAAATGTCGGTACCTTGATGCATGTGTACTTCCCTCGTTAGTTCACAGAGTGAGTTCTTTTGTGACGACCCCTAACTGCTATAAGAGGCCGTCTCACCCAGTTGCCAATGCTTGACTTACTATCCCTAACTAGTGACCACGCCCCCTTCGAGCTCGGATTCGAGTACCTGCTCTCTGGATTGATTCCTGGTATCCGGCTTGAACTCTTCTATCCCGAGTTACCTTATCTACTTCTGCTACCCCTTAGAAGTTCTGTTCCTTCCCTGACGAGCGTGTGCCTCGCTGATCCGCTCCTCTCCCCACGGAGCCGGCCAGCATGCCACGCCTTCCTTTGCTGACCTGCCTTCGTGAAAGCGTGTGTGCCGCTGATCCGCTCCTCTCCCCACGGAGCCGGCCAGCGCGTCACGCCATCTATTGCCGACCCACCTTCGAGAAAGCGTGTGCGCCGCTGATCCGCTCCTCTCCCTACGGAGCCGGCCAGCGCGCCACGCCATCTTTTCCTGTCCCGCTTTCGTGAAAGCGTGTGCGTCGCTGATCCGCTCCTCTCCCAACGGAGCCGGCCAGCGCACCACGCCATCTTTTCCTGTCCTGCTTTCGTGAAAGCGTGTGCGCCGCTGATCCGCTCCTCTCCCTACGGAGCCGGCCAGCGCGCCACGCCGTCTTTTCCTCTCCCGCTTTCGTGAAAGCGTGAGCGCCGCTGATCCGCTCCTTTCCCTACGGAGCCGGTCAGTAATTCTTTGAATCCCCGCTCCCCTTAACAAGCTAGGGGACTCTCCCTCTTTTGAATCACCCAACGTGACCTTGAGTGGTTGTGGAAGTGAGTGGTTGTGTTTGTCGTCCCTTAGTAGTTCATCTTCTCAGTATTCCCTTACCTGCACTTCCTGGTCTTTCATCGATTGGGCCTGGGTTATGCGCTCATGGGCGAGAAATATCAGAATATCCTGGGACTCTATCACTGGTAAGTGAACTGCATATGTTGGGAAGTGACATGCATTAATGTTCTTGACTGCTGTTTAGTTCTTGAGGAGTAAAGCCAGTCTTATTTGTTATCTCTTTATTGTTTAGCTTCTCTGTGGAACCAGCTCCCCACTACCACGCTACCTGGTGTCATCTTTGGGGAAAGAGTGGTGGTCACTCTATGCGTTATTCCCCTTACTTTTGGTTGGCAGCGTCTTGTGAGTGAGTTACTATACCTCCTCCAGGAGTTGTTGTCTAAAGGTGGGGGGGAACTAATTTCTTTGCTCCTGTGGAATCTCACGTGGATTGGACTTCAGACCCGACATTGAGGTAGTTGTACAAGAATTACAGAAGGCCTACCAGGTAGCCACTGAAAATCTAGTAAAAGCTAAAGATTCCTATAAGAAACAGGCAGACAAGAGTAGGAGAGAAAATCCAGTTTTTGAGCCTGGAGATAAGGTTTGGATTTCCACTCGAAACATGCGATTAAAGGGGAACAGGAAATTTCAACCTTGATTTGTAGGTCCTTATGCAGTGGACAAGATGGTAAACCCAGTCAGTGTAAGGGTCAAACTTCCTTCTAAGCTCAGATTACACCCAGTATTCCATGTTTCCTTGATCAAGAGAAATCCACCAGATTTAAGAAAAGATTTGCCTCCAGCTCCTGTTCAAGTGCAGTCTGAAGAGGAATTCGAAGTGAAAAGAATAATAGATTCAAAGTTCAGGAAAGGGAGGTTGCTTTACTTGGTGGACTGGAAAGGTTTTGGTCCTGAGAAAAGATCTTGGGAGCCCAGTTCTAATGTTCATGCCCCTTGATTGGTTAAGGAATTTCACAAGACTCACCCACAGAAGCCCAGAGAGAGAGGAGGAGGGTTCTTGGTGGGGGGTACTGTCAGGACTGAGCGTTTCAATCCAATATTGAGCTGTTCTCTTACCAGTTCCAGCGCTAGGCAGAGGACACGATGCAGGAAATCGCAGTTTAATTGGAGCCAATTGGTTGCCAGATGGTTCCAGTCAAGAAGATTCTAATTAGATTTGCCGATCTATGCGGCGGAATTCCAAGATGGTGGCCGCCCACGGTATTCAAGTTAGCGTTCTAGTGTTTTAGCTGTTTAGTACAGCGTTAAGTATGTCGCGCGCTTGCACCTGTGGTGCAGCGCACTTCAACTGTCAGTTTTTGAAGGAATAGGAGCGTTATCTCAGCGCTTCAGCTTTTGGAAAATAAGAAAGGATTCATCAAGGAAAATTCTTCGCTTGCTATTCAAGTCAGTATTGAGTATTTTTCGTCAGGAGTCTGCAGGTCTGTAAAACCTTAGTTTTTCTTTGAGACTCCTCCGTAGCAGAATTCAGGTATTTTCAAGGTGTGCTGAGAGAGTTTCCTCGTTGGGGAATTCCGGCCCGTTTCCAGTTACAGTCTCTACTTATGAACAGTGTTGCTTATTATTTAAAAGACAACCAGCAGTGTCTAAGGCACTATTCTCACTTCAATTACCGCAGCGCTTCCGTCCAGCAAAGAGACATTTCAATAGTTTGCTGCATCATTCACCTTTTTCTTGCCAACGCTACCAACTTGCTAATATCTAACCAGAAACAAGTGCGCAAAGTGCAAAAAGGGGGCAGGGTAGAAACACCCTAACCCCCTAGGTCTGCTCAGGGGGTCCCACAAGGACCCCCTGGGCAGAAAAAAGCATTTTTTTTTTTTTTAAATCGGCGAAATGCGCTTAGGGTGCGCGGATCCCGCCGATAAAAAAAAATAATTGCAAGTGCGCAACGCACAAAGGGGGCAGGGTAGAAACACCCTGACCTCCTAGGTCTGCTCAGGGGTCCCACAAGGACCCCTGGGCAGAAAAGCATTTAAAAAAAAAATCGGCGGGATGCGCTTAAGGTGCGCGAATCCCGCCGTAATAAAAATCAAGCGCGGTCTCCGCGCTTCAGATGCTATTTTGCCTCCGGGTGGGCCAAGTCCCGGGGGCATGCGGGGGTGGGTTTATAGTTAATGGGGGCCTCTAAGGCCCCCAAGCCCAGGCCCCGCCACCCCCGGGCTTTCTAATAAAAATGGTGCGGGAGGGCACTGTGCCCTCCCGCAGACCCAGAGACCGCCACCCCCGGGGCTTCTTTTTTTAAATTTTAATCGCCTGGGCACTAAAGATTTAAATATGGGGGTCCGTTACGGACCCCCAGAGCCCCGGGGACCACTACCTCCCCGGGGCTTTGAATAAGTTGGGAGGCCCCCCTCCTGGAGCCCTTGATGGCCCTGGGGACCACCACCCCCCAGGGCCGGCTCCTGCAGTGTCCCGGGGTGCCTACCCCCGGGACACTGTAGTTTGCTATGTCATAGCAAACTGCTTTGGATATTGGAAGAGAGAGCAGGAAACCTGCTCTCTCTTCCAATATCCAAAGCACATTGCTTTTCCACACGGGGAGCTGCATGTTAGCAGCTCCCCATGTGAGAAAAGCAATGCGAGCTCCCAGGACGCGGGGAGCCGGCAGGGTCCGTGGGGAGTTGGGGTCCCCCATGGACCCCAAAGGATAGGGCCAGCCCCAGGGGATGGGGTCCCTGGGGCAAGTAGTGGCCCGGGAGGGGGCCACGCAGCCCCCTCCGCAAAAATAATAAAAAAAAAAAATTAAAAAGGCCGGCCCGGGGATGGGGTCCCGGGGCCAATAGAGACCTTAGGAGGGGGCCACGCAGCCCCCTCCACCAAAATTATTTTAAAAATTTGGCCATGCCCCGGGGATGGGGTCCCGGGGCCAGAATAGGCCACGGGAGGGGGCCACGCGGCCCCTTCCCCTACAGTATTTTTTTTTTTAAAAGGGAAAAGGCATCAGGTCCTGGGGGATGGGGTCCCCAGGGCCCCAAAACTAAAAAAGGGGGCCACACAGCCCCCTTCAAAGAAACAAAAACAAAGAAAAAGACGAGATCGAGCGTCAGGCCCCGCCCCCTCCCTTAACCACTCTGCAAACTTCCGCGCTGTGGCGCTTTTTAAATTGGGGAAATAATTCCCAATCAATACTGGGGGTCCCTGGGGGCCAACTAGCCCACCAGGTACCTCCAGTTAGCGCAACAGGGCTGGGTTGCAGAGAGGAGGTCCAGGCCACGCCCCTTTTTACACCTCTCTGCAACGCAGCTCTGTGGCGCTTACTGGAGGTACTTGGTGGGCTAGCTGGTCCCCAGGGACCCTCAGGATTCAAGGGGACTTAATCCCCCAACTTAAAACACGCCACGGGCGCGTTTGCACAGTGGTGAAGGGAGGGGCGGGGCTTCAGGTGACATGTATGCAAACAGGCCCCGTGGCGCGTTTTTAAGATGGGGATTTAAATCCCCTTCAATCCTGAGGGTCCCTGGGGGCCAACTAGCCCACCAGGTACCTCCAGTAAGCGCCACGGAGCTGCGTTGCAGAGTGTTGTAAAAGGGGCGTGGCCTCTGAACACCTCTCTGCAATGCAGCTCTCTGGCACATACTGGAGGTACCTGGTGGGCTAGTTGGCCCCTAGGGACCCTCGGGATTGAGGAGGAATTAATTCTCCAACTTAAAACGCGCCACAGGGCGTGTTTGCAGACATGTCACCTCAGGCCCCACCCCTTCCTTCACCATTGTGCAAATATTCCTCTAAAATCAGCCGAACTACGAATTCCGATTTACTCACCTGTTATCAGGAGAGAACCCAGTTCTGCATCTTTTAGCCCAGCAATGACCCTGAAAAGTAATTCTAACCGTACTTACCAGTAACTTGAATTTCCTTCCATAGGAATCCATTGTCTGGTTTTCAGCAGAAAAGTTTCAAAGTGTCGATTTTCACAAACTACAAATATTCCTTAAAAATCGCCTGTGTGACTTAAACGCAATCTTTCAACTGTTTACAGGAGATGCACCAGTGCTGGATCCAGGATCCACCACTGATTAAGAAAAAGTAACGATAACACTACTTACCTGCTAAGTGAATTTCCTCCCATAGGATAACATTGGTGATTCTATGTGAAAAAGTTTCTAAGTGTCAACTTTTAAAATACAATAATATTCCTTAAAAATCACTACTGTAACCAAAACGCTTTTACTCAACTGTTTACAGGAGATGTCCCAGGACTGAATCTAGGATCCAGTCCTGTGGTTAGAAAAGTAATCCATAAAGTAACTAATTGCATTTAACTAGAAATTCACATTGAGCTCAATGTTGCATTGTTTTTGAAATTGTGTTGCCCATTGCAACAACTGTAACTACTGTACTTAAAAGTCTATTGCCGATTTGCAAAGTATTTAAACTAAAGTAAATCATTCTGAGAAAGTATATTTTGTAATGTAATGTATAATGGAATTACAATGTAATTTAAAAATAAAATATCTAAAAATAAATAGTTTAAAAAAATGTAGTAAATCAGTATCAAAAAAATAAATATAACAATTAATACATTTAAAAATTGTCATTTACAAAACCTTTGAAATTCACTGAAAAAAACCATAGGTTTCAGACATGTTATAGTTAGGAATTAGCATTTAAAAAACCTTTGAAATTCACTGAAAAAACTATAGGTTTTAGGGACAGTTATAGTTAGTTGGACATTTCACTCGTACAAAACCCGTGAAATTCCCCGTTATAGTTAGTTCAGCTAACTATAACTCGCGCCCACAATGCACTGCTGATGACGTCACATATTACATCACTCATGACATGGTCAGTGACATCACTGATGACATCACTGATGACATCTCAAATGACATCACTGATGACATCACTGATGACATCATCCACGTAATAATCTGATGCACCTCCTCACACCCTAATATAACCTTTGATACACCCACTCTAAATAACAGACTGCCATTCGCAAAACCATAGACACTCCAACACCAATAACTACATACCCACTCACTGATTCTTAGGTCTACACACACATCCACTCACTCACCTGTACAGTCACTCATACTTACGGTCACTCAGTACAGGACTATCATATGCACTCATACTCCTATATAGACACTCAAACACCGCCACTCATCCATAGAGGTACTCACACACCTAGTCAGTCATGCAAATAATTAAACACACTGCCATTTACTCACCTATCCAGTTATACACACACCAGCTCACTTACTCATACAAATACTAGCACATTCTTACGCTCTTATACAATCACTGATACAAGCACACACTCATCCATACAGTCACTAACACAATCACACACTCTCGCTTATAGCCATTTATATACTCCAACACACATATATACTGCCTTTCACATATGTAGTTACTCACACTTGTACCACTGAGATATACATTCACTCACTAACACACCCATACACACACTCACCCACCCATTCAGTCAATCACAGATGCACTCTTGAAACCATCCACCCAGTGTATCACCCACTCACACATCTATGCACAGAGTTGCACACACCCCACCCACACAAACACTCAGGCACCCATACAGATACTCAGACAACAAATCAATAACTCATATAGACACTCATGTAGCTATTCAGAAACCCATGTAGCCACTTACACAGCAACAGACAGACGGATACAGACATTCACCCAGTTTAGTCACTAACCCATGCATTCAGTAAGATACGTTTAATCACTCACTTATAGAGTTAGTCACGCACCTACTAAATCATCCATACAGACACTTATACACCCACTCATTCTTCAATACGCCTTTCCCTATATATATTAAAAATATTTAAACTTTACAGAAACACACAGTCACTGGATGATGTCATCAGTGATGTCATTTGAGATGTCATCAGTGATGTCATCAGTGATGTCACTGACCATGTCATGAGTGATGTAATATGTGACGTCATCAGCAGTGCATTGCGGGGCGCGAGTTATAGTTAGCTGAACTAACTATAACGGGGGAATTTCACGGGTTTTGTACGAGTGAAATGTCCAACTAACTATAACTGTCCCTAAAACCTATGATTTTTTCAGTGAATTTGTAAGGTTTATTAAATGCTAATTTCTAACTATAACGTGCCTGAAACGGTAAACCTATGGTTTTTTCAGTGAATATATATATATATATCTTTATATATATCTATATATATATATATATATATATATATATATATATATATAGATATAGATATATATATCTATTATCTACTGGCGGTCGCCAGTAGATAGTTATAGTTAAAACCTATTATCCATAGGAAATCCGCGACATTCTATTTGAAATAACGTTGGCGCCGGTTGACGAATCTTCGCGAAAGTTTCCAACTTGTTGGGGCGCTCCGGTCCGCTCCTATCCTGAAAGTCTCGGGGTGATACGTCAAGCGGGGGCCGAGAAAAAAGGGGGGTCCCAAAACACGTTTTCCCGATTCATTTTTCCATAGGAACCTTTAGTCGCAGCTACAGCCCGAACTGCTGAACGGAATTACACCAAATTTGGCAAAGTGGTAGCCCTTGGTTCAGTGTCGTGCCTTTTGCTTAAATGGTGTAAATCCGTTCAGTAGTTCCTGAGAAAATCAAAAGTAAAGTCACATATATATCTGGGCGGAGCCTAACCACACATGTCATCGTGAGATCTGATTGGCTGTCAGCACTTCATCCTGGAATTGCTGGCAGCCATCTTGGGACCAATATAAATGATAGTACCTCATTGAAATGCATTGTAGTGAATAGAAGATTTTGAGGGTCACCAAAAGGAGAACTATAAAGGGTGATAACAGGCTTTAGTTACATTAGAATTTATTTGTTGATGGTACCATACTAATTTTAGGAATTGTGGTGTATTCTAAGGTGATTTTACCATGTGAAAAACCTTCTGCTGGGATATCATGAATCATGTTTGAGAGAACACTATTTTCTCATGCTTGTCCCATGGAGGTTTGGAAGGTGCTCCAGAAGCTAAAATGAGAGCATATTTTCTGTAAATTCACATTATCTTTCTCACTCATGTGAGAATGAAGTCTGACATTCTCAGTAAAACATGTACATCCAACAAGGGCAGAGACTGTCAGTTGATTCCTTTGTGTTCTACTGCAGCTTCCCAGAGTGTTCTAAAGAACAACTAGAGTGCTAACAGCCTTACTTATGACAAAAGTATTGCACACCTGAAGCCATCTTGATTGGAATAAACTGGTAACACTTAAACAATTTAATTTAAAAGGAACAAAATGATGGGGTTCATTTTGTCATAGAAATTATGGTTAGTGCTGTAGAAAGAAAAATTAGGACATGTTTCAAGTGTGATCTCAAATATCTTCCTGTTATATTTCAACAGGAGCAGCCTGCCAGTTGATGCCTTTGTGTTCTACTGCAGCTTCCCAGAGTGTTCTAAAGAACAACTAGAGTGCTAACAGCCTTACTTATGACAAAAGTATGGCACACCTGAAGCCATCTTGATTGGAATAAACCGGTAACACTTAAAACATTTAATTTAAAAAGGAACAAAATGAGGGGTTCTTTTTGAAATAGAAATTATGGTTAGTGCTGCAGAAAGAAAAATTAGGGCATGTTTTAAGTGAGATCTCAAATCCTCTTCTATTTCATTAGAAAATTCTGACATGCAGACTGAAACAATCACTTTCAATACCAGCAGCAGACTACCAGTTAACTCCCTGGTGAGCAGTAGCTTTACTCCAGTGATCTAATGAGCAACTAGAGTGCTAACATTCTGAATTTATGGCAGATGTGAGACACATCTGAATGCCTTCTTGATGGAATCAAAGTAAAAAACTGAAAGCATTTCCTACTGAGGAGACTGCAGTAAATGAAGAAATTAGGAAACTTCATAACAAAGAAGTCTTCCAAGATGGCCACCAGTGAAAAAAGAGCCCAAATGTAGCACAAATATTACCCAGATGTAGCCCACATATAGCCCAATGACAAAAGTGTGCAAAACACTTTTTATTTTTAGTTTTTGCAGTTTTATGTAGTGCAGACTGGTCAGGTATTGGAGCATTGCATCTTAAAACATGACCCCCTACACTACAAAAACACCACTGCACTACCTTAAACCCTAAAACACTACCCCCAGCACGACCCCCTACACTACACAAGCACCACTGCACTATCCTAAACCCTAAAACACTACCCCAGCACGACCCCCTACACTACCCAAACACCACTGCACTAACCTAAATCCTAAAACACTACCACCAGCACGACCCCTACACGACCCAAACACCACTGCACTACCCTAAAACATGACCCCCTATACTACACAATCACCACTGCACTACCCTAAACCCTAAAACACTAACCCCAGCACGAGCCCCTACACTACACAAGCACCACTGCACTACCCTAAACCCTAAAACACTACCCCCAGCACGACCCCCTACACTACACAAACACCACTGCACTACCCTAAACCCTAAAACACTACCCCCAGCACGACCCCCTACACTACCCAAACACCACTGCACTAACCTAAATCCTAAAACACTACCCCCAGCACGACCCCCTACACTACCCAAACACCACTGCACTACCCTAAAACATGACCCCCTACACTACACAAACACCACTGCACTACCCTAAACCCTAAAACACTACCCCCAGCATGACCCCCTACACTACACAAACACCACTGCACTACCCTAAACCCTAAAACACTATCCCCAGCACGACCCCCTACACTGCCCGAACACCACTGCACTGCTCTAAACCCTGAAACACCAGCCCCTGCATGACCCCCTACACTGCCCGAACACCACTGCACTGCCCTAAACCCTGAAACACCACCCATAGCACGACCCCTAAACTGCCCGAACACCACTGCACTGCCCTAAACCCTGAAATACCACCCCCTTCCCTACCCCTACACTGCCCGAACACCACTGCACTGCCCTAAACCCTGAAACACCACCCCCAGCATGACCCCCTACACTGCCCGAACACCACTGCACTGCCCTAAACCCTGAAACACTACCCCAGCAAGACCCCCTACACTGCCCGAACACCACTGCACTGCCCTAAACCCTGAAACATCACCCCCAGCAAGACCCCCTACACTGCCCGAACACCACTGACCTAAACCCTGAAACACCACCCCCAGCACGACCCCTACACTGCCCGAACACCACTGCACTGCCCTAAACCCTGAAACACTACCCCCAGCATGACCCCTACACTGCCCAAACACCACTGCTCTGCCCAAAACCCTGAAACACCAGCCCCAGCACGACCCCCTACACTGCCCGAACACCACTGCACTGCCCTAAACCTTGAAACACCAGCCCCTGCACGACCCCTACACTGCCCGAACACCACAGCACTACCCTAAACCCTGAAACATCACCCCCAGCACGACCCCCTACACTGCCCGAGCACCACTGCACTGCCCTAAACCCTGAAACACCAGCCCCAGCATGACCCCATACACTGCCCGAACACCACTGCACTGCCCTAAACCCTGAAACACCAGCCCCAGCACGACCGCCTACACTGCCCGAACACCACTGCACTGCCCTAAACCCTGAAACACCAGCCCCAGCACGACCCCCTACACTGCCCGAACACCACTGCACTGCCCTAAACCGTGAAACACCAGCCTCAGCACGACCCCCTACACTGCCTGAACACAACTGCACTGCACTGCCCTGAACCCTGAAACACCAGCCCCAGCACAACACCCTACACTGCCCGAACACCACTGCACTGCCCTAAACCCTGAAACACCACCCCGTGCATGACCCCTACACTGCCCGAACACCACTGCACTGCCCTAAACCCTGAAACACCACCCCCAGCGCGACCCCTACACTGCCCGAACACCACTGCACTGCCCTAAACCCTGAAACACCACCCCTGCACAACCCCCTACACTGCTCGAACACTACTGCACTGCCCTAAACCCAGAAACACCATCCCCAGCACGACCCCCTATACTGCATGAACACCACTGCACTGCCCTAAACCCTGAAACACTACCCCCAGCAAGACCCCCTACACTGCTCGAACACCTCTGCACTGCCCTAAACCCTGAAACATCACCCCCAGCAAGACCCCTACACTGCCCGAACACCACTGCCCTAAACCCTGAAACACCACCCCCAGCAAGACCCCCTACACTTCCCGAACACTACTGCACTGCCCTAAACCCTGAAACACCAGCCCCAGCACGACCCCTACACTGCCCGAACACCACTGCACTGCCCTAAACCCTGAAACACCACCCCTGCATGACCCCCTACACTGCCCGAACACCACTGTACTGCCCTAAACCCTGAAACCCCACCCCCAGCATGACCCCCAACACTGCCAGAACACCACTGCACTGCCCTAAACCCTGAAACACCACCCCTGCACGACCCCCTACACTGCCCGAACACTACTGCACTGCCCTAAACCCTGAAACACCACCCCCAGCACGACCCCCTACACTGCACGAACACCACTGCACCGCCCCTAAACCCTGAAACACTACCCCCAGCAAGACCCCTACACTGCCCGAACACCACTGCACTGCCCTAAACCCTGAAACACCACCCCCTGCATGACCCCCTACACTGCCCGAACACCACTGTACTGCCCTAAACCCTGAAACCCCACCCCCAGCATGACCCCCAACACTGCCAGAACACCACTGCACTGCCCTAAACCCTGAAACACCACCCCCTGCACGACCCCCTACACTGCCCGAACACTACTGCACTGCCCTAAACCCTGAAACACCATCCCCAGCACGACCCCCTACACTGCACGAACACCACTGCACCGCCCTAAACCCTGAAACACTACCCCCAGCAAGACCCCCTACACTGCCCGAACACCACTGCACTGCCCTAAACCCTGAAACATCACCCCCAGCAAGACCCCCTACACTGCCCGAACACCACTGCCCTAAACCCTGAAACACCACCCCCAGCAAAGACCCCCTACACTGCCCGAACACCACTGCACTGCCCTAAACCCTGAAACACCACCCCCAGCAAGACCCCTACATTGCCCGAACACCACTGCACTGCCCTGAACCCTGAAACACCACCCCCAGCACGACCCCCTACACTGCCCGAACACCACTGCTCTGCCCAAAACCCTGAAACACCAGCCCCAGCACGACCCCCTACACTGCCCGAACACCACTGAACTGCCCTAAACCCTGAAACACCAGCCCCAGCATGACCCCCTACACTGCCCGAATACCACTGCACGGCCCTAAACCCTGAAACACCACCCCCAGCACGACCCCCTACACTGCCCGAACACCACTGCACTGCCCTAAACCCTGAAACACCAGCCCCAGCACAACCCCGTACACTGCCAGCACACCACTGCACTGCCCTAAACCCTGAAACACCAGCCCCAGCACAACCCCGTACACTGCCCGAACACCACTGCACTGCCCTAAACCCTGAAACACCAGCCCCAGCACGACCGCCTACACTGCCTGAAAACTACTGCACTGCCCTAAACCCTGAAACACCACCCCCAGCAAGACTACCTACACTGGCCGAACACCACTGCACTGCCCTAAACCCTGAAACACCACCCCCTGCACGACCCCCTACACTGCCCAAACACTACTGCACTGCCCTAAACCCTGAAACACCACCCCTCAGCACGACACCCTACACTGCCCGAACACCACTGCACTGCCCTAAACCCTGAAACACCACCCCAGCACGACCCCCTACACTGCCCGAACACCACTGCACTAAACCCTGAAACACCACCCCCTGCACGACCCCTACACTGCCGGAACACCACTGCACTGCACTAAACCCTGAAACACCACCCCCAGCACGACCCCCTACACTGTCCTAACACCACTGCACTGCCCTAAACCCTGAAACATCACCCCCAGCACAACCCCCTACACTGCCTGAGCACCATTGCTCTGCCCTAAACCCTGAAACACTAGCCCCAGCACGACCCCCTACACTGCCCGAACACCACTGCACTGCCCTAAACCCTGAAACACCACCCCCAGCACGACCCCTACACTGCCCGCACACGACTGCACTGCCCTAAACCCTGAAACACCAGCCCCAGCAAGACCCCCTACACTGCCCGAACACCACTGCATTGCCCTAGACTCTGAAACACCAGCCCCAGCAAGACCCCTATACTGCCCGAACACCACTGCACTGCCCTAAACCCTGAAACACCAGCCCCAGCATGACCCCCTACACTGCCCGAACACCACTGCTTAGCCCTAAACCCTGAAACACCAGCCCCAGCACTACCCCTACACTGCCCGAACACCACTGCACTGCCCTAAACCCTGAAACACCAACCCCAGCACCACACCCTAAAATGCCTGAACACCACTGTACTGCCCTAAACCCT
Source organism: Calotriton arnoldi (assembly GCA_963921515.1). NCBI lineage: Eukaryota > Metazoa > Chordata > Amphibia > Caudata > Salamandridae > Calotriton > Calotriton arnoldi. The sequence continues at coordinate 993,178 of CAWUFW010005439.1, forward strand.
GAAACACCACCCCCTGCACCGCCCCCTACACTGCCCGAACACCACTGCACTGCCCTAAACCCTGAAACACCACCCCTGCACGACCCCTACACTGCCCGAACACCACTGCACTGCCCTAAACCCTGAAACACCACCCCCTGCACCGCCCCCTACACTGCCCGAACACCACTGCACTGCCCTAAACCCTGAAACACCACCCCCTGCACCGCCCCCTACACTGCCCGAACACCACTGCACTGCCCTAAACCCTGAAACACCACCCCCAGCATGACCCCTTTACTGCTCGAACACCACTGCACTGCCCCAAACCCTGAAACACCACGCCCAGCATGACCCCTACACTGCCCGAACACCACTGCCCTAAACCCTGAAACACCACCCCTGCACGACCCCCTACACTGCCCGAACACCACTGCATTGCCCTAAACCCTAAAACACCACCCCCAGCACGACCCCCTACACTGCCCGAACACCACTGCACTGCCCTAAACCCTAGAACACTACCCCCAGCATGACCCCCTACACTACCCGAACACCACTGAACTACCCTAAACCCTAAAATACTCCCCCAGCACGACCCCTACACTACCCGAACACGACTGCACTGCCCTAAACCCTAAAACACTCCCCCAGCACGACCCCCTACACTACCCGAACACCACTGCACTGCCCTAAACCCTAAAACACTCCCCCAGCACGACCCCTACACTACCTAAACACCACTGCACTGCCCTAAACCCTAAAACACTACCCCGCATGACCCCTACACTACCCAAATACCAATGCACTACCCTAATCCCTAAAACACTACCCCCGCACAACCCCTACACTACCCAAAGACCACTGCACTACCCTAAACTCTAAAACAATACCCCCATACGACTCCCTACACTACTCAAAGACCACTGCACTACCCTAAACCCTAAAACACGACCTCCTACACTACACAAACACCACTGCACTACCCTAAACCCTAAAAACTACCCCCAGCACGAACCCCTACACTACCCAAACACCACTGCACTACCCTAAACCATAAAACACTACCCCCAGCAGTACCCCTATGCTACCCAAACACCACTGCACTACCCTAAACCCTAAAACACTACCCCCAGCAGTACCCCTACACTACCCAAACACCATTGCACTACCCTAAACCCTAAAACACTACCCCCAACAGTATCCCCTACACTACCCAAACACCACTGCACTACCCTAAACCTAAAACCTAAAACACTAACCCCAGCACGACCCCCTACACTACCTAAACACCACTGTACTACCCTAAACCCTAAAACACTCCCCCAGCACGACTCCCTACACTACCCAAACACCACTGCACTACCCTAAACCCTAAATCTACCTCCACCATGACCCCCTACACTACACAAATACCACTGCACTACCCTAAACCCTAAAACACTACCCCCAGCACGACCCTCTCACTACCTAAACACAACTGCACAATTTGTTACAGGCGTTGCAACGCAGGCCTGTGGTGCTTACTGGAAGTACCTGGTGGGCTAGTTGGGCCCCAGGGACTCTCAGGATTCAAGGTGACCTAATCCCCCAACTTAAAACGCGCCACGGGGCGCGTTTGCACAGTGTTGAAGGGAGGGGCGGGGCCTCAGGTGACATGTGCGCAAACACGCCCTGTGGTGCGTTTTAAGTTGGGGAGTTAATTCCCTTTGAATCCTGGGGCCAACTAGCCCACCAGGTACCTTCAGTAAGCACAACAGAGTTGCATTGCAGAGAGGTGAAAAAAGGTGCGTGGCCTCGGACGCCTCTCTGCAACTCAGCTCTGTGGTCCTAACTGTAGGTACCTGGGGGGCTAGTTGGGCCCCAGGGACCCTCAGGATTCAAGGGGACTTAATCCCCAACTTAAAACGCGCCACAGGGCGCGTTTCACACATATCACCTCAGGCCCCCCTCCCTTCACCACTGTGCAAACGCGCACTGGCTCTGGTTAGTCAGAGTCAGTTACCACCAGTACCCGTCTGAAAAAGTTGTGGGCACAGGATGCTTTTGCAACAAGGCCTCTTTCTGCTCCTCTGTTGGTTCTTTCTGCACATCTTTTGCTTCTTTCTGTGCGTTTTTTCTTCTTTCTTCACATGTCCTACCTCTGTTGGCATAGTTAGAAACTACCATTTAAAAAACCTTTGAAATTCACTTAAAAAATCATAGGTTTTAGGCACGTTATAGTTAGAAATTAGCATTTAAAAAACCTTTGAAATTCACTGAAAAAACCATAGGTTTCAGGCACGTTATAGTTAGAAATTAGCATTTTAAAAACCTTTGAAATTCACTGAAAAAACCATAGGTTTCAGACACGTTATAGTTAGAAATTAGCATTTAAAAAACCTTTGAAATTCACTGAAAAAACCATAGGTTTTAGGGACAGTTATAGTTAGTTGGACATTGCACTCGTACAAAACCCGTGAAATTCCCCTGTTATAGTTAGTTCAGCTAACTATAACTCGCACCCGCAATGCACTGCTGATGACGTCACATATTACATCACTCATGACATGGTCAGTGACATCACTGATGACATCACTGATGACATCTCAAATGACATCACTGATGACATCATCCATGTGATAATTTCATGCATCTTCTCACACCCTAATATAACTTTTGATACACCCACTCTAAATTACAGACTGCCATTCTCAAAACCATAGACACTCCAACACCAAAAACTACATACCCACTCACTGATTCTTAGGTCTACACACACATCCACTCACTCACCTGTACAGTCACTCATACTTACAGTCACTCAGTACAGGACTATCATATGCACTCATACACCTATATAAATACTCACACACCGCCACTCATCCATAGAGGTACTCACACACCTAGTCAGTCATGCAAAAAATTAATCACACACCCATTTACTCACCTATACAGTTATACACACACCAGCTCACTTACTCATACAAATACTAGCACATTCTTACGCTCTTATACAATAACTGATACAAGCACACACGCATCCATACAGCCACTCTCACAATAACACACTCTCACTTATAGCCATTTAAATACTCTAACACACATATATACTGCCTTTTACATATGTAGTTACTCGCACATGTACCACTGAGATATACATTCACTCACTAACACACCCATACACACACTCACCCACCCAAGCAGTCCATCACAGATGCACTCTTGAAATCATGCACCCAGTGAATCACCCACTCACACATCTATGTATAGAGTCACACACACCCCACCCACACAAACACTCAGGCAGCCATACAGATACTCAGAGAACCAATCAATAACCCATATAGACACTCATGTAGCTATTCGCAAATCCATGCATCCACTTACACACCAACAAACAGACGGATACAGACATTCACACAGTTTAGGCAATAACCCATGCATTCAGTAAGATACGTTTATTCACTCACTTGTAGAGTCAGTCACTCACGTACTAAATCATCCATTCAGACACTTATACACCCACTCATTCTTCAATACGCCTTTCCCTATATATATTAAACATATTTAAACTTTACAGAAACACACAGTCACTGGATGATGTCATTTGAGATGTCATCAGTGATGTCATCAGTGATGTCACTGACCATGTCATGAGTGATGTAATATGTGACGTCATCAGCAGCGCATTGCGGGGGCGCGAGTTATAGTTAGCTGAACTAACTATAACAGGGGAATTTCACGGGTTTTGTACGAGTGCAATGTCCAACTAACTATAACTGTCACTAAAACCTATGGTTTTTTCAGTGAATATAGATATCTATATATATATATATATATATATATATATATATATATATATATATATATATATATAGATATATATAACGTCCTTCAAAACTGGGGGTTACTTGCAGCATTTTCCTTTAATGTCCCCAGTTCCTTGTGATCGATTGATGAAGTCTTTACTCCATAATAAAACAAAATGTTCCATACTTTGAAATAAAGTATTTTCAGCTGCCCACATTTCATTTTCATTCTAGTACGTAGATTTCCTTTAGTCAAATCAATTTGTGGCTTGGAAAATCCTGTTACTGTTATCTTAGGATAATTCAAACTTTTTCTTTCAATTGAACTGCTATTTTCAACACTCAGTGATTCTTCCCTTCCAGAGTCCTGGTAACTGGTATGATGTCCTCAAGCTATAGCGGCTCTATCACAAGATTATTGACTTTGACATACTTTTCCACTTAATTTAAGAATGCAATTGGCACGCCCGCTATACGTCAGTACACCAACCTGAATTTCCTGAACCTCAGTGGAAAAAAGTACTGCAGTTTTCTCTTCACCTTCTGGGCTCATGGATTTTGAATAATATCCACTTCTGAGGAAAACCATTTACTTCAATTTATACGGTGTAACACAATGTCAACTCTGAGACGTTAGGTACTAATGAGAATATGTTCTGCTTTTCTGTCTATGATAGTCTATGCTAAGTTTTATATCATTGTTTGACTTCTTGGAAACGATAATTAGAGAAGAGTGACGTGGATTCTTTGATTCCTCTTGTTAGTCACCTTCCAAATGCTTCCTCACCTTATCGCTATCAGTAGGTGAAATGGGTCATGATCCCATTCCAAATGAGGTAGCAAGACAATCTGCTATCATGGTTCACTCTGTGTGCTTGTCTAACATCCCAACATTAGTAACACTCCATGCAAAGTATGTCCTTTCATTACCAATGTCTTGGTTTAGTGACATTCAGCTATGAAGGATGCCATCACGTAGGTCTTTAGTGATGTTTCAATGGACAATGGATGTGTACACAAAATTATGACTTTAGTCTCTGCTTCTTCTGACTCTTCTCTGAATTCCTTCTCCCTCAAATATTCCTTTTGACAAAAAGAATGCTTATTTAACGTTTACGCATAATTGAATCCAGCTATGTCCGTGTTCACTTAACTGACATTCTAAAGTCATTGGGACTGGTTCTCATTGCACAAGTGGTGTATGTTCTGTCAGCACTGGCTTTCCCAGTGAGAGGAAGGATGCACAGATCTACCTGCATTCTAGTAACATCTTGTGAAACGCAAACGGTTTGTCTTGCTGTATCCAATGTATTCATAGAGCTAATCTTCAACAATGGTAATTGAAACATGACAGATGTTTCAATTATTTTTGTGACATAGTTCACAGAGGAATGTAACCTAGTTACTACTCCAGCAGTCCAGGTGTTTTCCATCCTTCAATTCATTTCCGTCCATCAATAGGTCAATCAATGCAAATGGAATGCCAAGATTTTCAGTGGCCCTGGATTCTTGATTAAAGTATCTGGAGTTTGCATTTTCTGTGGAACTGTGCATAAATCTTGTCCCGGAATTATGCAACATTCGGGAAATTACAAGTAAATTATGTGAAATGCACTTTGGTATAACTACTGATTTGCAGAGAAATGTCTCTCACAAAACATTTTCTCTTCGAAGCTGTTGCCCGCAGCACATTTTCTGCTAGAACCAGTTCTCTGCAGCAAAATGTATTATGTCGGAATTTGTGACATAGTGCTTAATTGCTGTAACGGAAAATTGCTCGAACTAGGCAAATTATGTTCTCAAAGTAGAACCTTTTATAAGGATGTACCTTCACAAACTTGTTAGTTTCGCGACTGTTCACTAAGAGGTTATGTCATATTAGGTGATTCCAATGGTTCATTAGCTATGCACAACTTTTGTTTCTTTCTGGAGTGCAGTGTTATCCTCTCAAATGTCCCAATATACCAGAAAGACACCTCGCCTTTTTATCTATGACCTTTTACTCCAACCTACAACTTATGAAGTGACATATGGCTTTTATACCTGCTGATGACACATACTCATTTGTATTTGCGTATTCTAATAGTTTTTGTGATATGTGAGTATGTTATGACAGTATAAGTTGCCAGGAAATGCCTTTTACCAAAGGCACCTGCACAAAGAATTAATGATCCCCACACCCAGAAAGTTTTTTCTTCAATGTGTGGAGGTTATTATTTGTTTATTCCTATCCCTAACCTCCAGATTTGACCTGGTGTTGATGGCGCTGAAATAAGGACATCACACTGTCAACCCAAAATAGGGTGGACAATGCAATGCCTTTCTCTGCTGGCCCCTACTGAAGGGGCTCCGTCGATGGAAAGCTGGCAATCCTTCTGATGCTAAATAGGGGTAGGGCACGCTTAGTCTGGAAGACAGGGTACTCTGTCATGTTTGTATAGAAGTACGCTGCTCACCAAGCCCTCAATCAGGATGTATGTCTTGAAGTTTATTCGGTTACCAGTATTTGAAGTAACAAAAGGTTAGCCTTTCCTTTTTCTGCTAGCTTGATGCGGGCGGCCTTTCTGCTCCTATACAGACAGGCATGGTCTTTTGCAGAATCCAGGCATGAGGACTGTAACCAGCAGTGTATAAAAGGAATGGTTCCACATGGTATGCAATGAAGAAGCCTCCATATAAATTCCTGCAAGATGTCTCTAGCATGTCTGTGGCTTCTCTATTTATGCTGCTCATGGGACTATTTCATTGATGAGTTTGTAAGATACCTGTTTATTGTCTCCACTCCCCAGGGTCATTGGAATACGAAACGGACAATCTATTGGTGTATGTCTGAAGATTTCAACACACATCTAAACATATCTTGGACTGGTGCACAAGCTCCCTCCAAGAGCAGAAGACATGCACCATTTAGTACATATTGGGCTACTTTACAGTAAAAACACAGGGTGTGCTGTAAATGTGGGTGGGTTGCACTGGGAACACTTTCCACATTGATTACAAAGTGTCCAAGAGTCAATCCGCCTTCTGGCTACTAAACTGTACAAAAATGGACCTCATTAACAGCTTATCAGCGCAGTTTTATGACCATTGAATTAACAAAACAATTACTGCATTTGTTTTTTGACACCGTTGAGGAGACTTGAAGAGCTGGACCTCCTCCCAGTTGTACCCAGGACTAAGAAGTGGGCGGCAAGGGTCACTTGACTGCGCTCCTGTATGTCTACAGGGACACAACAAGCTGCAAGGCATTTTTTTCTGAAGTGCTCGCCTCATAAGGTGCAACTGCACCTTAGATTGGACCTTGCTGTTGGCCTCTATTGGAGTGAGTCCTGAACCCTAAGTGCTGTGCCTCAGGTACTGGACCTTTGGCTAGTCTAACTAGACTTCTCATATAATCTCTGAAACGTTTAGTGACTAATTAATATTCTGAATTACAGCAGCTGGAGGACAGGGACCAATAACCCAAGCCGATAGGTCCAAGGCACGACTTCTCTGGGCTGCATAAACATGTTCTCCCACTAGGAGATTTTCCGCACCAACAAATTTGTTTCAGAGGGTCAGCAGTGAGAAGATATCTAGCCTTGTGGGATTTATAGTCAAATACAGCCCTCATCCTTGTCTCATTGGAGGATTCTGAGCTCTGAAAAAGAGACTGTGGACCTGAGTTTGGCGGAGAGGATACTAGTCGGACCTGGGCTAGACAGACTCCTACTAGACACAGAAATTGTGTTACGCTTGGGAAGGGCTGTTTGTCCAACCTAGAAGACCTGGACTGCCAAGTAAAGGCTTAAGCTCTGGGGACAGACCAGGAGATGGCAGAAGTGAGAGTGGAGAGAGGGTGTCTGAAACCTGAAATTGTAGCCCCCAACTCTGAGAATTCTAAGAGGCCTAAGAAACCGTAGGAGCATGGGGTTGACACCTTACCAGCCCAGCAGCTGGAAGAAAGGCCTACTCAAGGTACTCTATTAGACCATAGACCTGTCAGTGGACATCTAGGGGCCTAGTTCCACACACTGACAGCTGTCAGTGGCCTAAGTTGTTTACTTGCCTTTTGGGCAGAGCATATCCTCACTTGGGTACAGAAGACTGGCAAATGAGGCAGGATGACTCACATTACCTTGTTGGACATGGTGATATTATTCACTTACTGTGAAGCCTGTGTGGTAGGCTGGGATTAGCTCTAACTCAGGTGGAGTGTCTGCAGATGAAAAGAGTTCCCCATTAACCAGGTTAGTGGCCTGGGGTTGAGCTTGATAAAGTGGCAGTAATGTCAAAGAAATAACTTGAGGATAGGCCCAAAACTGTTGAGGTATTCCAACTCTTCACTGGGAGAGGGCTGGGTAGCAAGATGCGAAGCTGAAACTGATCCTACCAACACACATTAAGTTTCCATATCCTTTCCGCTTAAAACAATGTGAACTGCTAAGGGAATGGATGTTTCTCCTTGCCTTTTTAGCAATGGAGGGACTATGTGACAAAATGGCAATTTTTGCATTGTGATTGATATTTTTTGGCTGAATTTTATTGCTGAATTTTAAACTCTGCTCTCTGGGAAGCTGCGCTCTTACCTCCAAAACCTGCAAAATAGGCTAATCCCTGACAGACATATTTAACACTGTTTTACATTCCTAGTATATGGTGTAGAAACTACATCCATGGCATGGAAAAGTAAATGTCACATTTGGACTGCAATACATATTGTGCCATCCACAAGTGAGACAAGGAAAACATGGCTTCAGGCCTATGTAGCCTGACTGCTGCAATTTAAACCTTCAATCCCGTCCATCATAACACGTTACCAAATATCAAATTGGGTTTGTGATTACATACCGAATCCGTATTTGAAAGGGGCACTGAAAGGGCATATCTTCCAAATATTGAATCAGAATGGTATGTATTCATGTTTTGTGACCAAAATCTGGTTGAAAAACATTAATTTTTATTGACTACTCAAAGGTAGTGGTAAGGCATGCGCAAATAGGTTGGGGTCCCAAGGTACCCCTTTCCCTTTCTGAACATTGAGATTTTTTTTTTAAAGAATAGCTGTGGTCCCATGGACCACTGCCTAGTCTTTAAAAATGTTAAACATTTATTTATTTTTTCTAGCACATTTTGTAAAAACAATATTGATTTATTTGAAACAATCACTGACTTCAGCAGGCCACCATCCTTGTGATAGCATTGATTCATAATGAATCACAATTTGCGAACTACTTTATTAATATTCATGAGATAGGCCGCATTGCAACCCACTACAAATCGGGTCTTTGCCAACTGATCTATTAGTCCAGAGGTCAGTTCACAAAAACAGAATGGATTCGGTAAATTTCAGTGCACAATTTGCAATAACTTTTATCGACTTATTCTTTGTACATCTGGCCCCAGGTCTGAATGTAATATCTTTGACACAGAGAACCTTCTTGGCATATCTGACCTGCGCTCGGTTGTGGTTGCCTTCAAATCACACCAAAGTCCCAGTGACCCACGAATAGTAACTACTAACTGGTGCTTTACTTTTTCTTGGCACTTTTTACTTTAAATCTTCAAAAATTCTTATCTCTGCTACCCTTTAATAGCGTTTTGACATTTGTGGTGTCATTTTGTTTACTAAATTTATCTATATTTTTATAATTTGGAGTGGGATATTTATTGTGTTGTGTTTTCGACTTTTTAACTCTTTTGGCACTTCTAAATGATTTGCAAATTTTGCAAAGTTAAGCCTCTCTGCGGTGTGCCATAACTACCAAGGGGTCAAGCTCAGGTTTAAATTTCTGAAAACTTTGCCTGGACCTAACAGGTTAGTGACTTTATATCTCTTGGTGGGTTACCATTCACTCCATCTAATAATTCTCTTTCTTACAATCAATGAGTACCAGAGTTTCTCCTATCATGAGTAATGAAGTAGACATTCCAAATAATATATTGCTTGTGTTCACAGCCCTTGGCAAACAATGGTTCTAATGATACAGGAGATGTCATACTTGTTGGTGGATTACATCCTATGCATACCACACCAATGTAATATTAGTGGGTCACATTTGACACAATTGATGGGAACATAGGAGATTTCAGTAGATATACAACAGTCACACCTCATGTTGATATGATCCTTACAGCTAGATGTGCACAAAACACACTTTAAGAACCTGAAATATTTCCAGGCCAGCCTACCACAGTTTACAGCTCCCGTAACAACAAATCATATCTAGTTGAATGGACTAACAGGAACCGTGCTTTCAAGTATGTACCTCATGGAAAATGGGATCTACACAGGTTTAGGGAGTACTAGTGCAATGTTGCAAGAGGTAAAACAGAATTGACCCAGTTAAGGGAGTATTTTCATATCTACACACTCACCTAAAACACCCAAACCATAAATGCTGCCAAGGTAAAAATGAACACTGGTTGATGCAGTGTTTTCACACACTAACCCTCAAGGAAGCACAGAATAATGATTATGTGTATTCTATGTAGACTGGCATCTACACTGTAATTATGTGCTATATTGGATAGCATTTTTACTACTATGTAAACTGCTGCACAGGCTACTCCATTTCTGTCTGTTGTACTAGAGATAATCAAACAGATAGACGAAGAGTACTATGCTTGCTGCTTTAGACCTTGGTATGCAATTAATTGGATATATTGAGTTACTCATCAAGATAATACTTGGTAACATCAAGAGTTATGCTTCTCTATTGACAATCGGGTATGGATATTGCTATAATTGGGTTCCACCCATTCAGTATGCCAAGATTTTTTGCTTTTGGACCACCCGGTTTTGGACTTTTAAAGTGGGTGAGTCTCACAACTTGTGTCTCACCCATGGTAATTACATGGCAAATGGATTGCGCGTGTTTACTGCCAAAGTCTGTCTTCTAAGATAAGGCTGTAGCGATGCAGCAAGGATAAGGGGCACATGGCTAGTTACAGATGAACATATGTACACATGCTTGTGCACATGTGAGGGCTGCGCATATGAGACAAATGTCATGAGTGGCTCAGTACTGCACACAGGTAGCCTGGCGCAGTTGGGACTTTGCAGGATTCAATATTGACCTGGGGTAGGGCTTATAATGTTAATGTTCACTCTTAGGGAAAGTCAGTGCAGTTTGCGGTTTTGTCTGCAGTGACACTTTATTATACACATGGGGGAAAACTACATTAGAATGCAGTTTCGCTTACCTTTGGCGTACAAAGAGCAGTGACATATCAAAATTGGGAAGAACTTCTGTGAGGAAACTAAATCTGATTGTTCCAAGAGGATAAATGCACAACTTATAGGTCATCTAGGATTGTTATATTTCTCTGGATCAGCTCAGGGTGAGAGCCCAGGCCTTTCGTCACCTTGCTGTACCAAGGTAATTACATTTCTCTCTAGCAGCAGGAACAAAGGCCGCCCACCGCAAAAGGCATAAATAACAGTGCTTCCCTCAGCTGCTGAGCAGGAAAGGGTTGGGATAAAAATCAGATTTTGTTACTTACTTCCCACACTGTATCAGGGCTGGGAACAGCTCAGGCGCACTGAACCAAGGAGGAAGCACAGACAACTGGAGCCAATGGAGGAGGGGGCTCCTTTTTAATTTTGTTGGGAAATGCCCTGGTAGTTATGTCAGCGAGGGGTGGAACTGAGACCCCAGGAGCATATGTGACCAGTGACTACTGGATGATGCCATGTTGAACTGTCCCAGCATGCTGTGCAGGAGGGTTGGGACAGAGGGGGAGAGATGATGTGGCACCACAGGATTGGCCCACGTGCCTGGCTTCTAGAACATCCACCCTTCAAAAAATCTTGCACAATGGGTAGATCTCTTGGGTTGTGCTGTTTGTGTTTTTCACTGCTGGACCCTGGGATTGTAACAGCCATGGACAACTGGAAGGAGAAACCCTTGGTTCCCAAGAGAACTAATGACCCTGACCCCAGTTGACCACAGGACCAGCAAATTTCTCAAAGGGTCATTGAGGCTGGCCCCCTTACATCTCCAGAGGGCCAGTTGAGTTGGGGGAAAGCCCTGTACTTCTGCACCTAGACACAAAGACCAAGAGGAGAGCTGCTGCAGGGAGCCAGTGGACCCAGTCCCCTGTGAAGTACATCAACTTGGAGGTGTGAAGTACACCAACTTGGAGGTGAGGAGTACACCAACTTGGAGGTGAGGAGGTCTGCTAAAACTGCTCCTGGTGGCTAGAGCTCGTTACCATGAGTAAAGTGAGCCCAGATCATCAGAATCAGCCCAACAGGGCCTGGGTTATGGCATTTTCAAAATTTCTGATCTTTTACCAAAAATTGAGTGTGTGGGGCTCTGCCACATCTCCCAAAAATACCCCCGGGGTGGGCCAGGGCTTGTGGGTTGGCATAGTATTTTCCTATTCATTTTCTCAGGGTGGGGGCTTGCTTGGAGCCACCTTCCCATTTTTACTTTTGCTCCTAGGGTCCCTCATCTGCTGGGGGGGCCTATGCAAAGGAAGGGGGAGAGCTGCTGCGCTCCCCCAATGGTTTTAGGCCCATCCCCTGCTCCCTGTGCCTGTGCCTAGGGGAGCAGGGTGGCCACCATGAGAAGAACTCTCTGCCCAGCAGGGGAAAAGTGCTGCTGGCTACCGCAGCAGAACAGGAGAATGCTCGCTGAGTGGGGAGCCAGCAGGGGCAGTGAGGGGTGGGATTCCTGAGCTGCCCCTAGCACATTCAGGCATGTAAGGTACCCAGTGCCACCGGGCACCCCCCAAATATAGAGAAAAACAAAAGGAAATGGACGCGCAGATCCCAGAACAGAGAGAGACTAGATGTTTCACTGCTCCTAGCTGCAGCGCACTATAATGCTCTGCGGGGATTTCGTATGTGCATGGCTTTCTTGCTTTGTAGTGGCCCCAGGAGGACACATTCAGATCATATTGTGGTGGGGGTAGGAGTAACAGCAGCCCTTCAGGAGTAATGTTTAGACAACTGACCTTACATTTGTGGGGCCATGGAATATTTGAGCCTCTGGGATTTTTCACATAATTTTTTTAAGCACTTCCAAGACTGGAGCTTTTGCGCTACAGCTGGAGGTGCAGCGCCTTCCAGGGACTGGTTTTATGGCTGCATTTAATGTAGCTGGAACGTGTACAAGGAAGATACATGGGGTGAAGCGCTCTCTAGGGACTGAATCAATAGTTACATTTTATGTGATCAGAAAGTGGCGTCCTCTAGGGGTTGTTTATGATTGCATTTTATTTTTTGGCTTGAATTTATATAAAAAAACACACAGACACATGTTATGTTCATTTTAAAATGGTTTATTGACATAATAATGATGACAGTGATTACTATTTAAGGTGAATATGCTTTATTAACATTAATAAGTGCATTTACATGTGGTTATTATTGAGTATTGCATTTACACACAAAATGATGCTGTTTTTAACATGACTTACCTTGTATGCTTGTATGACACCTTAGGGGGTCAAAGGTGATTATGCAATATCATCTATGGTATTTTCCATCTTTCTAATGTATATATTTGTAAAGTAATGCATTGTATTTAGTAATGTGTGTAATCAATGTACGTTTCCTTTTTCTAAAGAAAACACACTGACTGGATCATTTATTGAGTGTTAGTATTGCATGGCAGCAAATAGTGATTACTAGCCCACACCATCTTGCCTGAGTAGGCCTTGGACTGTTCTGCTTCACTACCCTGAGAGAGTCAAGCACTACAATGGGGTGCTTGGTTCCCAGTAAGAGGAAATTGTGGACTTATTACGTGTGCAGGCCTCACATCCTGCACAACGTAAATGCCAATTTCCTACTGTAGGCTATAACAATAAACTCAGAAAGAAGCAAAATTGCCCAAAAAAATAACATCAAAAATATATACATCTTTCGGAAGGGACAGCTTAGGGACACCTTTGAAATCCTAAGCATCAGTGAAGCAAAAAAGTACCTAAGGGTATTTCCAAAGGAAAAAAAAAACAATAAAAGAAAAAAAACATGAGGTTCACCCTGAGTGTGGGTAGCTTTTTGGTAGACAATCCTCTACGATAAAGAGAAGATTAAGAGAGATATCATTTTAGAGATCATACAAATACAAAAGCTCCTCCAAACGGCTTTCAGTAGTCTTATGATGAAAACAAAACGGACATGGGTGGAAGCATTGAATTAATCTCAGTCACTGCCAATTACTCCGGCCCCATTCCAGTCTATCAGTCTTTTGCCTCATCCCACTATAAACAAAGACCAGTCATATATCCAAATCAGACTTGGTCCTGCTTCAATAGGAAGACTAACACCCAAAATGCCAGGCCAAGTTGCCTCCATTTGTGCACTCAAGCAATGCCAGGACAGTTTCAACCTTTGTAGGCCTATCAGTGAAATACACCTTGTTTCTTTTAGCAAAGTAAGAACCAGAACCATACCTGGGCATATACTTTACACTTATGGCGTCACGCCTAGGGAAAAAAGAGATGGGTAAAATGCTTGCATTAACCTCAACCATTGCAATTACTCAGGGCAACACCCCCTTGATTCATTAATTTACCCACTACCTTATCTAGGCAGAGAAAAGACATATGCAAATTAGTTATAGTCTTGCTCCAAAGAAACAGTCCGGGTTGAATTGGCTTTGGAGGTCAGCTCCAGATGGGAACACAAGCAACCCAGAACAGTTTTGACATATTTAAGCCTCATCCGTGAGTATGGCTTTATTTCTATAGCTCATTGAGCACAAGACCTAGGTGTGAGCCTATCTGCCCCATTTGTGGCACCATCCCAATATCAACATGATTATGTTGCAGGTGCAGAACGGATAGTCTGATGAAAAGAGTGACTACCAGTCTAACTCCAATAAGACAAAAAGAAAATCCCATCACCGGCTGAAGACAAAGGACACCCTTGACAAAGGGAGCTTGAATTTGATGGCAAAAGAAATGGGAGAGTTGGGAGAAAAACCTCATTTTAAATACACACATGCATCAGAAAAGGGGAGTTCCCTCAAGGATAGATCTTGGACAATAGCATTTTTTGATAGCGCCGCTGTAGCCTGCAAGAATCTAGAGTCCTTTCTGAAGATGAATGTAAAGACTAGCTGCATACAAGTAGACACCCAGTGAAGGTAAAGGGATGGGCTGTATCTTTTTAGGGAATTGCGCAGGTCGTTAACCCTTACATCACTATGCCAATGATATATGAGTAAATAAGTCACAAATAGTGATAGCAAATCGCATACCAATTTTTGGTGATCAGCCTTTCATTTTGCAATGTGGCGTTTAGACTTATATGCTATATTGTGAAATATCCTTGTCATGGGAGCTGGGAAATGACCTACTAATTAATATTTACCCCCTGCTATTGGCTATAAATATATGAATACAGGTATTGTGACCCACAAGAACAGCAGACTTCCATCACTACATTCTGACTGAAACCACATTTTTAAAAGAGCACCAGTACCTAAAAGGAATAAAGGATGCTCTAAACATGAAAATGATTCCCATTTGGGAAGACAATGGGAGGGACTATGCAGTTGTCCCCTCTGGGCTCCTACCCACTGCCCCAAAAGCACCCTGACACAACTACCAAAGGGAAATATATCCAACAGGGATGGTTCCCCTTCTCAAATGAGTTACCTCCTCCTTTGATGAGTCAGTAACTTTTTAGTAGTTTACCTCTACAACTGCCATGACAATCTATTGATGCATCTCATTGCAGATCGCAAACAGGAATGGACACCCCTTTAATGACCCTCAATGAGTCAAAAAAGCACCTTTGCGATTCAGATATTGTTTTCTGTTTCGCAAATGGAGGTTAGTAAACTGTTAAAAAATATTTGAGGTTGCAAACCCAGTGAATTAGGGAATCACAGAGTTTAGAATCACAAAATTGTTTCATTCAGCAGGCTCAATGTTCAATAAGATAAATCCTTCTATCAACTCACAGAAAATGTATTTATGAGCTGCAGGCAGACTTATTTGAAGCTAAATGCTTGTCATAGTTCAATAACAAACTTAATTTACTTAAGTTTCAGTCAGGGAGCATAGCGTAGTGCTAAATGTTTGGTGGGCACAAGGGCAGGATTCTGCAAATTTCTCATGGTGAGTGACAGAAAAAGCTGGCAGTGTGTCTTAGCAGAGTTTTGGCATCTCCTGATGTGAGGTTTAGTCTGTGGAGAGCACACTACGTGGTAGAGGGCCAACAACATGATACGTTTTACAGTAGTCCTTGACTTTTTACATTGTTTGGTGATGACTCTGACGATCTTGGTTCTTTGGGTTTAATTTTCCACGTTCATGTTGTACTTACTAAGTAATCATGCTGCAATGGTGCTACAGCTAGAACTTTACTATGTGGATTCAATATTTGCTTGGCGGAAAATTACTTCTGCACCAATTTACCGGAGAAGAATTGTAGCTACAGGGGGATATTTAGGCTAGCAAAGTTAACTTTTGACCTTGCATAGGGATAGTCTGCTGATTAAGTTTGCATCTTATGAGGAACTGACGGAGTTGAAAAACACATTATGCTTCATCATCTTTGTGAATATGGTGAGGGATCAATCTTAAGCTGTGGCATGGCATGACACCCATCACAACAACCATTGTCCACACCATTGACAATGAGTATATCTTCAAAGTATGCCTTGTTAGCAATGCAAGGTAAAGCCCCCTCTTGTGGCTTGACACTTTTTGGAATATAGAACCAAGTCCCTATTCCTATCCTGAACGTAGTTAAATGTGAAGTTCCAGCAACAATGTTGGCTTCGAGATTTGAAGGATTGGCTGATTCAAACATATCCTGTCATCTCACTGCCTATCAGGGACACAGACTCAACAGAAGCCATTTTTCAAATGGCCCTCTGGATTAGTTGTGCTGGCTAAACTGCTTATGCATTGTTGACACATCTATACTTGAATGGTCACAGGCAACACACATCTTTGTAACTTTAGTGCTTTTATTTACAAGTGATTTTCAGGAGTTAACAGACTGGCCCAGTTCTTTGGACAACAACCCCCACATTGTGTATATGGCCAGAGTCCTTGGGAGGGGGCATGTCCAGAGACATGTTGATGAATAAGTCAACTTCAGTCAGGAGGCTGATTGCAGTATCATTGGAGATCAATGGCCACATTGACAGTCCATTAACAGTCCAAGGTGAATGTAGCAGAGTCAATCTGAGGACAGTGACATGTTTCGAGGCATGATGGTAAGAACAAGGCTAGGCAGAAACTATCCATTTGACACAGATGAATGCTACTGCTGCCTTCTCCTTAAGACTGTTGTTTCATCCACATCTTCCTCCTCTGATGTATCATGTGCCTCCTTTGAGGGCGATAGTGGATTTGCGGCAGACCTGGGAGTTACAGACTCATCACGGGCAGAGGAGGTGGATGGTGTAGGTGCAGCAGCATTCATCTGTGTTACCAGATGAGGCATCACTGCAGAGATGACGAGCTGCAGGGCTTGCAGGACTCCAGCAACATCTTGGTGGTAGGCAGCCATGGCAGCAAAGTGTGAATCCTGTTTTCGCTCCATATTCTCCATGATCTTACGCATTTCCCCAAACTTTATGGCAACATCGCTGGTGCCACTTTGACAGGACAGTTGTTCCTGTCTCTGAGTAAGGTCTCCAGCGATGCCCCCATGAAATGCTGGAGAGCATGGAGCGGACTGTGGGTGCCTCTGATGGCTTCTAGGTGGTCCCTAATGGGACTGAGGCACCCATGGATCCCATCCAGTTTGGCCACCAGGCTGTCCAACCCCACCCGCACCTGGTCTGCCATCTCACACTGGACTCCTACTGTACTACATTGAAAATGTAACTATGGGTCCTCAGAGTCCAGGTTGACAGCTGTGGTGCTAGGTGGTGCCTCCTGGATGTTTTGCACCACAGGCGGAGAGGTCACAACGCTGCTGGATCTCCTCGCTTCCGGAGATTAGCTGCCTATGGAGTCGAGCAGCTCTTTGAGGGTGTCTTGGTCGATGGTTGTGAGCTCTTCTTCATCTTCATCATTGAAGAGTTGGACAGGCTGCTAACGAGGAGGTGATGTTTCTTCCTCTGCAATGTAAAGGGCAGGTACTGTTGTATGTGTATGTCCACTTTGGGGAAGCATTTTTGCAGTTGACAATCCGAGTGCATGACACTTTCCATTCTCTATTCTTACATGGAACACCTATTACCGGCACCTTGGTTAAATAATGTACAATGTCCATAATGTTACATTTCAGACATTCGGACATTTTCATAGATTATGACAGTTTCCCTGTATGCCAACAGTGAGGGGCATATTTATAGACCCCTGCTGCACCTGTTACATCATCTGTTTATACCTTCCTGTGGTGCTGATTGGTTCACCTTATAGACAATGCAGAATTAATCTACTTAATGTGTCTTCACACTGCATTGTGGATGAGTCTCCCTTACTCAGTAAGGTTGGCGTATGGGTGGTAGTCACTAGGTTTTGAGGTTCAGATTAGATTTCACCCCAAATTGATGTTGGCACTGCCACCTAATTTGTAGTGTGGCATGAGGATGACACTCATGAACTTGAGATCAGGGACACAGTGATGTCCACGTTGAGATGAAAAGTTTATGTGCTTGAATTACCCTACTCTGAGAAGTATCTATGTGTTTCAAGTTTGGCAAGTCACATTGACACAGGTCAATCCCATTAATGGATGCTGATGCGCAGGGAGGGACGCCTTCCTCTTCATTGACAATCATCTCCTCTATCCAGACACCCTTGCACTTTGGTGCAATGCCAATGTTTAAATTATGCAAGCAGGAGGACATAGGACTTTGAGGCAGGGTTTTAAGATTGGTGCATTGTTGCACTGCAGGCCTTTGTTGGACCTCACAGGGTTTGGCACATGGATGATACATACTGTTGTGCTCAGTGAAATTGGATGCATTTGTTACTGGAAGGATGTTTACAGACATCAATAGCTATGCATTTGTTCACTCCTACTGTTAACTTTACCTAAGGGCCAGTT
This sequence comes from Calotriton arnoldi, assembly GCA_963921515.1. Taxonomy (NCBI): domain Eukaryota; kingdom Metazoa; phylum Chordata; class Amphibia; order Caudata; family Salamandridae; genus Calotriton; species Calotriton arnoldi. Next base: position 1,011,907 of record CAWUFW010005439.1, read on the forward strand.
TCCATGCATGTTAATGTGTCTTGGACCTCCAAATCCAGGAACATGTTGACAATGACATACTGCTGACTGAACAACACAAGAAGAAGATACTTTAAGGTGGATGACTGCATTTTGAGGAATAATGTCAAGGCAACGTGTAGCCAAATGACATGCCTTAATGCCACATTGTGAATGAAGCCTATTCTCAAACTTCACTTACCATGCTTGTAACGATGAATGTGTGGTTCTAGGAGCATTGCAAACAGAACAGACATGTTGTGATTTTAGGGCACACATTCCTACGATGCTGAGGTCTGACATTGTACTTTGAAATGCATATCCATTTTAATCAAAGGTAAACAGCACCTTAGCCCTCCAGTATGTTAATTTTTGACATTATGGAATCATTGACACAAGGTGCTTGCAAGAGCAGCGCAGCTTTTGATGTGGGCAACATGGGTATGTCTACTTTAATAAGTGCTCTCAAACAGTTTTAGATGTGGTTATGTGTGCTTCGTTCAGCTGCACACATAAAAGCAGCAGTTAAGCTATTACAATTGCTTGTGGCATATTTCCAAGGCAATTTCGCAGCAGGACCATCATCAACTTTTGGTTTACTGAGGGAAAGCATGCTTCACAATGTTTACAAGGCAGTGTTGGCCCATTTGATGTGGATTGGCAAGACAAATCTAAATCCGTATTTGTAAAGCGCGAACTACTCACTTACGGGTCTCAAGGCACTGGGGGCCATCGTGGAAATTAAGTGAGCTATTGCCCAGAGTCACATGGTGCTGAGCTGAGCTGCCGCCGGAGCCGGGGATCGAACCGTGAACCCTGTGCTCTGAAGTCAGCTGCCCTGGCCGCTGCACCACACCTCTCCAAGACATTGTAAGGGAGGCACACTTCCATTAGGTTCCTGGGGTCATTTGTACAAACCTGTAACATAACGCAGTGTTAGTCTTCTTGGCTTGACACAGCTCTCAGTCACTTCTGTGAAGTGGTACTCAGACTTATTCATTACATTACATTGAGGCATGGGATTTCGGCATGTACATGCAATAGATGTAGCTGGCTAGCTCCTACGCAGACACTCTTGCACCATTGTGCATGAGTGCCTGCTTTTGCGCTAGGCATCTACATTGATCACCAGTGCATGTTGTGACACAGGACTGAGCCATGTTGTTATACAGACAGTACAGTGCTGCATTTCAAAAGTGGCAAAGGGCTGCATTGAGCCTAGTGGGCTGACCCAACGCTCAGTGATACTTTGAGAGACTTTCCCGTGGCAACATGTGCTTTGCCTTATTTGCAATGCAGTGTTAAGCCACTGAATGTAGCTTAACACTGCCTCGTATATGAGGCACCCTTTCATGCTGTACTTAGCGGGGAAGGTGAGGACAATGGGTTCTGGAGGGGGCTTTTCATCCTCAAAACAATTTTGTTTGACAGAGTCATATTTACTAGGGCAGCATATATGGGAGTCAATGCCAAAATTAAGCCAGGGAAAACATGATCTTGAACAGGCTAATCAATGAGAAATCCATTATTTCTCCTTGTTTTTGCGGTTTCCAATGAAGCTAACGCCACACTCTGCCACTTCTCTGGTGAATATGCCCCTTTGCTTGTTAATATAGCGCAGAGATTGGACACACATGAGTGGTCAATTGTCATTATATATATGCACGATTGCTGGATTACAAGTCACTTACAGCAACATTATTTGTCTTTCGACGTATTTGTTGATTATGCCAACAGCTCAAGTGACATGTGAATGTACCCCCAGGTAACTATGTATGTGGAATTTGATCTACACACAGTGTGGGTGGGCACTGAAACATATTTAGATGGACAGAAGTAACATTACTCCAGCACCACCACCCTCCACCCCATGTCCCTGGTTGTTACTTACCCTGTTGCTGATGCAGCTGGTCCCTCGACTCCAACCACCGACTCCTTACAGATGCCTGTGGACACCTGTTCCTCCAAGGCATCAAGCTCCTCCTGTGGCGCTGGACTCCCGCCTTCGGTCTGCAGTGCTGCCTGCCGAATGCTGGCCAGTTTCTGCTTAGTCTTGCGCTTGGCATCATGCCAGCGCTTCTCACAGTAGGTCACTGTCCTCTTAACATCTGTTACTGCATTCACCTTGCTGACAATGGACTGCCAAATGGCATTTTTGGTCCCCAATGACACCTTGGAGCTGATGAAGAGCTGGTGTTGATTCTCCGTCACCTCCGCAATCAGGAACTCATTTTTCTGCTGTCTGAATCTTATTTTCCTCTTCCTCTTCCCCTGGGACTCTGGCTGATCATCCTGGCTGTTAGGGGGTTGTTAGCTCCTGCTAAACTGGGTCCAGCGTGCTCCATTTTGCTTCCAGGTATTTATTATGTTTTTTTCATATTTCACAGGCTTTTTGTGGTTTATTTTTCATGCAAAATGTGAAAAAAGTGATGTGCGGCTGCCTAACGTGAGTTTTCTGGCTGCTAATTGGTCGACCGTCTCTTTTTTCATGTTAGTTGCAAGATTTGTATCGCAGTGACGTTAGTGTTTGCGGCAACAATCGCCACTGCCAGCTGATCCTATTGCCATGTCCCGACATATTGTAAATACGTTGCTACCATGGCAATAGTTTTCGGCGATACACGGCAGTAAGAAAATTGCCGCTAAGCAACGCTAACTTTGCTTAGTGGCAATTCTTGTAAATATACCCCATAGTTTTCCTTCATACCCAATTTTCATTCATTATATTTTAGTGTATAAATTGCTGCATGGTCAGTGCCCAATCAAAAATCATCCAAAGCTTAAGCTCAATTGTAATCTCTGGGAATTGGGTGTCTTTGGAAAACATAAAACCCTATCTATTCTGACAACCAGAAGTTTCTATCTAATGCAACAGTGTATTACTTTTGTAAATTGGTCATTGTGACTAAACATTACCTTTTTCCTTTTTTCCACATTTTAAAACAACATATAGCTATATTTTCGCTATTTTCTCTGTTCCCTCCAAGATAATCTACAAAATCTAGGGACTATTAGAATACCCAGGATGCTGAAACAAAGGACACAAATTAGGCGTGGGTACAATTTGTGGAAAAAAGTTATGAAGGTTTAAGGGCAAAAGTCCCTAAACATCCAAAAAGGGCTTAGTAACTTGAAAAGTCATGACAGCCAAGAGGTTAAACTAGATCACTTTAGTGTTTATTTTTTATTCTAGTTTTTCTGTTTTATATCAGGCATACTTGGCTCAAGGGCATATGAGCAGTATACATGAGAAAGAGATTAGATTACACAAGGTTAGATAAAAAAAAAATTCAGGACATGGGGAGATGAAGTGATTTGCTCAGAATCACAGTATGATGAGTCAATAACAGGAGGCAAACCTGGTTCTGCAGTTCCAAAATTGGCACCGCTTGCAGTTAAGCCACATCTGCTATTTAGTAAATTTAGTTTAGGTGTAAACTTGCAGATAAACATAGGAAAGGCATGGCAAAGGATTGTGAACCCACACAAATTTACAGGAGTCCACACCGTTTACATTGTACAACCCCTTGACAATCACTTTAACCTACGACCCTCCAAAACATCTTTATGCCTAGCAAGTTCTACAGTCGTACATCACACTTCGCTCAGACAACACAGACAAAACCATAAAACCCAACAGGAAGTTAGGCATCTACTTCCTGTTGGGTTATTGGTGATAATTTTTCTTCCTTTAAGTTCCACTTACTCGCAGAATGAAACTGGTGACTTTGGCTCAGAGTGTATGAAAAATATCAGTAGCCAATGGTGGTCAGCAAACAGTAAACAGCCAATGGTATTGAATGTTTTGTGCTTTTTCTCTTTGATCTTCCTGTTTAGTGAACATCATTGTGGCATTGGTTGCAATGAATGACAAACAGGGAAGATGGAAAGGTATAAGTTTATTCTAAATAATGAATCCCCTTGCCAGTCACTGCATCCTCTGCATGCTCCATCATCAGTCGTCTCCCATGCACCCGACATACCACCATCTACATTCAATTTCCACATTCCACGCTCACGAGTCAACATGCATAGATAGAAGCACGGCAGAGATGTTAAGTACATAACAATAATAACTTGATAAACCTTGCACTTAACATGGGATACAAAACCTCCTATACCCAGAAAAAAACAACTGAAAAAAACTATATAACATCTCAAAATCATTACATTTCTTTGGTAATACACTTTTCCTGGCAGACCTGACATTAATGTCACCAGGAAGATGATCATTGTTCAACTTTTGTTGCTCATATACCTCTTCCACTACCCGAGTCTGTCTCATAGAATTAGATAATTCTTTGTTAATTCTTTTTTTCCAATACAGTTTTGAGATGAATGCTGAAAAGATTTTCCTTGCAAATCTGGAACAAAATCACAATACTCGTGATCTTCTTTCACACCCTCACCCAAAATGTGTGCTTGAGTAGAATCAATAGGTATTACTTTGTGTAAGTTCAACCAACCTATGCTTTTCTACAGAAGTGAATTTCTTCCCACTTTTTCCACACAATGAGGTTTCTGGAATTTAGATAATCCTTTAGCTGCAAAGCTTGTTTTCTGTATTAGTGCCCAGTCACACACTTGCATGTTTTTCGCTTTCATCTTGATTTTTTTATCATAATACATTTTCATTTTTGCCTGTGCTTTGTTAACAGTTTTTCTGACTTCAGAGACATCCTTTCCAGTTGCACATTGAATCCATCTGTAAAGGCAATGTCTTAGAAAATCCAATTATTTCCCGTAACAATTCCAATGGTGTTGCACCAGTCGTAAAATGAAGCGTATTGTGATAACTGCAAATTTTACACCAGAAATACTCACTTACATTCAAACCTGAAGGGATTGCAGTTTGAATCCCTTCTTTAATTATTTTATTAACCCGTTCTACCAGCCCATTAGAATGTGGTGAGTACAGAGCAACTCTATAGTGATTGATGCCATTTTCGTTTAGAAAATTACTCATTTTTAATGACACCAACTGTGTTCCATTATCTGAGACCAAAATCTTTGGAACACCCTAAAAGCAAAAACACTTTTTAAGAAATTGATTGCAGAATCAGTTGTAATATTGTTGACTGATTTAAAGTATAACCATTTAGAAAAATAATCAATAAGAATAAAGTACTTCGATCAATGACAGTCAATTGCTATTTTGCCCCATGGTTGCTGAGGAATTACCACCTTAACTAATGGGCTTTTGCTCAAATGCAAACTCTTATCAGATAATAAACATTCTTGCCACACACATATATGATTATCAACCACTTTATCCATTCATGACCACCAATAATTATTGCATAAGATCTTCTTTGTAGAAGATAACCCAAGATGACCCTCGTGAGCAATTATAATAAGTCTTTTGTTTAGATTTTCTGGTGGTACAAAATAAAATCTCTCTCAAAATAATTTCCGATTAAACAGTTGATTTTGGTAATAATTGATAGAACTATTTAATGATACCTGAAGCATTCCAAGCAATGTTGTAATTTTCAGCATTGATGATTATAATGAGCTCCTGATACTGTGTATCTGTCAAGCATGCAGTGTGTCATTCTTCTGGGGAGATAGCAGACTTACATTTTTCAACCGCATCCAATGCTGCAACCAGACATTCAGCCTGTAACATTTTCTCATTGTGTGCACTGTCACCATTCTTTACAAGCCACCTAAATAAACAGTCAGCCTGAACATCCACTCTTCCTGGCTGAGTTGAGGTGCTGAATATTGATGAAACATTATTAAAGACATTCTCACTGGAAATTGTTTGGCTCCCTCCTCTTATGTGCACTGCAAGAAGAACAACATTTGCGGTTTTCAATTTTCTATCAATCTACACCTTGAGACTGATGTTGTATGAAAAACACTTTAAGTGTTCCCTCTTTATTAGAATTCTTTGCCTATGTATACTGATTCCTGGGCCTTAGAATCGCAGGGGGTTGTGCACTATTACCTGATACATCCAACACTAACTCTGGTGCGGTCATTCTAAGGCCAACACTGCTCTGTTCTTTTGTGCTTACTTCCTGGCATATAGTTGATCTCAAAATCAAATTCATGTAAAGATGTTATTAACCCGACCAATCTAGAAGACGACTTCCCAACACCACTGTTACCCATGCGGTTCACCAAAGGTTTATGGTCAGTAAAAATACTGAATCAAAGTCCCCATAAGTTAGTCTTGAACTTACTCAGAGCCAACACACAGGCTACGACCTCCGTCTCAATGGGTCTGTTTCATGATTAAGCAACTTTGAAAGTACAGGAAATGAATGCAACCATCCTCTCTCTACCCTCTACTCTCTGACATAATATAACACCTGTATCAATTGTGCTTGCATCCACAGTAACCTCACACGGATAACCTTGAACAAAAGGTTTCAAGACATCACATTGTAGAATTAGTTCTTTATCTCCTGAATAGCCTCAGTCTGTTTCTCTTTCCAGCAAACGTTTTCTTTTTTTATGAATATTTGCAATAAGGGTTCAGATACGACACCAAACCCACACAAAAACCTTGCATAATACTTATTGAGTCCTAGCAAGAAACGCAAAGTGTCCTCATCAGTAGGGGTGGGTGTCTCTTTGATCGCTTTAAGCAGATCTTTGTTGGGTTCAATGCCTTTCTCGGAAATGCAATGGCCCAAATGTTCAATTTCACTTACCCTGAACCTACACTTATCCTTGTGCACCATTATACCATGCTCCTGAAGAATAAACAATGCCTTGCACAACATTTCATCATGCTGAGCCATAGTAGCTGCAAAAATAAGTATATCATCTTGATAAGTCATTAAGCCAGGCACTTCCTTAAATAAAACATCTATGAGTGTCTGAAAAATGCTGGCTGCAGACGCCAACCCAAACGGCAATCTAAGATATTTAAATGTTCTGAAAGGTGTGAAGAAAGTTGGTAGGATTTGTGAAAGCTCTTTCAATCTAATCTGGTGATATGCCTCCTTTAAATCTACTGTGCGAAAAATACACACATCTCCTATCTGTGCTAACATTTCTTATATTCCTGGAAGCGGATGACACTCAACAATAATATTCTTATTCAGTTATCGAATATTAGCACATAGCCTGATTTCTCAATTATTTTTCCATGCAATCACAACACTTGACACCCATTCTGAACATTGCATGAGTGAGTTAACCTTATCTTCACACATTTTATCTAATAAAATCCTCAAATCTTTGTGAACACTCAAAGGTACATTTCTAAATTTATGCATTATGGTTTTAGCATTTTCTTTCAACACAATATCATGTGAAAATCCCTTCACACACTCAATTGTATCCTTAAATACTGAGGAATAATCCTTCAACAGCAACGCAATGTTCTTTAAACCAACGTCATTTATCTTCATTAACAACAGATTTATGCCTAGCCCCTTCACATCTGTGCTTCTTCCTCTGCCCAGTGTGGATCCAACTGAACCGGTATAAATGACCCAGGTTTAAGAATGATACCCAATCTTGCTTGATTTACCCATCCAAACACATCCTTCCCCTCAACAGCTACATACACTTTAGTGACAATCTTTCTTACCACGAATGACACTATGTCTTCAAATCACCCCAGCATTTTTATTTCAAAACCACCAAATGCCTTTGGTGAAATGTCACACTCATTTAAACTCTGTTTTTTCCAATGCTCCATGAAGGTAGTTTGGTCTAAAATTGTAGTGGTGACCCAGAATCTGCCATAACTGACACTTCCACATCACCACAACGTATTTTACAGAATGGTCCCTTCCTTGTTCCCTGTTCATCAGCAGTAATGATAAGAATAACATTTTTGAGTTTGTCCTGACATTGCTTTACCATACCACTTTTATCAATGTGCACCATGGAAATATTTGTATACCTCTTATTACTATTGTTCACTCCTGAATTTTCTTTAGATCTACAAACTTAGGAGAAATTACTTACTTTATTGCATTTTATACATTTATGTTTCATTGAGAGCAGGACAGTTTGTAATATTCCCTAAATGTGTTTATGAACCGCTGCGATAACAATAATTCACTTTACGTTTTTATTTGTCCCCTATTTTATCCTTCCTATACTCCACATGTACAGCACCTACATTTACCTCATCTTTATTGCCTGTACTTCACAAAACCTTCGACAATATTATGGATTTTTCAATCCCCTCAGCAATACCAATCAGCTCACACAAAGAAGGATTGCATGTACATAGCAGTCTTTCCTGTAGGTATTTTGCTAAAGCAAACTAAAACAAATTCATTCCGTAAGTATGTATCTATGTTACTACAAAAATCACAGCTTGCTGCTAAAATTCTGAGATTCGCTATGAATTCATCAAATGTTTCTTCACTGCCTTGTGTCCGGGGAAAAAAATGTAATCTCTCAATGACTACATTGGGTTCTTCACAAAATTGTTTCTCCAATCTCATAACCGCTTCACAATAATTATCCCAAGGACCATCCTCAGGAGGTTAAATCTCTGGTAAGTGTTCAAACATTTCTTGTGCAGCTGTACCCAGGATGATACTTGTTGGCATCAATTGGGAAGACGTAATTTTCAAAATTTCTATACCATGTATGCCATTTGACCAGCTTTTTACCAGAATCCTGTCGAAAAGGTTGTGGTTGAGCCACAAATTGTTGTAAAGCCATTGCTCTTGTATTATAATTTTGATTTTCTGTTTAACAACAATTTAAAACCTTACATCAGTCTTCAGTTGATGACAGCTGTACTCCTCAGTTGATAACAACTGCAGTTTACCATAATAAAGTAGTAATGCAAGAGTATGTACATTATCTGCAAAGAATATAACTTCTGAAAAAAGATACCAATATGACATTTGATGTGTTATAAACAGTAAATGGGACTAATATTGAACTTGGACAAAGAAACGCACATTCTGAAATGGTCAATGTAATACAATTAGTGCTCTTTCCAAAGCGAGTAGAGCTTGCACTGACAACTTCAATGATAACACTGCCTTAAGAGGGCCGTTGATATGCCGGTCAGGCTCTTTCTATGGTTCATTGAGCTTGCACAGGCCTCCCCTGATCACCTGACCTGCTTGGCCTATGGCCGTTGACCTGCACTTGGCTCCACCTGAAGAACAACCTTTTTGTTCTGCGATGGCAAACCTCTGCTCCGTGCAAACCATGGTGTACTGTCAAAACCGACACGACACGACACGACAGAGCGCACGACAGTTCAAACCGCTCTACACGATATGGCCATTGAACGATGCACAAACCAGGGGAGAATCTCTTCGGAATGTGACGAGCCTACACTGCTTCACTGACTGCGTCCGAGGCTTTAATAGGCGTGAATACCATCATAACTCACCGCCAATATTCATGTGGCATTGGTCGCAATGACTGACAAGCAGGTAAGTGAGAAAGGTATATGTTTATTCCAAATAATGAAGCCCCTTGCTGGTCACCAGATCCTTGGCATGCCCAATCATCAATCGTCTCCCACATACCCAACATTCCACCACCAACACTCGGTTTCCACATTCCATGCTCACTTGTCAACATGCATAGGAGCACGACAGAGATACTAAGTAAATAACAATAACATTTTGATAAACCTTACACTCAACATAGGATACAACAATAGTCTGCTTGTAATACATGTGTAAGTGTTCGAACTTAAGAGACTGTGGCCAAATGCTATGACCTCCTCAAGCAATGTACTTTTCACAATGACGCTTTGCGCTATGCTTTCAACTGTTTTCTTCACACCATAGGACTGTGTTGACATGCTGTGTGGAGAGGTGAGTGTTCTCCTAAGTGACATAACTACTGCAATTACATAGTTTTAGAACAAATGTTTATTTGAGTCAAGGAGAGTCCTTGGAGACTTGAAAGTTCTTGAAAGTAAATAAATCCTACACTGAAAGGCATAAACAAAGTAAGTTAAAATAATAAGAAAAATTGATACTCCTATATATATCTAATTTAAAATATTTTCAAGGATCGGAACAAAGACACATCTATCAACTTAAATTTCTTTTTAAGGCACGTTTTAAATCACTGTGAATCATATGTCAAACAATGCAAGACATCCATGGATCTACTTGTCAATGCAGTAGCTCATCAAAATAAGTGCACGTCGATATAACCATATGCTCTCTGATTATATTGCATCACGCTTTCAAGGAGAGAAAACTGCTTGATGAACATTCATTCCAAATGGTCCACCAATCAATTTCAGAACAAATGGGAGTTTGCACCGGAATTGGGATTGCCATTAGCACGGATTTGCTTGACAGAGTTTGTGTGGGACGATATTGCACATTCTGATGTTTGCTGCAAGAATTGAAGGTAACAGGCAGTATTACACTCTTATTTCGGGGTGCAGACATCAGAATTTGAAGACATCATAGCACCATTAGTAGTGATATTTACTAGGTGAAGCATTATCATTCCAAATAATAGGGCACTCAGAATGAGGTCCATTTTGCTGAGAGACGTCTAAGACATTGCAAGATACACTTTTCTATAGACAATACCTACCACTTCATCACAGACTTTGAATCAATTTCCTGCAGTATTTTGTATGCCAGTGATTTCTAAATTGTTTGCACACACGTTCCTAACTTCTCTTGTTTTCACCCCAGAATAACTATGGTCCATGTGGAACAAAAATGCACCCAAGATTACTCCAATCCAAAAAAGAGCTTATTCAAATAAAGCATGTGAGTTAAGAGCTAGAAGACAAAATGGGGTCATTTAGAGTTTGGTGGAATGAGAGCATCAATCACCATAAATTGTTGCTGTTTTCACTCTACCAAGCTTGCTGTTCCTGTGCAGTATTTTGAGGTGGGTTATTATGCTGGGATGCAGAAACCCTTGACCCAACAGTCATTGTGGGCAGTAAGGTCATCACTGTTTCTTCCTTCCCGAACTGCCATCTGAGCCACTTGTTTCTGGAAGGCAAAACATAATGTCAAGTGGGCTCAATTAACGTGGTGGCTGCTCCTTTGCACTTTCATGACAGACATGACCACAAGCCAGGAGGGATCTCTAATTATAGATGGCAATTCTCCATCTGAAGAGTGCTAGTGACCACCTGCTAAGGCCTAAAAGTCTAAAATATGTGCGAAATATATGCAAACTTCACTATAACACAAGGTCCAAGAAATAACCCTTAGAATTCATTACCGAGCAACACACACATACACGCCAGACCACATATAGGCACAGACAGCCACGTCTCGTCAGAAAATAAACCTTAAATTATTAAGCTATAATTTGCAAAATGCAATGAACAGGCATATACACTGTACACCAAGTGAATGACACCAAAACAATATCTCTGCCACAGAATTGCCCTCAGGTCAGACCCCAACCAGGTATGAATAAATGCAAGTGGACAAAAAGCTACTGAACAGCATGTATGCTGCATGTCCCATCCGTGCACATGAGTGAACAGACAAGCTCTAGATAGCATTCAGTAAGCTAAACACATGCATCAATAGGTAAGCAGAAAAGGTGCTCAAAAATGGATGTAATTTTCCCCTGCCTCACTTAGCACTCCAGCTCTGACATACTGAGACAGAAGGGGACATGGTACAGGAACCACATGAATCATGTGATGAAAATACTGAGAAGCTGAACACAAAGCAGGAAGTGGCATAACGGGTAAAAATGTACAACCACTAAGCAAACAAGTAAAGGTTCATGTCACAACAATGGTGAAAATCTTCCCTATGACTTGTATCATAGTTTGTCTAATAACAAGAGGTTTGTTGTCACTCCTATAAACATTATGTAGATCTTGGCCCTGTAGATTACAGTGTAATGGTCTTTGAGAAATACAATGTTAAGAAAGGACCAGCAAGGCACCTCTGTCAAAATATTGTATCTATTTATTCCCATATATTGTAGGGATTCGATCTGGCTCTCTCTGCAGAGTCACCCCCAAACGTTTTGCTTTCACTCTTCTATGTTTTCTGAATTTGTTTTTGTGGACAATATGACTTTGTGCACTTTACCACTACTAACGAGTGCTAAAGTGCTTATGCACTCTCCCTAAAACATGTCAAAATTTATCTACACCTGTTTGGCACATTTGATTTATTTAGACGCCCCTAGTATATAGTACTAGATGTACCCAATGCCTGTTAATTAAATGCTACCCGTGCTCTCCATGCCACTGGAGTCAAGCTATCCTGGCTGATGAGGAGTGAAGCCCTGAAACCGGTTCTAGGATGCTTGTTTCCAGTCCAGGGAGGACCTGGCCTGGCAGTTCGGGCTGGACTATTCCCATTGGGCGCAGGGTCAAGACTGATTTGCATATGGCTGGGTTCAAATTGGAATGGCATGGGGAGCAAAAACACGATGGATTTAGGCCCAGATCTCTGTACTGGGGTGAATGTATGACATTGTTCTGCATTCTGTCCATCGATTGTTGTTTTTGCAGTGGGCCTGCAGCACTAATTGTGGCATCCACTAAAGTAGCCTTTTAAAACATGTATCAGGTCTGCCATTGCAGAATGTAGTGCAGTTTTAAACTTCCATTTCAACCTGGCAGAATATAATAAACCTTTAGCCAAGCCTAAACCTTCATTTTTACGTCACCCCTAAGGTAGGCCCTAAAGGGCCATAGGGAAGGAATACGTGCATTAAACAAGTAGGATATGTATGTTTAAGTTTTATATTTTCTGGTAGAGGAAATTTCCTAAATTCGTTTTTCACTACTTGAAGGCCTACCTCTCCAATAGACCTACATTGGGTTACCTTATTACTATTATTAAGTACTACCTTTTGATTGGAAGCAGGTGGAAATGTCATGTTTAAGCTGAAATTAATTGTAATTTAAAATCCTCTTTCATGATAAAGTTGGACTTCACATAACAATTCTGAAAAGGCCACTTTTAGAAAGTTAATATTTTCTTCTCCTAACCATTTGGTGCCTGCAGCCAATGTTCTGACTCACATAACCCTGCAGCTGGGCTTGTGTATTCCTCCCAGACAGTGAGACAAAAGGGGACTAGTTGTTGGCAGGATGGCCCATCCTGCCAGGATGTCTGGGGCAGAGCTGTTCCCTGCCACAGTTACATTTCAAAGGGCTGCCACCAGAACACACACTAGGGAACCTGACCCTAGTTGTTTTCCACCCCGGAGTTCGAGCCTGCTAAAGGATGGCAAGAACTATCCAGAGACAGATGTGGGGGTAGTCTAGAAAATTCACCCACTTCAAAGGCTGGCATCCCTTATAAATACTGTACCCTCAGAACACCTCTTCAGTAGACTCATGGACCTGTGGACATTACAGACGAAGGACTGCCTTGTTCCCCAGAGGACTGCCTGTTAGACTTGGCCCTTTTTGCAGGGTCATCCCTGAACTTTTTGCCTTCCTCCTAGGATTTTTTCTGACCTGGTGTTGGTGGTTTTAGGACTCTGGGCACTTTATCACTGCTGTCCAGTGTTAAAATGCATGTGCTCTCTATGATAAATGTGGTAAGATTGGTCTACACCTGTTTGGCGTATTTAATTTACCTATCAGTCCCTTGTAAAGTGGTATCTCATATACCCGGGCCCAGTAAATTAAATGCTACTGGTGGGCTTGCAGCACTGCTTGCGCCACCCACCAAAGTAGCCTTTCAAACCTGTCTCAGGCCTCTGCCATTGCAGGGCCTGCACGCGCAGTTTACTGCCGCTGTGACGTGGCACATAAAGTGGGTGCCATGTCTGTGACTCCCCTTTTACTACATATCAGTCACCCCTAAGGTAGGCCCTAGCTAGCCCTATGGGCAGGGTGCAATGTAGGTAAAAGGTAGGACATGTGCCTTAACTGTGTGGCATGTCCTGGTAGTGACAAACAGCCTATTTGGTTTCTCACTACTGTGAGGCTGCCCTCTCATAGGAATGCATTGGGTATTCCCTGATATGTGTTTCAGTGGTAATTTCTGATATGAAAGGGGTAGCGTGATCAAGTTTGGTATGTTTGGAATAGTGGTAATAAATGCTGCGTAATGGTGTTCGCAGATTTATTATCATTATTTTAGAAATGCCACTTTTAGAAGTGGGCAATTCTGTGTGCTATGTGTCTTTGTGCCTAGTGTGTCGCTGCTGTGTGTGTGTGTGTTGCGCAAACGCTTTACACATTGCCTCTGGGATAAGCCTGACTGCTCTGCCAAGCTACCATGGGGGTGAGCAGGGTTTATCTTCAGCGTGTAACTCCCTTGGCCTGACTAGAGTGGAGGCTTCTGCCTGGCTTAGGCGCATGCCCTAGCCAACCAGAAATCCCATTTCTAACACTGCCCTTCTGCTTGAAATCGATAAAGAATAGGTGATGCCCAATAATTACTGCCAGTCTTGGGCTAACGAACCATACAAAAAAGAAAAAAAAAATCACAGGAATAACTTCTTAACACCATTTCTTATTACAAACACACTTAATGTGTTTGAAAAGCTATTTAAATTAACTATGAAAACATATATCTAAGAATTTTGACATAAAAAATGTCTCCGGGAGAGGACAAGAGTGACCACAATTTTGTTTGCTTTGTGTGAAATATGTGGATTTATGTACATTGATGATGTTGATAAATGTTTGTTGAAAAATTGTATAAAAAGACACAAAGGAAAATAAAACAGCGACAACTACTGGGTTTGGAAATAGATGGTCTTATGATTTATCCTAGATATATGTTGCCATAATTCATTTGAATGGCTTTTCAGATGCATTGAGTGTGTTTGTAATAAGAAATGACATTAAACAGTTATTCATGCACTCACTTTTTTCTTTTTATGATTGCTTCTGCTTGAAGTCCGCATAGCTCCCAGGAGGACTGCCCTACTGCTACCAGAGGACAGCTCCACTGCTTGAGGCCTGCCTTGTTCCCTAGAGGACAGCCCTGCTGCTAGTGGCCTGGTCTGCTCTCTGGGAAGGAAGGAAGACTGGACCTGCTCCCTTCATCCCAGGCTAAACTGAGTGACTCCAAGGGTCAGTTGGCTGACCTGTTCTGAGCTAAAGGAACACAACAAACCCCAGAGGCCTCCCTGCAACTGGCCAGCTGCCAAGCTGACTTGCTGCAAGTAGACCTGCCTAGATATGCAAATGGATTTGCCTGAGCCCTGCTGGCATCTGCGAGAGTGAGACGCCAAGAGTTGTCTGCCCATGTCCTGGACCCTTGGCTGGCATCAGAATGCACTCCTCGTCAAGAAACGGAGAAATCCTGAAGTTCTAAGTTCTTTACGACCGGGCCCATTCGCTCCGAGTTCCAGCCATCTGCAATGACTGCCAATGCAAAGCTCCAGTGAATGCAGCTCCTCACACTGCAACTGACAACACAAGATCTGCACTTTGTGCTACAGCAATGGCTACCCACACTGACCGTGAACTGAAGCTCCAACAACGGGCATCCGTTACGCCTGACCGGCTCTTCCAGCTACAGTGACGACCATCGACAACGCTCTCTCTGTTCCTCTGCCACCACAAACTGGACTCTTTGCACTGGACTTTGAGAGCGGGAATAACCTGGTCCCTGCATCTGGCTCATCCTCCATCACGGCAGGCCTGAAGTTGTGACTTTCGCCCAGTCTAGCACAACCAGATGACCATGAGTTTTGCTTTGTGCTTTTATGTTCTATACTTACCTAAAACTATGAAATTTAATATCTCTGATTCGACTGATGAGATTTTTGTTTTGGTCTCATTTTATATATTTAAATGTACTCTTTTTTCGAAATTGACTTTTGTTGTGTTGGATTTTCACTTTATTACAGTTTGTGTGCTGCATAAATACTTTACACAGAACCCCTAAGTTAAGCCTGACCGCTTTTGTGCCAAGCTTCTAGAGGGTTAAGCACAGGTTACTTTAATTACTTTTTATGGTTTACCCTGATAAGGACTGTGGTTGTTGCCTATTTGGGGCTTCCACCCCCTCAACAAATAACCCAACTTCCAACAGTAGAAAACTAAACCTAGCCAGAATGGGCATATACCATGGTCCATTGCACATCTAGGATGCCACATCAGAACATAATTCTATCACCACCAGGTTTCCTGTTTGTGCTGCTTTTTCCACACACATGTATGTGTCCCTGTATGTGTTCATCATATATGCCTAACAGAGGCTGGTGGTTTCTTTAGGCCACAAAAATGTTCACTTTGGATTCTACTGTTTTCTAAAACTAAAATCTTCCTCAGCCACAAGTTATAACTTGATTAGAACACGATGCGCAATACACCTACATCTAATTTACTTCTACTCAAGATACATTATTTCACCCTCCTGTGAAACTGCCAGGCAAAGCCAACAACCACCCTTGGCTGTAATCTAGTTTAAATAAGTAATGCAAGTTACCTGCAGAGTTACCAATAATTGAACAGCACACAAGAAAGCCGCTATAGCACTGCATGTCTATTTTTTAGTATCATTGTGAGCCAAATGAAGCATTTTGAAAAATATAAATAGAACATTAATTCTAGAAGACAGTAGCCACTACGAAAATCATAGGGTCAGTTGTTACCCGTCACACTGGTCCCTGCACTCAGTTCACACAGATGCACCATGCTATAGGCAGTGCATGGTAACTGTGACTAACACCACGACAGTCACCAACACCACATGCAGCAAAGACCACGAAAAAAAATCAGCTTGCAACTCGCAAAAAACAAAAGAACAAATGTTTCCCCTCACACTGGAAACAGAATCTCGGGTAAAGCTGATCTGTCATACCATGGGGATTCATGCATATTTTCCTAGCTTTACATGGGTGTTTCATAAAAATCACTTTTTTGGCCTCTTCAGCTTTAGCGAGCCAAATAAGCATGATAACAAACATGGCACCTCTGGCTTCACATTTCCTGAAAAAAACCAGACAGATTGGTGCACGCCACTGCACAGTCACAACTCCTTGTGACAGATAGAGGAGATCCAACATATGACGGCAAATGCCTTCCTGAATTGCATTCCATAACGAAACTAGTTTGAAGTTATTTCATTGCATTTATCTCACTTCATTGCAGTGTGTGGGAGTTTTGAAACTTTGCAGAGCAGCCTAACCTCCTGCTGCAAATGAAAGCACCCTCCCTCCGTGAAATGATAGAGCGTGGTTTGCAACCCTTCTTTGTCTGGAAGAACTTTTCAGAGCTACACGGACACAGTCGCGAGCTACTACGGGGTTTTGTCTGTTATATTCTGCATCATAGCATGGAATGCATTATCGTTGAAAGGCGCCCATTTACAATATTTTATTAAACAGTCTCCCGTGCAGGTAATCCCGCTATATTTCATTAAATTGCTAGTACGTTCATTCCTTAGATGACTAGTTTTGCCATCATTGAGATATGCACCTCATAGGAATTTATTATCTTTTAGAGCTACGCGGATTTTGTCGCGAGTTATCTTGAGGGTGTTACTTATCAATTCTGAACAAAGTATGGTTTACATGTTTACCCTGGGGTGCCCTCTAATGATATTTTACTTAATTGGCTTGTGTGCAGATAATCCTGTTATATTTTATAACACAGCCAGTATGTCCATTCATTAGATGACCTGTTTTGATATCATTCAGACCTACAATTCACAGGAATTCCACATTTCTCTTTTTTTAGAGCTACGCGGATTTTGTCGAGAGCCATTTTGTGTTTTTGCTTATTAATATCATCGATAGACGCACTTCATAGGATTTTTTTATCTTTCTGTTGCAGAGCTACGTAGACATAGTCGCGAGCTATTCTTATTGCGGTGGCTATTCAGCCCCACACGCCACACACGGATCTTGCCATCGACGTAGAGACACCAACTGAAACCTAATCATTGGTTTTTGAATTCCCTGTGCCCTATAAGTGCTATAATAAGATACATATGAATAAAGTAAGCTACCATTGGATTGTACTCCCCTATTATGTACACTTAGATATCTTATAAAATAATCTATTGGATTCTTGTACCAAAATCTGTTTTTCTAATTATTGCAGATCCTACACTATTGATTCATCAGTACAGTTTGCATTGCATGGATATATATCTGCCGTTCCATTCATATATAGTAAGCTTTTACTGTACTCTTAAATCATTATGAGATACTCCCCATCATTTACAGATAGTCACCCATACCAGACAGTTTTGGGTATATATCCTATGGCTATTACTCTTCCTCCCTTCTTCTCTCTATTCTCTGTTATACATTCTCTTTTCTTCCTCTTTTCCTTTTTCTCTTTTTTCATCCACTATCAACATTGGGTGTTATCCAAGTACTCACTGTGATAGTTCTTATCTATTTAATTTTTCACATGGGGTGACATCCCGAGTTTATGTTACTCTTCTCTTCACGGGGTTTTTTGGCAAACACAGGGTAAAATGTAGTATTTAATATATCAGAGAACTCAGTGTGTTTTAAGATTTGTGTGGTTTTTTATATGGTTTTTATTTGTTCTATAGGATAAGGTCGTGGCCCTCCTGATGAAGGCGCTTTTGTGCCGAAACGCGCGTTGAGAAGATCTTTCTTACTGCCACCACTTTTCCATTTATGTTTACATGAATGAATTGACCTTTTCGAAATTATCCTGTTTTTCATGTGATTTATATGATTTGTGTCTATCTATAATCATGTTATTTTGTATTTTCAAATTGTCTAACAAGCCTTTATCTGAAATGTTTTTAACGTAAGCTAAATAAAATTGATACATGTTTTAATATAGTCAACCTGTGTTCACACTGAGTTCTTTTCATTATGATTGTGTTCTTCTTATGAGTTGTTGAATCATTTGAACCGTTTGACTGCCTAGGGATTTTGCTTTCAATTGTCTTATTGCCCTGCCCTAGGAGTTCTAGAGTAATTGCAGGGGGTCCTAGATATATGCACGGTGTCTAGGAGAAGCCACCTTCTGAGGGTAGGTGTAGTATCAAAGGGTGACACTAGCCTTCTCTGGCATAGAACTATGCTGATTTGCCTCGGCTGGGCTGCCTGGACCTTTGACATGGAATCACAGCCAGGACAGGACAGGACCTTGGACATGAGAATTGCTATTCCTCACTGCTCTCCCCTAAATGTGCTTCCTTTCCTGTGCTTCCTCCACAGAGGCACTCTAGGGGACCCTTGGAAGCCCCCTTCTTCTCTTAAAGGTACCCATGCGGTAACTGCACAAACTGGAGAGTTCCACATGATTTATCTGCATTTTGCACCTTCCTCTGGCGACAGCCTAGCCTGGTAGATCGTGTTTAACGTGAAAATGCACCCAGCTGACCATGTAAACGTACAATAATGTGGTCATTTTGACAAAAATGTCATTTTGTGGTTCCAGCACCATTTATCCTGGTTGAAATACTGGATTATGTTCTAAAAAACAATATATTCAGCACAATTTTTAAGTGGTTAACAGAGATAATACCTTCTCAAGCCAGAAAAAAGTGAAGCGCATGAAAAAACATACTGGAAGAGTTGTATTCAGTAAAGCAAAAAGTTATATCAAGCTATCTGGGAATCTATACACAATATACATATAAATTATCAACGATGTTTGAAGGGCTTAAAGAAAAGGACAACTTGCATCTTTTCAAGAAAACGATGACAGAGTGGTGTGAAATGTATTTGAGAGAATGTAAAAACTTCAAGGAATTGAAGGTGCTGCTTGTGTTTGAGTGGACGACTGGGGAGAACTTGGTGCCCATGTGGCTGCCAACAATTACGTTTTTATCTTCAGCAACGGGAAGAGTGAGCGGTAGAATGGGAGGTTTTGGCAGCAACATGAGGCTCCTCTCTGTTTTTATTTTTGTTCCATCTAAATGTAACTACGTAGGCTAGCAGTTTCTTTCACTTGTTAATTTCCCCAAGTGCCTAGTGGATTCCTAATGCTTCAATCACTCTTTTTAAATGAGTTCATCATTGGGGAGTGATAAAAGCAAAAGATAATTTTGAAATAGCTCTTGCCTTCCATGGGGCCAGCAGTGATATTGCCATGCATGTGCAGTGCAATTGCGCTTGACTTTCGCTGAAGTGAGGCACACACACACACCTAATTAGTTAATAGTTCTCCAATGATTCCAGGACCAGATGACGCCAATGGGACAGATAAAATCCAATTGGGTGTTACGAATGGAGGTTTGACGCAAGGCGTTGAAAAAGAAAGCGATTGGGCATACTGCAGGCAACTGTAATTAATGCTTTAACTGTATTTTCTTCCTGCTGCTTCAGTTCTAATATCTGATTTGGTTCTTCATGAAAATGTTATTTTAATGTTCAAACTCTACAAAAAATCACGCTTGCCATTATGAGAAGTCAAGGAAATCCATTCACAGGCATTCCAATTTCCTAAATACAACATGTGAAGTATCAAGATCCGGATTTAAGCGCACAATGTTTGAGACTTTAACACCGAGGAAAAGTTCGTTGTGACTACAACCTCATACGAATAGCTCGAGACCTCTGCAGGTATGAGAGTCCCCGCCACCCCACGCCGCGGATCAAAGAACCAACTACTCAAAGCAAGCCCTTTCATGTTTCTGTATGTGTCTCTGTATGTGTTCATCATATGTGCTTAACAGAGGCTGGTGGTTTTTTGGGGCCACAACAATGTTTGCTTTGGAAACTACTGTTTTCTGAAACTAAAATCTCCCGCAGTAATGCAGCACTAGGGAGTACCAGGTCTCTTGTCTGACTAGCTTTTACTTGTGGAAAAGTTGCAGCAATATTTTAATACATCTTCCTCTTTTTTTGTATTATAAATAACTGATGATATGTTCAATTTCCTACTCGTACTGTTGGATCTGTCAGCAGAGTTTGGTACTAGATCACTAAGTACTTTTTTTAAATACTTAATGAAAGAATGGGAGCGAGGGGATTGGCCATCAGTTGGTTCTCATTATACCTCAATTACTGGCACCAGCACATTAAACTGGCAAATTCCCGTTCCAGCTCTTTGCGGCTCCAGAAAGGTGCCCCACAAGGATCCATACGTTCTGCCACCCTTTTCAATTTCTATATGAAACCACTAGGTTCATCCCCCAAGCCCTCACAGACTGCAGGCTACTTCTACACAGATGAAAATCAGCTCTGCTTAAAACTTGCTTCTCCAAATGATATAAAAATTGCAACATGAATATTAGCTGACGTTCAAAATTAAATGATGATCCATTAACTGAATCACAATCTGTACAGCAAAGTCTCAATCCAGTTGTTTCTGAAATCATGCACGATGGTGAATAGACAACCCTGCATTGTGTAATGCAGAAAGTCCTCAGGCTTCTTCCTGGACAAGAATTTGAACCAGCAAGAATTTGAACCAGCAAGCTTACATCAACTCCCTGGTGAAATGGGCACACCATCAACTGAAACCCTTAAGATTTAATAAGCCCTTCATTCTAAAAAATGACTTCCCACAAGGGTCCAAGCCCCACTACTGTCCAGAGTGGTTTATCAAGACTTGTTGCTCATCGAAATCTCTAAAATACAACTAATGCAACTTAAAATAGCCCTTCAGTCAGCTGCTAGGCTAGCAACTGGCTCATGAAAGTTTAATTATATATTGTCAAACGTAGTCACAGTAAGCTGGCTCCCCAGTGAGTAAAGAAGAATGTAGAAGAATATACAATATAGAAGAATATACAAATTAACCTGTATTACATACTGTGGACCTAATGAACAAGAAAATGACGCAGCGGCGCAAGCCATTGAGCTGCGCAGTGCTACGTCATTTTCACAGATTAGGGATGTGTTGTATTAACAACAATACCACGCATCCCTGTGCTTTCCACAGCGCTGGCTGGCGCACAATTGCCATGCTCCAGCTCAGGTACCTTTGCGTCACTTTGCAAGGGTGCCTGCGCTGTGGTGATGATTGTTTGTTTGCAGGAAGGGACCCCTTCCTGCACAAAAACAATCAATAATGGCATTTTCCTCATTCTATCCATGCTTCAGAATGCAGTACACATAGAAAGAGTAACAAATGAGGAGAAACAAAATTATTTCTTTTCATTATGCCATTCCCACACTTCTCCTAGGGAGGCATAGGATTCTGACGCATTCCCAGTTTTACAAAATATTGTAAATCTGGGAATGGGTCAAGTTCCATGGATGTTGCGTGGGAACACCCACAGCAACACCCATGTAACACCCCTTTCACGCAAAGTAATGCCTGAAAGGAGCCCATATTTAAAAGGTCATGAAAAGTCACCCAGGGTGACTTTACGTGGCATTGTAAATATGGGCAGGCACACTGCGCCGCCAGTGCGTCTAAAAAAGTGACGCACCGGTGGAGCAATGGGCTTGTAAATAAGCCCCATAATTCTTTGCAGTGGCTCTCCCTCCTAACTAGCCAAAAAAGGAAACATCTCAGGGAGTCAGAGATACATCCAGAGTTCAGATTCCATACCACTTGAAATGCCATCTTTCTAAAAGTCTAAAACAACACTAAAGCAATTCTTCTCTGGAAATGGACTGAAGTTTCCCATACCATCTGGCACCCTCCTTTCTTTTAGATTTTACATCCTGGACGGAGAACTCAAACTCCCACCCCCCCCCCCAGTTTCCGATGTCGAGGACCCGTACCAGGAGGACACCTGCACATATTTAAACCTGGATAGACTATCCCCAGTTTTGGCTCTCAAGACGTCCGAGGGTAGTATCCCTTGTACAGTCATCAGGTCTCCCCAGGTGACAATCCCTGCCCGCCTTAATTTCCTCTACCTTTTTAGAGGCTTCTCCCTGCAGATTAATTACCAATTCACTAATATGATTTCTAGATCTCTCAGCTCTAGTCTTCCAGGCTAGTAAGGCCCCCGCTCTCTCTCCATATTCAAATTGTCTCATGCATCCTGTTTGCCAAATAGCTCTACACATCTTATCCACCATAATCTTATAATTGAGCCTTGCCTCTTCTAACTGCCTTGATAGTCCTTCCCTATCTTTGTTTGGCCTCAACCCTTGCTGCTGCAACTCTGCCTCCGGTGTCCCCACTCTATCTTCCAATCTTATAAGGTCTTCTCTTTTGGACCTATTTTTAAAGTGAGCCAGACTTTGCAACACCCCTCTAATGTACGCCTTTAAAGCATCCCAGATTACAGCAAGGGGGTAGATCCAGAGTTGTCTAAAAAGAAATCGGCACAGGCTTGTTTCAGGGTGGCAAAAACCTCAGGATCTGAGAGAATAGCTCTTTTTAAGGTCCACCTCACATTTTGCCGGCCACTAGACCATTTTAAAGACATACTGACTGCAGCATGATCTGAGATATGACCCAGTAAAATGCGTACCTCCTTTATTTTCTCCACTATGATTCAATCTACAAATATATAATCCAGTCTGGAAATATGACCATATTTTTTACTGTGGAATATATAACCTCTCCTTGAACCCTTTATATGTCTCAAAGCATCTACTAAACCTATGTCCTGAAGCATATTTTTAAGAGCCTGTCTCGTCCTAGTGGCTTTGGCGTACTTCCTTTTAGTGGCTCTATCCACCAGGGGGTCTAGGAGTGTTAAAATCGCCCCAATGATCATCGGGGAGGCAACCTCTACTAAATTCCATTCCAGGTTACATATGTGTTAGGGGACATCCAGATTCAGGCCATAAAACCCAGCACACAAAAACTCATTACCCGCATGACTCAGGGTTGCCAAAACCCACCTTCCATGAGCTATCAGTTTTTGAAGATTTTACCACAATTCCAGCTTCTCTCCTCATCAGGACAGCCACTCCCCTTACAATACTCTACTTGATCCAAAATGACAAAAATATCCACCCAGCTGGATTTGGAGAAAAGAGCTCTACACTCACTAGCTGTTAGATGAGTTTCTTGCAAGATGACAATATGAGCCAGACTTTCTTCTAAGTATCTCATAGCCAATCTTTTCAGGTGTTTAGACTTGAGGCCATTCATGTTCCATGTTAAAAAGCACAGCTCATTACTACCCCATTCATTTCCCGGGGATTCGAAAACCTTTTTTTATTACATATTGCCCTAGGCCTACTACCAACAGAGATATATCTAGGTGATAACGAGGACTTATTTTTTTATTTTCTCCCACTGATCCCCACCCTGTGCCCTACCTACACCCCATACCACCCACTTCATCCCACCCTGGGGAACCCTCCCATAGTTTACTGGCATAAACTGCCTGGTGAGCTTCTCTCAGGGAGACGGGAACTCTAAACCATTAGACTAGACGGGGACAAGCTCCCTCCCCCCAACCCCACCCCCCACCAGTCTGGCACCCCATTAGCTTGATGAATCTTAAGGGCCCTCAAGGGACCACCCCTTTGTTGATAAGTTCAGTCAGACCATCCACTTCTTCCACTGATCGATAGTTATTCATATGATTGTTCCACATGACATTGAGCATTGCTGAGAAATTCAATTGAGCTTTAGCCCCTGGCCTATACAACTCTTCCATTATTTTCCCTAGCTCCCACTGCTTCTGATCTGTTACCCGGCTAACGTCTGATGGAATGGAAAGGGAATAAGTGCCAATCGAGTGGGGGCCATTTCTTAGGGTCGCACTCAATATCGCCTCCTTCAATACATATGAGAGGAAGTTCACAAGTATCTTCCTTGGCCTCTGCCTTTGAGGGTTCCTTTTAAAGGGATCCCTTTGAACACTCTGGATTTCTAGGTCAAGATTTGTGTCTGGCCTGTCTCTCAAAGCAGTGTCCCGCCACAGTGTAATTACAAAAGCCTTGATATCAGTGCCCTCCTCTGCCTCCCGGACATTCAGGAGCCTGAGGTTATTCCTCCGAGAGTGGTTTTTCTATTCTGTCAAGGTCATCTCTTAATCTATGATTCTGTTTAGACAGTGTGCTCATACCAAGAGTGTTTTTTACAATAGCTTGCTGCATTGTAACTACCTCCTCCTCCAACACTCCCGTTCAAAGGACCACTTCTTCTAGTTTTTGTGCCAGAGCAGTACAGGAGGTCTGGATGTCTGCCTGGTTGGCCTCTGATATCTTTAATCTATTTCTCATCTCCTCTGTCAGGCCCAATAGGATGGAAGTCAGGGACTCCACTGGCTGCTCCCTATCAACACTCCCAGTGTCCAACACCTGCAGGGAATATCCATCAGCATAACTTGGCTCATTTACTGCAGCTATGACATCAAATCTGACCTGAGCTAAGCTATTTAGATCAGCAGCTGGTCCATCGTTAACATTTGAGGTCAATTTCTTCAGGGCCGGCATGTCAGTGCCAGCTACAAACGTGGCTTTAACATTATCCATATTTGATATCTTCTGGATTGTAGTTGCCCCTCTCCCTTCGCTTAGAGAGCCTGGCAGTGTCAATACTTTATAAAAAAAGACTTGAGGGAGGGGGGTAACCTTGATCTGGGGGAGGGGCACGTTTCCGCCTTCCTTTTGGACTCTTCCCCAGCAACTTTGCAGGTTTCCCAGTTCTCCCAGCTTTCGCTAAGGGGGTCTCCACATCCGTCACCCTCTCAGCTGGTTTCCTTAGCGCCAGGGGCAACTATGACAGATGGAAATTTCAGCCCAGGGCCACACCCTGGCGTTGCTGCCAAGGGTCTGGTGCGAGGTGTATATCTAAAGACTTTGCCATTAACCTTCTCTAGGCACTGACTTCCCCTCTCCATGGGCAAGGGGCAATGCGCCCGCTATACTTCAGTAACAGCCTCGTAACTCCTTCCCTGAACCGGAACGCTGTTGAGAGGCTCTAAAAGTTTCCCTGCCTCCTGAGAGCGGATTCCCTCCCAGCTCCTGGCCTGTACCTGCACCTGTATGCTGCTGGTCACCTGAAATATTCAGCAGTAGCCTGTGAGCACTCCTTCTGCTCTATACACTGACTTGTGCTGACTCTACTGTTGCTGCATCAGATCCACACGCTGGCTGCCCTGCTCCACTGCAGCTCCCGCGCCGCGTTCGCCCTGAGATAGGGCCAGATGCTCCAAATGCCTGCCTCAGCAGTCCCATCGTGCAAAGGAGCAAGCAGAGGAGCAAGCATCAGGTATGTGAGTGCCTGTAGCGAGGGGGGAGGGGGAGGGAACCCATCCGCCGACACAAGAAAAAAGCTGTTCTCCCTGGCGAGCACGCGGCCGATTAGCTTACGGCCGCCATGTTCCCCCTTACGGCCGCCATGTTCCCCCGAAAATTCATGAGTACACCAGGACTATTACAGGAGTACATCATACATACTCATACACCAAACTTCGTAGGTCAGGCCCACTATAAGACAAAAACATTCTATTGTTTTCACTGCTCTGTTTTAAAAAAATTTATATAACTATAGAAAGCTGGAAAAAAATGTTTACACCACATTGAAACCAGAGGAGTTAGCGTAAATTGACTGTTCAACATCTCATGCAAGCTATTCATTTTAGTATCAGCCACCAAGGTAAGGCCAGACTGAGATGGCTAAATGTCCTAGAGCTAAAGAGAGAGGTTCCTGCAACCACCAAGATCTACAACTTAGTCAGATGGATTGGAAAATAATTCAGACTCATCTATTTGTCAAGGATGGGTTTTGTATCATCCGCATAATGATAAAAAGGAATCAATTTGGATAGTGGAGTGCACATACTGGAAGAACAGGTACACAAGTGTTTTTGTAAGGTAAGGAATCAAAGCGTGGTTAGGTGACTGCTCGGGTTGTACTAGACCAAAGGGATTTGATCCAGGGTAAAGCTATACTCTGAATTGCTGCACTGTGTTGTGTAAAAAAAATTATAAATCTGGCCCTATGTGAAAAGAACAGATCACTGACATGATATCAGGAAAACAATATAGGTTGTCAAAAATATACTGTAAAAAATATAGTTAATCAAAAGATCAAATCAAACATAAAAAAGAAAAAAGACAATATATTAAAAATATAAACACATTATATTGCAGTAAAAAATAAAAAAATATTAATAAAAATATCTTTAACCAATACCAGGAAAAGTATTGGACTCTGGGAATATTGGACATACTATTCCCACTCCAAATAGCACAGCAATAGAGAAAGTGCTGAACTTCGGAGGAGTTAGACTTATTAGCCCCATTCCAAATAACGCAACAGTAGGGAAAGAGTTTGACTTTGGAGGGGTTAGAGTTATTATTCCCACTCCAGTCTATGCAACAGTAGGAAAAGTGCTGAACTTCTGAGGGATAAGCTTTAAAACTCCAGTCTGTGCTATATTAAGAGTTTTACCTCAGAGGGGTTAAATTTACTAATCCCACCCCAATCTGTACAACAGTAGGGAAAGCGTTGGATTTCGGACGGTTTAAATTGACTGTTCCCACTCCAGTCTAAGCAATAGTAGGAAAAGTACTTAACTTAAAACACATTACACATTTGAATAACCCTATTCAGTGGAAAAAATATTAAACTCATATTATAAACATTATTAACTTAAAATGTTTATATATATTTAAAAAATTCAAACCAATTAAACAATTTACATAATTAATAAAAAATTACATAATTAAAATAGTACTATTTCTTTATTATTAGTTAACTCCTCACCCCAAACCCCTAGAAACCTAGCAGCACACACCTAAAATAAATACGTATTGCACAATTTACATATGTGATATATATTTACCTAATTAATTCACAATTAATAATTGATTGTTAATTAATTATTCTTAATTAACTTCCCACCCTATACCTCTACAAACCTAGCAACCCGCATCTAAAATATAACTAAAAAATAAGTGTAGCACAATTTACATAATTGATAAATAATTAAATAATTAATTACCTAATTAATAGTGAATTATTAATTAGTTAATACTTTTTTATCTTTTCACCATATTCCCTTACAAACCCTGCTGCCAACACCTAAAACATAAAAAAAATAGTTATTACAAAATGTACATAATTAATATTCAATTAAATAAGTATTAATAAAATAATATTTAATTGTGAATTAATTATTACTTAACTTACCATCCCATACCCCTGCAAACCTAGCAACCCGCACCTAAACTATAACTAAAATAAATCAGTCTTACATGATTTACTTAGATAATATCAATCATATTCCATCCTATCCCCCTACAAACCCAACAATCAGTTATGCCACTATAAGTTACTGTTAACAATAAAATAAAACAAGTCTTAATCACTTAAAACTACAGACCCTACTAAAAAAAACTATAATAATTACTCAAACAACAGTAACAGATACAATTATTACATGAACTAAAACACATTAAAATAATTAAAAAAACAATTTGTTTTACAACTATATTATTGAACATGATATTAAAAACAACAATATTCTTAAAAAACTATATTACTTACATAAAAAAAGATATTCTTGACAACAATATTTTTGCATCACAATATTTTTGTCTCACAATTTTTCCCCCCGATATTTGTGTCTCCTGATATTTACTACTCGATATTTTGTCCAAACATTAATGGAATATCTCACATGCTTATATCACATTCACTGATCTGTTGACTCTAAATCCTAGTGTTTTTATACAGTTTGCTTTTCCACATTGGAAACTCTGCACTGTTGATTCTAAACCTTGCAGTATTCTTTACCAGAACGGATTGGGGAGCAAAAAGCAGCCCTGGCAAAAATGCTCTAATCAGGCTGCCCCCTTATTTTGTCATGCTATTGGGCTCTTTCCAATCATTCATTCTCTCACTCCCTCCTCTTTTCCCCTCTCTCTGTTCTCCCTCTATGATCAATTTCTCACTACCTTTCCCTTCCCTCCCTCTCTGACTCTCTTGAAGCCCCGTGCCTGCTGCAATTACCTTTGAGATCTGTGGAAAGTGGCAGAGGCACCAGGAGAGCCCAATGGGCTTTCAAACCGGACCTCAGAGGGCTGCACCCCACCGTGGAAATGCAGTGTGGAAGAAAACACCTGTACAGTCATGTTCATTACTGCTTGCTTACTTTGCTTCCCTCCCACAAGACTTTCCAGCTAACAATCGGCCTTACACGACATAAAGAATACATACATAATGGCACTGAACTCAAATTTTGAGCTAAAGGTAGAATGTGATATCAAAATGTCTGTAGCATAACATAACATAACAGTAGGTAAGATAACCTAACTTAACATAACATGTATGCACTTTTATGTCCCTAATGATAGCCACAATGTCAATTGATTTCATGGGACAGTGAGGGGATTTTCTCAAAACTATCAAATCTCAACAGATTTTTTTATTATGGAAAGACATGACACCTCCGGTTATGAATATATTCAAAGCAAGCGCTTTACAGCTTGGCATCAAATGGAAATCTCTGTAAGTTGATTGGTGGAAATTTCAAGACTCTAAATGCTCATGGCATCGGAAGGGCGCATGCGTGGGGGAAGGAAGATGGCGGTTTGATACCGCCGTTGTGAGCTAGCAACCGCGGCTGCTCCCGCTCCCGATATTACTATTTCGGAGACTTTACTGACAACCCGAGAGGAAATAAGAAAACCTGATGCTAATCACCGCTTGCCATCCGCTACAAGCCTGCAGAATTGCAAGGTGGACTTCGCGTGTAGCGCGACGGTGCTCATTCAGTGTTTACTTCCCAAGTCTTCTGAGTCCATATTGCTGGCAGGAGCAACACTACCAGTGGATGGGTATGGCTCCCCCTCGAGGTCGAAACCAGCGCGCTCCTGCTGTCTCTACCGCTACACCCGCTCCTGCTCTTTCCTCTGCTTCTGCTTCTCCGGTTTTGCCGGAAAACAAAAAGACTAAGTTTGCAGAGCTGTCTGGTCAGTGCGCACTTACCGTAGGGAGAGGAGAAAATTCCCAACTGGGGAAATCTTTTTTAAATTTCTTCAGTCCGGCAAGGCAGCTGGCGTTATACAGGCGTGCGCTCCTCCTTCACCGGAACAATTTATGGCAGTGGCTTTGATGGAGGCGGTGCAGACAGAACAATGCTACGAATGCGACAGTGCTGCAGCTTCTTTTTCTACGTCTTCTAAAGATCAAGGCAACGGCTTGGCGAATTCTGTAATAACACAAGGTAATGCCTCTCTATTACTACTAAGCTGTGGTCAAATTACAAATGGGGCTAACGGGCCGGCCGCTGAAATTCAGCAGGACATTGATTTGTGCAATCAACAAGAACTTGACTTAACTGTCTCTCAACAGGATACTGCAAACGTAGGTAGTGGCAGCGGTATTGATACTTATAGTAACTCAGTCACGACTTACAAGGAACAATGTAGTGAGCGTTCGACTGAAGATATTCAAATTACCACCTTAATGAGCGGTAAAGAGGTTGCTGGTGGAGATGAAAGCTATAATGAAGCTGAGGGAGGTAACGACCCTGGGGGAAACATCCCAAGAAAAAAGGATCTTGCACATACAGCGGAAGGGGAAGATTGTCGCATAGTAACGCCGAGAGCAGTTCACCGGGATACGGCTTTGCCAGGAAATGAACGAACTGACAAGGGTATGCTAGCTACTTCTCCCTCAGTTCCCACCTCCGCTATTACAGGGGACTTGGGTTCCATGGGCAGCAACTCGAATTGCAGCATTAGAGCAATTGATGCTCTGAAAAAACAACAGACGGACACTGTCACTGGACTCAATAAGGGGGTGAAGCAGAGAAAAAACAGAAAGTCAAAGAGCAATCTGTATCATACTCTAACGTGTCAAAACTAGCGGATAATGGCGGCTGCTCTAAAAATTTAGCCCTCTTCGAAAATGGGTCACTGCTAAGGGGGATGTTAAAACCATTATATCAAGATTATCTGGGTCATCTCCTAGCAGCGACGCGCAACAATCTGTCAATATTAGCCCCGGCTCTATCGATCAAGCCAATGTTATTTCTGGTGGCTCACCTTCGGGTGGTAGCATGGAAGGTACTGGGCTAGATTCATCTTCTCCAGTAACTTCTGTTACTTTTATAAAAGAGGGAGAGCAACGGGTTGTTATTACCGGGAGCCTTCCTTATCCACTATCCTTCAAGCGCTTCATGAACAAAGAGCTGAGATCCAAAGCAGCTTTAACCAGGCTAGAACGGATAGCTGTTTGATACATCAGGGTTTGTCAGAGGTCTCAGCTAAGGTAGCTGACCTCACACATGAAATAACAGAGCTACAACAACGCTTGTCGAATGCTGAAGATACTGTGGCGGCAACAGCAAATACAACCAAAGTACATGAAACCCAGCTCTTATCTCTTAAAAACAAGGTCGAAGATCTTGAAAATAGACAACGTAGGAATAATCTACGACTTTTTGGTATTTCTGAAGAAAAAGAGGGGGCTGACTCTCGTGCCTATATTGTTCAATTATTTCAGAAGTCATTTCCAGATCTCTCTGACTGGGACTGGGACTCCCAGATTCAACGGGCCCATAGACTTCCTCTGTTTCTGAGTCAAGAGGCACGAGCAAGCAGACAACATCCCAGACCTATGATTATTTATTTTGGGAACTTCTTGCTTAGACAAGCTGTCTTCTTCCAGGCTCGCCCAGGTACGACTAATTCATTTGCATTTTCTGTGAGATCAGACCTCTGTAAGGAAACAATGGAACGACGCTGGAATCTACGTCAATTGATAGACCCTATGAAGGCAGTTGGTGCTCACGTGTTCCTTCAAGAGCCAGCAAGACTTAAAGTTATACGTGGTGGACACACATGGATGTTCTATACAGCTACTGAGGCCCAACAAATTCTTAATTCTTGGAAGTCTTCAGAAAAGCCGGCCTCTTAAAACTTGAACATATATTTGGTTGGCCCCTCTTTGGCGATCTTAAAAAGAAAGAAAAAAAAAAAAAAAGGAGGATTTTTTTTTTTTTTTCTTTCTGAATAGATAATTGTTTAGGAGACTAGGTGGATTTATCTAGATAGGAGATGATTGTTAAATAGGGATAATAACTTATAAGACAAAAAGTATGATTATATTCAGGATAGACTTTATGATTATGACCATAGTATATGATAATGTACCTTTGAACGGCTGCTTGTTGGGGGTCTTCCTTTATTTATGACAAGGGCCAATGTTAACAGGTAGCGGGTAGCTTTCGCGGTTGCAAAGCTCTAGTTGGCTGTCAGGATCATCGACAGCCTGGATAGGGTGGTTCCTTCTCTAGGTTACAGGGTGGGGTGGGAGGGGAGGGTCTGGGTGCAGTTCTGGGTGGTTTGGGTGGAGGGGGTTAAGTTAAAAATGTCAAAAGGAGTAAACAGTGGAATAACTTCTAAACTGAGCTTTATCGCCTATAGTAATAATACTGTCAATATATATAGTTTAGGATTTTATCAAATTATGGCTGAAATAATTCTTTGTTTGTCTAATTTTATTGAATGGATTGTAGGACTCTTCGTAAAAATGCCAGAAGGAGTAATTACTGGTAGAATTTTCGATCTGAACTCTAATGCTTACAGCTATAGTACTGTTAGCATACATAGCTTAGAAGCTTATAAATTCCTGGCCGCAAGGCTTTCCTGCCTATTAAAGATTGATGTTAAAGACAATGGGCAGAGATATGCATTGATGGCATTAGGTTCTCATATGATTTATAAATGGGGCTAATTAAGTATTTATGTTGGAACGTTGCCGGATTAAACTCAAAGAGCAAACGTCAGATGGTGCGAGCAGAACTCCAGAATTATAAACCCCATGTCGTTGCTCTGATCGAAACACATTTGGCATATAAGGACAGACATTTGTTAAAACAATTGGGTTATAAGACAGTTGTCTGCACTTCACAGATGGTTTCTATCAGAGGTGTTGCTATGTTAGTCGATAAACGGCTTGATTATACTTTGCTCAGAACTTCTTATGATAATCGAGGCAGATGGATAATTGTGCAGCTACTAATGAATGCCCATAAATATGTACTCTGTGCTCTGTATGGTCCAAATTTGGACGATCCATCTATTTTTGAGTCACTATCTTTAGATCTTTTTGAATGGCAGGGGGATTTAATAATTATGGGTGATTTTAATTGCACTATGAATCCACATATAGATTCAACTAATCAAGGCGCTTCAATCAGAATGAGGAAGGTCAGGGCTGCTATAGTGGAAATGGCTTGATTGCACGATCTGCAAGACGCATGGCGTTTATTGTATCCTTTAGTACCTGGCTATACTTATTATAGTATACCACACCGACACTATTCAAGAATTGATATGATATTTGTTAATAACTCTATCTCTAATATAGTTAAATGTGAAGTCTGTCCTAAGATAGTTTCAGATCACAATCCTTTGATGCTGACACTTATATCTAATTCATCTAACAAACAAATACGACAATTCTCTTTTCCTCGCTCTTTATTGACCGACATAGAGTACCAAGCTCTTATGAAGGAGAGTATTAGCAATTTCTTATCTGATAATGAAGGTTCTGCTTCTCCTTTTTCTGTCTGGGACTCGCTTAAAGCCTGTATAAGAGGAGTTACTCAGCAATATATCTGGAGACAAAATTGCATTAAGAATCAGACAAGCGAAGCTACCAGAGAAGAAATCCGACATCTAGAAATAGCACATGCGGATGAAATTAGACGCGGTGATATTCAAAGGACTGCAGCCTCTACATACTCTCAAACATATTTACTTTTAATTGAAAAACGCGCTGCATTAGGACGGTCCCTAAAAGATAAAACGGCAGCTAATTACAACAAAAATAGAGCTCTCCAATATGAGTATGGTGAACAAGTAGGTAAAGTTCTTGCACACCAACTTTCTGATAAAAGGGCGGGACGAGTAATAAAGAGTATAAGAGGAGGCGGGGGCTTACTTTATACACACTCTGAAGAGATATTAGAACAATTTTTAGGCTTCTATCAGACATTATATAGTAATCCTAATGCGTTTGATGAAAGGAAATTTAACGACTATATGGATAAGTGTAAATTCTATGAAACTATTCATAGACTTGAAATACATCAGATTCAAGCTCTTAAGATAGATATCACAGCTGATGAAATATCTGACGCCACCGATGTACTTCCCTCCGGAAAGGCAGCAGGACAAGATAAAATACCATTGGAATTTTATAAGATATTCAAGACTAGTTTAATCTCTATTATGTCCCAGATTATGAACCTTATTGGTGTAAGCGGGAAGATACCCCACTCGTGGGATATGACAAATATTGTTTTCTTTTTGAAAAAGAATAAACCGAGAGAAGATTGTGGGTCATATCGCCCGATCTCGTTAATAAATGCAGACGCAAAAATTTTCGCAAAAATATTGGCGAGGCGTCTTGCACCCTTCATGCCACAACTAGTCTCTGACCAGCAACACGGATTTATACCTGGCAGGGATACAACTGCGCACGTGAATACAGCTCTAGTTGCTTTTGATGCTGCCTCTAAACTTAATAAGGACATAGGGATGATCATGCTTGATGCTGAGAAAGCATTTGATTGTGTAACGTGAGATTGTCTTTGGACTATACTTTCGGTATATAACATTCATGGACGTTTCTATAATTGGATCTGAGCTTTGTATAAACGCCCAGCAGCTAAATTAATTTACTTAAACTATCAGTCTGCTCCTTTTTTTATATTGAGGGGTACTCGGCAAGGGTGCCCTCTATCACCTCTATTATTTGCTTTATATATAGAGCCGTTTATTAGATCATTACTTATTAACCCACATATCCCGTCAGTTCTATTAGGCTCTGAAGAACTGAGAGTTACGGCTTACGCTGATGACATCACCGTTTTTTCTGCGGATCCAGTCAGGGCCATAGAGGCTATCCAAATTGAAGCTAGCACATTTGGGGCCTTTTCTGGATACAAATTAAATGTCAATAAGACTCAGATTATCCTTAACTTTCAGGCAGACAGGACGATAACTGGGATTGTCACATCAGCAACTTACCTAGGAGTGCAGATTACTGCAGACTTGGGACAGGTTATAAGACTGAACTATGACTCTTTATTTAAAACTATGGTTTCTAAAATGAAGGAATGGCATAAACTGCCTATTAGTATTATAGGACGTTGCAATATCATCAAGATGATTGTTTTGCCCAAATTCCTGTATTTATTTAGGGCTATACCGCTACGTGTCCCGAATTATTTCTTTAAAAAACTTGAGGGGGCTATTAGCAGCTTTATATAGAGCTATAAACAACCGAGACGTGCTATCAAATTTTTAAAACTACCTTACAGACATGGAGGATTTCAACTACCTGATTTTAAATTATACTTTTGGGCTTCTTTCGTAGGGCGACTCCGTGACCTCCTTGTCCCTAATAGGCAATATTGCTGCTATAATCTTGCTGTTGGTAATGATAGTACTATGTTTTTATACAGGATTAACGACCCAAACTATTTTAAAAGAGTACGGTTTAAGACCCTGAGGGACATAGTATACATATGGCGGGATATCACAACTAAGTGTACCTTGCCTCTGATGCACTTCAACATGCCATTATGGTGCAATCCGATGCTCCCGGAAATCTTTCCCGATACGCAAGCCAAATCCTGGAATACATATGCTATCAGCCAACTTAGTCACTTATATAATGCCACTGGGTTTTGTACGTTTTTAGATCTTCAGAAGACATTTGGTATCCCTAGGAACATGTTCTATAAATATTTACAGATAAGAGACTGCTTATGGGGGCGTAGAGAAACAAGACATCTTACGGGATCAGATATACTGACGTATCTACACCTAGGGGGAAAATTGACTATTAGTAAGGCTTACCAACTATTCTCGCAAATATGGGAGACTGATAGTCTTAAAATAGCATCTAAATGGAGCGAGATACTGAGACAGGATGTAGGTCCTGGGGACATAGAAGAATCATTAGAGAGCTTAAATATTGCGGCACACTCTATTAATTTAAAGTTACAACAGTTCAAAACCGTATATATGCTCTATTATACCCCAGAACGAATAACTAAATGGATTGATCCTAATGGCATAAATACGAATGACAAATGTAAATGCACAAAGTGCGGATTGGTTGCTGCCGACATTCTGCACATGTTTATTACTTGTCCAGGTCTGACTGCTTTTTGGAGGGATGTTTTTTGTATAATAACCAATCGCTTAAAAATTAATATACACTTAACGGATAAAGAATTGATACTTGGCTATAAGCCAGAGGTGGCTTTGGGATTAAGATCCTTCATATCGATCATCATAACAACAGCAAGACTTTGCATTGCCCGCGCATGGATATCCAAACTTCCACCCAGAGCGTATGAATGGTGGGCAATGCTAAGGGAGGTTTTTGAAAGAGAGATGTTTATTGCTAAGAGTAGAGGTGTTCGCTCTGGAAAGAAGTTTTATCGTATTTGGGGGCCTATGCTAAATTAGACTAAAGTAGGATTATAATGGTCTTGAATATTATCAAAATATTGTACCTTTTCTTTTTTCTTGTATGTATTTCCTACATATTCATTTATTTAATGTATTATGATCCTCTTTGAAGCTCAGTCTGTGTTTTTTTTTCTTATGTTTACTCTTTGCAATAATAAAAAAAAAGAAAAAAAAAAAGGAAATTTCAAGACTCTAAGGAGTAGATTCACAAAACATTTGTGCTGGGTTAGGTTCAGAAAAGTGACTCTAACCAGAGCAAAATGTTTTTTTCCTAATTTACTTTCCAGTGCAAATCTTGTTTTGAGCTGGGAAGTACCCTAGATGTAACACAAAGCAGCGCAAAGCACTGCTTTGCTTTACTTAGCACCAAGAGGGAGTTACATAGGTGGTACATGGTTGTTCCTATGCAAACACCCATGCCCTTTGATGCAAGACCCTGTTAACAAACAATAGTAGACATGGTTTAGCACCAAAAGTTAACGCCATTTAAAATGAGACGTTAAACGGAGAAATCTTTTTATTTCTCCTTTCTTTACCGACTTTGCATGCATGCTGCACTGTACATCACACATACAAAGTAGGAAAAGTTTTAAAGTGTGTCTAAGCATAGTATTTTGTACTGGAAGGGTACTCTTTAAGTACAAAACCTGTGGAGTACTCAGTCATGCACCCTAGCACTGTGACGCTTAGGTGTGCGCCTGGCGCACAGCAGCTA
This sequence comes from Calotriton arnoldi, assembly GCA_963921515.1. Lineage (NCBI taxonomy): Eukaryota > Metazoa > Chordata > Amphibia > Caudata > Salamandridae > Calotriton > Calotriton arnoldi. The sequence goes on from CAWUFW010005439.1 coordinate 1,048,757, forward strand.
AAATCTGCGCCGGTGCTATGGACAGGGGAGGAGAGAGCCATATTTCTGCAGATATGGTGCTCTCCTGCTACCTCCCTGTCACGCTGCGTTCTGTGATTTTCTTGAGATTCTGGGCCTAGGTTAGCTAGCACAAGATTTCATCAAAAATCAAATCAAATCAGATTCAGATTATTTATTTATTTATTTAGCACGTTTCTATAGTGGCGAATCACAGGAGTGGCATTATCGCCCTTTACATTAAACAATGCAAGAATTACATGGAATACTTGAGTAAAAAGCTATACGAAGAGGTAACCCAGTGAGGGGAAGATGTAAGTGAGCCAGTTGGTCAATACCCCTGATAGAAAGAGACGACCCCGTGTTGTATATAGCTTTTCCGACTTCTGCACGGAGATGAGCAAGCTATTCGATAGGAAATTGCATCTGTTTACCCCAGATTGCGAATTAATAACACTCAAACAAGGAACTCAGGATCTGCTTACGTACATTACCACATAGCCTCTTGGTTGAAACAGATTGGCCCCAGGAAAAAAGAACCACCTTGTTTTATCAGGGCTTCGGGGGGAGTTAAAAGACGCTCTTGCTCAAGTAATGCACCTGCCTCATATGTGTGAAGAACTGATTGAGCTCACAGTACAGCTCGATCACCGACTGCAGGAAAGGAAGAGTAATAAAAGTAGGAGTGATTTTAAGTTCTTTGTTCCCCGTAGTCACCCAGTTTCTGGAGAAGGGACTAAAGCCCCTAAAGGGGTGGAACCCATGCAGGTAAATGGGATACGAGGACCACTTACTGCAGAGGAAAGGGACAAAAGACGTAAGCAACAACATCCGGACCTGTCACAGGCACACATCAAGCTCCAGAGGTCTCCATGCATCTGCCCAGCTGACCTGCAGCCTGGACTGGGAACTGGAACTGGCTGAGCCCTGCTGCCCTCTGCTAGAGTGAGTTCCTGATCCCCAAGGGGTGCCCCTCAAATCCTGGATACTCGGTGTGGCATCATCTCAGCTCCTCCTTGAATAAAAGGAGAAATCCTGAATGTTTAGGTTTTCGTGACTGCAAACAGGCCTGTTTGTGCCAAGATTCTACTGCCCATACCGAACGCCAATGGTAAAGTATGATGAACCTGACTCTTCGTACCACAGCAAGTTCCAGCAACGACCCGCATCATGAGATCTACAGTTCCTGCTACTGCATCGAAATCCCACAGTGACTATCAACATAAATCTCCAGCAATGACTGGCTGCGACGTCCGCGAGGATCTTCATGCTACAGGGATAACCATGTGCGATGCTAAGCCTGTTCTTTGCGCTACAGCAACGACCATCCGCTGCGCTTTCCCTGCTCCTCACGGCCTCCTCCACCAGGAACAGAAATCTTCATGCTAGACTTTAGAAGGTAACTTTTCCAGGAGCACTAACTTAGCCCCTGTATCCGGCCTAGCCATCATGGTTAACTTGAACTTGTTACTTTTTTTAAGTCTTGCACGACCAGATAAGCAGGAGTGGCACTTTGTGCTTATAGGCAGTATACTTACCTTAATCTTATGAAATCGCATAATTCCGCATGCCAGCGGGCTACCGGGCATTCAGGGTTGATAGATCTGTTAAACGAGGCGGCGGATTGGCTATTATTTTGAGAGAACATTTTCCTATTACTTTTCAGTCCGCCTCCACGCCTGTATTCGAAGCCCTTCATTTTACGATTGAACTTGGTCCCAGGCAGACTTTTAAAGGAATTTTATTGTATCGGCCCCCAATTCTAGAAGTACCTTTTTTCTAATTTAGACAGTCTTCTAGAATCTACCCTTATTAATGACGATTTTACCATCCTCGGAGATTTTAATTTTTATCTAGAAGATAAGGAAAATAGTGAGACAGATGCGTTGCTACATACCCTGGGGTCGGTCGGTCTCAGTCAATTGGTTCAGACCCCCACTCATGAGGCCGGCCATACTCTAGATGGCATTTTCACCTCGGTTCAGGGTCTTTCTTGTATAGAAACCCTGCCTCTGGTTTGGTCAGATCACTCACTTATAAAATTCGACCTACCAATAATGCTGTTTGGTCCTACGCAGGCCTATAAGATCCCTTCTAAGACCAAAAGGGACTGGGGTAATTTGGATAAATCCCTCCTTCGTACAATACTACAGAGGACGCACCCCCAGGTAGATGGGCCCTCAGACGAATCGGCCCCCAATTACACAGATTGGTTAAATACGGCGTTTCTAGCCGCAGTGCCCACCAAAAGCACTGCTGGTAATAGGAGAACCCCTTCGGCCCCTTGGTTCTCAGATGCCTTACGGGCAGAAAAACAAAAATGTCGCCGGCTGGAAAGACGCTGGCGCGTTAAGTATGATTCATCCGAGAGGGAAACATATAAATTAGCTTTAAGAGAATACAAAAATCTTCTTACATTGGAAAAGAGAGAATATTTTACTAGAGTAATCTCGGAGGCAAAACATTCCTCTAAAGCTCTCTTTACAGCAGTGAACAAGCTTACCACCCCTCATAGTACAGGGCCAGAAAACAGTCAAGAGTCCTGTGATGCCATTGCTTCTGCCTTCAAAACTAAAGTTTTGGACATCTTTAAAAATTTTGAGGATACATTAGCTCACGCCACCACCCTGCCGCTTTCACCAATCTCTCAGGGCACAAACACCCTGCTCAGCTTTACACCAGTATCATTGGATACAGTGGCAAAATACATTCTGGAGGCTAAGTCGGGCTCCCCAGAGGACCCTTGCCCACCTGAGCTGCTGAAAGAAGTCTCTGATTTGGTAAGCCCGGTGTTAACAGATATTTTTAACTCCATGTTCTCCTCTGGCAATTTCCCAGCAATTTGGAAGGATACGTCTATCCTTTCATTGCTGAAAAAACCAACTTTGGATGCAGCCGATCCCAATAACTATCGCCCCATAGCCCGCTTGCCGCTGCCCGCGAAGATAATTGACAAAATTATGAATATCCAACTTTCCCAGTTTATTGGTGAACATGATCTGTTGGACCATTCTCAGTTCGGTTTCCGTAGGGAACACAGTACCGAAACGGCACTTATTAAAGCCACGGAGGAAATAAGAGCGGTGATGGATGGAGGAGGGTCAGCGGCCCTGATACTCCTCGATCTATCAGCCGCATTTGACACGGTTGATCATTTCCTCCTACAACAGCGGCTGAAGATTCTGGGAGTTGGGGGTTCAGCACTGGCACTGGTGTCCTCCTTTCTTAAGGACAGAAGACTGGTAGTGTCGATCGATGGGTACCAGTCTGAGCCATATCTCCTCCCTTGTGGAGTGCCCCAGTGCTCCTCCTTGAGCCCCACCCTTTTCAATATATACGTCTCTGAACTAGCCCCACTTATCCGGATTTTTGGCTTTAGCCTTACTTCTTATGCAGATGATTCCCAGATTGTAGTAGCAGCATATAAAAATCAGTCCTCGCCTGCTCTGCAATTTAAGAACTGCATGGGTGTCATCACTAATTGGATGAGCACACACTGCCTTAAACTCAATTCTGGAAAAACTGAAATTTTGACCTTTGGGAATCTGCATCCTAGCTGGGGCAGTGTGTGGTGGCCCGTTGATATGGGTGATCCACCGGAACCAGCAAGTAAAGTGAAGAACCTGGGAGTATGGGTGGATAGTAAACTTTCTTTTGTTCAACACACTAATGCTGTGGTTTCCTCCGCCCACTTCCTTATTAAGAAACTCAGGAAGATTCTCCCTTATCTTCCGGAGGACACGAAAAGAATTGTAGTCACTTAATTAATCCAGTCTAAATTGGATTATTGTAATGGGCTGTTTATAAACGTCCAGAAGCACTGCCTGAAAAGACTACAGAGCGTGCAAAATTCAGCCGCTCGACTTCTGTCAAACACCCCTTGGTTCAAATCAGTATCTGATGAGATCCGTAATTTGCATTGGCTCCCTGTAGCGCAGCGAATAAAATTCAAGGCTCTTAGCCTGGTGTTCAGGGCCCTGAATCATACAGGGCCAGCCTTTTTGCAAAATCTTCTTGTTTGGTATGAACCAACTAGACACCTTCGTTCATCTGGTGCTAAACTCTTGAGAGTGCCCAGAATTCGTACCTTACTCTGGGGTGGTCGCAGCTTTCATTACTGCGCTGCTAAACTCTGGAATTCCCTACCGATTGATTTGAGAAACGCGTCATCTCTTGTCTCTTTCAGAAAGGAACTAAAAACCTGGCTCTTCTGCAACTAGAGACTCACCAGTGGCTTACTTTGTCCGTAGCGCCAAGACACCTCCGGGTATTTGTGCGCTTTACAAGTCTTGATAACATAACATAACATAACATTGGACTTTTGTTGTTTTAGTGTCAAATAGTTTATTAAACTTTACTCAGTTTCCTAAATTGGTGTAACATTTTTCTTATGTTGTGTTTGCACTCTAATTCTGTTTGTGTGCTGCATCATTACTTTAAAAGAAAAAAGAAAATGATGGACAGAACGCAGAACAATGTCATACGTTCATCCCAGTACAGACATCTGGGCCTAAATCCATCGTTTTTTTGCTCACCATGCCATTCCATTTTGAACCCAGCCATATGCAAATCAGTCTTGACCCTCTGGTTACTATCTGTAATTATGACTACAAGGCGCGTAGGAGGTGGAATGGTAAAATACGCTGAACCATTCAAAGCATTGGTTCCTTTATGAAAGTGAGATGGAGTTACAAAACACACATTATCCTCAACAACAATCCATCTTGAGTTCCAGAGTCCCACATACAGAGTGCAGGGGAAGAGCTTAAATGAGCTTCCTTCCATGAGAATGCAAGAATATTCCTCTAACCTCAGATAATAGATACTAGCCTCAAAGGCAGTAATTTCCTCGGATGGAATATTGCTAGTACCAGTATCTAAAGCAGGCTTTGGTAGGCTTGAAGGCAGTCAAAGTATTTCATTAACTATCATGACAACAACAATGTAATCCATATTACTTCCATCTTGACAGAAATTATATTCCCGGGGAGGACCTCACTATAAGGTAGTGAGGAAATCATAACTTTCTGGTGGTGAACGAAAGTTCAAATGTTTCTCTTGCATTAAGTATCACCATATTGAGAACCTCAGCAAAATATAAGCACTATGGCTCTCATTACAAGTGGCCTCTTAGTATGATTTGTAGAGAAAAAATATAGGCTCATGGTATTACAGGTATTTGGAATTACTGATACGCCTGGTACTGGTAATACCACTTATAATATTACAGCAATACAAACACCAAGTACTTTGTGACAGAGGCCAACACATCCAATGTACCATCCAGCCTTACCTTAATTGTAGGAGCATGAAATTGCAAGGAAGAAGTTGGCATGAAAAGTGATTCCCTCCCATCCATTTTAAGCATCATTTCTAAGTGACTTTGGATTGGGAAAATGGCCCCTGTATCTTGGGAGAGAGCTGCATCCTGTGCTACACTGGCCTGGAGGTAGATCCTGGCACACACAGCTGAATCAAGTTAATTGCATGCAGCCTTCAAAGCCTTCTGTGAGGGAACCAAAATAGTAGCCCACGACTCCGTGAGCTGGGGTCACAGTGGGAAACATATGTATTTATCAATTTTTTCTGAGACTCTCTGACACATAAAGAACAGATACAGCACAGTCACCTGCCCTCTGATTCCCCAGGCACTTAATTATTTGATGTACCCAGGGGCCACCTTTACTTAAAGCAAAGTACAGAATTTAAACCTGCTCCAGGAACCTTTATCAAACATTCAATATATATATATGTACATATGCATACATTCAAAGAGATGAATATACTGTTCCAACTGTTGTTTTGTAGTGGTGGCCAATATGCATGAATGCATCTTATATCCTGCACTAAATGCATTTCTCATTTCCAGTGTTTTGAGTAATAGGTATTTTAAGCGTTTCGCAGCTAATTAGAAGATTTAGGGGCATATTTACTAGGAAACTGTCGGAGCACGGCATTAAGCTAAGAAAGCTAACGGCGATGGTCCGACAAATTCCAAACGCAGGGATGCGCTGTATTCACAAGAATACGTCGCACCCCTGCCTTACCCTTAGCGCTGGTGCTAAATGTAGCTGCCTAGTGCCAACACAGGCACTCTTGCACCATTGTGCAAGGGTGCATGCGTTGCAGGAAAAGATTGTTTATGTGCAGGAAGGTGTCCCTTCCTGCACATAGACAATCAGTAATGGTGATTTGTAACTTCTATGTGTGCTGCGGAATGCAGCACACATAGAAGTTGCAACTCGTCATTTTTTTAATGAGTGTTTATGTGCAGGAAGGGACACCTTCCTGCACATAAACAATCATTCATGGCGTTTTGCTCTTTCTATGTGTGCTGCAGAATGCAGCACACGTAGAAACAGCAAAAATTAGGAGAAATAAAGCTAAGCGTGAAAGGAGGCTTATTCACAAGTCAGCGCTAACGCCCCCTTGTGAATAAGGAAAACCCCTATCGCCACAGGAACGTCAGAAAAAGTGACATTCCTGTGGTGATAAGGGCTTGTAAATATGCCCCTTAGTGTACTTGATAATAAGGCGATTTGTTGGGTATTAACTGATGTGCCAGTGCTGGTGCACTTTTTAACTGCTAAGCACCAAAGCAAGCACCCTTGTCACATAGTTCAAGGGTGTATGCTTTGTGGGAAGCATAGGTTTTGTGATGGAAGAGGTCCCTTCCAGCACAAGACCTATGCTTTAATGCGTTTCCCTCTTTGTATGTGCTGCAGCACACATAGAAGGAGGAAAATGACTCTGAGGATTGTTTTTTGTGCAAGAAGGTGTCCCTTCCTGCACAAAAACAATCCTGAGTGTAACACAGGCGCCCTTGCACCATGGTGCAAGGGCTCCTGCATTGGCACTTGGCAGCCACAAGTGTGTCAGAACAGAGGGAATGCAGGCAGGGCTGGACTGGGAACCCAAACCAGCCCTGGCAATTTTGTCGGACCAGCCCTACCAGGTGTGGGGGTTTGGGGATTCGCAAGTGTGATGCACTGCTGCTTTTGTTACTGGGGGCCGATAATGCAGCACCAGTGGCAAAACCAGCCCCAGTAACAAAACCGGCTCCTACTGCTGCAAAATTGGCCTCCACCCTTCCAGCGTCCCGGGGAAATGCCATATGCCTGCTATGGCCAGTCCGGCCCTGAATGCAGGAATGCACCATATGCGCCACATGTTAGTAATTATGGTGCATTCCTGCCTTCTCCATTTGATGAAGAAGTTGTCTTGCTGTGATGCTTTGCACCAAATGTTAGTAAATCTGCCTCTAGGTTTCTGTTTTTGAGCCACACTCATTCACAGTCGCCCTCAAATCATGCCTAGGTCCTGGTCTACTATGATCAGCTGATCAAACACTGGCACTTAACATTTCTTGTTGCTATTTATATTTAGAACTTTAAAAATTATTATCTCTGGTTCCCCTTGATTGATTTTTGGTGTCATTTTAGTTATTAAAATATTCTCAATTGTTCCAAATTAGATTGCAATTTTCTTCTGTTGTGTTTTGTCTTTATTACTGTTTTGGTACTGGGTAAATACTTTACGCATTTCCTCTAAATTAAGCATGTCTGCTTTGTGCCATGGCTACTAGGGGGAAAGCTCAGGTTAATTTAGTGACTTTAGTGGTTCACCCTGGCAAGGATTGTGGTTGATGCTTAAAGTGAGTCATCATCCCTCCTTAACTTATACCCCCTAATTTCTTACACAGCACTGAAGGTTTTTAAAAGGAGCAGGTGGAGGAGAGCTGGTGGATTATCCTTGTGTTGGATTGCAACCCAAATTACTTTGCGTCTCGGGAGTGTTTGGAGGGTAGTGCATTGATGTTCCCAGCAAAATGAGAAAATTATATAATAATATCAGATTAATAAAGTATATATAATTAAAGCAGCAATTTGTAAAATTGAAAAGTTTTAAATGTTATGTAAATGTAAAGAACTTTGAATATGAAGGCTGAAAATTAAGTTAGTATCCTCAGATTGATTCCCGGGAGTACTGCAAGTGCATCAAACGAACATAATATGGACGATGGGTGGCCTTAATTGAATTTAGAAAAGCTCCAACCTGCTCTTTAAAGTTACAATTTTGAATTTTTTATATTTATTTGTTAATGACATAAAATATTTCATTGTTTGTGCATTTGATAAATGCTTGTGTCTTTATTTTTGTGGATTGTTTTGTAGCTCAAATAATTGAAATTGCTTAGGCCGGGGTCCCCGGATTCCGGTAATGACTCAGTGGGGGTCCCCAGATTCCAGTAACAATTCTGTAGGGGGTCACCGGATTCCAGTGATGATTCAGTGGGGTCCACAGAAGTGAAAGGGCTAAGAACCACTGATCTAGGGTTTTTGAAGCAACATGGTTGTGTCAAATCATAATGTAGAAACCTTCATTGACATTTCAGAGACCAACATACTTCATTATCAAAGAAATTAGAAAATACATCCGGCTGGGTACAAATCGTAGGTTTCAATATCCATTTTTTATGGAAAATAATATCGACCATTTATCATGTGTAAGTGAGAACCACTTCAGTTCTACTGCAGCCAACTCCAGAATAACTTACAATGCACTAGGAGAGGCTCGCAGTACGTTTGATTAAATAGTTTACTAATTAAGAAATAAAAACAAGGTTCTATAATTTACATAATTTCCGAACATCTATTTTTATTGGCAAGTCCAACACACTTGGAGTCAAATGAAACATATGGCAAACACTGCATAAATATTTAGCGACATCTGAAGTATGAGTCTATAAGAAACAGATGGGGATTGCTGAGACCAATTACCTTTGTTTTTTAATTTCTAGTCCTTATGTTGAAACATACTTTGGATTGCTCATTATATATAGATTTGGCTATAATATTCGCAATTCGTACTCTTTAAAAAGAAAAGTAAGATTTGAGGATTTGTTAAAAGGTTTTCCTTTACTTAAAAAAAAAATCATATGTAGTTTACCATAGCTAAAGCCATTAGAGCCGCACATATATAACTGGCCCACCACTATTAGTGAATGTCTAATACTTTCGTGAGTCGGGACGCCTATGAGCCTGAACTCCTTGTCAGGGCTACAACACAGCCATTACAGACAGGTTACTCTCTTCGCATCCACTTGGACTCAGACCTATGTTCGATGTACAGGTGCAAACCACAATTCAGCAGAAAACAGCGTTTCCTGCTAAATTGGGAATTACTAGGAATGTAGGAATGCCGTACCCACATTTCACCAGCGAAAAGCTGGGCAAAACTCAAGGTGCTAATGGACCGACAAAATGGGGCATTACACTGTGAACTCGATGCAGTATTCCTAATTCCCAAAACAATCCATAAAAGGAAAGCACAATGGTTTTGTGGGTATCCTTTCGCACAGGTCACCTGCATATATCCAACCTGGCACGATATATTCACTGATATATCAATATGCAAGGGATGCAGACAAGGGCCACTCTTTGTAATTGACATAGTGCTGTATTATTGTACCATCATAATACTAAAGCATTAGTGCAGAGGATGCAGTACAAGAAGGTGAAAAATGGACATCAATTGTTCATCCGCATTGTTGGTCGATTGATTGTATCGAAAGCTGTGGAGAAGTCAATAAATGCGGCATAAACAGAAGAGCCCCTGATGATGACATACTTTTAATTTATAAGCTGCAAGGCAGCAATATTGTCTAATGTGCCATGGTGTTTCATGAAGCCTGTTTGCTCTAATGGAATAATCATACTACTTTCAAGCCAGGTTTTAAGATGATCCAGTAAGTATTTAGTGAAAACCTTGCCCACTGCGTCTAAGAGGGCAATTTGGCGATAATTAGCAGGTGAATTTCTATCCCCGTTTTGATGCAGAGGAATGATAATGCTTCCAGCACTTGATGAAGACACTCTTCTATTCAGGAAGCAGTGTTCAAAGACCGGAAACAAATTTGTTTCCCAAAGATTGACCTCTTTTTTGATAACTGATGTTGGAACTTCATCCAGATCCATTGCTCCCAAGGGTCGGAGGGCCCTGATCGAAGATTCAATCTCACCCACTGAAGGGGGTCCATAATTACTAGTAGTGGGCTAGCAAGGATGTCTTCAGTTTGTGCTTTGGCTCCTGAATTCTCTGCATAAAGTGATAGGGTGAAATCCCTCCATGCATCCCCATGATTTGGGGAGGGGAACGACCTCAGTCTAGATCCACAGCTGTCAGCAATAATCTGCGAGAAGTTTATGGCGTTTTTCTTATGGGCCCCTTCTCTCAAGTCGACCCACCTATGATTGATGTCCTGCCTTTTAAAACCAGCCTTCATTCGTCTCCTTCTCCTCTTCAGAAGGCAGATAAATCGGTCTCTTTCCTTAGAAAAGGAAATAAACTATGTACGGATTAGCCTATTATTTTCCCTGTTCAAGGAAAGAAATGGACGACATAATGATTTACTGGAAGGCTTTAGATGCAATGGACGGTCGTCCTTTACGACCTATTTCCTGAAATGGGAGAAACTGTTAAAAATATCAGTGCTCCAGAAATCTAAATCCGAGACAGCCTTCTCTAGAAGCCATTTCAGGTTAAAAATTTAAATGACAGCCCTTATTCCTATATAATTTAGTGCTGGAATTATCTAATTTCCATAACCCCACTGTGTGCAGATTAAACTGTAAAGAAAGGACCAGTAGTTTGTGGTCACTAAGTGGGGAATCTACAACTTTCAAGTCGGTTAAAAGGTGAAAAGTAGTATGGGAGGCAAAAATGTAGTAGATGATGGAGAGTTCCTGTGGTGATTTATGTGTACGAGTGGGGAAGTCTTGAATAAATCTGCCATTTACCATCGCACAATCACTGTTTCTTGGATGGCCAAGGAGAGAATGTCCTCTTTTGTCAGCTCTCAAATTTGGAGGGAAAAGTAGTGGTGGACCTGGAGTGCTGTTTGTTTCTCCTGGTCCAAAAACAAGTTAATGGAGTGGTTGGAAACTTTATAATTTAGGTCTCCTACCAACAAAACTTTATTTATTTATTTATTTATTTGAAAGGTTTTATATAGCGCTGGCTAGACCCGGGGGTATCAGAGCGCTTTACATGTGCAAAAATCAGATTACAGGAATTGTTCAAGAGCATAGTATAAACAATAAATAAAATCGAACGCTCCATTGAGGTCTAATAAATAGAGACACAGCAAAAGCAGATACATTTACATATATAGTGGCAGAGGGGGGGGGGAAAGATTCAGGGCTGAGCTGCATGTGAGGTAGAAATTAGAAAAGGGGGGTAGGCGGGGGGGTGGAAACCAGGGTGGGGGAGTGGGGGATGGTCAGCCTGGCGGGGTTTCAAGATGAAGGAGGAAAGGAAGGTGGGAGTAGGGGGGGGAAGAGTATGAGGTGAGGGAGAGAAGAGGGGAGGGGAGAGGAGAGAGGAGGGGGTGAAGTAGAGGAGGGTGAGGACGGAGGAGGTCAGAGGTCCAATTAAGGACCCCAGTATTTGTCAAGGAGGTGCAGTTTAATGTCTTTTTTGAAGGCAATGTAGGAGGGGTTGCAACGCAATTCTTTTGGGAGGGCATTCCAGACGATCAGCGCGTTTCCAGAAAAGGAGCGCGATTGAGTGGTTTTCTTTTTGAATAAGGGGGGAATGAGGAGGAAAGTGTTAGTGCTCCTCATCGTTCTGGAGCCGCCCGCTTTTTTAAGTTTGTTTGTGAGGTACAGCGGGGCATTCTGGTGTAGGGCTTTATGTGTGATGCATGCTGTCTTGAAGGAGGATCTACCTTCAACGGGAAGCCAGTTGAGCGCCTTCAGGGCTGGGGAGATGTGGTCAAAATGTTTATAGCCAGTGATAAGCCTGGCTGCTAGGTGGAGTACAGATCTGAGTGGGGATAGGTGTACTTTGGGGGTTCCTGTGAGGATAGCGTTCCCGTAGTCGATTTTTGAGAGTACCAGGGATTGGACGACCCATTTGAAGTCTTCAGGTGGGATGAAGGGTTTGATTTTCTTCAGGTGGCGGAGAGTGAAGAGAGCTCCTTTAGCAGAGTTTTTTATGTGGTCGTTGAGGGTTAGATTTTTGTCAATGCTAATACCAAGTGATTTCACTGAGTTGGACAAAGAGAGCGAGCAGTTGAGTGCATTGAGGTCAGGGATCCAGGTTTGGATGGGGAGTCCGTAGTTTTTAGGGGAAAAGAGGATGATTTCAGTTTTCTTGGGGTTAAGTTTGAGATGGATGGAGTGGAACCAGTGTTGGATCTTGTTTAAGGTATGGTTAAGATGAAGTACGTCAGAGTGGGACCTAATCTTATAGTAAAGTTGGGTGTCGTCAGCATAGAGGTGGTAGTTGATTCTGGTTTGTTTCAGGATGTGGGTAAGAGGTTCCATAAATAGGTTAAAGAGAGAGGGGGAGAGAATAGAGCCTTGGGGGACGCCTAGGAAAACCGGAGAGGGGTTGGATAGGCAGTCATTCATTTTGACTTGTTGTGTTCTGTGTTGGAGAAATGATGTGAACCATTTAAGGACCTGACCGTTTAGACCAAAGCGGGACTTTAGTGTGTTGAGTAGGGAGATGTGGTTGACTGTATCAAAGGCAGCAGAGAGGTCAAGGAGAATGAGTAGGCAGGATTCACCGTTGTCAAGGGAAGAGTGGATGTCATCGATTATATTTAGCATGGCGGTTTCAGTGCTACAGCCTTTTCTGAAACCGGATTGCAAGGGGTCAAGAAGGTTGAAGTTGTTCATGTGTTTATCTAGTTGAAGTAGAGCACATTTTTCCAGGGCTTTGGAAAGAAGTGGTAGGTTAGATATAGGGTGGAGGTTGTTCAGGTCATTAGGGTCTGAGGTGGGATTTTTAGGGATAGGCGTGATTTGACCGAGCTGAAGTGAGTCCGGGTCGCAACCTGTGGAGAAGGAAGCGTTGATGATGTTGGTCCAATGAGGGGCAATAATATGGTTCAGCTTCTGGATAAGACTAGAGGGGATAGGGTTTTTGGTGTGTGTGGACAGCTTAAGTTTGGTGATGATTTTGGAGACTTCGAGCTCAGTCACGGGGAGGAAGTTAGTCCAGGATACATTGTTTTTTAGTTGCAGGGGGGAGGCTGGATTCAAGAGGGGTAGTAGCGGGAGGGAGAGTGGAAGGGTAAGGGGACAGAGTCAGGACTGGAGGATCATTTAGTGTAGTGTCAGCGACGAAAGGGGCATTGGGTGGGATCTCAGTTAGATGGAAGGAGCGATCGATTTTGGTGATTTTATCAGAGAAGAAGTTGGCAATTTCCTCACATCTATTTGTTGAGGCAGTAAGTTTGAGGGGGGCTGTGGATGTTTGGTTGCGGACAGTGTTAAAAAGTTCTCTGGGTCTGTTTTTGGCATGATTGAGTTGAGTTAGGAAAAAGGAGGCCTTTTCCTTGAAGATGTGTTTTTTATAGGATGATCTAGCGGCCCAGAGACGGGTAAGGTGGGCGGCGGAGGGGTGTTGTCTCCAGGATCTTTCAGTCAGTCTAAGTGATCGTCTTTCATCGTTGAGGTCAGAGTTAAACCAAGTTTTAGATGGGATGGTTCTTTGCTTTTTTAGTTTTGGAGGGGCTAGGAGTCTTGTTGAAAAGTTTGGTGAGCTCATTTGCGTCTTGGGAGAGAGGGGTGAGAAGAAGTTGAGCTTGTAGCTTAGACTCAAGTTCGCCAGGAGGGATTTGATTGAGGTTTCTAGTCCATTTTAAGGGTATGTGATTTTTAATGGGGGGGGAGGGGAGCGGATTCACTTTTAAACAGGATGAGGTGATGGTCAGACCAGTCAGTGGGGAGGATGCTGGAGATGGAGGCCAGGTCATTATTGGATATGATCGCGATACAAAAGGGGATGATGGACGGAACGTTTGAGCCAATCAAACACTCACCCCCAGTCAACTGATCTGGGTTTAATCCATCATCATTCTTTAGCTCACTCCACCACCCCAGTTCAGACATGGCCATATGCAAATCAGTCTGACCCTGTGCCTCATGGGAACAGTCCAGCCCGAACTGCCAAGCCATGTCTTCCCTGGACCGGAAACAAGCATCCTAGGACCGGTTTCTGGCATTTCAGCCGTCATCAGCCAGGCTTGCTTGAATCCAGTGGCAAAGTGAGCAAGGGACCCACGTCTGGGCATACCCCCGCCAACTTAGGGCGACCAAAGCGATACAAAAGGGGATGATGGACGGAACGTTTGAGCCAATCAAACACTCACCCCCAGTCAACTGATCTGGGTTTAATCCATCATCATTCTTTAGCTCACTCCACCACCCCAGTTCAGACATGGCCATATGCAAATCAGTCTGACCCTGTGCCTCATGGGAACAGTCCAGCCCGAACTGCCAAGCCATGTCTTCCCTGGACCGGAAACAAGCATCCTAGGACCGGTTTCTGGCATTTCAGCCGTCATCAGCCAGGCTTGCTTGAATCCAGTGGCAAAGTGAGCAAGGGACCCACGTCTGGGCATACCCCCGCCAACTTAGGGCGACCAAAGCGATACAAAAGGGGATGATGGACGGAACGTTTGAGCCAATCAAACACTCACCCCCAGTCAACTGATCTGGGTTTAATCCATCATCATTCTTTAGCTCACTCCACCACCCCAGTTCAGACATGGCCATATGCAAATCAGTCTGACCCTGTGCCTCATGGGAACAGTCCAGCCCGAACTGCCAAGCCATGTCTTCCCTGGACCGGAAACAAGCATCCTAGGACCGGTTTCTGGCATTTCAGCCGTCATCAGCCAGGCTTGCTTGAATCCAGTGGCAAAGTGAGCAAGGGACCCACGTCTGGGCATACCCCCGCCAACTTAGGGCGACCAAAGCGATACAAAAGGGGATGATGGACGGAACGTTTGAGCCAATCAAACACTCACCCCCAGTCAACTGATCTGGGTTTAATCCATCATCATTCTTTAGCTCACTCCACCACCCCAGTTCAGACATGGCCATATGTAAATCAGTCTGACCCTGTGCCTCATGGGAACAGTCCAGCCCGAACTGCCAAGCCATGTCTTCCCTGGACCGGAAACAAGCATCCTAGGACCGGTTTCTGGCATTTCAGCCGTCATCAGCCAGGCTTGCTTGAATCCAGTGGCAAAGTGAGCAAGGGACCCACGTCTGGGCATACCCCCGCCAACTTAGGGCGACCAAAGCGATACAAAAGGGGATGATGGACGGAACGTTTGAGCCAATCAAACACTCACCCCCAGTCAACTGATCTGGGTTTAATCCATCATCATTCTTTAGCTCACTCCACCACCCCAGTTCAGACATGGCCATATGCAAATCAGTCTGACCCTGTGCCTCATGGGAACAGTCCAGCCCGAACTGCCAAGCCATGTCTTCCCTGGACCGGAAACAAGCATCCTAGGACCGGTTTCTGGCATTTCAGCCGTCATCAGCCAGGCTTGCTTGAATCCAGTGGCAAAGTGAGCAAGGGACCCACGTCTGGGCATACCCCCGCCAACTTAGGGCGACCAAAGCGATACAAAAGGGGATGATGGACGGAACGTTTGAGCCAATCAAACACTCACCCCCAGTCAACTGATCTGGGTTTAATCCATCATCATTCTTTAGCTCACTCCACCACCCCAGTTCAGACATGGCCATATGCAAATCAGTCTGACCCTGTGCCTCATGGGAACAGTCCAGCCCGAACTGCCAAGCCATGTCTTCCCTGGACCGGAAACAAGCATCCTAGGACCGGTTTCTGGCATTTCAGCCGTCATCAGCCAGGCTTGCTTGAATCCAGTGGCAAAGTGAGCAAGGGACCCACGTCTGGGCATACCCCCGCCAACTTAGGGCGACCAAAGCGATACAAAAGGGGATGATGGACGGAACGTTTGAGCCAATCAAACACTCACCCCCAGTCAACTGATCTGGGTTTAATCCATCATCATTCTTTAGCTCACTCCACCACCCCAGTTCAGACATGGCCATATGCAAATCAGTCTGACCCTGTGCCTCATGGGAACAGTCCAGCCCGAACTGCCAAGCCATGTCTTCCCTGGACCGGAAACAAGCATCCTAGGACCGGTTTCTGGCATTTCAGCCGTCATCAGCCAGGCTTGCTTGAATCCAGAGGCAAAGTGAGCAAGGGACCCAAGTCTGGGCATACCCCGCCAACTTAGGGCGACCAAAGCGATACAAAAGGGGATGATGGACGGAACGTTTGAGCCAATCAAACACTCACCCCCAGTCAACTGATCTGGGTTTAATCCATCATCATTCTTTAGCTCACTCCACCACCCCAGTTCAGACATGGCCATATGCAAATCAGTCTGACCCTGTGCCTCATGGGAACAGTCCAGCCCGAACTGCCAAGCCATGTCTTCCCTGGACCGGAAACAAGCATCCTAGGACCGGTTTCTGGCATTTCAGCCGTCATCAGCCAGGCTTGCTTGAATGCCCAGACGTGGGTCCCGTGCTCTCCATGCCACTGGAATCAAGCTATCCTGGCTGAAGAGGGGTGAAACCCCGAAACCGGTCCTAGGATGCTTGTTTCCAGTCCAGGGAGGACCTGGCTTGGCAGTTCGGGCTGGACTGTTCCCATGAGGCACAGGGTCAAGACTGATTTGCATATGGCTGGGTTCAAACTGGAATGGCATGGTGAGCAAAAAACGATGGATTTAGGCCCAGATCTCTGTACTGGGGTGAATGTATGACATTGTTCTGCATTCTGTCCATCTACTGTTGTTTTTGCATTTGTCACCCCGAGTGGGACGGGTATGCCCAGACGTGGGTCCCGTGCTCTCCATGCCACTGGAATCAAGCTATCCTGGCTGAAGAGGGGTGAAACCCGAAACCGGTCCTAGGATGCTTGTTTCCAGTCCAGGGAGGACCTGGCTTGGCAGTTCGGGCTGGACTGTTCCCATGAGGCACAGGGTCAAGACTGATTTGCATATGGCTGGGTTCAAACTGGAATGGCATGGTGAGCAAAAAACGATGGATTTAGGCCCAGATCTCTGTACTGGGGTGAATGTATGACATTGTTCTGCATTCTGTCCATCAACTGTTGTTTTTGCATTTGTCACCCCGAGTGGGACGGGTATGCCCAGACGTGGGTCCCGTGCTCTCCATGCCACTGGAATCAAGCTATCCTGGCTGAAGAGGGGTGAAACCCCGAAACCGGTCCTAGGATGCTTGTTTCCAGTCCAGGGAGGACCTGGCTTGGCAGTTCGGGCTGGACTGTTCCCATGAGGCACAGGGTCAAGACTGATTTGCATATGGCTGGGTTCAAACTGGAATGGCATGGTGAGCAAAAAAACGATGGATTTAGGCCCAGATCTCTGTACTGGGGTGAATGTATGACAATGTTCTGCATTCTGTCCATCAACTGTTGTTTTTGCATTTGTCACCCCGAGTGGGACGGGTATGCCCAGACGTGGGTCCCGTGCTCTCCATGCCACTGGAATCAAGCTATCCTGGCTGAAGAGGGTGAAACCCCGAAACCGGTCCTAGGATGCTTGTTTCCAGTCCAGGGAGGACCTGGCTTGGCAGTTCGGGCTGGACTGTTCCCATGAGGCACAGGGTCAAGACTGATTTGCATATGGCTGGGTTCAAACTGGAATGGCATGGTGAGCAAAAAACGATGGATTTAGGCCCAGATCTCTGTACTGGGGTGAATGTATGACATTGTTCTGCATTCTGTCCATCAACTGTTGTTTTTGCATTTGTCACCCCGAGTGGGACGGGTATGCCCAGACGTGGGTCCCGTGCTCTCCATGCCACTGGAATCAAGCTATCCTGGCTGAAGAGGGGTGAAACCCCGAAACCGGTCCTAGGATGCTTGTTTCCAGTCCAGGGAGGACCTGGCTTGGCAGTTCGGGCTGGACTGTTCCCATGAGGCACAGGGTCAAGACTGATTTGCATATGGCTGGGTTCAAACTGGAATGGCATGGTGAGCAAAAAAACGATGGATTTAGGCCCAGATCTCTGTACTGGGGTGAATGTATGACATTGTTCTGCATTCTGTCCATCAACTGTTGTTTTTGCATTTGTCACCCCGAGTGGGACGCGTATGCCCAGACGTGGGTCCCGTGCTCTCCATGCCACTGGAATCAAGCTATCCTGGCTGAAGAGGGTGAAACCCCGAAACCGGTCCTAGGATGCTTGTTTCCAGTCCAGGGAGGACCTGGCTTGGCAGTTCGGGCTGGACTGTTCCCATGAGGCACAGGGTCAAGACTGATTTGCATATGGCTGGGTTCAAACTGGAATGGCATGGTGAGCAAAAAAACGATGGATTTAGGCCCAGATCTCTGTACTGGGGTGAATGTATGACATTGTTCTGCATTCTGTCCATCAACTGTTGTTTTTGCATTTGTCACCCCGAGTGGGACGGGTATGCCCAGACGTGGGTCCCGTGCTCTCCATGCCACTGGAATCAAGCTATCCTGGCTGAAGAGGGGTGAAACCCCGAAACCGGTCCTAGGATGCTTGTTTCCAGTCCAGGGAGGACCTGGCTTGGCAGTTCGGGCTGGACTGTTCCCATGAGGCACAGGGTCAAGACTGATTTGCATATGGCTGGGTTCAAACTGGAATGGCATGGTGAGCAAAAAACGATGGATTTAGGCCCAGATCTCTGTACTGGGGTGAATGTATGACATTGTTCTGCATTCTGTCCATCAACTGTTGTTTTTGCATTTGTCACCCCGAGTGGGACGGGTATGCCCAGACGTGGGTCCCGTGCTCTCCATGCCACTGGAATCAAGCTATCCTGGCTGAAGAGGGTGAAACCCCGAAACCGGTCCTAGGATGCTTGTTTCCAGTCCAGGGAGGACCTGGCTTGGCAGTTCGGGCTGGACTGTTCCCATGAGGCACAGGGTCAAGACTGATTTGCATATGGCTGGGTTCAAACTGGAATGGCATGGTGAGCAAAAAACGATGGATTTAGGCCCAGATCTCTGTACTGGGGTGAATGTATGACATTGTTCTGCATTCTGTCCATCAACTGTTGTTTTTGCATTTGTCACCCCGAGTGGGACGGGTATGCCCAGACGTGGGTCCCGTGCTCTCCATGCCACTGGAATCAAGCTATCCTGGCTGAAGAGGGTGAAACCCCGAAACCGGTCCTAGGATGCTTGTTTCCAGTCCAGGGAGGACCTGGCTTGGCAGTTCGGGCTGGACTGTTCCCATGAGGCACAGGGTCAAGACTGATTTGCATATGGCTGGGTTCAAACTGGAATGGCATGGTGAGCAAAAAAACGATGGATTTAGGCCCAGATCTCTGTACTGGGGTGAATGTATGACATTGTTCTGCATTCTGTCCATCAACTGTTGTTTTTGCATTATTGGATATGATGGCATCGAGAGTGGCACCTTTGGTGTGAGTGGGTGAGTGACAAATTTGAACAAGGCCATTGATCTCTAGGAGATTGTTGAGATGGGTGACTGTGGGGTCAGCAGCATAGTTCCAGTGGATGTTAAAGTCTCCAAGGAAGAGGTTTTTCGAGTTGGAGAGGGAGGATTGAGAAAGTAGGTCGGATAGTTCCTCAGCGAAGGGAAGTGGATCACCCGGAGGGTGGTAAATGTTATGTAGGCGAATTGGGGGGGAACCCTGTATAGTGAGTTCTGCGCCAAGATCTTCAAAGGTTAAGTGGTCGGAGTTTTTAACACAGGAGAGTTGAAGCTCATTTTTGTAAATAATAGCTAGGCCACCTCCAATTCTGTCTGGTCTATCTTTCCTCATGATGGAGTAGCCAAGGGGGGTAAGTAGGTCAAGGATGGCTGTTGAATGGTCATTAAGCCAGGTTTCTGGAAGGAAGGCGATGTCGATGGATTCACTGAGGAGGGTTTATGATATTTCAGTTGCGTGTCGGGCAGCCGAGCGGCAGTTAGCGAGCATGCAGGAGAGGGGCTTAGGGTTGGTTTTGGTGGTAGGGCACGAGTGTATGGTGGTAAGTTGGGTTGGGGGTCTGGGCGAGGTGGGAAAGGAGGGGGTTCTGCTTGTTCCCAAAATCACTGGGATGCCGGAGAAAGGGGGGGTATGATCAGGGGTCAGGAGTTTGGGAGAGTAAGAGTTGCATAAGTCTGTATTGTCAGAGGAGGAGAGACAGTTCTTAGAACGATGCGGCCTAAAAGATCTGTTGCGGAGGGGAATAGTCTCCCAGAGGTTAGGTTGGGAGAGGTAAGTGAGGCAAGGGAAGGCAGAGCCATTCTGATTGAGGAGGGTCTTGTTGTTAAGGGTGTTGAAATCTTCTCTGAGTTTCAGAAGTTCAGTCTGAACTGTAGAGAGATTTCGTTCAATGTTGGAAAGTGTCAGAGCGATAAGGTTGAGTGTTAGCTCGGGCGACGAGGAGGGGGGGAGCAAGGGGGTTCAATGTTGGCCGGAGATGATAGCCTGTTGGGTGGAGGGGGGGAGATGCCGCGTGGAGGAGTCAGAGGGGAGCTAGGGAGGTTGGTCATTGAAGTGGAGGGGTCACTCATGCAGGTAGGTCGCGAGACCGGGGGAGGAGATATGATGGAGAGAGGGGGGAGGTAAGATCATGATGAGGGGGAGGAGTGTAGTTCGGTGGTGGATATATAGGTGCAGCGGTTGGAAGCAGTGGGTGAAGGAGCCGGGGCTTAATTACCTCCACGTGCGTGGGACGAGTGTAGTTCGTAGAGGGTGTTGTAGGCACCGGGAGGTGGGAGGGTGGATGTTCAGGGTGGAGGGATCCGGGAGATGTGGGGAGGTCATCAGCAGTGAGGTGGGTTTGGGGATGTCGGTCATTAGATAAGGTGGGGATTTGGGTGGTGGGGTGTGAATTTAGGTTGTCTAGGGGTGTGGGCTCCGGGCTGGGGGAGGGGGATGTCATGTGGGTCTCAGACGGTTGAGAGGGAGAGGGTTTGGGGGCAGGTTTGGATAGAAGGTCTGTCAGGGAACTGAAGTGGTGGTCGAAGGTGTTGAGGTGGTGTTCGGATGCTTGAATGAGAATGTTGCCGGCTTTGAAAATGGAGATGTCAATTTCTCCGCTAAAAGCTGAGGATGGGGAGGTAGATAGTTTGAAACCATATGGGATATTGCCGGATTTAGTGATTGTGAGATTTCTCAGGAAGATGCTTTTCCATTTGGAGGGGTGTTTGAAATAGAAAATGAGGTTAGTTTTTTATAGGCGAGGTGAGGCTATGGTAGGAATCAGCTATGAGAGTTTCGGGGTGATGAGTAAGTAATTTATGCTTAAAGTTTTTCTTGGCATGTTTGGACAGATTGGATGGGTATGCTGTGTTCCAGGAGTTGGGACCATGTCTTGAGAGTGCGGGATCTGGGGAATGGGGACGGGAGAAGGGGGGGGACATGATGGGTCGTCAGATGGGGGAATTGGGAGGAAGAGAAGGGAGGAGGGTGAGAAGTAGGAGGCAGTTGAGAGGGCAAGCTAGGGGGAGAGTCATCAGAGGGCGAGGGGGGAGCTAATTACTGGGACGTCACCAAATCACATTAACAGCATAGTAGTATAGTGATAGTGATAGAATAACTAAGATAATAGTGATGGAACATCAGTAATCAATATAGCATTCAAAAAGTAAAAGTAAATTCAACAATAGAAATAATAATAATAGAGATAGCATAGTTCTGGTGGTAGCTCGCCAAATTAGTCACATTAAAAACATAGCAGTAGAGGGGACGTAGGGCTGGGGTGGGGGAAATCACTCACCCTGGGCTCACATCGTAAATACAGTATTCGCCATTTTGGGGAAACAAAAGCAAATGGATCGCCGCCATCTTAAAAGCTGTTGGGTCATCGTAGTGTTTAAAACTATCAGGACAACGTCCTGATAATGTGCGGTCTTCCGGAGGAAGAGACAAGTCTCCGGTGGTGCCCAGTGTAGTGCAATGGTTCGGCACTGATCAGGCCAAGGGGCTCCAATTAAGCAGCCTTGAGAGTGAGGCTGCATAGATGGGAGCGGTCAGCGTGGGGGAAACAGGCACATCCTCGGTGAAGCTGGGTGCTGCGCGGAAGCAGGGGCAGGGGGCAGCTCAAATTCCCAGGGCTCCGTCAATGATCGAGCCAGGCCCTGGGCCCAGGCAAAAACAAGAGCTGCGAGGTCACCTTCGCACCAGCGGTGCTTCCGGGAGAAGACCAGCGGAGGCGCGCTCCG
This sequence comes from Calotriton arnoldi, assembly GCA_963921515.1. NCBI lineage: Eukaryota > Metazoa > Chordata > Amphibia > Caudata > Salamandridae > Calotriton > Calotriton arnoldi. The sequence continues at coordinate 1,070,782 of CAWUFW010005439.1, forward strand.
TTAAGCGACCTCAAGAGCGAGGCAGCCCAGCCCCCCTGGGACGACGTGGGAGCGGTCGGAGTGGTGGACGGGCACAGCTTCAGTGAAGCTAAGTGCTATGCAGCAGCAGGGGGGCAGCCTAAATTCCAGAGTTCCGTCAGTTACCCGAGCCAGATCACGGCCCCAGGCAAAAACGAACACTGTGCGGTTTCTTCACATCCGCGATGTTGTAGGGGGCAGCAGGAGGAGGCGCGCCGGTACAAGAAACCCACATCCGTGTCCTAGTGGGGTGTCGGCGTCGTTTTCTATCCGGTTCGTCGTAGCAGCCGGGTACAGCACAAAACCAGAGCTCTGTCCGTCAGTTCAACCAGGCCTCCCAGGAGAAGCATACCTCCGAGGTCTCACTGCGTCAGCGATGATGCAGGGAAGGCGATGAGAGGAGGCACGATCGACGCCGTGGAGGCTAGGCCCGATATGGATCAGCATGGATAGCCGGTGGAGTGACCCCTCATCCGAGCATCGCGGGGTTAAAGGTTCGCTTCCAATCTGGTTTTGGAGGCCCGATCCTGGTGAGGCAAGCGATGAGCTCGAGCTTCGGGTCGTCAGAGGTCGTCTCCGAGAGGTAAGTTAAGCAATAATCATGGTCCGGTAATGCAGGCGGTAGATATTGTGTCGGAAGGCGGTGGGTGGCGGTGGATGGCAGGGTAAACAAGGGATAAGTACCGATTTGGTAGTCCCTAACCCAGGAGCCTCAGAGGAGAGCTCCTACTCGGCGGCCATCTTGGATAAGGCTCCTCATCGTTCATGGCGTTCAATAGGAAGGAGAAGATATCAGGGAGTATATAGTTATTGCTTTTATCAGGGGGATATATTTATTAATCACTATCAGCGGATCTTTCACCGTTTTGTCTGGTGATGGAACAATCTTTATTGCTTGAAAATGGTTGGAGCGATCTTTATAACTATTCTATACCCACTCACTGCATGTCATTACTCATCAAGATGGTTATCCTCTCCTGTACATGCCCTATCTTAGATGGGAAGGCATTACAGCTTAGGACAAAGTAGCTATACACAAAAAAATCAGTCTAAAGCCAGGTTTCCTCAATACAGATTATATCTGCTTTTAAGCTATTTAATAAGTTCAGCAGTTCTGGGAAAGTCATTAGGCTGGCTGCATTCCATGAAACCACTTTTATGTTATTGCTAATTATGTAAATTGAGTGTGTTGATTTTAAGTCAGCTGCAGATAGCTAATTGAGGGGGAATAAATGGTGCTCTGAGGTTGAGGGTTTCAAGATCTCATGACACTGCTTGGGCATTTTATTTTCCCTAAATACCGGAATTACATCAATTCCTCTACATTAAGTGAATGAATATTTTGAAGAATCAAATTTGTAACAGTTTTTGAGTGCAACTGAACCCCTGTTTTTAGTGCTGCAGGGAGATACATTAGGGAAACCAGGGAAATGTCATTAATCTGTATCATCTTCAAGTTTTCAATCTCTGCGAAACAAGTTAATAAAAAAGAACGATTCATAATTATATCAGAGTCAAAAAAAGCCACAAATTATAACATAAAAATATCAGCAGAAACATAGGGGAGTCAATGAACAGTTCCACTAGGCCATGAGGGATTCATAGCTTCCTGTAGAGCTACACAAAATGTTTCTGCCTGAGGATTTAGGTCCATGGACTTTAATTCAGAGAACCCTGGATTTACTTCAGGTGTATCAGCTTCTCTGCTAGCTAGCGGATTTATTATTGAGCAGTAGTCCATTTTTGCATCTGAACCCCCTTTGGTGTGAGGAAGAGACAGGTTGCTATGAAAGTTAGTTGGATTCTCCCGAGGGACTTTAGGGATGGGGCGCCGGGGTCGTCCTGTTCTTGGAAACAAAGTCTGCTTGCATTTGTCTTAGAGATTCTCTGTTTGTTCTTTTTTTGCAAAACCTGTTTCTTGCCTTGGATTTTCCCTTCGTTTGGCCAGAAATATCAAGAGCTACCAGGCCTGAGATAGACCAGTGATGAGGACTGACAATAGGGAAAGTCTCAAGGCAGGAACAGGTGGCCTTCACTGGAGTGCTGGGAACAGCAAGACTGAAAGATTTTTTAGTGAGCAGGTGGGACATTCTTTATTGTGATTCTCCTTACTAGAAGCCACTAACAACCTAATTTTCAGTATACCGGCTTGGGTCCCCTGATGAAAAGCTAGATGTGTGGGGAAAATGCAGACACCCTTCTGGTGCTTAGAGCTCCCCGCTTGCAGGCCATGATCCAGAAGTCCCAGCTTACCGAATGCCTTGTTTGTTGCTGTTTGGTGTGGCTGATTAGGAAGCACCCCTCCTTCTTTAAACTCAACCGCATTTTCAATATTACCAATAAGATATCTTGAGCATGGTCCGAGTTATTCACTGACTTTTCCTGGTGAGCTAAAGCAGTTGACAAGATTCTTTCTAGGGACATAAGAGACTCAGGTACTTGTGTGTATTGGCCAGGAAAATTGCAGGACAAGTTCCAAGTATTTCCAAATCAGGTGTTTCAGAGGTCCGTTTTGCTATTGATGATTGCTCAGAAGGGTTGCTACTAAATAGATTTAAGCCGGCAGCCTGTTCTGGACCAGAGGGGGTCCTAGAGGAGCCGGCCATCATAGGGGAATGGTTTCTCAGGTTTATTTCCATGTCCGGTAACGTGAAGTCCTCATTGTAGAAATTATCAGGCTTCCCAAGCACCGGATTAGCAGAATCTGAGGTAGACTGTTGCTAAACAGGGGATTGAGGGAGACTGAAATTTTATTTTAGCTATTGTGGAGATAGTGCAGGCCTCTGAATTAGAGGAGAGAGATTCATACTTAGTGACTAATGGAGTTTTCTCTTTTTGTAGGAAGGAAAAGATCGAGTTCGAACCTTTCAATAGTGTGTGCCAGCTTATTTCTGAGGGAATACGATTTAGTTTCTTGGCATGCTCTTATAGGAATCAATCTGCCTGAGTGTAGCTTCTGAGCTGTCATCTTGATGCGTAGGAAAGAAATGGGTGCAAAGTGTTTAGGCACAAGGCCTGTTGGTGGATGAAGGCCAAGGGTGAGTGAGAGCCAGGGGTGGGGACCTTTGGGTGCCACCTAGTGGTATGAAATTGCATGCCAAACTGCCTCATTTCAGAATACAGGACTACTTCAGAGGTGAAACCGAATTTTGCCCACATTCCTAAAACTTCTTCCACTATTTCTGGCAACACCAATTATGATTCATGTTTTTACTGAACAGACATTTTTTTGTCCCACTTTGTTATATGGCCATTAGGGTCATTCTCGACATTGCTAAGTTAGCATGAGCTTTGCTGCCATGATGCTGCTTTTGCGCACGCTACTACATGACTTTATTTTGCAAGACTCTATTTATGCCTTTCACATGAGAACTGTCTGCTTTTCGCGTTCTCGGCTAAGTTCCTGGAGTTTAGTCTGAGCACGATGTGCAAGGTCGATAAACAATGCCCCTTGTTATTCTGTTCTGGTCAGTCCCTAGCACCTAGACATAACATGCTTAACACAGCTGCACTGCTGGAGACTCGTGCTTTGATATTACGGGGATGCATGTTGTTTTAACACACACTTGGAGAGAGCCCTTTCCATGTAGAAGAGCTATGCTGTTCCTATGATGTAAACCTTGCATCTAGGCTTTAAGGTATGGGGTCTGCTGACAAAGCCCAGAGATCTTCTTTTTTATAATAAACTTCTTCCAGTAAAGGTGAGGGTGGTTAGGCCTTATAGTCCTTTTTCCACTGTCTTTATATAATGACATCCCCCTTTGTACTCTATGGAATTGTAACAATGCTAATTGTTCTGAGTTTATGCATTTTGCTTCTGGTAGTGGCTCGTATACTGTATTATAGAGCACGATAGTTAAAATAAACATTTGAACTATTACAGTGACTCTGCCAATTCTTATCTGTGGACAAGTACGAGCGAGCGAGCGAGCGAAAGGGTATGTCTTGCCACGGCGATTCCTGAGAGAGTCGGGATTGTTGTGTTCTGGGTTGTCTAATCATTTGTGGCTTCTTGATTTTGGAGGAGAACGAATGGGACACTATAGCTAGTCGGTTTTGGGATTTTGGGCACTAAGGTGGTAGGTTGGTACACCCCTATACACCGAGGTCCTGTTTTCCTGCTGATAGTTCTGTGTAGGTGAAGAATCCCCACAACATGGCACCGCCAACGTTTGGTCTGGTTCTTATCTGCGAGACTCTTGAGTAGTGCTTGTGCTTGTCCACAATCCCCTCACTTCTGTTTCCGGAGACAGTTGTGACGGTGTCGCCTCCTATACTGTGATATACTATAGGTTTTTCAAGCTTGAATTTTAAAAGGTCATTCTTTTCTTCTAACCCTTTGTTGCGCTGCCACGCTTAGTTTGTTATCTCTCTTCTACATTATGGCAGTTGCCATAACAGCTCCTAACTGCGCACCGCTCAGGGCTTACTTAACTCAATACGGAGTACCTGATGCAGGTGTTGACGTTATCTTTGTTGCAGAGGTGGATCCAGCTTTCCGCTTTGAGGTATTTTATTCTTGGGTCACCTTTCTGGCAGTCGATGGAACAGACAATTTGTTTCACAAGTATACTGCCACTGCGATTCCGCTGGAATATAGACCTTATAGAACTCTTGAGGCTCCGCTCACGGCTTGGCAACACCAAAATTGGATTAATGGCGCCCTTCCTCACCCAATAACATCGGTCTGTTTAGGCCCTTTATCAATAGAGGTGGCCACATGGCCAGTTTTGGCTGGATATACCCCACACCCACGTTAAGCTACAACTGCAACGATTGCAGAGCTCCGCGTATTACATACTTCTTTGATACGTGTACATCGAGCTGTCATACAGTTCATGTCGCGCAACTTTCAGGTGGGACCACCTGGCATTGCTGCACAACCAGCTGGACCTGGTGGTGTAACCATCAGTCCTCTTATGGTTAATTCTGTAATGGGCAAGCGTCCACAAAATAAGGATGAGTTACCTTATTGGCTTGCTGAAAAATTTGGGCAGATCAAAGCTGTTTTTCCGAATACCACTCCTGTGGAGAAACATAGGATCTTAACCATAAGTTTGCCTAAAGACTTGATTCCCGAAGTAGCTGATTGTAACACCTGGAGCCAAGTTGTTTTCAGCGGTGTATTCGAAGTGTTTCGGCACTCCCTCCATGACCGTACTCCCTCCTGTGATAAAACGTGTTCAGGATGAACACGGATCCGAAGCGGCTCTGGAATTAGGGATGATACTGGTGGGTGTGTTCAACGTGGTTGCTGATATGATCCTTGCTAATGTTAAGGGTGATGCTGTGAGTTTACAAGTGGCTAACCGCTTGGAGGCTGTCGCAGACGCAGATAAGCCACACGAACTACCGAAGATTATTGCAAAGGCTTATAAAACTATTAGCCGCAATAGTCTGGGAGTCAAGCCTTTTACTCAAACGCAGACACAATCTCAAACACAAAAGGCCCAATCTGATAAAGACGGGCGCCCATTCTTTCCTAAAAAGAACTGGAAAAATAAAAAACAGGGGCAGCAACAGCAGAAGCAAGGTTTGCGTGCTGGTTCACCGACACCTGAGTCTTCTGAGCGTACTTATGATTTGCGCGACCGCGCAAAAATTAAGACTCCTGATAGATTTATGTTCCTGATCAGTGCTCTCCTCGTTCTTTAAAGGACACATCGGACTCTCAAGTCGGTGGAGGGGAGTGCCAGGATCATGGCAAAGGTCCAACTAATCAACAGGGACGAGATCAACCTCGACAGTTTGACGCTAAAGCCAAACAAGAGGACTTGCCTCGTTTTCAACCCCCGTATCAGAAGAAAAAAGTTGCCGCTTTAACAGCGAGGTATGCCTCAGACGGTGAGAACGCGACTCCTGGACTGGACATGGGCAGTGACTCTACTCGACAACGCAGCAGAAGTTACCATAGTGCAGGAGGCACTGCGTCCCTGTCTGGAGGCGACAGCAACTGATACATTCATAACTGTGGAAACAGCAGATACCCGGGTTGCCCCCCTCGGATAGACTCTATACCATTGTTTTCCAAATTGAAGGTGATATGCAGCGTCCAATCAAAGCGGTTTTCTGGGAAAATCTAACCTCCTCGTACGACATTTTGTTGGCGGAGGCAGATTGGCCGCCACCATTTGTGTTAGCCGCTTCTAAAGGGGAGGACATGATACTTCCGAGTTTTTCGCGTTACGTCCCTGAGGAGCATGCAAAGGCTTTAGCAGCTGAGTGGGCTTTGGCCCTTGCCCCAGCGGTGTACCGTAATCAGGTAGGCTGGGATATTGATTCACCGGCACATGGGATTCCTTTACGGTCCATGCCACAGACACAACCGCAATATCCAATCAAACGCGAAGCTAAGGCACACGTTTGTGACATTCTAACAGAGTTGGAATATCAGGGAGTGATTGAATCATGTAAATCACCGATAAATAATCCTCTTTTTACGGTATCAAAACCTGACGGTTCATATCGCATAGTGTTGGATTACCGAAATTTGAATAGTCATTGTCGCACGTTTGCTGTGCAAAACACACACAGCTCTGCGCTGGTGAACAACCTTGTTCGTAAAAAATAAAAAACTACACTGGACATATCCAATGGTTTCTACAGTCACAATCTGGCTCCTGAGAGCCGTGACTAGACAGCATTCACCGCCGTCGGAAATCAGAATAAATGTACACGCTTGCCTATGGGGTATAAGAACAGCCCCGGGACATTCGCTGCGTGTGTTGTGTCTTTGTTACAAGACATCGATCCTGATGCATTCTCGTACATAGATGACATCTATCTAACGGACGATGAGCTTATGCCACATCTTGTACGAGTCGACCGCATAATTTCAGCGTTTGCTGACAATGGATATAAATTCAATTTTGCAAAGTCACACATCGCTCATTTGGCCGTGCTCTTTTTGGGCTATGAGCTCAATATTGAAGGGAAGGGGTTAGCCCCTCCCTTCCTGGAGAAATGTGCACACTTGCAACCCCCTTCTACAATGAAAAAACTTCAGTCCTTGCTGGGATTTTTGTATTTCGGGAGGACATACATTCCCGATTATGCCCAGCGTATCAAACCGCTTTATGCATTGATACAACCAACATATTCTTCTGCCAGCTGGCTTCCGGAACATACTTCTATCCTACAATCTTTGCAATCTGACATGCTTGCAACTAACTACTTGTTGACGCGTGATAACACCACGAACCTGGTGATACGTATAGTACCTGGGAAGGTGGGTTTCACTTACTTGACGTTCAATGAGGGGGACACAGTACCTATTGCATACAAATCACATTTGTACACTGCAGCTGAAATGCGTTTTTCCAATGTTGAAAATTTTTTAACGGCGGTCCATATGGCAATTCTGAAAGAATGCTCACTGGCGCAAGGTAAAAGTATTCTTATAGTCACGCCCTTCCCTGCTTTGGAGGCCGTGACTAAGGTAAGTGTACCTAACTCTAAGGCATTACATCCCCGTAGGATACAATGGGCTACGTCTTTGACATCATATGATGTCACGTTTATCTTTGACCCTGTGCTTCAGACACAGGAGTTTTTACAGTATGAACATGTTCATCCTCCTCCGTTGTCATTGCTTCCTTTACATGAGCACAAATGTATCATTTACACCGATGGCTCGGCTCAACCGGCCACCGGCTCGAAACAGGCTTATTCTGCAGCTTGCGCAATTGTTGCTGGTTCCATTGTCAATGGAGAGTTTAAGTCTTCCATAGTGCATACTCAAGTGCTTGTGGACTGTACGGCACAATTGGCGGAGCTGTGTGCTCATATTTTTGCTCTCGAGTTTGCAGATCCTAATGGGAATACTCTTATTGTGTGCGATTCTTACTACTGTGTTCAGTCTTTTAATGACAACTTATTTTTTGGGACTCTAAATGACTATCGAGACTCTAAAGGCAGTGCAATTATGCATAAGATGCTTTGGGTTCGAGTGGCAGACCTTAAACAACGTCTGCCCCTCACACATGTTATACATACTTTTGGCCATCAGCGTGTGGGAGCACATGCTCTTGGTAAATCTTTGGCTGACGAAGCAGCCAAATCTGCAGTAGCCACGTGTTCCGTTGCAGCAGTTACAAGGTCCATGACTAAAATAGATCATGATATTCTGGCAGCGGTGGCTGCTACAAAGGAGGGAACGGCTTATCCTAAGGGTTTCCCTTCGAAATACTCTTACCATATTTCTCCCGAACAAGTTCCTTACGCTTCTATTCCATCGAGAAGACATGGCCGATACCCGGTGGAGCCGCTTGGTTCGGCTAAAGAGGAGTCTGGCCCGGGTTTCTCCTGCGGCTGTCACCTACCCAGCCAGACATCGGGGCATGGCATCCCTTGTCCCGCTGCTGCTATTTTCCGCCTCTGCTGCCTCCCTCGGTGCGAATCCCCGCGGACGTCTGATGATTGACCAGCCTTGGTGCAGCTCTGGCACCATCGGATGGCTCCGGATGGCGACGGATTGTTCGGGGGCGAGATTACACTCTTCCGGGACATCGAGATGACATGGCCGATGCCCAGTGGAGCCGCTTGGTTCGGCTATTGAGGAGTACGGCCCGGGTTCTCCCGCGGCCGTCACCTACCCAGCTGGACATTGGGGCATGGCATTCCTCGTCCCGCTGCTGCTGTTTTCTCCCTCTGCTGCCTCCCTCGGAGCTAGTCACCACGGATTGCTGATGATTGGACCAGCCTTGGAAGGCTCCAGATGACGGCTGACTGATCGGGGATGAGATTCCACTCTTCCGGACCATCCCTTTGCCCTCTAGGTCGCGAGTAGCTACCTGCCCCGACGCTTGATCACCTGCAGTGTTAAGCTGGGTCGAAGGTGAGTGCCACGGCGCTGTTGGTCCGGTGGGCCCGAGTTCCCGCCTGCAGTCTGCCGATCTGGGGGCGGCTCGCTCTCCCAGTCCTTACTGCTGCCTCGCTGCCTCCCCTATGCTGGCCGTCTGCTTGGATGTGCTCCGCCTCGGTTACAACTTCTGGGACCCGAGAGTCCTTTCCAGGTATGGGGGTGCGGGAGCTATGCCCGGCAGATTGTCAACTCTGATGCCCCTGTGGCCCTGAACCTCTGCATGCCTCTTCACCCTCCCACCCGCCGTGGTTTTGTGGCTGCGTCCCCCCTCTGACTCTTCACACTTAAATCCTGCTCTCTGGTTCTTAGTTATGGATTTTTGACTTTTGCTCATCCCACCATTTTGTTGTTGGCCGCCGACGATACCCACGACCTGGACCCGCCATCTTGTTTGACCTCTGTCCTTTCCCCCTTTCCTCCGGTCTCCCCCTGACGATCCTCAAACATTTTTCTCCCTCTTTCTGGTCTGCCTTAACTCCATCCCCCCTCTGGTTCCCTCCTCTCCCCTCACCCTCTCTCAGAACACTACTCTTGTCCCCCTCTACCTTCTCTCCCCCCTATGATTTTTCCACTCACTTTGTAAAAACCGTGCAACTAATGTTTTTAAATTATTGTACCTTGTAAACCGTTATTTCTGCTCCTTATGTTAAGCGCTCTGATACCTTGACTTCTGTGTCGAACATTTTTCTCTTTTTGCAGGACTGCCTTTACTCCATCCCCCCTCAGGTTCCCTTCCCCCCTCTCACCTATTCTTAGACTCATATTCTTGTCCCCCCTTTCATTCTCTGCCTCTTTTGATTTGTCATTTACTTAGTAATTTCTGTGAAAAAAATGTTTAAATTATTGTACCTGTAACTCGCTGTTGTTCCTTATGTAAAGCGCTCTGATACCTCCGGGTCTAGCCAGCGCTATATAAAACTCAATAAACATAAACATAAACAAACATCTGTTGGGGATCGGCTGATTCCCAACATGGACCACAGACTTGCTTTGATCAGAGCCGCACACGAGGGCATGGCTTCTGCACATGCCGGGGTGTCTGCGACAGTCTCAATTTTACAGCAACGTTATTGGTGGCGTGGTTTATATAAACAAACCCGTAATTATGTGCTTTCTTGTGACATTTGTCAACAAATCAAACCATTGACGGTGTCGTGCCCACCACAAACATAGCTATGTATTTCTAATCAACCATTTGGCTGTGTATATCTTGATCACTGCGGTCCATTCTCTTCTGATACTGCATATAAATACATTTTAGTTGCAGTTGATTTGTGCACTAGATTCTTTTTGGTCTGGCCACAACGCAGTGCTGATGCTCTTAATGTCATCAGGGATTTGCGTGTCTTTGTCGGGATGTTTGCCTGTGGCACCTTCCACTGTGAACAAGGTCCAGTGTTCGCCTCTAAGGCATACAAGGACGCAATGAAGTCATTGGGGGTGCTGGTGCAGTTTTCGTCTCCATACAGGCCTGATGGCAATTCAATTGTGGAGCGGATGCACCGTGACTTAAAGCAATCCTTGACAGCTAGAGTCTTAGTGCATTTTTGCATGAATTATGGTCCCTACCTTTCACTTACAGATGTTAACGGGAAGATAAGGAGGTCTTCCTAACAGGGGAGGACTGCGATTCCACAGTAGGGCATTCCCTAGTTTGTAAACACGTTATATTGCACGGCGCATGGAATGCATCAGCACCTAATCTTGCTTGTTTTTTGAAAGGGACTCCAGTACCATCAAAAATTCCTGCTTTTACCCTGCTTACTAACAGCAGCTAGCTTATTTTGAACAACCAAGAATGCTGTGGTTTACGGGCAGGAGTCCCGTATTTAGTAACTGTTTCACAACGCGTTACTTGCTGTAGCAATGTGCTTTTTATGCCCCGCATGGGAATGCAGATAGTTCCATTTGGCCTTCCATTCCGACTTTGAAAACAGATTTCAACAAATTGAGCAGGCTCAAAGCGCTATTGTTCCAACAAGAAGTGGCTCTCACTTCAGCTCGAGAGACCTTCGAGTTACAGGTGGCTAGAAAATCTAGTGAGATTCAGTCACTTCTGAACACTAACCTCCCACTTCACTTTGGGGAGATTATACATCAATATTTAATGCGTCTGACACTAAAAGCCTTGCACATTTTTTTAAACAGGTGGGAGCCGGCCTTGTGACTTCTTTTCAGACGATATTTGGAGCAATACCGGCTTTTATTTATTCTATTTTTTCCAGCGTCTTCGGAGGATTCCCTTTATTACTGGCATTAGCTGGTGGAATCCTGCTTCTTCTGTTGCTGCTGCGCAATGGCTGCTCATCTTGTGGTAATGCACAGACCAGGCAAATTGCAACTGTACCATGATCGAATGAAACAGGTTTTTGGATGCCTGCCATTAGCAACGCTTGGCGTGAGTTATGGATTAACTTTTCACTTTGCTTACTTTACTTGCGTGCAACCAGTTTTCTACTGTTGACGGTGCCCCTTCTATTGGGCTATGGATTTATGCGTCTCCAATACGTCATGTCCAGTCCCGGATTTTATCCAGTTAATGGGTCCCTTAGAGGCCCATGACCAGGCTTGTTCTGGGGATGGCCGTATGGCGCGTGCAGCAGCACTTGGAGTATTGGCTGAATGGGATATCTGTGTGGCTGCGCAGAACCTCTTGCATCAGAGTTTCATCGAATATCACGCAAGTTGTCCAGTTATGCTTTTGGAAGCATCAAATTACGAGGAGCACGTTTGTTCCTTCGACCTACTTGATTGGATGGCATCCCTTTTTTCTACTAACAATAGAGATGCTCTTTTAGAGGGAATTGCATTCTTACGTTCACGTACTTTGATGGATTTACCACCTCCTTCATCATAACATTTTTCCGGAGACAACACACCTTTACTTGTCAACAACAAGAAAAAAAAAGCAAGATAATTTTTTTTTGTTGAATGTTTCCAATTTGTTTTTTTTTCAGATGCCTTTGAACTCTGCTTGGCTTTTGAACTCTGTTTTGGTCCTTTGTCTATGTCTTATGACCTTACCAGGGGGAGGGTGTTATATGGCCATTAGGGTCATTCTCGACATTGCTAAGTTAGCATGAGCTTTGCTGCCATGATGCTGCTTTTGCGCACGTTACTACATGACTTTAATTTGCAAGACTCTATTTATGCATTTAACATGAGAACTGTCTGCTTTTCGCGTTCTCTGCTAAGTTCCTGGAGTTTAGTCTGAACACGATGTGCAAGGTCGATAAACAATGCCCCTTGTTATTCTGTTCTGGTCAGTCCCTAGCACCTAGACATAACATGCTAAACACAGCTGCACTGCTGGAGACTCGTGCTTTGATATTACGGGGATGTATTTTGTTTTAACACACACTTGGAGAGAGTCCTTTCCATGGAGAAGAGCTATGCTGTTCCTATGATGTAAACCTTGCATCTAGGCTTTAAGGTATGGGGTCTGCTGACAAAGCCCAGAGATCTTCTTTTTTATAATAAACTTCTTCCAGTAAAGGTGAGGGTGGTTAGGCCTTATAGTCCTTTTTCCACTGTCTTTATATAATGACATCCCCCTTTGTACTCTATGGAATTGTAACAATGCTAATTGTTTTGAGTTTATGCATTTTGCTGCTGGTAGTGGCTCGTATACTGTATTATAGAGCACAATAGTTAAAATAAACATTTTGAACTATTACAGTGACTCTGCCAATTCTTATCTGTGAACAAGTACAAGTGAGCGAGCGAAAGGGTATGTCTTGCCACCGCGATTCCTGAGAAAGTCGGGAGTGTTGTGTTCTAGGTTGTCTAATCATTTGTGGCTTCTTGATTTTGGAGGAGAACGAATGAGACACTATAGCTAGTCGGTTTTGGGATTTTAGGCACTAAGGTGGTAGGTTGGTACACTCCTATACACCGAGGTCCTGTTTTCCTGTGCATAGTTCTGTGTAGGTGCAGAATCCCCACAACAACTTGAATGGGCAACATTGTCCCATTTTGTGGATTCAAGGGGAAGACCTACCTTCTCCTCTTATCTCAACGTGTGATCAAATTCTACTAAAATACACATGGGCCCTAGCCTAATCTTGTTCTGGAGAACGAACAGATGGATGCACCTACGTTTGGAGGTAGGTAATTCTACAAGGGATTGTTAGTAACTTTCTTTGTCAAAACAACCATAGAGAAAAGTACGACTGCTAAACAATTAAAGCATTGGAACTAAAGAAAGCCTAGATCACCAACCACAAAATATGTAAAGTAAAACTTTATAGACTGATAATATTATAGGCACCGGCAATCTAATTCTTTTGAACAACAGGCTTTTCAACTTATTTGCTTTCTTGTCAGCCAGAGAAAATCATTACGTTTGTCTAAATTAGTGTAGCTTAATTTGTAAAGTTATAAAAAACAGGAATATTTAATTCATTTATGATTCCATGAGAAATCAATTAAAAATAAGCTCATAATGCTTAAGAGATTAAGAGTGTTTATACTTAGCACATGAATATAAGCACGATCCTCGGTCATCATAAGTGCTCAAGGTATGACAGAGGAACAATTAGTTTCAAATAATGATGTTTTCATTTTCCATCCCCCACGGAGGGAGAATTCTGCAAGAGGTAGATGGGTATCGGCCTATCATTTATTTAATTGATATGTATATGTGTTACTTGCTTGCTAATTACTGGCAATTAAAAAGCTATGAAAACAATTAGTTTGGCAGATTTATACGTGTTTTGCGCGGTTATTGTGGCATATCAATTGAGTTATTTGTGTACAAACTCTCCACTGTTGCCCTGTCAGAAAATCATAATTGAGATATTGTCATTGAATATTATTCTCGTATAATGCTGCCTTGGATTATTATTTCATGGGAGTGTAGGCAGTGTGAAGAAATCTTAACTCATAAGAATAAAAAATTGCATCAAAGAACGCTGTAATATTGGGACCTGAAGTTTAAAAAAAAGTAATGTAAATACGTTTTGTAAAGCTCTCTGTTACCTCGAAGGTGTCCTGATGCTGACAGAACCCTTGCAAAAAACAAGGTATGAGCCCGCCCTAGCCTAAAGAGATTAGAGTATTTTCTGAATCTGGTACAGAGTTACAACAAATGAACAGACAGCACAACCACCAATTGCAGCGCAACTCAATTGGGGCACTGTTAGCCTACGCGCAAGGAATAGAGGGGCCGATTACGATGGCGGTCAGACTGCACACCGACAGGCCGTCGGTGGCGCTTCGACCACCGATAGTCCTTTGTTCCAACCGCCGGATTACAATTCTGCCGGTTGGACCGACTGCGATTGGAGGTAAGACCACTGCCTCTGACAGAATCGGTGACCCTGTTGGGGCAGCAGTCAGATTTGTGTCCCTGAATGGCAGGGGTACCAAGGCAGGCACTGCCATTGGGATTACCATTTCACTTTCTAACAGCCTTTTCATGGCGGGAAGACCATCATAAAAAGGCTGTCAAAAACAAATATGGGGGCCCCCAAACAGTAAAATGGCTCTGGCAGGCACATGCAGTGCCCCACTCCCCTCCATGCACAGTGTGCCATACACAACATGGTGCATGGCACATGGACATGCAGGAGGTGCTCCTTATCATGGTAGCTTGTGCTGTGGCCCTTTTCCTTGGCCGCAGCACAAGCCGCTGTGATAAGGAGCACTTTTCAACTGCCAGCACGGCAGTCGCATTATAATATGGCTGTCAGACAGCCACCTGCTTGTTGGGCAGTCTCCTGACTGCCGAAATTGCAGGTGGCGGTCCGACCGACCGCCGTCGTATTTAGCCCCATACTTACATTTTAAGATGTTTAACTCAAGCTATGTGGCAACTGCTTTCACACATCAATAAAATTTGGACAATGTTTGGGGTGCATGATTATCAAATAACAATAAAATGTGAAAAACATCTGCATACCTCATAAAGCGGAACTCAAAAAAGTGGATCAGCAGAGATGGTCGATAAACATAAAGGTTAAAAAGTGTTGGGATTAACGAAGAACCCTGGGGAACAGCCTGATGCAATGGTAATTCAGAACAGAAGGGGGCAACCATATTGCCTGTACCTGCTGTTGTAACAATGAAAGTGCTCAATACCAGGCCAGGCATCCAACACCATTCTCAATGAACCTGATAATTAATTTATCATGGGAAACTGTATCAAATTTGGCTGCCAGGTCTAGCAGAACCAGAGTTGATGACAAGCCCTGGCCTTCTTGAACTCTCAAATCATCAAAACTGAAAATCTGTGCTTTCTGTAGTTAAAGATGGCCAGGAAAACTGAGCTATAACCATGATAGCTGTTTGTTAATGATAATTTCCAGCATTTTCAATGGAAAGGGCAATGAAGAAATGGGGCCCATAACTCCTTAGACAGATGAGGTCAGCAGTGGGCTTTTTCAAAAGTTGTATGACCAAGAGCTTTATTCCAAGCCGAAATAGCAGCGGAAATAAAATAATGAAATAAGTTCAGAAACACTAGCAATCCATTGTCCTGCTCTGCGCTCTCCATCTCCCTTTCAAGTGAGAGAGAGAGTCAGGGTCTGAGGTCGAGAATAAGAAAAGGGAAAAAGGACTCCCCATTTGCCCTAGTGGTTAGAGCTGGCAGCACTGGAACTTGGGAACCAGGCTCAAATCTTGGTCTTTTCTGAACATCCTGTAATTCTGGGCTCATTACTTAATATGTCTGTCCCTTAAAAAATAAGCAGTAACGTCTAGTTCTCTGGTAAGTGCTCTAAAATGTTTGGGCTAACTTTGTGCTTTATATAACTGCAAAAATAAATAAATGTTTAGTAGCCCACTGTAAGAAAGTGGGTTATTATCTGCAAAGGGTGTGAGTCCTTCACAAGAAATAAGTCCACAACCTTCCCTTTACTGGGAACCATGCCCAAGCACTTGACTCTATCAGGGTAGTGAAGGAGAGCAGCCCAAGGCTACTCACATGTGGTGATGTTGGCTAGCACCCTTGCTTGCTGGTATGTAACAACAACACTTAAAAAATAATTTTCCAGTTAGAGCTTTTTCTCGTAAAAAGGTAAAGAACATTATTATAGGCACACTACTGAATGCTATGCATTAATTTACACATTTTGTAAAATTAGATAAATGGAAATATCTATGCTGACATCCTCCTAATAATTCACTCCACTAGCGAGCCCTGAACACTGAGACCACAGAACCCCCAATTATAGTACACACTATATAAGGGGGTGCCATTAAAAAGGCAAAGCAAAAATAGATCCCATAAAACCAATGCAAGATTATCAAAATCACTATGGGTGGCACCATCTTTCAATAACCTTAATTAACACATATAACATTTCTCTGCTAATATCAACAAAAGCATTATAAATTAAATTCAATGTGCCAGTGTCTTTCCATTACCTTCAACATGCTGCTACTGCAGCTGTAGGACCAACCAATAGGAGTCCCCACACTCTAGAGCTTTGGTGCAAAAGCACAAGCTCAAGCTGTGTTAAAATAACAACTCAAACCTCTCCAAAGGGCATCAATATTACCCCTTGGAGGACGTGGTGCAACTTTTTGGGTACAGGTCCTGGGGGGCTGCTACACATCTGACAGCCCTCCGCAACACCTTCTAATAATGTTCGAGGTGCCCCTACTCTTCCTGAGGCACCACAAAGGCTTATATACAAAACTTGAGGCCTGCCCCAAAGACTTACAAGTTGAGCCTTTTTTCAAGCAGTGCATATTTATGAGCTGCTTTGCTACCTGCCTTTCTTTTTAACTATGCGGCCTTGCACTGCAATTGGTATCTCTTTGAACAGGGTGTCCAATCTGGCACTTGGGTACTGCATTTTTGTTGAGAGGGGAGGCTTGCGGCCCCTGCCTGCTCTCTACTTGTTCGCCATTCCCTTATGGCATCATAGGATCTGACACCATGTTCCATTTGTTCTCCTGCCTGCTGTCAGTGCAGGTTAGGAGAAGTTGATGGTGTTCTCCCTCCTTCCCCAGACATGGGCTGGGGAGTGGGAGAGGTATACCACCTCAAAGCGGAGTGTGGCAGCACTCCTTTCTTGCAAGTTGTTCCTGTCCCAGAGGGTTGGCGTCCCCAGGGCAGAATTATGTGTCAGAACCTGAGCGATGGGATCCCAGGGGTGAAGACTCCATGCACATATGCTCCCCATTAAAACCATAACAATGGAGGTTGCCCTGTCCCCGAATGCTGGCCCACTCCAGATGCATTGTAAGACATTGTAAAGGAGAACTCTATGCTCCACTTTTGCGCCCTGTCTCTCTGAGGGACCACCCTTCTTTCACTTTTTCTCCTGTCGGGTACAGCTGATTTACACAGAGTTGGTGTTTTCCTCATGGTGGTGAGCTCCAGCCACTAGGAGCAATGTCCTCACTCCTTCTGTTCTCCAAATGTTACCATTGTTTTTCTGCTTGATTCTTAAGAATACTGTTGTTGAACCTGTCCTCTGTTTGAACTCCTAATACCTGCCTTTGCCCAGGGACTTCTTCAGCAGTACCACTGTACCCCACCAGCAGAGTACCCTCTCTGTCACTGTTCTCAAGCCCCATGGCTTTGACTGTCTTGCATGGCGACTGTGTGTCGGCAACAGAGTCAGTGGCCCCCTCCTGCTGGGAGTCTCCCTACTGTAGGACCAGTCCACAAAAGATTCAGGGCATACAAGGGGGCTAGCGCCCTGGCCCTGCAAAACACTCACAGTTCCTGAGTGCTAGTTGGAATCGAAGTCTGCAAGACCATCCTTTCAATGGAGTCAGGTGGCTTCTCCTTCCAGGTGGGTATTCCTCAGGCATTGTTACTTCCAGGTTCAGTGACTTCTCAACAGTCTCTTTCCCGTGCAGTTTTTAAGTGTAGCACTTTGGGACATTTAAACATGGCGGTTTTAAGTGGTCTATGGAAAGACCTTCCCTGAGAACTTCATCCTTGCCTCCAACCTAAACAGCTGCCTGAACCCTTTCCATAAGTCCCTCCTGTGTAAGGCTAAAGAGGTTCGGGCTTCCTCCTTTGTTTCTGTGGGATTAGGCGAGTTAAGGTGTTGCTGGAAGAGTTAATTACTGCCTACAGATTTCTTCTGCATCCCTTTCTTTCCCACAAACTTAGGCAAGCCCTGGCAAATGGCTCTAATGTGCGGGGAGGCCCTCAGATCCTCCTGCTAGCCAGCAAAGCAATTACAGGGGCCCAGGGGAGGGGGGCGGGGGGGTAAAGGCCTGGAATCTAATTATTAGCTGAGCCAGGGAAATCAGGAAATTCTACAAGTGCCCAAAAAAGTAGAGTTGTCATAAAAGTGACTTTAGGTCTGCCCTTGGGGTACATTTTTACCCTCGGGTTGATACCTTACCTGAATCTCTGAGCTTAACTAGTGCAAATCTGTGGTGTTGTGCTGATTAGTAAATCGGTAAAGCACAAAGTCGTTTCAGTAATCATTACAGATGTACACTATGAATGCCCATTACAATTATAAGGCCTACACCAGGTCAGCCCCAATTCCTGAAGGGTATCTTCTACAACTAGCTAAATGTGCGCAGAGACCAGGTTGACCTAGATGGTAGTCTCATATGCTCATTCTGCACGCATGTTCCCACACGTGTGCTAATGTGTTTGCACTTAATTGACCCAGGGCTTCTTAACCGAGATGCACAGCAGCTGCCTAATCTTAAAAGGCTGGCATGGGCGTTAAGCACTCTCTGTCCATTTTCACATTATTTGCTGTAAGTGAGACACAAAGATGGTGCTTTATCTCAGCACTCTTTAACCATTGGTTACCTTTGGCTTAGCCTTCCTGAGACATTTCCTGATGAAAATGTAACTCTCACTTTAGCCCAGAGATGTATGTTCTTTACAACAGCTTTTTAATGGCTAACAATGTATTAGTCCACTCAAAAAGTGTTTAAGTTTCAATCCAAATATGTTGCAATGGAGGTGAACTACTTTGCCAGCTCTCACCCTGCATCAACCCCTACGCCCACCCTTTCTTCCACTTCTTCATCTTCTTGCAATTCTAAATATGCTCCCACTGGTCTACCTGCTCTCATAATCACAACTATCAATACTCCAATGCTACTCCTACCTTTATTCCCACTTTTAACCTTAATCATACCCATTCTAATATTATTTCTCACATGAATATACTCTTTCCAATACATTCTCCTACTCCTATACTATCTCCAAACCTTAGTCATATTCACGTTTAATGTTAATCCTATTCTTGTTCTTTGTTACTCTTGCTACTATTCCTACTTGCTCCTACTCATAGTACTATGCTTACTTTCACAGACTTCTTACTTTTACTCATTACTACTCTTGCGACTGTGGCTGCCTGCCGCCCCCAAAGGCGGCCCCCTAAAAGGGCGGCCCTTTAGTGCCATTGCGGCACAAGCCTACCCCTCGCTCTAGCAGCAGAGGGCTTCTGCCTGGAGCCCGATGTCCAGGGGGTGTGGGCCTCACTTCCGGTACGCCCGGGGGGGAGGGAGGGTATGTATACCCCTCTGACCCTCCCAGCAGCCTCTTTTCCGCCAGCCACGCCGTCTCGGAGGTTGTTCGGTTGTCGTGTTTTCGGGGTCGTCGCGCTCGCAGGTTAGTGCAGATCTCGATAGCACAAAGGGCTAATAACGGTGCTTACAGCTTAATGTCTTCGGGTTCGCGTCCCCTTGTGGGTAGTGAATTTCAATGAAGAGCGTCCATTAGCTAATAAGCCGGGTGCACCACTTGTGCGAGGTGGCGCGTGTTTCAGCAATCTCCCTAGCGCGCTGCTCCGTGGCCCACTTGGGCAATGCCTCGTCTCTCCTCTGCCCGCTCCCGGCCCGGCGTGCGGCACGCAGCGCTGTTCCCGACGCTCTTTGCGGCGTCGGGAACAGCGCGGGAGCATCTGTTTGAGCAGGAGAGTTGGCAGTGAGTCGCCCTGTGCACCACCCCCACCCGTTTTTGTGTCCTCTGTCTGGGGCAGTAGGTCTGTTCCCTGCCACAGCCATGTGGTTGTTGCATGGGCCGCGTAGAAGCGGCATTATGGCTCAGGGCGGGTGATACGGGGGTAGGCACAATTAAGGGCTCTTGTTATTTAAAGGTCCCTCCTGATCTCTGATGGGACCTGCACAAGAGCTGCGAGTCGGGTCGTATGCAGCAGCATGTTGGGGGTGGGTTCAGAGTGTCGCGTTTAATGGTTGGGAGGCGGTGGCTTTCTGTGGTGAGTATAACCCAATTGTGGGATAAGTCCTCTCACCCCCCCCCCCCGAGCCTGTGTTGGGGCTGGATGCCCCTGCCTCCGCTAGGCATCGATAATCGGCGTTCGCCGCGGCCTCCTCCTCGTGTCTTTTGAGGGTACATTTCCCTACTCCCAGGTGCTGCGCTAATTCTGGTCCCACTGTGCGGCGCGTGGTGGAGTCGGGCTGCTTGGGCGGGAGATTGTCCCCGCCAGTAAATAGTTTGCCAAGCCTGGGAGGTGGCTGATTGGTTCTGGCACGATCTTTGGGGGCTAGGCCCCTGCCCGAGGCGTCCCAATTCCGGGCCTACTGTGCGGCGCGTTGCATCCCCGCGGTTCGTGAGCTGGTTGCTTGGGCGGGCGATTGGCCCCCGCCAGAAAATATGTAATATAGCCGTAAATATGTAATATTTGCCAGGCCTGGGGGGCTAGATGCCACTGCCCCCAGGCGTTCCATCACTGGGCGGTGCGTTGCGCCCCCCCCCCCCTTGTGGTGGGAAGGGTTTGCTTCAGTGGGAGATTGGTCCCGTGGTCCCCGCCGGTAATATTTTGCCAGGCCTGGGGGGAGCTGCATGATCTTTGGGGCTAGGCCCCTGCCCCAAAGCTTCCAAGGCTGGGCACACTGTGCGGCGCGTTGCGTCCCCCTCTGCTGGCGAGGCTGGTTGCTTGGGCGGACAATTGGCCCCCGCAGGTAAACATTTTGCCAGGCCGCCGGGGTTCTTGCTCTCAATTCAGGTGGAGAGCATCACGGGCCTAGGGCTGGACAGGTTGGGGTTGCCAGCGGTAGACCGTGCTTGGCTGGGGGAGCTGTCGGAGTGCCCACGAGGGGGGCCGCGAGTTACCTCTGCCCTAAGCATTTAAGCGTTGCCGCCGAAGTCCGGTGGGACAAGCAATAATGGCACCTTGCAGGGAGACGCCGCACTTGGCCATTAGGCCATAGATCATATGGACAAAATATTCAGTGGGCAGCGTGACAGTTTGTGTTGCCGGCTGGCCGCTCTGCCCGTGGCCGTCCATTTGTGGTGCGCTAAGGGATGGCGCTGCAGCACTGGACCAATGGTGGGGCGCCGGTTTCGGGGGGGACCCCCCCCTCTTAGCCTGCTTAGTTAGGTAGGCAGAGCGCCTCGCTTATTGACCCGTAGGTCTGGAGTCCGTACGCATGTGAGGCAATGTCATGTAATTATGTTATGTAAATGCAGTTAGTCCAAACATTCCACTGGTCTAGCGGGGAGGTCTGGGACTATTTGAACACCTTTTTCGGGCTTCGCAGAGTGCGGCGATTTCTGGGTGAGTGCGGTGCACTAACAATCCCTTACAGAATTGTTTTGGCTCCGACCTTGCGGTATGGGAGCCCGATGTCGGGGGAGCTGGGCATTATTAAGGCTTTGGTTACTTAGGAATGAGTGCGCAGGGTCAGCGTTATTTGCTGTCGGCCACAAGGGGAGTGAAAGAGGAATACACTTATTACAGGACGTAGAGGCTGGGTTAGCTGCCCTATATTTATGGGGATAAAAATTATGTATTTGGAGACTGTATTTGGTTAAGTGGCATTCTCGGGGATTCTGGCCCTCCACTCTAAATGGGGATGGGCTCCTTGGTAGAAGGAGGCCACTTGGTGCAGCTAGTGTACACAGCAAGTGCATTTCACGGGCAGTGGAGAGCAGTGCACCCGGTACAGGGGCTCCAGACCTGCTCAATCTTAGGTGCAGCTACTGCTTGGGGGGCAGCTCGCGAAGGCGCCGCGATGCAGGAGTGGCGTGCTCAGTGTGTGGCGTAAGCCGGCAGGAGCCGGTTTTCTCCCCTCAGAGCAAGGTGGACATCGCATTTGTGGTTTCAAATGGTGGCTGCTTTAGTTTGGCCACATTGCAGGGCCGGCGAACACGTGTCCGACCTGGGATTACATTGTGATTACAATGACAACTATTTCATCCATGCAGCTACGGATTACTAATTTGATTGCAATGGGAAACTGTATGCTGCAGGGAGGGACTCAAACATATTTCACCCGGCCACAATAAGTTTCAGTGATACACACTTTTATTAGTTGAACCAAGCGTTAAAGTCCAGCCTCCCAGGTAGCGCGAATTTGGCCCAGAGGCACCGGGGGGCTTCACAACCATAGCAGGATACAAGTGTACTACTGTGAGTTACAGTTACAATAACTTTACATGGCAGCCAAGGTTGTAGATAGTCATGTGTGACATGTGCCTTTCAGCGTAACAATGTGACGCAACGAATGCAGCCCAGTAGCTTGGGCAACAGGGGACTTGTGCGCTCCATCGCGGTGGGCATTACATGGAAGTAAGTGTTGCGGGGGGCGTGGTGTTCTTTCTCTTTTCACCAGTCTCATGTTTTCCATCGGGAATTGTACTGCCATTTGGGGGCAAACCTGTGTTGGCATGTTGGTGGACTTGGGTTCACGCAACGACTGCAACGAGAGGTACGGTAACGGGGCTGAGGTGGCCAGTAGTGTTTGCTGGCCAGGCATTGGCTGGAGGTGTCTTGCAATTTCTTCGTGGGCTTAGCTGGGCAGGCTACCCTGCACCCGTGTTTTAACAGACTAGGACATGCAGCGAAATTTGTGGCAGGCAGGCGCCAAGATATGGGTCTTCCGATACATCTATGCCTGGTTTAGCATCCAGGCTACGGAGTGGCTGCGTGACACTCTGGTGTTGGAAGTGGTCAGCCGGTTGGCGGGCCTTCTAGATCTGGGTTTCTGGCTCTGGCCTGTCCAAGTAAGGGTTCAAGTGCCAGATGTTGGCCCTGGGAGACTATTCACAGACCTGGGAAGCGGCGGAACAGAAAGTGGCTTGTTTCAACCTCTGGGTCACAAGTTCTGATCCTGGTAGGTCCACTCAGCATTTATCCTTCTGAGGTCGATAAAACGAGTACCATGGAGTTGAGTAACAATAAACATGATGCAGCGCCAAGATACCATTGGGTGAACGTGTTTCCAATTACAGTCAGAAGCGGAAATTGTGAAGAACTGTGGTGAATACAGTGGGCTCACTCCGCAGTGTAGTAAACGAGAGTTCAGCACCATTTCCATGGGGCTGTAGGGTGGCGCAGGCAACAAAGTTGACACTGCCAAACTGACAAAGCTTTCATCAGTGCCGGAAGTGCAGTGGCATGGGGGCCTCAGGAGAGTAACTAGCCCACTGAACCCTTACTATGTATGGTACAACCCAACTTGATGGGAGGGGGGTAGTTTACTTGTGCATTATCGTCCATGAAGCCAAGTATGCATCGCGGGGCTCTGCTCACACTAAAGTGGGCCAAGATCACACAAAGCATAGGATGAGAGTGCGGTGTCAGTCATATATGGCGATTTATGAGAATATGCCAGAGGTAGCGAACATGACATCACAGACTTGATCAGTGATATCATGGTTCATCTTTTGTCCCAATATAGACAATAGTTACGGACAGGCTCTGTTTTGCAAAGAATAGTTATTTTGTCTCATCCGAGTGCCGTACGTGCCTCTTTCGCAGTATAACGAGGTCTGACTCTTTAAAAGGATGAGCCCTTCACCCCCACCTGGGGCATGCATCACCAGAGGAGTCTCCAGTGGCCATGGGGAATTCTGCGCAGTGCTTGTAGAATGTCACGTACCATTAAGGGCATGTTACTACCAAAGTTGGGGCAAACTGGGCTGGAGCAGTAGGTTAAAGTTAAAGCGCAAAGAGGCTACAATGTATTAAAGAACATTTGGCATCCCCAGTATTCAAGAAAGGGCTGGTTGGTCTAGCTGGCTGGTTGGTCTAGGGGTAGGATTCTCGCTTTGGGTGCGAGAGGTCCCGGGTTCAGATCCTGGACGAGCTCTCCCTTGTTTACATGATATACTTTTGTATAGGAGGTTTGTTAAAAGGTTCACTTTGAGCGGGTCAGTCAATGCTTTTCGTTCAATGAACTATGCACGCCAAATTTAATTCAGTAGTTTGGATGGCGCATAGGTCTCAAATCCATCAATATTTCTATGACGATCTGGTGACTCGCATTTAGGGGATGTCCATGGTTCTTTGCGTGGCTAAGTAATGTTTCCAGTACACAAAGTCACCCGTTGCTTAAGGCCTCATGCTACTATTGCTTCACCTTGGTTTGGTCATACCATATTGGGGGCCAGTCACTTACACGTATAAACCGTCGGTTGGCTACGTTAGAAAGACTTTTCTCACACCTGAGATTATCTGGAGCCCCTATAGCTGAGCAATTCGAAGGAGAGCTGGACATACCACTGCCTCCAGGGGGGTGGCTGCCCACTGTAGCAGCAGGTGGCTAGGGCATGGGTGCATGTAGCACATTTGTTAATGGTGCAGGAGATTTATTGTTTTACTCTAGGAAACTGGGATCTCATGACCAGGTTCTGTCTTTTTTGGTCGTCGGCTACCAGCCCAATGGTGGGAAAGTTCAATTTTACATTTACTCTGTGCTATGTTATGCTAAGTACAGTTCCTACCAACAACTACGGGGTTGTGCTAACTGAGCTGTAGGACGGTGGCCCGATTGACCTAGTGAGTTATGTAATCCCTGTGATGTCATGATGAGGTTTGGTAGCACAGGGTAATGGGGGCAGATGGTACTAAGTCTCTCTTGGGTGGACGATACGAAGGGTAATTAAAATAACCTGGTATGGAGTCTCTGCTGTAGTGTGCCACTGTGGGAGTGCGGTTGGCACATTAAATTTACACTGCCTCTGGGTTAAGCCAAAGTCTCTGCCTAGCCACCTAGGGGGTGGGCAGGAGTCAGCCTAAGTGTGCACCCCCCTTCTCCTGTCTAGAGAGGTGTGTTTGGCCAGGCTTAGGCGCATACCCTAGCCAACCAGTAACTCCATTTCAACATGAGTAGAGAATGCCTAGGAGTTGTTTGCAGTCCATTCGCAACCGCCCCACAGGGCGAATGTTTTAGGCCACAAGGTTGTGGATGGCTCTTGTGTGGGAGCCTGGTGAAGAGCTAAGGTCAGGCTAGGATGTCTCGTGCTTTCACCGCACTGTTGAGTCCCAGTCACGAGCGGATTGTATCAGGGTGAGCTGGCTGTGGGTCAGGAAGCGCCAAGGCATCAGTAGCACTGAGCGGCTTACAGCCAGAGGCGGTATCCGATGCACGGGGCATTTGTTAGATTAGAGCCCCACTCGGAGGTACCGCCTTAAGTGCTTGGAGGTCTGTTGGCACCGCCTTTCAATGGAAGCCATTGTCTGGCGGGCTGCTCTGAGCAGAGCATTTGCAGGCGTAAGTAACAGTTTCCGCTACCAGTTCAAATGTGCATCTTTCACTAAGTTACTCAGATAACTGGGACAGGAAGTAAGGTGGGCTGGATAACTCTTGCTTCTACCTGCATTGGCACATCTTGTCAGGAGTGATTGTCAAAGGGATTGCACTTCAGCCAGGTATTGTTAGCACCCATCCACACCAAGCCAAGTGTTTAAGGTCACCCTGGGCCGCAGTTACACAGCCCAGTATTAGGCCCTTGTGGGTCAGTGCCATGAATTATTAAATTGAACGAAACCGGAGGCTTGCCCGCGGGTTATACCAGCAAAAGTTTGGGGAGAGCTAGACTCCGCCCATGGTCAAGGGGTAGGTTTAAGTAGTTGGAGTGGCACTCTTAATTGACATGGGGTTCAATGTGACACTAGGGCATCGCCGCGTTGCGGCCAGAGCACGGGCATTGTGTGGTTCCCAGGGGGCAGCAAGTGTAGGCAAGGCGCTTTCCAAACCTGGCACCAGAACACAAGGTAGTCAGGGCCAACTTGCCTGTTGGGTGACTTGTGTAGGCACCTGGGTAGTTGTCACTACAAGAAGAGGTGAGTTGTCTCCAATAGTGGGCACAACATATATGTGTGTCTCTGGCCTTACAGCGGTGTGGAGCCTGTCTCATTTAGAGGTATGCACAGGCGAAAATTGTGTACTTAAGGTTCGCAAGCAAAGGGTTTGTGCAACCGTCTGGTCAACGGGGGAAGTAAGTGCTCCCAGAATCTAGGGTAGGTGACAAGTTCCTGCAGTAAGCGATGCCCGCCCGGTCAGCTATGGTAGCCTCGCTGGGTGGTGACGCTGCCAGCCAACATAGTGTGCTGCCATCCAAAGACATGGGGAAACAAGGTGTCAAGCACAAAAGGCTACTATGTAAAAGAACATTTGGCACGTCCAGTGATCAACAATGATTAAAATTTAGCGGAGCAGGTAATTTTCCACCTATGGGGTTGCCCAAGGGTGGGCAGTGGGAACGCCCCTGTCCCCCTGGTCGGGGAATATGCTAGGATGGGGGTTAGGTAGGACTTAGACAATCCTTAATGTTGGGCACCATATCGCTCAGTGCGCACTGTATTGAATCAGACAGATCCTCTTAGCTGGTATGCCTAGGGGGTTTCACCACAGAAGGAGCTGAGCTGGTGGAATTCCCATAAGGAATAAGGGATGCATGGCATGGCAGGTGGGCCCCCCTTGCTCATTGTCACATACTGCTAGTTATGACATTCCTGTGCGTCATGATTTAGAAAGCAAAGGGACTGCAAAGGTTAAGCATAATCCTCCTCGCCCGAATAGCCAAAGCAGGCAGGCTTGAGTGGGAGCGGTTACCTAACAAGGGGGCTGCTGTCTCATAGATGGGGACACAGGGGTTCAGGCACACACAGTGCTAGAAGGACGGCAGCCAGGTGGGATCAGCAAATAGATGGGGCAATGTGAGCCTTGGTGTTGGAAATCGTCCCGCCCAGAGTTGGCACAGGGCTAGGTCATGTGAGGCAGAGGAACTTTCCAGCAGGAGGGTGAATAGTTCTTGGCACAGGTTCACAGGACAGAAGAGTCTTTGGTTTCTTCAGACACTAGCTGACCCAGGCGAAAGTCAAGGGCTATTGTGATAGAGATGGGGTTCATCTATCACCAGTAGGGAGTGATCTCTTCCCTTAGATTCGCAGGAGGCCTGGAAATGAGCAGTCGCATGTTGAAATGCGCTGTTTGGTGAGTTCAGCAACTACATGGGTCAATGTGAAGCTCTGATGGGCGGAGATGATCCCCCGCTAAGGTGGCATGGAGCTAAGTCAGGGGAGGCCGTTGAACATCCCTGTAAGAGGGAACTGTTCATGGTGTAAGCTCGCAGACCAGTGGGGTCTGGGTTTCATCAGACACGAGCTCATCCAGGCAAACGTTAAAGGTACTTTGAGGAGGACGGGGTCCACTTGTCCCCGGTGGGGATGGACTTGTTCTCCTGGATGTAAAGGAATGTTTGGAAAGGGCAGGTTGCAGGTAATAGGAGGTGCAGTGGTGGGGGGCCCTGGCTGCGACGGTGGCTGCCTCCAGGGCTGTGGCGGAGTTACAGGGCGATCTGGAAGCAGTCTGGTACAGTAAGGGTACCTCTGCGGCAGACGGGTACAGTAAGGGTACCTCTGCGCGGCACAATAGGGGTGCCAGAGCCAAAGACCAGGATCCTCAGAGCAGGGTCCTGGAGAACTGTGACGGTGCCCCGTTAGACCTTTGGGCGGTTGGGGGCCTGACCAACCGGGGGTTTGCCCTGCTACGCTCCACCCTGAAAGGGGCGTGAGTAGGATGGTAACAAGGGCCACGTGATCCAGTGGTGGATCAACAAAGGTGTAGCGCTGATCGAGCATCCATCCCACAGTGCTGGCTCATCAGGCGGGCAGGGGCAGCATAGGTTGGATGGGTGCCCGCCCATGGATCACCCGTAAGATAACCCATCTTATTGCATACTCTTGTGTGGAATAAACCTGCGACAAGTTTTTCCCATAAACAAAGTGTCTTGTGTGTTTATTTATGCACGTTCGCCTATGGGAAGGTGGGGGATGTTGCCGGTATTGGGACTATGTGGCTGCCCGCCGCCCCCAAAGGGGGCCCCCTAAAAGGGCGGCCCTTTAGTGCCATTGCGGCACAAGCCTACCCCTCGCTCTAGCAGCAGAGGGCTTCTGCCTGGAGCCCGCTGTCCAGGGGGTGTGGGCGTCACTTCCGGTACGCCCGGGGGGGGAGGGAGGGAATGTATACCCCTCTGACCCTCCCAGCGGCCTCTTTTCCGCCAGCCACGCCATCTCCCTCCCTTCCTCTTACCCTGCGGCTGGGCTGGTGGTCAAGGTGTACTGAATGTTTTAATGTTTTCTTTTGCGTTGCAGCCGGAGTTACAGGGCGATCTGGAAGCAGTCTGGTACAGTAAGGGTACCTCTGCGGCAGACGGGTACAGTAAGGGTACCTCTGCGCGGCACAATAGGGGTGCCAGAGCCAAAGACCAGGATCCTCAGGGCAGGGTCCTGGAGAACCGTGACGGCGCCCCGTTAGTCCTTCGGGCGGTTGGGGGCCTGACCAACCGGGGGTTTGCCATGCTACGCTCCGCCCTGAAAGGGGCGTGAGTAGGATGGTAACAAGGGCCACGTGATCCAGTGGTGGATCAACAAAGGTGTAGCGCTGATCGGGCATCCATCCCACAGTGCTGGCTCATCAGGCGGGCAGGGGCAGCATAGGTTGGATGGCTGCCTGCCCATGGATCGCCCGTAAGATAACCCACCTTATTGCATACTCTTGTATGGAATAAACCTGCGACAAGTTTTTCCCATAAACAAAGTGTCTTGTGTGTTTATTTATGCACGTTCGCCTTTGGGAAGGTGGGGGATGTTGCCGGTATTGGGACTATGGGATGCTGTTCGTCGGGTAACATGGCAGCTGCATGCTGAAGCAGCTGTGGGCGCCCTGGGGGGTAATCTTGCGGGTGCGCTGCGTTTTGATCTCCCGGCTAATGAGTTGAACTTACCAGGTACAACGCGGACGTGCCTCCAAGCTCTGGAAGGCCCTGAGATGCAGTGCAGGCCACTCGAGCTGTGTTGGGCAGCGCCGGTTCCGGGTTCGCGCTGGGAGGAGGCAGCTTCAGTACTGCGACGCTGTTGGTCGGCTGGTTCGAGGATGGGTGGCAGAGGCAGCACATGTCAGGCTGCAGGCTGGAGCTCCCACCAGTCCCCAGAGTTGGAGAGTAGTGGTCGGTTTTCCTCATTGGGGGACTTGAGGTGGGGTGAGTGGCAGAGCGATAAAGAGATAAAGTGGGTAAGAAGTCTCCAGCTCCAGGGGACAAGCCCTCAAGATATACACTGTGCACTAGGAATATCGGGCTGGTAAGGTAGGACAGGTGCCTGACTCCCCCCTGTGACCTCTTTAGGCACGGTAGAAGACATAAAGGACGTAAGGAAGAGTAAGCGAGGTCAGCGCAGCGGGGATGCAGCGGGGGCAACTTGTGTTCTGCAAAACAGGAAACCTGGTAAATCCTCTTCTAAAAACTCAGGAGAGAGAGGTAAATTAATTATTCAACAAATTCAAATAACTCCTTCACTTAATTTTTTTTAAATTTGTTGTTTTTTTACTTAAATCCATTTTCTGAGTTTTACCTGACCTGCAGAGAGGAGAGAGTACTGAAGGAGTAACCTTAATGAAGAGTTCTAGAATGGAGCCTCCACCTGTGGCCCTTAATCCCACTGAGGCTAACACCGCAGGAACATCTGCCCAAACAGCAATTAATGAGGGCGAAACAAGTACGGGAAGAGTCCAAATTGTTGTAGACCCGGTCCCCCTTAGGAACAGGCTTGAAGTATTGGCAATAGGAGAAGTACTGAAAGGGTTGATAATCCACTTATCAGGAGCAAGGAGAATGGTAAATGCAGAGAGGCATCCAAGGAAAATGCAGAAGAATCACTGGCAGGCGTTCTATTGGGGCTAAAAGAAGAGATTAGGAGTCGCTTTAAATTTTCAGAGGCCAATCAGGTCGGTATTCAAGCCTCATGCTCCGAGTTAGCGCAGAAACTGGATGAGGTTGCCTCCCGTACTAAAGCACAGGAAGAGGAAGTCAAATCTATAAGGCAATATGTGGCAAACAACGCAACTGAAATTACCATGCTAGTCAAACAAAACCAATCTCTAAGGGAGTACATTGAGAGAGTGGAGAATCATTCTTGCAGGAACAATTTAAGATTTCTAAATATTCCAGAGGCAGAGGAAGGCACGGACATAAAGGCCTTTATAATTGGCCTTATGCGAGACACAGTCCTAAAGGACAGAAAGGACAATAATCTAGATCAGGAGATCCAGAGAGTGCACAGGGACCCTTTCAAGCGGAATCCTCAAAGGACTAAACCATGGAAGATTTTGGTGAATTTCAACTCATATACGGTTAAGGAGGCAATCCTCAGTAGACTTTAAGAGAAGGGCCTATACAGTTAAAGGGTTCTCTGTCACAATAAGATCCGATATATGTAAGGCAACAGAACAGAGGCAATGAGAGCTAGGTAACAGGATGGAGAATCTGTGGAAGTTGGGGGGAAAGGTGCAATTGAAATTTCCTGCACTGTTTCGTATTATGTGGGATTATCAAATGTATAATTATTGGGCAGTTGAGGATGTAGATGCACTAATAGACTCAATTTAAAAAAAAACTAAATAATAAGTAGATGATCCTAAAAAAGGTTGAGTCGGGAGACAGGGTAACGAAATTTAGATGCGCTATAGCGTGGCAAAATTTGTTGTTTAGAGTTTCGTTCTGTACCCCCCCCCCCCAGTCGGCAGCTCATGAGACATATTTATGGCTACAAAGATAGGGAGGGTTCCCCAGGTGACTAGTGGGAGGGGTAGGGGTGGTGGTGGTGGCGGTAAACGGGCGGGGAGCAGTTGGGTAAAAATAAAAATGAAAAGTCCTTAGTATCACCAAATACGGTATGTTTACTCCAACAGAACTAGGGACAGGAGGTGGGGAATAGAGCAGGAGGATAATGGCTAGAGTAGGTAAAGACATAGGGGCATATTCTCAAGGACTTATCGCCGATTTATCGGTACTTTAGCGCCGCAAAAGTGGCGATAGATTTATCGCCCTATTCTCAAGCTGGTGCAAACTGCCGATATCGCCAGTTTTCCAGTGATAGCTGCCACAAAAAACATTGCCACGGATGAGAGCGACAACTAATACTAATGATATGCAGAGTAGGCGTTCCTGTGCAAAAACACACAAAAACACCACTTCGCTCTATTCTCAACGACCAGCCAGATCGGCGAAGCGATCCAAAAACAGGCGATAAGGCGCATTAGCAGCAGTGATTTAACACCTGCCTATTACTGGTGTTAAGCAGGACGTCAACCTGCAGTATGAAAGGGAGCCCAGCCCAGAGCCACATCGGAAGACCAACAGATGCCATGGAGCCAATGATCATGCAGCTTGGAGACCCAAGAGGGCCACAACACCCACCGCCACCACCCCCAGGACACCCCCCCCAGACCAACCCCCCCCAGACTACCACCTAGGCAGCGCACAAGACGACAGCGGACGTTCCTAAATGCACCAGCCTCAGACACTCAACGCCAGAGGATGCCATTGCCCACTACAGGCTCAAAAGGACAACCATCCTCCACATCCTGACCCACATTGCCCACAGGCTGACGGTACCAACACAGCGGAGAACCAGCATCCCTCCGCAGACAAAGCTGCTGGCTGTGCTGCACCTGTTGGCCTCTGGTACCTTCCAACCAACAACTGCCAGAGTCGGAGGAGTCTCACAGCCAGCCCTATCAAAGTTCCTCACACCTGTCTTGGATGCATATCCACAAAAGCAACGGCTGGCCCCTGTATCCGCACCACACGCTAGTTCCAATTCGTAGTGTTCCTGCGCAACCAACCCCAACGCCTCTGTGCTCCAGATCCAAGATTGTAGTTACTGAAATGGTGGTGCGCCAGGTCATGAAGTCCAGTAGTCAACAGTAGTGTAAAATCAGTTCTTCAATACAAATACATAAATCAACAATACGAAAAGCTCAGCCAACGCGTCCATTCCCAACGGGGAACTTCATCAGGGCAACGTGTGGATTCAATTAACTGCATATGCTGCGGGAACTCCCCAATACAATTCCATATTCCGAAAGTCAGTATTCAGAAACCTGTTGGATAAATGGTGACAATGGTCAAGCGTCCGTATAGTCACTAACGTAATCTGGTACAGTGAATTGCACTTGGACAAACCGGAATGCTAAAAGGTATTATAAATCCTGCATAAAAAGACCGTAACAGAAGTTTGTGTGGTCGAAAACTTCGTAGGAAAGAAAAGGAAGTTTACGACCACACGAACTTCTGTTACGGTCTTATTATGCAGGATTTATCATACCTATAAGCATCACGGTTTGTATCAGCTTGATACCCCTGCACCTTCACTTCCCCCACACTGCGCAGGAACAGCTGGAGACCAAGCAAGGGAACTACGCCATAGCTGGCTTCCCGCACGTGTTGGGGGCAATTGACTGCACACATGTACTACTTGTGCCCCCTGCCGACACTGCACACAATAACTGCAACAGAAACCACAAGCATTCCATCAATGTGCAGGCAAAAGTGGACCACCGGGGCCTGTTCACGAATGTCGTCGCAAACTTCCCAGGCAGTGTGCATGATTCCTACATCTTCCGCAAGTCCATCACCAACCAGCGCTTTGAGGATGGCACCTATGGAAATGCACTGCTCGTCGGTAAGTACCAACTGAACACACCACACACCTCAACTCCACAATCATACAACTCACAACTGTGGGAATGCACACGTTACAAAATCACATACAACATGCCAATCAACATGCCCAACTACCAGACACGACAACACAAGTAACTGTGGTAACCTTGGCCAGCCATGTACACAAACCATCCACGGCATGGCACCTCTGACACACAATTGCAGAATGTGGGGAGAGGTGGGAACCAAATATGTGCGAAGGAGGCAAGTGACCCATCAATAAGAATGTACACAATGCCAAGTGTGGCGGTGATGTGCTGGACAGACTTCAGTATGCAGAGCACAGACATGTCCATTTGGACATATACTGCTGGTGTTTATAGTGTTGTGGACAGTGGACGCAAACAGGTTACCTCAGGCAGTGTGGAAGACCTTGGACATGTAGCTTTGTCGTCCCCCCCTGTAAGTGTGAGCAGAGTGGCCTTGGCCGGCGTATGTCGTGAATAAATAGCCCGGGGCTCTGGGCGTGGTTCAGTTCCGGGATGGCCACCAAAGTAACTACTGCGTGTGTCTCGGTGTCCGACATATCCTGTCCATAGGCCTAAACACACGTGGCCGACCAACTTCAACGGCCAGATTTACACTGGAGACGAGGTGGTTATCTCCCAAGCCAACCCGCGCACATCTCGTCATCGCATGCAGGGTCGTGTCTGCCAGGGCGGCGCCCCCCACCCAGCCACGAGGCCGCCGTGACCGGTGGTGCCTGCGCAATCCTGTGCGCATGCTGCACCCCAGCCTTGGTCCCCAGACCGGTCCGCCGCCCAGCGATGACTGGCCACCCCTGCGCACCCAGGCCTCAATGCTCACCTGCCACCACCGGTGTGTCTTAAAGAGGGCCCACCATGTGCCGGTGCAACCTCCTCATCCGATCGCTGGATTCCGCGCCACAGGCCCCCAGCGCACCCTGTGGCACCGCACCGCGGAGTAATGTGTGTGCTGACTGCTGCCTTCGGCGTACACTGCGGTCCAGCAGGGCTCTCAATTCAAATCGAATCTTGATTGGCAGGACGGCGTATCGAGGTCTATGCATCATCTCAGGCTGCACACTCGCGCAGCTCTTCAGGTGCCCCTACCTCAGTGCACCGCAAGTCACCGCCCCGTGGCGGTAGGCCCGTGCCGGCCGCAGTGCATCGGGTGCCACCAACTCTGTGCACTGCAAGTCATCGTCCAGTGGCGGTAGGCCCGTGCCAGCCACAGTGCATCGGGTGCCACTAACCCAGTGCGCCACAAGTCATGGACCCTTTATGATTGAGTCTCATGGTGCGGACACCATCATGTCACCTCCGGCAGTGGGGAATGTGATGTGGTAGGCCCCTTTTATTGGCAGGGTCACATGTCCTGTGATGCCTGTGCTGGATGGGTGTGGTGTGGGTATAAACCAGCCCTCAGGGAGTTGCTGTGGCATGCTGACAACTAGACCAGTGATCAGCAGATCACTACAGGGTAGACCTGGGACATGTAGCTTTGTCGTCCCCCCCCTGTAAGCATAAGCGGAGTTGGCTGGGCTGGCGTATGCCAGTCCAGCGTAGGGGTGTGAACAATGAGCCCGGGACTCTGGGCGTGGTTCAGTTCTGGGCTGGACAAGAAAGTAACTAATGCGTGTGTCTCTGTTGTAGTTCGGCTCCACCCGGACCGCAATCGGCAATGTTGCACCCTGTGACTTAAGTCCCACAACATGAGCAACATGGACGTAAGAGGGAATCGCTGACCCTACATTCATCCATACGTTCATACTTGAATGATCATAGACATGACACATCTGTGTGAATTTGAATGTTTTATTCACATTCAGTGGAGTGTTGAAGCTGGAGCAGTACAGGGCCATGCAAACCCCACTTTACATTGTTGCCCCGTGGATGGCCAGCCAGAGTCCTTAAGGGAATGACAAGTTCATCGGAAGAGGAAGAGTTCAGTCCGCAGTCTGATTGCTGTGTCATTGGTAACCAAACAGAATATGGCAGTCCATGTCGAGGTCCAAGGTGAGAGTCGCAGAGTGTATCAGGGGACAGTGGAAGGTGATGATGCAGAGGGCAGAACCAAGCAGAAACAGGCCATATGGCGGAGATGAATGCTGCCACTTCCTTACCACTAAGGCAGAATCATCCGCATCTTCGTCCTCTGATGTTTCATGTGCCTCACATGTGGGTGGTGTTGTTTTGTCTGCATCACTGTGTGCCAGTGACACATAAGTGGCCGGAGGTGGATTGTCTGCAGCACTGTGAGGCACTGACACATCAGCGGGCGGAGATGTGGATGCAGATGCAGCAGCAGCATTCATCGGTGCCAGGCCTTGTGGCAGCAATGCCATGATGAGGATCTGCGGGGCATGGAAGATCCCAGCTACATCTCGCTGGTGTGCAGCCGTGGCAGCCATTCTTTCCGCCTACATCCGCTCCCTGTTCTCCATGATCCTCCGCATGTGTCACAACTCCCGGCTGACATCGCTGGAACCACTCTGACTAGACAGTTGTCTTTGTCTCAGAGTCAGGACTCCAGCGATGTCAGCCATGGATCATTGGAGAGCATGGAGCGGACTGTGGGTGTCCGTTAGGGACTGTAAGTGGTCCCTGATGGGACGTATGGCATCTAGTTTGGCTGCCATGAGGTCGAACCCCACCCGCACCTGATCAGCCATCTTCTCCTGGCACCCTAACACATGGCATTGAAAGGCCATGTGTTGTTTGTGTGGGTCCTGGGAGACAGCCGTGGCGGTGGGTGCTTCCTGCTGTGTGGTCTGTGCAGGGGGTGAGGTCTCCTCGATGCAGCTGGGCTGCCCTGCTCCTGGAGGTGAGGTGCCGAAGATGTCCATGAGCTCTTGGAGGGCGTAGGTGTCGAAGGTGTGGAGGTCCTCTTCATCATCAGTGAAGAGATGTTCGGTCTGCTCTGCAGGAGGTGTTGATTCTCCCTCTGCAATGTGAAGGGGAGATGCAGTTTAACATTGTGTTCACATGTATGTTGACGCATT
Organism: Calotriton arnoldi; assembly: GCA_963921515.1. Classification (NCBI taxonomy): domain Eukaryota; kingdom Metazoa; phylum Chordata; class Amphibia; order Caudata; family Salamandridae; genus Calotriton; species Calotriton arnoldi. Next base: position 1,106,320 of record CAWUFW010005439.1, read on the forward strand.
GTACAAGTTTACATACAGACTGCATGACAATGTACATTGTGACTGTTTGGGAGGAGCTGCCTATTTGATGCGGGACAGTGGGCATTTCAACAACATCACAGATGTGTGTTTGTACTTGTACATTATCATCTCACATTTCCCTGCTATGCCAAATGTGATTGGCCAGTTTCTACACACAAGCGGCACCAGTTGTGTCCTCTGTTCTGTTGTGAAAGTGTTGCAGTTTGTACCACATTGTTGTCAATGTTGATGTGCTCTGAATGTTATGTGTGTGTGCTGCATTTTGGGAGAGTCGCCCCTGCAGCTCTGATTTTGCTGCCCCTTATCCCTTTCAGGTGGTGTGCCTTTGACTTCTGTGCTTATACAGTGCTGAGATGTTGCATACTTGGGTAAATTGGGCTCTTGGTCGGAGTTGGGACTCTGGGGCATGGTTTGTCCGCAGATGTGTTGTTGACGTCAGGGGTTGTTTGTGCACGTGGATGTGTCAGAGTGTGACCTGCCCCTTTACGGATGTGGCCCACACTCACCCACCTCAGTGTCGTGGCGTGAAACATGTCATGATATATTGACTGCAGCCATGCTATTCGTCATGCACTGTCACTTGCATTGTCAGTGTGGCTCACAGACACGCCACTTTGCTGGGTTTGGCACATGTGCATGGGTTGGTTGTGAGATTGGTGATGTGTGGGAAGGGCCCCCTCTGGGCACATAGTCGACGGGGGCCTACTTGCTGTTTCTATGTGTGCTGCAGTGTGCCAAGGGGATCAGGGACATGATCCAGAGTCATTGTCGGTGTGCACTGTGCTATACTTAATTGTGCATGTGTGACATTGTGCCCATCTCCCCCGTCCCCCCAGTCCCTGGTCGTTACTCACCCTGTTGCTGTTGTGTCAGGTCATGTTGAGCAGTGTCCGGTCCCCCAACTCCTGCCACCGTCTCCACACTGATGACTGTGGACACCATTTCCTCCATCTCATCTAGCTCCTCCTGTGGCGCTGGACTCCCACCTCCAGTCTGCATTGCTGCCTTCTGGTTGTTGCCGAGTTTCTGCTTGGTTTTGCGCTTCACATCATTCCAGCGCCTCTTGAGCTCTTCCATTGTCCTCCTCAGCACTTCGACTGCATTCACCTTGTCCACGATGGACTGCCATATTCCATTTTTGTTCCCAATGACACAGTGGAAGTGACGAACAGTTGTTGATGGTGGTCTATCACCTCCGTTATCAGGATCCTGTTTTTCTGCGGACTGGACCGTGTCTTCCTCTTCTTCTTCTCCTTGCCCTTCCCTGACCTCGGGGTCCCAGGCTGGTCCTCCGTGGGGCTTCTGGGGTTCTGGTTGTCCTCTGTACTTGCTCCAGCTACCTCCATTGTGCTTCGCAGTAGTTTTAATTTTGTTTGTGTTTTTTTTTTCTGCTTTTATAGTGATTTTTCCCGCCTGACGTGTGTGAATTGCAGGCCTGGCGCAGCTTATCGCTGATTTTTTTATCGCGGTTGGGCCCATCGCCACTTTTTTCACGTTCGGCTTTAGATTTTTATCGCCGTCCCGGTATTTTTATCTCGGACATTTGACGCGTTATCGGGAAACTATTGCATGTTACCGCTGTGTTGAGAATAAGGCGTTAACACAGCGTTATTTTCCCGCGATAGACGGCGATATGAAAAATTGCGTTAACCTATTTTGGCGATGATTATCGCACGTTCTTGAGTATATCCCCCATAGACTTCCTAACTTGGAATGTGAATGGTCTCAGGTCTCGAGCCAGGCAGAGGGTGGTGTTGAGATACCTGGAAGAAAGCCATGCCCATATTAGGGTCCTGCGGTAGACACATTTGGTTGCAAGGGAGAGCAAGGAGCTTTTCCGTAGGTATGGATGGATTGAGAGTTTTCTAGTGTCAGATCAAGAGCAATGTTGTAAGGGGGTTGCAATCCTGATAAGGAGGGGTTCTGGTGTGGAGGTTAATTATTGTAAAACGGATGGCTCCGGAAGGTGGGTCTTAGCCAGAATGAAATGTGTAGACTTTGAATTTATTTGTGTTGGGTTTTATGGTCCAAATGTGGATGATCCACAGCATATTGTCGACTTGGAATTTAATTTAGTGGAGGCTTTGGCTCTGTTGATCTTGAATGGTGATATTAATATCTTGTTTGACCCTATTTTGGATCGGACAACCCGGCAAGACAGTACTCAGACTCCTAGGATAAGTTGAGCCCTCAGAAATATGAGGCAGGGTTTAGGGTTGGTGAATGTATGGCAGCACTTAAAAGGGCAGGCGAGAGGGTATACTTTCGAAGCTGCTCTCCTTTTAGATAATGAGGTGGTGCTTGCCTTAAAAAAGGCCAAATCTGAATATTTTTGGGATTATATTGGAACGGTTTCCCCAGGAGTAGTATGGGATGCTTTTAAAGCATATATTTGGGGGGTATTGAAAAGTTTGAGTTGCTCTAAGAGTAGGGAAGAGAGGGCAGAACTGGCTGGAATGGAAAAAGCCGTAGGTATTCTTGAGGCCTCTTTACAGGCGTCGAGTGGAGGGAACGATACAGAAATATTATCAAAACGGCCTGAAGAGGCACAGCTAAATTATATAATCAAGCTGGACTCCAAATGTAAGGAAAGGTGGTGGGCTGGAAGCATGAGACAGTTCGAGTATGGGGAGAAAGCTGGGGATTTACGGGCATGGAAGGCCAGGGTCGATAGATCCTGAAATACGATTAAGGAATTGGTAGGCTTCCAGGGTGAGGTGATAGACAATCTAGAGGATATGCAGAGCCATATGGCCTCTCTATTTGCTACGCTCTATAAGGAAGACATTTTTCCAGAACCTCGAAGATTTAGAGAATGGTTGGGAGAGGTTGGCCTCCCCGTTCTTACAGGAGAAGGAAAGGAGTGTATAGAAGCCCTGATTACCCAAGAGGAGACCAGAAGGGCCGTAATGAGTATTAAGAGCATGAAGGTTGCTGGTCTTGGTGCTATTCCCTCTGAGGTCTATAAATTGCTAATGGAGGAAATTGTCCCAGTCTGGGAGACTTTGTTTAACTTTGTGTAAGCGAAAGATACAGGTACCCAGGTTGTGGAAGGAGGCTACTATAATCTTGATGTTAAAACAAGGCTCGTATCGTCCGATATCCCTGCTAAATGCAGACTATACAATATTTGTTAGCATTTTGGCAGGGAGACTGGCTAAACTGGCACCTCAACTTATACACCCAGACCAGAAGGGATTTGTCCCAGGGAGGCATATCCATGAACTTACCCAGCAAATAATTGGTAGTATATATCTTGCCACGGCTCGGTCAATCCCCTGGCTGCAGTTACTTTAGACACGGCCAAGGCTTTTGACTGTGTCTGCTCAGCTTTTTGTGGGAAGTCCTGGTGATAATTGGTTTTAGCCTCCTTTTTATTGCAATGCTAAAAGCCTTATATGAGCATTCAACAGCTAGGATCCTTCTTAATGGTTCCCTCACAAGAAGCTTTCCAGTCACTAGGGGCACTCGGCAGGGTTGTCCTCTTTCTCCACTATTGTTTTATATCTATATTGAGCCACTTACTCAGCTTCTTTGGCAAGATGATCAGGTCATTCCTTTTAGTTCAGGTTGTTACAAAAATAAAATTGCATTGTATGCAGATGATCTTATAATATTTACTTCAAACCCAGTCCAAACTGATGCCAGGGTGAAAATGTTGGTGAAAGAATATGGGGCATTTTCTGGTTATTTGGTAAATAATCTGAGGTCCGGGGTAATGTGTTGGAATGTAACAGGTTGGAGGGAGAAGTACAGGAGGAGTTTTGGTATCTTGGTATTATCATTTTAAATTCATTAGAGGCAATACCTCAGTATAACTTGGAGAGGGTAGCAAAGGAGGTCGAAGCATCATTAGTTAGATGGAAGAACCTGCCCTTGACTATATGACCGGAGAGTAAACTTGATCAAAATGGTGATACTTCCCAAATTGTTGTACCTTTTTAATTGTATTCCCTTGACATTCACAAGAATTGCAAAAGATAAGATCCAGGGGAATATAGTCAGTTTTATTTGGGCATCAAGAGGAGCTCAGCTGGCCTGGAAGAAATTGAGGCGTAGACTTGAAAAGGGTGGATTGGATTTCCCAGATCTAAAACTATACTGTATGGCCTTCCAGTTTAAAAATTGTAGGGTGCTCCTAGGTAAACCAGGGCCCTTAACATGGGGAGGTATGCTGGAAGAGATGGTAAGAGAGTGGGATTCTAAAGGTTTTTTGTACAAAGTTGGGGCAAGGAATTTTTTTTAAAAGGTTTGGTTGAAGATTTTAAAGGCAGCACTGATCCTCTGACTTGGAGTTAGAAGGATTCTGGAAGTGGGCTACTTTTCAGATTTCTCCCCAATCTGTGACTCAACAGGCACACCTGAGTGTCTTAAAGATGGGTTGAGTCTTCCATTAAGGAGGGCTGGAATTGAAGTATGGGGGGATCTTTTAACAGCACAGGGTATGCTGCCCTGGGAAGGGTTTGTGGCAAAGACTGGTAATTCTCTTTCTATATTCAAGTACCTCCAGCTATCATCTTGGGTCGCAGCCAATGTTCAGGAAATAGGGGGGGGGGGTTGGTAATCTAGTCAAAACTGCAGGATGGGTCCCCCAGGAAAAAAGAGGTTGCTTATTGGTACTGGACACTACATGACCCTGAGGGCAGGAAACTGAAGGCACCATACTGGTATTCAGGGGACTGAGCTACAAACAGTATGGCAATTCTCTTTAAAACTATTGTACTCGGTGGTTAAACCAGCCAATCTGAAATGGAATCTTTTTTTACTATCAACAGGCTTTATTGGATGCCGCAGGGGATAGCAAAGTTTGTGCAAGAACCAATACCAAGATGCCGTAGATGTGGTCTTTTAAGAGCCAATGACCAATATATGTTTTTCAAGTGTCCAGAATTACAGGCTTATTGGCAGGAGGTGGAGAATGTGGTAAAGGATATTTGCGGGGCGAATATAATGCTAAGCTTAACATTGGTGTTGATGGGGGTGGAAGTCACCCCGGTCAGCCTTTAACAAGAGCTAGGAGGGCCCTGCTGTTTTATATAATGCTCCTAGCCAGAAGAGAGATTTGTAAGCTCTGGATGGATCCCCTACCTCCCAAGGGGCTAGATTGGCTTCAGGCGGTTAGAAGCGAATGTAGAATGGACATCGGCTCTGGATCTGGGGGGGCTTTCCGTAGTAGGATATGGGTTGATTTCCAAACTTGGAGTGGAATGGCAATAACTTAAGGATGAGTCCTATGATTACACCTGCGTGAAGCCAGTAACCAGGAAACTGGTAGGACTGGATCGGCAGGGCCAGACATAATATGCAACTGGCCTGTGGTTGGGACAGGTTTTATGGAAAGGCCTGGTTTTGCAGACATTGGTGATATGAGGACAAAAAAAACTATTTTTGTGGGACAGTTGTAAGGGCACAATGACTTCATGCTAGACAACAGGTCATGTTTAACTTGTTACTCGTATTATTAACAGCTGTAATCACAGTTTAAAGAGGTCTATCATCATTATCAAGTTGTATTACTTCCATGGTACTGTCCCTCCTGGTCACCACCATTGGTTTCTTTTGTTCTTATTGCTGTATATTCATCACCTGGATTTGTGCTTTTGTCTATTTAACTTTTGCATCCACTTTTTGAATGGGGGAGCTGATTTTCAATTTTGTGTGAAATCTCTTACTAGGAATGAACGACAAATCTTTAACCAATTTTGTGTGCAATTTCGTACTCAGAATGAACGCCAAATCTATAAATTAAAAAAAGAAATACAACTCTACCACACACACATGCTCCTACTCTTACTTCTTACTCTTTGTTACACCTACTGACACCAACACTCATTACCACTCACTCCCAACGGTACTCATATCTACTCATATTTTCTCCCAACAGTTCATACTGTCAGGTCTGAATAAATCAATACAATAATTAAGAAAGACCAGCTTACCCAGAAGTTAAAGTTCAAAAGTCAGTTCAAGTAACCATAAGGGAAACACCATCAAACCCCTTCTTTGGGGCTACCGGTAGTGCTGATTCAAATGTTACGATGCCCCTTGCACTTGCCTCCCAAAATTGCGGCCTCGGAGAAAAGAGAACTTTTGAATTAGCTGGTCTAGACTTTCTGTGCCGAAGTGAAGTGTTGCCGTTATCGCACTCACGCTCAACTGTAAACCCTGAGGAGAAAGCATTGTTCCTGGTTTGCGCATGCAATTTTTGAGGAGAATCCACCTCAACAGATTAGCGCCTTACTTACACTACGGCTCTTGAACTTCCGAGCACTGTCTTTGATATTCTTAAAGCGTGTTCAGTTTAATTGCGCTCTACATGTGGTGTCACTGCTGGGCGCTGATTTGGAAGATTGTTGTTATTTCTGTGGACAACTCCGTGAGTAGTGTTCCTGTGGCACATATTTGTTTTCTTCTGCCATCACGAAAGGAGCTTATGCTACCGTAAGTTACAGAAGAACTTTATTTCAGCGGAACAGTGACCTAATTAAGAATATAACTTTCTAGTTAATCCAGTAGCATCTCCACTAGAGAGAGAGTTATTAAAAGAAACTCTATAGACATGCTAAGAAATATGAGGCAAGGTCACTTGTGAATTCTGTCAGATTTTGATCTATTTTTAATTGCAATATTGTTTATGAACAGTGCAAGTGAATACTATAAAAGACTTCCAATGATATAAAGGAATGAAATATAAATATATATTTCTACTTACCATCAAAAGCTACTGCAGCAATCTACAGGAGAAGAAGAGAAAGAGACAAGAAGAATATTAGACCAACAAAAGAAAATAACTGATTCCTTGTGCACAAACCTAATCTTCAGTTATAAATTCAATAAGATCTATAAATCTAATACCTACAAGAGAGCAGCAAGTCCACTGAGAGAGAGAGATTAAATGTGATAAAAGTGAATTGTAAGAGTAGCAATATATATATTTATCTAGAAGTTACACATTGCGATTTCTGTCAACAGGTGCCATAGAAAACTGTTAATTTGATTCCAGATGGAAGAAATTGGTACCAGTAGAAGTAGCGTAAGGAAGTGGCACCATCCAGTGACATTCTCTCTTACTTTCCTAATACCCCTTTCCCCTCTTTATTGTGAGTAACACTTCTTTTGAATGCTGTTTGCAGTAGAGTTTGGGACTTGAGGAATTATCTTCTGCTCCAGTGGAAGTCCTAGCACAGGTACGTGTTTCCTGACACATACTATTACTCTTGTAACTCTCCCCCCAGCCTTCCTATGCCTCTATTACTACTTACACACTCATATACCTACACTTTCTCTCTTACCCTCTGCTGAAATCATACCCATTTTCACCATTCACTCCTGGGCCGTGGTTGACTCCTGTCTCACCACACTTTCGACAAAGGAGCAATCCCTATCAGAGAGGCCCTCCCTCCTATCCCTAACACCTCCATCAATCAGTGCAACCGCCTTACCCTTACCCGCTTAACCCAACCAATCCTGCCAATTCCCAACTAATATCCCTCCTTCCTTATCCAGCCAAAGTCCTGGAAAAAGCCAACATCAACTGCATCTCTGATCACCTCGCCAAACAGCTGCTTCTCAACACCACACAATTAGTATTCAGACTCAACCACAGCATAGAAACTGCCCTTATAGCAGCAATGGATGTCATCCAGATGATCCTTGACAAGTGGAAACCACAGTTCTCATCCTTCTAGCCCTATCAGCAGCCTTCAACACCGTCTCCCACCCCATTCTAATCCAACAACTCCATGAAGCAGGCATCCAGGAACTCATCCTTGAATGGATCTGCTCCTTCCTCACCAGAAGAACCCAAACAGTCATCATGCCACCCCACCCCTGAAGCACGAGGTCTTATTTGCGGAGTACTGCAGGAATCCTCACTTAGTCCAATGCTCTTCAAAATCTACATGAACCTGCTGCTGAATGTCATATGAGCCTACAACATAAACATCTTTACTTACACTAATGACACACATCTGAAACTGTTCCTTTCACACAAAACATCCAACACCAGGAACAAGTTCACCATATGCATGACAGAAGTGACCACCTGGAAGAAATCTAATTGCCTCAAACTGAAATTGGATAAGACTGAGATGGTAGTCTTTGGGAAGATTGCCTCGCCACAGGATTTCACCTGGTGGACAACAGACCTTCGACCCACGCCGTGCTTGCAAGTGAGAAACCTCAGAATCATCATAGACAACAAACTTGACATTACCATCCAAGTCAACGCAGTGATTTTGAGCTGCTTCAACATACTCAGGATGCTGAAGAAAATCTTCAGGTGGCGACAAGACAAAACAGAAAAACGATCACCCAAAACCTCATCACCAGCTGACTATATTATAGAAAAATTCTGTAAGCAGGGGTTACCATCCTTCTCACAAGAAGACTGCAGATCGTCTAAAACGCAGCAGTCAGATAAGTCATCAACCTCCCACATCTAGCCCACATCACACTACACCTTAAGGAACTCCACTAGCTCCCGATTCACAAGCGTGCACACTTTAAACTCCTCATCCACACCTACAAAGCTCACTACAACTCAGGCCCTGCCTACCTGAACAGCTGCATTCACTTCCCCCAACCTTCCAGACACCACCGCCAGCCGCGGTCCGTGCAGGTAACAGCGGTGGGGCACAGAAAACATAACATAGCTTTGTCTTGTCTAATATTTCTAATTAGTAGCTTTACCTCACTCCCCTACTACTCAGTTTATTCCTACCTCCACTCCTTTTCTCTGCCATCTGCTGTAGTCTTTATTCCTTTACTCCACAACCTTGTACTTATTTGAAATTCACAGCTTGTATGATGAGCGAAAAAACATGAAGACAGGCTTTGGATAAGCCTCTTTCACCAACTGGTTGCTCTGGATCAACCCCCTTAAGCCATTGCTTGAAGAACATATAACTCACATTTTGGATCATTTCACAGGAGCATTTTCTGTGTACCATCATGCTATTTGATATTAGGTGCATTGTTCTGCTTAAATTGTGCTACCAATGCAATGACTGGAGAGTAAATGGTAAATGAGCTAACAAGGAGGTGAGCTGCTTTACCTATTCCCAAACTATACCTAGTCCTGCTCCTATCATTCATTCAGCGCCTACCACTACTCTTATACCTAATCACTCTGCTATGTCTACTTCCACTGCTCTTCCTAGTTCTAACCTTACTATTACCACTCATACTGCTACTGTTTCTCTTATTTATACTCCTATTCTTATTTCTAGTCTTAGGCCCTCATTATGAGTGACCCGGTAAATGAGCCATATTTTCTTCACTGACAGAGTTACTAAAACGAGGGCTACAGGAAACTCAAGGGTTGGGAAAATCCAGCTCATTACAAGTTGGACCCCAAGTGTCCACTAAAAAATGAGGAATTACCTGGAAATCTGTAATTTTTGATCTTGTTCTCAAGTTAATTCCCCATTTGCCCCTCTAAAGAAATCTTTGGTGTCTCTGTGGATTTTATAATTCCGAACAAGGTGGGAACAGTTGTTACCAGCCCTTCAGTATTAAGAGGCCACTCATAATGAGGGCCATAGTCTGATTTATTTGCTTATTCTTTTTCCTATTCATAACCCTACCTACTCCTAATTTTACTCATACTTAGCCCTGAAATTAATATCATGTTTACTCCTACTTACACATACTTCTATTTCTACTTTTTTCTACTCTTAAAACTACATATGTGTAAGGAAATCCCTCATTTTCCATGTTCACCCCCACATTTTCAGACTGATGCTGCTGGTTTTTCAACTCTGAGAGTGCACTGAGGTCTGCAAACCAGAACTCAGTGGCAGTTTTCTAACCCTATACAAAAGAGATTTTGAATTGGATACAACCTATTGGCAAGTACTGACTTACTTATAAGTTCCTAGTATATGGTACCCAGGGCATGTAAGACACAGTGTTCACACAGGGCTGCAGCACTGTTTGTGCCACCCTGCATGTGACAACGACAAAACGGACCCCAGCGGGCCACTGCAGACTGAAAGAGCAGTGTTTACACTGCTAATTCAACGTTGCTATTACAAGTATGGCAAAGCCCCCACTTCCCTTAATATTGTATGTAAGTATCCCCTAAGGAAGGCTTATGTAGTCCTATGCCAGTGAGCTATATATTATTAAGTAAGACATATATTTTTCATATGTCTCAACAGCAACACTTCCAAATTGTTGCTTTGCTGTGGAAAGGTTAGTAGCCCCAATTGGCTAACACAGGGTTACCAGCTGGCATCCCAGCCTGGCTAACCTCTAAATGGGGCTACCTAAGTGCATCAAGTAAGGTATCAAATGAATTGTGGCATTAAACCCGAACTGATGCCCAAGTTGAATTAAATGTCACTGTTAAAGAAAGCAATTTTCAGAAAGTTGCCATTCCGCACTCCAGCTAGTCCAGTGGCTCACAAAGACCATGACACACAGGCATATTTCTGACCACCTGGGGAGATGTGTGAATGACTACCCGGCCTAGGCACATAGGCAGTTGCCACAGAGTGAGCTGGTCACTTAGGGTGTTAGCCCAAAATGTGAGATTCAAAGGGGAAGCAGCCTTTGAAGGGCCAACTGCAACCACACCCCTGACCAATTTGGAGACAGAGCCAGAGATGGAAAACCCGTCCCCAAACTGGTTTTCCCATGGGCGTGTATCCCACTGGTAGCCACACATCTAGGGTAGGCTACTGTGCTCCTGACGACGAAGGAAGGGTTGTGCCATTTTGAAAGGGGCAAGAATGGGCCACTATGGGACAGCTAGTTGAAACAAATTGCAGAAAACACACCACTAGGTAGAAGAGGAAGTAGTAGCCCATTGGCTAGTGACTGCGTGGTCCCCTCAGCGCTCTTCCCTGGGACAAATGCGGCACCCCTGTCACCTAGCCCCTCAGACCATGCTGGAACTCAAAAGAGCACCGAAGAAGGACTGCCCTGCTGCCCTTAAGTCACACAAAGAGAGATTGCACTGTCAAGAGGACTGCATCTGCTGCACTTTTGAGCTAGTGAGATTCGGACTGTGCCTGCACCTCCTGACTCAGGGAAACGTTGGTTTCCCACTGTCACCCACAGCACTGACTCCAAGGATCAGTAGGCTGATCCCCTGGAACCACCTCCAGAGACACAAGAGCTGCAAGAGCCCAAACCTATAAGTTGGTATCCACCACAGACGTTTTGGCACTTTCAGTCGCCGGGTGCCGAAAAGGACAAATCTGAGATAGCCAAAAATTGCACCCGTGTCTAACAGATCTGGGAGTGCTATCAAAGTCCGGATTCATCGAACCTAAGGACACTAGGTCCCACCTAAGGATTTCACTCCAACCACAGTGCAAGTAGACTGGTAGATCAGCATCGACTGGCTAGCTACTGCAACGTAGAGGACTTCTAGGGACCCCAATCTGCATGGCCAAAGTCACCCCCATCACCTGTGGACTGAGAGACCACCACAGAGACACCCCTGTTGACCGCACCACAACTGGAGTAGGCATCCTTGGAGTATTTTTCACCTGCATCCTCAGTATCAGGAGCACTCCATTGATTTCTATGGCAGTCGTCCTGTAAAGTTTGGAACTTGCTTTAAAAATGCTCTGGCAGCCAGGTAAATGGGATCACTGACAAAATATCGATCGCACAAATATCGAGCAGACAAAATATCGTGGACAAAATATCGACTGTCAAAATATCGACTCCCTATCTCCAAACAGGTAAGTACAAAAATATCGAATCCAAAATATCGTCGTTCAAAATATAGTTAGTCAAAATATCGAATTGTATAAATCTGTTAAAAGTAATGTAAAATTAATGAAATAATAAATAAAATAAAGTAAAACATACTTAAAATTAGTTAAATTACTTTAAAATTAATAAATAATTATTTTAAGTAAAAAAAAATCTACATACAATTTTATTTTTTAATACATACATATATTAACGTAATAATATAAAATAATAATCACTACTTTTAGCGTAGGGTAGCGGGAGGGTAAAATTTACTATTCCCACTCCAAAGAGTGCGACAGTAGGGAAAGCGTTGGATAGCGTGGAGGTAAAAATTAGTATTCCCACTCCAGAGAGTGCAACAGTAGGGAATGCGTTGGATAGCGGGAGGGTAAAAATTACTATTCCCACTCCAGTGAGTGCAACAGTAGGGAAAGCGTTGGATAGCATAGGTGTAAAAATTACTATTCCCACTCCAGTGAGTGCAACAGTAGGGAAACCGTTGGATAGCGTAGGGGTAAAATTTACTATTCCCATTCCAGTGAGTGTAACAGTAGGGAAAGCGTTGGATAGCGTAGGGGTAAAAATTACTAGTCCCACTCCAGAGAGTGTAACAGTAGGGAAAGCGTTGGATAGGGTAGGGGTAAAAATTACTATTCCCACTCCAGTGAGTGCAACAGTAGGGAAAACGTTGGATAGCGTAGGAGTAAAAATTACTATTCCCACTCCAGAGAGTGCAACAGTAGGGAAATGGTTGGATAGCGGGAGGGTTAAAATTACTATTCCCACTCCAGTGAGTGCAACAGTAGGGAAAGTGTTGGATAGCGTAGGGGTACAAATTACTATTCCCACTCCAAATAGTGCAACAGTAGGGAAAGCGTTGGATAGCGTAGGGGTAATAATTACTATTTCCACTCCAGAGAGTGCAACAGTAGGGACAGGGTAGGATTGCGGGAGGGTTAACATTACTATTCCCACTCCAGTGAGTGCAACAGTAGGGAAAGTAATATTTTAATATTTTACAAAAAAATAATTAATTATCAATACTAATAAATATTATTAATAACACTAATTACCAATTACAAAATCTTTAATAATTAATTTATTATAAATACAATACATATTATTTATTAAAAATTAATTACCTATTAATAAATCATTAACAACCAATTAATATTCATTACCAGATTTGTATAAATATTTAAATAAATACCAATTAATATTTAATTACCAGTAAATTAAGTATCAATACAAAAATATTTTCTATAATTAACTAATTACAATTAAATTACTTCCCCACATTCCCCTATAAACTCACATCCCGCTACAACTATTTAATTAATAAAAATAACATAATTACCAATAAATCAATTAAAAAAATTAATTACCAATTAATTAAATTTATTTACCAATTAATAATTAATTAACAATAAATTAATTATCAATACCAATTAATATTAATTAATATGTACTTAATTTCAATTAAATTACTTCCCACCCGATTCCCCTATAAACCCACATCCTGCTACAACTATTTAATTAATAGAATTAACATAATTATCAATTAATCAATTAAAAAATAATAATTACCAATTAATAAAATGTAATTACCAATTAATAATTAATTAACAATAAATTAATTATCAATACCAATTAATATTTATTATGTACTTAATTTCAATTAAATTACTTCCCACCCTATTCCCCTATAAACTCACATCCCGCTACAACTATTTAATTAATAGAATTAACATAATTACCAATTAATCAATTAAAACAAATAATTACCAATTAATAAAATGTAATTACCAATTAATAATTAATTAACAATAAATTAATTATCAATACCAATTAATATTTATTAATATGTACTTAATTTCAATTAAATTACTTCCCACCCTATTTCCTATAAACCCACTACCCGCTACGGAATTAAATTACACAAAATTAAATAACATAAAATTCATTGCTTTTAAAAAATTTAACATACATTACAACAACTAATATGCACTTTTAACACATATACTAACATACAATACACTTAGAAAAATTTGATATTATTAAAAATTCAATATTTTTTAATGCCTATATTATGTACTTTGATATTTTAACAATCGATATTACTTACCTTAATTTCGATATTTTTAACGAACTATATTATGTCCATTCGATATTATGTCCATTCTATATTTTGGACTCAATATTTTGTCCATTCGATATTTTTTTTTCGATATTATGTCTGTTTACCAGGTAAATGTCCAAAGTACCCTCTGTGCCCCCCAGACTTTTTCCCTGCTGGATTTGGTCACCCAATCCAATTGGAGTACCCACACTAACTCTTTCAAACTTTTGAAAAGTTTACAAACTTTTTGTTGACCAGTGTTTGTTTGCGGTTGCATTTAAAAGTGATAACATCTTCTAAAACCTGTATCTCCTGAACCCTCTGGTGGATTTTGACGATCAAGGCTTCTAAATATTTTAAAAAAATACATTCTGTTTTTATAAATAGTTTTTGTGTTTCTTTATTGGTGTGTGCCTTTCTTATTCTGTAGTTTGTTGCAGTTAAATGGTTTACTCTACATTCCTTTGCCAAGGCTTAGTGCTCACAGCCACAGCTACCCAGGTTTGAGCTAAAGTTAAGTAAACAATACTGACTGGACCCAGGATGGTATTTGCAAGTGTACTCTATGATAAGGCCCCACAGCCATATCATACACACCCAAATCCTCACTCTCATGCTTAACATCCTCTAACTTATATGTTTCCTCCCACTCATACTTTGACTCTTGGTGCAACATACTCTACTATTATTTCTAATTAGTCCTACTCGTACTCTTACTTAATCATATTCTCACATCCCTACTCCTACTCCTTCTACTCTTACTCCTGGTTCTCCTTATGATCCGTAGGCAGACTTACCTCTTTATGTTGGTCCTGTGGGGAAGCACAGTACTTTGAACTACTTTGAAGCTCCTGAATTGTAATTTTTTAAGGAGTAGAAAAGGCTGGCGCTGTATGCAGAATGTTGGCCTGACTGGAAAAAAGCTTGGTGTTGCTGATGGACATGCTTTGCAAGATGCATTAGTGAAAGCAATGACACAGGTCTTTCAAGACTTGTAATGGTGGTAGAAAGTGTTAGAAGCTTTGCAGACTGCCACATTCAAAGTTGATGAAAGACTGAAATGGCTAGAGCAGTCTTTTGGACCACACATGGTTTTAAAGATTTAAGCTTATATTTGAACCCTATTTTCAGTAGTCATCCATTGTACTTGATGAACTCATATATTTGCACCTTTGGCTCATATATTTGCACCAGAGGAGTGGAAAATATCCTCATATTGCACAGACATTATTAACCTTTCTTAAATATTCACATATTATATTAAGGTGTCAATGAAGAAATAGAAGTGATTACTTGTTGTTAGGTAAACTCTATAATACCAATTTGCATTTCTTATGTTTCAGTTTATGAACCTGTCATGTTGAAATTAAATCAAGCATCAGAACATATTGACATAATGCATAGCAGTTCTAATACTCCTGGCATTAATACAAAACTTTTGGTTGTGTTTCAGCTCTGGGAAGACACGGAATTGCACCAGACAATGGACAGTTGGAAATACTGAGAGTGTCAGGAATTCTGCACCTGCTGTCTGGCCAGACCCTGCATTACACCAGTTGCCGGCATCCGACCCTCAATGCACACAATGTTCATCTGTACCCAGCAGGGGTTGGCTACAGATTCTGATTCTAGACCACTACCTGTTGCCTACTCACCACAAACTCACAACCCCTATAGTGCAGACTCTTTAGCTTTGTTTAGTGAAGGTAGGCTATAGTAATCAGTGATGTGCTTTTTTGGATCTCAAAGCATGCCCCTGAGTGCCAGGGTGAGTGCCAGTATTGTGACCAATGTCCCTGGATGTGTCTCTAACTATGTCATACTTCTTTTGCTTTCATTAAACTGTTATAAAGCTAGTGAACTTGCGTTTCTTAAAATTGTTGATTTTACCGCTGAATATCTGGATTATCTGCATGGTGGCAACACATCTCCCTGGTTGTGACTCTAAATACATCATAGTGCTTTTTCCTCCAATAGACTACCACATAGTCAGTTGTTATATTCCATATAGGTATGGAAACACTGCAACCTTTCACCTATATCCTTCCCTACATTTCATACATAACGTTTCATAGGGACTGACCTTTTACCTAGATACAAAACTGCATTCAGAACGCGGGGTTTTCCCTGGTTCAATACTCATACATTACGCATGAGGCTTCTTGGAAGCACAGCAGGACTCACAGCAGGAAGAACATCTCCTGTATAATATCTATGTTAAAGTTCAGGCCTGACGTCATCCTTTAGGCCGACACAGTAACGCAGCAAGGTAGGACCCTGGGGAGACCTATGGGTATATATACATCATGTCTTGCTTAGACAGACAGAGGAGACTGTGACTTCCCGGCTGACACACTGACCAGAGACGCTGAGGTTCCTGCATGCAGACGCTACAGCTAGCAGTGGTCTAACATCCCTCACGGGGTGTCCAACTCGAGACCAGGACGGGGTCCCACATTCTCTACACTCTCAGGTAATGTGGTGGACTAGATCCTAGAGGGATTCTTGGCATAACACCTACATAGATGCTAGGTACATTTAGGTACATCTAGTTAGGGAGGCATTGTAGGAGTACGCACTTTTTATCATGTGTTTTATGTACTTGTATATATTCATGATTTCTGCAAGATGGTAGAACTATACCATCCTTTTACTTTCATAGTATTGCTAATCATATATCTCTGCTACTGTCTAATGGTTGTTGCAGCTCATATATTTTACACTAGAATAACAACTGTTCAATAAATACTTATTGAAACGCCCAGACTGTTTATTCTGTGTATATCTCTGAGACAAACTAAGTGAGCACGAGTGACTGAGCGAAAAGTAGTATATTGTTTCCACGATCCTGGGGGATCAGGGTTGTCATGTTCTGAGGTTGCCAAGAACTATTCTCTCCCTGATAAGAGGAGACTCTAGTGGCACTGTGAGCTAGCTAATACAGACAGGCTAACCTATCTGGTGGGGGTGCACGGAATCCGTCCGCCACCAATCCCACAGTTTATGTTATCCGAACTAGCAGATTCTGTATAGGTAATATAGGAACTACACGACATGGCACCGCCAACGTTGGTTGGGTACTTATTTAACAGTAGAATCAGAGTAGTTCAGTCGTGCTATTCTCAGAGACCCCTACTCACAAAACACCAGAGACATCTGGAGTGGGTGGGCACAAACTCCGCCACAGCTGAGTAGGCAAGAAATCCTATTTATTGGCTGTTGGTTAATCAAGTTTGAAGGACACAGTGTTCCTAAAATTGTGCATAAAGACCTTATCTTAATTCCCTTGAATAAACTTCTTCTTTACAAAAATGATTGAGACAAAAGATAACGTAGTAGTAGAACTACACCTCTCAGGAGAAGATAATGCAGACTCAATTCCGATTGCAGAAAAATTCAGACATACAATCACCCTAAAACTGTTAGAAAATGGTTTATCAGCTAGGGGTGGCTTAGTAGTTTTCATGATTGAGGCACACAAATCAAACAAAACAGAGGTATTTTATTCATGGGTTACATTCCCAGCAGCAAATGCAAGAACACAGACATTTCACTCTTAAACAGAAGGAGATGCACCAGTGGAATATTGTCAGTTCGAGGACATAGAGGTTCCACTCATGTACCAGGAACACATATACTGGTTTAAAGGCGCCCTACCCCACATAAGAAGAAGAGTAAGATTAGGCCCGCTCGGAGGAGAAGGGGCAACATGGCCAATATTAGCGGCCTACACACCACATCCTGACATTGACACAATGCCACCAGGAGACTTACTCATACAACATAAAGATTTAACTAAAATCTATAGGAACATGATGCAATTCGTCATGAGAACATTCACTGTCCAACCAGCAATAGTTGCAACTAATGGAACTCAAGTACAGGGTACAGCAACTAAAATCACACCACAAACGTTACACGCAGTGATGGGTAAAATGCCCTCTAAACTTGAACAAATGCCATTCTGGGTAGCTCAGAAAATCACACAGCTCGAGGCAGTATTCCCGAATACTACCCCGTATGAAAAACACAGAATGCTAACAATCTGCTTGCCCATGGGGATAACACCACAAGTGTAAGATTGTACCACTTGGGGTACAGTCTTTGCTGCCATTTATACTAGAACTCATGGTATTCCTTCGTTAGCGGTGGTACCAGATGTATTGAGACAGATACAAAACGAGTACAGAGCAGAGCCTGCCCTAAACTTAGGGATGAAGTTACTAGGTAACTATGCCCAGGTATCAGCCATAATACTAGCTAACATTAAGGGGGAAGCAGCTTCAGTGGCAATCCACCAACGCCTGAGGGAGTTCGATCCTTTAGAACAGGAACACGAACTACCCAAAATAATTGAAACTGCGTATGCAGACTTAGGCAGAGACAGTTTGGGTGGGAAAGCTTTAAAACCGCAACTGATGGGCAGTTCTGAAAAGGACACTTCCAAGCAGACACCTGCTTCTTCTAAAAAGAAGTGGGATAATAAAAAACAACAAAACTTTAAAGGAAATAGATCTCAATCCCGAGGTAGATCTCCTCCACAGGAGCTCTCCGAAAAGTGGTATAATCTCAGGAATAGGGATAACATTAGGAAACCTGACAGGTATCAGGATAATGATACACGTTCCTCTTGTTCCTTTCAGGGTTCATCGAAAAACTCCGAGAGGGAAGGATGGTCAGAAAGACAAGAAGAGCGTACAAAGTCCAGAGACAAGCAGCACGCTCAAGATTACACTTCTAAGAAAGAAGAAAAGCCAAAGCAAAAGCCACAGTTCAAAAAGAAGAAAGTTGCAGGTCTAAAGATCAGACATGCCCAGAATTCGGAGGACTCGACTACTGAACGGGGAATGGACTCTGACGATGCTAGACAGTGCGGCAGAAGTAACAATAGCTCGCCAGAACCTGAAGGAATTGCTGGTGACAGCGGACTTGAATGATTATATCACGGTAGAAACACCTGATACTAGAGTAAGTGTCCCACATAAAGTATATGAAATAACGCTCCAAATGGAGGGGGACAGGAGTAGGAAAGTGAGAGGTCTCTTTTGGGAGAAGCTAACGTTTGGCTATGACATTTTGTTAGCTGAACAAGATTTCCAGCATTCGTCATGGACTGTCCTAAAGGAAAAACGGTAATTATGCCGGCATTCTCAGATGATATTCCCAGGCATTTACAATACACATATGCGCAGAAGTGGGCGGTAGCCCAGGCTCCGGCATTATACAAAAACCATGTTGGATGGGATAAGGATTCCACCCACCACATAATTCCTATAAAAAGTACTCCAACTGCACAGAGGCAGTATCCAATAAAGCAAGAAGCTAAAAAACAGGTCAGGGAGATCTTAGATCAACTTGAATACCAAGGGGTGATCGAAAATTGCACCTCACCAATGAACAATACTTTATTTCCTGTCATGAAACATGACAATACATATCGTCTAGTTTTAGATTATAGACACTTAAACACATGCACTAAGACATTTGTAGTCCAAAATGCACACAGTGCCGCATTAATGAATAACATTGTGGGAAAAAATATAAAACGACACTTGATATCTCAAATGGATTCTTCTGCCAGAATATAGCACCTGAAAGCAGGCATCTAACAGCCATCTCAGCGCAAGGGACCCAGCGTCAATTTTGTTGACTCCCCCAGGGGTATAAGAACAGCCCAGGGTTATTTTCGGCCAGGGTAACCGAGTTACTTCAAAAATTGGATGAAGACGCATTGTCCTATGTGGATGATATTTATCTGACGGACGATGACCTGGAGGAACACTTGAACAGAGTAAATACCATCATTTTGGGATTTGCATCTAAGGGCTACAAATTTAACTTTAAAAAAATCAAAAATTGCCCACCTCAGTGTCCTGTTTTTAGGATACGAACTTTCAAGTAAAGGAAAGAGCCTGGCAGCCAATTTTTTTGAAAAATGTGCGCTGCTCCAACCTCCGAAATCATTGAAAAATTTACAATCAATACTAGGATTCCTAAATTTTGGATGAACATACATTTTGGATTACGCGGAAAGAGTAAAACCTTTCTACGACTTAATTAAACCTGATTTCTCAGCCAGAAATTGGACACAGGAACACACAGATATACTTCGGGGGATATTCTCAAGAACATGCGATAATGATCGCCAAAAAAGGCTAACGCACGTTTCCATATTACCGTCTATCGCGAGAAAACAACTCCGTGTTAACGTCGTATTCTCAACACGGCGGTAACATGCAATAGTCTCCCGAGAACGCGTCAAATGTCCGCAATACAACTACCGCGACGGCGATAAAAAAGGAAACCCGAACGTGAAAAAAGTTACGATGGGCCTGACCGCGATAGAAAAATCAGCGACAAGTAACGCCAGGCTTGCAATTCCCACGTCAGGCGGGAAAAATCACCATAAACGCAGCAAAAAAAACCCAGAAATAAATTAAAAAAACATAACAACTGCGAAGCACAATGGAGGGAGCTGGAGCAAGTACAGAGGACAACCCGAACCCCACAAGCCCCACGGAGGACCAGCCTGGGACCTCGGGGCCAGGGAAGGGCAAGGAGAAGAAGAAGAGGAAGATGCGGTTCAGTCCGCAGGAAAACAGGATCCCCATAACGGAGGTGACACTCCCACCATCTAATTGCCACTGGTGAAATTGTCAGCACTAAATGTTGCACATACACTTGTCAGAGCGATGTGCCAATGCAGAGGAGTGACATGCACACAGGGAATGTGTCTAGGAATTAATTTATTTGCACATGCTGTGCCTGTGGTCATTTTGACCTGTCCCATGATTGCTAAGGACAGTCCCTATGTGACGTGCTTATGTGAAGAAATTGTGAATGATAGTGTCCCTTCGGGCTATTCCAGCTGCTGCTGCACTGGGGTGTGGTCCATCTGCCTCTTCCTCATCATCATCGTCTGGTGCATCTGGCACATGGATCCATGGGGCATTGGTGCGTACACATATGTTGTGCAACACACAGCATGCAATGATCATCTTGCACACTATTTGCGGGCTGTACAGGAGTCTTCCACCTGAAACGTGACTTCAACACGCCAAATGAGCGCTCCACAATGCCTCTGGTGCGCATATGGGCCGCATTGTACTGCCTCTGGGCCTGGGTGTTCGGGGCTCGGAGGGGTCTCATCATCTATGTGCAGAGTGCATATCCTTGATCACATGTGACAGGGGAGAGAGATGTGTCAATCGGTGGTTCGGCATTCTGTGTTGGCAGGCTTATTAGTATATTGGTGTGTGATGTGTGGGACTTTGGGATACATGTCTGACATGTCTTGCATGTGGCAAATGAGCGGCATCCATGAGTAGTACGTTGCCTCACAGCTGCTCTTCACTCCCCCCGAGCCTATTTACTTGTGTGCGCTGCACGGTTGCATCACTTGCACTCCTAGGACACACCATTGTCATGACTGTCTGCACATGTCTACAAGCCTGACGACACTGTGATATTGGCCGTTGAAGGTGGTCGGCCACGTGTGTGTAGGCCTATGGTCAGGATATGGCGGAAACAGAGACACACTCAGTAGTTGCCTTGGTGGCCATCCCGGAAGTGATATTGGGTGTCCGCACATCTTTACAGTAGGTGTGTCCCCCTGGGCACTACTGATGTCCTGTGGAACAGGCTCCTCCATTTTCAAGCAAGTATAATTCAAAAAGTACATAGAAAATTCAATCGAAAAGATTGATGAATGAAAGTTGCAACGTTTGTATTTTTTTGGTAGAGTGATTGTAACACTTCTTTATTCTTCACATTCTCATTTTATTGCACGATGACTGAATCATTATGTACATCCAATGCATTTCGGGTGTTAACCCTTCTTCAGGGAACAATCCTGTAATAGATATAATACTATGAGGAGACTGGGAATAAATTTAACATAATTATTCACAGGCTTCTGTCTGCAAATGCTAAGAAGTCGGTGAATCATTTACAATACCACCAGGTGATTTCTTCTTGTTATACTGGGTGTTTGAAAGGAACCCTCGTGTCCCTACGCGGCTATAACATGCTCGTGTTATTCAGGTGGTACTAAAAACAAAAACGCTTGTGTGTTAGAACGTGATGTTGCGTGTAAAATCACATAAAAGTGCCCTAATGATATAAGAAGGTGAAACGTGAAAAAACCAAACTAAAAACGAAAACAAATAACTGTCATTAAACTATTGTTGAGCTCATACCATAAATCATAAAGTCGTACAGAAATTGTATGTCTAGGTAAACCATCGTGAGTTCTAATGATCGACTGTGTGACATTCATAAATGCCCCTGTTAGTGCATGGTTCAGTGAAACAAGCTTGCATGAAACACCGAAGTTGATAAAACATACTTCATAGTTTGCAAAATATACACTTACGATACAATCATCGTAGCGCCCACGGTCATCTCGAGGGTAACGTGATAAGTGCATGAATGCGCATGTACGGAAGTATTTAAACACACCGAAGCTGAAATGGTTGATAACAACGAAGGGCTATGTTTATCTTGATGTGCCTGGCGGCCATCTTAACATGGTGATAATCACGAACTCATCTTACTGTAACCTTCTGTTCAAAGCATATATTATTCTTTCTAACTGCATAGTTCTAATGAGTTATGATAGTGTGTGGTATGATATAAAATATACAACCGATCATAAAGCCGATTAAACCGTTACGGTTTCTCAGAAAAAACGAAGTGTGGTCTAATAAAACTGGTGGCCATCTTGGAGTGTGGGGTGTCTTTAAATAAAACATTGTGTGGTCGATATAAGAGTGTGCCATTATGTGTTCTTAGTATAGTATGATAACAAATCGTTAAATAAACATAGGACAAAAACAATATACAAAATTAGTCATTAAGCAAAAATAAACAATAATGTGTTAAATAAAACATCTAAGTAAACCTTCAAAAATGATTGAGGAACTCTCTACAATCTTCAAAACGCTGTATTATATGTTCATATCAGATACTGAATATCCAAACAAAGTTTTGTCGTATAGATTACAGTCGTTGAATGAATTCAATAAAAAACCCTTAGAGAATTTAATTCATTCTTGAAGGAAATTCTATTCAGTGTTCAGAAATGGACTGAAATTAGCTGTTGTAATTCCAAACTTAATGTTGTTCTGTGGGTTGATTTCATAAATAACAAGAAAATTCCATACGGTCATTCATTCCATGAGGTTTTAAACTGTCCAATGTTTTTATCCAATGGTTCTCACTTTGAAGAAGGTGTTTGCTATTATCTCTACCTTCACGTTTCAAGACAGTTTCCACAATAAGAAATTTCAGTTGACTGACGTTATGATGGTGTTCGTGAAAATGATTAGCCACAACAGATTTTATGTTGTTGATCCTGATGTTGGATTTGTGCTCATTGATTCTGATTTTTATTTTACGTTCAGTTTTTCCAACATATACTTGTCCGCATGGACATTTGAGTAGGTAAATTACGTTCATAGTGTCACATGTAGCATTGACCCTCAATTTAATGTGATTTCCTTTTCTGGGGTGTGTGATGGTTGCTCCCGGTATTATATTGTGACAGTTATTGCAATTATAGCATGCTATAGTGCCTTTAAATACTTTGGTGTCTTGTGATTTTACATTTCTTAGCATTTCACCCATGTTTCTGCCCCTGTTGTAAGCAAAGATTGGCTGTTCAGTAAATAAATTGTTGAAGTCTTGTTCTTGCGTGATTATCGGCCAGTGTTGTTTAATGATTCGTTTGTAACCTTACTCATGGTTGAGAATTTAGACACAATCACCATACGATTACTGACTTTAGTCGGTGTTTTTTGCAAGAGCTCTGTTCTTGTTTTCAATTGACTTCTTTGTATGGCTTCATTCAACAGCGGTTTAGGGTAACCTCTCTGTGCAAAACGTGTTGTCATTTCGTTTATTCGTTTGGTGACAGTTAGTTGATCGGACACTATTCGTTTTACTCTGAGCATCTGAGAGTAAGGCAAATGGCGTTTCAATGATTCATGGTGATAACTATCATAATGTAAGCTGTTGTTGCGGTCCGTTGGCTTTCTGTATATATCGGTTTCAAAGTTGTTTATGGTTTTAGTAACCTCCACATCTAGGAACGTGATCTTTTCTTTTTGTATTTCAAATGTAAATTGAATTCTCTCATTTATGTCATTCAATTTATTCAAGGCATCAATGAGTACAGATTCCGATCCTTTCCATATAATGAAAATATCATCAATATAACGTAAGAAAAGCTCACAGTGTTCATTCCATGGATATTTAGTTAGAATGTTCTCTTGTTCAAATTTTCCCATGAACAGATTAGCGTACGTTGGTGCGGCGCAATTGCCCATGGAAGTTCCCGTCATTTGTAGAAACCACTGTTCATTCCATTTAAAATAGCTTTGGAACAGAGTAAATTGAAGTAATTCCATCAGGAATATCTGCATGTCTGGATCTATGTTGGAATTTAGTAATGTGTGTTCCACTGCTTCTATACCTAAGTTGTGTGGTATGGAAGTGTATAGTGATGTTACATCTATCGTACACATTAAGATGTTTGTATTTGGCTCTAGTTTGACATGTTGCAATTTATTTAAAAAGTCTGTAGTATCTTTAACAAATGTGTTCATTTGTGTAACACTTGGTTGCAGGTATCGATCCAAAAATTGCCCTATGGGTTCATGTATGCTGCCTCGGGTAGAAACTATTGGTCTGAACGGAGGATGTTTTAAATCCTTATGTATTTTGGGGACCATGTGGATGGTTGGACTTTTGGGATGGTCTTGTATTAAAAACCTTTTTGTTCTGGCGTTGATAACTCCATTTTCATGAGCTGTGTTGATTAGCGTTTTTAACAAGGTAGCAAAAGTATCTGTAGGATTAGTTTCCAATTTTATATAAGTAGATTCATCTGAAACGTGCTTATTGACTTCCTCTTCATAATGTGTAGTATTTAGGATGACTAATGCTCCTCCCTTATCAGCTTTTTGACAAACTATATTAGGATTCATAGCTATGTTTCTAATGGTGCTAAATTCCTTCTGTGTCAAATTATTTATTTTTTGTGTTCTGGAGTAATTCACTTTCGACAGGTCTTGTTTCACCAGGTTCTCAAATGTATCCAAAGTCTTGTGGCTCACCGGTGCCATATACGAGCTTTGGGGAGTTAATCCTCGCAGTTGATCTTCTTCTGTTTGTTGTTGAGGGAGTACGTTCTCGAAGAAGTGTCTGAGGCGTAATTTTCGCATGAGCTTGAAAAAACGTATTTCTAATTCCAACTTGTTGGTATGAGTAGTGTAAACGAAGGAAGTGCCTTTTTGTAATGTTCTTAATTCGAATTCATTGAGATGTTGGTCTGATATATTTATCACCAGGCTTGGCTCGTTGTTGGTTTCTTCCCTTTGTCCCGTTTCGCTCCTGTGATGCTCCTGGTGTTTGGAGCTTCTCTTTCTTTTGCTCCTCCTGGATCTCCTCTGTCTGTTTGACCTTCTCCTAAAAAAGGCTGTCCTGATGTTTGTGCTACCTCTGTACCTGTTGATGTTTGTGACCTTTGTGATGGTGGTCTATGGCTGGTTTCACTGTCTGTTGATGAGGTATCCGTGTGTTGTGTATAGGGTTTATTCTGTCTCCGTTGAGCGTAAACTTCCGCCCAGCTGTAAACTTCCCCAAGTTTATAATCAATGGTGTCTCGACGAAATTTCCGAATCTTCCTTTCGTTTATTTCTTGTGAATGTTTAGTGAGCTGTTCGTTGATATCGTCCAATATCTTGGTCCATTCTTCTGTTGACATTGAGTTTGTTAATTCATTAGTAACAATCACTATCTCCTTTGATAATTCATCCAGTATATTGGAGAGTTCCTCAATTATCAATAATATTAAATCCAATGAACATTTGTTTAAGATGGCGTACCACCGGTCTTTAAACTTCTGTGCATTTTTGCATAATGATGGTTTAAGGGGTATTCTCAACCCCCTGGGTATACGCTGTGCTCGGTGGTATTTGATTAATGTGCTAGCGTGCAGCCTCTGATTTATTTCACGTTTGGATAGGTAGAGTAGTTGTTTGATGTTTTGCTGTTTATCCCGATTAGTGGTAGATTGTGTTGCCTCCTCATGTATTAGAGCGTATATACGGTTAACCTCATCATCTTTAAAAGCAAATGTTTCTGCTCGTAAATCTGTAATATTTGAAATTTCCTCATATGCCATATTGATGTTAGGGTGGTGAACCACGCCCTGAGCCCCGGGCTATTGATTCCCACTCCTACGCTGGCCCAGCCCACTCCGCTTACGTTTACAGGGGGGGCGACATAGCTACATGTCCAGGGTCTACCCCACTGCCTGAGGTAACATGGTTGCGCCCACTGTCTACGACAATACAAACACCAGCAGTATATGTCCACATAGACATGTCTGTGCTCTGCATACTTAAGTCTGTCCAGCACATCCCCCCCGCCACACTTGGCATTGTGTACATTCTGATTCATGGGTCACTTGCCTCCCTCGCACAGACTTGATTCCCGCCTCTCACCACATCCTGCTATTGTGTGGCAGAGGTGCCATGACATGGATGGCTTGTCTACATGTCTGGCCCCTGTTACCACAGTTCCATGTGTTGTCGTGTCTGGTAGGTGGGCATGTTGTTTGGCATGTCGTATGTGATTTTGTAACGTGTGCATTCCCACAGTTGCGAGTTGCATGATTGTGGAGTTGAGGTGTGTGGTGTGTTCCGTTGGTACTTACCAATGAGCAGTGCATTTCCCGTAGGTGCCATCCTCGAAGCGCTGGTTGATGATGGACTGTCGGAAGATGTAGGAATCATGCACACTGCCTGGGTAGTTGGCGATGACGTTGGTGAAGAGTCCCCGGTGGTCCACTATTGCCTGCACATTGATGGAATGCGTGTGCTTCCTGTTGCGGTAATTGTGTGCAGTGTCGGCAGGGGGCACAAGTAGGACATGTGTGCAGTCAATTGCCCCCAACACGTGTGGGAAGCCATCTATGGCGTAGAAGCCTTGCTTGGTCTCCAGCTGTTCCTGCGCTGTGTGGGGGAAGTGAAGGTACTGGGGTACCAAGCTGATGATGGCATCCAAGACAGGTGTGAGGAACTTTGATAGGGCTGGCTGTGAGACTCCTCCGACTCTGGCAGTTGTTGGTTGGAAGGTACCAGAGGCCAACAGGTGCAGCACAGCCAGCAGCTTTGTCTGCAGAGGGATGTTGGTTGTCCGCTGTGTTGGTACCGTCAGCCTGTGGGCAATGTGGGTCAGGATGCAGAGGATGGTCGTCCTTTTGAGCCTGTAGTGGGCAATGACTTCCTCTGGCGTTAAGTCTCCGAGGCTAGTGCGTTTTCAGAAGGACCGCTGTCTCATTCTGCGCTGCCTCGGTGGTAGTCCGGGGGGGTGGTCCTGGGGAGGGTGGGGACCTGGGGGGGTGGCAGTGGGTGTTGTGGGCCTCTTGGGGCTCCGAGCTGCATGATCAGTAGCTCCATGACGTGTTTGTCTGCCGATGTGGCTCTGGGCTGTGCTCCCTTTTATACTGCAGTTTGTCGTCCTGCTTAACACCAGTAGAAGGCAGGTGTTAAATCCCTGCTGCTAACGCGCCTTATCGCCTGTTTTTGGATCACATCACAGATCTGGCTGGTCGTTATGAATATCGCGAAGTGGAGTTTTTGTGTGTTTTTGCACGAGAACGCCTACTCTGCATATCATTAGCGTTAGTTGTCTCTCTCATCCGTGGCGATGTTTTTTGCGGCAGCTATCGCTGGTATACTGGCGATGTGAGGAGTTTGCACCAGCTTGTGAATGGGGCGATAATTCTTTTGCTGCGCTAAAGTGCCGTTAACTCGGTGATGAGTCCTTCAGAATATGCCCCTTCATTCCTTACAAGCTGACATGATAGCTTCCAAACACTTACAGACACGCGTAAACATACGCAACCTGGTGATCCGTATAATTGCGGGTCAATCAGGGTACACCTATCTAACATATAATGAAGGTGAGACAGTACCAATTGCATACAAGTCACATTTGTACACAAATGCTGAGATGTGCTTCGCACCCACTGAAAAGATTCTGACAGCAGTACAGACTGCTGTAGTGAGAGAAAGAGCACTGGCTCAGGGGAAACGAATAATAGTAGTGACTCCGGTTCCAGCCTTAGAGCTGCGACAAAGGCAAGCGTTCCTAATGCTAAAGCTTTACATCCGAGATGGATACCATGGGCTAACTCTCTCACTGCAACAGATGTAGAATACAGGTACGACCCAAGTTTAAAGACACAAGCATTCCTGCAATACGAACAAAAATATCCTCTACCAAACGAAATAATGCCTCTAGATCAGTATGAATATATAATTTACACTGACATCTACATCTGCTCAACCGGCCATAGGGAGTAAGCAACAATATAGTGCAGCATGTGCAATCATTAAAGGTCGCATGCGGAATGGAAAGTTCCATCCAAGTTGCACAAAAACGCAATCTCTAGGAGACTGCACGGCACAGTTGGCAGAGTTAAAAGCGCTGATACTGGCACTGGTAAATACGGATCAGGAATTCCCCACACTAATTGTGTGTGATACCTTTTACTGTGTGCAGTCATACAATGAATATTTGCAGTACTGGGTTCAAAACGGGTTCAAAGATGCAAAAGGTGGCACAATTAAGCATAAAATGCTATGGGAACAGGTAGTGGAGTTGAAAACTGAACTACTGAGGGCTCACTTGATACATACACTGAGTCATCAGCGTGATGGCGTTCACGTTGAAGGGAATTCATTGGCTGATGAAGCCGCAAAGGGGGCTGTACGTACGGTTTCCGTAGCTGCAATCACTTGTTCTAAAAGGAGAATAGACGGTGAGATTATGGTAGCTATTAATGCAACCCGCAAAAACAGCGGAGCAGTACCAAAAAGGTTTCCACTCAAGTCCTGCTACAAGTTAGATGCCAATACATTCCATTTGCTCAGATTCCTGGAGTGGGGGATAGAGTAATTCCAAACATGGATCGTAGCTTAGGTTTCATTCAAGCAGCACATGAAGGGATGGGTTCTGTACATGCAGGAGCTGCGGCAACAGTTTCTTTTCTGAAACAAAGCTATTGGTGGCCAGGATTAACAAAGCAGACCAAAGACTTCGTCTTAAACTGCGATATCTGTCAACAGATAAATGGAGCCGCCGTAGCTCGCCCAGCACAGGTCCCATTATTAGACAGCATCAGACTGACCATTCGCGTGCACTTACCTGGACCACTGCGGCCCCTTAAAATGTGAAGGGGCTTACAAGTATATCATGGTTGCAGTTAGTTTATTACTTCCTGGGAGACAGGGTAATGAAAAAACCAGGGGAGTGGAAAAAAAAGCTAGCCAGGCATTAAAGGGGTAGATTTGGAGATTAAGGCTATAACAAAATGGGGTAAATATGAGGACCAGGAACTTACAGCAAATATGTGGACTATAATTAACAATTTAAATTTCACCTCACTCAGAGGGGCTAATTGGAGAAGGATGTTATATTTTAGCAAATGGCTATTGTACAGAACCCCGTCTTTTGTGGCCAAGGCCTATCCCAATCAATCAAGGCAGTGTTTCCGATGCCACACTCATCCTGCCGCTAACTGGACTCATATAATATTACAGTGCCCTCGGATCCAGAAGTTCTGGAGCGATATTTTTGAGTATCTGACAACAGAATGTTCCATATCAATTAGTTTTAATGATCGACTGATATTGTGGGGTTACGATCCAGATTTGCAGGTATCTGAGAAGCTGATTGGAATTTTATATATTGGTATGGCTGTTGCCAGATCACTTTTACTTCAAAGATGGCGATCAGATTTAATTCCGTCTAAAATTGAATGGGTTCGGAAAATGGGTCAGGTTAAGAGAAGTGAACGAATTTATGCTTTACGAACAGGGGGACTTAAGAAATTTGAGAAGATCTGGACAATATATTTTGATTCTGTTCTCTAAAGTCACCATATAATGTATCCTTCCCCTTTATTCTGTCCTCTCTTTTATGATATGGCATTTTTTATATGGATAGTACACTTTTGGTCATTGGATCCTTTTTGTTGGCGGCAATGGAGACATGTTTAGAGATTCTAGGTGTTTTTATTTAGATCCCCCTGCTTATTTATCAATTATTAATGATTAGATTTGCTATGTATTGATCAATTGATGTTATTTATTATCCTTGTGAATGTTATGGATGAATTTTATAGGATGTATATTTGGATTTATTGTATTGTATTGCATATGGTTTTCAATAAAAAAATTTTTTTTTTTTTAAAAGTATATCATGGTTGCAGTGGATTCCAGCTCGAGATTCATATGGGTGTGGCCCCAGTGCTCGGGTGACGCTCGAACTGTTATAAAAGATTTGCGAGTCTTCATAGGGACATATGCAATTGGCACATTACATTCTGACCAGGGCTCTGCGTTTAGCTCTCGGACTTACAAGGAGGCCATGCAAGGATTGGGTGTAGCATTGCGGTACTCATCTCCATACCATCCCGAGGGAAATTCGGTAGTGGAGAGAAAAAACAGAGACTTAAAGCAATCTTTAACAGCTAGAGTATTAGGCACGGGTGAAAGTTGGGTAAAACATCTGTATGGAGTTCAGCGTGCACTTAACAACATGCCAAGAAGTTCTCTAGGCGGTGTCACTCCATATGAGGACCTATTTGGGACAAGAATGTGGGTACCTGATCTTGATTGTGAAGGCACAGTGGCGGATGAAAAACCTTTTGACATCCATGATCGTTTGGATGTTTTACAGGATCTAAATGAATCCAGGACACAACAAAGTAACGTCCACCTGAAACAGACCGCCACTGGGGAAGTCAAATCAGTCACAGCAAGACCTGTCTGGATCCCTAAATTCGGGGATCTGGTCAAAGAGAAAATAGCGGACAAGAAAGAATTTGGGCCATCCTACAGAAAACCTGTACAAGTCCTAGCAATTGAAGGAACAAGAACTGTACTTCTACCGCCTCTTGCCGGAATAAAGGAGAAAAGATTTGTCTCAATCGACCTAATCAACCACACTATGTGACCGATACTAAGCAGTAGGCCATGTGGACTCCAAAGTAGCAGACGCCCTCCTCTCGCTACAATCCAAGAAGTTCAAACAGAAAGACTCATCACGTTCGAAGATCCTCCAACACGGAATGAAGGCCTAAACAACAATGCTATGGAACTCATTCCTCTCTAACCTGAAGTTCAAATTCAAAATCAAACTCCAAACAACGCACAAGTTGCTATTCGACCAAATACAGACGTCTACGTCAACATGCCTCGACAAGAGCAAACCACGATTTCTACAAATCCTGATGCAATTCCAACAATTGATCGAACTGCTTCTGGCTACTTCATAAAGTTTGATACGTTTTCTTTGGATCCAAGTGAACCTGAAACGACGCCAGCTCAAAAATCACGCAAACAGCAAATAAAAGACTTTATGAACCTTCTTAAAAAGACTTACCTGGTGTCCCCCTGGGTAGAACTATGGATAAGCACCGGGATACTTTTCTTTCTTTTCTGGGTAGGCTTGGTAATAGTTTTTAGTATGCTTATTAATGGGAAATACATTCGACAAAGCTCTACAGCCCAAAAGGTGAACTTACTTTTAAAACCACACCAATCATCTCATCGAGAACAAAGAGATTTGTCGTCAGTGAACATTACAGCAGTTCCTATACCTGATGGTATAGTGTGGGACAAGGTTGATTTTGACATATTTGGTCCGACTGAAATTTTAAAAATTCCACATTTATTTAAAATATCATTAAGTAATATCATTACCTTAAGTACATTTTCCGATGATTGGGATTTTGAAACTGTTAATAACATGTTGTCTGATTTGGAAAAATATGCTGCGTTTTCCAATAGTGAAACATTGGAAGACACATCAGACTATGAATCAATGTATTGTTATCAGCATTATGGTCATCATTTTCTGCATACATCTGCAAATCCTAGAAATGTGTTCACATACCACAAGTGGGAACATTGCACAACACAGCCGAAAGGCAGTTCAAAAACGTTTGCACAGAAGTTTCCATATTTTTCAGGGTTTAATATGTCTGACCCAGCCTCATATTTTTATAAGGTTGCACCAACATCAGAACAAAAAAAATGTTAACAAACACCAAACAGATTTACTCTGCATCCTTTATTGCCCAGTTGTCTGAACAAGGTTACGACTTATGGAAAGACACCATAAACTTAAAATCAGGCTGGGGTACTAGAGAATGGCAGGTGCAGTGGTTAGAAGCTTTGTTTAGAGCATGTCTCATCCCTCAGCAGATCATGTTTTTGAACGAGACAGTGCAACAGACGTCTTGCTTTGGACTAGCCAAGAACAAAGACTTGAACACACCTCGAGTGCCGACTCCATCGAACACCGAAACATCACAAACAAGGATTACATTAGATGACATCATACAATACAATAGATCAGACCCCGATTGGAAGAAATGGTTGATTTGGCCCACAGACACAAATGGTTGTCAGGAAAGATTCATGGGTAAAACCGAAGGGTTCACAATACATAGGCCAGATCCGCTCTATGTACAGAGACACATCCAGGGGTAGTGACGTCATACAGTGTTGGGAAGTTGTGCCTTAATTGGCTAGAAACCTCAACACTCACAGAGGTGAAACAACACTTATCCTTACTCACACAAGACATGGATCTTAGGGATTTTTTACTAGGTCCCAGGAAACCATGCCAAAAACGCTTCATATATGCTGGCATTTATGCTGCCTATAATGAAAATTGGAAAATATCCCAACAAGAGGCCGCAGAAAGAATACGGGAAATAGACCGTATTAATTTAGAGAAATCTCTAGCAGTGGTAGACAATGGGTTAACAACATTGACCTCCAGGATATATTCCTTAGGCAACATTGTATCTTCTGCGATAGACATTCTAGAACTTAGATTTGGCCATATTATAACACACAATCTCAGTTACGTTCCTTAATGTTATTGAGCTGGACGCTGCAATCTTTGCGTGCAGGCTATGTGCCTTGGTGTTTTATCAACAGTACGTCTCTGTTTTCTGAATACAATCTAACAGATAAACAGATAGAAATGGCACAAAGGGGAGCAAAATATACAATGCTGCGTATCGAAAAACTGGATAGATTACCATTCACAGTGGCGGAATCGCAGTCTACAGAATGGCTAATCCATGGCCACATAACTCTACTGCTCACTACTTTTCAATTTCCATATTGCCTCGAACAAAAGCAGGCAGGCCAATATGAAAAAATGGGTAAGGAGTACATTAAGGAATCTTGGGAATTACCATACAGATTTCGATACCGGAGTGGGGATCGAGAAGTGTTTCGCAGTGGTACAAACTGTGAGAGCGCTTTAAGTGGATCACTCATATGCCAGGATATAATGTTGCATGGAGCTTGTAATGGTTCTGTAGCAAACCTGTCCTGTCATTTTAAGGGTGCCCCAGCTGCAGTGATTACTCCAGCATTCAGGCTACTTTCAAATGGGAGTTACTTGATGCTGAACAGTCAAGGCTGCTGTGGCATGCTCCCAGGCGTCGCATATCTGGTAACTGTGAGCGCCAGGGTTACTTGTTATATGCAAGTATTGTTTACACCGACCCATACAGTCAGGGAGGCGCCGTTATGGACTTCACTGAATGTTTCCTTAATACGGTTTGATACTCTAAGAGAATGAAAGCCATGCTTCTACAGAAGTCTGTGCCCTTAACCTCCGCTTGAGAGACTTTTCATCTCCAGATCGCAAGGTATTCAGCTGAGATACAGGCGCTTATTAATACTAACTGCCCTTTCCATTTCGTAGAAATGATGAATCGTATCTTTAACATGTCTGATACGGCTGGCATTGTCCACCTATTTAAGACCAGACGGTACTTGGGGTTATACCAAACTTCATACACTCCGTATTCGGAAGCATCTTTGGAGGACTTCCGCTGATCCTGTTTCTAATATCAGGTATCCTGATTGTTATTTTTCTGCTACGCAATGGACGTCCCAGTCACCAAGGAGATGGAAAGAGCGCTCCTGGAGCGGAAATACCGTGACTGAATAGTACAACACCTAGGCACGCCTCGCCTGAGAGAACTAAGGGCCATATGTATCAATGTTAGGTTTTGCGATTCTCAAATAGCAATTTTTTGCAAATCGCTATTTGAGAATCGCAAAATGAGATGTATGTAAGATTTGCAAAAAAAATTGCGAATCCTACATATATTCCTTAATTGCGAATCGCAAATTGTGATTCGCAATTAAGGAAACCCTCCCCATTCATTCCTAAGGGCCTAGAGGCCCATAGGAATGATTGGGAAGACATTCTCAATTTGCGATTAGCAATTAGAGAATCGCAAATTGAGAATGCAATTTCAAGGTTGCAAGGGTGTCAGAAGGACACCCTGTTGCACCCCTGAAATATGCATTGGTGCACATGTGGCGCACATACATAAGTGCGCCACATTGCACTTTGAAAAATGCAAAAAAGTGCATTTTTCTAAGAAATCGCAAATTACCACCAACTTGAGGTTGGAGGTAATTTGCGATTCCTTAAGGCAAAATTGCACTTTTTTTGTGCTTCTTATATTGCATTTAAGGAATCGCAGTTTGCGATTTCTTAAATGCATTCGCAAAATAGGGAATCGCAAATTTTGCGATTCCTTATTTTGCGAGGCAGTTTTTCATTCATACATACCACTTAGCCAAATTGCAATCGCAAACGCTGAAATTCTGCGAATTTCAGCGTTTGCAATCGCAATTTTGTTTGATACATATGGCCCTAAGTGCGTCTTGGTTCCTGTCATTTCGACCAGTCTGGATGGACTGCATCTTACCTGTCCTCCGATGTCTGTTTTGCAGAGAAGAACGCGTGTTAGACCTTTGTTTGACACTCCCATCATGTGCGCAACTGGACGTGAATGCTCTACTGGACCCGATAACGGCCCATGTTCTACAGTGTCCTCAGCGCATTCCAATGTTGTTGGCTGCATTCCTTGAGCCACCACAGGGTGTAACTACACCTGTTAGTATGAACACCGGCTCCTCCACTGGCACCCAGGCTTTGGACGGCGCACAGGCTGCCCCAGCGCCGGCTGCGGACAGCGCAGAAGATCATCTGTGCTCAATTGACGTACTCTGCGAGATGTTACAGGGGCCGTCTACTGCGGAAGCAGGAAACGGATATGTTGCGTCTACCAGCCAGGACACATAAACAATTGACTCATGTTGGCTCGTCGTGTGCTGAATAAAAATTCACTCTTTTTAATAACAAGCTCAATTTGGAACTCAGATACAAAATTGACATTCCTTTTCATTTATTTGGGCATGAATGGCTTTCTAGGGCTTATAGTGTTTCGGACTATAACTACGGACACTTTTAGAGCTATAGTTTGCAAGCATTTTTCTCGTTACACATTTTGTTTTTTTTTAGACGTTTTTAAGCATTTTAGCAAAAGAAATGTTTTTACTTTAGTGCGTACCAATGTCTACTTATAAGTGACATATGTTGTCCAGTCGGAAGAGGAGTGGGTCTTATATTCCATATAGGTACCCTAAATAGACGCAGGTAACACTGCAAACTTTCACCTATATCCTTCCCTACATTTCATACATAACGGTTCATAGGGACTGACCTTTTACCTAGATACGACACTACATTCAGAACGCGGGTTTTTTCCTGGTTCAATACTCATACATTATGCATGAGGCTTCTTGGAAGCACAGCAGGACTCACAGCAGGACGAACATCTCCTGTATAATATCCATGTTAAAGTTCAGGCTTGACGTCATCCTTTAGGCCGACACAGTAACACAGCAAGGTAGGACCCCTGGGGAGACCTATGGGTATATATACATCAAGTCTTGCTTATACTCACAGAGGAGACTGTGACTTCCCGGCTGATACACTGACCAGAGGCGCTCAGGTTCCTGCATGCAGACGCTCCAGCGAGCAGTGGTCTAACATCCCTCGCGGGGTGTCCAACTCGAGACCAGGACGGGGTCCCACATTCTCTAAACTCTCAGGTAATGGGGTGGACTAGGTCCTAGAGGGATTCTTGGCATAACACCTACATAGATGCTAGGTACATTTAGGTACATCTAGTTAGGGAGGCATCGTAGGAGTACGCACTTTTTATCATGTGTTTTATGTACTTGTATATATTCATGATTTCTGCAAGATGGTAGAACTATACCATCCTATTACTTTCATAGTATTGCTAATCATATATCTCTGCTACTGTCTAATGGTTGTTGCAGCTCATATAGTTTACACTACAATAACAACTGTTCAATAAATACTTATTGAAACGGCCAGACTGTTTATTCTGTGTATCTCTCTGAGACAAACTAAGTGAGCACGAGTGACTGAACAAAAAATAGTATATTGTTTCCACGATCCTGGAGTATCAGGGTTGTCATGTTCTGAGGTTGCCAAGAACTATTCTCTCCTCGATAAGAGAAGACTCAGTGGCACTGTGAGCTAGCTAATACAGACAGGCTATTGTATCCGGTGGGGGTGCACGGAATCCGTCCGCCACCAATCCCACAGTTTATGTTATCCGAAAGCGCAGATCCTGTATAGGTAATATAGGAACTACACGACACAGTGTTGGTGTAGTTGTAGAGATGTCTCACTCTGCCACTGATTGTTTGGGTCAGTGCTACTGTGATGGCAGGTTTGTGGATGTAATTATAAGTACATCATAGTGCCTTTACTTTCATTAAGATGTCACAGAGTTTGTGATGGTGTGTTTCTTCAAGTGCCTGAGTGTGCCCCAAAGTTTCTTGGTGAGTGGCAGTATTCTGATTAATCTCCATGGCTGTTACTAAAAATACACCATAGTGCTTCTTTCCAATAGTCTGTGACAGAGTCAGTTGCGATGAGCTAGTAGAGGTGTCTCTGAGTGTCAGTTTGGTGACACATTTTCTTGATATAACTCTAATTACATTGTAGGTGACCGTGTTTGGCTCTGAGTGTGTGGGTGAGTGCCAGTGTGGTGATACATGTCTGTGGATGTAACTGTAAATACATCATAATGTCCTTGCTTTCATTAAGAGTCAGTGAGAGTGTGGGGCATATTTACAAGTAAAGTGACGGAGCACGGCATTAACCTTCTTGGCTTAACGCCACGCTCCCCCACTTTTGAAACGCTGGGCTGCTCTGTATTTACAACAATACGGTGCAGCCCTGCATTTCCCCCTGCGGTGGCACTAATTACAGCTGCCTAGCGCCAAAGCAGGCACCCTTGCACCATAGAGCAAGGGTCCCTGCATTGTGGGAATGATTATTTATGTGCAGGAAGATGTCCCATACTGCACACAGACAATCTTAAATGGCGTTTTGCTGTTTTTATGTGTGCTGCACAATGCAGCACACATAGAAACAGCAAAATCGAGGAGAAATAAAGCCATTTTCCTCATTGTGCCCTGTTAAGACCAGGTTTTTTTTGTTCTTAATTTTGGCACTGCCCCATATTTACGCCACCCTTGTAAATATGGGGCAGTGTCAAAATCAATAGGTGTTGCCCACCGCAACACACATTGCCCACCCCAACACCCATTGCCCACCCCTTTCACGCTAAGTGTAGCATGAAAGGGTGCCTTATTAACAAGGCAGCATTACGCCACCTTAAGAGGCTTAACAATGCCTTGTTAATAAGGCAAAGCAGTTATCACCACAGGAACGTCAAAAAGTGTGATGTTCCCGTGGCGATAGGGGCTTGTAAATATGCCCCTGTGTTTCTTCAAGTCTTTTGAGTGTGCCCATAGTATCTGAGAGAAAAGCAGTGTTCTGACAGATGTCCCTGGTTGTGAGTCAAAGTACATCATAGTTATATTTTCTCTGTTAGACTGTTTAAAAGGAAGTGCTGATGGACTACTAGAGGTGTCTTAGTGTGCCTTTAATTACATTGTAGTGCTTATGTTTTCATAACCGTCAAACAGTTAGTTACAGTTTGTTCTTAAAGTCTTTGTATGTGCAGCTGAGTGTCTGGGTAAGTGGAAGCATTTTGACATCAACTTGCCAGTGACCCTAAGTACATAATACTATTTTTTCCTCCTTTAGACCTTCACAGAGTCAATGGTGGTGGACTTGGTAGTGGTGACTGAGTCTGCCTTTGCATGTTTGGGTGAGAGCCTGTGGGGTGATACATCTGTGGATGTAACTATAAGTACATCATAGTGTCATTGTTTTCATTAATTGTCATAGAGTAAGTGAAAGTGTGTTTCTTCAAGTGTCTGAGCGCACCCCTAAGTGTCTTGGTGAGTGGCAATGTTCTGAGTCATCTCTCTGGTTCGATTCTAAGTACATCATAATGCTTATTTCAATAGGTTTTCATAGTGTCAGTGAAGGTGAACTTGCAGGGGTATATAAGTCTACACCTGAGTATCTGGATGAGTGTCATTATGGTGGCACATGCCCCTCGCTGTGACTCTAGGTACACCATAGTACCTTTGCTATCAATGAACTGTCACTGAGCCATAATTGACACATTTCTGTGAATGTCATTCTAATTAATTTTGTTCAATGAAACTGTTAGTGAAGGAGTGATGGTGGGTGGGTAGAGGTGTCTGACTCTGCCCTGTAGTGTCTAGTTGAATGCCAGTGTGGTGACCGGGTTCCCTCGATATGACTCTATGTACAACAGAGTACGCTTGCTTTGATTACAAGTTTACAGAGTTATTAACAATGTGTTTCTTTACTTATCTGAGTGTCCCTCTGAGTATCTGGGTGAGTGGCTGTGTGTTGACATCTCTCTGGCTGTACCCCTACGCATATAATAATGCTTTCTCCTCCATTAGGCTGCCACAATGGCCATGATGCTGGACATGTAGAGGAGCAAACAAGCACTGTACCAATCCTGTTGAGCGCCCCCCTCTGGTTGAACCACCTCATGATTGCCATTTAAACACCATGTACTTCACAACTTCTCTTCAACATTGGTAATG
The DNA here is from genome assembly GCA_963921515.1 of Calotriton arnoldi. Lineage (NCBI taxonomy): Eukaryota > Metazoa > Chordata > Amphibia > Caudata > Salamandridae > Calotriton > Calotriton arnoldi. The sequence goes on from CAWUFW010005439.1 coordinate 1,145,119, forward strand.
TTGACTCCTCGAATGAATTATCCATGATAGTTGTACATGATATTCTTTATTTGTATTCCATTGTGTTAAAATTCAAACATGGTTCTTATTCCAACTGGATCTGCTCTCTTCAAAGATGATACATAGTTTCCCTAAAACCCCAATGTATTTTGGGCATTCTTGATGCCCTTCTTCAGGGGATGATTTCTTCATCTCTTCTCCGATGCTGTACATCATTTCCCGTGTGGCAAATGCTTTCATGCTTGTCCATGGAAGATCAAACTTCCACTTGCCAAATATTTAATAACATTCTTTATAAAATAAGTACTTCTATGGTTAAGGCACCTGTTGTTGTCATTTCAAACTACAGATTCTCTAACCCTTTCTACAAACTTTTGCAATTATTCCTATAAAAGCCTTCACATAAGCTCCATTAACTATGTATAATATTTCATCCACTGTAAGTACTTATCTGGGCTTTATTATAAAATGCCATCCTGATATGAATCTCAAGGGACTGATATCTAAAAAAAAGTTGTCAGATTTAATTCACTTATAAGTCCTGAGTAAAGTGCACTGCAAGTGCCAAGGACCTGTAATTTAAATGCTACTGGTGGGTCTGCAGCACTGTGCCACCCACTTAAATAGCCCTTTAACCAAGGCTCAGGCCTGTCATTGCAGAGCCTTTGTGTGCAGTTTTACACTGTCATATCGACCAAGCAAGTTAATACTCTTGCCAGGACTAAACCTTCCTTTTTAATACATATAAGTCACTCATAAGTTAGGCCCTGGAGAACCCAAGGGCAAGGTGCAGTGTATTTAATAAGTAAGATATGTACTTTTAACTTTTACATGTCCTGGTAGTGTAATTTCCAATTGGGAAGAGATACAACCTCCAGGTTGGTGTCTCTGGAATCACAATTTAAAATCACAACTTATGGTAAAGTCAGATTTAATTGCAATTCTAAAAATTTCAGTTTTAGAAAGTTGGCATTTTCTTACTTTAGCCATTTGGTGCCTGCTGACTCTCTCTGTTCAGTCTGGGTTGGGTGACATTAGGGCTTTGTATATTCCCTCCAACCAGCCACACACAAAGGGAGCTTAGGTAGACTTGATGGGCCATCCTGGGAGGTGGGAGGGAGGAGAGGGGCACAGCCTCACACGTACACATAAATAGACTGTGCCCTGTCCACACACCAAGGGCTGCCTACCCCTCCCCCCCTGCAGTGAGTCTGGAGCCAGGGCAGGAAAGGAGGACCTCTGTGCAATTCAAAGCCCTTCTTTGAAGTCTCCCCCACTTCAAAGGCACAACTGGGTATAAGCACCCGGACCTCTGACACCATGATTTTAGTACATTTCTAGACCTGTAGCCACTCTGCAGGGAGAAGAACTGCTGTGCTTCTGGAAGGACTTCCACTCTGCTAAGCTGGTATTTACTGGTATCCTGCCTTGCTGTGTTGCCCTGCTGTCTGGTGCCTGCTGATATTTCTTACTTGAGTGAGAAGTTCTGGTCCTGCATCACTTGAACCCAAAGTGACTCCAAGGGCTTGCTGGTTTGCCTCCTTATTGAAGTCTCAGGGACATAAAAGAATTCCACCTTACCTACATCTGTACCTGGACTCTATCCACCATGCTATCTATAAGCATGCCCTGCCAAGTGGTACCACCCCAGTCCTGGACCCTTGGAAGTGAGGCCAAAGGGGCTTCTTCAATCCAACCCATTGGAAATGGCACATCTTTGCCTTTGCGTGGCTTGGAACCTGCGCATCTTTGCCTTCGCGTGGATCAGAACCGGCGCATCCTTGTCACTGCATGGAGCAGACCCGGCGAATTGCCATCAGAACCAGTGCATCCTCTGCTGCAGGAGCAGTAGTAGCGCATCACATTCAGAATCAGCCTATCGCACTCGGAACCGACGCATCGCCGGTGTAGAATGGAGAAAATCTGCGCATCTCATGCACTCGTGGCTCAACATCCAAGCATCGCTTCGGCTGCACTTCACATCTTTTTCGATGGTGACGCTGCCCAGATCAAGGTACTTTTGTTCAGCGTGACTAAGTAGGCCCATGTATCCAGCCCGCGCTCCATCGTGGTCGGCCTGAACGGTTGCCTTTGCCCTGGTCCAGCACGAACAGATTTCCCAAATAGGTGCCTATTGCGTCTAAGTGCTATTTAATAGTTTATTCTTTAAAAATTCATATCTTGAATTCTACTTATTTTGTCATTTTTCGCTGGGTTACTGTTTAAAGTGTTGCACAAATACTTTACACTTTGCCACTTAAGTTAAGCCTGACTGCTCTGTGCCAAGCTACCAGAGGGTGAGCACAGGATAATTTAGGGTGTGTTGTGACTTACCTTGTCTAAGACTGTGGTTCCTGCTTGGACATAGTGCATACCTCTGTCAACCAGAAGCTCATTTACTAAAACACTCAAAGTCTTAAGCCTGTAGTACTAACTCCCCTTCTACTGAACACCAGTTCCCAAAGTTAGCAGATCAAAACAGGTTTCTGCTTCCTGTCAGGTCAAATTTTCATCATACATAGCCTGTTGTTTAGAGGACTGCAGCTCTGAATTTATAGGTAGTCTTTAGTATCCTTTCCTGAATTTAAATCAATCATTGAACAGACCATGGTTTGCACTGCATGATACCCAAAGCTGAGATGATGAAGCTATTTGTTTTTTTCTGCAAGGCCCAGCCACAATATATTGGTTACCTCTCACTGTACTTTTAATTTAACCCAAACTTTGTTCAACTTCTAATTCACTGTTTGTTAGAAATTGAGTTTCTGGTTGGCTAGGGTATGCACCTAAGCCAGGCAAAGCCCACCACTCTAGTCGGGACAAGTAAGTTACACACCAAATATGACCTGTGCTCACCTTCTGGTAGCTTGTCGCAGAGCAGGCAGGCTTATCATCAGAGGTAATGTGTAAAGCATTTGCACAACACACTCATACATACACAAGACTCCTCAGAGATGCCCGATCATAGGGGAGAACATGGCGGCCAGCTAAGAAGCTCGGTCAGGAGCACCCGAGACCCCTAGGCAGACCACAAACTAATATGCGTGCTTCCCGGAAGAACGGCCTAGCGAATAATATACAACCAAAAAAATACACAGGACACAAGGACTTACGATTGCATCTGGGCTGAGAAGTTGCTGGGGAGTTGTCGTCCCCATGCTGGATTGGGTACGGGCGGATCTGTGCCTTGGGAACCGGAGGAGCCCTCTGAGGCTGCACGAGCACAGCAGCTGGATGTGGACGGAAGCAGCCAAAGAGCTGCAGTGGAGTAGACGAGCAGCTGCTGGGGTTTTCTTCCGAGGGCCTCCAGGAGATTGTGGAAGCCACGGGTCGGACCCGGGGAGTTCTGCAGGTTGCCTTCGCAGAGAGGGGGTGTGTGAACCCTCCACCACATGCATGGCACCAGTAAGTGGCAAGGGAGGGGGCAGGGAGAAATGCACAAGTCCCCTCTTTTCCATCCAACGCTCCTAATGGTGGTAAAGAGAGAAAAGGGAAAAAATATACACCCCCAGTGGAGGCTGACAAAGATGACACTGGGAAGCGAGGGATTAGCTACTGTTTGAGAAAAAGGAATTTCGCTGTAAATAACATAGCACCTGAAAACACGCGTAAAAGTCCTGGTATTGTACCTGTAATTAACACACAAGCAGGGAACAAAGGAGCGAATTAGAGCAGGAAAACACCCATTATACCCATGATCTCAGAAATCTTCAACAATATTTCATCGCAAGAGCGTGAGGTGGGGCGAAGCGCAGAGGAGAGGAGTGCTGCGAAAGGGGCTGTGCCTGCAAGCCCCAGTATCCGGCCTTTTAATCCCCAGGGGTCCCGCTGTCGACCCTCCACCCTCTTACTAGTGCGTGGACATCATGGGCGCAGTGAGATCACGAGTGGGACAGCATGGGCGAGTGCGGCTGCCGTGGAGTGAGTGCCACAGGCAGACTGTGGAGGCGGCCTGCGGTTCATCTGGTAGGCCCCACTCACCACCAGTCCACCCGGGCCCTAATTTCCTGTAGGACCCTTTGGGAGCCGCCAAAGCCCCTGGCTCAGGAAGTACGGTTCACAAGTGTGCCTTGCCCTCTGCCTATCGATCCATTGGCTCCACCCTTCTGCCCCGGAGGATCTTACAGAGATCGCGGTGATCCCTAACGGGAGTCAGGGCATTGATACCTACGCCAGCCTGTGATGTACATCAGCTCCAGCAACAGCGTTGGACTAGCCCTGCAGCGAGGCAGCTATGAGGTGGGAGGTACGCTGACAAATGCCGGGGGGCACATCGAGCAGTCCAGGGGTGGAAAGCGGGAGCCCAGTAGAAGCAGCTTGGCCCGGCCTGGGGGCTGCGACACAAGAGCTTGTCCCCCCCCTTTTTATCTCCTGCCACTGCCGTTATTATAGACTTTCGAATAAAAGATCAAAGGATCTGCAGAACTGAGGATTTGCTGAATTTGCTGGAGCCAGTGCCAGTGTGCCAGCGCGGTCTGGGATACCATCATGGTTAAAAAAGAAACCTGGCTAGGAAGAGGCAAGTAGACTACCTTAACAAGAACTCCAACTTGCCCCAAGAGAGGCTGCAGGTGGTCCCGCCCCTTGTGAGCCTTGAACTTGAAAGCACGAGCGGGGGGTGCAGGAGTAAGCAGCCTGAGACCACCGGCCCAAGTCAACTTCTCTCCGTTATAGACCACGGAAAATTCCGGGAGGGTAACCAGCCATTGGAAAGATCCCGCGACAACCCTCCTCATCCTCTCCCTCTTACTCATGGTCGGATTCAATGTTAGTTTAAAAAATCACTCAAGCAAGCCCCCCCATCTCACAAAGAGCCCAAAGGTAAACACAAGGCGCTCTTTATCCTTAAATAGGTCGGCCTTGACGAGCCCGGAGTCTCCAGAACTCACGGGGGCAAACTGAGCTGAGCAAATTCCCACCTTATGCTCCACAAAGACTGTGAACAGAGGGGAGCGGCCTGCAGGAAAATTGCCTCACGACATCTGCGCAAATCCACATAAGCAACTTAATCCAGGGAATAGGGGATCAAGTAAGCCTGTTAACCACTGTGGACCTACCACCATCACCCAAGGAGCTCAAAAGGCGCAGTACATCAGTTTATGAGCATGGGGCCCTGTCAGACCAGTTACTAGCGTCATTAGGAGCTCAGATAGATGTACAAATGGAAGCATCTCTGGCCCAAACTCTACTACTCAAGAGACCTTCATGCACTAACCTTGACTCCCCGCATCAATCCTATGAAAGCGACAGTGCGCCAGCTAGTCCCGTAAGCCCAGTAACATCCAACCTGGCCTGCTCAACCTTTAGACAAAATACAAAAGACAAAGCTCTCCTTTGGCAATCACAAAAAAATGGAGCTCCAGATTGTTCTAATACAGTTGATTGCCACAAGCCTAGTGGACCTAGGAACTAGGCTAACACTGCTTGAACACAAACTAGGTCCGATAGAAGTGGGCCAATTTTACTCCTACACTCAACTAATTGCCAAACTAACCTCGCTACCAGAAATGTTGTGGGCACTGCTAGACAATGTAAAAAATCCTACACTTAGGAATGCACAAACAGACCACCAAGTAAATTTACCAGCGACCCCACTCCGACAGCAGCAACGTCTGGGAAACCCAGCTCTAGAAACAATTCGGTTTCAGGCCTCTCCGACAATAACATAACACCCATCACAAATTCTCTGTCAGATAAATGCACAACTGAGCATGGCCTCTGTCCTCCTCCTTCAGAAACTGTCACTCTTTCACAAAGAGCAAAAAAGAAACTGAAAAAACTCTAAAAAAACAGCGCTTACAAAAAAAGCACCTGGCGACAACAGGACCACATACCACAGTATGCCTACCCAGACAACAAGGAAAGTCAAATTCTTCCCAATTTTTATTTTTTTTATTTTTTATTTTTATATACTGTATACAATCATTAATATTGTTGCAGGGTAAGACACAGTTGGCATAGGTTGTTAGTACATTGTTATAAAGTGATTGCCCACTTGCTGGTTAGATTTTTATAGAAAAAGGAAATGCTAGGAGGAAAGGACAGAAAGTTAGAAGAAGAGGAGAGAAGGGGGGTAGGCTAGACCCCTAGAGGAGTATGCATACACAGCTTAAAACATTAGTGCCCGATACGTCGACTGTCTTACTAAAAGGCGCACTCGGGGTTAGTGAGATTATTTCCAAGTCACACCAGGAGCACGCTTAGGTTCAGTCATCTATGGGGGCTTGCAGGGGTCGAGGGCCCTGTCCAATTTCTAACCGAGGTTTTAAACAAGGAAGCAGGCCCACTGAAAACAGCATTGTATTAGAAGACACAGGTGTACCACTCCAGTCAATAATGCAACAGACATCTGAGTTGGAGAATGTAAAGGAAGCACAATCGCCTTCAGCCCCAAAAAAATCTAGAACCGGCAAATAGATACTCTCCATCGATCATCCCACTTTATGTTAAGAGTATAACTTGGCCCACATCAGAAAACAAAGCTATGCCACAGCTTAATAGGGAGACTACCACAACTAAGCAGGAAGAACAGGGGAGCACTATTCTGTGCCAGAGCACACCAGGAAGCACGGTCCCTTGTCCTTCCTCTAACAAAATAGGACTGGCCCAACCAAATGGAGAATACACCACTGTGGTCCCCCAGACTGCCACTACTCTCAGATCTGTGCCACACAATCCAACAGCCGTACAAATGGTAAACTACAATAACACCACTGCCATCTTCGGGGAGCACATCAGCCAGGTTCAAGATAACCTGAACACTGACACAAGAGAACCCACAAGAAGGATCTTACATGGCACAATCTCCAAGGATGAGCTAGCCACCACCTTACCCCTTCAGCGCCAATTTCCAATGGAGGTAAAGGAGCCTGGGGGAAACAGCAGAAGATTTTTGCAAAACAATCACGCCAGGGACAGTCATAATCAACTGTAGACGAACAGGACTGCTCAACGAACAGGCTCACCAGGTAGAGATAGTATCATTTCGGAATTAAGGAAAGAAACGTTAGATGTCCAACACCAGCACAGAACCACATGTGTATGAACCATCTGCCAATGCATCAGAGCCGTAATCGTCGCCCCTCTACCTAGCACAATGCAACACAGCATTTCATTTTCTCTAAGCCTCCGAATCGGACAACAGGCAACAAAAAAACAGCTCTCAATCACCTCATGGAATGTGGCAGGTCTGGCTTCAACTCTATGATCGAATCCTGGACGGGAATTTCTGCTAAGTAATGACATCTTATGCCTGCAGGAAATGTGGGCACTGAACCCCACGGTAATATACGGATTCTATGAATTCTTTCAATCAGCCACACGGACAAGCCTATTTGGGCGGGTCTCAGGCTGTCTCTCAATTTTCATAAAGCAATCAGCATTAATTTCAGCATCTGCACTCACCCAAACCCACAAGGGTCTGCAAGATCTATAAAAGGTTTAAGACTCAGTCAAAAGGTTGTTCCTTTGCTCCTAATGAATTTTTACTTTAACCCTCAAAAAACCTCGAGAGCACAAGCCATGGATTTCTTGTGCAAAAGCCTAAAAGAAATTCTCAAAGCCCACCCCTCCCATGAAGTGGTGGTGGCAGGAGACTTTAACATCAAGCTCCTAGGTATACCCCTCACAGTTGAACAAACCAGCAAGGAACGAGAACAACTTAACAAGCCACTTTCCTCATTCCGCTTTAAATCTGAAGACCAGGTCCTGAGATGCCCCAGGAACAATTCCTGCCCCACATTCAAAAAAATCTCAACAATCGACCACATCTTCATGTCCACCCCCCTGGCAAACCATCTACTTAGCTTTGAAATAACAAACCGAGAAGAGAGTGACCACAATCTCCTAGTCACAAACCTGGACTTAAACCATCAGATAGCAGATGCAGGGGTTAGGCATTTCAAGTTGAGTCAAAGCAATGACATTAGTCAGAAGAATCAAATGGCGACCCTTTTACTCGCCTCAGGTGATCAAATGGCTCAGCAACGGAAAGAGCAGGCACAAGAATCATCCAGGGGAACAACTCCTAACACAATGGGACACTATGACTAAAGAAATGTTAGATTCTGTCTTGGGGCACGGGGTCGCTCAAATCACACACACCATCACAAAACCACCCACAAAAACATTTGCTGAAACGGCACAGTTAGACTTGGCATCTTTTGGCGTGTTTCCCCTGTCTTTTTGCTTTCTGACCTCCCAGTTTTCACTGTGTTTTTACTAGTTTAGTGTCTCTGCGCACTTTCTCACAGCTGTTCAATGTTAAAGTGCAAGTGCTCCTGTTGTAAATTGTTATTATGGATTGGTGTTTCCATGATTGGCATATTTGATTTACTCATAAGCCCCTAGTAAAGTGCACTGAGTGTGCCAGGGCCTGTAAATCAAATGCTACTGGTGGGCCTGCAGCACTGATTGTGCCACCCACTTGAGTAGCCCTGAAAAAGTATCTCAGACCTGCAACTTCAGGGTCTGCGCACAATTTGTAACTGCCCTGTCGACCTGGCAACTGCACTCACTTGCCAGGCCCTAACCTTCCCTTTTCTTACGTATAAGTCACCCCTAAGGTAGGCCCAAGGTACCCCTGTGGGCAGGGTTCTGCGTATGTTAAAGGTAGGACATGTACTGGTGTGTGTGACATGGCCTGGTGGTGAATTACAGTGTTTTTCGCTTTTCACCACTGCAAGGCTATCTGTCCCATAGGAAAGAATGGGAGTTTTACTTATAACATCTTATAAGCATAACTTTTCATTGGGACAAGATAGGGAAATGGCGTTTAGTATGCCTGTACTCAGAATGTAAAAATGCAGCTTTTAGTAAAGATGATTTTTATGTTCTGTGTTTGAAAATACCACTTTTAGAATTAGGTATTTTCTTGTTTAGCCATCCTGTCTGCCTCTGCTGGGTTTTTGGATTGACTGTCTGGCTTTGGAGTAACAGGGGCTGGGGATGAGCATTCTCTCAGACAGCCACTGGAGGGGGTTGATGTGTGTCATGCCTTTCCTGAATGAGTGAAGGCTGGGCTGAATAGACCAAGGCTGAATTTAGAGTAGTAGGAGTAGTTTTCACTAGCACCTGAATAGGCCTGGTCTGCATTCAGAGTAGTGGGAGGAGTTTTTTCACTAGCACCTGAATAGGCCTGGTCTGCATTTAGAGTGGGGGGAGGAGATTTCCCTTGCACCTGAATAGGCCCTGTCTGCCTTGAACAATGATGTCTCCACCTCCTGCCAGGAAGCTGGACCAGACAGGACAGAACTGGTTTGGACTCAGCACAGACACTCTCTGCCTGCAAGAACAAAGGGATTTTGAGGTATAAATATTGGGGCTCAGACCCCAGAATTTTAGAATTTGCTGGAATCAAGGAACCTGCCAAGAAGAAGAGCTGGAAGAGATTCCAGGAGGGGTACTGCCCCTTTGCTGTGCTGTTGCTTTGTTGGGTTGGCCTGCAGTTGCTGCTTCTGCCTTGGGCAGTGAAAGGACTGGACTGAACTTTCTTTACTTGTGCTGAGTATCTCCAGGGGCTTGAAGTAGCTTGCCTCCTGGTCTGAAGTCTCAGGGACTGCAAAGACTTCACCACCCTCTGGGTACCGCTTCTGGAACCGCTGTTTCAGTTGCCACAGAGAAGGGCAACGCAACCAACTCCATTGCTAGCTCTGTGTTCTGACGGCACTGCAGAAGGCACCGTCCGCATCTCACACCGCAACCCTGGTCTCACCGACGACGACGACCAACGCCACTGAGCCGCTGCTTTCACCGTGACCTGTGGGCACCGCACTCCGCACCGCCTCGCTTTACATCACCAGCCTGGTCTTACCAATGCCGTCGCTGCTGCTGACTTGTGACTGCATTGTGGCTGGGGGCACCGCTCGTAAGTTTCACTATGCACCGCATCGTCCCACACAGCCGTCTGGGCCGACCGACGCCAGCTCCTGCTAACCGGCTCTGTCGCTTGCACTCCAACCTTTCAGCACTGCATCGAGCACCGCCTCGCCCTGCACTGTAAGCCTCGGTCTCACCGATGCCATCTGGGCGATCATCACCGAGCCCCTGCCTGCACCACCTCGAGAGGGCACCGCACCCTGCACTGCTTCCATTTTGCAACACAACCGCGACTGTTGCCACGACCGGCTCGCACCAATGTGCCAGCCACAACAAGAAAGGTACTATTACCGAGTCTGTCCATACTTTCGCCGACCTGTATTAATGCGGTCGGCTGGAACACCGACTCGTACTAACTTTGGTTTTGATATATTTCTGCAATTTTAAGGATATCTTGCAAAGTATATATTTTTAAGTACTGTATTATGGATTCTTATCGTTATGGTCTTGTTTTGGATACAAAAAAATATTGGATATTTTTCTATACTGGTGTGGTGTCCTTTTGTAGTACTTACATTGTATTACTGTTAGTTATGTGCAAATGCTTTACACACTGCCTCTGAGATAAGCCTGACTGCTCGTGCCAAGCTACCAAGGAGGTGAGCAGGGGTTATTTCAGGAGTGTGACTCCCTTATCCTGACTAGGAAGAAGGGTCCCTACTTGGACAAATGTACCTACCCCAGCCAACTAGAGACCCCCATTAATAACAGGCACATTAACCCTTCACGGAAGAATTTAAGGACTACCCGTCTGTAAAAACTGAATCCAATGAACAGAAACCTAATGGCAGTAAAGTCTCAATGAAAGCTCACAAAAAAGCTATCTGGGACCTCAAACTCACACTTCAAGAGGAGGAGTGGATACAAATATTCAAGATGCTTAAGGAAAGATCTCTAGCTGGTATCTGGAGCTACGTGAACAACCTAAAATCTCCTCGGACTTCAAGGGAAAACGCAGTCCCAGCAGCGGATTGGGAGAATCATGTTACTGGGCTGTGTTTTGCATGCAACACCACAAATAAAATGGAGCTCAGATCGCAACAAGCGGAAGAACAACAAGAACTAACCTCATCTTCTCAAATCGTAAAACTAATAAAAGGCATGAAAGGTGACGGAGCCCCAGGCCCAAACGGTCTCCCAGCTGGAATTTTTAAATGTGCCCCAGCAGATTGGGCTGCTCTTTTAACACTGCTCTTCAACTCAGCCTGCTCAATGGGCCAGATCCCCGAAGCTTGGAGAGGCTCAACACTATGCCCGATTTTCAAAAAGGGTGAACCCCGAAAGTCAAGTAATTATCGCCTAATAGCTCTTCTAGATTTAGAGGCAAAGGCATATGCCCAAATCTTACTGAAAAATCTGAAAAACTGGGCAGAAGAAAAAGAGCTGCTCCCCTTCTTTCAAACAGGCTTTTGTGGGGGTGCAGCCACCAACGACAACTTCATAGCATTATCTGCCCTCTGCCACCTAGCCACACAGAACAACCAAAAGCCACTTTTCTGTTGTTTTATTGACTTCACTGTGACATTTGACAAAGTTAATAGGCAGACCCTGTGTAAGAAACTAGCAAGCTGGGGTATTCCATCCCCTCTTTTAAATGCCATAATTTTCCTCTACTTTGAAACCTGGGTCCGAGTAAAAACAGGCCCAACATCATTATCAGCTAAAATACGGACCACTGGGGGTCTGAAACAAGGCTGCATGCTGGCACCTCTACTTGTCAATCTATACACAGCTGACCTGGGAAAAGCCCTGACCACCAGTTGCCTTGCTCCACCCAGTCTAGGCCACAGACCCCTTCACATCCTCCAAAACGCGGACAATATAGTCATTATGGACCACACCAAAGTGGTGATCCAACGAGCACTGATCAGACTATAGAAATACAGCGTCACACACTCTCTTACCATCAATCCAGACAAGACGAAAATACTTGTAGTCGGCCGTCATAAAAATAAAAAACAAATCTCATGCACTATGGGCCCCACGACCATCACCTCGGCCCCCAAATATAAATATCTGGGGGTGTGGTTCACAGATTCCGCTCAACCATCTGGTCAAAAATATGCTCTGAAAAAGAAATCAACTGCAATCACTTATGTCTTAATCAGGCTTAATAACAACCTAAAACGCCCGTCCACATAAGGAATAAAGAAAGTAATTCAAGCATCCCTCATCCCAGCACTCAAATATGGGCACCAAGCTTTTCCCTGAGCCTGCTCTGAAATTTCTGGAGCAGGCTCAATGTGTGGGCTACAAAAAAATCTCCCAATTACCGAAATACCTATTCAGGGCAAGACTCAGACTGGAATTTGGGCTGGTAAAACAGGTTCTTAACATCGAGGCTGATTTTCTTAAATATTACATCTATATCTTAAAGGCTCTGGAAAATTCCATACAGGCCTACCTTAGACATATTTTTGAAAAAAACGGCTCCCTGTGGAACAAACAGCTTAAGAGAGCTCTAGAGACCACAGAGATAAATCCATCAACATTAGCACTGACTTCTATTTCCTAAACAACTTGGAAAAAGACTATAAACAGACAAGTGCAACTGGCTTAATTTCAGCAAGATCAGGCCTCATTAAAATCAACCTCTTTCTTGGCCCAGTTAAACTCTTCGTATCTGGTATCCAAACCCCAGCCTTATATTTCTGCCTCCCTTAACTGCAATACTCAAAGAGAGATCATGTGCATGCGAATGCTGGCTTTACAAATACCTGACTTCAACCGAGTCTGGGCCAACCAGAAAAACGGAGGAGCTTGTAGATTATGTAACTACAAACACGAATCATGGTTGCACCTCCTGTGCTGTTGTCCCACCATAGCCGGTGAAAGGAGACCTTTACTCAGGGAACTATTACTGAGAAATGGAGCAACACTTGCTTAGAGGCTTCGGCTATATGCTTTTCCCACATGGATGCCTCCACTTTGGCCCGTTGTGGGAGATTCATACAAAGACTCAGGGACACTCCTCATCCTCGTCCTGGACCATCTCAACGCCCTTACAAAGCCCAGACACTGATATTGGACTTTATCACAAAAACACAGGGAGATAAACAAACCTCTCTGCAGCATTGATCTGCTTAGATCATTCAGTATCATAAAAGCAAACTCGCTGCAGGAGCCTACAGCAATTTCACAAGACTGGTACCCATTCCCGAGCTAAGAGACCTTGGGACGGTACAAAGCACAAACTTCACAAAGCACACACACTTTAACACTGAAAAGGACTATTGTCTAAGCACTTGCGGGTAAAGGGGCAGAGACGAGTAATGGAGTGCCGACGGGTCTCCAACGGGGATGTGTTCACTGGTGATGAATCGTTACAATACCACTTATAAACAATTTTAATGTTAGAATCAAATGAATTGTTTCAAACTAAACCTTTAAACGGATCCCAGAGTACCTGGCTATTAAATGTAATTGTAGATTTAAGGATCTGTCTCCGCTTGGTTTTATGATTTTATTGGTATGCAATGGTATTAATTAACTAATGCAAATAAACTTCACCCATTATACCTCCGGCATCATCATTATCAACATGAGGGAAACAAGCAGTAACGAAAAATAAAAATTACAACTTCCTTGCGTTCCTTTTTTAAAGTGCAAGCGAAGGAAGACTTTACTAACACATCAGCTAGGGAGTTGCAGGAAGAGTTTATAGCCAAGACCAAAGCAGGAGCAGACATGCAGAGAAACAACGAAGGTTTCACAGGAGAAGAGGTCACTGTTAGTAACAGATTCCAAATCCTGGATCTAGAAGAACCGGGGGAAGTAACATCATTACAGGTAGATACCCCTCAGAGAGATTTGAATGTTGATGATGTGGCTCAGCAACCTCAGCTGCAGACACAAAAACAAACAGAGCAATCAGAGATTGGGAAATTGATGGAAACCTTAATCTCTGAGATGAGGGTAAATTTCACCAAATTGGAAAAGAATCAAGAAAAAATACAAGGGACATGAGAGGCCCTTGAAGCAAAGGTAAATACCTTAACGGACAGAGTATTAGAGGAAGAAACTTCCCTAGATAAACTTAGAAGAGAAGTAGAAGCCAGCCAGGTTGAAATACAGATCTTAAAAACCAGCGAGAAGGAACTGAGGGCTAAAATTGAGATATTAGAAAATAATGAAAGAAGGAATAATTTTAGGATTTTTAACGTTCCGGAGGGAATGGAAGGAGAAGACATTAAGGGGTCGATTCCGATCTCGGCCAGAAGCGCACCTAACAGTATTCGTCCGGAAAAAAAACCAGCCGAATGCTTGTTTCCCGACCGATTCGAACACTCGTCCGAACAAACAAGTACGATGCGCATAACAGCCCAAAATCCGAGCGAGCCGTACTCACCCATTTCAGATCCTGTTCCCCGCCCGAGCCGGATCCGTAAACGCTGATTCGAGTCGCACGGAACCAAATACACAGCACCTTCCGGCCGGACTAGTACGATGCGCACTCCGTACGCGCCGAACCCGTCGCTACGTCCGGCACGTTTGAGCATCCGTGAGAGCCGTACATAAGCTCCGATTCGCGCCACAAGAAGATCCACGGCTACGAGACGAACAAGCCAGCGACGAGTACGAGTCGAAGACACGCGAAACCCGAACGAGACGACCCAAGCATGAATCCCATGGCGCAGGTACTACCTATACTCTACATCTATTACCGGGACCGGCACGGACGCGTACGGCGCAGACGGTAAGTCAAACACCAACAACACAAACAAACGACACGTACCCGAAATATGTCACACACACATAGGGATGCACAAATGACGTGCAACAGCATAACCATAGGGGTGGGATGGACATCACCAATGCCATACACACCCATAGGGGGATGGATGCCTACCACTACCACCACCCCTACTCAGGGGGGCCTGGATGCCTCTCACTACTACCATCCCCACTCATAGGGGGATGGATGCCTACCACTACCACCACCCCTACTCTTGGGGGCCTGGATGCCTACCACTACCACCACCCCTACTCATGGGGGCCTGGATGCCTGCCACTACCACCACCCCTACTCAGGGGGGCCTGGATGCCTGTCACTACTACCATCCCCACTCATGGGGGGATGGATGCCTACCACTACCACCACCCCTACTCATGGGGGGCTGGATGCCTGCCACTACTACCATCCCCACTCTTAGGGGGCTGGATGCCTACCACTACCACCACCCCTACTCATGGGGGGCTGGATGCCTGCCACTACCACCACCCCTACTCATGGGGGGCTGGATGCCTGCCACTACTACCATCCCCACTCACAGGGGGATGGATGCCTACCACTACCAACACCCCTACTCATGGGGGGCTGGATGCCTACCACTACCACCACCCCTACTCATGGGGGCCTGGTTGCCTGCCACTACCACCACCCCTACTCAGGGGGGCCTGGATGCCTGTCACTACTACCATCCCCACTCATAGGGGGCTGGATGCCTACCACTACCACCACCCCTACTCATGGGGGGCTGGATGCCTGCCACTACTACCATCCCCACTCATAGGGGGATGGATGCCTACCACTACCACCACCCCTACTCATGGGGGGCTGGATGCCTACCACTACCACCACCCCTACTCATGGGGGCCTGGATGCCTGCCACTACCACCACCCCTACTCAGGGGGCCTGGATGCCTGTCACTACTACCATCCCCACTCATAGGGGCTGGATGCCTAACACTACCACCACCCCTACTCATGGGGGCTGGATGCCTGCCACTACTACCATCCCCACTCATAGGGGGATGGATGCCTACCACTACCACCACCCCTACTCATGGGGGCTGGATGCCTACCACTACCACCACCCCTACTCATGGGGGCTGGATGCCTGCCACTACCACCACCCCTACTCATGGGGGCTGGATGCCTGCCACTACTACCATCCCCACTCATAGGGGGATGGATGCCTACCACTACCACCACCCCTACTCATGGGGGGCTGGATGCCTGCCACTACCACCACCCCTACTCAGGGGGGCCTGGATGCCTGTCACTACTACCATCCCCACTCATGGGGGGATGGATGCCTACCACTACCACCACCCCTACTCATGGGGGCCTGGATGCCTGCCACTACCACCACCCCTACTCAGGGGGCCTGGATGCCTGTCACTACTACCATCCCCACTCATAGGGGCTGGATGCCTACCACTACCACCACCCCTACTCATGGGGGCTGGATGCCTGCCACTACTACCATCCCCACTCATAGGGGGATGGATGCCTACCACTACCACCACCCCTACTCATGGGGGGCTGGATGCCTACCACTACCACCACCCCTACTCAGGGGGCCTGGATGCCT
This sequence comes from Calotriton arnoldi, assembly GCA_963921515.1. Classification (NCBI taxonomy): domain Eukaryota; kingdom Metazoa; phylum Chordata; class Amphibia; order Caudata; family Salamandridae; genus Calotriton; species Calotriton arnoldi. The sequence continues at coordinate 1,161,312 of CAWUFW010005439.1, forward strand.
GTCACTTCTACCATCCCCACTCATAGGGGCTGGATGCCTACCACTACCACCACCCCTACTCATGGGGGGCTGGATGCCTGCCACTACCACCACCCCTACTCATGGGGGCTGGATGCCTGCCACTACTACCATCCCCACTCATAGGGGGATGGATGCCTACCACTACCACCACCTCTACTCATGGGGGGCTGGATGCCTGCCACTACCACCACCCCTACTCATGGGGGCCTGGGTGCCTACCACTACCACCACCCCTACTCATGGGGGGCTGGATGCCTGCCACCACCACCACCCCTACTCATAGGACGGGTAATGCATGACACAACCAGCATACTCCCACATAAGGAATGTCTGAAAATTACATCCCCCCCAACACCATGACAAGCGTGTGTAGTCTGTGTCAAATGCCTACAACACTGAACATGACATTGGACATACAATGTGACCCCCATCACATGTGTCACACATAAATGTGTGTGGCCTCCACAATGCAAGCCGACCATGACCACTGTGGCAATGGGTTCGAACACCCCATCACCACAGTGACCAAAAAGTAAGTGTGGGGTCCATAGCTGAAGCACATTTTGAACAGTGTGGCAATGGGGCCTAAAGCTCCATCACCACAGTGACCAAAAGGTAAGTGTGGGGTCCATAGCTGAAGCACATTTTGAACACTGTGGCAATGGGGCCTAAAGCCTCATCATCACAGTGACCAAAAGGTAAGTGTGGGGTCCATAGCTGATGCACATTTTGAACAGTGTGGCAATGGGGCCTAAAGCCCCATCACCACAGTGACCAAAAGGTAAGTGTGGGGTCCATAGCTGAAGCACATTTTGAACAGTGTGGCAATGGGGCCTAAAGCCCCATCACCACAGTGACCAAAAGGTAAGTTTGGGGTCCATAGCTGAAGCACATTTTGAACAGTGTGGCAATGGGGCCTAAAGCCCCATCATCACAGTGACCAAAAGGTAAGTGTGGGGTCCTTAGCTGATGCACATTTTTAACAGTGTGGCAATGGGGCCTAAAGCCCCATCACCACAGTGACCAAAAGGTAAATGTGGGGTCCATAGCTGATGCACATTTTGAACAGTGTGGCAATGGGGCCTAAAGCCCCATCACCACAGTGACCAAAAGGTAAGTGTAGTCATGGTAAAAGCTGCCAAAGCCAAACTGCATGGATGATTCCTGGTCACACAACAACAAACACATCAGTGGCATAGCAGTGCTTGTGTCCCATAGCAACATAGATTGGATGAGGCAAACAGTGCAGTGCCAATGAAACATCGTTTTGGCCATGTGCATACAAACATCACCCATGGGGGCTCACATTGTCAACATTCACAAATAACACAATGACATAAGTCACCATCATAATGCAGACCCACATATCTGCACCAATGGACACACAAATGTAGATATCCTGTGGAGACTGTAGATGTCAGGTGAACAAATACCATACCATGGCAGCAATGGGACATACAAAGCATGATTATTGTGCTGACTGATGACCTAGGAGTCCCAGGGACAGCAGGGGAAAGCCACCAATCAACATACAGCCAATGGCACACTCAAGATATGCCAATGCAGTGGTGCAAATGCACAAACACAAACAGGCAGACTCACACTGCATATCAAACACAACAGGTGATGGGGGGTGTGCCAGTGTCCCCAGGCAACCACACAACACATGAGGAGGCCTGAATTCCAATTACACAGATGTGTATACAGTGCCATACAAAAGTAACTCATGGATCGGATTCCCCTATGTGGGCAAACAGGCATTGTTAGATGAGAGAGAGCCCAAATTACACATGTCACATAAGCTTGTAGGAACAGCAACTAACACAGCAAGAGACAGACCCACCACAGCACTACCCCCAGGGACCCCACATTGTGGTGACACTAGCCTGCATGATAATCCCACTGTGATGACAAAGGTAGATGTCATTCACACTGTGAACCACAGCCATGTGTCCTGAGCAACAAACTACCATCACACCTACACAAGCACAAGTCAATCAAAACGGCCTGCCAGCCAAGGCCAATATGGAGGTAGGGGTCTAGCCGTGCAACAACTCACATTTGCACACACTCAACACCACACACCTTGATCTCCACCAATGTGCAGCAGTGAAGCTCACATGGACTGGTGACATTGCACATGCACCCATGACAATCCCAGGGGTGGTGGTGGGAACTAAGGTGCAGAAACCCATCACACATGGCCAGTCAACAAGACTCGTGAATGTCTGACACACTGCACAGTTCGCGGTACATGGGCATGACGTGAAATCCACCCCAATCAATGGGATCCCGGCCATAGTCACACACCAATGAAGAAGCCAAGGTGACACACAAAGAACACACGTAGACAACTTCCAACATTGCAGCTCTGACCCTGAGGAGTGGCAGCAGTCATACACACAACGTGTCACAATCACTGAAAGCTACCAGAAACTGTAAATTACATGACCTGTGTAACCAACAAGTGCCAAGGGGAATCCTGACTGTGTCCCATCTGCGTTTGCCCACATCCCCAGCCCTGACAACAAAGACAACTAGGGTTGACAACCTGATGAACATTAGTTTGCCATGCACCCACATCCCGGAGAAACCAGGTCCAAGATGCTGGATGAACACAGAACAACTCAGCAAGCATCACAAACAGGAACATCCGTGGGGACACAGCCTGTGTAGGTAAAGGGAAGGGAACACGCACAGACATGCTTACACAACACACAACACGGGCCCAGGCAATGTCACGGGATTACACACTGCCATGAGGGCACTCCACTCCTGTGGAAGGTCCGCTGTGCCAAACCTTGTCTGTGCACGACTCAAACATGTCAGCAGAACACTCGGTCAGTGAGTCAACAACTACAACACACTGAAGGCTCTGCTCACATCAGCCTGGGTACGGGAGTGTCACGTCAGTCATCTGCATACACCCAAAACACGTGTCAAGCAAGTTGCACTGTATACACAGATGAGTCCTTCAACATTGATGTGCTAAACTGCATGTCCAGTGGAGATGGGCACACAGTCAGGGAAATAGAAACATTGAACAGTGGTAAGCCCACCAGATGTGCATCAGTGTAAGACAAAGATGTTAATTAACAAATGCAAAACGTACATCCCTGTGTCAAATGCAGAACATTACACCCTCAGACTGCAGCAAAGGATGCAATGGATCCAGACTACATTAGGACACATATCCCATGGACCACATGGAGTCCATCACAGCAACACTTAATTTACCTGATCTGAACACTTCGGGCCTGATTCCCAGAACTAACTTACGTCAAAAACGTAAAGTTAGTACTTTTTGGTATTCACAGAATACACTTACTCATTTGGTATCCACAGAATGAACTTACTCATTTCGGTATTCACAGAAGTTAGTAGTCCTAACTTTAGGACTCCTAAATGCCTTCTGTGAATACCGAAAGTCTTAAAGTTAGGATTTTTAAGTTGAGAAAAATCCTAACTTTAAGACTTTCGGTATTCACAGAAGGCATTTAGAAGTCCTAAAGTTAGGACTACTAACTTCTGTGAATACCGAAATGAGTAAGTTCATTCTGTGAATACCAAAATGAGTAAGTGTATTCTGTGAATACCAAAAAGTACTAACTTTATGTTTTTGACGTAAGTTAGTTCTGTGAATCAGGCCCCATAACAACTGCAAATGCATGATGATACTCATCTACATCATGTACATCAAAAGAAAAACCACAAGTAAACAAAAAGAAGCTTTATTCAGCAAATGTCAAACTAAAATTTGAAGTCCAAAATAAACTAAGGCCAATGGCCAGTCCAAATACACAGTCCCAACAGGGTGATATGTGACAACTTGTCACCCACTGCTTGCCTGCACTGGTACGGACAGGGGACATCCCCCTTGGAGGGGCATACAAGGGGCAGGCCAGGCACCGCAGGGACTGGATCAGGGGATGCCAGAGTGAGGCAGTGAAGGGGTGGTGGGTGCAGGGGTGTCACCGGCAACTGCAGTGGAGGTGTCTGACTCAGGGGGGGCCGGCACCACTGTAGGGCACAAGTCAGATGGTGTGGGTGCTGCAACCACTGCAGTGGGCCGGTCAGATGGAGTGGACTGGGTCCCCACTGCAGTGCCCGAGTCAGACGGGGTGGTTGTGGACTCCACTGCAGTGCATGACTCCAAGGGAGTGGAAGGGGGGCAGATGAGGTGGGCAGGACAGAGGGGGGACCCGGTCTCCACACCAGTGGCACAAACAGGCAGAGCGTCTGGTTTGGGGGTGGAAGAGCAAGTGGCAGGGGGAGGGCCTAAGCAGTTTGGGGATGCGGTATCGGTGTGTGGGGGAACCTGGGGCAGGGTGTGGCGATGGAACCTGTGGAGTGGTGGCCTGGGGGATGGAGGAGAGAGACTGTGTGGTGGAGCTGCGTGGTGGTGGTGGTGGGGTCTTGCCCTTCCTGGTCCGGGGGGACTTCTGAATGGGGTCCTCAGACTGCCTGCACCTGGGGGAGGGTGTCCGGGGGCGAGGGGCACTCCCCTCTGTGTGGGTGGACTTCCTCTTCCCCCAATATGCTGGATCAGCAGGATCGGAGGGGAAGAGGCCGAGGTCACAGAGGAAGAGCTGCTGTGTAGGTGGGGTTGCAGGTGAGGCAAGGGTAGGGGTCTTGGAGGGAGAGGATTTGGAGGACTGCGGAGTGACTGTGGATGCCTGTGTGTGTGTGTGTTCCCCATCCCCTGTGTCTGTGGTATCAGTCCCCTGAGTATGCTTGTGTGCACGTCTTGCCTTTCTTTTGGGTGTGTCTGTGCTGCTCGTGTCTGTGTGTTTGGGTGATTGTGCAGGTGTGCATGTGCTTTGGACAGGTAGGGTGCCAGGAAGTGTGGATGGGGCAGAGGTAGGAGGGGTGAGGGACTGTTGGAGGAGGGACACTGCTGCCGTCAGGGAGGAGTCCATGGACCTATTGCTTCTCTGTAGGGCAGACATACCCGTCGAGATGCCCTCCATGAATGACACCAGCTGTGTCAACAGAGTGGTGTGTGCATGGAGGACACTCAGCATTGCTGTCTGCCCTACATGGAGCTGCCAAAGTAGGTACACAGACTCCTCACTCAGGGCAGCAGGGGACACAGGGGCAGGGGGTGCGGTGCCTGGCACGAAGGAGACACGCTCCCGAACACGGGAGCCTCCACGGACCTCTGGAATCGGAGCCAATGGGAGGGCGGTGGTGGTGGTGGTGGTGGTGGGGCCAGACAGACTAGCTGGGGTGTGGTGGCTGCTGACACCCGCCTCCACAAGGGAGTCATCCTCCGAGCTGCTGTGGTCCTCAGCTGAGGTGGATGGTGCTGAGGACTCCTCGGTGTGGCTCCTCTCGCCCTCCGTGCCACTGGGTCCCTCCGACCACTCGTCGGCTGCTGACCCAGTCTGGCTCTGCAGCTCCTCCTGGTCCGTGGAGCTGTCCCCTCCTGTGGTCGTGGATGTATCTGCAAACAATTAGGGAAACAGACAAACATCAGTCACCTGCACTGACCGCACACACCACAGTAAGTACAGCACATTACAGAGCAAGCCCTGGCATCCTAGTTGAACATTGCCAAAAGTCCTCACACAGATTCAGAGAAGCCAATTGTCAGTCTGATGGTCAACCATGGAACTCACACCCCTCCGGCCCTTGCACCCATCTGTCTGGTGCCTGTCTGATGGTAATACCCCAGTGTGGACACATGCACCACCTACACAGTTGTTGGACATTGCAGAGAACACGGTGAAGTATGTGAACATGCACACATCACATCTCTTGCCACTGAGTCAGTGCAGGTGTCCGGATAAAGGGATGGCCAGAGTCTAAATAGAAATGCATGTGATGCATACCAGCACCAGACACCATGATGCACCCATGTCCGGATAGTCAATGCCACAATGGGGTGCATGTTGCACATGTCACTCCCCTGCAGGATCACTCTTAGGACGTTTAATGCCATGACACAGGCATGCGTGCAAAGTCATACATCACTGTCTCCAGTCACATGGCCATGGCAGCCAGCCAACAACAGTCTGCACTGTGTCACAATCCTAGGACATGGGAATGCAAGTTATGTAACTGACAAGTGCACATGTCCATCCCCCACAAACCACATCATCTGAACTCGTATTTGTCCACGTCATACCAATTGGACATATGGGAGACATGAAACACAACTCTCAGAACCTGAGCACCTCACAGTGTGCTGTGAATGAAAAACAGCTGCCTGAAAGTCACAGTCTCATACACCTGTGTGCACAGTCAAGTGATCAAACACCTATAAGTCACAGAAGTATCGTCTCTCATGGTCACATCTCAGATGGCATGCTGAGCCCTAAGCGATAAACATACCAGTAGTCCTGACAACGAAGCCACAGCACAATGACACAGAGGCAGACACCTGAGGGAACATTTCACTGATCACACCATGTCAGCTGATACACGGGAGTGGGAGTACAGAGTGTATTGTATGCCCTGGAGTAGGCATGACTGTCTAGCTCCACCTGTAAGAGGGATGAGCCCTGGACGGTAGGGAGGTGGCTAAGCATGTGTGACACACATGACATACATACTCCTGAGGCCCAAACATTGTTCCCACCCGCAGCATGGGGGTGTGCCAAATACCCCAGGGACATGTGGTGATTCAGTACAGCAAGTGGACCACATATCAAAGTTACACCCAGATTACATTTCACGACTTAGGCATTGTGTGAGCAATCGACCCACCCATGAAGCCCATCACAAAGTCACGGGAACAAAAGCTGTCCCCCACCTTGAGCAAAGCAAAATGCAAGGACCCTGTACCCAAGTGACACAATTTCCTGACTGTAAGGACCACACCTGCGTATCAGATGAGGAGTGGGCATGTCACAAATGAGGGACATGGGTCCTGGACCACATGACTGATGTACTGTGGAAGTTTAACCAGGCCAGAGGAGGGCACATAGCATGTCAGACAGAGTTCACAGTGCAGTCATGGACTCACCCCATCCTTGCTGCTGTCTGTCCTTCAGCTGCCCATCCAGGTCAGGGAAGACCACCGCCAGGATCCGGAGCATGTGGGGGGTCAGGGTCCGGTGTCCGCCCCTCCTGCGAGGAGGCGACAGCTTCAGCTGGACCCTTGCGATCCTCCGGGTCCAGCCACGAAGGTCCTGCCACCTCTTCTGGCAGTTGCGGATCCGGCGCTTGTAGACCCCCACGGATCTTACTGCCCGGGCTATGGTCAGCCAGATTTCCTGCTTACGGTGGGCATCAACCTGTGAGGATGACAAAGTGAAAAGGCCATTACTACACATGCAACATATCCGTGCATCACACAGTCGGATATACATGTCTCAATCACAGGGGCATATGATGTACACAGGCAGTGCAACGATGGCTATGAACAGTTTGCCAGCAGTTACTACATGGTGTCATTGCATGGGAAGTAAACCTTGTTGGAATGCACTGTTACTGCACTGTACCTGTTCAGTGCATGTGACTACACACTTTGGGGGTGAGAACTACTCAGTGAGCTTGCTAGCCAGTGGTGTGCACACTGGAAGTCTTGCTAGTCAGACAACATGCACAATTAGTAAGGCAGTGGACAGCACACTCACCTGCTCCCCTGGTGTCCCATACAGCTTGCTGTACTGTGGAAGGAGGCTGTCCAGCAGGGCCTGGTTCTCCTCAAGGCTGAAGGCTGGGGCTCTCTCCACAGTACGTGCCATTGCAGTAGCCAGAGGATGCAGAGACAGCAGCAGTGTTGGTGGCAGATGTCGTCCTGGAGCATGTAGTGCAGGCAAGTGAGCCCTCAGGGGAACAGCCAGCATTATATGTGTGCTGCAGAGGCAGATACTGTCCCATGTGTCCAAAGTGATAGGCCCAAGTCGTTTGCATCTTCTGAATCTGACCAATTCATTGAATAGCAGCACTAATACATGCCCACAGCATCCTTCAAAACTTCAACTTCATTACACCCATGAATTTGCAACATTGTTGTGGCTGGCCAACTGAATTCACTGCATCAGACTCGTTGAAGCTTCGAAAACGCGTCCGTTGCCATGCCAGGCCCCAGCCAATGCGTGCGCACCGTTCGGTCCATTGCTGTACAACGCGTACTCTGGGATACAACACGTACCCGCTCACAACAGATGCAATGGGCCGTGCGGGCACACCGATCGGTCCATTGCTGTACAACGCGTACCCGCTCACAACAGATGCAATGGGCCGTGCGGGCACACCGATCGGTCCATTGCTGTACAACGCGTACCCGCTCACAACAGATGCAATGGGCCGTGCGGGCACACCGATCGGTCCATTGCTGTACAACGCGTACCCGCTCACAACAGATGCAATGGGCCGTGCGAGCACACCAATCGGTCCATTGCTGTACAACGCGTATCCCGGGATACAACGCGTACCCGCTCACAACAGATGCAATGGGCCGTGCGGGCACACCGCTCGGTCCATTGCTGTACAACGCGTACCCACTCACAACAGATGCAATGGGCCGTGCGGGCACACCGATCGGTCCATTGCTGTACAACGCGTATCCTGGGATACAACGCGTACCCGCTCACAACAGATGCAATGGGCCGTGCGGGCACACCGCTCGGTCCATTGCTGTACAACGCGTATCCCGGGATACAACGCGTACCCGCTCACAACAGATGCAATGGGCCGTGAGGGCACACCGCTCGGTCCATTGCTGTACAACGCGTACCCGCTCACAACAGATGCAATGGGCCGTGCGGGCACACCGATCGGTCCATTGCTGTACAATGCGTATTCCGGGATACAAAGCGTACCTGCTCACAACAGATGCAATGGGCCATGCGGGCACACCGCTCGGTCCATTGCTGTACAACGCGTACCCGCTCACAACAGATGCAATGGGCCGTGCGGGCACACCGATCGGTCCATTGCTGTACAACGCGTCCCTGTACAGGTCACACGCATATGTCACCATGCTTGTCACTGGTGAACGTAGGCCAGCCACATATACTTTCCAGGGGCACACCTACAACACCACACCCAGTCCACACTGTATCTAAGGCATGTAAGGCTGCATTACCTTTTCCGTGTATGGGGGTAAACATGTGGTTTTTGGGGTGGCACTTGGGGGCAGCCACACCCAGGCTGTGCACGTGTTCATGGGGACAGGATCCTTTGTGTGTTGTGCACCTGACCACTGTGATGTACAACTGTTCATTTTGGAGCATGTGGCATGGTCACATTTCCAGGTTGTGTATGTGTATGACATGTCACATACCCCCAGGCTCACATGTGGGAAGGAATGTACGTCACAGGGTGACCCATTGCCACAATAGTGATGGCCCTCCACAGTCTGTGTGCATGTTGTGTTTCCGATGTCTCTGACTCCATGTGCACAATGGGAGACAGTCTCCACATCCACGTTGTTTGTGCATGGACTTTGATGTTGTGTGTGTGTGTGTCACAGACGTCCATGTCTGTCCTGCAGAGGCAACAGGGGCCACTACCTGTGGGAGTCATGTTTGTTTTTCTGACGTGTACATGATACGCCATGTCATGCCAGTGTCCATGTGGCAGGACAGGGTCCCTGGGAATCTACCTGTCAATGAGCTGTGATGCCTGTAGCATCTGTCCAGACATGTCACTGTGGTGTGTGTGTGGAACGTGACAGCAGTAAATGGGTACTGTGACACAGCCTAATGGTTTCCCATAGCACACCCTGGAACCTGTTATCAACACATGTTGAACTGAGATGTTAGATGATGTCCATGTAGGTGCCATATATGTCCAAACAGAACGGCACACACATCAAGTACTTGTGTCTCGTAATGATGTATCATGTGAAATTGAGTATGGTGAATGGCACATATGTGGGGTGACTGACAATCTTTCTTTCTTCACCTATGCACTGCAGTGCACCAGCTGTCCATAGACCATTCCCTGACCTGGCAACGATGGTGGAACGTGACAGCATCCGACGGTACCGCTTCACCAGGCAGCTGATTGTGGATTTGGCAGTATGCTTGGCCCCACATTTGCAACCTGGCCGGCCGTACCCTACAGCGCTGACCCCCAAGGTGAAGGTGATGGCAGCCCTACACTTCTTTGCCACCGGTACCTTTCAACACACTGTGGCGACTGCTGGTGGGATGTCACAGACTATGTTCAGCCGTGTGCTACGCGATGTTTTGGAGGCAATGTTGAGATGCCTGAACCAGTACATCTATTTCCCAACACGTCAACAACTCACTGACGTCAAGAGTGACTTCTATGCCCTGGGGAGGATGCCACATGTCATTGGCTCCATTGATGGGACACATATGGCTTTGGTACCACCACAGGCACATGAGCAGGCATACCGGAACCGTAAACATTACCATTCGATCAATGCTCTGGTGGTATGTCTTGCAGATATGACCATCACACATGTGTGTGCCCGTTTCCCCGGTTCTGCACACGATGCCTACGTGATGAGGAGTAGTCGCATCCCAAGGATGATGTTACAGATGCAAAACCAGCGTGCCTGGGTTGTCGGTGTGTATTGACTTTGTACCATTGTGTGTGTTCTGCTATGTTGTATTCCGCCCACTTTTCCAACTCAGCTAATGTGCAATTGTCTGTCTGTAGGTGACTCCGGATACCCCAACATGCCGTGGTTGCTGACACCCCTCAGGAACCCTGTGACACCAGCCCAGATGCGCTACAATGAGGCACATGGTCGGACCAGGAGAGTGATCAAGCGGACCTTTGGTCTCCTGAAGAGCCGCTTCCGCTGCCTGGACAAGACAGGAGGGGCCCTCCCATATGCCCCAGCAAAGGTGTGCATGATTGTCATAGTCTGCTGCATGCTACACAACCTGGCAGTGCGGAAGGAGTTGCCTCTCATCCTGGATGACGATGACCAACGTCCGCCACCTGTGGAGGATCCTGGCCTGGGCCACGATGCCAGTGATGATGATGATGATGATGAGGGTGATGTCCGCACACAGCTCATCACCAACTTCTTCAGCTGAATGTGAGTATCCAGAGATGTCATGTCAATGATGTGAGTTTGCATGATATGTGTGGGTGGTGCTCTGGTGCTGTTTGAGTGTGGCCATGTGCTACTTGACTGGATGCGTGCAGCGATGTGTTCTTGCAGGTAGTCTGTACTGTCCAACAGTGTTGACATGCTAACTTGGTTTTGTGTAGTTATCTTGTGACATGTATTGGGCATGAGTATTGCACTTCTGTGCTGTTCTTCAGTGGTTTTGACTTTGTGTCATGTCTGACCTTCACAGGGTGCTTACAGAGTTGTTTGGTCAACTTGGATGCCCCAACTCCATGATTCCGCTTTCAGGGTGGCAGCAGTCGTTTCCCTAAAGGTGATGTGCCACACACCCCTGGACTTTCTATCTTCTGCACTTTTTGACTTTGTGGCCACAGCCACGTGGGATTACCTTGCATTTGTAGTGGAAACAACATGTTGCAAATGTGTAATAAACCTGTGCTTCACTTTGGGGTGTGCATTGTCTGTGGTCACACATCTGACTGACATTTGCTTGCTGCACCTGTGGGCTAGCTGACACAGACTGTGAATAGGTGTGGTGTCTGTGCATTCCACAGTATTTCCTGGCAACATCAGTGTAGGTGAAGAGTCCGATGGCCCTGGTGTCTCTGTGTTGTGTAGCCCTAGTGGTGTGTCTCCCTCATATGTGTCACGTCACCATGACTCACATGACGGTGTTGAACTTGCTGTAGCAGTTAGCATGCACAGTGTCATTTAGCAGATCATCATCTCCATTACAGAAACAACGTTGGAATCACAACAGAGGCAAGTATGGTGTATTAGTGAGTTTATTTACTTACATGTGTGAGTATAGTGCACAGGATGGTGGGTGCTGTACATTGGGATTGTGATCCGAAGTTCCCAGATGAGTTGGAAGTCTTGGTAGCAGAAATGTCCTGAGTGAAGTCCACAGTCATCTGATACATTAGTCCAACTTAGACTCCCCATGTCATGTGGGAGAGTTGTGTTGCATTCTACAGGGTGAACAGTTTGCACACAAAGGAGACTTTCAAGAACAGGTGTTGGCTTCCTGGGGGATGTATATGGCCATCAACCTCTCAGTTTTCCTTCCTCGGACGACCCCTCTTCTTTGGGGGGGGACCCTCACGTGCAGGCTGCTGTGGTGCAGGGGACTCTCCGCCAGAGTCCTCCTCCCTCCCTGTGGCAGTTGCAGTTGCTGCAGCGCCAGATGTTGTGGGCACACAGGGAGGTGTGGCCATGTTGGTGCTAATCTGGCGGAGGCATGTCAATATGTCCCTATGCACCGCTGTCAGTTCTTGCCATGTGTCCCACTTGGACTCCATGCGAGACATGTGTGTCTCCACACGGGACATGTGTGAGTCCAAGCGGGCATGATGGGCAGCCTGCTGCTGTTGGATGTCCTTGAGGATCCCCACTACCTGGCTGACCTCTCCGGTGCTATTCTGGTACGAATCAGCAATGCGTGCCAGTTGTGGGTCATCATGCAGTCCAGACCCCTCTGCAAACAGCGACACCTCTGCCTACCACCCCTCCCACCACCCCTGGCAACACGTGCGGGACCTGCGGTGGCACGCCCAGGTGACCCTAGGCCCCCTTGGGGGTTGTTACTGTGGTCATTGTCTGTAGCTCGACGTTGGGCCAGGGTCCCTGTGCTGTTGTCATTGGTGGTCCTTGGTCTGTCCGTGTCGGTGGGGGTGGTCTGTGTGTTGGCAGTTGTTGGAGGGGTGGGTGCAGGGGGTGCAGATGTTGGTCCTGCTGGTGCTGCATGATGACTCGCACCGGAGGGGCCAGGTAGGTCTTCGCCATCCGAGGAGTGCAGAGGCTGTTCCACACCAGTGAGCTCAGTGTCCCCCGGAGCCTGGGACAGGGACTCCTCCTCGCCTGCTGCTGTGTCCCCATCATCACCTGTTTTTGGAAGAGACACACAATGTATGTTATATTTCTACAGGCATCAATGGTTCACACACCTGACAGTTGTGACTGTACCTCTGAATGCGAGCCTGTACATTGCATTGTCCTAAGTTGTAACAGTAAGAGGTTGATATTGGTGTAGCACATTGTCCTGCAAACCTGAGGCTTTTCAATGTGAATGTTGAGGTGTGTGCATGGCCAGCACTGGTTGTATTTGTTGGACATCCGGCCCTCCTTCTCCCCCAGCCCAGTTATCCCACCATGAAGCATGCCACCCTTACAGTGTGTTCAGGTTGACTCTCAGGATGTCATTCAGTGGTGTCCTGCTGTTGGTTGGTGCACAGGTCCCAGCAGGGCCTGGTACTCCCCACAACAGAGCACCATTGTCAGACATCTTTGATGTGGCTTTTCACTCCCTGTGAGGTGTGCATGCTTCAGTGCTAGCTTGCTGGGCCATGTGGGTGGGGGATGTTGAGCTGTGACTACCACTCCCATCATGCTATTGCCTACACCCCCTTCCCAGCATGCCCATACTTCCTTCCTTTTGACTCTGCTTCCCTGTGGGGTAGTATGCCTGTGCTGACAGGATGGCTGACAGTGTTGTCCTGGCGTTTGTTTGGCTACACGTCCCAAAAGTGTCCCTGTGCTTCACACAGCATAACCCAGTGTGGTAGTTCTTTGTGGGATATTTAATTAGAGTGTGAGGCAATGCATTCTCCCAGGTGAGTTGTGTGGAGTTTGTGTTAAGGGGGTGTGTGAGAAAAGCTGCTGGTGACTATGGTCAGAGCTGTGAGTCCTCCTTCCCACCCAGCCAGATATCCCACCATGGAAGGTGCTTCCATTGCAGGGAGTGCAAGTTGGCTTTCAGGATGTCAGTCAGTGGTGTCCTGTACTTGGTTGGTGCACAGTTCCCAGCAGGGCCTTGTGCTCCCCACAGCAGTACCCAGTGTCAGCCATCTTGTCAGTTATTTTTCACTCCCTGTGATGTGAGCATGGTTCAGAGTGATGTTGATGGGCCAATTGTGAGGGTGACCAATATCTGTGACTACAACTCCCATCATGCTATTGCCTACACCACCCTTCCCAGCATGCCCATACTTCCTTCCTTTTGAGTGGACTTCACTGTGTGTGAGTGTGACAGCAATGGCAAGATGGCTGACAGTGGTGTCCTGCTGTTGGTTGTTGCATAGTTCCCAGCAGGGGCTTGTGCTCCCCACAGCAGTACCCAGTGTCAGCCATCTTGTCAGTTGTTTTCCACTCCCTGTGATGTGAGCATGGTTCAGAGTGGTGTTGATGGGCCAATTGTGAGGGTGACCAATATCTGTGACTACAACTCCCATCCTGCTATTGCCTACACCCCCTTCCCAGCATGCCCATACTTCCTTCCTTTTGAGTGGACTTCACTGTGTGTGAGTGTGACAGCAATGGCAAGATGGCTGACAGTGTGGTCCTGTTGTTTGTTGGTGCCCAGTTCCCAGCAGGGCCTTGTGCTCCCCACAGCTGAGGCCAGTGTCAGACATCTTTGAAGTGGCTTTTCACTGGCTGTGAGGTGTGCATGCTTCAGTGTGAGCTTGCTGGGCCATGTGGGTGGGGGATGTTGAGCTGTTACTACCACTCCCATCATGCTATTGCCTACACCCCCCTTCCCAGCATGCCCATACTTCCTTCCTTTTGACTCTGCTTCCCTGTGGGGTAGTGTGCCTGTGCTGACAGGATGGCTGACAGTGTTGTCCTGGCGGTTGTTTGGCTACAAGTCCCAAGAGTGTCCCTGTGCTTCACACAGCATAACCCAGGGTGGTGGTTCTTTGTGGGATCTTCAATTAGAGTGTGAGGCATTGCATTCTCCCAGGTGGGTTATGTGGAGTTAGTGTTGAGGGGGTGTGTGAGGAGGACTGCTTGTAACTATGGTCGGTGCTGTGAGTCCTCCTTCCCACCCAGCCAGATATCCCACCATGGAAGGTGCTTCCATTGCAGGGAGTGCAAGTTGTCTTTCAGGATGTCAGTCAGTGGTGTCCTGCTGTTGGTTGGTGCACAGTTCCCAGCAGGGCCTTGTGCTCCCCACAGCAGTACCCGGTGTTAGCCATCTTGTCAGTTCTTTTTCACTCCCTGTGATGTGAGCATGGTTCAGAGTGGTGTTGATGGGCCAATTGTGAGGGTGACCAATATCTGTGACTACAACTCCCATCATGCTATTGCCTACACCACCCTTCCCAGCATGCCCATACTTCCTTCCTTTTGAGTGGACTTCACTGTGTGTGAGTGTGACAGCAATGGCAAGATGGCTGACAGTGGTGTCCTGCTGTTGGTTGTTGCACAGTTCCCAGCAGGGGCTTGTGCTCCCCACAGCAGTACCCAGTGTCAGCCATCCTGTCAGTTGTTTTCCACTCCCTGTGATGTGAGCATGGTTCAGAGTGGTTTTGATGGGCCAATTGTGAGGGTGACCAATATCTGTGACTACAACTCCCATCCTGCTATTGCCTACACCCCCCTTCCCAGCATGCCCATACTTCCTTCCTTTTGAGTGGACTTCACTGTGTATGAGTGTGACAGCAATGGCAAGATGGCTGACAGTGTGGTCCTGTTGTTTGTTGGTGCACAGTTCCCAGCAGGGCCTTGTGCTCCCCACAGCACTACCCAGTGTCAGCCATCTTGTCGGTCCTTTTCCACTCCCAGTGATGTGAGCATGGTTCAGGGTGGTGTTGATGGGCCAATTGTGAGGGTGACCAATATCTGTGACTACAACTCCCATCATGCTATTGGCTACACTGACTTCACCAGCATACACAGAATTCCTTCCTTTGAGTGAGCTTCCCTGTGAGGTGGTGTTCTAGTGGTGGCAAAATATCTGACTGTGTTTGTTGGTTATATTTGTGCCACTGCCTTGCTGTATTTGTTGTTAGGTTTGTACATGTCATGACACAGTTACATGTCACTATGAGATGGCAGGTATTGTGTTTGTCTGACTAGCATTCACATCTTGGAATGATTATCTTTTGGTTACTGTGGATTTGCTAAGGGTGCATGGTTTGACTATCCCCTTGATAGTGATGTGTATGTATTGTCACACCATATTGTGTATATTAGTTGTGTACTCACCAGGCTCTGGGATGTTTGTTAGTCCATATATGCTCACTGGTGGTAGGATGGCCCGCACCTTCTCCTCCCAGGGCCTGAGGTATACTGGTTTGGCAGGAGGGCCACTGCCGGTGTGCTGACTCAGGAGGTAATCCTTCTTCAGTAGGTCCCTGACCCTCCTGCGCACATCATACCACCGGTTCTGGATGTCTTCCTTTGTGCGCAAACATGGTGATTGTGCGTTCACCCTGTTGACGATCCTCTCCCACATCTTGGTTTTCTGCGCCATGGGGGTCTGTTGGACCAATGTGCCAAACAACTGTGGCTCTACCCTCAGGATCTTGTCTACCAGGACTTCCAATTCACTATCTAGGAACTTTGGATTCTTCTTTGGGGGCATGGTGATGGGTGGTGGTGGTGATTGATGTGTGTGTGAGTGTGCAAGTGAGGGTGGGTGAGTGTAGGTTTTGCTGTGTGTGTGTGAGGGTGCTATTTGTTGAGGTGCTAATGGTGTGTGGCTTGTGTGATGGATGAGCTGTGAGTGTGTCTGTGGTTGCTGCCTGATGGTGTTCTGTGCTGGCAGGTCAGTGGAATTTGCAAAGGATCATGGTAGGGATTTGTGGCCTTTACATAGGTGGAGTTGGGGGTGTGTCCTTGTTCCATTTCCCCCCCCCCTGTATTTATTGGCTTTGTGATTGCTTGTTTGGCCCTTTTTTCGTATTTTTTCCTTTGTATTTTTTGTGCATGTAGGAGACGTTCTTGTGACCGAGTAGGATGCTGCAGTTGTCTCGTGCGATCTTCTCCGACTCGTTCCCGCTGTGTTTCAGCTAGGTTTCATGTGCAGCGTACGAGTCGGTCGCGGAGTTTTGTGTTGTTTCGGCTGGCTTTTGTATGCGTGTCGGTCGTACGGCTTGAGCTCCATGCGAGTCGGTCTGGTTTTGCACGCATTGCATCGTACTGCGTGGGTCGGAGTTCGCGGGTAAGTTTCGTTCGGGTTGATTCCTGGTGCGTGTCGGTCGGTTCGATTCGCGTGGTTTCCCGGCCGGATAGCTTGTTTCCGTCCGGGTCGGTCGTTCGGCTTGAGTTCCGTACGAGTCGGTCGTGATTTGCATCCATTTCATTGTACTACCCGGTTCGGGCAGCGCCGGTACGTGTCGGTCGGACTTAATTCCCGTACCGAGTCGGTCGGTACGTTTTCCGGCCCGAATCGGAATCGGCCCCTAAGAGTTTTGTGATCAAGCTCCTGAAAGATTTCATCCCTGGACTAGAAGATTCAGGTTTAGAAGAAGACATCCAGAGGTTGCATCGAGATCCTTTTAAAAAAGGTAAAATGAGGACAAATGCGTGGAGAATTTTAGTGAATTTTAAATCTTATGTCTTGAAGGAAAAAACCCTGGGTGAGGCTCTGTAAACCGGCATCTTTACCAAATGGGAATTTTCAATTTGAATCCGCTCAGATATATTAAGAGCTAGGCAGGATAGGCAATGGGAATTGGGTCAATACATACAGGAACTTAGAACCCTGGGGGCCACAGCTCTGATGCGTTTCCTTGCCTCTCTGAAAATGATGTGGAGGAATCAAATGTACAATATAAGAGAGCCCAAGGAAGTGGGGAAGCTCATAGACCAAATGAAAGTGCAGCAGAAGTAGAAAAAGAAATATGGGGAAGAATACAAGATGCAAATATGGATGCCTAGAGAGAAGGGTTCTCGAAAAGGGCAACCTATGATTTGCCCAAAGAAGATTGGGAGGGTTCTCCAAGAGGGGATGGGGGGTAGGGGGATCACAATGAATTTCATGATTGTAATTTCTTCACTAGGTGTGAGAGCATATGGGAAAAAAGAAAAATATGATGTCCTTTGTGCAATTGTTCAGGTACAACGGGCCCAGGGTGGAATGTAAGATAACAAAAGAAGGAACAAATAGTGCACCCATTAGGAAGAGGGACCATGACTAACTATACGATGTTTAATATAATGACATGGAACGTAAATGGCTAAGAGTTAAAAATAGAAGACAAAAAATCCTGGAATATATAACATTAGTAAACAGCTAAATCATAATTCTCCCCAAAACACATTTATTGAGAGTAGAATGGGAGGAGATCATGGAAAAACAAAAATGGGTGGACAGTTATGTTTGCACTAACCAGAAGTGCTGTATTAAAGGAGTGGCTATTCTATTTAAAAAAGCGGCTAAGGCATTAATAGTGGAGACCATTACAGCCTCGAAGGGAAGATGGGTTATAGCTAAGGTAAAGATGTTCGGTAAAATGTGTACCCTGGCAGGATTTTATGGCCCAAACCTAGATGACACTACACCACTACAGGCCCTATACAGTCAGCTACTGGATACCACAACCCCCATAATTCTGGGTGGGGATTTCAACTTGTTACTAGATCTTAAGAAAGATAGGTTTCCTCCTAGCAAAATTTCAAATGCACCTAAAATGAGGATGTGGTTGAAAAGATATATAGTGGATCTGGGGTTGGTGGATGTTTGGAAAAACAAAGGGAATAAGGGGAATAGGTTTACGTATAAAAATAATAAATATGGCCATGCTTCCAGAATAGATTTTTTTTAGTAGATAAAGGTCTAAGTAATAACGTTAAGTAAGTGGAACATATACCAGCTCACTTGTATGATCATTCAGCAGTTTGTATGACATTACAAACAGGGAATGAATAGCACTTGTTACAACGCATGGGTTTTCTACGCATGCCATTACAACGCAAGACGTTACAACGACACGTTGTTACATTGCATGCCATTACAACGCAAGTTGTTACAAAGACGCGTTGTTACATTGCATGCCATTACAACGCAAGTCATTACAACGACTTGCTGTAGGGGAGGCGCTGGAGTTTGGAATAGTTTATTTACTATTCCAACTCCAGTGTGTGCAACAGTAGGGAAGGTGTTGAATTGAAAATCCAACAAATTCAACACCTTCTGCCCCCTACAGCAAGTCGTTGTAACGACTTGCGTTGTAATGGCATGCGATGTATTGCATGCGTTGTAAACGATGTTTCCCACAGGGAATCCCCAGGTAACTCCTAGATGGATGCTAGATCATACCCTTCTTCTAGAAAAACAGGTCATGGACAAGTTGAGACTAGAGACAGTGGAATATTTCTCAATAAATAAAAGTGCACCCCCAATCAGATAGTCTGGGACGCATATAAGGCAGTAATTAGGGGGACTTTGTCTAGCTTGGCCATCTTTAAGAATAGAAACACCAGGAATAGAATCAACCAGCTAGAAGCTGAAATCCAAGAGTTATATAGATCATTGGAGGGTGATGATTCTCTACAAGAACAAGAGAAAATAGAAGAAGTTATGAAAGAGAAGAAGAATGACCTGGTAAACATCTAAGAGGCCAGAGTTAGAAGTAAATGGGAAGCTACTAAGCTGTTGCATATTGAATATGGAGAAGGTAGTGGGAAGCTTTTAGCCTGGAAGCTGAAGACTGAACAAAATAGAAACAAGATCTTGGCTATTCGAAGGGAGGATCAAGCTAATGTTACGATGGATGATCTAGAGATTGAGGGAGCCTTTATCAACTTTTTGCAAAATGTATACTCAGAAGATGTACAGACATCAGAAGAACGAATGAGTTGTTACTTAAAGAAATCAGATATTCCAATGTTACAAAATGAACACAGAGAGGAGCTTAATTCTGAAATAACTATAGAAGAAGTGATGGAGGTGATAAGGAAGCGAAAGAAAGGGAAGGCAGCAGGTCCAGACGTGCTCCCAAATGAATTTTATATGACCCTAAAGGAAGTTCTAGCCCCCATATCAACTAATTTGTTGAACACAGTGTTTCTAGAGGGACAGGTCTTACCAAAATCTTGGAATGAGGCCACTATCAGTATAATATTGAAGCTAGGGAAGGACCCGAAGTGCTGCAAATCATACTGACCTATATCACTATTAAACAGTGACTATAAAATATATATCCATATACTGGCTAGAAGACTGGGTAAAGTGATAGGCCATCTGGTACACAATGATCAGAAAGGGTTTATTAGAGGAAGGCAATTGTATGAATTGACCCAGGAACTAATTGGAGCAATGGACGTAGCCACGCAAGACAACATTTCCCTTTCAGGGCTTACTTTTCACGCAGCTAAAGCTTTTGATTGGGTCAATTGGTTCTTTTTGCATAAAGCTATTAATTATTATGGGCTAGGAGAAAAATTCTCAAAGGCGGTGAGCTGTCTGTATAAAAGCCCTACGGCTAAGATTCTGGTAAACGGAAACCTTACACAGGAGATATGCATTAAAGGAGGTACTCGTCAGGAATGCCCACTTTCACTGTTGATCTTTAGTTTATATATCGAACCCCTAGCTAATGTAATTAGAGCTTCTCAAGAGGTTATTTCTTTCCAGTTTCAAGGGTGGCAGAAAAAAGTACCACTATATGCAGATGACCTAATGATTTTCACAAGTGATTTAGCAATGTCACCACCAAAGATTATTGACATTTTGGAAAGATTTGGGGAAGTTTCAGGGTATCAAATTACTCATCAAAAAACAGAAATTATGGAGTGGAACTCCCCAAACACTAACCCAGACAGGATAAGATACCTAGGGGTATTGGTGACGAAAAACATCAATGAATTAGTTCAGGTCAATTTTAATATGAAGATGGCAGAGACGAGGAAGCTATTAAAAGTATAGGCTGGTTTACCATTATCTTTCATGGGGAGATCTAACGTTATTAAGATGTCAATACTACCCAAATTCAACTACATCTTTAAGACCACACCCCTAGAATTCAAATCGGTCTGGATCAAAAAGCTACAGGGGGATTTGAACAGCTTCATTTGGGCCGCCAGAGAGTGAGAATAGCATGGAAAATGTTGAGAAGGAAAAAGAACGTGGAGGGATTGCAAGTCTGGACCTCCTGATATACTGTTGGGCATTTCAGTTAAAAAATGTTAGGTCATTACTGATGCATTATACCAACAAGCAATGACAGAAGGAAGTTTCTTTCTCTATATAATTGGACATCCCAAATACTTTTAAAAAGTCAGGCTGAAGATGCTATTATCAGCTTTCAAATTGTGGCACCAAATCAGGAGAATTTTAAGGATCCCATATTATAGCACCTACGCCCTAATATGGGAATCTCCAGGCACTCCAGCATGCCTCAGAGCCAAACTATCCACTCCCCTGAAAGAGGCAGGAATACTGAAGTGGGTGCAGTTGGTAGAAGAAGGAACTATAATAGGTTGGCAATCCTTGTCAGTAAGCGTCGGAGGTAATCTGTCGAAGTTTAAATACTATCAACTGACAAGATGGGCGAAGGACTTGGGGAAAGACGGGGTGGGAAACATTGAATTAGAGGAGAACTACAAAGAGGCCCATTAAAGAAAGACGTGTCCAAGTGGTACTGGTCTATGATTCAGGCTGGAGAGGAGGACTTCACACTGCCCACGGAGCTCTGGGGGAGAGACCTGCCGACGCGGGATGTGCAACACCTATGACAAGTATCAATGGCTACATTATAGTATACAATAAAGTCTGCACCTCTCAGAAAAAATTATCTCTTCACATTACATAGAGCATGATGGACTCCGAAACAGCTTACGAAGATGAATAGTCGGGAGGTGAAGGTCTGTCCGAAATGTGGAGAAGAAAGAGCAAAAGTCATCCACATGTTTTGGCAGTGTCCTCAAGTCCAGCTGTTCTGGTCCAATGTGGGTAAGGTCCTAAATGAAGTGATGGATCAAGATATTGAGGCAAGCCAGAGCTGATTATCTTTGGGGTTGTTAGTGAAAATACGGAAGAAGCTATGTTACCACACTAAAACAATAGACAAAAAAGATTACTATTTGTATTAATTTAACTGGCTAGGCAAGAGATATGTATCAAATGGATACATGGTAGCCCCCCAACCCTTCATGAATGGTTATTATAAGTGCAGAGGGTCAATAAGTTGGATTGTAGTAGAGGGCAATGTAGGAGAACTGGCTTCTGGGACATATGGAACTGGAATAGAATAAAGGAATTACATACTTAATAAGAGGTTCGAGAGGGGTGGGAAGTCCAATGATTATGTACAATGGCAATAAAGCATAATCCAGGGGATCTGCTGTGGGTGCTCCACAAGCAAAACTTCCAGCTGGAATTGGAATTAGAAGGATGGGCCCTCACGAGACGGTGGCTTCACCTCTACTCTAATTGAGAGTTGGGGGAAAGACCTAGTTGGTAAAGTTTCAAAAGAGGGAACCTGCGATCTTCTTACCTACTTATTGCACAATGAGGACAAAAACAAACCGCACACACTCATACAGAAACACAGTGAACACACGACAACAGAGACTCCACACAGGATTGTATCAAAACATATAGAGTATATTGTACATAACAACACAAAGGAGGGTTACAATGTTTTACTTAAATCCCAATGTTTTTGAGATGGTTGCATGGCCCACAGTATATCTCAGGAGTATATGAGATCAACACCCTGGTGAAACGGTATGATCAGCACATCTCTAGGATATAATAGTTGGGTCCTCACCCACAGGTCCCACCTGTGTCCTGCTTCATCATTGAACCCACACCCTCCTCCCTAGTATGAGTCGGCAGGCTGGATGCATTTGTAAGCAGACCACTTACTCTTCGGCTTAGGTTTTTAAACAAGCTTTGATGCCTGTGGAATAGAAACTAATATATATTCTTTTTAGATTTCTTAACTGTTTTACAAATATACAAGGTCCCTGTGATTTAAAATACTGTGCGACTATCCTCATTCCTTTTTCATCCTCTGTACGCTTGACTACAGCTTAGCATCCCTTGAGGTTTGTGTCAAACAGAAACACAAGATAGACAAGCCTCCACCAACTCTGATGGCCCGAACGTATGCCTTCAGCTCACACAACACCATTGAACGGCACCTTCTGGTATGGTCCGTCTTACAAAGGCCCCCTTGAAATTCCGTTATTTAATTAGCACCTGGACTGGACTCATATGCGACCGAAGAACACTTGAGCCACATATCACTTGAATATCATGAACCTCTGACAACATCACAGATTTCCATGAAAAGAGCATTGAGTGCGGCGAGGCACTAACATTCAGGGCAGTGGGATAATAAGTAGGTATGCTGGCGGACATCGTCCCTTGACGAAGTAAGTGGCAGAAAATTCTCTTTCTTTTGGGTGAAAGTCTAAAGACCAGGGAATCACGATTTTGACACTAGGGGCCTGATTACGATGGCGGATGGACTTTGGTCCATCCGCCATTGTCACGGGGATGGGGACCACCCACCTATAAGGCGGTGGTCCCACATATACAATTAGGATGCGACCACCACCACAGTGGTCGCATCTGCTATATTTAACATTGCAGTGGGGGCTGCTAGCTGCAGCACCCATCAAAATGCTAAAAATGCACCTTTGACATTTCCCTGCACTATGTGGGAAGCACCATACGGTGCCTGTCACATGGTGCAGGGAAATGTAGGGAGTGCTCTAGCTCCAGGCCCAGGGATTAAGGGGGCCCGCTACGGGGCCCCCAAATCCATTTCTGCCTGCCGTTTCGTGGCAGGTGGACTGCCTCGAAACGACCGGCGGAAAGGGGATATAATAATCCGGATGGCAGTGCCTGACAGACACCGCCGCCATGCTGTGCAATGCGGCTGCTCCTACAGGAGGTCGGAAAATGACCGCCTGTCAGAACCGTGCTAGTCGGTCTTTTCCTGACCGCCACGTTTTTGCCCGCCATAGTAATCTGGCGGGCGGAAAAACGCAGTTCAATGGCGGAGGGCCCGCCACCGACAGGCTGTCGGTGGTGGGCCTTCTGCCATCATCATCAGGCCTTAAACCTCTGCTTTTTTCCGACAGCATGTGACAACAGGGAACGTCCTCCTCCCCCATGCCTTATGGTGCCTAACAGACTTGTAGTCCATGTAGGTGCAGGTTTATCGGTTGTTATTTCTCTTACGTGTGAATGTTGTGTCTGTTTGTAATCTCTTAGTTGATAGAGTTTATTTGCTTTTCAGTTTTGAGTGCTTTTTAAGTGTATATATTTGTACATTCACCGTGTAACATATTGAGGTATCCTTACACGTTTGTGCATGTTTTTCAGCAGATAAAAAGGAGACCACGTATGATGATAAATCATGGAAAGTGCAATGGTGACACATTTCTTCTTTATCTTTCAGCTCAGACCATATCAAGGAAAGAGTCCTGTTTAAGGTCTGTATAGTTGCGTGCATGCCCATTGCAGTGTGTATGAGTGCATGTATGATTGGTTGGAAATAGCAACCACACCGCGCAGGGTTTCATGTAAAAAAAAAACTTTCATTCTGGTCCTGAAGAAGGCTGATTGAACCACTGGGCATTAGGAACGTCTGAAACATGTCGACCTCAGCTGTCTAGGGCCATGATACCCTTTGGACATCCTACTGTTTTTATCCTTTCCTAAGGACCCTGGGAATAAATTGTGACTGGGGTCCGGGAGGCAATTTTAACTCACTTTCAAATCCCTAAGCTTGGGAGTAAGCGCTCCCCTTACAAACAAGTCGAGCCCGCCCACTCATACTAGGTGAGGAGGGTGTGGGTCCAATGAGGAAGCAGGTCACAGGTGGAACCTGTGGGTGAGGACCCAACAATTATGTCCTAGAGCTGTGCTGACCACACAGTTTCACCAGGGTGTTGATCTCATATACTCATGACATATACGGTGGGCCACATAACCATCTCAAAAACATTGGGATTTAAGGAAAATAAGATAACCCTCCTTAGTGCTATTATAGTTAAGCTTGGAAGGCAGAGGGTCTGCCTTTATAAATAGCTTCTCATTCCTTCATAGTGTTATTCCCTATGTTGTCCATGAAACATAGACCAAAACGATGTGAATCAATAATTCCCTTGCAGATTATGCAATTGTTAAGTTATCACTGTACATGCATATGGGTCACACAGATATATAAATCATGAATACTCTGCATTCTATGCAAACCCTGAATCAGTACTCATTATACTGCCAATCCAAGAAACTTAAATGACATACACCATAACATGGGGGCATGAAATGCAGCAGTAGGTTGGGAGAGGACACATAAATCATCAAATATCACCAGCAGTACATAAATCACAAGATATCACCATCAGGGTATAGGGTGCAGTATACATGCACTCCTATTATGGATTATACGGTAATTGGGGATCCCATGTAGGTCACAGGAGCACCCGCTTGCCTTCTAGTTGTATTATGGTAATTATTTGCTACCGAAAATGCAGGAAGCTTCTTAGCAACACCCAGGGGCCTCTCTCGAGGTTTTCCCAGCTCAAATAAAGAACCAGTGCCACAAGGCACGTCCACCACTGAGGTGGGGCACACACCTCACAGTGCAGTGGGGAGACCTTGCAGGGTCCCGCGCATGAAAAATGACCAAGTAGCAGCTGTTCGCGACCACACAGTGCCGCTGTAGGAAATCGCCCAGCAGATCCAGCAGGGCTTCTGTTATGCAGGTAATACCCACTAATTCTAGGGGGAGCGGCAGAGACCTCTTGGGCCCATCTAGCAGCCACATCTCGCCCTCAGGTGTCCTGAACATGGCAAGGCTGGCTGCATTGCCTGGCGAGGGCACGGCGGTGTTGTTCTTCAAGTATGCAACGGCTGGCCAATTGGCAAAGGTAGCACCCGCTCTATCCACTCATAGGGGGAGGTGCTTGACCCATATCACTAGCTGGATGCGGAGAAACTGCCTGAAATTGAACTCGGAAAAAAACGAGGTCTTGCTCTTTGGAAAGGACACCAGCTTCTGGAACTCGTCATGGTGGGCAGATGATCTGGGCCCACTTCCAATGCCGTGCAAAAAGCAAGAAACCTGGGAGTTATTTTTGATACTAAACTGGGTTTCTCTGAACAAATAAATCAAATCACCTCTTCCGGTTTTTTCTGCTTAGGGTTCTTAAGAAGATTTTCCATTCATCCCGCAGGATCTACAAAAGACAGTAATGGTGGCACTTGTCACCTCCAAGATTGATTACTGTAAGGCCCTACACTTGGGCGCCCTGAAGCAACAGGCGAGAAAATTGCAATCCCTAAAGAACGCAGCGGCCAGAATGTCCTTAAAAATTCCTATGTTTTCATCTATCTCCTCATCATTACAATGCTTGCATTGGCTCCCTGTCAGGAAGAGGATAATTTTTAAGGCATTTTGTCTGGTCCTTAAAGCGCTTTGCCAGGCAGTTCCTGTATACTTTCAGAATCTGTTCACTTGGTATACCCCTTAACAGGCCCCTAAGATCTAGTTCAGCTAAAATGATAATCGTTCCTAGAATAAAGAAAACAAGATGGGGTGGAAGGATGTTCTCCTACTGTGTGGGAAATCTCTGGAACTCTTCACCTTTAACCCTACACTGCCAATCCAGCCTGTTATGATTCAGGAAGCATCTGAAGACCTGGCTTTTTACTGAATCTTTCAATTAGGGGTAGCTTCTCAGTTTTTTTGCCTACAACTCCTCACCTGATGGGTCACCGTCAGCACCAAAACACCTTTGATTATTTGCGCGCTATATAAGCCATTTTACTTACTTACATACTTGAGGGCAAGAATTACTCTGCTCTTAAATCCCTGTGGTGCTCCTCTGGTCAGAGCGTTGTGCGGGTAAGCCTTCCATGTGCGGGTTGATACAGCAACTGGTTTTTGTGGGGAGCAGTAGTGCCTCATTTATCAGATCCGCGCTAATTTTGGTACAGGAACCGAGCGCTCCACATGTGCCCAATGGCTAATGCTAAAGAAAAGTAAAGCTCTCCGCAATAACGATAAACAACGAGGCTTGACTTGGGGTAATTGACTGAAAAGAAGAGCATTCACGAAATGCTAAAGAAATCACAAGGAGCAAATAACAGTGCTCACCACGCAGTTGACGCTTGTGGTTGCCAGACTTAGTGTTCTACGTCTAGGCAGAGATGAAACAGAGTCTTGCCTGGGCCTGCGATTCTCTGTCTCCCAGCCCACGAAGACCATCAGTATGCAGATAAATGCAGATGCAATCCTGTCACACCCAACCGTTCCCGTGTGATGGCTGTCTGATGGAATGTATGCATAAAGTGTAGCTGTCACTCAGGCCCAGGCGTGTATTGGAGTCAGGCTGCAAAGCGCAAAGAGTCAAAAGAACAGAGAAATGCCCACATTCTAAAAGTCAATAGACCTACACAAGGTCCGGACCATAATCATTAAGGCTAGACCTTAATAATAAAGAGAGCTACACAGATGCCAGTTCTGATATCTTTTCATAAGATCATTCATTCATGAGATCACCCACACGTTATGATCTGCAACAATTTATTTATTTTTCAAATATTTCTTATTTTTAGATCAACATTTTGCTTCAAGTAAATCATTTCAAAATTCCATTTACAAACATCAATAGGAAAATCAATACACAAAAGAACATTGGAAAACATATACAAAAAATAAATAAAGGTGATTAATTAATCACTTTGTTTATACAAAAAATTCCACCACGATTTGAACAAAAAACAATATAGAAACAGACTAGGTTCCGTTGTTTTTTGGAGTTAAAGTCTACCAAAACGTTGCCCATAAACTAATTCAAATGATCAAGTTCTTTACTCAGCAGGCCAACACCTAACGTGCCACTACTGGGCTACAAGGGAAATTACCAGTCTTTTCAATGATAGGTTTTCTAAGAGCCACAGTATTGTCATGAAAAGCACTCGTTTGATGGAGAAATGTCAATGCGTTTCGGACCCCTTTATATCGATTTTAGGGGTTCTCCTCAGGACCCAGAACCCTAGATAGCTGAAAAATTAAACAAAAAAGGATTTTTTATTTTCTAAACTTTCATTATTAAATCATCACACAATCAAAGCACACTCTCGCTCTAAATTACCTTAATTTTCATTAAGTTTCCACACTACCTTAGTTAAATGTCAATGAAATTGGTCATCAGTATGAAAGCCTTCAAACACCTAAAAAATAGGACACGAAATCACACTATGGACTGAAACTACCATTTGTCTAATATCCAATGTTGGCAAATTCACTTACATCTAACCTGAAGGGTGACATTTATTTTTTCGCCACATGATTCCTGTTCTTTGCCCTTTTTTTCAAATTTCTAAAAATGAAGAACTAGAGTGAGCTACATTCTCTGAATTTCAAATTCAAAACCAACAACCGACTCTTATCAAAAGCGGGCTCGTTTTTCATGCGTGGTCTACTTCCACAATCATTAATCAAACCACGTTAGCTGTCTAAATGTGCCATTACTCTGGTATAGGAAGTCAAATGAAACTAACATTGTCGCGTTGTCAATTCGGTACCGCGCTATAAACTTCAATCCTGGCGTCAGTGTCTACCCGGGAGCGGGAACTTGTTTTTATACAGTTGGTGTTTCACCCGGAAGTCATGTCTGACACAAGCTTCCCGCATTGGATGAAATCCAAATCTAATAAAGTTTTATTTGAAAAAAAACATTTTCGGCGCACTAAGCGATGTTTTCCCAGTTCCTCTATTTTTGTTGATGATTAAACAGAATGAGAACGCCCGAGCGGAAATGCGGAAGCAGTCAGGGGAGGAAGGGGGAAAGGAAAGCTTCCCACCAGAAATCAGCAGCAGGGGAATAAAATTGCAGACTGCAGATCTTCCCAAAAAAAGTGTAATTTTTTCAGGGCAGAAATAATGAATGCATAATGTTCTGGGCATTGAAACTACGTATGAAGAAATATGATAGGGATATTATTCAAAGAGTTTAGGAAAACAGTTAAATTTGAAAGTTTACAAAATACTTTAACAAAGACAAATAATTAGGAAAGTGTTCCACAATATGACTCTTCCAATCAAAATACCCACAAAAAAACAAAAACATTATTGGTTGTCTGCACTTTGTCTGCAGAAGCTATCTGCAGGCTGAACCTTGCAGGCGAGCTCTGCTGCATACGTAAAGCGTGTTGCCTGCTAGTGCCACATTTGGCACAGGATCTCTCCTCAGGATAGGCCTTGCAGGCAACCTCATTGCACATGGCCAAAGACCATTGGCATCATGGCTTGGCAGCTCACGGTGGGCTGGCAACAGAGGAGCATATTTACAACAAAGTGGCGAAGCGTGTCATTAAGCCAAGAAGGCTAACAACACACTCCGGCACTTTAGAAACGCATGGATGCACCATTTTCAATTCACAAGAATATGGTGCAGCCCTGCGTTTCGCCCAGCGCTGGTGCTAAATTTAGCTGCCTAGCGCCAACGCAGGCACCCTTGCACCATAGTGCAAGGGTGTCTGCGTTGAGGGAACGATTGTTTATGTGCAGGAAGGCCTCCCGTGCAGCTAGGGTACACGGACTTCCAATAGGCCATGCTCTGCAGCCTAGCTCTAACTCACCCAGAACATGTTGTGTACAGGGCCTCCCCCGATTCAGCTCATATGCAGCCCATACTGTTTCGACATCATCCACAGATCACAACCCATCCCTCTAAGACAATCATGATTTGATGGATTTCTTTAGGGTAGATGTTGTTCTACGTCAGCTTAAATTTATGAATAAAGTGAAAAACGTCAACACGAGTTTAGACATAGTCAAAAAATTCAATGCAGAAGAATAGACTTAAATTGGACACTTTCTCTTCACCCATTTTAAGTGTTCAATTTGATACATTAATATCTGTAACATTACCAGTCACCTGTTTAGGACCAATCAAGGATTCAAAATCTGATTTTTTTTAGTGTTCCCCTTCTTTTGTTTTTGTCTGCAACACCTGTTTGTAGTTCCTCTTCCCTTTTTACTGGGTTTCCATCTTTTGGGCAGCCTTTCTTCTTTCTGAGTGGATGTTGTTCTTTGCGTAGCATCTGAAACTCATCCAAAAATGTCCCCTTTTTGGAGGGCTGTATCTGGTCTATTCACTTCAGCAGGATATAATTCAGAGCCTGAAACTACTATGTCCATTTCTTGCACCCGTATTTCTATCTTGCTGTACCTCATTAATCTTTTGGCGTGGTAGTATGCATCCAGTTGCATAATCTTGTTTAGCCCATATAACTGTATGGTGCTTCCTCAGTTTTACTTCTTCCTTAAATGTATTCAAGCTTTTCTCCATGGCCTCCTTAGATAACTTAAATAATTGTAATTCAAAATGTTCCTATTCTCTCTCCTCAGTCGTATCTGAATTAAAACCACCTTATAACCTTTTTATGCGTACTTCAGTAGAATTTCAGCATTCCTATGAAATGTTACCTAAATTATTAGCCCATTCTTGAAACATTTATCGGTTGTGGTTCTCATTTAAGGGAGTGGTGAATGTTGTTAGTTCCCTGTCAAACCTTTTGGCATTTAACAAATTCTCTAAGGAGGCTGGATTCCCACTAATTACTCGGTTCCTTTCAGCCTTGGTCCTGCTCAGTTTGGAACAGTCCACCCCATACTCCCAGGTTAGGTCCCGCTGAAAGGCAACAAAAGGGCGATTTGCATACAGATTGTTCTTTCTTAGGTGGCACTGTAGCCAAAACATGATGGAACGGATTGTGGCCCAGGGAAAGTGCCAATAGTCGAGATTAATTCAAGCAATCTACCCATCATTCACCCATGCTCTCTGTACCATATAACTCGGGCTACATTCCACTGACGAGACCCAGATAAGCTGAAAGTGGTCCATAGTTGCTTGTGTCCCAGACCAGAGGGGGAATCTAGGCTGGAAATTCCGTCTGAAATGTTCCTATTGGATGGGGAACAAGACTGATTCGCATAAGTCTAGTTCTTGTCTCAGGTGGCATGGTCGGTAAAAAAAAAGTGATGGAGTAGATTGTGGCCCACAGTAATTACCAATGTACCATTGTTTTTTTTGGGAGGGGTCTTCACCCGAAGGTATCAGAGCGCTTTACATGAGCATCAGTTGCATTACAGACGGGCACATTTATTTTGTTAGGAAAGGGGAGATTGTGTCATTTGCCCAGAACCATACAGGATGTTGAGCGTCCCTGCCGAGTCTCGAACCCAGGTCCACAGCTTCGAGGCCGATCGCTCCAGCCCTTCAAGAAAAACACCTAACACGGATTAATTTTGAATCTGTTTATTACTATCATAGCCAAAAAACAGGATAATACCTTGTACAAATGCCATATTTTTAATCACTATCCTAGGTTCCCCCGTTCATAAAAAAGGGTACTACTGCACTAGGGTGAATAAAAAAAGTAAACAATACTTAGCAAAGTAGTTCATGTGCCTGTCACAGAGGACTAAAAGGCTCAAGTGGTAGGGTAGGTGAAGATAGGTGAAGGTAAATTAAGAATAGGGTCAGTTATTCTAGGGAAAATCCTTTCTACCTCAATAATGCCTCTGCAAGGAGGGCCACGGTCCAACAGTGGTTAGGCTCATCACCTCCTAAAACAATGTTCCAATTCCTGTGTGTCAGCCTCTCTAAGGAGTTTCTCACTTTGTCCGCTCCACCTGCTCAATGTGAAGACACTGTCCTGAGGACCTGATGGACCATTGTTCAGAGATCTGCATTCAGCTGTATCATCAGCATCTCCAGCTGGCCACCTGCATGGGGGGCCAGAAGAAGCACCCTTCTCACTCGCTGATGCCCATCTTCGGCTATCACACATCACTCAGCTTGCTTCTGTCCCCTCTCGGCCTCCCACCCATCAATCTTTGGTTTTCCTCTCTACCTAGCAGTGAGGCTCTGAGATGTCAACTGTCCTAGGGATGATGTCACTCCTCCATTTATAACTTTTCCCAGGAGATGGCGTGGTGGCTCTATACACAACATATACAGTATCTTTAGTGTGCACTGTCTGTCCCTGCCCTCCCAGGTTCATTGTATGAACACAGGCTTCCCCTGATACATTCAATCCCTCAGAATGAGATAAAGACAGGCAATCCTGCTGTATTTTTAGCTGTGGGGATGATAAGGTTCTAAACCTGGATCACGGTAGCAGCCTGATTAGATATTTCACATTATAAATCGTGGTGAAAAAAGGAGAAAACAGACCACGTCATATTGTTCTTTGAGTCCTTCCTCAAAGCCAGGAACATTGCGGATCTCATCCAACTGAACTCAAGTTAACAGACTCATATTATTTTGCAAGTAAAGTTAACATAATAAAATAATATAGTTCATGTCTGGTCAAAGAGACCAACCATTTGCTGCATAATTAGTGGAAAATATGGTGTGGGCTGACTATCATACACCACTACAGTTCAAATCAAATATCTCCAAGTATCATTTTGGGGTGGGGGGCAGGAAGGTGAAGGTAATTTTCGGGTAACTAAGAGTGAATTATGAAATCTACCTACATTTTCCAAAACCCAGAAGGGAAAGGATTTTCAGCGAACCTGCCGTATGATGTGAACAAGAAAATCAAGAACAAATAATTAAAAAATAAAGGAAGGGCACTTTAGTGAAAGAGGACAAGTGTGCCTAGGAACGCATCTCTTTGGGAAGGAAAAGGGAACATCGCCCTGCAATAAAAAAAACAATGAAAACATTATAAAACCACAGTAAAAACGTAATGGGAGTGGAGGACAAAATAGGAAACCTATAAAAGGGCATTAGAGCAAGGGAACCATGCAAAATTAAAGCTAATTTAAAAGGAAAACTGTCTGAACATAGGGTTATGGTGTGGGGGGGGGGAGTTTTCTGTTATAAAGATAAAACAACAGGCTCAAAAGAACTTAGTGAAAATCAAACCTAGGTAACATAATTCTGCACCAAGAGGGGCGGTCAGCAGGTTATGGTCAGGCTGATGAATGCTGCGCATGGTAAAAAATAAATATTAAAGTGGTGTTAGAAATGGGATCTCTAGTTGGCAAGGGCTTGCACCTTTGTCCAAGTAGGGACCCTTCTTCCTAGTCAGGGTAAGGGTTGTTACACTCGTGAAGTAACCCCTGCTCACCCTCGTGGTAGCTTGGCACGAGCAGTCAGGCTTAATTCAGAGGCAGTGTGTAAAGCATTTGGACATAACCAACAGTAATACAGTGTAAGCACTACAAACGGACACCACACCAGTTTAGAAAAATAACCAATATTTTATATACTCAAGACAAGACCAATTACAACAAAAATCCACAATACTATACTTTACGAATGAATGCTTGATACGTTAACTTCTTCTTTGCAGGAATAGCACAAAAGCAAAGTTCGTACGAGTCGGTAGCTCCGTCCGAGTCTACCGTGATGCTGAAAACCACAGAGTCTAACAATGCAGGGCGAGACGATGCTCGATGCGGTGCTGACAGGTTGCGATGCAGGCGACCAAGCCGGAGTGCGGGAGCTGGCGTCGGACAGCGGTGCGAGTCGGAGCGGTGCGTCGCAGACGTGCGAGCGGTGCCCCAAATGCGGTGCGGTCTCGACTCTTGAGCCAGTTGCAGCGACAGTGTCGGTCTGGTCCGGCTGGCCCAGTGAAGCGATGCGATGCGAACTGCGGTGCCCACAGGTCACGGTGCAAGCAGCGGCTCGATGTTGGCGGCGTCGGACGTCGCCCACGGTGAGACCAGGGTTGCGATGCGAAGCGGGGCGATGCGGTCTGCGGTGCAAACAGGTCACCGGCCAGGACTGGATTCGGTTGACGGAGTCGGTTGCAGTTCCCTTCCTCTGTGGCAACTGAAACAGCGTTCCAGAAGCGGTACCCAGAGGCTTGTGAAGTCTTTGTAGTCCCTGAGACTTCTTAACAGGAGGCCAGCTTGGTTTCTGGCCCTTGGAGATACTCAGCACAAGTTTGGAGAAAGTTCAGTCCAGTCCTTTCACTGCCCAAGACAGAAGCAGCAACTGCAGGCCAACCCAACAAAGCAACAACACAGCAAAGGGGCAGTACTCCTCCTGGCAGCTCTTCCAGCTCTTCGTCTTGGCAGGTTCCTTGATTCCAGCGAGATCTAAATTCATGGGGTCAGGGCCCCAATATTTATATCCCAAATTCCTTTGTTCTCTGAAGGCAGAGAGGCCTTCGCCTAGTCCAAACCAGTTCTGGAGCACTTTGTTGACAAGTCTCCGTCCCTTCTTTCAGTGAGTAGGCCAGGGACATCAGACGCACCACAGGAGGTGGAGCCAGCATTGTGGAGGGAAGGCACTGTCCTATTCAGGGCCCAGGTGCGACCCCTCCCACCCATCTACAGGTCGATCTGGCTATTCAGCCCTGCGCTGACTCACCCTGTCTCCTGGCATCCCCCAGCCCCTGTCACTCACATTCCAGACAAGGAATACACAATCTCGCAGAGGCAGGCTTGGATGGTTAGACAAGAAAATACCCACTTTCTAAAAGTGGTATTTTCAAACACAGAATGTTAAAACCAACCTTACTAAAAGCTGCATTTTATCATTCTGAGTCCAGGCATACTAAACTCGAATTTCTACCATGTTCCCGGGGTCAGTTAGGATTATATACTGTAATAATCAAAACCGCCCGTTCTGGCCTAGGGGGAACAGGTAGCCTTGCAATAGTGAAAAACGAACTAGGCTGTAATTCACTATCAGGACATGCCGCACACACCCGGGCATGTCCTACCTTTCGCGTACAACGCACCCTGCCCACAGGGGTACCTTGGGCCTACCTTAGGGGTGACTAACATGTAGCAAAGGGAAGGTTTAGGGACTTGCAAGTGTGTGCACTTGCCAAGTCGACATGGCAGCCCCAGGCTGCGCACAGGCTCTGCGATGGCAGGCCCGAGTTACACTTTACGGGCTGTTTGCGTGGGTGGCACAATCCAGTGCTGCAGCCCACCAACAGCATTTGGTCTATAGGCCCTGGCACTCGCAGTGCACTTTACAAGGGACTGACACATAAACCAAATAGGCCAATCATGGAAACACCAATCCATAACACATTTTATACAGGAGCACTTGCACTTTCCCACTGGACCGCAGTGAGGAAAGTGCGCAGAATCATCACACCAGCAAAAACAGAGTCAAAACCGGGAGGTCAGAAAGCAAAAAGTCAGGGGAAACACGCCAAAAGATGCCAAGTCTAACACATGTCCCCTCCAGCTGAAAGTAGGGAGAACTACCCAACCCCATGGGAGTTCTCTTCACTAAGGCGGAAGAACCTGGACAGACCATCTGCGTTGGCGTGTTCTGTACCAGGACGGTGTTCCACCGTAAAGTCCATTCCCTGTAGGGAGATGGACCACCTCAGCAGTTTTGGATTCTCGCCCCTCATTTGCATCAACCATCTGAGGGGCCTGTGGTCTGTCTGAACCCAGAAGTGAGTCCCAAACAGGTATGGTCTCAACTTCTTCAGCGCCCAGACCACAGCAAAAGCTTCCCTTTCTATGGCACTCCACCTCTGTTCCCTGGGAAGTAGTCTCCTGCTAAGGAAGACTACAGGCTGATCCAGGCCCTCTTCGTTCAGTTGTGAGAGCACCGCTCCCACACCATGCTCTGAAGCGTCAGTCTGCACGACGAATTCCTTGGAGAAGTCAGGTGCCTTGAGCACGGGCGCCGTGCACATGGCTGCCTTCAGGGCATCAAAAGCTTTCTGGCAGGACTCAGTCCAGATCACTTTCCTGGGCTGCCTCTTAGAGGTCAGCTCTGTTAAGGGGGCAACGATGGTGCCATAGCCCTTAACAAATCTCCTATAATAACCGGTGAGACCTAAGAAGGCTCTCACCTCTGTCTAGGTCTTGGGGGCTCCCAAGCCAGAATGGTGTCAATCTTGGGTTGTAGGGGCGCCACCTGGCCGCTTCCTACCTGGTGTCCCAAGTACACCACAGAACCCTGCCCGATCTGGCACTTACTGGCCTTGATCGTGAGGCCTGCACCTTGCAGAGCCCTCAACACTTTCTCAAGGTGCTGTACATGTTCTTCCCAGCTGGAACTGAACACAGCAATGTCATCCAGGTAGGCGGCACTGAAATCCTCCAGCCCGGCCAACACCTGATTGACCAACCTCTGAAAGGTGGCAGGGGCATTCTTCAACCCAAAGGGCATCACCCGGAATTGGTAATGACCTTCTGGGGTTGAGAATGCTGATCTCTCCTTGGCCCCATCGGTTAAGGCAATCTGCCAGTACCCAGACGTTAAATCAAACGTGCTGAGGAACCGAGCAGCTCCCAACCGATCAATTAGCTCATCAGCTCTGGGGATGGGGTGCGCGTCAGTCCTGGTGACGGCATTGAGCCCACGGTAGTCCACACAAAACCGGAGTTCTGGAGTGGCACCGGGTGCCGCAGCCTTTGGGACCAAGACCACTGGGCTGGCCCAAGGACTGTGGGAGGGCTCAATCACCCCTAACGCCAACATCTTAGAGACCTCCTCCTTGATGCTGGCTCTGACCCGGTCAGTCAACCTGTAAATCTTGTGCTTCACAGGATGGCTGTCACCGGTGTCCACGTCATGGGTACACCAGTGAGTAACACCGGGGTCAGAGAGAACAGTGGGGCGAACTGTCCCAACAACTGGCGACAGTCCCCCTGCTGCTCCTGAGTCAGAGTAGGGGAGAGGATCACCCCTCTACTGACCCATCATGCTCCTTGGTAGACAGGAGGTCCGGGAGAGGCTCACTCTCCTCTTCCACCCCATCATCTGTCGCCAAGAGCATACTCACTTCGGACCTCTCGAAGTGGGGCTTGAGGCGGTTCACGTGAAGGACCCTCAAAGGGTTCCTTGGAGCCTGCAAATCCACCAGGTAGGTGACGTCACTTTTGCGCTCCTTTACCTCATATGGCCCAGTCCACTTGTCCTGCAAGGCACAAGGTGCTACTGGGGCCATGACCCACACTTTTTGTCCAGGTTGAAATTCGACCAGAGTGGCGTTCTGGTCATACCATCTCTTCATTTCTTCCTGGCTTGCTTCTAGGTTCGCCTGAGCGAGTTTCCTGAAGCGGGCAGTTTGGTTTCTAAAGGCCAGCATGTAGCTAAATACATCCTGGGGAGTTTTCCTGGGAGCTGCCTCCCAGCCTTCCTTAACCAAACTCAGAGGTCCTCTGACAGGGTGGCCATACAGGAGCTCAAAGGGGCTGTACCCAAGAGACTTCTGAGGCACCTCCCTGTATGCAAAGAGTAGGCATGGCAAGAGGACGTCCCACTTACGCCTCATGGGTTCTGTTAGACCCTTGATCATGCCTTTCAAGGTCTGGTTGAATCTCTCCACCAGACCGTTTCCTTGTGGGTGGTAAGGAGTGGTGAACTTGTAGGTTACCCCACACTCCTTCCACAGGGATGTCATATACTTCGATATGAAATTGGTCCCCCTATCAGAAACCACCTCTCTGGGGAATCCCACACGGGAAAAGATCCCCATTAACGCCCGGCCCACCACTGGCGCCGTCGTTGTCCTGAGAGGGATTGCCTCCGGGTACCGGGTGGCATGGTCCACCAAGACCAGGATATACCTGTTGCCCATGGCTGTCTTGGGATCCAGTGGCCCCACAATATCCATCCCTACCCTTTCAAAGGGTGTTCCTACAACCGGAAAAGGTTGGAGAGGAGCTTTGACCTTCCTCCCACTCTTACCACTTGCCTGGCAAGTTTGGCAAGACCTGCAGTGTGCATCTGACTGCCTTCGCATTTGGGGCCAAAAGAAGTGGGTGACAAGCCTGTCAAAGGTCTTGTCCTGCCCCAAATGTCCTGCCAAAGGCACGTCATGAGCCAGACCCAGTAGGAAGGTCCTGAAGCGCTGGGGTACCACCAGCACACGGGCTGACCCAGGCTCAGCAACCTTAGGCTCACTGTATAGGAGACCACTCTCCCAGTAGATCAGATGTGACCCGGACTGATTACCAGCTGCCTGGTCTGCAGCCTGCCGCCGCAGACCCTCCAGAGTAGGGCACTCGTTCTGCTCCCTGCAGAACTCCTCCCTGGTGGGACCCCCTTCTTGCTGCCAATGGGTCAGCTCAGAGATGTCTCCCAGTTCGGCTACTTGCTCCCCTGTAGGCACCGGGGCGTCCCCCTCAAGGTCCGCCTCCTCCCGGTCCGTGGGAACTTCGGGGGCCGGTTTCCCGCGCCCCTGCCCTTTCTCTTGGCAGGGACTTGGGCCACTGTTTCAGGCTCCAAGTCCTCTTGATCACCCTTTCTGGCCGCCATTGACCGAGTAGACACGCATGCCCACTCTGGCAACCCCAGCATCTCCAAGTGGGACCTGAGCTCAACCTCCTTCCATGAGGACTGCTCCAGGTCGTTTCCTAGCAGACAATCTACAGGCATGGTAGGGCTCACAACCACCCTTAAGGGACCTGAGACCCCCCCCATTCAAAGGGAACCTGCGCCACCATACATTGGCGCTCTGAGTTGTCGACAGCAACTACTTGGTGGAATGCTCCTGGGACTACTTGCTTCTCAGACACCAGGTGACACCGGACTGAGGTCACACTGGCTCCAGTATCTCTGAGAGCCTCTACCCTGTTCCCATTAATGGTCACCCAGGTGCTATATTTCTTTGTGTTAGGGGGCACCTGGTTTCCTGGGACCATCTCACTGTCCCCGAGTGAGACAAGGGTCATTTCTGCGGGATCCCCACCCTCCTGTGGGCACCCCTCCTCCCCAAGCGCTACACTAGCCAACACTTTGGACTGTCCACCGGTGGGTGGCTGTGTCCCCTTCGGGCACTTGGGGTCCCCCTTAAAGTGACCTACCTGGTCACATGCATAACACTTGCGGGGGCCGGTCTCAACAGGCTTCCCTGTAGAGACCCCTTTCTTCTTATCACCGGGGGTTGGGAACCTTTACCCTGGGTACTAGTTTGGGGCCCTTTAGAGAACTCCTGTGCTTTACCCTTGTCCCCCCCACCTTTCTGCTGGGGACCCTGCCCACCTTTGGCTGAGTCTCCCCCAAACGCTTTCTTGTGGACCCTGGTACTCACCCAGCGGTCCGCTTCCATAGCAAGCTTCCTGGGGTCAGTTAGCTTACTATCAACTAGGTGCTGGCGCAGATCTGCAAAACATAGACTAGACAAGTGCTCCCATGCAATCAAGTTGTAGAGCCCCTGAAAATCTGTTACACTACTGCCCTTCACCCAACCATCCAGAGACCTGCAGAACACATCCACACATTCCAACCAAGTGTTGACATCAGACTTCTTACTGGACCTGAACTGATCCCTGTACTTTTCAGGAGTAAGACCATACTTCGTGAGAAGGGCATCCTTCATGTCAGCATAGGTGAGGTGATACCCCTTACCCAAAGCTATCAGAGCATCCCTTGCTTCTTCCGGGAAAAGTGGCCACAATCCTGCTCCCCAATTCTCCTCAGGGACCCCATTCATGTGTATGGCTGCCTCATAACCCTGGAACCACCTTTGTATGTCATCCCCCTTCTTGAACTCCTTGCCTACGTTCTTGGGAATGTGCACAATCCTGTCTGCCTTTCTGGACGAATTGCTGCCACCATCTGAGCCTGACTTACTCCTAAGTTCTAGCTCCTTCAGTTCTCTCTCATGCTCTAAGAGCATCTTCCTCTCCTCTATGGCCAATCTCTTCTCCTCCCGCTCACTCTCCAGCCTGAGCTTCTGCAGCTCAAACTGCCTTGTCTCCCGCCGGTCCTCCAGCTCCTCTGGGGACAGACTGCTGCTGCCTGACCTGGCGGGTTCCCCCTACCCAAAAGCACATCCACCCTGGAAATAGGCTCCTCCGCCTCCTCACTGAGATCACCAGGCTGCCCATTGGCATGTCTGGCTGCTACCCAGGTCCTCAGCGCCTTCTGTAGCTCCTCCTTCCTTGTGAGGCCTTTAATTTGGACTTTCAGGTTTTTACAAATCGCTCGTAACTCCTTTACGGCGTAGGATTCCAATCTGTCCTCCTCAAAGATAACTTCCAGAGATGCAACGGATGATGCAATTGATTCAGGCATGACAAAAGTCGTGAGTTGAAAACTGGCAAGATCAAAAATAGGCCAAAAGAAAAAGAACCAGTATGTGGTACGTAATGGTCTGCGATATGGTAGTAGTGCACACCAATCACTGTAAGTCAAGTGCAAACACAAGTCCTATCCTCACCGCTGACAACCAATGTTAGAAATGGGATCTCTAGTTGGCAAGGGCTTGCACCTTTGTCCAAGTAGGGACCCTTCTTCCTAGTCAGGGTAAGGGTTGTTACACTCGTGAAGTAACCCCTGCTCACCCTCGTGGTAGCTTGGCACGAGCAGTCAGGCTTAATTCAGAGGCAGTGTGTAAAGCATTTGCACATAACCAACAGTAATACAGTGTAAGCACTACAAACGGACACCACACCAGTTTAGAAAAATAACCAATATTTTATATACTCAAGACAAGACCAATTACGACAAAAATCCACAATACTATACTTTACGAATGAATGCTTGATACGTTAACTTCTTCTTTGCAGGAATAGCACAAAAGCAAAGTTCGTACGAGTCGGTAGCTCCGTCCGAGTCTACCGTGATGCTGAAAACCACAGAGTCTAACAGTTCCAGCCGACCGCGTCGATACGGGCCAGCAGAGTCGTGAACAGACTCGGTCACAGTACCTTTTCTCGTTGTGGCTGGTACGGAGTGTACGAGCCGGTCGGCGTTCGTCGCGGTTGCGGTGCAAGACGGAGCGA
Source organism: Calotriton arnoldi (assembly GCA_963921515.1). Lineage (NCBI taxonomy): Eukaryota > Metazoa > Chordata > Amphibia > Caudata > Salamandridae > Calotriton > Calotriton arnoldi. Next base: position 1,201,779 of record CAWUFW010005439.1, read on the forward strand.
TGCAAGGTGCGGTGTCCCTCAATGCGGTGCAGGCAGCGGCTCGATGAGCGTCGGGCAGACGGAGTCGGTGAGTCCAAGGCGTACGATGCAGGGCGAGACGATGCTCGATGCGGTGCTGACAGGTTGCGATGCAGGCGACCAAGCCGGAGTGCGGGAGCTGGCGTCGGACAGCGGTGCGAGTCGGAGCGGTGCGTCGCAGACGTGCAAGCGGTGCCCCAAATGTGGTGCGGTCTCGACTCTTGAGCCAGTTGCAGCGACAGTGTCGGTCTGGTCCGGCGGGCCCAGTGAAGCGATGCGATGCGAACTGCGGTGCCCACAGGTCACGGTGCAAGCAGCGGCTCGATGTTGGCGGCATCGGACGTCGCCCACGGTGAGACCAGGGTTGCGATGCGAAGTGGGGCGATGCGGTCTGCGGTGCAAACAGGTCACCGGCCAGGACTGGATTCGGTTGACGGAGTCGGTTGCAGTTCCCTTCCTCTGTGGCAACTGAAACAGCGTTCCAGAAGCGGTACCCAGAGGCTTGTGAAGTCTTTGTAGTCCCTGAGACTTCTTAACAGGAGGCCAGCTCGGTTTCTGGCCCTTGGAGATACTCAGCACAAGTTTGGAGAAAGTTCAGTCCAGTCCTTTCACTGCCCAAGACAGAAGCAGCAACTGCAGGCCAACCCAACAAAGCAACAACACAGCAAAGGGGCAGTACTCCTCCTGGCAGCTCTTCCAGCTCTTCGTCTTGGCAGGTTCCTTGATTCCAGCGAGATCTAAATTCATGGGGTCAGGGCCCCAATATTTATATCCCAAATTCCTTTGTTCTCTGAAGGCAGAGAGGCCTTCGCCTAGTCCAAACCAGTTCTGGAGCACTTTGTTGACAAGTCTCCGTCCCTTCTTTCAGTGAGTAGGCCAGGGACATCAGACGCACCACAGGAGGTGGAGCCAGCATTGTGGAGGGAAGGCACTGTCCTATTCAGGGCCCAGGTGCGACCCCTCCCACCCATCTACAGGTCGATCTGGCTATTCAGCCCTGCGCTGACTCACCCTGTCTGCTGGCATCCCCCAGCCCCTGTCACTCACATTCCAGACAAGGAATACACAATCTCGCAGAGGCAGGCTTGGATGGTTAGACAAGAAAATACCCACTTTCTAAAAGTGGTATTTTCAAACACAGAATGTTAAAACCAACCTTACTAAAAGCTGCATTTTATCATTCTGAGTCCAGGCATACTAAACTCGAATTTCTACCATGTTCCCGGGGTCAGTTAGGATTATATACTGTAATAATCAAAACCGCCCGTTCTGGCCTAGGGGGAACAGGTAGCCTTGCAATAGTGAAAAACGAACTAGGCTGTAATTCACTATCAGGACATGCCGCACACACCCGGGCATGTCCTACCTTTCGCGTACAACGCACCCTGCCCACAGGGGTACCTTGGGCCTACCTTAGGGGTGACTAACATGTAGCAAAGGGAAGGTTTAGGGACTTGCAAGTGTGTGCACTTGCCAAGTCGACATGGCAGCCCCAGGCTGCGCACAGGCTCTGCGATGGCAGGCCCGAGTTACACTTTACGGGCTGTTTGCGTGGGTGGCACAATCCAGTGCTGCAGCCCACCAACAGCATTTGGTCTATAGGCCCTGGCACTCGCAGTGCACTTTACAAGGGACTGACACATAAACCAAATAGGCCAATCATGGAAACACCAATCCATAACACATTTTATACAGGAGCACTTGCACTTTCCCACTGGACCGCAGTGAGGAAAGTGCGCAGAATCATCACACCAGCAAAAACAGAGTCAAAACCGGGAGGTCAGAAAGCAAAAAGTCAGGGGAAACACGCCAAAAGATGCCAAGTCTAACAAGTGGTTATTAAATGTGCTTTTCATCAGAATGGTTTTGTTCTGATTTCACATACAAATGTAGTGACAATGGCAATTCCTGTTGGGTTCTTCCTCTCATATTTAGTCCATCAGATATCTCTCCATTCACTAATATTTTTATCCATGACTCATCAAACCGAACCTTAACTCTAGCGATTTATGTATTTATTATTCCGAGCCCTCTAAATGAGAGAGTGGCTTAAAGATAACTCCAGGCCACCCTGCCAGAGGTGTTCTTCGTATCCAATAAAAAGCATGGTAAATGGCTTTTTTTTTTTTTTTATGTCAGTTGCAATTAGAAATGGAAGCATTCGTGTCTAGAATAGTTCCTTAGGTCTAAAGCTGTATATGATGTACTGATGGGTATCTGCAATTTTTAGCCAGCTACTTTAGTTTTTCTCACAGTGTGGGCTTCAGGAAAAGAACACTGGTTCCTCAAGTGTTGCAGCCGGACTGGAAATTCTTTATCTTTTGCAGCTTTAGATTAAGAAAAAAATGTCTCATATTCCCGGGAGTCACACTTTTAATGAGAAGTAAATGACAACTGCAGTGGCGGCTCGCCGAGGGAGTGGTGCGGGACGGCGGGGCGGGGGAGTGGCAGGGTGGGTAGTAGTGAACTCGGACATACGACGGACAGAACTGAGAGGGAGTTCTGTCCGTCGTAAGTCCAAGTCCACTACCCCCCCACCCAGCCCCTCCCCGCCCCACCGCCCTGCACCACTCCCTCGGCGAGCCGCCACTGGACAACTGCTGTGGGAGCTTAAGGTTCTGGTTACAATAGGGTGAAAATATAAATCATAAAGGAGAGAGAGAATTCATTCTCTGCCTTACACCATCTCTATCTGCACTGTATTGAACAAAAAGGTATGGCCAACTTAAACTGGAGAAATCGGATCACAATGTTGATAGATTAATACTCTATCAGTCTACACCAACAGAAAGCTTTGCTTGAAGGAAGCAATACCCTTACCCATGACGGTGGTATTCTTCATTCCTGTGTCTGCTCCTCACCCAAGTACAAAACATTTATGTCTGTGTAGATCCTGTTAAGGTACTCTTTCATGAGATCTTTTCATGCATGCAAGATGCAAAAAACTCAAAAGGAAAATTTAGATTTTATAGCCTGATGGGCAGAAAATCTGGATTTTATTGAAGACACGGAGGCTAAGATTATGCAAATCTCCTTTATTGCCAGCTAACAGCAGCAACAATTGAAGAATATTGAACTTCAAGGAACATTCTAAGACACTGTAAAGTCCCCCTACACGCAGCCATCTTCGTTCTTCCGGAGCTGCGAACAAGATAACTCCAAAGAAAACTTGAACTTCTGTTGAAAACAGTTCACTGATAGCAATCCCAACCAGGGAAATCTTCTTATTCTTAAACCAAAAAGTCAAAAAATGTAAGTAATACCTTTAATGCTATTGGGGTAGGTAAGAATGTTATGTAGAGGGATAATCTTAGCCTCTGTGTCCCACCAGGCTGTGAAAAATCTACTTTTTATGGCATGACATGGAGGCTAACATTATGCAAATTCAAAGTGTAGTTAACACATTATCAATCACGTTCGTGATTGGTCTGAAATAACAGTTTTTAAACATACTTTCATTCAACAAGTCTGCCGCTCTAAGAATATCTTGCAAACGTCTGCCCAAGATAAACGCTTTGGAAGCTGATGCACCCCTAAGGGAGTGTGCCCCGAAAATAGAGACATCCACACCACTCTAGCTTATAACTCCTTTCACCCATCTCACTAGAGTAGGTGAAGAAACTGCTTTATGAGGCCATCTAATTACCAGTTGTGTTGCATTTCCTCTCAAGCTTTCTGTTCTCCTTTCATACTCTTTCAAGCATTTCACCACACAAAATCTTTCATTCTGTTGAAAAAAAGAGTAGAAAATAGAAGATGACATAGACTTTGTTCTCTTTTTGAGGTAGAAGCATACTCCCTCAGATTGATAGACCCTGCTAGTGACATCTAAGGCTTTTATGACCGAAGTCCATGTAAAAGGCACTAGGCAGAGTAACACTGTAAGTTTTTAAGAGATGCGTTTTAGAGACAGGTTTGAGTTGTCGCCCCAACAAACTAGAACTTGTAAGACATCTTTGACATCCCATAAAGCAGTGTATTTTGCAGTCAGTGGGTTTAGTACCCCTATACTTCTCATTATTTTCTTAGTCAGTAAGCTCTGGACTACAGAGATGCCATTGACCAAGGAGTGCCCTGCGGTCTAGAAGATCTGTAAATGATAACTGTTCTGTAGCATAGGCCAGGTGTGAATAGTTCTGATAGGTAGTTTGCCACATGTACTAAATCAGTTGAAACAGGATTATAGTTTAGTTGATGACACAAACAAACCCATTTCTTCCAAGCCAGTTGATATGCTTTGCTTGTTCCAGGAGCCCACGATTCAGATATGAGTTGGAAAGCGTCCAGCAAAAGGCCTGAAATCTTCCTGCCCATCAGTACCAGTAGACCCTATTCTACAAGGGGATGTGACTCTCCTTGTGGGCCTAAGAGTATTCCCCTGAATGACGGTATTCGGATAGGGAAGTCTATGGTCATTTCTAGAATGATTGGGAACCATGTCTGTGATCTCCAAAGGGGTGTTATTACCACTAGGGTCTCTCCGCTTCGCTGTGCACGTAAGAGTATTCATGGTAGCATGGCAAATGGAGGGAAATCATAAGGTGCTAAACCCTTTCAATATTGGAGGAATGAATCTAGCCCTTGAGATTGAGGGTCCGGTCTCCAGCTGAAGAATTTATTCAGCGCTGTATTCAGCCTGTCTGCAAAGAGGTCTGTCCTGAAGGGACCCCAGTTCGCTTGGATAGTGAGGAATATTTGTTTGTCTAACCTCCAGGTGCTGGAGTCCTTGAAATTCCTGGAGAACCAGTCCGCCACACCATTGCTTAAACCAGGAATGTGTTCTGATACAACCGAAAGTCCTTTGCTCAAGCAATATCCCCAGAAACCCCTCGCTGGATCTGTAAGTCCTTTGGAGTGATGTCCTCCCTACTTGTCATACCTCACTGCTGACACATTGTCCATGCGCAGCATCCCATAGCATTTCATCAATTATTGGGTGAAGCAAGGGATTGCAAATTAACCTGCTAGTAATTCTGAGCAATTGATGTGCAATCCCTTCTCTTGATCTGTCCAGCGACCCCCTGTTGATGAGTTGCCACGTCTCGCACCCCATCCTTCTAAACTCGCGTCTGATTCTATTATTGTCTCTGTCAATGGGAATGAGAATCTCAGGGCCTGTTTCCTGCCCATCTGTAGTGCCTGAGGCACCGTTCTTGTCACCGCCTAAAAAGCGTGAGGATCCCCCTTTAGTGGTATTTGTCTTTTTTGCCCCATTTTGTAGGGTCCTCCTGCCATCATCTTTCCTGGGGACTTATTTGCCTCATCTGATCCTTTAGGCTGGTGTGTGCCTGTAGCAGGCCATTCCTTCTTAGAGAAGTTTTCTAGTTTTTTATGTATGGTGTCATCTAGGGACCCTATTACTTTGTTTAGGGCTTTATTCAATAATTGCTCTATTTTCTCTTCTATATTTACCTCTGGGGTTGCTACAGACATAGTTGTATAGTAGGTTATGGGATAGAGCAGTAAATAGCTGTCTGTGAGTATTTTTCCCTTTTTAGGTTAAATAAGAGCTAAAGTAAATATTTCTGAATGAGGAATGTGGATCTGAGGTGATCAGCTGTTCGGCACGGAAGCAACTGTATTTTCCTAACTGTCACCGTATTTGACATGATGACCAACAAGCTAAAATAGCTGTCATAAATGTTTGCATTATATTGTCCCAGTTTGTTATAATGGCGGTCGGCACGTATCTGTCATGCTCACTGCTTTTTTCTCTAAGGTCCAACGTCCTGTGCTAGCCCATCTTCTATTTTGTTTTTGTGGGTGGTGTGGTCGCGACTCTCCGCACCGTCATGGCAATGGCTCGGAGTGGTTAGCAGTGGAGGGGGTGGGGGGTGTCCTCGATGGTCATAGGATTCGCTCTGCATTGCCACCCCACTGCTAGAGGGGAATGGACGCAGAGCTGCCAAAGCCGCCAGAGCAGTGTAAGAGTTAGCTCGTATGTGGTCGGTAGACGCATCTCCCAGGTAATGCAGGCGTGGCCTTTGAGAGAAAGCCAGTTCTCTACCTACTTAAAGGAATGCTGGTATTTCGAAACACAGCCGGTCGAAAGGAATCGGTGTGTCTTTTGGCTCAATTTACGAGAAGGTCCATTAAAGTCAAATAGTTTTGTTTTTGAAAATAAAATCGGTCCGATTTACGGAGTCAATCTTTCAGCCTAAAGAGGCTGAAAGAGCACACTGAGTAAGTTTTGTTAGGAATTCGAGTCCCCATTCTGCCTCGTGATAGCAAACATAAGAAATGTACTATAATAATGCATTAAGTGTCTAGTATCCCAGGGAAAAATGAGAGGCACTTATCTTGTGAGCAGCAGCAACAAAAAAGAAGGAAGATGGTTGCACATGGGGGGACTCTATACTGTCTTGGAATGTTCCTTGAAGTTCTATATTCTTCAATTGTTGCCCCTGTGAGCTGGCAATAAAGGAAATTTGCATAATGTTAGCCTCCGTGTCATGCCATAAAATATGTGAATTCTAAACCAGTACTGATGTCAGCAAGCTAGTACAGACCCCTACTTAGCATGGGAAAGGACAACATGGAAGGGGGGCTACTTGGTCAGTCTGCTTGAAATCTTTAATAGCTAAGTCTGACGGGATGCTGGAGATTCAGCTAATCTACGACAATAGACCTCTTGCAAGACAGTCTTTTTAGTTTATTGCACTTTGCATGCATCATTTCTACCAAACTACCCTTCATTTGTAGTTGAGACTGGACTTGAGCGTTTAGTTCTATCGGACCCTAGTCCGAAGAAAGTCAGAGACTCGACCTTGCAAAGTGGAGGATATCTTTCCCCATTAACTCTTAGAGTTTTTAAACATTCCATAGGGAAACAACAATAAAGTATTTGCGGCCACCTTAGGCAAGTTTAGCTACATGATGGTCCCTCCCCTTTCTCAAAGAAGCAAGTTGAAACAAGGATTTCATCTCGTCCTAAAACACAGATCCCCTGAAAGAGCCCCTAATCAGGGTGAGGAGTAGAAGCAGAGATTGGTGGGTGAAGTTTTTAGTTCCTTTAAAGAAAGATTTCTATTTGTCTAGCCAAATAAGGTAATATATAAATACACTGATCTGATTTCTCCAGTTTATGTTGGTTATACCGTTTGTTCTGTATAGAATAGGGTGACGTCCCAATTCATCAAATGTATTTTAATCAGTGAGTTGTATTGGCATTACAATGATATTATACATATATTATATTGTGTGAATTACATCTATCTTATGGAAAAATGTATAAGACTGATGAAAAGCAAGACAAACATTTCAGCATGTGTTACTTAATGCTAATTATTGTCTAAGAACCCTTTAGAAACATGTTTCTAAAGGAATCTTCTAATATCCTAATTATCTTTGAGAAGCACCATAAATATGTTGTCTATGTATAATCAAATAAATGGCTTTATCTGAAAGCAAGTTTTTTATTACTCTTGTGTGTTTTTGACATTTAATTGACTGAAAGTACTGGACACTACACAGTGTACATAGAACAACAGATGGTTTCCAGCCAAACTCAGCCCACCTGCACCCCCACAGACCACACCCATAACCTCAGCATCATCTTGAACAGCAAGCTATCCATGAAGAAACAGGTAAACACAGTCTGCTTCACCTGCTTCAACACCCTACGCATGCTCTGCAAAATCTTCAGGTGGCTCCCCGTAAACACCAGAAGAGTCTTCACACAGACCCTCGTCACCAGCACGCTGAACTACGGGAATACACTCTATGTAGAAATCACTGCACGCCTCTGAACAGACTTTAGACAATACAAAACTCATCCTTGACCTCCCCAGATGAACCCACATCAATCAGCACCTCAGAAAGCTGCACTGACTCCTGATCCAGAAGAAATGCCAGTTTAAGATGCTGACCCACACTTACAAAGCCCTGCACAATGAAGGACCAGCATATATCAACAAATGCATCACCTTCCACCAACCAATCAGACTCCTTCTTCCTTGCGGACAACCCCAGGATCGCTGAAGCAGCAGTGGGGGACGCTCCTTTTCTTACTTGGCAGCCAAAGCTTGGAATGACCTTCCCCTGAACCTCAGGACCGCGTCATTGCTCCAGGAATTCAGGAAATTACTCAAAACCTGGCTGTTTGAATGAACAGATCACCACGAAGCAGCTAACAACCCCCAGCACCTTGAGACCCCATGGGTGATTTTCGGCGCTCTATAAATCGTGATTGATTGATTGCAATTAGAATGCACATTTGCATATGCTTTACATTTACTGTGTATATGGCAAATCAATGTACCATTAAGTGTTTTCCACCCACTGTGGACGTTGAAAACATTAAAGTGAGTCTGTGTTTGACTTATCATATGTTTTGCACACCTGGGATTTCATCATCATACATTGTGAAACAGCTAGACCCATAATTGCCATTTTGCATCATCACAAAGTGACAAATTGGTGTTTACTTTCCAGTGCAAGAGGGTATTTTTCAGGTTAAAAAGTGCTTTGTGCTGCTTTGTTTCAGTGTGCGTTGCTTTTTGGTCAAGGGGTGTTACTTGGGTGGATAAACACAAACACCCTTAGTTTTGAGCAAATCCCAATCTTCTTGGATATCCAGACTGGGCTTTGCGTTAAAAACTAACTCCTACTTGAGAGCACACTCCCCTCTGCATGGTAGTGTGAGTCTGTGGGTCTGATTCACAAAGGTAAATTTAACCTACATAAAAAGAGACAGGCCTATCTGTGCGATGTTCTTGCCTCGACTGCAGAGTCTCCGCAGTCATAAACTTACTATTAACTCGCAGTTTGTCAATGGCAAAATTATAGTAAACTTGCTCAAAAATGTAAGGCCCTGTTTGTTACCACAATGCAGCTAAGTAAAGCAACAATACAGAGGATGGCAGCGACAGCAGCAGCAGACCAATCCTACTAGATATGACTTTGCCCCCTGTATTCCCCCTTGCGCAACACAGCAAATTTGGTTGCTGCGCTGCGTTACGTGAAAAATTTGTAAATCTGCCCCTTAGAGTGATTTCATGATCTTTTATAGTGGCTTTCCATCTAACTACACAGTAGTTCTGTTTAAAATATTTGTCCTTTCTGTTGGCCTGCCTGCTTGATAAAAAAAGTGTTTAATGCAGTGTTTCTTAGATTGAATGTTCCAGCATGGGCACTCTTGTGTCCCTATTAATAAATCAGCCTGCAGGGATTGAAAATTGTCATATATCTTTCCATTTCTGTTACAGTACACAGCAGTTTAAAACCTGTCGCGGTGAATTACTCTTCTCTGTGGTTTACATTACATCAAGTGTGACCAATAAAAAGCGTGAGAAATATGTCTGTCAGCTGGGCGTAGTACACTGTTCTCCTATGGTGCATGCGTGACGTCTCTCTGATACTATTAATTTTCCAATAAAATTATCTCCACAAGATCATGCTGTCGTTTGACTTCTAACAATAATTCGTAAACATTGAAACAAATCTTTAGTTTCCAAAAACACTAACCCAGCAGCATTGATTGCCTCTATTCAAGTGTATATTTATGTTATTCCAATCTTGCAACCACATTTGGCAGCTGAGAAAAACTCTAAGCGATCTGTGGAAGTCTGCCATGATAAATATAAAAGGAGGAAAACACTTTATTTTGTAGGCTAGCAAACTGTAAATGAGATATGCTCCTGCGACTTTTTATGAAACTAAAAAAATGTTTTGTAACTGTTCAGCTTGCAGAGCGTTTTATGTTTGGCATGATATTGCTAATGATATTTGAGTACATTATAAACCCCATTTTTACAGATGTTTCAGGAGACTTATCTTTCATTGAAAGAGTAACAACAAAGCATAATTAAATAGCATTGCCTGAGGAAAAACCTTGTGAAGAAAGTTTCACTTATTTCTTGGTATAACAATATGTTTCAAGTCTTACAAAACACCTCTTCACTGCACTGATGGATTTAATTTGTTTTGTCTTGTATCCTATGATGTTAACAGATGTCCAATCTTGAATGTAGCTGAAACGCAAAACTGTTTTCTCTACATATGACACAACTTATCAGTGGAGGCCGCCGACCTTTATTGGTGACTAAACAGACTTTCAGAATTGCACTGTACAAGTGACTGAGCCATATTTTCCACATGAGGGGTTTGGGAATGTGAAGAAATGGTTACCTTTCTCCAAAAATTGGAAAAGGGGAGTGAAATGGTCCCTGAAGTCTACACTTTCTGCAGGATAAACTGAGGGTCTGCTTGAAGTACCTAGAAGCCTGCCTGCCTGCTGAGAGGAAGAAGGCATGTATGTACCTGGCGATGTAAGAGGAGGTTTTTACAGGAGGAGTGATCTATGTACTCACAGCCCTGGGAATTGCAGAGAAGCTGCCAACCCAAACAGAGGGGCATATTTACAAGAACTTAATGCCGCTGTAGCGTCAATTTTTTGACGTTACGGTGGCTTTTTTATCGCCTTATTTACAAAGTGCCACTAACTGCAGTTAGCGGCACTTTTCCAGCGTAAACGTGAATTTTCAGGATCACCACTTCTGTTAGCGGGACTTAACGAAAATGTGATGCAAGGTAGGTGTTCCCGTGAAAAAACTGCCACTAATCACACTTTCGATATTTACAATGAAATTCCCATATGTTGATAACATCCCAAAACTGTTGCTAAGTCCAATTAGAGGCAGTTTTTAAAGACCAGAAAATAGCTGCTCTTAAAATTGGTGCAAACACTTGGGGCCTCATTTCAGAGGTTTTGGTGCTGGACAGTGCTGCAAGAAATGTTGCTGCACTGCCCTGCGACAAAACAAAAGGGCATGAATGGGCCCTATCAATAAGATAGGGCACATTCCTGGGCCTCATTCATAAAAAGTGTTGCATCGCTGCGATAAAACAGCGATGCAACACTTTTCACTGCGCCCTCCTTGCAACACCTTGGATGCACCGTATACACTGTACAGCGCTCCATGTTGCAAGGAATGACAGATACGTCAGGAATCCTGACATATCTTGTGGCGCTAAAGTCTCGCATTGCTGGACTTGTGTCACAAGCATTACGCAACTCCAGCAAGCCATGGGGCAGGCCAATCCCTATGGCACTGCGTCACCCTTATGCCTGCCAAGAGGCAGGCGTCAGGTTTTGACGCAGTGGCGTCCTAGAAGTGTTGCAGTGAAATCGCATAAATTTCACTGCAACACTCCTACAAGGGTTTGTTGCTGGTGAACGCCCACTCCGCATACATTATACCTGACGGAGGTATAATGTGGTGCAGGGCTTTACAAGGTAACGAACATGCCTAGATGCAGCACTTTGTAAATATGGCCCAACGTGGTGCCAAAATCACGCTGCAAGTACATCAAGAAAATGACGCACCGGCGGTGTTAAACTGTCGAAGGGGCTCATGAATAAGCCCCCTGTCTTTTTCGCCTACGTTGACGCACAATGGCTGCCATGCGCCAACGCAGGCACCCTTGAGCCATTGTGCAAGGGTGACCGTGTTGCGGCGTTGATTGATGTTGTGCAGGAAGGGACATCTACCTGCACAAAACCTTTCAATCCACGGTATTTCCTCTTTCTTTGTGTGCTGCTGAATGCTGCACACATAGAAAAAGTGAAAAAAAGAGGAGAAATGAAAACATTTCTCCTCGTAGCGCCTCCCAAATGCCACCCTTGGGGTGGTGTTAGATACTGATGCATTCCGAAGGTGTACTGTTTCACGTAAACCTGGGAATGCTTCAGATTCCATCGGTTTGGCGTGGGAACGCCCACAGCAACACCCATTGAAAGCCCCTTTCACACTGTTTAATGCGTGAAAGGGGCACATATTCACAAATCCATGAAAAGCCAGGTAAAGTGGCTTTATGTGGCCTTGTAAACATGCTGTGGCAAATTGCACAATGGGAACATCAAACAAGTGACGTCACACCTTTTAAAGAGTGCCGCTAGGGCCTCATATATGAGACCCTTGGCAAACAGTGGTTACAGCACTAATTATGTCAAGGCTGGACTACTGTAATAGTCTTTACCTGAATATTCAAGATCACTTTCTGCATAAACTTCAACTACTGCAAAATGCGGCCGCTAGGCTGCTTACCGGCACTCCTAAATTTGCATCAATCTCTAGAGAAATCAAAAGACTCCACTGGTTACCCATTAGGAATCGGGTGCGCTTTAAATCCCTTTGCACTGTATAAAAAGCCTTACAAGGCACAGGACCTGACCATCTGAAGTGGCAGTTCCAGTGGTATGTGCCCAAAAGAACACTCCGCTCTCTTGGAGCAAAATTGGTGATAGTACCACCCACAAAAAAAGCAATGTGGGGAGGCAGAAGTTTTGTTGCCTGCGGGGCAAAGGCCTGGAATGACCTTCCTTCCTATCTGCGGAATGCCAACGATCTAATGGCTTTTAGGAAGGCCTTAAAAACCTGGCTTTTTTTTACATATAACCTGTTCACATCACGCATCATTCGGAGGACAGTAGCTAGCGCCAGGACACCCTTGGGTAACCGCTGCGCTATACAAATGTCAAAAATAAAAAAAATAGAAGAACTCCCACAATTCATCCTTGGCAATGTCAACGATGTCATGGACCTCCTGCGATTGCAGCTATTAGCACCAAGGAGACCACCATGACCACCCCTGACATGCATCGCTAACCTGAACAACTGTTCAATTCCCTTTGGGTGATGACTGGACCTGACCCCCTCTAAGTGCTGACCTCTGTACACCAGAACTTCAGTAATAGGAAGCTGGAGACCAGGAACCACAGAAAACCAGAGACTCTCCGGAGCTGTCTCTAACTGTGGAAGAAGGAGAGACGCACAACTGGTCAGCATTAAAATAGGTTATCTGCCATCTGAGAAGTCACATCCATGTGCTGCAGGGACTCCACACCAGATGACCACTTCGCAGTGTAGCCCACGTCACTGGGGGAGCGTTCAGGGGAAGTGTTGGGATCCTTTCTCTGAGTGCAATTATGCATCGTCGCTGCCGCATGCAGAGCATTCCACCTCTCTTGTATAACCTGCTCCAGATTGGGGGTAGCTTGTAGTTGTGGCGGGGACGCCTCCCACTACGACTGGCTCTGCAAATGACAGCTTGTTGCGCAGACACTTCACTCCCTGTCTGCACCTCCTAGCAACCAATAGATGGCAGCCAGGTCCAGACCTGTTCAACGGTGTCAAACAATCGCATGCTACTATCTGAGACCACTTGCAGCCTTGCAGGGAAAAGGATGGAGTATTTGATGCCCAACTCTCGGAGGCATCACTTAACTACTAGAAATGACCCCCTATGCCTCTGCACCCCGTGGCGTAGTCATGGAAGAAAAGTACTGTGGCGTTATCCACTTTCACCTCCCACAGCATGCATACCTCCCTCAGGACAGCAACACGATCCCTGTCGGAGGCAAAAGAGCAAGTGACTAGGACCTGTCCCTGGCAGCAGATGGCTCCCCGTCACTTGATGGGACCGCTACAAAACAAAGAATGGGGAGAGTGCAACTGCTTGCAGTAGATCACACAACCATATCTCAGTGGATCTCACTGCCTCAGCTTCTTCTGCTCCCTCGGGCAGACCCACCACCTGCACGTTGTTCTTCCGGGAGCTGCTCTACGCATCCTTGGCTCTGTTTTCTAGTCACTTCACATGTGCCATTAGCTGCTGTACCTCCAACGCTGCATTACGGGTAAAAGGGTGGACTTCAGCCAGTTCTTGCTCAATGTCATGTACCTTGTCAGTCAGCTTGCAATGATATGCGTACTCCATTGTGAAGTCGACTGTGATTTTGTCGAAGAGGCCCTAAAGGGAAGTGCTCGTTAGTTCGTGGGAGGTACCTATTTTATCCACAGCCGCAAGTACAGAGTCTAGTTTGGTGTCTAGGGTGTCTGCTGTTACCTGCCCTGGTGGCCAGCGACCCGCATCCGCTCGGTCCACTGACACGGAGAAGCTGCCAGGTGTCGACGATGTTGGAGATCAATCGGTGCATGTTGTGCACTGTGGGGTGGTGTCTGTAAGCGTTGGCAGAGTGGTGGTGCTGAGGTAGTTGACAAGAAGTTCTTCAGTGGCCTTGATCCAGCTGCGACAGGGAGTGATGATAGCGGTGGTGTACAGTGGGCGTGGTGAAGGCATGATGTATACAATGATGGTCGGTCCAGGAGAGTTTGGTGGTGTGGCTGCACTTGAAGTCCCCGCTGAAGGAGAAGATCGGGTGAAGCGTGTGTCCGGCTATGTGGGTTGGTGCAGTGTCAAGCTGCTTGAGTCCGATGTTGGCGAGGTTCTCCAGGAGGGTGGTCGTGTTCTGGTCATTGGGGTTGTCCAGGTGGAAGTTGAGGTCTCCGAGTAGGATGTAGTCAGTGGATGGCAGAGCCTGGGGCGCGATGAGGTCTACGATGGCATAGCTGAATAAGGGGTCATGGGCCGGGGGCCTGTAGACGAGGGTGCCGTGGAAGGTGGTGTTGGGGTTGGCTTGGATCTGGATCTGGAAGTGGAGGTGTTCCATGTTCACCATTGGGTCATTAGAGTACGTGGTCAGTCGGAGTGTGCTTTGCAGACGATGGCAATGCCTCCTCCTGGGTGGAATTTCCAGGTGATTTTGTAGCCGTCTGGGATAGTGATGGCGATGTCTGGTCTGGAGCAGAGGTTGGTCCAGGTTTCAATGAAGAAGGTGATGTCTGAAGAGGTGGCGTCAAGGAGGTCCAAGATTTCTGTGGTGTGTTTGTGGAGGGACCGCACGTTGAGGAGGATGCAGTTGAGTCAGTCGGGTGCCCTGTTGGTCTTCTGGGCAGCAAGATTCGCTGGTGTGTTGATATGACAGAAGGTGCATTTGCAGTTTCGGCAGGCCAAGAGTGCATGGGTATTCTTCGGTGATACTAGTTGGCAGGTGGCGTGGTGTCCAGGGTTGAGGGCGAGGAGGGTGCTGACGTCATAGCGGTGGAATGTCCAAGGGGCAGGGTCCCTGGCACTGGGCGCGGTCCAGAGGCGGTGGACGCTGATGGGCTTACCTTCAGTGCACCAGTGGCATGCCCGCTGCGCATGGCTGCACAGCGGCTGCCATTAAGTAGTGCTGTGGGGGGCTGGACAGCTGGGAGGTGGGAAAGGACACTGGAGGGGCGGGGCCACGGGGGATTGCAGTAGCAACAAGGGAGAGGAAAGTGAAAAAGGAACTGAAAAAAGGACAGGACAAACAAAGCCAAACAAAGCAAAGAAAAAAAAAACAAAGGTAGAAAAGCAACGCAGAAGAGCAGAAAGAGGGACAGGAACAGCAGAAAAGAGGGACAGGAGGGCAGTCAAGCAGCAGATCAGTGACGCTCTACCACTGTACCACCAGGGATGAGGTGCAGGCAGGAGCCTGTGGGTGGAGTAGGGTCTCAAACATCTGAACTCAGGGTCAGAAGAACCAGCAGCAGCAGATGGGTGCTGCAGCTACCAGATGGCACAGCAAACTCACAGGGGGCAAGTAAAGGCAGCACCACCCGGTTACCTCTTCCAATCTAACAGTGGCGACCAGATTCTGTGTTCCCCAGAGAGCAACAGCAGATCAAGCTGCATACCCAAGGGCCTGGCCCCAAACAGACCCCCGTGCCCCTGGCGCCCGCTGCCCCCAATGCCCGATTTCAGCGACTTGAGCCAGTGAGTGGAGTCCTCCACCAGTCTTGTGTGGTGTCCTCGGCAATGTGGGTCCTCCGCAGTGCAAGGATTGCTCAGGGCACAGTGTGCGCCACCATCAGGTGCTAGGCCTGGGTTCGACATGACCCCCCGGCCTCCTCCGCTCCCCGTCCCACCTTCTCCTCACCTGGACATCGTCACCGGGGCTCCATCTACTGCGCTCTCTCTGAATCTGTGACTCAGCCAGCAGGAGCCTCAGCCATGTAGGATTTCACAATCCTGGGTACAGCAGTAACCGCCAAGTCCACTTTGGAACCTTCTGATGCAGGTGATGCAACAAGGCCCCCTTAGGCATGAAGTTGCAGCACTCCCACTACACAAGTTTGGTGCAGCTCTGGGGCTCAGCCTCCACAGCATCCAGGCAGTGCCACATCCTCTGGCCTGTGATGCAGAGAGGCACGGCCTACCATTGGGGATCTCCTCCGTGCACCCCGGTGTTGTGGTGGCATGTGTTATGCAATGCAGTCCTCCCTACGTCGGTGAGCAGGAGGGCCTCTACTGATCACAGCTCCAAGGGGCGCCAGGCGGTCTCCTCAAACAGGTTAGCAACGTGTCTCCGTGTAACCTGCCAGACTTCGCCACCAGGTAAGGGTGATCACCAGCACCTCAATGTCTACTGCCACAGACCACAGTCTTGGACCCGACGCGGCCCGTATCCGTCAGGCCACAGCGACTCCACAGCACCGCCGCCTCCCACTCCGGGTCACAGATGCAGGCCGAGAAAGGCCTCCTGACCCCAGAGACTGTCCGCGGTTCCAGACATTGGCTGCCATGGTGTCACAAGGATGGCGCTATGAAAAGTGCTGCATCACTGGTTTTCCCCAACAATGCGCCTCTTTTCATGAATGAGTCCCTGATTCTGCATTTCCTCTTCCCCTGGGACCCAGGCTGGTCATCCTGGCTGTCGGGGGGTTTGGTAGGGTTGTTGACCTGTGCTGGACTTGGCTCTGTCTGATCCATTCAGTATTCCATTGTTTTTATTTTATTTTTTTCATTAGGGGTGTATTTATAGGCTATTTTTGCCTGTAGAGGCTGAAAAGTGAAGTTGGGCTGGCTAACGTGATTTTTTTGCCCCTAATTAGCCTTTCGTCACTTTTCTCTCGCTAACGTCAAATTGTTTATCCCCTAGAAGCCAGTGTTAGCGGCAGTTTTCCCCGTGGCTAGCTGAAACTATCGCCATGTAGTGACGTATTGTAAATACGTCAGTACCAATGCGATAGTTTTTGGCGATACGCTGCGGTAAGAAAATTGCCACTAACTAACGCTAACGCTACTTAGCGGCAGTTCTTGTAAATATACCCCAGAGTGCGTTAGGAGCCATATCATGAAGTTCCACAAAGTTGTGCCTGAAAAGTATCAGTTGGCCATGCGTTTGATTATCAAGTGCTGCTTCCATTGATGTGGACCACCAAGACTATTTCAGCACTGAGTGGAGTGCTCAATCTGCCAAGTGGCTGTCACTTTCTAAAATCATCACTGTGAAAAGATGCAGCCTGGAGGCTGCAGCAAACAAGTGTCAAGTGTCGACATGATAACTCACCTCCACAAAACCTTCTGCTCTTGCTGTTGAGAGAAGTTGTTACTGTGACACTGCAGCAAGTAGTCAGCTCTGTGAAGATGTCGGCTGTTCCCCACATCCCCTGAGATTGTTGAATTAAGACTAAGGAATGAGCTGCACATTATAAACAGTGAAAACACTTTGGAGCTCTGCATCTGAGTTTAATTCTGCCCAGTCCCATACATGGGTGGGAAAGAAATAGTATGAACCTTAATAGTGAATTCGGAGAATGATGATTACCAAGACCTTAAAGGGTAAAAGTGCTTAGTTGATAGAATGCAGCATTCCATAACCCTGTTGTCATACATTAGTTGATAGAATGCAGCATTCCATTACCGTGTTGCCATACACATTAAACTTCACAGTATTTAGTTTCACTTTGAGATTAAAAAGTATTTCCTTATACATAAATATTATCACTGGACTATACTTTACTTAATGCCTCTGTTGGTTGATTGATGAGTTCTGAGCTCTTGACCCCCCCACAAAGGGGCTTATTACGGGTTTCGTGGTCCATGGACCGCCATAACGGCGGTAGTGGTCTGACCGCGGTGAGCTTGGTGGTCTGACCTGTGTATTACGAGTTGAGTGTATTGGCTTTCAGAAGACCGCTGCCGAACCGCTGACACCGCCAGCCAACTCCGAGCGCAGTGGCCGCGGAACTGGCCTATGAGGTTGTGAGAGGCTCGGGCCACCAGTGAAACGACACGCCCAATTAGGAGTTGCCTTACAGCTGGCGTGAACCTGGTGGTCTGACCACCACATCTGAGACTGCAGAAAGGGAGGGATATAAGGGTGAAAATCACCTCTACTCACCTCTACTCATCTTCTAGCGACATGGGGCCCATCAGGCACGTCCTGTAGCTGCTCTACCTCCTCGACCACGTTCAAAACCCTGTCCATCACAGACGTAATCGTCGGTATGTCATTCAACTACCTATTACCATAGACTCCTTTGCAAAACGATGCCCCGCCATGGACCAGGCAAGGGGTTGTGGTTCACTAAGTAATTTACACATATACAGGGACCCTGTCTGGTATTGTTTCATTACAATAATCAAAAATACATCTGTAGGATATGTTTGTAAATTGTATACAGTGATAGTGATTTGTGCATTATTTTGTGTTCCACAACAGCACCTCCTCAACAATATCACACCTATTAATGTCTGTCACACATAACCTTTGCCCTTTCTTACTTGTCTGAAATGTCACTACCGATCTTCACTAGTCAGGCAGCTTTCCTTTTGTCAAGTGCTGCTAAAGTGACATTGAAGTGGCTACAACTACCATGAGGCATTGTGACTGCAACTCTAACCAAGATACTACACTCCTTTTGCCCTTTCTCATGTGTCTGCCATGTCACTACTGATCTTCACGAGTCATGCAGCTTACCATTTGTCAAGTGTTGCTAAAGTGATATTGAAGTGACTGAAAGTACCATGCAGCCTTGTGATTGTAACTCTGACCAAGATGCTATAGTGAATATGACACACTCATATTGCACACATCCCAGGTCCTATTGTGAGGTCAAAGAAACATCTGTATGGACGTGTCACTATACTGAAACACACCTTCTCTGTTACAACTCTGTATTGAACTTTCACACATCATCAACATGAAAAGGCAATGTCAGTTAATGGAATTACATAGAATCAGCGTGA
Organism: Calotriton arnoldi; assembly: GCA_963921515.1. Classification (NCBI taxonomy): domain Eukaryota; kingdom Metazoa; phylum Chordata; class Amphibia; order Caudata; family Salamandridae; genus Calotriton; species Calotriton arnoldi. The sequence continues at coordinate 1,220,637 of CAWUFW010005439.1, forward strand.
TAACCATTCTAAAGGCACAATGGAAACACTCTCTGCAGGATCAATATGCCTCTATCGGGGGGAACCCTGAAAGGCTAGGGTCCTGGGGCACATTACATTTTGCACATGCCTGACAAACTCCATGTGCACTGGACCTTGGGACTGAGGCATATCAAGGACAACCCATAGCATAACCGAGTGCCATGCATGTGTAGGCAATGGGTAAGTGCAACTTATGAAAGCAAACACAGCACTAACAGCATGTGGCATGCATCTAGATGAAGTAGCTGTAAGTACATACTCCAAAATGGACACATGTCCATGCAGAACTCCACAAAGGTATGACAAGTTGACATACTCCAAGTGTGGATACATAAATATCTAACTTCAACACATCAAACACTTATTCAACCTACATCATAGGGAGAAGTGCAACCTAAATGATGTTGACAGTGGCCAGCCAAGCCGAAATACTTAACAGATAACATGTCACCCAATGCAATGTCTGCATTTGGATGTCAACCCACATAGACATCCATCCAACATCTCCCCTTGTGTTGTGTAACTCCAGCACTGTCTCCATGGGCACATCATACTAACCTCTTCAACTTGATCAGCAATCAGGGATGAAACAAACACAACTGTACTCACACATCACTAACTATACAATAACATGAAATAGTTAGAAAAGTAATGACAGGACCAATGTCTCCAGAACTAGGAAACGTTGTATTCCATGGATGAAAACGAAGGGCAATGGCCAGTCCATTTTGTAATTCATGCCACAGCCAACACAAGCCTGTGACACAAAACTTGCCTTTACTGACACTACCAGGGAACCTCCTCACAAAGGAGCATCTATTGGGCATAGCAGGCACCTCGAAGATGGTACTTAGGAAGCGGAAGGTAGAGGTTATGGGAGGGGTGGGTTTCTTCAAGGGAGGGGGCTTTTTGGGTTTGGGGGGTTTTGGGTGGGTTTAGTTTTAGAAGTTTTTTTGGTCTGGTTCAGGGGTGTAAGGAGGCTGTTTTTCAGGGGTAGAGTGGGAAGTGGAAGGTATGGGTTTTTGAGTGAGGGCAAGGGCAAACAATAGAGATTCACAGGGAAAAATGGTAGGTGTTCGGTATGGAGTGTGAGCTAGTTCTGCTGTCTGCAATGTGTGTGTTGTTGGTGTCAGTTGTGTGGGGGACTGTGAGAGTTTGCATTTTTTGGGTGGGAGTGATGTGGATGTCCTGAGTGTTGTGGAGGGGTCTGTGGCAGATGCTGTGATGTCTGTGGGTATGGTTGAGTCTGTGGAGGGGTCAGAATGTGTTCGTGTGATATCTGGGGTATGATTGTGTCTGTGGAGGGATCAGTGAGTGTTAGTGTGGTGTCTGCAGGTATGGTAGTGTCTGTGGAGGAGTAAGTGTGCGTTGGTGTGGTATCTGCGGGTATGGTTGTGTCTGTGGAGGAGTCAATGAGTGATTATGTTGTGTTTACCGGTATGGGTGTTTCTGTGGAGGGGTCAGTGTGTGTTGGTTTGGTGTTTGCGGATATGGGTGTGTCTGTGGAGGGGTCAGTGTGTGTTGGTGTAGTGTCTGTGGGTATGGGTGTGTCTGTGGAAGGCTGTGTATGAGCTGCTGGGGTGGATGTGGTGAGGGAGGTAAGTGTCTGCTGTGTGCATGCATGTTTAAGTTTCTTGGATGTTTTGTGTTTCTGTGTGGTGCTTGTGTCTGTGTAGTGTGTGTATGCTTAGGTGTTCATGTGCTAGGGATAGGACGGGGAAGAGAAAATGTGGATGGGGAAGGGGCAGGAGGGGGTGGTAAGTTGGGATGGGTGGAGGGATGCCGTGAGGTAGGAGGACAGAGCTTGAAAAGATCTCTGCAGGGCAGACATGGTAGTGTGACTGCCTTCCAGGTAGGCAGCCATCTGGGTCAGCTGGGTGCTTTGCTCCTGGATGGTATTCAGCTCTGCAGTCTAACCCAAAGAGATTCTCCTCAGAAGGTCAATAGCCTTCTTGCTCATGGCAGTGAGGCTAACAGGGGCAGGGGTTGTCACACATTACAATGGTAGTCTTCTCTCCACAGAGTACAGTGCCTCATAATCCATTACATGTGTGTCCTATGTAGGGGCTACTTCATTTCACCAAACAACACAATACGGTTACAGTCTGGAACTCAGAGCCACATTGTAGCCTAGGAGAACAAATGGAAGAAGTTTAACAGAGTAAATAACTGTATTTGATATAGTTACCTGTTCTTCTGGTAAGCCACAGAGCTGAGAATACATGGGAAGGACCTAATCTACCAGGGTCTCCAGCTCCTCTGGAGTGAAGGCACAGGCCCTCTCCCCTGCAGTTCTTGCCATGACTGCTCCCACAGGTGGCAAACAGAGGCTAACATGGAGGAGGTGTTGATAGCAGCAGTGTCAGGAGGCAAGAGAACTATTTTTCCAACCGCTTCATATATGTGCAAAACTTACGCAGTCATCAGAGTCGGCACACACAGCCATTGGGCCATGACCGTCACTATCCCCAATGTTATCCTATAGCTGTGACCGCTGTGCATGTGACCACCCACCGCACGGTTGACTACCGCTGGTGGTGTATGTTCGACATGTCTTATCAGCGAGATCAGGCATCCACCACGTTAGTGGTATCCCTGGGCGAAGTTCGAGTAGCTGCGCTACGCAAGGCTACGCGAAGCGGCACAAAAACTCTGCAACGCTACGTGGAGTTACACGAGCATGCGGAGTTGCTTGTTTCCGCATGCTCGCGTGTGTTCGCGTATGCTCGCGAGATGTTTTTGACGTTCGGCAACGCGGATTGCGTTTTCGGGGGAAATATTGTGCGAACTTCACCATGCGGTCGCCAATGGGCGCGCCCATCTTGTTTTCCTATTCTTTGCATGGTTCTGGGGCCTGTTTTTCAATCCCTCTCTAATCTTTTCAATCCTTTGTTTTTTACACTGTTTTTCTGACCTTTTTTATTTATTATCTATCCCTCTCTGTCCCTAAGTGTATATTTTGCGTTTTATTTCTACTTTTACTGCGTTTTTTAAAACTTTTTTCTATTGTTTTATATTACTTCCTTTTTTACTCTCCTACTTCTTCTCCTGACTTTATTTTTTACTCCTACAATTTCTTTTCTGCCCCCCGCCCACCTCAGAATCATGGCTAAGGGTACCGTCTCCAAGGGGAAGGCACCTGCGCCCAAGAAGAAGAGCCGCCTTCCTTGCGGCAGACTGCCCACGGAAGGGGTGCAGGCCCAGGCCCTTTTTAGTGAGGCGGAGGTGGCCGCCCTTGTTTGTTTTGTACAGCGCCACCTCCCCTTGACCTTGGCAGCAGGTGGCAGGCCTGGCTCCGGGTACGCTACCCAGGAGCGTCACCTCCGGTGGGCGTGGGTGCGCAGGGCAGTGTTTCCCTGCTCTGGGGTCCGGCGCACCCATAACCAGCTGACCCACCGGTGGTCAGACATCTTGGACCGGGAGCAGGACCTGCTGGACCTGCTAGGTGTTGAGGTTGTGGGGCTTGGTGAGTAGCTAATAGTATAATACTAGTAGTATTGTGTGTTCTGTAGACTGTGTTACTGTTATTGCGAATATAATTTTTTTCTGAATAGCAAGAATGCTGCTGCTTACATTGCGGGTAAATTACGTTTAAAAATCTTCTGTGATTGTTATTCTTCTAGACACAGGTGCTCGGTGCTACTAATCTTACTTGTTTGCAACTTTGCGCTCGCTTGGGCTGATTATGTAAGAGAGTTTACTTTAGAGAACTTAAATTAGGTAATGCTAGAGAGACTCTAGTCCTTCCTTTGTCCTCCTGTCACTAAGATAGTGGTGGATTGATAGATAGTTTAGTTACTTAGTATTAGTTTGTAATTTTTTTGCGGTCTGCGTGACGCATCCTCTGTCACGTCACGTGCTACTGAGTGCTGCTTACTCCAGTCCTTAGTAGAACGTTTTGTAGTTTGTTAGTGAGTGAGTAATAGGCTTAGCAGAACTTCAGCAGCAACCAACCAACAATTTGGTGTATGCAAAAATGTATGCATGCGTCCTCCATCTATGCATTTTGAGGACTAAAATAAATGGAAATGAAGACTTAGTGAACAATTGGCCCGTCTGGAATAGGTGGGCTAGGTCAGGTGATACTTAGGCTTAGGATTCTGGAATCAGAATGGAACACTGGATTAGTGTTCATAAATAATAACTAGACGGCCCGCGAATCCCGCGATACTACTAGTCGATCAGATTAGATAGGTCAATTTTATTGCAATTGTCGTTTCCAAAAATGTTTTTCTGAGCGTTTTTTAAAATATTTTATTTGTTTCACACCAATCATCAATGTTTGTCTCTTTCTTAATTAAATCTTACATGATCAGCACCCAGGGGCAAGAAGACCGGGTCAGAGTCGGCGGGAGCTGGACAAGATGCCTCCCAGGGCCAGGACCGCTCCTCTACCAAGGGCTCTGCTGCTGGCCCCAGTAAGTCCTCCAGTTGTTAATTTTAATAATTATATTTCCCTAACTTTTACTGCACCTTATTTTTTCTAAACTATTATTTCCGTTTCCTAATTCTATTTTTTACCAAATCTTCTTCGATCTAGACTGTCTGTTTCTAAATTCTTGTTATCCCTGCCTCTAACTGCCTCTGCTCTGACTCTCTGTACTACTACTATATTAGTCTGTCTGTAGCTAAGCTTGCCCAGTTGGCCACTCTTTATTTTTATTTAAATGGTTTTAAAACTCAGATTCACCAATAGCTCTAGCCACTGAGTTCAGTCCTTTGGGTTGTCCTCTTCTAGTCTTCTTAATCTTGAGAGGCTTTTCGACAATTCCCACCAGCAAAATGCCCAACCAGATATTTTACTATTTTTGATAGGATAGGACATACTACTACTAGTGTCTACTCGACTCTAGTACCCGATTTGTACTAGTGATGTATGTGGTATATGTATGTATTTTAACTTTTTTTCAATCTTGCTAGTGAAAAAGAATAAATAGGTAGGCCTGGGCGGTGAATTCCGCTCCACTCGCGGAGTTTGCGGAGTTTCCCGCACTCCGCGTTACGCGGAGCTCGCGGAGTTCCAAAAAACTCAGCTTCGCGCAGCGGAGCAGAGTATTTTTCCTCGCTCGCGTTCACCAACGTCAAGTTGGCGAGAGCAAGAAAGGAAAATCCACTACCGGCGAGATTTTTCCTCGTTCGCGATCGCCAACATCAAGTTGGCAAGCGCGAGCGTGGAAAATAAACCTCCCAGCGAGATTTCTCACCGCGGGGGGTCAGGTTTCTTATTGAGAGTGGTCGCGTATGCTCGCGACCGCTCGCGTTGAGAAACTGCCTGTTCGCGTTGAGAAAGCTGCCGCTCGAGTAAAAATCTACTCGAGCGGCAGAAAAGTTAAGCTTGCGATGTGTATGGTGCTGTTCGCAATGATTGCACAGTGCGAACAAGCATCCGGCACTGTGCAATCACCGCGAACGGCATTTTCTATCATACTCCGCCACTCGCGGGGCTCCGCGTAGTGCAACAGAGTTTCTTTTGCACTTCGCGTAGCTTCGCGTAGCTTCGCGTAGTGCAACTCCACGAACTCCGCCCAGGGTTATAAATAGGGGGAGGTGTATATGGCATCTAAAAAATGTGTAATGTTTTTTCTAGGCGTACCGACCACCAGTGCCGGGGCCAGCGGCGGGGCAGGTGACGCCAGCCAGGAGGGAGCAGTGGATGAGGCAGCTGCCACAGGGGTGGGTGAGCCAGCAGCAGTGGCGGGCGGTGGTAAGTTATACTTATATTCCTTACTTATTGACAATAGTTACACACTCGCTGCAAGGGTGTACACTTTATGTTGAGAGAGACTAAGTTGTTGTGAACAACGGTTGAAGAAGACACCCTTTACTTAGCATTAGAGCAATAGCATTAGCGGCGGGAGTAGTATTTGAGTAACTAATGGTCTCTTCTATCTGACTTCAACTCAGCTGGGAAAGTTTTATGGAGAAGACTAAGAGTCAGATCAGATGACCTTGATGGATGGGTTGACCGAAAAGGGAAAGAAGGATGGAAGGAGGAAGGACGGGCGAGATGTAATATATATGACTGGCAGAGAAGGATACGTGGGATGCATGCATAGGTGGCTGATAAGAATCAGATGGTTGAAGGATGGGTGGAAGGTGAAAGAAAAAATGCCTGCCTGGGTGGGTGAAACTGTATGGGTGATAGCAAGAATCCTCCAGGGTGTTTCATGGGTCAAACTCAAAGGCAAGCAAGGAAGAAAGTACGCATGGGTGGTGGTTTAAAAAAAAAAAAAAATTGTTTTTGGTGAAACAAACTAAGGTTTGTTGAGAGATTAAGTAGAATGATAGACATGTTTACTTTGAATGGATGGATGCCTGGATGGTATTCATCATAGCATAGGTGGAGACTGTCACTGGATGAAGAGTCTTTGAAGAGAATGTGAAAGAAAATAAACTGCGCCAGAGTAGCAAAGCCAAGGTGAATAGAAGTTGTATTTTCAGAATACTCCCTTGACTCACAGTAGTTTGCCAGCACAGCATATATATTGTGTATGTATGTTGTTATCAAGCGCCTCCCTCCGACTCTGAGGCCCACTCCCTACCTATGGTAATTTATTTTCGACTGTGTCAGCCTGCCATGGGTGGCCTATCGGCTGCATGGTTACACAATAAATCAAAACAAAGTACCTCTTGTCATCCCATATATAAGCAATGATCATTTGGATCAGATATCATCTGTCTTGTTGTAGTAGTCAGGGCAGGGTGAAAGTGAAATTGAGCAGTTGCCCTTGATGTAACAGAGTATGGCCAGTGCCACCCATAATAGAAAAAATAAGATGATTGTGTAGTCAGCTTCCCCACCTGCAGACAGTAGTAAATAAAAATAACGTGAGACTGCGTCACAAGTATGTTTGTCTTGGGCGCAAGCTGACTGAGCTGGCATGCCGGCTACAACAAGGTTACTTAATTTAGCTAAACAAGAGGGAAGAAGAAGACTGGTATACTTGAGTCCATAGTGCTAGTATAATGCCTGAAACTCCCACAAATGTTAGAGGCCGAGGAAGTGGGAGGGTAGATACCACAAATGTTATGTACTGTGCTTGCTAGTGCTACTGTGCCACTATGTGTAGAATTAATTTTGTGTTACTGTTTTGCTAACAGTATTGGTTACAATAGTCTTTTTCTTTTTTGATATAGCTACTCCTTCCCAACCAAAAAAGCAAAACCAGACAGGAAGGAGTTGGCAGCCATGGCCCGGCGCCGGAAGCTGGATGCCATCCGCATGGAATATCGGCGGCTGGTGGCTCTGGCGGAGGAGGAGGAGGAGGCGGCAGCAGCTGTAGCCTCCTCCAATGCCCCGGGCCCCAGCCAGGCCCCTCGAGTGGTACAGTGCCGTGGTCTGGCAGCCGCCCGCCGCACTTCATCCAACACTGCTGCCCCCCCGTGGATTCAATTGTCGAGCTTTCTAGCACCCCATGCTCCTCCGAATGGCACGCCTAGAGGAGCAGGTAAAGGAGGTCCTGGAGATTAACTGGCGACTGCGAGCACGCCGATAGAGATCCTGTTGGATTGCCCCTTTTTTATTCCTTTTTTTGGTGGGTGGGCATAGGGCGTACGTTGGGGAAAAGTTGGGGTTTATATATTTATGGACAATTTTATTTTTTAATTAAACGGACATTGGTTGAACTCTTTCTTTATCTTTTTGGACATTGGTTGGGGTTAGGGAGAGGGATGGGTCAGGTGTTGTGGGATTTTTTACATTAGTTTATTTTGTTAGGGGATTAAATTATATTTATATTTAAACTTTACATACAATGTAAATGTTTTGGGGGGGGGGTTACTCTTTTACGTCACACGGTTTCCTTACTTTGCTGCTGCAGGGCCGCAGCCAGTTTTTGATTTACATAATCTGCCGATTTTGCAACACGAGAACAGATAGATGTGGTACCCTCACTGAGTGACTTGCCCTACTAGTACTGTCAGTCTCTCCTCCTAGTCTATGCAGTCTGCAACTGGACTCAAGGGTGTGGGTGTGTGAATTAATTAATTAATTTCCATTATTAATTATGCCTCCCCCAAACTTCTTCTCTTACCTGTGATTGATGTTTAAACTTAGGCACAGTGATGGCTGCATGGTGATGATGGTTTGGTTTCCCAAGATGCCATGGTTGTGGTGGTAGTATTAGACACTGGCAGTAGCATTTGCAAAAAAAGAAAATGAGACAGTCAGTCGCCTGGGAGAGACTCTGGAAGGAGTAGTAGAACGAAGTACAGTACAGTACACAAGAAGACTACCAAACAAGAAACAATAATAATGATGATTAGCAATGCTAAAGTAAAATAAAACATAATGGTGGCGGGGATAGCCTAGTACAACAAGTTACAAACTGTAGTTGACTCGAGTCACTCGACACAAGCGTAACCTTTAGTGCTGTAAGGAGGAGGATGATGATTCCAATCGATGCCGGCAATTAATTAATTATGATGGATTATGTTCCTTTGGAAAAAAAATTGACTTGCTAATATACTGAGCATGGGTGGGCAAGCAGAAGAACATCCTCGCCCTTCCTTGAAATTGAATTAGTGTTGCTTTCACCACATCCGCCCCAGCAAGTGTGTGATCAATTATTGGTGTAAATTTAATTTAGTCACACCTCAATATAAATCACACAGCCCGGGGGAAGAGGGTTAGGGTTTGATGAATGGTTGGGAAGGGGTATTTGAGGGAAAGGTTTGACAAAGACAAAAACTACACATGGACAACAACAACTGAACACACACAATCTTGGCAGACGACCATCATATACCTGTTAAGGGAGAAAAAGGAAATGCATGCTTGATGATGACTCGATGGTTAATGATGATAAGCAGTACTTACTAACTAGACTAGTAGACAGTACAGGGCTGCAGTATATTCATTATTATTATGCAATTTGCCTTGCCTGTCTGCCCTCAGAGAAACCAAATTACATACATTTTATGTTCTGTTGTACCGAAATTCCTTTTAAAGCTAGCAAAGAAAATTAAAAAATAGCTGTAGGGATCAATTATAAGCAAAGAGCAAACATAATAACAACAACACACAGTCGCAATGATTGGAGAGAAAAAATAAATCAAATTATTTAAAAGATGATGAATGATACTAAAGTTACTGTATGTTATCCTGGCCAAATTGGGGAGTTGCATCTCGGCATTCCTCTTGGTCCTCCCTTTCATGGACGATGCGTCCGTCAATCTTCGGTGCCACTGCCTGCCTGGCGGATGCGGATTGGTAGGTGAGTGTGAGTTGTTTTTCTCTGTGTAGCACAGGGTAAAGGCCGGCCTGTAAGTGTAGATGGAAAAACAAAAGGGATATTGAAAAGTCAAGGAGAAAAAGAAACATAAATTACGGAGGAGTGCAAACACTTTCAGAGGCGGCATGGCTAAATCATGTCTACTCTGTTATCTATTTCCAGCATTAACCTACAACAGCAACAGGACAGAGCAGGCCCACGGCGCCCACCCAACCTCCACTTTGCTTAGATTTTGACTGAGACAGACAGAGCACAAATATACAGCAACATAGCATTTTCCAAAGTAAGTAACTAAATCAATGCACGGCTGTCAGTCATACCACTACTACACTCGTGACTCGACTCCACCACTACACAGACATGTAGGTCTGCTGTGGTTGTTGTTGACTTGTTTACCTTTTATGCCACTTCGTTATTCCATCAATCATCTCCGATCCAACTGACTGACTGCGAAGATACTATGTGGTCATCATCATGGTGTTGTCCAACTCAGTCTGTAGTGTACCGAGTGAGTCCAGATTCCATATTCAAAAATGCAATGGATCAGCCTGCAGTAGAAGTACAATTTTGTTATTAAACAACAAGAAGGGAAACATTGGCTTGAGTCACTTTTAGTGTGTAGATTAAATACTAGTACACTTCGACTTCATGCACAACAACAACAACACAAACACCAATCACTCAGAGTCAGCATCCAATGCATGCCATCATTACCTGTTCCTTATCATCTTAAGTTAAGGGGCAGTCCCTCTCGGCTCGGAAAGGAGGATAGCTATAGTCATCATGTTCCACTTCTTTTGGAGGGACTCGATGAGGCAACATTTCTTGTACTATTCTCCATCCAATGTCTGGCTTGAGGGAAATGGATTTAGGGCGAGTCAGGAGGATGGAGCAGGACTCGGAGGAGTGGACCTCTTTAATAAATGCACACAGCTGCAACTCCAATATGGCAAGAAAAAGAGAAGACGGTGGTGATGGATTTTGTTGTGATTCGAACCAGAAAGACAGAGACACACACAAATAATAAAAGTAAATAAGGAAGAAAGAAAGTAACAAGTTGAAAGCCTAGTTGTCAGGGAAGTAAAGCTCGTCCTCAAACTCTGGTGGTTCAACCAGAAGTAGGTAATCTAACACACTACTTCCGTCACCTAAGTCGCTGTCCTCATCTTCCTGCTGTGATTCACGTATTTTGTAATCCGGTGGTATAAAGTGATGATTCATTTTGATCATGGTTAACCTCTCCACGTTTTTGGGCGAGAGACTGGTCCTTTTCACTGTTACAATGGCACCAGCAGCACTGAAAACACGCTCAGAAGAGACACTTGCGACAGGGCAAGCCAGATAGTTTATCGCCAGCATGCTGAGGACTGGCCATTGGCGCTTTTTTTCATACCAATACACCAATGGGTTTTGATCAATGTAGACCTGTGTTGGGCCATCCAGATAGGCCTGGACCATCCGCTCAATGCTCAGGGGTGCTCCGCTTTGCTGGGCTTCTTTTGCCTTTGCATCAGCACTGGACCTAACAAGCCCTTGCTGTAGATACCAATCCTGTGCCGATTTTACTGGGGCTGATGATCCTGTTCTTGCTGTTGTTGATAGTGTTGGTGACTGCTGTGAGCCAAACGCACTACCCTCAGGCTCTGAAGTTGAACTTGACGCCGGATGCCCTGCAGTACTTGTTGTGGGCTGGAGTAGCGGGCCTCTAATTACCAGCCGTTCTTTTTCAAAGTCACTGGCTACCTCAGCTATCTAAGTTTTATACTTGGCAACATCCACTTCTGAAAAAGGAATTAATGTCTTAGTGTTCAATACTGATTTGTACCGTGGATCCAGAATTGCGGCAGAAATGTAATGTTTGTCTGACACAATCTTAGTTTGCACCCTTGTATTTTCAGCTAAGCAAAGGGCTAAGCTCTCCACCAACTCATATGCTTCTTTTTTTTCCTCCACACCTGCGTACATTTCAAACACCGCCTTCAGCTGTTGCTCTAGCATGTGCAACAATGGGATAGCTTGGCCCATAGTACAGTCCTCCTTGCTGACTTCAAGTGTGAAGAGCTCGAAAGGAAGTAGCATCTCTGTCAGGTATTTAACTAGGCCCCATCTGTCCATCTCAACGGTCATGCCTTTCACAGTAGCATCCCCTAGTCTTTGCATGACATAGTCATTGATTGGTCTGTACTGATCAAACAGACGATCAAGCATGTAATACGTTGAGTTCCAACGTGTTGGCACCTCCTGGATGAGTGCTTTGACTGGCACTCTATGCTCACGTTGAATGATCCTCAGCTTCTTCCGGGCTTTAAAAAAATGGCTGAAATGTGTGCATATTCTTCTGCAGGTGGTCAGTAAGTTGCTGACTCAGTCTTCTTTTTTCAGAAAGTCTTGAACAATGATGTTAATGCAGTGTGCCAAACACAGGACCCTGAAATAGCCACCAGTGCCCATGGCCTTAACTATATTACTGCCATTGTCCATGGCAACAAAACCAATGTTAAGCCCTCTTGGGTGCAGCCATTCAAAGACCTTGCTGTTAAACTCTTCCAAAATGTTTGCAGCAGTATGAGATTTCTCCATGGCAAACATGGCTACAGATACATGTTTACAAGTGGCATTAAAAATCTCAGCAGTGTCAACAACTGTAGATATCTTTTCTCTAACCCCCACAAAAGAGATCCAGTGTACAGTGATGCACATGTAATCAGTGGCTTGGCAACTGGTCCACATGTCTGTTGTCAGGTGGATATTGTGAACAGAACTCTGCTGCAAAGTTGTCCAAGCAATTCCAGCACGTCGTGATGTAGTGCTGGAACAGCAACTCTGGAGAAATAGGACTGGCTGGGAACCTTCCATTTTGGTCAGATGGCTGTCACAAATTCCAGAACACCCACCCCTTCCACAAAAGAAAAAGGGAGAAGGTCCAGCGCTAACATTTTAACCAACTTCGCATTGTACAAACGTGCCGTTGGGTGGTTGCGTTCAAACTGCCCCTCCGACCTATGCATGCTGAGAATGGTAGGCTGGATTTTTTCCTTTCTGGTGCCACTGATGCAGGTGACTTCTTGAACCCAGATGTTGTTAGACTCAACGCTGCACTTTTTTTCATTGTGGTACTCTGTTGCCTTGGTGTCTCAGCCTGACTCTTACTACGGTGCCACTGAGATGTTGCTGAGGCTGATGACGATGTGGGTGGTAGTGGTACCACTGCACTGCTGGGGACAGGGCTACTTTGTGTACCAGAGAAAATGTCTCCCTCTTGTTCACCTTCCACCGCGATCATATCTTCTTCTACTTCTTCATCCCGACCAACAGCAATGGGTGCAGTTTTTTGGCCGCTAAGGTGCGCCTCCCACTGGATCAAGTGGTGTTTTTTCAGATGGGTTGTTTGGCCTCCGGTACCATAGTTTGTAGCAAGCTTACCCTTACTAACACCTTGTCGACAAATTGAGCATATAGCAACGTTCTCCTCCTTATTGCTAACCGAAAAGAAGTCCCAAACTGGGGAGGTGAACTTTCTTGTGCTGCTGGAGGTGCCACTTGCAATGCCGGATGAACTGGAGGGTGTGCGTGGAATTTGACTATGTGCATGAACTGGAGGGTATGCGTGGAATTTGACTCTGTGCAGTACCACTACCTTCTGAGGTGGTGGTTGTGCTGGATGTAGGACCCTGCCGGGCCTTTGCAAATGCAAATATGGAAGCTGGAGGTGGTGTTGGTGTTACCTGTGTTGGTGTTATCCGTGCCATATCCCTCACAGCAATTTGGGATGGGGTAATGTCGGTCTCCATCTCCACTTGGGGCGGGATTGATGTTCATGATGACCGGCTCGTCATCATCCTCCTCTTCTACATCTACCTCCTTAACTCTAAGTCTTTCTGGAACCTTCCTTTTCCCTAGCCTTGTCTCGTGGCATGTCTCACTCTCCGACTGAGCTGGTGGCTTCCAAGTGGCATCTAGATCATCAGAAGGGGGGCTTGAAGAAGAAGTGGATGGACTAACCCTCCTTTTCCTTGCTGGGGATCTGGAAGACAATGGATCTTCTGAAAGAGTGGCTTGCTCTTCTTCTTTCTCTGCAGGAAGCTCGATTTCCTGAACTGCCCCTACTTCGGGAGGAACAACTACTATTGTGGGCCGTGGTTGCGGCTGTTGTTGCAGCTGCTGTTGCCCACTTATCTGCTGAGTTTCCTCTTGCGTTGATTGGGTACTACTTTGCGATAACGATAAGTCAATTTCAACATCACTGCTCGTTGGCGTCTTTGCAATTAGACTGGCTGCCTCTGCGACACTCATGGGCTAGGGCCTAGGTTGGTGGGGTGGGCCCACTTATGCGGAGGTTCTGCTCCCAGCATGCTCCCCGGACACCGCTGCTGCAGGCTTAATTTTTTGTTTCCCATAAAACATATTGGGCGGCACACCAGTCTTGGTAAGTGCCACTTCCTTCTTCTGTTCCTTCTTCTCACTGGCAACTTTCTTGGTACTGGAGTACCTGGTACCTTTCTTAGGGGCCATATTCTTCAGATGTCAGCAGGACGCAGTTGCACAAGTTGCAGAGATGTCTGTGGTCACACGTCACGTGACGTCGTGCGCAGCAGGACTTCTGTCTGGCAGTACAACGGGGGATGATGACACCTCCTCCTCAGTCTTTTGTGCACCTAAAAGCAAAGAAGCCAGAAGAACATCAGTGAAATGTGGCATTTGTGGTTGTGGTTCAATTACTACTAGTACAAACAAACAAATATAATATATAACTTAGTGTGTGGTGGTCACACTTGTTAGTGTTATATTATTAATTAAAAAAACATAACAGTGTAGCCATTTGTGAGACTTTGACAACAAGGGCTTTCATGGTATACTGTATACACTCAGGAAGGATAGGAAAGAAGAAGAACAAAAACAAAAATGCAAATGTAATGGAAGTGGAACCTTTTTGGCATTAATTTGCGCATCACGTCATTCAAGGAGCTGCAGCTGGCAAAGGGGATGGAAGCAGTAAGCCAAGAGGAACAAAGGAAAGACATGCAGGCCTATATGGCAAAAGCAGCACACTACTAAACTACCACCACAAAATGGCTACCAGCCGCATGGTCACTCACAGTCACAACAAGCAGGAGGCCTGGAAAACAATGAACTCAAGCAGGCCTATAATATGGCCAGACAAAGGAGGCATGCTAAACAACACAGTTTTAATGCAAAAATGAAAATCCACAGGGCTAAAAAAGGTTGGAAAGTTACACAACACAAGTACAACCATACCACACACACATCCAACAAAGGCATTTATTTAACACACACCAAAAAAAGTGAAATACCCCAAAAAAAACACATTTTGCAATTCAATCCAATGCCATCCATGCCCTAAATGATGTTTAAATTCAACAGACACCACAGGAACAGTTGTTTCATGCACCCATGAGTAGCTCTGGGCCTACTGGCTGATAGGCCTATTGGCAGACTAGGCCACAATCTTGCAGGCCTATGGCAAAAGCACAGTGGCTGGCTCCACAAAATGGCTGCCAGCCACATGGCCAGGCCACCCACAACAACAAGAAAGGGAAGACAGACAATGCAGGCCTATGGCAAAAGCACACTGCCTGGCTTCACAAAATGGCCACCAGCCACATGGCCAGGCCACAACAACAAGAAGCATAAGCCAAGAAGAACAAAGGAAAGACATGCAGGCCTATATGGCAAAAGCAGCACACTACTAAACTACCACAACAAAATAGCCACCAGCAACATGGTCACTCACAGTCACAACAAGCAGGAGGCCTGGAAAACAATGAACTCAAGCAGGCCTATAATATGGCCTATACAAAGGAGGCATGCTAAACAACACAGCTTTAATGCAAAAATACAAAAACAAAAATCCACAGGGCTAAAAAATGTTGGAAAGTTACACAACACAAGTCAACCACACCACACACACATCAAACAAAGGCATTTATTTAACACACACCCAAAAAAGTGAAATACCCCCAAAAAACACATTTTGCAATTCAATCCAATGCCATCCATGCCCTAAATGATGTTTAAATTCAACAGACACCACAGAAACAGTTGTTTCATGCACCCATGAGTAGCTCTGGGCCTACTGGCTGAAAGGCCTATTGGCAGACTAGGCCACAAGCTTGCAGGCCTATGGCAAAAGCACACTGGCTGGCTCCACAAAATGGCCGCCAGCCACATGGCCAGGCCACCAGAACAACAAGAAAGGGAAGACAGACAATGCAGGCCTATGGCAAAACACAGTGGCAGGCTTCACAAAATGGCCGCCAGCCACATGGCCAGGCCACCACAACAACAAGAAAGGGAAGACAGACAATGCAGGCCTATGCAAAAGCACACTGCCTGGCTTCACAAAATGGCCGCCAGTCACATGGCCAGGCCATAACAACAAGAAGCATAAGCCGAGAGGAACAAAGGAAAGACATGCAGGCCTATATGGCAAAAGCAGCACACTACTAAACTACCACCACAAAATGGCCACCAGCCACATGGTCACTCACAGTTACAACAAGCAGGAGTCCTGGAAACCAATGAACTCAAGCAGGCCTATATGGCCAGACAAAGGAGGCATGCTAAACAACACAGCTTTAATGCAAAAATGCAAAAACGAAAATCCACAGGGCTAAAAAAGATTTGCAAGTTACACAACAACCACACCACACACACACATCCAACAAAGGCATTTATTTAACACACACCAAAAAAGTGAAATTCCCCAAAAAAACACATTTTGCAATTCAATCCAATGCCATCCATGCCCTAAATGATGTTTAAATTCAACAGACACCACAGAAACAGTTGTTTCATGCACCCATAAGTAGCTCTGGGCCTACTGGCTGAAAGGCCTATTGGGCCAGACTACTGGGCTAGTGAATTAAATAAATATTGCAAATTGATTGCAAAAGTTGGAGAAAATGTAGTGAACTTTGCAACATGTTTCCTTTATAAAACAAAACTAGTAGAAAAATTACATACAAAGAAAAACAACTAGGCCCCTACTGAAACTACAAGCCACCCACAACAATAAATAAAAAAAAAAACGATGAAAAGTACAAAAAAATGTAGGTGCAATGCCCCAAACAAACAAACAACACAAATTCTCCAACTTACTTGTAAAATTTCAAATCCAAAAGTCCTCAAATCCAATGATATATGATGCAGCAGGCACAAAGTGTGATCCTTCCAGCTCCAAATCCAAATGAAAAGTGAACAGGACATGGACAAAGCACTGGGAGGAGCCTGCTGGACAGGAACAGGAATTTGGAGACTCTGGGGCACTTCCTTCCTCTTAAAAAAAAAAAGTAAAAAAAGAAAAAGGACTCCTTGCACAAAAAAGTACAGCCAAATGTCAATCTGAGGAGTTTTTTTAATCCAAATAATCATTTTCGAGAAGGTTTTATGCTGCTCGAGAGATATTCTTCTCCAGATTGCAAATTCTGCATGTTCGGCATCGCGATCTTCATGGAACCTCTGCCGGATGTCGGTTGGCGCGTACGAATGACGTGTTTGCGATCGCACACTCTCGCGGGACCGTGCGGCCGGCTACCAAATCTCGTGGCGCATGCGAACGGATAGGAAATCTCGTCGGCGAATGCAGGGATCCCGTTAAGTCGCTACCGGGCGCTCGAAAACGCATTTTGAAAGCGCGAAGAAGAAAAAAACTCCGCTCCACTGCAGAGCGCGGAGTATTCGGTAACTCCGCGTTCTACGTAGAATGCTGAGTTGCCAAAAATCCGCAAACTCCGCGAGCGGAGCGGATTTTACCGCCCAGGGTTAGTTAGTGGCAGGGAAAACTGTACATAGGCAAAATGTGCACGGTGCACTGTATGCCGCAGTTGGCGGTAGTACATGTCATGCTACCCTCACTATAGTGGAAATATCAATTCTTTGAATTGAATATGGGTACAGTTCTGTTACAGACCTGTGAAGGCCAGCTTGGGGATGACAGGTGGATGTTCAAGATATGACAAAGATGATGTACAATGTGCACTGCTTCATGAAGTATTGATGTTCAGACGCATGACTTTAGCCTTACTCTTTACATATGTGACCAGGATACATTTTTGTGTTACTCCTTACTTAGGTGCTCTGGAAGAGGGAGGAGATACCATTCTCCAGTCTACTGCCCATTTCCAGACCTAAACACAATGGAAGAATGACATATCATCATGAAGCTCAGTTTAAATAGGCAAACAATCCTGGATCTATGTCATCAGTGGGAGCCTGACCTCCTATCTCACCTCAATAATCATACATCAATCCCACCACTAGTTAAACTCATGCCAGTTTTGCATTTTTTGGCCACAGGCTCATTTCAATTTGCAGTTGCTATTTCTGGTGGAATGTCACAACCTATGTTCAGATGAGTCTTCACAGAGGTGCTAGCAGCTCTTTTGAGACACGTGGGCAGCTACATCCAGTTCCCCAGACATCAGGATTTAGCCACTGTGAAGGTGGAGTTCTATGGATTTGGTCACCTACCACATGTAATTGGATCTATTGATGGCACCCCTATTGGCTTAGTACCACCACATGACAGGGAGCAGGTCTACCAGAATAGGAAGCTCTTCAATTCTATCAACATGCAAGTTGTCTGCTTACTGGATTTGTGCATCTCAAACATCTGTGCCCGGTTCCCAAGATCTGCACATGAGGCCTTCATATTGCAGAACAGCACCATACCAAGCTGATGTCACAACTTCTACCAGAGAGGACCTGGCTTGTAGGTAAGTGTGATCTGTCCTAACTTTGTGGGGGAAATGTCAGGTAGTGTGTCATATGCATGTTGTCTTAGCTAATCTCTCTGTGTTGGTCGGTTTTAGGTACCTTCACCATGTCACCTCAATATTGGACATTTCAGAGTTGTGACATTAGCAGGTATATGTTGCTGTTCAGACATACGAAGTGGACATGGATTGGTCCTGGGAATATCTGTTACAGGTTTTGGGTGTATTAAGCCGGTACCAAGACAGCTTGGACAGCGATAGAATGGAAGTTATGTTGCTTCCATTGTATTGTTCCTTGTTGTGCGTTTGCCCTAATGCAATATGTGTGCCATCATGTGATCAAACACAATGTTGTGTTCTGCCCAATACGTGATATCCTGCTATTACATTGGCTAATTCCTCATTGTCTATGAACTGGATGTAATTGTTGATGTGTCTCCTCATTCTAGGCCAAAGTACTTGTAGTACATTACAGAAATTTGTTTGTGACATTCCACTACAAGCAAGCAACACTGGATTGGAATGACCCTGTGTGCAGAAACTCCTGTACTGACACATGTCTGTTTATTTGTACGCAGGAACAACGGCTAAGCTCCTGAGACGGCTGAAACGCATCCAGAACGCCTCTGCACGTCTTATCCCCCGACGCAGCCACATCACACCCCACCTGAGAGACCTGCACTGGCTCCCTGTCAACAAGAGGATAACCTTCAAGCTCCTCACCCACGCACACAAAGCACTCCACAACTCCGGACCAGCCTACCTCAACAGACGACTCAGCTTCTACACCCCCACCCGCCAGCTCCGCTCGACCAGCCTCGCCCTCGTCACAGTCCCCCGCATCCGGAAAGCGACCGCCGGCGGCAGATCCTTCTCCCACCTCGCCGCCAAGACCTGGAACACCCTCCCCACCAACCTCCGACAGACCCAAGACCTACTGGCCTTCAGAAGACTCCTCAAGACCTGGCTCTTCGATCAGTAGCAGCACCACCCCCCTCTTCCCCCAGCGCCTTGAGACCCTCGCGGGTATGTAGTGCGCTTTATAAGTGACATGATTGATTGATTGATTGATTGTTTGATGTAGGATTCATTTTATGAGGTAGGCAATATGGCTCCAGCTGATGATGTAGACCAAATTGATTGTTGCCTATTGTGTGGGATATTGTCAAATGTATTCCCTCCTTC
Source organism: Calotriton arnoldi (assembly GCA_963921515.1). Taxonomy (NCBI): domain Eukaryota; kingdom Metazoa; phylum Chordata; class Amphibia; order Caudata; family Salamandridae; genus Calotriton; species Calotriton arnoldi. The sequence continues at coordinate 1,239,811 of CAWUFW010005439.1, forward strand.
CATGTTGTGAAAGTCTGCAAGTGATTATGTGATCACTGACCCAGAATAACTGAGTCATGTCTTATTTGCTATGTTTCTGACATCATGTTAGCCTATGATTTGAACAATGGAAAAAGATGTTTTTAGCCCAGACACTTGTATGTATGTTTTGGTGTGACATGGTAGTGATCCTGAGTTGAACATTGTTTACATGCAACATATCCATGCTTCCAGAAGTCCCTAGTTTTGACATTGCAAAATTCACCTAGTAGTACATTCAAATTGTTATATGTGAGAATTAGAATAGGAGACAATGCTTTGCTGACGTGGGTTTTTAATGAAGAGAACAAGGATAAGATAAAGAAATCAACTTAAAATTAAACAGTACAAACAAAAAGTGAAGTATTCAGTCATGGTGGATGAAACCATTGTGATAGAGTCCAAATGGTCAAGAGTCAGGAGTCCAAAGTCCAACATATTCCTCCCATCAGAAATGGAAAAGTGGGCAGGAATAGTCTAAAAGAATGTAGTGACATTTTTATTAAGTAAGTAGAGCGTCTTCATGGACTGCCCAGCAAAATTATATCTGACCGTGAGCCTCAGTTCATGTCTAAATTCTGGAAAAGGTTTTGTTCAGCACTAGGAATAGAAGTAGCCCTTTCATCAGCATTCCACCCGCAGACAGACGAACAGACAGAAAGGGTTATTCAAAGTCTGGAACAAATACTAAGATGCTTAACCTCAACGGTCATGACAACTTGGGATCAAGCCATACCATTAGTGGAATTTTCATATAATAATAATCTTCACTCTGCTCTTGGGTGTTCACCCTTTTATTTTCTCACCAGTCAACACCCACGCATGATTCTGCAGACTTGTCCCTTTCCTCTGATAAAATGCCATCAGTCTCTACTCACATTCAACAACTCCAAAAGATACAAATCCGAGCCCGTAATCGTCTTACACAAAATAAGATGACCATAACAAAAACAGGCAGACAAACATAGGCTACAAGAACCTAGGTATAAACCAGGAGGTATGGTGTGGTTATCTGCCAAAAATATTAGAATAGATGGACCCAGAACATTACAACCTCGGTTTATAAGCCCTTTTCCTGTTTTGAGCATTAGCAACCCAGTTGCAGTTAAATTAAAATTACCCGAAATTTATGCTATACACCCAGTTTTTCATGTGTCTCTTCTAAAGCCATATCATCCTAACACACACAAAGACAATCCACCTTCCCCCATCTTAGTAGACAATCATGTTGAATATGAGGTACACCGCATTCTGGATGCCAAGTGTATTCATGGAAAATTGTATTATCTAATTGATTGGAAAGGGTATAATGCTTCTGAAAGGTCATGGGAGCCAGCATCTTATGTAAATGCTCCCCGCCTATTCAGACGATTTCACATGCTTAACCCTTCCAAACCCTGCCCGGTACGGCCTTCTTTGCGGGGGAGAACTGTCATGAGTATCACACCACATGTCATGATTGTTAACTTTCCAACTTCTCGTTTGTGTTGTCATGCACAGTTTTCTGCATAAACCTGAATTCATTAACCCCTTCGCTGCTAGGCCTTTTCCACCCCTGTGCTAAGCCTTTTTTTGGCTATTTGGGGTAGTGCGCGCTAAGGCCCCTGTAATTTTTTGACCACATAAGGTATCCACGCCAAATTTGCGTCCTTTTCTTCCAACATCATGGGGATTGTAAAGGTACCCAGGGTTTGTGGATTCCCCTGGAGGGGTCCCAGAAATTAGCTAAAATACAGCTAAATTGTGTTTTTTTTTGGAAAAATTGGAAAAAAGGGCTGCAAATGAAAGCGTCTGGGTTTTTCTCTGCAAATGGTATCAAAAAAGGGTTTGTGGGGCTGAAATCACCATTTTCCCAGCTTTTAGGGAATGACAGACTTTTGTCAGAAAACCAACATTTTTTACACAGTTTTGGCATTTTTCTGGGACATAACCTATTTTTGCTATTTTTTGTGCTTTCAACCTCCTTCCAGTTAATGGTAGAAATTGGTATGAAAGCAATAATGGATCCTGGAACGCTATACATTTTAGAAAAGTAGACAAAATTCTGAATTCAGCAAGGGGTAATTTGTGTAGATCCATCAAGGTTTCTTTATAGAAACTTACAGTTAAATATAGGAAAAATTGAAAATTAGTTGAAAAAAACAGCCTTTTGTGTCAACGTTTTCACCTGTAACTTCTTCTAATTATGACAGCTCTTTGAAAGAAATATACCGTTACATCTGCTGGACCTTACTGGTTGTGGGGATATATAGGACTTGTAGGTTCACCAAGAACCCGACGAACCCAGAGTCAAAAACTGAGCAGCAATTTGCAATGGCTTTTTATTATGTACCGGGTATATAGCAATTATTGTGGGAAAATGTATACATGGAAAAATCGATATGAAAGACACCTATGTATTTCTGAAATGGGAACAAATTATAGAGTTTAGAAACAGTAGATATTTGCACATATTCTAAATTGGGAATACTCATACTAGCATGAGAATTATCGGTCATTTTTCAAAATGACTTCTTTTTTACACAATGTCTTTCATTTGGATGGCAGAAATGCATCGAAAGTCAATAGGTAATAACAGTTGCTTTACAAATCTGAATTACCCTAAGTCTCCCGATAAAAATGGTACCTCACTTGTGTGGGTAGGCATAGTGCCCACGACAGGAAAAGGCTCAAAACCCAATGTGAACACACCACATTTTCTCAATGAAAAATTACCCTTTTTTTGCAAAGTGCCTAGCTGTAGTTTTTGAACCATAGCTCTGCCGGCACCTAGGGAAACCTAGCAAACCAATACATTTTTGAAAACTAGATAGCCAGGGGAATCCAGGATGGGGTGACTTGACTGCCTCCCACCAGGTTCTGTTACCCAGAATCCCTTGCAAACCTAAATAATTGTCAAAAAAACCACATTTTACTTACATTTCTGTGGTGGAAAGTTCTGGAATCTGCGTGGATCCACAAATTTACACCCACCCCGTGTTTCCCAAAGTCTTCCGAGAAAAATGGTAGCTCACTTGTGTGGGTCGGCCTAGTGCCCGCGACAGGAATCGGCGCAAAACGCAACGTGGACACACCTCAATTTCGCAGTGAAAAATGACCCTTTTTGGGCAAAGTGCCTAGCTGTAGTTTTTGAACCATAGCTCTGCCGGCACCTAGGGAAACCTAGCAAACCTATACATTTTTGAAACATAGACACCCAGGGAAATCCAGGATGGGGTGACTTGACTGCCTCCCCCAGGTTCTGTTACCCAGAATCCCTTGCAAACCTAAAAATTGTCAAAAAAACAAATTTTCCACTTATTTCTTTGGTGGAAAGTTCTGGAATCTGCGTGGATCCACAAAGTTCCACCCTCCCCGCGATCCCCAAAGTCTTCCGAGAAAAATGGTACCTCACTTGTGTGGGTCGGCCTAGTGCCCGCAACAGGAAACGGCGCAAAACGCAACGTGGACACACCTCAATTTTGCTGTGAAAAATGACCCTTTTTTGGCAAAGTGCCTAGCTGTAGTTTTTGAACCATAGCCCTGTCGGCACCTAGGGAAACCTATCAAACCTATACATTTTTGAAAACTAGACACCCAGGGGAATCCAGGATGGGGTGACTTGACTGCCTCCCACCAGGTTCTGTTACCCAGAATCCCTTGCAAACCTAAAAAATTGGCAAAAAAAACCACATTTTTCCCACATTTCTGTGGTGGAAAGTTCTGGAATCTGCGTGGATCCACAAATTTCTAACCACCCCCCGTTCCCCAAAGTCTTCTGAGAAAAATGGTACCTCACTTGTGTGGGTCGGCCTAGTGCCCGCAACAGGAAACGGCGCAAAACGCAACATGGAGACACCTCAATTTCGCAGTGAAAAATGACCCTTTTTTGGCAAAGTGCCTAGCTGTAGTTTTTTAACCATAGCTCTGCCGGCACATAGGGAAACCTAGCAAACCTATACATTTTTGAAAACTAGACACCCAGGGGAATCCAGGATGGGGTGACTTGACTGCCTCCCACCAGGTTCTGTTACCCAGAATACCTTGCAAACCTAAAACATTGGCAAAAAAACCACATTTTCCCCACATTTCTGTGGTGGAAAGTTCTGAAATCCGCGTGGATCCACAAATTTCCACACACCCCATGTTCCCCTAAGTCTTCTGAGAAAAGTGGTACCTCACTTGTGTGGGTAGGCCTAGTGCCCGTGACAGGAAACGGTGCAAAACGCAACATGGGGACACCTCAATTTCGCAGTGAAAAATGACCCTTTTTGGCAAAGTGCCTAGCTGTAGTTTTTGAACCATAGCTCTGCCGGCACCTAGGGAAACCTAGGAAACCTATACATTTTTAAATCTAGACACCCAGGGGAATCCAGGATGGGGTGACTTGACTGCCTCCCACCAGGTTCTGTTACCCAGAATCCCTTGCAAACCTAAAAAATTGGCAAAAGAACCACATTTTACCCATATTTCTGTGGTGGAAAGTTCTGGAATCTGTGTGGATCCACAAATTTCCACCCACCCCGTGTTCCCCAATGTCTTCAGAGAAAAATGGTACCTCACTTGTGTGGGTCGGCCTAGTGCCCGCGACAGGAAACGGCGCAAAACGCAACATGAACACACCTCAATTTCGCAGTGAAAAATGACCCTTTTTTCGCAAAGTGCCTAGCTGTAGTTTTTGAACCATAGCCCTGCCGGCACCTAGGGAAACCTAGCCAACCTATACATTTTTGAAAACTAGACACCCAGGGGAATCCAGGATGGGGTGACTTGACTGCCTCCCACCAGGTTCTGTTACCCAGAATCCCTTGCAAATCTAAAAAATTGTCAAAAAAATCACATTTTCCCCACATTTCTTTGGTGGGAAGTTCTGGAATCTGCGTGGATCCACAAATTTACACCCACCCCGCGTTCCCCAAAGTCTTCCGAGAAAAATGGTACCTCACTTGTGTGGGTAGGCCTAGTGCCCGCGACAGGAAACGGCACAAAACGCAACGTGGACACACCTCAATTTCGCAGTGAAAAATGACCCTTTTTTGGCAAAGTGCCTAGCTGTAGTTTTTGAACCATAGCTCAGCCGGCACCTGGGGAAACCTAGCAAACCTATACATTTTTGAAAACTAGACACCCAGGGGTATTCAGGATGGGGTGACTTGACTGCCTCCCACCAGGTTCTGTTACCCAGAATCCCTTGAAAACCTAAAATATTGGCAAAAAAAACCATATTTTCCCCACATTTCTGTGGTGGAAAGTTCTGGAATCTGTGTGGATCCACAAATTTACACCCACCCCGCGTTCCCCAAAGTCTTCTGAGAAAAATGGTACCTCACTTGTGTGGGTCGGCCTAGTGCCCGCGACAGGAAACAGCGCAAAATGCAACGTGGACACACCTCAATTTCGCAGTGAAAAATGACCCTTTTCTAGCAAAGTGCCTAGCTGTAGTTTTTGAACTATAGCTCTGCCGGCACCTAGGGAAATCTAGCAAACCCACACATTTCTGAAAACTAGACACCCAGGGGATTCCAGGGAGGTATGGCTTGCGTGGATCCCCGAACGTTTCCTTACCCAGAATCCCCTGCAAACCTCAATTTTAGCTGAAAAAATCACTTTTTTCACACATTTTTGTGTGGGAAAGTTGTGGCATCCCCGGGCTCACACAAATTTCCTACCACCCAGCGTTCCCCCAGGTCTCCCGATAAAAATGGTGCCTCACTGGTGTGGGAGGCCCAAGTACCCGCGACAGGCAAGGGCCCAAAACTTAGTGAGGCAACATCAAAATTGCCTATCTCAAAACCACCTGGTTTTGCAAGGGGGGTCACCTGGGTTTTTGGCCCCGTGCTCGGCGGCCATCTAGAGAAACCTACCAAACCCACACATTTCTGAAAGCTAGACACCCGGGGGCTTCCAGGGAGGTATGGCTTGCGTGGATCCCCCAACGAGTGGAGAGGTGTGGTGCAGCGGCCAGGGCAGCTGACTTCCGAGCACAGGGATCACGGTTCGATCCCCGGCTCCGGCGGCAGCTCAGCTCAGCACCATGTGACTCTGGGCAATAGCTCACTTAATTTCCACTCCGGCCCCCAGCGCCTTGAGACCCATAAGGGTGAGTAGCTGCGCTATATAAAAACGGACTTACATTATTTATTTTTTTACAACGTTTCCTTACCCAGAATCCCCTGCAAACCTCAATTTTAGCTGGAAAATTCATTTGTCCACACATTTTTGTGTGGGAAAGTTGTGGCATCCCCGGGCTGACACAAATTTCCTACCACCCAGCGTTCCCCTGGGTCTCCCGATAAAACGGTGCCTCACTGCGTGTGAGAGGCCCAACTACCCGCGACAGGCAAGGGCCCAAAACGTAGTGAGGCGACATCAAAATTGCCTATCACAAAAGGACCTTGTTTTGCAAGGGGGGTCACCTGGGTTTTTGGCCCGTGCTCGGCGGCCATCTAGGGAAACCTACCAAACCTGCACATTTCTGAAAATAGACAGCGGGGGCTTCCAGGGAGGTATGGCTTACGTGGATCCCCAACGTTTCACTCCAGAATCCCTGCAAACCTCAATTTTAGCTGAAAAATCACTTTTTTCACACATTTTTGTGTGGGAATGTTGTGGCATCCCAGGCTCACACAAATTTCCTACCACCCAGCGTTCCCCCAGGTCTCCCGATAAAAATGGTGCCTCACTGGTGTGGGATGCCCAAGTACCCGCGACAGGCAAGAGCCCAAAACGTAGTGAGGCAACATCAAAATTGCCTATCTCAAAACCACCTGGTTTTGCAAGAAGTCACCTGGGTTTGGCCCCGTGCTCGGCGTCCATCTAGGAAACCTACCAAACACATACATTTCTGAAAACTAGACATCCGGGGGCTTCTAGGAGGTATGGCTTGCGTGGATCCCCAACGTTTCCTTACCAGAATCCCCTGCAAACCTCAATTTTAGCTGAAAAAATGACTTTTTCACACATTTTGTGTGGGAAAGTTGTAGCATCCCGGGCTCACACAAATTTCCTACCACCCAGCGTTCCTCCAGGTCTCCCGATAAAAATGGTGCCTCACTTGTGTGGGAGGCCCAAGTACCAGCGACAGGCAAGGGCCCAAAACGCTTTGAGGCAACATCAAAATTGCCTATCAAAAAATGTTTTGGGCCCTTGCCTGTCGCGGTACTTAGGCCTCCCACACCAGTGAGGCACCATTTTATTGGAAGACCTGGGGAGCGCTGGGTGGTAGGAAATTTGTGTGAGCCCGGGATGCCACAACTTTCCCACACAAAAATGTGTGAAAAAGTGATTTTTTCAGCTAAAATTGAGGTTTGCAGAGGATTCTGGGTAAGGAAACGTTCGAGGATCCACGCAAGCCATACCTCCCTGGAAGCCCCGGGTGTCTAGTTTTCAGAAATGTGTGGGTTTGGTAGGTTTCCTAGATGGCCGCCGAGCACGGGCCACAAACCTAGGTGACTCCCCTTGCAAAACCAGGTGGTTTTGAGATAGGCAATTTTGATGTCGCCTCACTACGTTTTGGGCCCTTGCCTGTCGCGGGTACTTGGGCCTCCCACACAAGTGAGGCACCATTTTATCGGGAGACCTGGGGAATGCTGGGTGGTAGGAAATTTGTGTGAGCCCGGGATGCCACAACTTTCCCACACAAAAATGTGTGAAAAAGTGATTTTTTCATCTAAAATTGAGGTTTGCAGGGTATTCTGGGTAAGGAAACGTTGGGGGATCCATGCAAGCCATACCTCCCTGGAAGCCCCCTGGTGTCTAGTTTTCATAAATGTGTGGGTTTGGTAGGTTTCCCTAGATGGCCGCCGAGCACGGGGCCAAAACCCAGGTGACCCCCTTGCAAAACAAGGTGGTTTTGAGATAGGCAATTTTGATGTCGCCTCACTACGTTTTGGGCCCTTGCCTGTCGCGGGTACTTGGGCCTCCCACACAAGTGAGGCACCATTTTTATCGGGAGACCTGGGAGAACGCTGGGTGGTAGGAAATTTGTGTGAGCCCGGGATGCCACAACTTTTCCACACAAAAATGTGTGAAAAAAGTGATTTTGTCAGCTAAAATTGAGGTTTGCAGGGGATTCTGGGTAAGGAAACTTTGGGGGATCCACACAAGCCATACCTCCCTGGAAGCCCCCGGGTGTCTAGTTTTCAGAAATGTGTGGGTTTGGTAGGTTTCCCTAGATGGCCGCCGAGCACGGGGCCAAAAACCCAGGTGGCCCCCTTTGCAAAACCATGTCGTTTTGAGATAATTAGTTGTTTATTTCTGCAGCGTGAAAATTTTGGCACAATATTGCAAGGAAAATGTGACAGACATTTTGAGGTTTGCAGGACATTGTGGATAAAATAACTTGTTGGGATTCACAAGAGAGACATCACCATGTACTCCCATGGGTTTACGACAATATCTACAGTTGGTAGGTTATTCTTAGATGGAATGTACACCTTGGCAGAGAGACTAAAAAGACAAAGAATCCTGCACAGCCATCTATTCCTCAAACACACACACATACTGGTTGGATTTGGCAGGAGGGCGAGTGATGGTTCAGTATATAAAATTTTATTAACAAGAGATTTCACAAAAATGAAATGCACTGTCAATAATTAAATGGACAAAAAACTGAACCAGTGACTCGCAGCTCGTGAGCTGTAAAGCCACGGCAAGGCACCAACCGCTTTACAGGCCATTCACACACCTTTCATACGTGATACACACAAGACCATTCACACCACCAGGCACGACACCAACACATTACAACATTCACAAAAAGGGACAAGGTACACCCTGCTTCAGAAAGACAAAAAAGACAAATATTACTGCACAGCCATCTAATCCTCAAGCACACACACATACTGGTTGGATTTGGCACGAGGGTGACTGATGGTTCAGTATATACAATTGTATTAGCAAGTGATTTCACAAAAATGAAATTCACTGTTAATAATTGAAAGGACGAGAAACTGAACCATTGACTCACAGCTCGTGAGCTGTAAAGCCACGACAAGGCACCAACCTCTTTACAGGCCATTCATACACCTTTCATACGTGTGGCACATACAAAACCATTCACACCGCCAGCCGCGGGCCCATCACATTACAACACTCACACCAGCAGACAGCGCCAATCAAGGGCCCATCACTTTCACAAGCCCACATTCTTGACACAGCAACCACACAAGCTGATGGATTGCGTGGAGTGGCGCTCAGCTAGCAGTGTGTGTAGTGACCAGCAGAAAGTCACTACTCACACACCGCCAGCCGAGCGCCAGTCCACGCACACCGCCAGCCAAGCACCAGTCCAGTCCACGCACACCGCCAGCCAAGCACCAGTCCACGCACACCGTCAGCCAAGCGCCAGTCCACGCACACCGCCAGCCAAGCGACAGTCCACACACACCGTCAGCCAAGCGCCAGTTCACCCACACAGCCAGCCAAGAGCCAGTCCACGCACACCGCCAGCCAAGCGCCAATCCACGCACACCGCCAGCCAAGCGCCAATCCACGCACACCGCCAGCCAAGCGCCAATCCACGCACACCGCCAGCCAAGCGCCAATACACACACACCGCCAGCCAAGCGCCAGTCCACGCACACCGCCAGCCAAGCGCCAGCCTACACACACCGCCATCACATTTAGGATTTTTTATACAAAAAAGAAAACACAAACAAATTACAAATAGATACAAATCTACTAACACAAAATCTGAAACTAAATACATTGCACTAATGCCAACCTTGAAACAGAATAAAACATTTTAAACAATACAGACCAGGCAGTTCACTTTACCACTCATGGATGCTCCCAAAAATTCTTTTGCGTGTGGTACGCTCTAAAACAAGCAGGCACACACAGCCCAGGGTTAGAAGGACACTCGGGGCAGTACATACGACTCTCCTTCCGCGTACCTCTTTGCCAACAGACTCTACATCTCCTAGTGGGAAAGTCTTTCGAGGGTGTGGGAGAAATGTAATCAGGAAAGTGGCGATCTTTCAATCGAGCCACATCCTCCACCACTCCATTTCTAGGAACACTTGCCTGTTCCACAACAACAAGGCTGCCTATCACAGACTGCTGAAACTGAACAAAAGTCAACTTTGACGCAGGAGAACACTCCTTGAACACAACAAAAGCATTGAAAGTTGCTAAATTGAAGAGATGGATGGCCAACTTCTTATACCAAACGTAAGCCTTACGAATAGCAGTGTAAGGTTCCAACCTCTGATCTACTCTGTCAACACCACCCATGTGCTTATTGTAATCTAAAATACACACAGGTTTGCGCACTTCAGCAGTCTGACCCCAAACAGCCACAGGTGAAGTACTCTCATCATGGATGATAGTCAGCATGTACACATCCTTCCTGTCCACAAATTTCACAGCTAGTAGTTCATCACTACGCAAGGAACTGCACTGTCCCCTCTGAATTTTTTGGCAAACAAGCTCTTTTGGATAACCTTTACGGTTAGAGCGGATTGTGCCACAAGCAAAAGTGTCCACTTTGAACAATTCCTTAAACAATTGCACAGCAGTGTAGAAGTTATCAATGTACAAATGGTGGCCTCTGTTAAACAGTCCTCTAGCAAGTTCCCACACAATTTTCTCTGAAACTCCTACTAAAGTGGACGGACAACCAGGGGGGTCAATAGTGGAATCCCTACCAGTGTACACATGGAAATTATAAACATATCCTGTCCTACTCTCAGACAACATATACAGCTTAATTCCATAGCGTGCCCTCTTGCTAGGGATGTACTGCCTAAAAACCAAACGGCCCTTGAACAAGACCAAAGACTCATCAATAGATATTTCTTTCCCTGGAGTATAGATCTCTGAAAATCGATCTACAAAGTGATCAAGAACAGGCCGAATCTTAAAAAGACGGTCACAGTCAGGGTGATCTCATGACAACGCCAAAGAATTATCAACAAAATGCAGCATCCGTAGCAAAAGTAAATACCGATCACGAGTCATAACTGCAGGAAATATGGCCGTTGCCATCAAGGGACTGGTAGACCAATATGAAGCCATGGACGGCTTCCTTATCAAACCCATCAATAAATTCAAACCCAAAAACTTCTTCATCTCTTCCAGATTTGTGGGAGTCCACCGGGTAGCTCTAGAGTGGGGCCTAAGTTTGTCACTGTTGTCCCTCAAAAACTGTTCAGCATACAAATTAGTCTGCTCAACAATATCACCCAAAAATACATCATCCATAAACAACTGAAAAAACTGTATAGGCAAAAAATGTTCACAATCCACTCTATACCCTGCAAGGCAGGCAACACCGGCTGCACCATCTTTGCATCAACCCAGAGTCCAGCACTTTCAGTAGGAAGCCTAGCAGCCTCAGGCTGCAATTCAGATGCCTCTTGCACCATCGGCACAGCAGTATCCTCCTCTAAAACAGGCACTTCATCCGCACTGAGAGTACCTTCATCATCCGATGATTCCATCTGGAGAGAAAACTCACTGCCTGAATCTTCCCTCCCTCCTCTCCCTCAGACGCACTGTCAGTCTCATAATCCTGCTCAGAGGAAGATTCAAGAAGCATACCAACCACCTGCTGAGCAGTCATTCTACGGCTAGCCATAATGCTTACTAATAAAGGTAACTTGTCAAACAAGTCAACAACAACAAACACTTTGTAAAATAAGTAATAAACAAAATGCACCTTTTTCAGAAATACCTATATACTACAAAACGATACCACTCACTTGCCAGAAGCAGCTAAAGTCACCACCACCTACTCTGCACAGACACAGTATGGATCAACAATATCCCACTAAAAAGAAAGAGAAAAGAAAATTACACATAAGACAATGCAAAACACATCGCAAAGATTTTCATGCTCAAAACACTAAGTAAATATGCTGCCATTATGACACCACTTACAAAATAATTCATTCATACATGACAATAATACTCATTTGGAGTAAATACAACAAAAATGTTTTTCTTACCAAAAAAAATGCAACTATGCAAAACTGCAGATCAACCACTGTCGAAACCGCAAACAGGAATCAAAAGCTTTACACTAGAATAAAAAGGAGAAAAAAACATTACAATCACATATGCAAATAATGCACCAGTCCACACACAATCCACCAGCCAAGCTATGGGGTAGGTGGGCCTAAGAGTATAAATAAAATATTCACCCCGTAAAAGGGGAGCAACCCTTGCCCTTGAGGCCACTCCCCAACACAAAAATTTAAAAAAAACCCTGGTGTCTAGTGTCTTCTGCACCCCTTGGGGGCAGATGGGCCTAAAAACATACTGCTATTCTGCCACCCAAAGAGGGCAGAAATGACCACAATCATCCTCCCATAAAGGGGAGCGACCCTTGTCCATGGGGCCGCTCCCCAACATAAAAAAAAACCCTGGTGGTCTAGTGGCCATACAAAAAAAAAGAAATCAGCCGATCTGCCCACCCAGGGGGGCAGAAACGGCCAAATTAATGCTCCCCAAAGGGGAGCGACCCTTGCCCAAGGGGCCACTCCCCACAAACAAATCCCTGGTGGTCTAGTGGGCCAGTAATTGTTGTTGTCGGCTGACAACACTAGAACTCTCCTTCAACACGTGCTCTGAGTCGGGGAGAGGCTGAGCAGGTGGTGTTTAGGGCAGGTCCACCTCTCACATTAGCCGAGCAGTGCCACTATGACCCGTTCTGCATCATCGAGAGCTCCTCACCACAAGCATCGTGACTGGGGATGGACTGACTGACTTGGCTACTGTACAGCAGCTGAGTGTATGCAGTTGGCTGAGCCAGTGAGTGTAACAGACACAGAGACACTTCTCAAGGACATCGGCAGCTGCATTACTTTTTCTTCCCCAACTAGGAGCAGCAGTGTAGTGTTGTGAGTTTACTAGACACAAGGCCTTCTAGGATGGTGGTTCTCTGACTGTTGTTAAACAATTATGGACGAACCCAATCCATGTGTGGCACAATCACTAGTAGGCAGTGTTTGGAACCCACTGGGTTTGTTAAAAGACCCCTCACACACCAACCTGGTTGGTGTCATGCTTCATCATTGGGGTCCCAACCGGGTGGCCGAATGCCCCCCGGTTGTGCTGCGACGCCTGATTACAGCGGAGCTGGTGTGGTGCAAAAATGTGATGTGAAGTGAATTAAAAATATCTCTGAGAATCCTTGCCTCTCTATTTTTATTACTGGTGGCTCAGGATATGATTACAAATTATGTGTGATGCAACTAAAAAAGAAGTAATTATCTTGTAGTTGACTATGTGATGGGTCTACATGTTTCAGCCCGCAGGAGAATGTAGGAGGGGCTTTCTTCAGGACCGTGAGAAGTGGTGAGTGGCAAAAAATTTAGTGCCACGTGAGAAGTGAAAACAATAAAAATGAGTACCTACACGCGCTAAGGTGTGTGGACTGCGTGTCTACGTGCTTGCGGACACGTATGATAAAGGACACTGTGGTTGAGTTTAAATAGCTGATCGGGGCTCGGGAGGAGTTTGCTCCTCTGTCAGACTTTGGTATGAGAGTGTAACCCGCCAAGAACCTGTTGTGGTCTCCCGTCGTCCCGGATGACTGTGTCAGCCACCTGAGTCCCTGTCCCCTCTCTGGATACATAAGTTCTTTGCTTTTGTTTTTATGCATCCTCATGTACAGTGATGTTTTGTAATTCCTTTTCTTCTCCTTTGTATATGTAAAGCGCTCTGATACCCACAGGTCTAGCTAGCGCTATATAAAACTTTATAAAAAGGTATTATTAAATTAAGGCTACCACAATAATGTCACACTGAGGAGGGGTTAAATATCCCTGTTGAAAGCACTCGACTGTACCAATGATGCAACGCAAATTCCCAAAACTACCATTCATTTAGAAGTGCACTAGATTTCTGGTGATATGCAGCAGGTTTAAGATTTTCTTAGAGTTTCTTGTTGCTCAAATGGGTTTCATTTCTGATATTTATTTAGGTTTTCCTCGTCTTTACTGCTTGATTTTGCTCGCGAAAAAGTGTCACTCATAGTGGTTGAAATGTCACTCATAATTACACTGATTTTATGAAATGAACACACATTGCAACCTGAAACCTTAGCAGCTCTGTCCAGTAGGCAAAAATCATTGCCCCAAAAGGGGGAGCGACCCTTGCCTAAGGGGCCGCTCCCCCCAAACAGTTGTCCATTTAAAAAAAAAAAAATTCCCTGGTGTCTAGTGGGCATTCCTGCTGCACAATCGCACGATCGTGCAGCAGGAATGCACAAAAGAGGCATCGGGGGAAAGGAAAACCATTTCCTTTCCCCCGATGCCTCTTTTGTTTGAATGCCCCCCTCCCCAGAGCCAAAACTTACCTCTTTCTTCCGCGACGCGCTGACAGCAAATGGCTTCCAGCGCGTCGTGGAAGAAAGGAAAACCTCCATTGATGTCAGCGCGCGGGGGGGCGGGGGGAGGCAGGGGAAGGGCTTCCCCTGCCTTCCCCGGTAAAAACACCCAGATCGGCATCCCACGGGGGGAGCGCCAGCGCTTCCCCCATGGGTGGGTGCCATGACGAGCTGGACTCGTCATGAGCACACGCCCACTGTGTGCCATGACGAGTCCAGCTCGTCATGAGCACCGAAGGGGTTAATGCCAGGTATGCTCATCAAGAATGGTTATATTTATGAACCGGTATTTGGTAAGCTTAAACAAATTGCAAGAACACCTTTGCATGTTATACCTCTTAGAAGGGAAAGCAATCAAACTGATCAAAAAACATTCACAAGGACTGATGTGTATTTAAATTAAGAAGCAACCATTATACACATGCCCTCTCTCACATGTGTAGTCTAATGAGGTTCCTCGTGTCCAAATGACTGCAGCCATTAACACCTGCCACTGGTTCAGCATGTGCAGTCAAACTAGGCTTCCTCGTGCGCTTCCAACATGTGTCTTCAGCCTATTTAAGACTCAAGCGCACGTCAAAACATTGCTTAGCCTCGTCCCTGGGAGAGATTTTACTTACCTGATGTCTCCGGTCCTGCGATCCTGAACCGCACCGCTCCTCTTTCCAGTCTTCGGCTTCGGAGGCGTTTCCTGTGGCCTCCGGTTCTTGGTAGCGTCTCAGCCGACATCGACGTGCCTCGCGTAGGAGGCGTTTCCTCTTCCCCGCTGCTCCCATTCACCTGGTCAAGCTAAAAAAGAAAAGAAACGACAACAGAGAAGTTACTGTAAAGATGAACCATTGTACTTAAGATAACAATGTTCTTGCCAATGTTTCTGAAGGTATTTTCTAGTTAAAAAGCTTATTGACAACTTTTATTTTGCAAAGACTTCTTTTTGGAAGCTTGCAACAGAGTCAAACCTACGATCTTTAAGATACCCAAAGGATTTGTTAGATAAAGCGCAAAAGAGTCTGTGCGCTATGGACAACGTTTAATAACTTTCAGCCTATGATTAATATCAACCACCTGCAGAGTGAGTATTGTTTTTTCTGTTGTTATAATAACGTCCCATGATAATTAGTAAATTTTCAAAGAGCATATTGTCTAATGATGACCATATTTATTTGCTCACAGAGCTTTTGCTTACAGATCATTGCTCACAGAATGTCAGAAAACTTACTTGAAGTTTCCCAGGTACTTCACAGGAGCAGAATGGTCACTGTTCCCAACGCCTCTCTGAGCTTCCCTCCACACTCCCACTAATAGGTCAGGGCAGTATGAAGAAATTCCCATGGGGGAAAGGGGTATGGGACAGAGAAGAGACAGCCTCATCTTCTATATCTGGTGTCTTCAATAACCGCTACTTCTAGTTGTTTCTTGTGCAGTTTTCTGTACTAGACACTGTAACACAAAATAAACACATTACTACAGTCTAAGTAGACCTTGAAATTTAACTGTATTTATCTAAACTTTTTAAACAACGTACCCCTAGGAGACTAGGCTATTGCCCCTCTTCTTAGTAATGTTGTTCTTTAAACTCGCTTCACTATGGTATGAATAGAGTGTTGCTAATTCTGTAGAAATATAAACAAACGCTTTAGTATTGAACTTATTTGTCTTTTACTCAATTTATTTGCTTTACTGATCTAAACTATTAACCTTTTCTTTTCTTTTGCAGGAGGGTCAAAACATACGGGAACTAAACAGGAGCTGTTTACTCTGGTAAGTCTTAAGCGGGAATTGAATATTCTAGTTCGTTGTTTTCTTTTAACTGTTCTTTAGGGAAAGCGTTCAACAGATCATTAGGTTGCAGGGAAATTAACACCAGGCGCATGCAACAGAGAATATCTACGAGCTTTTCTCTTCGCGGTACTTGCGTGA
Organism: Calotriton arnoldi; assembly: GCA_963921515.1. Lineage (NCBI taxonomy): Eukaryota > Metazoa > Chordata > Amphibia > Caudata > Salamandridae > Calotriton > Calotriton arnoldi. Next base: position 1,256,063 of record CAWUFW010005439.1, read on the forward strand.
CTGACTGGAGACCGAGATGATGTAGGAATGCCAGGAATTTGACTGGAGTCTCTGCTATGCCGATTCGAACGGGAAGAAGCCTTTTCCTTCGCTGGAAACCCGACGAGTATTTGAATAATAAGCTTCCGTCGGTAATACGCTCTAAAGCCTAACTACGCTGACTCTAACACGGACGTTCAGCCAAGCACTGTTACCACCGTAACAGCCTTGGTGAAGTGCGCACAGCTGAGGGTGAGCGCGAGCCTCAACTGTGCTTAGGACCTCGCGCTACCGTAAATAGGCTGAAGCGCTAACCACAGCGCCGTCAGCCATCTTTAGGGTATGCTTCCAGACCAGATCAGTCGAGGACTGGTTATTGTGATTCCGATGGGAACTTGGGTCTTTTACACGATTTCCTCTGTTGTAACCAGTGGTAGCTCCCACTAATTGGCATTTCTTTGGTCTAGAATTTGGATTCCTGACACAGAATTATTCCCCAGCAAATAGATGCTTCTAGTGAATATCATGAATATCATTGTTGATTACCTGATGTATAAGGTAAATGTTGGGTTCTCAGTTGAAAATATATAATTTTTGTAACTAAGCAAAGCAACAGAAGAAAACTTGAAACTCATTATGTTTAATACTTTTTCTTTGTAGTAACTAACCTGATCGAACTGTGGTTTTAAACCATTAGTGACAATCCTGAGCCCGCATCTGAACCCTTGAACTTCACTAACAGTCAGGTCGAATTCCCTGAAAATCTCAGTACCCATCCTGAAGCTCCTGGCAGTCTTGTTTAATTTCTCATTTGTTTCTCTCATCCCATATCTCCCTTCACCCTGGGAGATTGCAGAAGTTTGATATTTTACAAACCATCATACTCTGCATACTTTTATACAGATTCAGAAATTGTCCTCACACAAGTTGAACCGCCTGGATTTTAGGTGAGTGGCTATCCTGACAACCTCGGTGCAGATGCTGGCCACCTCAGTGTGGATGTCGGCCACCTCGGTGTGGATGCCCGGCCACCTTGATGTGGATATCAGCAACCTCCCAGTATGTGTCCATCTGCAGCTCCTTCATTTCCACGATTTCAGCCAATACCTGGCCCATGACACTTTGGGAGCCTCGCTAGACTACCAGGACTTGGGTGATGGCAGCCTGGGTGTCCGTGGCCTCAGTGGTATCACTCTGTGGACCCACAGTTACCCTCCCATTATGCCTACCCCCACTGCCCTGTGACCTTGACACAGACTGTACCCTAATACAGGCACAGGACAAAATCTCCACAGAGGAGGTTGAGGGGGATGACTCCACTGATGATGAGATTATGTGTCCATGTTGACAGGCATGGTGTCAGGACTGTGACCTCTTTTCAGTTCCCAACTTGCGTAGGAGCAGAACGACGCCTAATTCCCAATGCCCCCTTCAGAACACCCCTGCTAGGTTTTTAGATCCCTTCACAGGTAAGTACCAAGGGGGGAAAGGGGATGGGGATAAGAAGAGACTGCCAAAGCACTCGTATTCGGCTTTTCCTTTTTCGTCTTCTTTTTTCTTCTTTTTAGGTAGCTGTAACAGATTACAATTCTCACAAATACATTCTTGTTTGATTTAATACATTTAACATATATTTTACTCAGTCTTACCAGAATTACTATTGGCCTTTGCCTCTCTTCTGTAGTCTATTCTCGTGGATTTACTATAGTCTTGAAATGCCTTGCAGTAACGAGAAGTTAATGTTATTGAAGCGACTTCTTTTCTCTTACAGGAAGAGCAAGAATCAGGAAGCCCTTCAGCAAGATTCTTTTCACCCAGGAGAACTCAGGTAAGTTAGCAAGAATTACTTCCTAATAGATTTCTGTAGAGGACGCGGTAATTCTAGTCAGGGACTACCAGGTAAGAACTAAGCTTTCTCTAGAAATTTAACCTATGGTAGCACTAGTTCGTTTTTAGTATATAACTAGTATAACCTCCAATCTCTAATGTGTTTCTTAATTTTTTGTTGTCTTAAGTTTTTGAGTCTTGTAGTTTAAATTCTAAATTGTTTTAGAGAGAGAGAGAGAAATTGCCATTTAGAATAATAGGAATTCCACTAACAGCTGAACCATGAAGAAAACGCGACGTGAGGAAACTTCACGTCCGCATACTCATCACATCCGAAAACGCTTGCTCAGTGTCTGAAACACTATACCAAAACCGAGCATGCGTCAAGCACAACTGAGGGATTTATGCGCGAGCATGCGCAGAAACCACTAACCTGGGAAACAGGAAGGGGTCTAAGTAAGCTGTAACCGGCGAAACTAAACGTCGCCCACCGCCACTACCTTAATCTGTCTAACCGCAACGGATGAAACAGGTAAGCTCCTGCCTTTGGAGATTCTCTGGTGAAGTGTGCAGTAGAACGTTAGCGCGCGCTTCACAAACCGGTAGAATTCCATTAAACACTAGAATGCTGATCGATGAGCGAGTTGGTGGCCATCTTAGAATTCCAGCGCCGCCAACTCGTCTTCCAGCTGGGACCATTGCGAGACTTAGGAGACTCTGCCTAAAATGCTTCGAGGGTAAGATGCAGGCAATAATAGGCTCGCGAGGAGGAAACCTCCTGAGAACCCTGACAGTACCCCCTCTCAACGGGGTTTCCTCCAGTTGTGGTTTAGTGGGAAATTTTTTATGATAGGCTCTGACCAAACGAGGGCATGGACATCAGTACTTTTCTCCCACGATCTTTCATCGGGTCCATAACCTTTCCAATCAATCAGGTAATAGAGTTCGTTTTTAACCCTTTTTGAATCTAAGATTCTTTTAACTTCATATTCAACCCCACCTTCAACATCTAGGGGTACTGGAGGGGTTTTTTTGTCTCAAAACTGGTTGAACCTTTTTTAGTAAGAAGATATGAAAAACTGGATGAATCTTGGTAGTCTCTGGGAGTGTTAAACGGTAAGTTACTGGGTTAATGATTTTTTCTATAGGATAAGGCCCTACAAAGCGTGGTTGGAACTTGCGGTCACCTTTTAGTCTTAGATTTTTAGTACTGAGCCAGACTTGGTCCCCTATTTGGAGATTAGGTTCTTTTCTTCTCTTTTGGTCAGCGAAGTGTTTATAGTGATACTTAGCTAGTGTCAAATTTTGTGTTGCTGATTGGTGAATTTTAGCTACATGTTGAACTATTTCTTGTACTTCTTGTACCTCCACATTTCCATATTCTATCAGGGAATTAGGGTGCCTGGCATAGTTCATGTAAAAAGGAGAATAACCTGTGGACACATTTTGGGCATTGTTATGAAAAAACTCAGCCGTCCACATAAATTCGGGCCAGTCCCCTTCCTCATCCAGTAAGTAGAGCCTAAGATATTGCTCCAACTCCTGGTTGGTTCTTTCTGTTTGTCCATCAGTTTCTGAATGGAAACTGGTGGAGTACCGATGTTCTATGTGCAACCCCTTGGTGTAAGCCTTCCAAAACCTTGATATAAACCGGGAACCTCTATCGGTAATTAATATCTTAGGAATGCCATGAATCCAAATTATATTTTGATTAAAGAGTTGAGACAATTGTTTTGCTGTGGGTATTCCCTTGAAGGCCACAAAGTGTGTCATTTTAGTAAAAGTGTCTACACAAACTAGGATTGTGTTGAAACCGAAAGATGAGGGCAAATATACAATTAGGTCTAAAGAAACTGTGTGCCATGGGTACGGGGTGTGGGTAGCAGTTGCAACAATCCTTTTGGAGCCTGTCTTTCTGATTTTCCTCGAGCACAGATCTCACACCCTAAAACGCATTGGCGTATATCTTGACTCATGTGTGGCCACCAGAATTTTTGTTTAATCAGGTCTTCGGTCTTTTGTACTCCTTTATGGCCGGCCATCGGGCTGTCGTGACACTCATACATAGCTTGGTTTTGTAGTTCCTTCGTGGGTAAATATAACCCCTTTTCTTGATAAGGCAGCTGATCTCAAATTTCTCTCCTTGGGTCTTCAGCTGCCCATTCTCTCATTCCCTCCTCATTTAGTGTGTGTAGAAGTTGCTCTTCCAGAGTTTCTTTAGAGATTATTCCTACAATTTTATCACTAGCAATTATCTGTTGGTCTTCAATGGGTTTCTTCTGGTTTTCCGTGTCTAGCCTTGATAAGGCATCTGCCTTACCATTCTTCGATCCAGGCCTGTAGGTGATAACAAAATCATAATCTGTAAAGTATAGTGACCATCGAAGTTGACGGGGTGTGAGGGTTCGGGCTCACCTTAAAAACTTCAGATTTCTATGGTCAGTGAACACAGTCACAGTGTGTTTCGCACCCATCAAGTAGTGCCTCCAATCCTTAAAGGCATCTTTTATGGCCAAGAGTTCCTTCTCGGTGATGGTGTAATTTATCTCTGCCGGATTGAGTTTTCGAGAACGATAAGCTATCGGATGCAACTGTCCTGTTTCCTTGTGTCTTTGGGAGAGAATTCCCCCGATGGCCTGTTCCGAGGCATCTGTCTCTAAGTAAAAAGGCTCGGTTATGTCTGCATGGAGTAATACTGGTGCCGTGGTGAAACATTTCTTTAAGGAATTAAAGGCTTCTTCGGCCTCTTCTGACCATTTGAAGGTCACTCTTTTTTCAACAACCGTGTCAATGGTAGGATTTTTTGGGAGAATTTGTGTATAAACCTTCTATAGAAGTTCGCAAACCCAATGAAGCTCTGAACTTCCTTAATAGTCGTGGGGGATTTCCATTCAGTTACCGCTTTCATTTTCTGTTCATCCATTGTTATGCCGGAAGGCGATAGCACAAATTCTAAGAATTCCACGGTGGTCACATTGAACAAACACTTCTCCAATTTGACATACAGTGTATTTTCTCTCAAGTGCTGCAGAACTGCTTGGACTTGTTCTTGATGTTCTTCTTCCATATTTGAATAAATCAGAATATCTTCAATGTATACAATCGCACATTTGTCTATGAAATCGCTCAGAACATCATTTATGAAGTATTGAAAAGCTGCAGGAGCGTTGCACAGACCATACGGCATTACTAGGTATTCATACAACCCGTACTTTGTTCTGAAAGCCGTCTTCCACTCGTCTCCCTCCTGCAGTCTGATCAGGTGGTAGGCTCCTCACAGGTCCAGTCTGGTGTATATTTTTGCCTCCTTCACTTGGTCCAATAGCACCGAAATGAGAGGCAATGGATAGCGATTTTTAACGGTTATTCTGTTTATCGCTCAATAGTCGATGCAAGTTCTTAGCTCGCCTCCTTTCTTCAGCACGAAGAAAAGGGGGGAAGAGACTGGAGACTGAGATGGTCTGATAAACCCGTTCTCCAGGTATTTCTTCAAATAGTCCTTCAAATGTACATTTTCTTTCTCAGTCAACGCGTAGATACTGCTGCTTGGTAGGTTCGCTACTGGTTCTAATTTGATTTTGCAGTCGTAGGACCTGTGAGGTGGCAACTTCTCCGCTTCTGTTTCATCTAATACATCAGCGTAATCTTTGTACTCTTTTGGAATTTTGTTTTTTGTATAACACACACAGACACTACATTCTCTCAAAGCTGTGCTGCCACCCTTGATTCTAGATGTGTTTCTTTCTCAGCAAAACAATGTTCTTTGCAATTTTCAGAATTCCACTTGACTGTTCGAGCCCCCCAGTCGATGGATGGATTGTGTTCAGTCAGCCAAGGAAGCCCTAGGATGAGTTGAAACTGTGGGGCATTGATCAAATTAAACTGCAACACTTCTTGATGACCTTCTGCTGTTATCATTTGCACCGGCTCTGTATGACTAGTTATAGGCCCGACGTCAGATTGGTTCCATCTACCGCTCTGACGGTCTCACTTCTCTCTTTTCTGATGGCCTGTAAACCTATGTGTGTAGCGAATTTTAAGTCTCAGAAATCTCCAGTTGCTCCAGAATCGATCATAACCGTGATTTCCTTTAAAACTACATTTCGGAATTTTGGTGTCATGGTCAGAATTAAATGAGGGGAAGACACTTGCAGAGTGTTGGCCACTTGATGGTTTGTTGGAGTTGTTTCTTTACTTGCATCCACCAGTCCAACTCCATTTACTGGTGGTGCTGCAAGTTTTCCTTCATCGGTATCTTAGGTCTCTTCGGACATGCCTTCACAAAACGCCCACTACTTCCACAATAACGGCACAATTTATTCTGTCATCTTTTCTCCTTCTCCTCTTTAGACAAAGGACCTCTGATTGTGCCAATTTGCATTGGTTCCACACCTGTTGAACTCTCTGCTGCTCGTGTTACATCTGACTTCATTCGATCAAATCGGGGTACACTCGGTCAAAAATCTCTTTTCGTCTCGCCTTTCCTTTCATTCTGCCGGAAATCAATTTCTAAAACCAAATCCACCAGTGCAGAGATTTCTGTTGGACGATTCGGAATTCACGCTAGGGCATCCTTTAACTCTTCTCTTAACCCTCTATAGAAAACCGCTGCCCTCTTATTTTCCGGCCCATCCGTTTCCACATCAGCTTATTGAATTGAGCCAAGTAAGTGACCAGCTTCCGATTTCCTTGTTTTAATTCTAGCAGTTCGTTGTCCGTAGCCTGTGATGCTTTTCTTCTATCAAAAATTTGAAGGAATTATTTTTTTAAATCTTCAAAATTATATAGAATGGGATCATCCTTAGTCACTAATGGCATGGACCAAGATGCAGTGTCACCGCTGAGATAAGACAAGATGAATGCAACACGAGATTGAGCATCGGGGAAAATCGTTGGGTGGCACATAAAGTGAAGGGAACATTGTGTCAAGAAGATTTGAGCCTTTTGAGGGTCTACCTTAAAACGCTCTGGAGGAGCTAGGGGTATCACTGGGGATAATGAGTGGATAACTTGGGTGGGAGCGAAGGATATGGAACTCGTATTTGATCTCTGGCTTTCAAAGGTTGGAATTTTTTGACTTGTCCCTGAAGCTAACTCTCCCATTCTACTAGCTAGCTCTGTCGTTTCTCTTCTAGAACTGATTATTTCTTGTCTCAAACTTTTGTTCTCTTCCCTGACAGCTTCTAAATCTCTTTGAATATTTCCCAATATATCACCTAAGTTTTTTAAATCAAATCCCTCTGCCATTCTGCTCGGGTGCAAGAACTAACATGGGCACTTCACTCTGTCAGGACTGTGACCTCTTTTCAGTTCCCAACTTGCGCAGGAGCAGAACTACGCCTAATTCCCAATGCCCCCTTCGGCACACCCCTGCTAGGTTTTTAGATTCCTTCACAGGTAAGTACCAAGGGGAGAAAGGGGATGGGGATAAGAAGAGACTGCCAAAACACTCGTATTCTCCTTTTCCTTTTTCATCTTCTTCTTTCTTCTTTTTAGGTAGCTGTAACAGATTACAATTCTCACAAATACGTTCTTGTTAGATTTAATACATTTAACATATATTTTACTCAGTCTTACCAGAATTACTATTGGCCTTTGCCTCTCTTCTGTAGTCTATTCTCGTTGATTTACTATAGTCTTGAAATGCCTTGCAGTAACGAGAATTTAATGTTATTGAAGCGACTTCTTTTCTCTTACAGGAAGAGCAAGAAGCCGGAAGCCCTTCAGCAAGATTCTCTTCACCCAGGAGAACTCAAGTAAGTTAACAAGAATGACTTTCTAATATATTTCTGTAGAGGACACAGTAATTCTAGTCAGGGACTACCAGGTAAGAACTAAGCTTTCTCTAGAAATTTAACCAATGGTAGCACTAGTTTGTTTTTAGTATATAACTAGTATAACCTCCAATCTCTAATGTGTTTCTTAATTTTTTGTTGTCTTAAGTTATTGAGTCTTGTAGTTTAATTTCTAAATTGTTTTAGAGAGAGAGAGAGAAGTTGCTATTTAGAATAACAGGAATACCACTAACAGCTGAACCGTGAAGAAAACGCGACGTGAGGAAACTTCACGTCTGCATACTCATCACGTCCAAAAACGCTTGCTCAGTGTCTGAAACACTATACCAAAACCGAGCATGCGTCGAGCACAACTGAGGGATTTATGCGCGAGCATGCGCAGAAACCACTAACCTGGGAAACAGGAAGGGGTCTAAGAAAGCTGTAACCGGCGAAACTAAACGTCGCCCGCCGCCACTACCTTAATCTGTCTAAACGCGACGGAAGAAACAGGTAAGCTCTTGCCTCTGGAGATTCTCCGGTGAAGTGCGCAGTAGAACGTTAGCGCGCGCTTCACAAACCGGTAGAATTCCATTAAACACTAGAATGCTGAATGATGAGCGAGTTGGCGGCCATCTTAGAATTCCAGCGCCGCCAACTCGTCTTCCAGCTGGGACCATTGCGAGACTTAGGACTCTGTCTAAAATGCTTCGAGGGTAAGATGCAGGCAATAATGGGCTTGCGAGGAGGAAACCTCCTGAGAACCCTGACACATGGTCTCAACTGAAGGGAATCCAGTGGAGGCAGCAGCCAATACACACAGGGTGGCCACAATTTATTTCATATTCCGGGATGACTTGACTCCTTTTGGTCAGAAAGAACATGGGATTTCAGAAAAACAGGTCCCTCTACCATCAGGTCCTGAGACCCCCCTGTAATAGTACCATTCGGGTCCCTCCAAATCCCAGGCCTGATTGTGCCTGTCCCTTTGCTTCTCCTCCTATAGAAACCTGCCTTCCAGAACACCAGTGCCTGAAGTTGCACTTCACCCGGAGACTCCTGAGCCTTCATGTGTCTCTCTTCTCCTATGCCATAGATATGTGTCTCAGGAGGATTTCTTGGAGGCACAAAGCAGGTGTGTGTTGACTAGCTAGCCATCTTGGAAGATCCTGAGAGTGTAGGTAACAATATTGTTGCTGTGCTCAAAGCCATGCAAGATGCTCAGGCAGCCAAGCACTGGGAAGTCACTTTCTTTAGGTCCTACTGAACTTCTTCCCTGCCGACTCACATCCAATGCAGTTCTCCCACACTCATTGTCAACGTTTGCTTATAAACTTTCATCCACCAGCTATCAGAATAGAGTTAAATAGCTTAACCCATATGGGGATGATCTCTTCCTGCAACACAGAATACAATTCGCTGGGGATCCGATCTGGGCCAGCGGCTTTCCCTTTTTTTTGCTTTTTCAAAATATCCAAAATCTCACTACCACCAATTTCTCATCCTAGATAAAGCGCTTGGGTTTCTGTAAGTTTAGGGAGCTGCTTTTTTAGGAGCCAATCTTGTATTTCTTGCTTTGTTACCTTTAAGTCTTCTGTGTATAGCTCCTGAAAAAAGTTGGTAAAAGCGGCTCTGATTTTATCGCTCTCCTCCACTATCAACCCTGACTTCTCTTCTAAGATCTTCCCTATAAAATTTTAATTCCTTTCCAGCCTTGATTTCCAAGCCAAAAGCTTCCCACAACACTCCCCTTGTATAATGTCTCTGGCTCTGCTCACCTCCCATTGTTGAGTCACTTTCTCTTCCATTTTGGTTCTAAACTTCAAACGTAGGCCTTCCAGTTTATCTACCCACTCCTTTCTTTCTCCTTCCTGGCCTTTATTATCTTTTAATAGACTCTCTACTTTGCCTATCTCCTCCTTTAAACTCTTGAGGTATTTTTTTCTCTTCTCTGACCCAATTTACTGTTAGATTTTTAATAATTCCCCTTAACCCTGCTTTATATGCATCCCATACCGAATGCAGGGGAGCTGACTCCAGATTTCAAGAGAAAAATTCCTCAGTATTACGGCGTACCTGCTCCATTATCTCGGACTGCAGCATTATCCTTCTATCAATCGTCCACCTACATAGTATGGGTGTCTCGCCTCTCGATTTTTAGAAGCAATGCTACCTGGTCCGATAGATGTATAGGTAAATGGTCTATCCCTACTACCTGCTCCACTTCTTTCCTGTCCATGAACAGGTAGTCTATTCTTGAGAAGTGCCCATTCTTCTTACTATGGAAGGCGTAATCCCTACGATTCCCCTCCACTCTGCGAAAAACGTCACATATGTTGAAATTCTCCATCATATCCAATAGGTATGCCCTCATCTTATGGGAGGTGATTTGGGTCCTAACTGACGACCTATCAAGATCATTATTCAATAGGACGTTAAAATTATCACCAAGAATGATAGGGGATTGGAAATCTACCAGATTAGAGAAGAGCTGGGTCAGAGGGGTTACATCATCTATGTTTGGACCATAATAGCTTGCTAGTGTAAATATTGAGGGAGCTATTTTAATTTCAGCAATTATCCAGCGCCCACCCTCATCTACTCTATGCCTAAGTAGCTCAATCCCTGACTTCGCTTTTAATAATATTGCTATTCCTTAGGTACTATGATTTTGGTCTGTAGATACCCATTTTTCTATCCATCTTTGTTTTGAATGTCCTTACATTCTTGTCTCAGGAGATGCGTCTCCTAAAGCATAATTATTTGGGTGTTCTGATTTTTTAAATATTGCGCTATAACTCTCTGCCTTCTTTTAACCCGCAACCCATTCACGTTCCAACAAAGAATCGTCAAATCTTCCTTATTCATACTCCTTCATCTTCCTCTTTTGGCACCCCAGCTGACCTTCTTTTGGGTAATTTCTGACAAGCTTTCCTTCCTAGACTTGAGGACAAATCATTTTGTTTAAAATGTTACCATCTATCTGTTGCTTATATTCCCTAGTTTCGCTTCCTCAATAAATTTATCCACCTCAACCGGGTCGGAGAAGTTGTGCATCTTGTTCTGCTACATCACTTTTAAAAAAGCCGGGAATCTCATTTGTACGAATGCTCCTAATTTCTTTAACTCATCCATTCTGTTTCCCAATTCCCACTGTCTATCATCTGTCTTCTTAGAAATATCCGATCTGATTCTATGAGAGGCACCCATCGCTTGCAGTGATTTTTCTTTTAGAGCTAGCCCCAGAATTTTTTCTTTCACAGAGTACGATAGAAAGTTTACCAGGATCTTTCATGGTTTTTTACGACCAGGATGTAACTTAAAAGGGTCTCTATGTATTTGTTGAATTTCTACATCTAAATTTAACGGAGCAACCTCCTGTGGGAAGGAGTTTTTCAACATGCTTATCACAAATGATTTTACATCTGAGCCTTCCAACCCCTCAGCCACACTCAGGATTCTAATATTATTCCTCCTGGCATTGTTTTCCAAACTTTCAAGTCTTTCTGATACTGCCCTCTCTCTTTGCTTCAGCCGTTCCACCTCTTGTGTGTTCGTTTGAGCTTTAGCCTGTAGATCTTGTACACCAAGCTCCAACTCTTGTGTTCGTAAGGCAAGACCTTCTATCTTTCCTTCCAGGTTCGAGCAGGTTTCCTGAATTTCCTTTTGATTTGCCTCGTAAATGTCAAAACGTTCTTTAATTTCATAGGATAGGCGACTCAGCATCTCCTGCCCCGCGTCCTTCGTATTCAAACTGCTTGCGCTCACGCCTGCTCCCTCAGGGCTTGACGACCTCACAGCCCCCGGATACTGCTCCGGAGTGTTTCCCCCTTCTCTGACATCGAGGGACAATACTTCCACATTCAAAGCTGAGAATCTGTTTTGTATTGTGACTGTTGGGTGAACTAGGGGGGTATCAGATTCACTCATAGGTGTATTCTTCAGGTTGACCTTTTTTACTCTGCTCTCAAAACCTACCTGCTCGGGGATGGGTTTTTTCCCCTCCATGCTATCTACGCTACCCACAGCACTTCTTACGTCGGTTCTAACCTTAAAGTATGATCTAAATGGGGGGGTAATTTTCTGTGACTTTAGGACCAGGGTAGATTGTTTCCCCTTCAGCGGTGCTACATTCGTCAGGTTGGTTGTGGTCTTTTTTGGGGGTGAATCTCTAATGGGACCAGTGTTTGCTCTAGTTTTCCTCCGTCTAACCTGCAATTTCACTGGGGGTTGAGAGGAAATTTTACCAACACCCATGGAGAGCAAATATGTGATCTTAGCGTATAGCGCCTATCAGGCTGTATTCTCTCTATATTTCTAAAACTCAATTGCTTGCGTCCTTCTTGACTCTCCCGCTGTAGCTCTAGCTCTAGCTTTAGGCTGTTTGCTTCCATCTGCACGAGTCTGCTACTTTCTTTTTCATGGCTCTGCCTTGTAACAGTAGTAACTTGCTGCTCACCTATAGCCGCCTTCGTGCTCTCCTGCTTAGCCCGTGTTGCTATGTCCCTCTCCAGAAACAGGCTGCTTGCGATGTCTCTGCCACCTCCGTTTGCCTCCATCCCCCACGGCTGCTGCACCAGCCGAGCCACGCGAAGCGCCCACAGCGCTCCTGCTGCCGCGACCCAGGGAGGAGATCCTGGCACCACCATTCACCTCAAAGCAGCGGGAGTGGCTACACACGTGAGCCGCATTCAAACCGGCACTCGCGGTAGGTTCGGGAATGAAGGCAGGCAAGCGGCGGCGGTGAGTAAAGGTTGCGCTACCAAACGTCTCTCTCCTGCAGAGCTCCCAGCTGCCATGTTTCCCTCAATCGCACCTTCAAGAACAGGTTTAAGTGAGATGACACCCATGATAAAGAATGATGAAATAAGATAAGTATTGCTTAAGTAGAGGAGTTAACATATCAACACACAATTACAGTATTGGATAAGAGGGATATATCTTGGTCCTTCAATTTGAGACAGGTTTCTGTGAGTGAGGGCCTGTATGAACTGCATGTCATGGGCATGCCACTTTCCAGCCTGCTCTCGACAGTCAAAAATGTTCCACTAACCAGGTAAGGTTCGGGAGCCTTTTGTCTAGATTTTCTATGACTCACATCTGTCACTCAATCAGTCCTCTTGACTGGTGTCAATGTTTCTGAGGCCACTGCACATTCCCCATCATTTCAAATATCTCAGTTCCATATAGTCCTACTGGTCAAAAAACTCATCCTGTCAACGGGGAGTTTTTGCCCAAGGCAACCCTGTATGCAGCCATCGCACATGCTAACCTTGTTGTCCTCCACATTGCGGATCAATATGTGGGAAGGTATGTGGTGGTGATTTGTGAATGGAGGATCCCTCCCTCACCTCACCTTACCTCCCTTACCTCCCTACCTCACCTGGGTTTCCTTTCTGTGAAAAGATGAAGCGAAGTTCCACCTGGGTTCCAGAGTCTGACAGGGGACTTAAAGAGAGTTTTTGCCATGGTGAGTGGGTAGGTGGATCTTCATAGCTGAAACCAGAATCCATGGCCTTGTTTTTTGTGCCTGGAGACTTATAATTAAAGAGAGTTCCCAACGAGGGAGACTGATGATTGGCGAGCAGATGATTTGTAAACTTTCATCCAGCATGGGGTCAACAGTCTCATACTCTGTGGTGTTGAGGGCCTTTGAGATGGTGGCCTACAGGAGGGTTTTCTCCGAGCACTGCATGCTGTCTTCTTCTAGTGGAAGGAAGGGCAACATTCTCATGCACATCATCTCCAGGTGTGAGGTTTGACTATTGTGCATGTGCAGTAAGATCACGACTCAACTATCTCCACAAAAAATGATGCCACTTTGATGACATTCATGAAACATTGTCTTAGATGAGTCATCACATTGAGAAAAATGTGCAGCTGTTACTTGGAGTAAGCCCATGGATGCCAGACAGAAATGTGTATTACCTGCCAGTGTAACAATTGCTTTCTACGCACAAAATTCTCTAATGTCAGCAGTTGACCAATGCTGTTTTACAGTGAGTGTGGGCATGTGTATATCATAGCAGCAACTGAAGAAAATGATAAAGGAAAGGCATATGGGTCATAACAGAGTGACTGGACAACAGTAATAGGTGTGATGATTTGTGTTGATGTTGAAGAAGGTCAAAGGGAGATTTAGTGCATTCCTAACAAACAGGCACTTTAAAAGATGCACATAAAAGAGACACAGGCCACAAAGAGGCAATGAAAAGCATATAGTCCACATTATAGTCGATGGCCTAGAGCCACAAATGCTAATGCATGGCAGAGGGACAAATTGCTGCTTGGAGTACATTGCCAGCTATGGGCTGATGGGTTTACGTAGTGTAGTCACCATAGGATTTGGGTTACGGCAGCAGTGAAGGGCGACACATATAGACTAGCCACCATGTTTCAAAGGACCCATCGGTATGTCGGATCATGTAAGTGTATAACAGTCATTGTACATCCACATTCATGACCTACACGACAGCTACTGTGACTATGATGCAATACGAAGAACAATTTCAAAGGACAAGAGCAGTAGTAGATACTCTGGCACAGGACATGTGACCCTGTTGTTTCATATTCTCTATATCCTGGGCTCTTGTGCATGCGGGTGCCCCAACACTCCATTCCCTTTCACCTTCTGTTGCCCTAGTGGCACTGAAATTACTGTTTTAGTTTTTTGTATGCAAAGATCTAAATGACCGAATCCCAAATAAAGAAGTAATAAAGAAGTAATATGATTATAGGGAATGGGTACATTGGTACAATATATGGGTGTCATGAGACATTTATGTTTACAGTTCTCAATGGCAATTTGGACCATGTTTTGACAAGGATTAATGTGCTGTGATTAATGCAAAATATTACAAAGTTGTTATATACAAAAGATTTATAATTATATTGTGCATACATATGTCAGAACTGGCTGGGGGGCCCTGAAACCCATGCTGGCAATGGTAAGGGTGTTTGTCATGTACTGAGAATGTAAAAATTAGTCTCAACTGACCGTTTTGCTGTTATGAAATGTGTGCAGAAGCAAACATGCAGGGACAAGTAAAGGCTGAATGGGTGTTGACTTGTTAGTCTTTGTCATTCATCTCATATGAGAAGCCTGTCCAGAAGTAGACCTACAATAGTTGAGGTTGGGGCAGATGGCCATGTAACTGGTAAGTGGCCCTGAAAAAGTGTAAACAAAATGGTGTTATTGTCCAGTCAGTCAGTCAAAAATCTTTATTCGGCTAAAAATTAACCATAAAAGAATACAAATATAAAAACAGGCAAAACAGTTCCATAACATGATTGTAACAAGATTTCATAATCATTTCCCAACAATATTGCGTATCCTAACTGCAGAAGAAATATATTTATATACCATCAAACAGACAAATTCATCATTTAAAAGTTGAAGATGATGCAAAGCGGCCCTACATTTTCTTATATTTAAAAATTGTAAAAGTGGTTTTAAAAAGACTCGTCTCGGATTAGTATAAAGCGTGCAAAAAAACATAAAGTGCAACGTGCTCTGTACAGATTCAGAATTGCTAGGACATGCATCCAGTTTCGCGTCGGCAAATGCATTACGTGGATATGACACAAGGAGATGAGAAATGCCAAATCTGAATCTTATCAAATAAAACAATTTAGCGTGATTAAAATAGAAAGAGAAATAATGCTCCACCCCAGGGGAGCAAACAATAAGTGAGTGATCGACAACCCTCTTTTTTGCCAAGTCACAACTATTTCTCCTATCAAAAGAGAGAGACAAAAACTCACTTTTTAATTTGGCCCTCGAGATCTTGGCGATATTTACAGGGTTTTCAAAACAATCTAACCGCCCTAATTTGTCCACCTGACTTTTAATGTACATAAGCCAGGGTATTTTATTGGCCTGCTCCAACGTCAAACAATCTATAATAATCGCTCGATTCAATAATGCATCTTCCTTTGCCCAGATATTATGCCAAAGTAAAGGGGCTAGTTGTATACGGAAAGACAGGGGAATCAGGCCAAGTTCATTGTGGCAAATAGTGGCAGCCGTGCTTGGTGGAACAGTCAACAGACGCTTTAAAAACATGTTTTCAGTTTTCTGGAGGCTTGCAACATTGCCAACACCCCAGACTCCAGCACCATACAGGGTCGCAGCGCACATTCGTGCTTTGTAAATCTCAACAATAGCTTTTATTGGTCTGGAGCCTAATTGTTTTGCGAAACTAAAAATGGCGTCCACATTTTGGTTAAAACCCCTTATCTTTGCCTCTATCAGAGCAGGCCAGGTGCCTTTGGAGTGAAAAAGAATTCCCAAGTAAGAAAAGGAGGGTACATAAATTAATTTCTCATTATTTATGTTATTGTCCATTTATGAGCTCTGTTCATTGTCATATGTCCTATGATGGTAGACTATTATCTCAGTACATGCAGATTAGAAGTGATTTAAGAAGCAATAAGCAAGGTCTATGTAATTTATAAGTAACTCAGCTATAGAGTAGTGGCAGTCATAAGAGCTGAACATACTTGGGTGAAAGATGTTGTTATGTGACAGTCATAGCAGTAACACATAACTGGGAGTGCGGTACTGACTGTGGCTGTGTTACTGGTCGAGGTGCTGCTTCTCTTGCTGTTGATTGCAAAGCAGCATGAACAAGAACTGTAGAAAGGTGAAGTGCCTCAGGACAATATCAGTATTTAGGGACTACTGGAGTAGCATAATTCAGTGCCCAACCTTTTTATATGCATCATATATACTCAACATGTGTTTAATTGCATTAACCTTTGTGCTTTGTACTAATCAATAGTAGTAAGTGGCTGTATATTCTTTTTAATGAGAGACACATATATTTATCTGAATTATAATAAATGTATTCAACATGAAAGGAATATTTGCTTTCATTAAAATTGCATTTGATATAATCATGTATGCTAACTGTATTCATTTAGAACCTGTTAAATATAATAGGTTTATTGTTCATTGTGTTAGACTAGCAGACTACTGATATTTTAATTAACTTTTGGCCTCAGATATGGAGACTGAGCCAGAAGAGACACCATTCTATACAAGGCAAACCGGACTGATGTTATGTCCTAGGCCGTCCAGGTGATTCCTTCTTTGATGTAAGTTAGGAAAGTTAGGGAGTCTACCTGCTCCCGGGAACATTGTCTTTTGATTGGTTTATTCATGGAAGATGATAAGGAGAAGCTTTCTTGAATTTCTTTTATGCTTTAAATGCATGTTTTTTTAGAAAAGCAGATCAGACCATATCCTGACTTTGCTTCTCATTTCTGGTGATTTTCTCTGCCCAGAGTGTAAAGTTTAATGCTTGAATACTCAGATCCTTTTCATTGAACCTTAAATCTGGTCCATCTGATGCTGATACCTTCCTCATAGAATCTCCCCTTGACACTTTCGATACCTTAGAATAGAGAAAATCGTCTATGGAACCTGTTTGAGTCATATTTTGCTTGCTGTCTGTTATTTTGCTGTTCATATAATTTTTGATCATTTATGAATTTAGACTGTACAAGCATTTGAATATGCATGCTCTTGCTGCATTTTTCTATCAGTTTTGCTGATTGAGATATGTGAATTTAACCAAATTTGTTAGTAAAACCTTTAAGGTTTGGGTACCATCCTCTCTGTCATTTTTGTGGAGCCATATTGGTTTCAATGTATTTAAAATGCATTTGCGATGTTAGCTCCTTTGTTACACTTCAAGTCAACAACCAAAGGTCCATACAGGGGATTCTGTTTGATGATTTAACCAAGAGATTGAAATTCAGAAAACTCTGCTTTGTCACTATCTATACACGTGTAATGGACAGGCTTTGTGGCGGTGGCATGTATGGGATGTATGTTTATGTTTACAGATAGAGATGCTTTTGTTTGTGGACACAGTTGCATGAGTTTGTAGTAGAATGCAGAGGTTCCATTATCATTCCTTGACTAAAGGTAGGGTTCCTTGAAAGAGGCAGGCAATACAAATGGTCAGGGTGCATGGTTGAATGGTTACACTCGTTAAGTAAGGAGAGAAGGAGAATTAATCTGGTTCCATCACAATGTAGCGTCTTTGCCATCTCTATCTTGGCAAATTTGTCCTTCACACCCTTCTTCTCATCCTGATAGTTTTTCCTGGTGTCCCCGAGGACCTCCACCCCTAAAGCATTCTAACCGTCCCTGATACTCTGACACATGCCCACCTTCTCAGCTCCTTGAAAGTATGTGGAATTGGACTATGTAGTTGTCTGTTTTGATACTCCATGAAATGTACTGTCTCACTCATTCTTAATTCTTAGAGAGGTTCCTCTTCCTCTTCTATGAAGACTGGAGGCTGTAGCTGGTCTCTGGCCCCACAATGTCATACAGCACAAGGTGAAGAGATGTGACGCAAAGGTGTGGGCTATATTTATGTCCTTCCATTTGTAAGGATTGTCAGATGTATATATTTTTTTCATGTGATACTGTTTCCCTGTTTTTTCAAATTCATAATTCTCAATAGCCTAGGTGGAGATCTCTGCTTACAGTATGTAGAACCACATATAGGAGATTTCCTTCCAAAAAACACTTAAAAAATTACTGGTGTAAGTTTAAAGTCATATTTAGAGTCACACATGCATACACCACCTCATGTACACATCTGTATTTGGTGAGAACATGTATTAATGTAGGACCTGATTCACAAAGGTAAAATTACACTTTTGTGTAAGTTTACAATGTTTTTGCTATTCACAAATAATGAGTCAATAGTAGGCTTATGACTGTGGAGACTCCACAGGTGGGGCAGAGGGATATATTAGAAACTTGGTTTCTGGTTGGCAGAGGTATGCACCTTGTCCAAGCAGGATCCACAATCCTAATCATGGTAAGACAGGTTCACACCATAAATTAACGTGTGCTCACCCTCTGGTAGCTTGGAACAGAGCAGGCAGGTTTAACTTAAGAGGCAATGTGTAAAGTATTTGGGCAACACTTCAATCAGTAACACAGTGAAAACACCACAAAAAGACTCCACATCAGTTTAGAAAAATAGATTATAATTGTATTAATAAAACAAGATGAAAATAACAAAAAACCAATAAGTAGCAGTTAAGATATGAATTTTTAAAGATTAAAATTGAAAAATAACACTTAAAAACAGTAAGGGCCTATTGGTTTATCTGGTCACGCTGGACACGGGCAAAATCAAGAGTTCAGACCGACTGCAATGGAGCACGAGCCGGGCACAGGAACCACACAAGGTCCACTGAACAAAAGTACCTTGATCGTGGTTGCACCAGGAAGATGCAGGGTGCAGCCAAGCGATGTGTCGATTTCGAGCCCACAGTCGAGGTGCTGCGTCGATTTTCTCAATACAATGATGGTGGTGCACTGGTTCTGAAGATGAAGCACCGGTTCCGAGGTGCGCTCGTTCCGAAGCCGATGCCCCAGTGTTATATTCCCGAGTTAGGCCCATGTAGCAAGGCAGCTTATTCCTTACAATGTCCTAGAAAATAGCGTTTCAGCTGTGACCTTTTGCACACATTTGCAAGCACGACAATGTTTGATTAGTTTCTCTGAAACTACTTTGCTTATACATCCAGCTTCACATACCATTGTCACGATGCATCATTTACTAGGCCTCTCTACGCACTAGGTACAAAAGTCGTCCTATCTTCATCCACGGGGCAACAGCACTATACACATATCCATAACATCACAAATCTAAAGCACACATCATGAAGGCTGCTTTTTATTATAAATAATAGGCATCCCCATAAATTGGTAGAAGAGGCACTTCTGCTGACATCGAAGGTCCCTGCCTGCTGAGAAATCACCACGCACCGGTCTTACATTCCATGAAGGGTGTCCAGCTTGGGACAAAGACGAGGTCCTTCACTCTCTCCCATCAGGTAATGGGGTTTGACCGCCCCTAGGGGGAATGTTTGGCTCTACACTCTTACACACTCCAGGTACACTTAGAGTAGGGTCCACATCATAGGAATACGTTAGATTACCATTTTGCATATCTGTCTGCATATATTCATTGCTTCATCACCATGGCAGAAATGTATCTACTGTTTACCCTCTTGGCGCTTGTAATCTCCTTCAAGCAGCTTCTGTCTTCTAATCATTGCAGCACACATATTTTATGCAAGTATAACGTTGGTTCAATAAATATTATTTAAAATGTCCCACTTTGTATTCTCTGTATATTTCTCTGAGAACAAGTGAGCACGAGTGACTGAGCGAAAGGTTCTGTACTGTTTCCATGATTCCTGAGGAATCAGGGTTGTCATGTTCAGCGGCTGCCAGAAACTGTTTGCTCCTTGGTAAGTTAGGGGGGCTTGCAGTGGCACTGTGAGTTAGCTGGTCTCTAGGCCAACATGTCCTGCGGGGGTGTCCGGAACCAGTCTTGACACCAAGTTTATGTTGTCCAAACAATGTACGGACCTTACGGATTAGTAAGAACTACACAACACAAGGTTTCTCCATGCAGTCGAGGGGATGTGCCGATCGTCTCTCACTGCAGAGGCGGCAATGCAGTGGTTCCAATGCATTGGTTCCAATGGCACTGCGTTGGATCCAAGTGTGATGCACCAGTTATGCTCCCAGAGCAGCAGTGATGCGTCAGTTCAGCTTCACGCAGTAGAAGATGCATTGGATCGACTGGAGCAAGCACCTGAATCCACTACTAATGGACCAGGCACAGGAGCAGAGGGTAAGACTTTGATATGCTTGAGTCTTAAAACAGGAGTGTTAGAAACTGGGCTTCTTTGCAGATGCCCCCCCACTTTTTGTCCCTCATTAGAACTGCTAGATACTAGCTTTTGACTCTGTGCATTGGGACCTGCTAACCGGGTGCCAGTGCTCGTGCCCCTAACATTGATATGCATTGGTACACCCAATTGGCAAGGTACTTTCCCCCTTATAAGTCCCAATTATATGGTACCAGTGGTACACTGGGCAAGGGTGGCCCAAGTAAAAGTGTGTCTGCAGGTCTGCCAGGGCAGCCCTGCATGAGCAGCCTGTATGTTCGAGTGTCTCTGCACACACCATGTGCTTCAGAGCCACACCACTGCCTTAATATAACTAAGTCACTTTTAAGGTTGTCCTCCTGCGCCCAGGGGGTAGAGTGCTTTATAATAAAAGTTTGGATATATAGGTTTATACATACATATCCCTACAGTAACCCTGTAAAGCAAGGTTTTACTGAAAGTGACCAGCGGTCCGTAGATTAACATGGGCTGGCTACAGAGGAGTCTGCAGATATCCAGCTCCATTATGGAAGGACCGAATTGTGTTGTGTTTGGTGTCAAACACTGTGCTGTTTCATCCCCAACATGATTCGTGTGTCAAGGGTGAGCTGGCATGCACAGGACAGCCACCCTGAGTGGGTGCCCCTCCTAGGATACAGTATCCCAGTGCCTTTGCGGGCTTCCCTGAGCCATTTGCTACCAAGAGTCTGCCCTCCTGGTGGAAAGTGCTAGCACTTCCCAAGGATGGAGACAAAGGCCTAGGCAGGAAGCAGGTCACACCTCCTCCCTCCCAGGATGGCTAGTGTTTACAGCCATCAAGCTGGTGAGCGTCAAAGGCTTTCACTGCCCTTGATGTGTAATTCCTTGTCCCCCACTTGAGGACAAAGCCTTTCTTGCTCTGTCCAGTCTGACAGGTAGGAAAATTGGTTATTCGGGAGGGGTACAACTCCAAAAGACTAGCCACACCTTTAGGGTGGACTAGGAGGTCTGTACAGCCAAGGAAGGATTCTACCAAGTTGGCAGACCCTGAAACAGAGGACTCTGGGTAGAAAGGTGATGTACTACCACAGGATGTTGTCACCTCAGGGACGGGTTAGCAGCAGGGACCAGTAGCCCATTGGCCACTGGCCCTCACACCCTTAACACCCCCTAAACTAGGATTTCAAGGGCTCCCCTGGCCCCAGAACCTCAGTTCTGACTTTGAATCAGAGAACAGGCTCAATGAAGATGCCGTCTCTGACAACAGGCCCGTGGACTCTGCCGTTGTGCGAAGATAGGACACTTAAGTGCCCTGAAGAGACCATGTACTTGAACCATGTGTTTGACGTGTGTCTGTGGCAAAAGCTCATTGCTCCCAGCAAGAGGGACTCCAATGGATGCCAGAAGCTGAAGCAGACTCCCTTGGATTGGTGGGACCAGTCCCCTGCAAGCCACAGGAAAATTAACATTCTGCGTGACAAGATTTACGACCTGCTGGGCCCATCGAGAGTGAGCCCAAAGAGAAGTGGTGTCCTGCAAGCCCCGAGTAGTAGCTAAGCTTGCTCCAAGTTTCAAGTGGCTACGTCACTCCTGTTGACCTCCAGCCACTAAAGTAACAGTGTACTACATTTGCCGCATCCAAGGCTTGGTGATCCCCAGTCGGGTGTTCGACCCCTTGAGTAAAATCTCCAGCCCAAGAGCAGTTCACAGCGACAGCGACTGACCTCATCAAAAACCGCACAGCTGTGTTCCTGCATCCTAAAGTTGAAGTTGTAAAGTGGGTGGCAAAGCATCTTTGGCGCTACCTGCCCCGGTGAATAACATCTGCCAGCTACTTCTTCATCTGGAGTCACTGAGCAAGGTAGAAGAAATCCAGCTGTTGAACGTGGGCCCTAGGATCCCAAAGGCATCTACTCTCCGTGGGAAGAGTGGAACTCCATCTCTAATTGTGGTTTTGTCAAGTGCTGGAAGTTTGACAGCTCCTGCAGATCTCATTCAGTACCAAGGACAGCCAAGTCACCACTGCACCCAGACCCCTGGGCAAGGTAACGAAGTAACGACTGTTGGAACTTGGTCTAGGGACCCACATGACCTTATCCAAAAGAGGGTTTATTTGAACTCACCCTGCAAGTGATCGAGTGTCACCTGTGTTTTCCCACATTGACTTCAATAAAACCAGTTTGAAAGGCTTATTGAATTTATTTGTGAACACTTCAAAAATTCACAATTCTTGTTGTATTCACGATACAAAGTTAGTTTTGGTGCCTATATTTATATAAAAATACACTCTATATTTATAAAATGGTGTCAAGGTTTCTTTCGAGTCGTGTCACTTACTTATTGTCAATGCTGGTAATGTGAAATGTTTAGCACATGCTCCTCTGAGTACGCCTGACTGCTCTGTGCCATTCTACCAGGACCGATCTAGGACTGCTAAGGGTGAATCTGAGGTCCACTTTTGTGTTAGTCTTACATGATAAGGTTCACCAGCAATGTCACATAATACTTCCATCTTGCAACATTGGTGTTTCAGCGGTGGGATCTAGAATCTGTGTTTCATTTGTACCACCTAATATTAAGTAGTTTTTTTCCAGTGCCCAAAGAAATCCTTAAAATTGTCTTTAGACTTAAGGTAAAGATTGTTTAGATGTTTTCTAAAAGCTAGATTTGATAGTAATTGATAGGGCCCTGTGCTATATCCCTATTCCGATTGCATTAAAAGTTAAAAGGTGTTTTGTAAAGTTCGGAAAGAAGATTTAAAAGGCTGTTTAGGTTTTTAATAAGTTTCCATAATATATGATAAGGCCCACCAGCCATATCACACAATTCTTCCACCTGGCAACAAGGAGGCAAGCCAGCACGCCCTTGGAGATCACTCTGGGTTCAAGTCAAAGAGTACTGTTCTTCCTCATCAGGGCAGAGGGTAGCAGGCAGAAGGGCAGCAAAGTATAAAAGCAGTTCTTTGAGAGCAGTAGTCCAGCAGAGTGGCAGTGCTCGTAACAACATAGCAGTCCTTCTTCCTGGCAGAGTTTCTTCACAGGTCCAGTAGTGTCTGATTTGGTGAGGTCAGAGACCTTTGAAGTGGAGGTGACTTCAAAGAAGGGCTTTGAAATGCACAGAGGTCCTCCCTCCCGGCTCTGGCTCCAGACTCATTACAAGGGCATATGCAGCCTTTTGAGTGGGGAAAGGACACAGTCTATTCAAGTGTAAGTATCAGCACCTCCCTTCTATCCTGCCCTGGATGGCCCATCAGGATGTCAATGGTCACTCAGTCACACCTAAGCTCTCTTTCTTTGTAGCTGTCTAGAGGGAATGCACAAAGTCTAGCTGTCACCCACCCCAGATGTGTATTGGAGACAGGCTGCAGGCACACACGGCTAAGAGCAGAAAAACGCCATCTTTCTAAAAGTGCAAAAAGAACAATTGATGGATGGAATCCAGAAACAAAGTCAAACATTCACCCCCAGTGCAGAGCTATGGGCCTAAATCCATCATTTTTTGCACACCATGCCATTCCAGTTTAGACCCAGTCATCAGGGTACCAGAAACAAGTATCCTGGGACAGGTTTCAGGGTATCACCCCATATCAGACAGGCAAGCTTGACTTCAGTGGCATGGTGAGCATGGGACCCATGTCTGGGCATACCCTTCCCACTTAGGGGGACAAATGCAAACAGAACAGTTGATAGACATGTAAAAATTAAAAGTACATGTCCTACCTTTTAATTACACAGCACACTGCCCTATGGACTACCTAGGGCCTACCTTAAGGGTGAAGTTTGATTAATAAAAAAGAGTTTAAGGCTTGGAAAGGGGTTTTAAATGCCAAGCCTGCATGGCAGTAAAACTGCACACACAAGCTCTACAGTGGCAACACTGAGACATGTTTAAAGTGCTACTTGTGTGGGTGGCACAATCAGTGCTGCAGGCCCACTAATAGCATTTAATTTAAGGCTCTGGGCACATGTAGTGCACTTTACTAGGGACGTATAGATAAATTAAATATGTGACTTGTGAATAAGTCAATCAAACCATGTTTTGGGGGGGAAGCACATGCACTTCGGCACTGTTTGGCAATGGTAAAGTGCTCAGAGTTCCGAGGCCAACAAAAGAAATCACTAAAAAAGTGAGGCAAACAGGCAAAAGGTTTGGGGAAGACCACCCTAAGGCTGTCAAGTCTAACACCTGCTATCAGGTATTAACTTAGGACCTGATTCACAAAGGTAGAATGACAATTTGTTTAAGTCTACTATTTTTTTGCAATACACAAATTTTGAATCAATAGTACGTTTACAACTGCGGAGACTCCACAGGCGGGGTGGAGGAATCCGCACATAAAAAGATTGGACAGGCCTAATTTTTCTACCTACGTGTTTCTCTGCCCCAGTTGAGGAGCCTACGCAGTCATAAACATGCCAGTAACTCGTATTGTGTGACTAACAAAAAATAGTAAACTCACACAAAAGTGTAAGTTTACCTTTGTGAATCGGGGCCTGTGCCTACACTGTTTGAACTAAATCCGAGCGTAGAACTAAACCTAGTTGTTTGTGTACTTCTACGACAGTGGACTTATAAGTCTACCCTCATACGCAAATTGTGACTGCAGTATCACAGGATCTGACTCTGCTTAATAAAGTCTTCTCCATATCAATTTGATAAAACATTCTTTATTTCACAATAGTTTGAATTTTTTATTATACAAGACAGACTAAGCAAATAAATCCTGTTTACCTTCTCCAAGTACATTATTAAAGTAAAAAGTAAAAACTGTATGCCATATATTTCTAAGTCAAAAACGTTCACTAGTGACAAAATGGATAAAATGCACATTTTGTTCACACAGAAACCTTTAATGAGCCAAAACAGCAAGTGATTGCTTGTTTTACTTGAGATATGCGATGACATTGTTTTCCCAAATCTCGTTCTTGCATCATTTCATACGAACATCTTAGCTGAAGGCAAGGCATGTATTGGTTCACATAACTTGTCTCAGCTGATAAGAAATATATCTTAATCAGCCATTAAATGTAAAAAAAAAGTTACATATCAATCTATAAGTTTCTCCACGGGACCAGAATGTGAACTAACCATTTCATTTCTGTAACTTTTGAACTCAGCGGAAAAGCCTTTTGTTGCACTTGTCCTAATTCCCTAGTTAATGCCTGAGGCTTCTTCCTACATGAAACGAACCCTTTAAAGACACGCCGTTAGTGAAATGCTTGCATGTTGGCTCCCTCTGAGCTAACAGAAAGCAGAATAAAACATGAAATTCCCCAGATACGCTACTGACTGTTTCAAAGATAGTAGGAACTTGTCCAAATAGTTATTTGTTTAATCTGTCTTCAATCACTCTTTTTAAGTGTTTAAGGGCCAGAATAGACCTGCTTTAATGTAATAACAAGTTTAAAATGTAAGTGCTCAACAATGCTTAACTGTGGTTAAAAAAAACAAAAAACTAAGGGGCATATTACCAAGCCCCTATCGCCACCACAACGTCACTTTTTCTGACGTTGTGGTGGCGATAGGGTCAGCGCCCTATTACCAAGGCAGTGTTAAACCACATAATGTGGCTAAAAGCCACGTTAAGTGGCTTAACGCTGCCTTGGTAATAGTGCCCCTTTCACGCTAAACTTAGCGTGAAAGGGGCGTGCAGTGGGTGTTGCGGTGGGTGTTCCACCGCAACACCCATTCACTTTGACGCTGCCACCTATTATCAAGAGAGGCGATAATAGGTGACAGCGCCGAACTTAAGACCAGGAAAATCCTGGTCTTAAGGTGGCGATACGAGGAGAAATGCCTTGTGCAGCACACATGGAAAAAGCAAAATGCCAAGGTATGTTTATGTACAGGAAGGTGTCCCTTCCTGTACATAAACAAACCTTTTTTTTAAATGCCATTTTGTAACTTACATGTGTGCTGCATGAAGCAGCACACATGTAAGTTACAAAATGGCATTTTAGGTTTGTTTATGTACAGGAAGGGACACCTTCCTGTACATAAACAAACCTCCTGCTCGCAGACACCCTTGCACTCTGGTGCAAGGGTGCCTGCGTTGGCGTTAACTCGTGAGACTTAGCGCCATCGCAGAGGGAAACGCCAGGCTGCACCATATACTTGGTAATATGGTGCAGCCTTGCGTTTCCGAAGTGGCGATGAGAGGCGTTAAGCCAATTTATTTATTTATTTATGTTTGTGTTTTATGGAGCGCAAACTTGACCCATTAGGGTATCAGAGCGCTTTACAGGAATCATAGGATTGTACAAAAAGACTTAGAATCACAAGAGTAAAAATCAATTAGGAGGTGGCAGGGTGCAGAATATATAAGAGATAGGACACGTATTTACAGATTACATTTACAATTACTCAAGACAAGACCACAGGTTTCTTGGTGGGGTGACTAGGTAATCCGAAGAGAGGCAATAGCCAGACGTATATCATGGTCATAGTGGTGGTTGAAGACAAAATTTAAACGAGGAATTTACCCATAAGGAAGGTTTTGGTATCCTTTTTGAAACGAGACAGAGAAGGCATTCTTCTCATGCCGGGTGGGAGAGAGTTCCATATTCTCGGAGCGGCCCCAGAGAAAGCACGATTGTAAGTTTTTTTTTCCCGAAAACGAGCAGGTTGCAGCAGGAGGTCTCTGGTGGACCGGGAGTTTCTGATTCCTCCAGAAATCACAAGTTTCCGTGCAAGATATGCAGGGGAGTTTGAGTATAAGGCCTTGTGTGTAATGCAAGCTAGTTTAAGCTGTATTCTTGCCTCAAGAGGAAGCCAGTTCAGAGCTTTCAGGTGTGGGGAAATGTGGTCGAATTTCCTTGTGCCGGTAAGTAGCCTGGTGGCCGCATTGAGGCAGGCTTTTAAAGGTGCCAGGGAGATCTTGGGTAAACCAGAGAGGATAGAACAGCCATACTCCAGTCTAGAGATGACTAGTGCTTGGATTGCCATTTTTAGGTCAGGAGCATCGAGGAGGGGTTTCAATTTCCTTAGCTAGCTCAGGTGGAATCTGGCTGATTTGGCCATCGAGTTGATGTGGTCCTGCATGTTCAAGTTGCTGTCCAGGGTGATTCCCAGGGATTTGGCCGAGTCCACGATAGTCGGTGGGCAATTTAAGGCTGAGATAGCCTTGATCCATATTTGCATCTCAGGGTTGGTTTTAGGAGGGGAAATTAGGAGAAATTCTGTTTTCTTTGCGTTGAGTTTGAGTTGATTGGAGGCGAGCCATTGGACAGTCAGTTTCAGGGCTTCGTTTAGGGAGAGGATCTCCTCGAGAGATGAGGTTTTGATGTAGATCTGAGTGTCGTCAGCATACATATGGTAGGAGATATTGGCAGTGCGTAGTACTTCGGCAAGCGGTTCTAGGTAAAGGTTAAAGAGGGTGGGGGACAGAGTTGATCCTTGGGGGACTCCAACCGTGACCGGGGAGGGAGCAGATATGTTGCCGTTGATTAGGAATCTCTGTGATCGGTTATGGAGGAAGGACCTAAACCATTCTAGAACAGAGCCTTCCACTCCCATCCTGAGTTTGAGGCGTTTGAGTAGTTTTTCATGGTTGACCGTGTCGAAGGCCGAGGATCGATCTAGGAGGATTAGGAGACAGGTTTTGCCTTGGTCAAGGGCTTGGAGGGCATCATCAACGATGTGGAG
Source organism: Calotriton arnoldi (assembly GCA_963921515.1). Taxonomy (NCBI): domain Eukaryota; kingdom Metazoa; phylum Chordata; class Amphibia; order Caudata; family Salamandridae; genus Calotriton; species Calotriton arnoldi. The sequence goes on from CAWUFW010005439.1 coordinate 1,283,983, forward strand.
CATGGTGGTTTCAGTGCTGTGCCCAGGTCTAAATCCAGATTAGAAGTCATCGAGTAGGTGGAAGTTGTTGATGTGTTGACTTAGCTGTTGTTGCACACACTTCTCCAGCACTTTGGCTAAGAGGGGGATGTTGGAGATGGGTCTGAAGTTGTCGGGGGAAGCATGATCTAGCGACAGCTTTTTCAAAATGGGGAGGACTTGGCCGGCTTTCAGAGAGTCAGGCATAGATCCCTGCCAGAGAGAGGCGTTAATTATTGTAGTCCAGCTAGGAATAATGGATTGGGCAACGGCAGCTAGGCAGTTGGAGGGGAGCGGGTCATTAAAATGATTGTTCGGGTTTAAGGTACATAGGATTTTACAGATGAAGTCTACGTCATAGACTTTGAAGTCGGTCAAGTGAGCTTGATTTTTAGGTGAAATCTGTGGGGGCGTTGCGGCAGGAGGAGGCAGGTCCGGAAGGAGTTGAGAGTATGTGGCGGGACTGAGTTCGTTTCCTAAGGCTATGATTTTGTCAGCGAATAAGGAGGAGAATTCCTCAGAGGATATTAGGGACTTGGGGATTTCTTTCGATGATTTGGCCAATTTATTAGATTGGTGTTTGACCAGTTCGAAGAGCTTGCAGGGTCTATTCTTGGCCTTCCCTAGTTCAGATCTGAAGAATTCTTTTTTTGAGTTGAGGATGTTCCTGTTGTAGGCATTTCTGGCCTGGCGGAGAAGATTTAGATGTGCGGCAGAGGGGTGCTGCCTCCAGGTTCTTTCAGATTGCCGGAGGGATCTCCTTTCATTGTTGAGGGATCCAGTGAACCAGGGGTTTCTGTCTTTGATTTGGGTTCTTTTCAGTTTTAGTGGGGCTAGATCATCCAGAATGTTCGATATAGTCGCAGAGTAGTGATCGTTGAGGTCACTTACCGTTGTGATATGCGAGGGGGGAGGTCAGATTTGCAGTGAGCCTCAAGTTCCCTATGGTCCAGGTTCTTGGTGTCCCTGATCCAGCGTTTGGGAATCACCGGTTGCGGTGCCCTTGTCTTGTGGGTGCCAGGTAGTAGGAAGGTGATGGCGTGGTGGTCAGACCAGTCACATGGGTCTATAGAGATAAGCTTGACTGCTGATTCATTAGAGATGATCCAATCAAGAGTGGCCCCTTTCGAGTGAGTTGGGAGTGAACAGGTTTGGGTCAGGGCTTGATCGGCCAGGAGGTCTTTGATGGCGTTGACATGTGGATCCTTGGGATCGTTCCAGTGCAGGTTAAAATCACCAAGGAAAATATCTTTAGTGTTGGAGGAAATCTTAGCTGTGATGATTTCCATGAGGTGGTCAGTGAAGGAGTCGTTCATGCCTGGGGGGTGGTAAAAGATGTGCAGGTTGCACAGTTGGGTGGAATTGCTGCAAATAGTGAGGGCGAGGTATTTGCAGGATTCAGTGGTATCCGCCAGGAGTTCCGTGACAAGAAGGTTAGAGCGGTAGATGCAGGCGATGCCTCCTCCTTTCTTGTTAGATTGCCTGTCCAGCTTTGCAATGTTATAGTTGGGAGGGACTAGGAGGTCCAGGCATGGAGATGAGGATTCGTTGAGCCATGATTCTGTTAGGATTGCTAAGTCGGAATTGTTGTTCAGGATGAGATCAGCAATATCAGCGGCGTGCTTAACTGCCGATCGGCAGTTGATTAAGAGACCGGACAGAGAGGGGTCGGAAGGAGTGTCTGGAGTCTGGGCGGACAGGTGAACAGGCGCTAGATTACTTTTGACCACAATTCTGTTGCGGAGTGTAGCTGGTCTGTTGGGGTTGATAGTGACTGTGCAGATAGCATGTGCGGCACTCACTTCAAGTGGATAAGGGGTAGCTGGGGCAGCGCTGTAGTCCCGGAGGATGGCAAGGATTTCCATTTCCGTGAGGTCTAGCGGATTTGGAGTGGAAAGGGTAGAGTTGTAGGAGAGGACAAGAGCAGGGGTTTCCTCCTCTGAGAGGTGGCATGGTTGCTTGCGAGGGCGAAGATGTCTCAAGGATAGTAGAAGAGGGTGTTTAGGGAACTCCGTGATATGCAGGGGTGGAGTTTGGCAGGGGCATGAGGTTAGCGAAGGAGAGTTCTGCGAGGTGGAGGAGGTTCATTAGAACCCGAATGGAAATGTGAATGCTCTGGGTTAGTTTAGCAGCTCTGGAATGTAGGGATTCAAAATCCATATACGAGGGAGGTGCTAAAGGGCTGGGGGGCAATGGTTCAGGAGCAGTTCTATCGGTATGTGTCGGTGTTAGGGTGGAAGGGCTAGCTCGACCTGTCTCGTAGGTCATTGGAGGGGTACTAGTCTCATAGTCAGAGTGGGGAGCTAGCGGGGAGGGGGCCAACAGTCTCGGGGCGTTTCTGATGGTACGGTCGGGAGGTGTGCTAGAGGGGTTATGATGATCTGTGTTGGGAACCCTAAGAGGGGTGGTTTGTAGGCTGGAAGGGCTAGCTCGACCTGTAACGTTGGTCTTTGGCGGCGTACCAGTCACACAGTCATATTGGGGAGCTAGCTGGGAGGAGACCAAAGGCCTACGGACGATTGTGTTGGCAGGGCGGCGTGCTGGAGTGGTTAGGATGATCTGTGTTGGAAAACCTTAGAGGGGTGGTTTGTGAGTGGCTAGTCACGCTAGAAGGGCTGGTCGGAGGCTTGTCCGGGCTGGTGTAGGTTACCCTGCGATTGTCGTGCACATGGGTTCTGAGGAGGGTAAAAAGGTCCGCAAATTTATTCAGGTTTTTGGTTGAGGCTTGGATCAAGACGATGCCGTTTTTGTAGAGAGTGATGGTGAGGTCAGCTCGCAGGGTTGGGGAGGGCGCTATTGAAAGCTTTGTGCCGTATGGAATGTTCTTGGTTGCGCGTACGTTGAAGAGGTGACCAAAGTTTTGCGCCAAGAAGAGGTTCTTCTCGAGTAGAAAATGAGGTCATTAATGACTGTGCCATTGTCCGCGCTGTAACGCAGGTCAGAGATCAGTGTTTCAGGGTGACTTTTCAGGATGGAGTGCTTGAAGGATTTTGCAGCGGTTTTGGAGAGGTTGGGGGGATAAACCAGAGTGTATGAATTTTCCCCAGTAGCGGTCAGGCCAGGACTTGCCATGCTGGCTCGGGTGGGTCACTCAAGGAACGATAAGGGTCAGTTACGTAGCAGAGGGGGTGGGTCTCTAAATACCAAGGCGTGGGGGATTATAGTGCCTGACTTGGCCTCTTAAAGGCGGAGAGGCAGGGTAACCCCATCACAGCAGCGTTATGTGTTTCATGGTGAAGTTGTTCTTGAAAGAGCGGGCTGTCAGAGCGTTGGGCAGGGGCCCAAGCGTACTTGAGATGGTCGGAAGCGGCCGTCTTTGAGGGTAGGGCAGCGGTAGGGGTTGAGAGGCCGTGCCAGCCGCAACGCCTCCGACCTAGGTGAAGACAGGGTAGGCCGGGACCCAGTAGAAGTCGATGCTAATCGGACCTAGAGTGGGTATCGGGGTCACGTTCCGAGCCGCGCAGTAGAGGCATCAGAGGGGTCCTTCAGGAGTGCAACTCCTCAGTCGTCAAGGCGGAGCAGCATCTCAGGCACCACTTCAAATACATCCGCAATACAGGTGTCACCCTTGCAACTAGTGTTAACAGCCAGGACTCTTGATTATCAAGACAAATTTTGTGCGGCTCCTCAGACACCAAGTAGGAGCATCGACATGGACCAGTGTCAGCGTATCAATACCAAAATCGTAGGGTGTTAGCATTGAGCCAGGAGATAAAAGGGTGGACCTGCTTCATTAGGTCTATATTCCATAGGGATACTCTTTCCCTTCATTTTCTGCCCTGTTTAGGGTTACTTTACACTGTTTCGTTTGTGGTATCTCTTGTCTGGGCAGAGCATTGATTAATACTAAAGGCCATTCCAAGATGGCTGCCGCTTTTGCATTGCTTGTTGAGTCCTCTTTTGCTGGCCATTATTGAGAGAGGTAGGCGCCATCTTCCCACTGAGAGCAGAGTGCCCTCGAGGCGATAACTGCCCAAAATGGGGGACCGAATCCCCGAACAACGGGGGACTCGCCTCCCCCCCCTTTCCGACCCGGCAAAGCAGAGCAGCAGATGCCGACGACCGGAGGCCTCAACTAGGTCCCTTCTCTCCACAACATTGGCAGGAGACCTCAGGACACCCCAGAGGAGCCGAGAAGAACGCTGCACCAGTCCAGGCCGGCGCAATGCTACGTTGTCTGCAGGGGTGAACCTCCTTTCACCATGGTCTGCGCTCGGTCCGTAGCGGGGAAGCACCCGGAGGCGAGCGGCCGCTCCAGGGGCTCGGCCAGAGCCAGGAACCACCGCCGATCCCAGGAGACCCACCACAAGGATTCCCGGGAGTCAGCCCCCTGCAGGCGTAGGAGCCCAAGGCGTTGAGTGGGCAGCGATCGGGGAACTCACCGGGGTCTTGGTTCCAGGCTCCCAGAGTCCCGATTCCTGGTTCCCATACACAAGGGTCCCGTCTCAGGGCTCAGGGGGTCAGCCCCATGCAGGCAGCAGGCGCAGGAGCCAACGGCGCTGAATTCGCAGCACCAGGGGACACACCTAGGTCCAAGCTCCAGGCGGAACGGTGACCGGCCACCAGCAGCCCAAGCCGGAGTCGGTGTCGTACGATCGGAGACCACAGTCTAGAGAGCAGTGGTCGATGGCAGCTCCCGGTAGTCTCTCGTCAATCAGCTGGGCACCCGATGTTCTCCTCAAGATGCCATCACCTCCAATGTCCGATGGTCTGAGGGAAGGTGAGTGAGGTCCGTGAGCACAATCTGCGGGTCCCGGGGTGTTGTTATGGAACGATAGAGGGGCAGTAGGGCGGTGGATGGCAGGGTTAGACGGGGATATCACCGATTTGGCTATCCCCAACCCAGAGCTCACTTGGAGGAGCTCACTGTCCAGCGGCCATCTTGCTTTCTTGATGGCCAAGGAGGCTAACGTCTCTCACCGCCGCTTCCTAGATAATATGCCCCTAAATTTTTATTGTGCCTAGTGCATCTGTTAATTGCATGAAGTATGAAAAAATAACAAGTGTTTTGTATGGAAGGCGCATTCCTTAAACGAGTTCTTGGTATTGACATTGAAATTATTTTCTTGCAATTTTAATACCATCCTTTGCGAAAACAAGAGCCTATATATGTTTCATTTCTAACTATTCTAATATGTTTTCAACTTAAGTGTTCTACCATACATGGTTAACCATGTTTAAAAAATATTTTTGTAAATGTCTTTATTACAAGTGTACCTGCTACTTTCGTGAGGTATGGTAAGATGTAAGTGCTTTGAACATCAAAAAAAGTTCTTGGTATACACATAAACTGTTAGAAATTGGATTTCTGGTTTGCAGAGGTATACAACCTGTCCAAGCAGAAACCACAATACTAGTCAGGGTAAGTCACAAACACACCCTAAATTTACCTCCTCTCACCTCTGGTAGCTTGGCACAGAGGCTTAATTTAAGAGTCAATGTGTAAAGTATTTGTGCAGCATTTCAAACAATAACACAGTGAAAACACCACAAAAAGACTCTACACTAAGTTTGAAAAATAATGGGCAAAATCCAATAAGTAGAAGTGGAGAAGTGAATTTTTAAATAATAAACTGTAAAATAGCGCTTATAAGCAGTAAGCGCTTATGTGGGTTATCTGGTCGCGCCAGACCAGGACAAAGTCAGAAGTTCAGGCTGACTGTGATGGAGCCTGCTACAGGGACCCAGTTAGGTCCGCTGAACAAAAGTACCTTGATCCTGTTTGGATTGACGTAGAAGATGGAGGTGATGTGTCGATTTTCCCCACGCAATGGTGACGATGAGTCAGATCAAAATGTGGTGCGCTTGTTCCGAATATAATGCGTTGCTACTGCTCCCGCAGCACAGGACGCATCAGTTCAGAGTGCTATGCGCTGATTCTAACTGCAATTCGCCGAGTTTTATCCAGGCGACGGTGGCGGGCCGGTTCTGATAAATGCAACAGCTTCACTATATGTTGTGATTTAAAATTGTGATTGCAGTGACACCAGACTTGGGGGCCTTATCTCTTCCCAATTGGAAATTACACTTATAAAATGTTATAAGGTAATCCCAAGGTTATCCTATGTGAGATATAAACCTTGCAGTAGTGAAAAACTACTTTGGGAGTTTTCACTACCAAGATATGTAAAACTTAAAAGTACATGTCCTGCCTTTTAAATACATTGCACCCTGCCCTGTGGGCTATACCAGGCCTATCATAGAGGCAACTTAAATGTATAAAAAAGGAAGGTTTGGGCCTGGCAAATGGGTTGTTTTGCCAGGTCAATATGGCAGTGTAATTTGCACACACAGTCTCTGAAGTGGCATGCCTGAGACATGGTTAAAGTGCTACTAAAGTGGGTTGCTGCAAGCCCACTAGTAGCATATAGTTTACAGGCCATGGGTACAAGAGGTACCACTTTGCTAGGGACTTAAAAGTAAATTAAATCTGCAAGTTGGGGATGAACAAATTTTTAGGAGAGAGAGCACAAGCACGTTAGCACTGAATAGCAGTGGTAAAGAGCACCAAGTCCTAAACCCAGAACAATCAAGGTCAGAAAACTGGCGGAGATAGGCAAACGTTTGGGGAGAAGATCACCCTAAGGCTGCCAGATCTATCAAACACTATTTTCTTTTGGCTGTGCAATCACTCTTTTAGCTGAGTATGGTTTTTGTAGCTTTCTGTATGATTTTTAAGACATAAAAAACATTTGTACGAAAAAGTAGGCCATGGCATCAAGTTTTAAAAATAAAATAAAAAGGGTCAAATGTGTGGGCCGTTCAGTTTCCAATGCCATAAAATTGTCCTCACGTAGGGTGTCCAGAATTTCCAAGCCATAAACTGGGGCAAGCCATAAATGTATGTGTTTATGTATGTATGTATGTATATTTTGATATTATTGCTATTTACCTAGAGTGCGTACCTAAATATGAAGCAACAGAGATATGTTCATTATATAGTGTGTGAGAGACAATCTACAAGAATATGCAGTGCTTAATTTGTAAAATATGAAGTCCAGGTGCTCAAATGTTTGTCAGAGGCCACACCCATTTCTCCCACCTCCATCCACTTCCTCTATTGGTTCCACCCACATCCTCAACTGGCAGTGCTAAAAGCCAGATTTAATACCCCCATCCAATTCTTGGGGGTGTCCAGGCTGGAGTGTGAAACAATATCTTTAATGCCCCCCACCCTGCTCACTGCCCAATTTGTGTATTATGTGTGTAATCCCTGGTTCTCGCAGGTGTGCAAACAAAACTGTTTTTTTCTGAGTTTGCACTGGTGACCCTTGAACCAGCAGCACATTGACTCAGCAGCTCAGCCTTCAAGGCACCTTCACTGAGAGTCAGAACATAGTTCGAAAAGAGCTTCAAATGCACCTACATCTTGGTTTCACTCAGAAAAAGGGTCACAACAGCACAACATCGGAGAAGATTGTACATCGACAATCAGATTCTAACATACCATAAAATGTGCATTTGTAGCGCACACGTTCGCTCTAGAGAAAGCCTCTTGGTGCTACTGGCAGGCACTGGATGTTTATTGATACCCAACTCAATGATACTGATTTATTTTGATCTTTTTTCAGTTGTCATATAGTGAGAAGTGAACTTGTTCAAGGGCATTAGAGCGATTTACGCAAGTACCAGATTACATTCCACGAGGTCTGTTTTTTTAGGCAGGGAAGATTAAGTGATTTGTCCAGAATCACAAAATGAGCCTCAAACCTGGTTCCCCAGTTCCAATCTAGACAGCTCAGGCCCTTTGGCCCCATCTCCTCAGAAAGATGAAAGTCTGAGAGGACACAGAGAAAACATGAGTTTGAACACTGACCCCTGAAGTGGATGGGCAAGTCCAGGGGGGCACTAGGTCCAGCTATAACTCAACTGACACTGAGAGAGCTGACTTTATCTTCAAACATTCTTAGAGCCCTAAAGTACCCGGAAAGGAGACACGCAGCGCTCTGTAAAACTCCCAAACAGATAAATAATAAATACCTCGCCCCCCAGACAGCCCCTAACTGTTCAGCTGCTGATCGCAGGGGTCTGGGCCCCCTCTCAGCACGGATCACCTTTGACTTCAAATAACCCAGTTTAACCAGTTGGCTTCTTCCCCAAACAACTATTTTTGAACAGGCGGGCTCGGCATCGAGCCTGCCGCCATTATGGCGGTCACGTCGGCCCCCCCGGTAGTCGGGGGAGGGAGGGGTCTGCCGCGCACAATAGTGACGCTGCCCGCGACCTCCCCAAGGGGTCACCCAATCCGCGTGCGTTGCGGCCTGAACCGGAAGCACTTCCAAGTGCTTCCGGGTCAGGTAGCATCTGCGCAACGTAAGGGTAAGGTCATGATTGGTGAGCATAGTCTGCGGTCTCTCTCATAGAACTCCAAGGGGCAGTTTCAGCCGGTAGGTTGGATGGGTGCGGGGGCCGGGGAGCCCCGCTTCCAGTCGGCCCGGTGGCTAACCCCGCATGCGCATGCGCTCAAGGGCGCATGAACGCATGATTACAGGGTCCCGTTATGGAGTTGAGGGTCTGGGCGTAGGGGGGGCCCAGGGGAGGTATCTCTCCGGTAAGCTGGACCCCCTTCGCAACATTCGCCCCGGTAGGGAAGTTTTAGATTGGGACCTGGGGCTGCCAGTCATTGACCTGGCCGTAGGCTCTAACAGGGTTACGCAGAAAGTAAATCATGTTCAGCAATTAGTATAATTTCGGAATGGATATGTATTAGAGACTTGTTAAAGTTAGTCAATAAACACCTTGTACCTATCAATGTATTGGACTTTCTGCGTATTGTATATAATGTAAATAATCATCATTTTTTTAATGTTATTAATCTTGTAATAAATACGGCCGGGGTCTACGACCCCTTATCCAAAGAAGTAGTGGTGTCTGAATTGTGTGACGATTGGGGAGACTGGAATGGGAGGGTCCCCACCACCTGTTGGGTCTCGGGCAGTTTGCGGGAGGGGGGGAGGTTAGGCGGGACCCGCCCATACTGCAGCAGACTCTCAGCTGGGCAGTGCCATTCCAGGGCGGGTGTGCTCTTATCCCGAAACACATTTAGCCCATATTTTTAAGAAGGTTTTAAACATTTTGGCATCTTGTTTATCCTCTGTAATTACTTTCCCCTTCTATCAGTTTGGTGCTGGACAAGCCCACCTCAGCGCCGAAAAGCCCTGACCAGACTTCTGCTCCAGATTCAGGGAGAGCTCCCGGCCCAGCACCTGCAGTGCAGGTTCATCACGCCTAACAAAACAACAAAATACGTTAATGATTAAACATAACATCGCAAGGTACGATCTAACATGAGGATGATACACCTCAGAGATTGTCAGTAAGTTTACAAGTCAAGATAATTTGTGCCGATTTCGCTTGACTCAGGACGCATTCCAACAATATAATACAAAAAAATAAGAAGGCATGATGTTTATGTTTTAAGATGACAACATAATTGTGTTTAAACTATTACTAGAAGTTAGAAGCAGAAGACAGGATTTGAAACCACCGAGTAGCAACCAGCAAATGACGTCCTCAAATAAAGTGAGGTAAAGCCACAGTTCCAGTAATCCTATGTAGGCATCATGGAATGCACCCATTTCATGCCTACTTTTGTGAGTCTCATTCCTTTTTAGTAGGCCCATCACCATCATCCTGCACCTCGGAGTCAGACTCGGAGGAGTCATCACATAACATTCATACCAAGTTTACACTGCAACCACGCTGAAGAAAAAGCAGCGTTGTTTACCTACTGGGTGACGGTTAGTCTTTTGACTAGAGTCCTGCTGCTGCACACTGGCTGCATGACACGCTGCTTCAAGTAATGGTACCGTCGTGCTGAACTGCCGGTGCGTGCGTCGTGACTCAAGATTACGCACGCTGTCGCAGCGCAGATGCACAGTCAGGACCAAATCCAGCCAATCAGTGGCCCGCCCACCAGCAACACTGACTGAAGGGCAGGCATTGATTTATCAGCTAAGCAAGCACTCTTCACCAGGAAGAGTGACAGAATGTAAGTCAATAAATTATGTTTTTGGGACACGTTGTGCAGTCATTGTTGATATAATTTGGCAAGCAGTGACACTCAGGTCCAGAGAAATAAGTGCCGGTGCTAAGCACTGGAAAGCACTGGCACAAATTAAGCACTGCTTGCCAGGGCTCTTTCCTCTTATAGGGGACTGCGTCTTGTCTCCACCACCCCTGAAGAGGTGTTGTAGGTGTGTTTCTGGCCAAAGGATTTACTTAGTTACGTATTACAGTTTGGATGGTTGGTTATTGCCTTGCTGTTCTGAGGGGGGTATTTGGTTGTTCTTATGGTTGTTCTATATAGTTGGGGACCTGCGGTTGTCTGCTAGTGCCTCTCTCCCACCCAGCCATGGAGACCAGGGCTTCTCTTATTGGTACTGTGCCCGGATAGCTGTGATTGTATTTTGGTGGTGTTGAAAGGGGGATGAAATGCATGAATGCAAACTCATATCCTGGAATGTGCGGGGCCTGAATAGCATGGCTAAGCAATATAAAGTGCTGGCATATTTGAAGCGGCGAGGAGTGCATGTGGTGCTGTTTCAGGACACCCACTTGAATGCTAAAAAAGGGGCTGCCCTTTGCAAGCGCTAGCCCTGGTCAGGGAGTATACACCACATACTTGGCCTTTGCCAGGGGGCATTGATTTGGTTAAAACCAGGCGTCCACTTCCAGATCATCCCCTAGAGCGACAGACACAGAAAGGTGCTATTCAGTATTCATGGGCCAGTTAGATGGCCGAGATATTTCCTTTGTCAATGTATACGCCCATAATGTTGACCAACCTGCATTTTACAACATGCTATCATGGGTCATGGCTCCCTTGCTTCCAAAGGCACTCCGTATCGGTGGCGACTTTAACTGTGGCGGCAATACTGACCTGGACCGCTCCCATCCCTGACTTTGGGGCTCCCCACCCCTTCACCTGGCCAGGAAATTCACTACTTGGCAGCGCTACTGGGGATTGGTGGATGGCTGGCAACACAGTCACTCACAAATTTAGTATTGTTCCTTTCACTCAGCCATGCATGCACTACATGTTTGCCTTATATGCTGGGGCCAACAGCGGATGTTGAATATTTGGCTAGGTCTGTCTTCGACCCTAACCCCTTACTGTTGTCCTTTCAATGCGGTAGAACACACACCTGTACACTGAGTTGGCGGCATTCCGTGAAACAATCGAGGAGGGGATCAGGGACTACTTTACTGAGAATACAGGCTCAGCTTCTACTCTACTTATGGAATGGGAGGCATTCAAGGTGGTCATCTGGGGGCAATGCTTGTCTAAATCTGTGGGGGTATGGTGGACTCTCCTCTGCCAAATCATTATCCATGAAACAGACCTGGAGCTACTGGCAGCAAAGGAAAGTGCAGTGGAGCATGTGGAGCACCTCCGCTGTTTTGATTATAAAGACGGGATACCGTGCTGGACCAGAGTAGGTGCCATAGGCGGATGGACTACCTTGACAAATGTGTGACTACAGGTGTCCGCCTCCTGCCGGAATCGTAAAAAACTGCTTAATTGCCTAGCTTTAATCGTACACCTGTCAGTGGGAACCGTAAGTACGGCAACACCCCGGCACTCACAGCACACCTTAGTGTGTGTGCTGATATTTCACGTGGCCACTACATTTGGCCACACCGCACTGTTTGGTCCTGAAGAAAGCCTTTTTGAATCATTTGTTTAGGCTGAAACATGTAGACCACTGTTTTTTTAATATAAAAGACCAATCTAGTCTTTACAGTATCCACTTTTTTACTCTTTTATCCTTGTCCTAGGACTTCAGGAATAAAATTGTTCTACCTTGATGGAGGATCCTAGAGGCATTTTTAATCTGCACTTTGAACTCACCCCCTTCACCAAACCCACCTGCTCCGCAGTAATCAGGTGTCGTAGCACACCTGGGTTGCACTCGGCAGCCCAGGTGGGAACCCAATGATGAAGAATGCCACCAACTAGGTTAGTGGGTGAGAGTTCTTTGGTTTCTTTTCCCACTCCTCTCGGCACTGTGCTGCAGTGTTTTGGATTCCCTTGTTGGGTCCGTCCTTGTGTTGTTTGATTAGTTACTTGGGGATAAGGACGTACCCCTACTTTTCCTCGCTCTCCCTTTGTTTTCTCTTGATTATAAAGCCTACATGGTTCCGACACACACTAAAAGAGACAAATTGGGTCCTTTGCTGGCATGACTGGCCAATCCCACTAGATGTGGCTCACCGGCCCTGGAGGTTGTGACACCAGAAGGGAACCAGCTTGTATACACCGGAGAAGAAAAATCAGGCCTTTGCTGATTTCTATTCCAGAATTTACGCAGCAAGAGAGTTTCCACAGAAGCAAAGCATCCAGGAATGGCTCACTGACCTCCCGCCATTCCAACTAATGCCTGAGGTAGTGAAGGGACTAAGAGAGGACATATCAGAAGAGAAAATCCAGGCAGAATTCTGAAGGATAGCCTGTGAAAAGGTGCCAAGGTCCGATGGACTCCCGGTAGAATTTTATGCAGCCTACCTTGATATCCTGTCCCCTCACCTAGCTACAATGCACCAGCAGGCACTTGCAGCACGGGTGCCACCCCCCACCTTGAGTGAGGCACTTACTATACCCATGCTCAAACCGGTGATGTTTGCTATGGATGTGGCAGTGTACAGACCACTGTCAATACTGAATGTTGACCAGAAAATTCTCAGTGGGATCCTGGCGCAGTGACTACTGCCCCACATGACTGGGCTGATCCATGCTGACCAGTCAGGATTAATCCCCCGCTGCTCCACCACTATTACTGTCCAGCGCCTATTGGCTATCTGTTGGCTATCTTGCAAGATGGCCCGATATTTCTGGAATGGGCTGACGTCATGTTTGTGGACTTCGAAATGGCTTTCAATAGTGATATTGGGGCGTCCTGCACACTGTTATGCTTCGGATGGGCCTAGGCTGTTTCTTTCTGCTCTATGTGATCCTGGTGGTGAGGATTCACACAGGACTCACAATATCTGAGCAGTGCAACGTGGAATGAGGCACCAGCTAGGGGTAGCTGTTATACCCACTACGCTTTGACCCTGCAACCCCTGACCGCTCTTTTTGCAATGCAACCCTTGGCGTGCAGGGCTCGCAGTGGGGTGCCCTATGCCGGCATACATATTTGTGCGGCTTTCCTTTTCATCTCACTTTATGCAGATGATATAGTACTTTACCTACCTGACCTGTGCATTGAACCAGAGAAAGTGGTGCGTTTCCTCACAAATCTTCAGGCAGTTTCTGTGTCAACTGGGTTAAGACCAGCCTATTTCTGGTATGCCGGGATAAGGATGAGCCGACCCGATCTGAGTGGAATGTGATGGGAATGACTCGTGGGGCAATATCTGGGAGTCCGAGTTTATCAAACAATTCCTGAACTCCTACAGGGTAACATAGGGGTGGCTGTGACGGCCTTTCCGATGAGTTTCGGTTTCTAGAAGACCTTGTTCCTCTTTGCGGCAGGCCGCATAGCTGTGGATACATTGGTGGAATTGCTCCACCCCTTATACTATTTTCAGGTCCTTCCACTGGTGATACCACAGTTACATTTTGAAAAATAGACTTGATTCTAATAGACTTAATCTGGAACAAGGGTCAGAAACATGTCGCACTGGCTAAATTGCAGTGGGGACCTCAGACGGAGGAATGAATGTCCCTGACTTAGATTCTTAATACCTGGTGGTGCAGTTGCAGTGGAGTGTGGGCTGATTCTTGGGGCAGGACACACATGGGATGTTGAGGCTACCAGACCCCCCCCTGATATGACATAGTTGTGGACTCTTCTGCTTACTCAACTACAGGCCGCCTCTGCGGGGGGTCATGACCTCTCAATACTCAGAGTCTGCTGGCTGAGGGTGCTCAGACGGGCACAGGTATGGGCTCCATACTTTCCGGACCTTCCTTGTTGAACCTGTCATCCTTAGGGTGGCCTTCACTAAACGTTTTGCCTGCTTCCCTCCATGTTTTGCGGTGTCATTTTGTTGGCCTTAGGACTCTGAGCACTTTACCACTGCTAACCAGTGCTAAAGTGAATGTGTTTCTCCCCTAAACATTTTGACATTGGTGTATACCTGACTGTCATATTTAATTTATCTGTAAGTCCCTTGTAAAGGGCAATACCATGTAGCCAGGGCCTGTAATCTAAATGCTATCAGTGGGCATGCAGCACTGGTTCTGCCACCCACAGAAGTAGCCTTTCAAACCTGTGTCAGGCATGCCATTGCAAGGCCTGGGAGTGCAGTTCATGCTTTTGTGTCATGTACCCATAATTTCTTGATTTGATATGTTCTGGATCATACTGTGGCACGACTAAGCCTTTTGACAGCAATGGCACACGCACTGTTGGTGATTCTCTGTATACCTGGGCATCGCCAGGTACAATTGTATGTTAAATGGCAATAAAAACTGTTTAAAAAACGAAGAATAAAAATAAAATTGCTAGTGAAAATTAAACACATCAAAAACCTGTTCAATATTCGTTGCAAACAGATATTAGAAATAGTTAAATTCAAGTCAATTGTTTTTAAACAAAATAGCGGCAGTAGCTCAAAATGTGTTGCTTTAAACAGCTGCTTGAATTATTTTTGGTGCCCTGACCTGCCTTTCAACTCAACTGCTGGCTATATAATCGGCAACTGGGTGCATCACAAGTCACTGATTGTAAAGAAATTAGAGACGGGTATTAAACAGGGATTACAAAATCCCATGTATTATATAAATATATTTCACACTTTTGTAGGTATTACCACACTCATAGGTCTAAGTGTCTCAAGCTGTTTAGCGTTCGCAAATGGGTTGATTCGCAGAAGCGGCCTGTTTGCTAATGCTAAAAATGCTTTTTACATGTATCAAAACCCATTTTGTGATTCGGTAACCTGTTACTGAATCGCAAAATGGGTTTGCGATTCGCTATTAGGAAGGGGCGTGTTTAGGGCGGCCCTTCCTAATACCGAATCACATCAGTATGTAGGAATGTTTTGTGACCGAAATGCAGTTGCAAAACATTCACATTTTACCACCTACTTTAACCCCTTCGATGCTTGTGACGGAACCATGCCGTCATGAGTCACGGTTGGGCTGTGCTCATGACGGCATGGTTCCGTCACGACCACGCCCGCAATTGGAATGTCCAGCACCGGGCTGGAATTCCTGCCGCAGGCAAGGTGTTAAGTAGGTGGTAACCCATTCGCAAATGGGAAGGGGTCCCCAAGGGACCCCTTCCCCTTTGTGAATGTTTGTTATAGCATTTTTAGGAGCAGGCAGTGGTCCCACGGACCACTGCCTACTTCTTAAAAAATGAAAAGAAAACTTTTCATTTTTGTTTTTGGTGATGTATTTTTCTATATTTACACAGTCATAAATAAACATGCATGACACTGGGATTTTGTTTTGTGTTATGCTCAAGCGATTTGGTTAGTTTCCTGTCTCTGTACCCTCAATTTTCTTTTTTCTAATTATAGATTCATTTTGCTGGTTGCTCCCAACCATTGTCCTTTGTTCTGATGATGACCTACTGAATCAATAAGGTCGAAATGCTGTTGATGCCTTCCTTTGGAAGCATACACTGTATTTTGTTCTTGTCACTAGACGGATTTTCGTTTTTTTAAATTTTTATTTCCCTTTGCCATTTTCTCTTATTTACACTGTGAATTGTATTTGTAATTTTTTGGTTTGTGTAACCTTGCTAGCAACAACTATATATTTAATTTAGTTTTTGTATTCGTTTTTAGGAACATCTCTTAATAACAAATGATTTTTCAAATAACTGTTATGGGTTCCATTCCATTATTATCTCTTTTGTCTTAATCAATTAATTGTTTTTTGTATTTCTGTGTAGTGATTTTGGCGTTATCTTTTTTTCTATAAATGTATTCCCTGAACCATTGTAGCTGTTATAGTATAAGAATAATTTGTGGCAAATGATGCATGACACAATATTTTGGACCAATAATAAAATAGAAAACTTAATATGATGTTTAGGTATTTTTCTAGGGACTAAAGGGATCATTATCTAAAAATAAAATAGCATAAGATATTTGACAAGTACTGTTGCTTTAACCTTCACAAGATTTTATTTTTATTGGAGTGTTCTTCCCAATGGAACCATTTTCGAAAATAAGGGGTAGATTTTGCATTTACAGAACAAAGATTAAACCTGTAACAGTGCTTAAAAGTTTAAAGGGACGTAAAAGTCCCTTGTATAGTAGCAGACGTGTACCACTGCCCTGAGTGTCCGAGCTGGAGCCCTTTTACCTGTGTCACTGGAGGGAGGACTACAGTCTCACTCATGTAAAGTTCTGCTGCTCTGTACTTAACTGACCATTGGCCTATATCAAGTTAGCATGTAGTGCTTTGCAGTGCACCTGTGGTTGCATGCATGGTTGCATGCATGTGCTGTGTGTATGTGTGACTATGAATGGTACAATGCATGAAGGACTCTAGGTTCCATTTTAGGAGACCCAGGGCTAACTGGAGGGGCATGTGGAGGTAGAGAAATCACTTCAGATAGATTTGTAGATTGGTGCATTCCTGAAAGCTGGGTGGGACATTCACTGGAGGAAGGACGTGCTAGGCTCCAAAGAATACTCTTTGGTTCAGGAACTGGTCAGTGGAAAGGGGCATCGGCACATCTCAGGAAGGTGATGGGGCTGGGAATAAAATCATAAAGAGTAGGGCTGGGGCCTTGTGATAACCTTTAGAGGCACATAACACTGTGGTGTGAACCTCTAGTCACTCCCATGGCCTGTGTGGTGGGGCTATCAGGTTTAGATTCACTCCTGCTGTGATAGACTGCTTTCTGGAAGAATGGCAGGACAGAGGAGAGGACACTTCAAAAGCAAGCAGACCTCTATCAAAAACATCAAATAATCAGACTCTAAATCACATTTGGAAATGGAATATAGTAGGGGAGCTCAAGGTCCGCAAAATTCCGTCTTTCTTGAAGGGTTCGGTCCCGAAGTGTAGCACCTGTGTTGGCATAAAATTGTGTCTCTGTGATCCCAACTAAGTGACAGATAGATTCAGGCAAAAGGTGGTAAATGTCTTGAATAGGCACATGGCTGATTGAGTATTGTTTAGTCCAGGTTTCATGCTGGGATCTGAACCTGGTCAGTGTGAAGTCATCACTAGCTTAGAGGCCAGGTATATTCAAGAGGTAGGCCGGGTTATGGATAAGAGTAATATTGATGACATTTATGGTAGAACCTGGGTTTTGCTTGGTTTGTGACATTTGGTCTGGTGGGGTTGGTGGAGTGAAAGGTTTGTTTGAATGCCTGCAGATTCCTGTCATTGACTTGCTCAGTTATTTTGCTATAAATGTTGATCATGAGTTTCCTAATGCTGTGTGAGACTGTAGTGTTGAGTCTGTGGCCAACTTGGATTGTTTATAGTCTGTTTTGGGTGAAAACTGACTAGAATGTGTCAAGCCATATTTCCCTTTTAGTTGGAAAGAAGAGAGTCTTAAAGCTTGTTCAGACCTAAAGATGAGAATTTCAGGATTTGGTCTAAATATGTTTTGTCTCTGTCTTACATATTTGGGGAGTGAGCTAAGTGTATTAGGGATAGAGAAGCTACCAGGGCAAGTAAGCTGGTGTTGTCATTTGAGGTGACTTCTTTTATTTTTTGATATTTTAGTGGTGAAGTTTGGATATTATGCTTCTAGGCAAGGATGGGTCAAGAGTGTAGCAGAACAGACAAGGGCACCTGATATTGGTCACAGATATTTGTGTCTTATCTATAGCGGAAGGGCAGTGGAAGGTTTGGTTCTTAGTGGGAGCCAGACGTGTCATTGCAGTTGAACTAATGGAGATGATGTGATGGGGAGGTAGTAGTGTCTTTCTTATCCAAATGTACATTTGTACCAGCACTCCAGATCGATGAGTTAATGCGGCCTAATTTATGGTGTTGTCCTACTTAACACCTTTGATGCATGTTAACAGGTTTCCTTTCCAAAAACGGGAACCATTGAGCCTTAGTTTTAATTTTTGCCTATGTTTAGCCTTTCATCATTACAATATTGTTGAGCATGAAGAGAAGGGATGGCCTATCTTACTTTGGGTATACCTCTTGTCAAGTGAGCATTGTATCATCTCTAAATGAGACCATGTTGGGAAGAAATTATTTTGGACATGTGAGAGTGAAGAGCAGTGCTCCAGAATATATGCATCAGGAAGGTAGTAAATTAGGCATTCTCCTGTTAGGGCTTTTTTTCAACGAGAGTCCCTTTTACTGTTAGATCAGATTGCTTTCAATCACTATTTTTTTTTTTTTTTTAAATCAATTGATGAGAAACTGAGCTCAACCCTCTGCAGGTGACCTCTGCAACCAACTCATTGCTGGTACCCCTGCACACATCCTACAGTGTGTGTGGCCAACCCATTCTAAGATTGGCCTTTGGGCGTGAACAGCAGGGGTTGCCACAGAGACTGATGATACATCAGGCTTTCTGTCTAACCCACCTGCATTTTTCAACCCACACTGTGTGCAGTCTTAGAAGGTGCACAATAAGGGGTGGTCAATGATCCAGACCTACAATCAGGCCTTGTCCACAAAAAGACCTTGGGTAGCAAACCCCTGCCTGTTTATGGCCCAAACCAAATGCAGTGAGCATTGAATACAGGACCTGGATTATGCCCGGGCCCTTGCACCCGTTATGTAGTTCCTTTGGCTGTTTGGGGTGGGTTTCTTTTCCCACATTTTTTTATATTTTTGTAAAAAATATTTTTCTATTTATACGCTTTTGGGCCAGCAATTATGATGTTCAGAAAAAAGATTTTTTATTCCAGCAAACCCATACTTTTCATTTTTGTTCACCATTTGCAATGAACCAGGGGGCATATCATCAACAACCGGCGATAATCATCGCTAAGCGCACTTAGCGCTAGGATAATTATCGCCGGCTATCGCTTGTTTTTATCGCGGAGATAGCGCGCTATCAGCGACGCTTATCTCCAGAGCGATAAAAATAACCGAGTTAGCTGCCAAATGTGCAATTATCGCTGGGATTCCAGCGATAATCGCACAACGTTTGGCGCTACGTTGTTGATAGGGCAGGGCATACTTAACCATGATATCCACCTTCCATTGGATATCATGGCTAAGTCAAACTAAAAGCAGGTGTAAGGAAAGTAGTGATAACCGCGGTTAGCGCTACTTTTCTTATCGCCCTGCTTGTTAGCGTGCCCATTGATAATTGGAGAAATGTCGGTTAGCGACATTTCTCCAGTTATTTTGGGAAGGAACGCCCACTTTACACCTCATTAGAGATGCAAAGGGAGGCGTAGGGAAAAAGGGTGCTTACATGCGATTATGCATGTTAGCACCCTCTTGTTAATAGGGCGAAAACATTAT
This sequence comes from Calotriton arnoldi, assembly GCA_963921515.1. Lineage (NCBI taxonomy): Eukaryota > Metazoa > Chordata > Amphibia > Caudata > Salamandridae > Calotriton > Calotriton arnoldi. The sequence goes on from CAWUFW010005439.1 coordinate 1,303,364, forward strand.
CTCCGCTTTTCTGGCTTTTAAAGCCAAAAACGCGGAGATAAGGCCCTTGATGATATGCCCCTAAGTGCCTCCAATCAAGGGTATGTGGTCCAGAACCTCTCATGGTGCACCGTCATTGCTGTGTAATTTTGTTTTCCAAAATGTGAAAATTGTGATAGTTACCAAAAGTGACAATCTTCAAGCTTGATACAGAAAATAAATCCCCTTCATCAACCAATCACGTTTGACTAAAAAATGTAAGCGGAGATGACAGGATTCATGATTTTGAGTGGCAGATGTAACCAAAAGTGTGAACCCTTTAATCCTTTAAATGCGGTGGACGAACCATTCACATCCGCTGCATTACCTTCACCATGCAGAGGGCATGAATGGTTCCTCCACCACTTTAAAGGAGAAAATCCTTCTAGTGCACTAATGTTTTAAAAAAAAGTAATGTCAAGACATGAGAGAAGAGCTTCCCTTATGTCCCAAGATTTTTTTTTAATAGAGCTGATGTCACACTGATTGAAACTGAAACCAGACAGCATCATTAGAGTGACTAATTTTACTTTGATCAGTGCTCAGGGGCATACCTCAGCACTTGAGCACTGATCCTAGTGGAAGAGATTCATCTAGAAAAGGGACAATGTCTAGCTCCTCAGGGAAGGCTTCAAGGCACCTAGGGGCATATCATCAAGGGCCTTATCTCCGCTTTTTTGGCTTTAAAAGCCAGAAAAGCGGAGATAATGTTTTCGCCCTATTAACAAGAGGGTGCTAACATGCATAATCGCATGTTAGCACCCTTTTTACCTACGCCTCCCTTTGCATTTCTAATGAGATGCAAAGTGGGCGTTCCTTCCCAAAATAACTGGAGAAATGTCGCTAACCGACATTTCTCCAATTATCAATGGGCACGCTAACAAGCATAGCGATAAGAAAAGTAGCGCTAACCGCGGTTATCGCTACTTTCCTTACACCTGCTTTTAGTTTGACTTAGCCATGATATCCAATGGAAGGTGGATATCATGGTTAAGTATGCCCTGCCCTATCAACAACGTAGCGCCAAACGTTGTGCGATTATCGCTGGAATCCCAGCGATAATTGCACATTTGGCAGCTAACTCAGTTATTTTTATCGCTCTGGAGATAAGCGTCGCTGATAGCGCGCTATCTCCACGATAAAAACAAGCGATAGCCGGCGATAATTATCCTAGCGCTAAGTGCGCTTAACGATGATTATCGCCGGTTGTTGATGATATGCCCCCAAGTCTTTCTCCATCCAAGGCTCCTGCAGGGTCTAACCCTTTGTGGCCAGCAATGCCCTCTTTGACTCAGCAATTAGGAGTCCTTCCCCTTTTTGAGTTCCTCAAGTAGGTAAACAGGAGGACAACCACTTTACACTTGAAAATCAGTTCCAGTCCTGAGGCGACAGCAGGAGACAGATATCTTTGATTTCTCGAGTGAACCCTTAACCCTTTCGCTGCTAGGCCTCCCCAACCCCCCCCCCGATGCAAATACTTTTTTTGGTTAATGGGGGTAGTGTGCGCTTAGGTCCCTGTACCGTTTTGTACACACAAGGTATCCACGCCAAATTTGCATCCTTTTCTTTTAACATCATGGGGTTTTTAAAGGTACCCACGGTTTGTGGATTCCCCTTGTGGGGATCCAGAAATTAGCCAAAATACAGCTATTCTTTTTTTGGGGGGGGGAAATTGGGGAAAAAGTGCTGCAGAAGAAAGTTTCTGGTTTATTCCCTGCAAATGGTATCAACAAAGGGTTTGTGGTGCTGAAATTACCATATTCCCAGCTTTCAGGGAAAGGCAGACTTTTTTCAGAAAACCAAAATCTTCTATACAATTATGGCATTTTACTGGGACATAGCCTATTTTTGCTATATTTTGTGCTTTCAACCTCCTTCCAGTTAGTGGTATAAATGGTCGTGAAAGCAATAATGGATCCCGGCAAGTTATACATTTATGAAAAGTAAACAAAATTCTGAATTCAGCAAGTGGTCATTTGTGTCGATCCTTCAAGGTATTTTGTATAGACACTAACAGTAGAAAAAAATATTAAAATTAGGTTGAAAAAAGCAGCAATTTGTGCCAACGTTTTCACATGTAACTTCTTTTAAGTTTGACAGATTTTTTAAAGCAATATACCGTTGCATCCGCTGGACCCCTTTGGTTGAGGGGATATGTAGGACTTGTAGGTTCACCAAGAACCAGAGGAACACTGAGCCAATAACTGAGCAGCGTCTTCCAATGGTGTTTCATTGTGTACCGGGTATATAGCAATTCATTTGGTAAAATAAAAAAATATAAAGAGTGAAAAATAGGTACCAAGGAAACCTATATATTTCTGAAATGGGAACAATGAATAGAGTTTAAAAGCAGTGGTTATTTGCACATCTCCAAAATTGTGGGTACCCATACATGCATGTGAATTAGAGGTCATTTTTCAAAATGACTTCTTTTTTACAAATTGTCTTACATTTGGAAGGCAGAAATGCAAAGAAAGTCACTTGGTAATAACACTTGTTCTACTAATATGTGTTCCCCTAAGTCTCCCAATACAAATGCTACCTCACTTGGGCGGGTAGGCCTAGTGCCTGTGTCAGGAAAGGCCCAACACACTACGTTGACACATCACATTTTTCCAGTGAAATCTGACCCTTTTTTTGCAATGTGCCTAGCTGTTGATTTTGAACCCTAGCTCAACTGCCACCTAGGGAAACCTAGAAAACCTATATCTTGTTTAAAACTAGACACCCAGGGGATTCCAGGATGGGGTGACTTTTGTGGCTCTCACCAGGTTCTGTTACCCAGAATCCCTTGCAAACCTCAAACTTTGTAAAAAAAAAACACATTTTCCTCACATTTCTGTGAGGGAAAGTTCTGGAATCTGTGTGGATACACAAACTTCCACCCACCCAGCATCCCCTAAAGTCTCTCGATAAAAATGGTACCTCACTTGTGTGGGTGGGCCAAGTGCCTGCGGCAGGGAAGGGCCCAAAACGTATTTTGGAGACATCAAAATTACCTAGCACAAAACGACCTAGTTTTGCAAGAAATGTCACCTGGGTTTTTGACCCCGGGCTTGGTGGCCATCTAGGGAAAACTACCAAACCCAGACATTTCTGAAAACTAGGCACCCGGGGAGTCCAGGGAGGAATGGCTTGCGTGGATCACCCAACGTTTTCCTACTCCAGAATCCCCTGCAAGCCTCAAATTTAGCTGGAAAAAATTACAATTTTCTCACGTTTCTGGGTTAGATCACCGTGCTGGCAGAAATGTCCCACCACACAGCTTTCCCCTCAGTCTACTGAGTAAAATGATAGCCAAAAATAGGAAAAAAAAATCACAATTCACTCTACACATCATCACTAAAGGCAAGCAACACCGGATGCACCATATTTGGATCAACCCAGAGCCCAGCACTTCAAATGGGAAGCCTTGCAGTCCCAGGCTGCAATCCATATGCCTCTGCTGCACCATCGACACATCGGTGTCCTCCTCTAAAACAGGTACTTCAACCTCACTGAGAGTAGCTTCATCTGCACAGAGAGTAGCTACATCTTCAGATGATTCCTCGTGGACAGAAAACTCACTACCAGAATCTTGCACTTCCTCCTCTGCCTCAGACGCACTGTCATTCTCATAATCATGGTCAGAGGAAGGTTCAAAAAGCATACCAACCACCTGCTGAGCAGTAATTGTGCGGGTAGCCATAATCCTTACTAATGAAGGTAACTTGTCAAACAAGTCAACAACAACAAGCACTTTGTAACATAAGTAATAAACAAAATGTGGCTTTATCACAAAGACCTATATGCTCAAAAAATGATACCAGTCACTTGCCAGAAACAGCTAGACTCACCACCACCTACTCTGCACAGACCAAGCAAGGACCAACAATATCCCACTAAAAAAGAAAAAGAAAAGAAAATTACATATAAGACAACGCAATACACATCTTTCACAAATCCAAAAAGAATTTCACGCTCAAAACGTAAACTAAATATGCTGCTGTTATGACATCACTTACAAAAAATCCATTTATGTATGACAATAATACTCATGTCGAGTAAACACCACAAAAAAATGTTTCTTACCAATTACATGCAACTACGCAAACTGCAGATCAACAGCTGCCAAAACATATGCAAATAATGCACCAGTCCACACACAATCCACCAGCCAAGCTGGGGGGCAGGTGGGCCTAAAAGCATAATGCTGATCTGCCCCCAAGGGGTGCAAAAACAGCCAAAATAATCAGCCCCTGAAAGGCGAACCACCCTTGCCAATGGGGCCGCTCCTCCAATCGCAGAAATAGATTTTGGCAAAATCCCTGGTGTCTAGTGGCTTCTGTTTCCCTTGGGGGCAGATGGGCCAAAAAATGTAAGGCCGATCTGCCCCCAAGGGGGGCAGAAACAGCCAAAATATTCACCCCCATAAAAGGGGAGCGACCCTTGCCCAAGGGGCCACTCCCCAACAACAACATTTAAAAAACCCTTGTGTCTAGTGGCTTCTGCCCCCCTTGGGGACAGACAGGCCTAAAAACATATATGTCTGATCTGCACACAAAGGGGGCAGAAATGGCCACAATAATCACCCCATAAAGGGGAGTGACCCTTGCCCAAGGGGCTGCTCCCCAACAACATAAAGAAATATCCCTTTTGTCTAACGGCTTCTGATCCCCCTTGGGGGCAGATGGGCCTTAAGACATATGGCCGTTTCTGCCCCTAAGGGGCAGAAACGGCCACAATCATCACCCCATAAGGAGGAGCGACCCTTGCCCTAGGGTCCGCTCCACAACAACATTAAAAAAATCCCTGGTGTCTAACGGCTTTTGCCCCCGTTTGGGGCAGATGGGCCTAAAAACATATGGCCGATCTGCCCCCCAGGGGGGCAGAAACTGCCAAAATAATTGCTTGCCAAAGGGGAGCAACCCTTGCCCAAGGGGCCGCTCCCCACAAACACAAAACTGTTTACAAAAAAAAATCCCTGGTGGCCTAGTGGGGCACATAAAATAATTAGCCAATCTGCCCCCCACGGTGGCAAAACGGCCAAAATAATTGCTCCCCAAAGAGGAGTGACCTTTGCCCAAGGGGCTACTCCCCGCAAACATAAAACTGCAAAAAAAAAATCCTTGGTGTCTAGTGGCCATTCCTGCTGCACGATCGCGCCCCATTTGCGATCTTGCAGCAGGAATGCTCAAAGAGACATTGGAGGAAAGAAAAACCCTTTCCTTTCCTCCAATGCCTCTTTGTTTAAAACTCCCCCACCCTCCCCAGGGAGAAACTTACCTTCTCCCTCCGACACACTGGAAGCAAATGGCTTCCAGCGCATCCAGTTGCCTCTAATGATGTCGGCACGCGGTGCGCTCTGATGTCATAAGATGATGTGGAGGGGAGGTGGGAGGCAGCGGAGGAGCTTCCGCTGCCATCCCTGGTGGAGGTCCATAGATGGGCGGCCCACGGGGGGAGCACCAGCGCTTCTCCCATGGGTGGGTGCTAGGACGGCAGGGAGCCGTCCGACGCATTCGCCCACCGTGATGTTGGACTACTTCCAGACGTCTGACGCACACAACGGGTTAACATCCAGCTGGATCCAGGAGTCTTTTTTCCTTTGGGGCAAGCCTTCTTCTTTAGGTGGAGTTTTTCCAGGTCCAAGAATGTTTTGAGGAGTTTCTGGTTGAGGTGCCCGGCTTATCCTGGGTGCTAGCCAGTGATTGGAGAAATACTACCACCCAATCCAAAATATGTTCTCACATCCCCCCACCTCTTCCTGCAGCACATCCTCTTTGCTTTATTGTAATATTACTCAGGAGTCCCTGTTTCAAGATGGCAGAAACCATCTGTCACCAGGAAGATCTTTCTTCAGCTCTTTAGCCACTCCCATATTTATATGAGCTGTCCTCCCACCTGATGTGGTGATAGCTGGTTCTCTTTCTTGTTTGTGACTGGAGGCTGTCGTCAGGCAGAGTTCTGGAAATGAGGAGAGGTCTTCTGCCAAATGTTCTGGACTACTCTCAGATAGCAAATCCCTGTGAAGTGGCAAGCAATTAACACCCATCTGCTCTTCCTGGAATCCAAGACAAGGGTCCCTGAAATGTTCTCACAGGGGCAATGTAGATGCCTCGTGCCATTCTCCCTTTGATAAACTCTCCTGTCCTTAAGCCACTGGCTAAGGAACCTAGTGCTTTCACAGAGTAAGGTTACAAACTCTGCCTACAGACACTTTTTTTCCAGTCTCACTTCCGTCATCTAAAGGGTGACACCCTAAGACTGTCCCTTGAACTCAGGGTCAAAAGCCAACCCCAGCAATTAAGGACTTTCATTGTGGACACAGAGGGCACATCAAGGGTGATACATTATCTCGGTATCATGCAGGTGCCTGCCTGATCCAGGAGTCCTGCCACTTGTCTCTTTTCTAGGTCAGGCAGCATCTCCAGGAGGGAAGTGGCCAGACCAGTGCCACTCTTAATGTCTTCTTGTGTCAAAGCAGGTAACCCCTGGACAACTGGTCGTCCCTCTGCATGTGACATATTACTTTCCTCTTAGTCCCTGTACCGTAACCTTAGAGCTTACACTGTGCAACATGGATGCCCTTAACTACTAGTTCAGTTTCCACCTATGATAGTTCACTGTCAAGGATGCAATTTATGGCAAATGGGGACAGATACTTACCATCCTCTGTGCAGCTATCCACCTTCACTCTAATAAGACCATGGCCTTAGATCAGTATTACTCCCATCATTGACATTCCTTATCCTACAGATCTTTCCCTGCAAATACTGTTCATGGTCGAGCTGGCACAAGTATTCCACGCAGCTGTAACATGGACCTATTCACTGTAGCCCACTGAAAGTTCTTACTACATCTCTCTGTGATCATCAACATAGGTTCTGGGTCCTTCTCTCTACTGTCCAAATATCAGCAAAAATAGGGTCCAGAAATGTAAAAAAGTCTGGGTTAACTGCAGGAAATGGCCATCTTTTGCACTGTGTACTCCCAGATATTTGCCATTTTGGTTTTTCTGGCTGCAGAACTCTGAGTACTTTACCCTGCTAACCAGTAGTAAAGGGCCTGTGCTCCGCCTTTTGTCAGGGTTGGATTGGCATGCCCTAAGTGGTATATCAAACTTGCCTATATGTGTCTGGTACATGGTACAAAGTGTACCCAGGGCCTGTAAGTTAAATGCCACAAGTGGCCTGCAGTACTCATTGAGAAATCCACAAGAGTGATAGTGTAAACATGACTGCAGGACTACCCTCTGCAATCTGACTGGAGTAATGTAAAACATGCAATTCAGCTTGTCAAAGCAAACCCTTTTGACAGGTCTAACACTCCCTTTAAATAAGAATAGATCACCCGTAAGTAGGCCTTTTAGCCCTCAAGACAGGGTGCATGGTATTCAAAAGTGGGACATTTAGAAATGCAATGTTAACATGTCATTGACCAGCACCCAGAAGCTATGTTCAATGTGAGAAGGCTGTCTGGCCCATGCAGACACACTGGGAAGCAAAAATAAATACCAATTTTGCAATCTCTAGTTAGGGAACAGCTATAAATATGATTCAAATAATATTTTTATTATTTACTAAAATGTATTTATATTTTCTTAATCGTGAAGTCAGGTTTTTAATAAATAGTAAGGAAAGGTTACTTTAAGAAAGTTACCTTTTCCCTGCCTGAAATTCCTGAAAGCTAATTTACATAACAGTTCCAGCAATCAATCAGCAATACTACTCTTGAATATCGAATACAAGAATATTGTGGCACACTAATAATGTGGATAAAATATTGTGTTTCAAAATATCAAAATGTAAGTGCATGTAGGGAAGTATAGATTTAAAATCTATATATTGTTACAGTACATATATGTGGTGTTAGGTATAGAAAATCTATACATACTGATCTTTTGACATTTTCTCCCATCACTATTCTGTCTATGATATTAATGTCCCACAATATTCTTTAGTCCATATTCAGGATCCATACCTCACTCAGCTGGCAAATGTCCCTGAATGAGGTATGAAACTGTTCCTAGAGCAGAGACAAGAAGGAGTGGCTGTAGGGAGGTGGTTGTGTCCCTCTGTCAGGATGATCACGTGGGCTGTGCCCCAAAACCAAATTTCCTTCAAAGGGACTCCTCTGTCACAGGCAAATGTCAGATGACACCTGGACGAGCCACTTCTTTTGTCCTCCCAGTCAGGCATGTACCAAACCCAATGGATAGAAAGCTGTCCTCCAGAACTGGTTTGGAGTGACCACAGAGAAGGGTCTGCTCACTACCCTCACTGTATCTCTGGGTATACACTCAGGCCCTGCTCAAGGTGAGAATGGTATCACCATTTTGGATTTTAGGAGTGTGGGGCACTGTGAGAATGTTTGCAGTAGGACAGACACAACTGCAAAAGTGGGCAGGGTTAACGCAGGGAAACTTTACTCCATTGTTTAGGGAGGGACCAGGAGTCACCCCCAACCACAAGCTAGCGTCCGGCACAAATGTGGCATCAGCTGGCTCTCTTCTCAGAACACTACTAGATCTGTGAAGAACAGAAGAGGACTGAACCTGCTGTCTATGACATTAGAAGAACCCTAAGGGAATGGACCTGCACCATCTTGTACCCAAGAAAAAGAAGTGGACTCCGTGAGTCATAAGACTGATTTCCTCTAAAAGGTACAGTGACACAACAAGCAATAAGAGGCCTTTTTCCTGCAACTGCCCAGCTGTCCCAACTGGACCTTCCCTGGACCCTGCTTTGGCCCATGCTGGAGTGAGTCCTGACCCAAAAGTGCTGTTCCTGCAGTCCTGGAACGCTTGGCTGTGTATTTCTGGACTTCTCCTACCATCCCTGAAAACCTGAGACTTAGAAACGTTATAAACGTCTGTCAAGCTGATCTGTTCAAAGTGTGTTGCTGCTGGGCTGAAGATTTAGGTTCCTCCCACTCAGCTTCACCAGTGCAGCGAATACAGTTCAGACCCACCTCATAAAGAAAGTATCTAGCCTTGTGGAACTCTCTTCAGCTACAACCTGCAGCATTGCCTGTTGAAGGATTTTAAAAAAATTACTAAGTGCAAAGCTATATGTCTGGCAAGAGGACTTTGATGGGTGTGAAATCCAAATGTCTCCTCCTCGGAGCTTTCCCCCCCAAAACCAATGCACTTCACCAGGACCATTTCCAACAGCTATCTGACCTCATGGATCCCTCTTCTGCTACCACCTGCTGTCTTGCTGCACTGGCAATTTTTGAGTTCCATTTTTGTGACTAACTACCAAGGTAAAACTTCTTAAAGAGTAAAACCTGGTATCTGTATCCAACCCGTGCTCCATTGCAGTCGGCCTCAAATCATGTCTAGGTTCTGGTGTACTGGACCAGTTGACCGCGGTTGACGTGTGTCGCTTTTTGGAGCTATTTTTATTCTCTGATTTCCCTTATTGGATTTTTGTCTTTTTGGTGTCTTTTTATTCATTAAAATGTACTCTGTTTTTCAATTTGGTGTTGAATTTTCATTATGTTAAGTTTTGTACTGAATAAATACGTTACAAATAGCCCTACATTAAACCTGTTTGCTCTGTGCTATTGGTTACATGGGGTTGAGGTCAGGTCAATTTACTGACAATGCTTACATGGGGTTGAGGTCAGGTCAATTTACAGTTCACTCTCACAAAGATTTTGATCATTACTCATGGGTAGTCAGCCCCTTGACTAATAACCCATTTACAGTGACCATGCTGAAAAAGCAAATTTGCTGCAGTTTACAACTGAATGGCTGGAAAGTGCTTAGGTCTAGATTATGACTTTGGCGGACCATAGGACCACCAAACATGTGGAGGTGCAGCAGTCAACAGAGAGCAGAGCCTATTTTTGTAAAGAGCTATAGGTCTTTTTTAGAGTTTGATGGCTGCCAAACTCTAAACCAGGGCCTAAGTATTTTCATTGGAAATTATTTCAAACTTTATTTAATTCCAGACTTTTTACATATATCACAGCATAATAACGATTTATTTAAATAAAGGATTGGAAATAAAATAATACCAAATAATAGCTAGTCTCAAACTAAAGCATGTTTTTAGGTCGAACCTGAGCCAGCGCGCAAGCGCTGCTCTGGCGACCTGTTGTAGGTAGAGTACGGAGGAGAAGCCCCACCCATATTTTTCATTGGCTTGTGTCTTTGTCCTTCGTAAATGCTGTCGTTTCATTCCTTAATAGGCTTGTTAGTCCCTCCTTAGTACAGCCATGTCATCATTTGTATCCTCCCATGGCTACTGGCCCCTTTACTTGGTTGTTACATGGTACGTGTACTTTTTCTTTATTGAGCCCGGACAATGGGGGGCACTTGTTTGCAATGCCATAGGTCTCGCATTTAAATGCGAGACCTATTGCATTGCAAATATTTTTATCTCACTGCCATCATGACATGTGCTGCTTCAGCTGGTTTCTTTTAATTTGTCTCTCACTACCTACCCCCTCCCAACCCCCCACTGCTTGTTTTATGTCTTCCTAAATAGGCTGCACTTCACAACGACGGTCCACACCTCCTTTTTGCATTTCCTCTTTCTATCCAATTGCGGTGTAACATGGGTAGTGACGTAGCTGTATACATCCCGCGCTGTTGAAAGACTTGTGCTGTCGCTGTGCAGCGGTCAGCAGGCGAGACGGTTCTCGTTGCACTGTACGGGCCATGGCACTGCTGGCTGGAGTCATCCGACGGCTGGATGAGACAGTGGCGAACCGCATCGCCGCTGGAGAAGTGATCCAGAGACCAGCCAATGCCATTAAGGAGATCCTGGATAACTGGTGCGAGAACGTGGGTAGTTGTGGGTCAAGGGAATCCTTGGGGGGGACGTATAATCCAATTACAATACATGTGCTGCATGTGTGTGGGGGTTGGTTTTGTCTGTGTTCCTGTCAGAATATGGAAACATGATCATTGTGGCTGGATTTTGCTACGCGAGTGTGCCTTATACCACCTTGTGCTAATGCTGTGTGTATGTAGAAAGTTGGATACTTATCTTGGCCCCTGAAGGTGGGGAACTGTAGGTCCTGTGGAAATTGTTAATCGTTTTATACGTGTAGTTAAATAGAGTGAGAAGTTTGAAAATGCTGGCCGCGATGAAGCTAAAGTTGTTTTCTCCCGAAGCAGGCACCTACTCTTAAAATATGTGAATGAGAAGTGCTGATGAAAACTACCTACTGAATTATTGGGTGGGGGCATCCTTTTAGGATTATTCTACAACTATTGTTTACATACATCTAAACACATTTACACTTCTTCTGACGGTCACAACTTTTATGCAGTGTGTGATGACAATAGTAGGATTATGGCACCAGTTCAGTCAATAGATATAATGTCTACAAATCAACATCGACTACGGGCTTTTTTAGCTCCTAATCAAAGTTAAAACACCCCTCATCAGGACATATATGTATGTTTTAAATCCCACTAATGCAGGGCTTTAAGCGGGATGAAAAAAGTATGCGTGTGTTGGGGTTCCTAAAAGGGGAGTGGCTTCCACAACTAAACAAACATTCTGTGATTCCTACAGTGTGCCGCCAGACCGGTATTTTGGTTCCTCTGAGCTTTCTCTGATTGCATTATTATTTCATTAAATATAACACAGCAACTGACTATTGGCTTTGTAAATGGCTGTCAGCTGTGTAAGATAAATGAGTAGCAAATGGCTTTCTTGTAAATAATATTAAAAGTGTTTAAATTCTGAGATTGTGACACTGTGAATTAAACGTTACTGAGACCTGTGGAAAAGTTAGCGATCTTCAGTGTCCCAACCGCTCCTGATTTATTTACTTTTGGACATGTATGCATTTTTTCTTTTGCTTCCACCAGGTCAATATTTTGACAATTGTGTGCTTCCTTCACACAGAATCACAATTGCACCTGGCATACATGACCATTTCTTTGTGTGCTCTACAGAGAGGGCAAGATTTGAATGACAATGTATTCTGAACACCTTTTTGACCCACTGACAGGCACTTTGAGCACCTCACACTCCTATAGCTTCTACTCCAGGCCTCGCATACGTGCTGTTACAAACACCTGCAGCCGACTCAGTTCAAAGTATGAACTACACAGGAGTAATATGCTGCACGAAATAAAACACAGAAACACATCATCCTGGAAATAGCTAACACTCTTGGGGAAGGCTAAATGAAGTAAAACATGTGAAATATAAATACTAGCTACATCACTGACATAGACTACATTAACGGTGTTTACATTCATTGTCCAGAAATCGATCAGTGTTATTTGGCAGTAACTGTAAGGACATGAGCATAGAGCCTGGTAGGGATTTCTTTTAGTGTCCTTTTTAGGTCGAGCCTAGAGCCAGAGCGCATGCACTGCTCTGCGAGACTTGTTGTGGTTGAGTAGCGAATAGAAGTTCCGCCCACTATACGCCATTGGCTTGTGTCATTGTCTGTCCTAAATACTGGCTTCTGATTCATAAATTGGCTTGCTAGTCCTTCCTTAGTACCGCCTCCTCTTCATTTGTCATCTTTACTTTGGTTGTTACACGGTACATGTTATTTAGACTGTGAGCACTATTTTCTTTATTCAGTTTCTCTTACTGCAGGCATGACGTGCTCTGGTGCCTTCTTTACCCCCCACCCTCCCGTTGTTGTGCCTTGTTACCCCCCGCCCTTCCTAGCGCTGTCCGTGCCTTCTCCCTCCCCATCCCCGTCGTCCCTCCCGTTGTCCGTGATGCCTACCATTTGCAATGCAATAGGTCTGGCATTTATGTGAGTTTGAGCTATTGGCATTGTAAATGACAATGCCTTTTATTTATATTTTGGTTTTTTAAACATAAATAAAACGCCAATGCCAATAGCTTAAACTCACGTAAATGCGAGACCTATTGCATTGCAAATGCGTGTTTATGCATAGCAGCATTTAGTTATCAGAAAAATATTTCAAATGCTTATATATGCAAGCGCCTGTTTGGAGTGTATCAAAAATTATTGTGCCTCTTTTTTACTGCAACATTAAAAAAAATTATAAAATAGAGTACGCTGAGGTATCAGAAGATAACCCACTGAAAAGGGCATCTGTGTACGAATCTTGTAGGATATTAAAGCGATCCAAAATGGCATGCCGTGGGAAATCCTCAAATATAAACACTGCGAAGCACAGGACAATGAAGTAGTGAAAAACAATTATTGAGTGTGATCAGAAAAGACTGTCAGCCACACTTTTATTCCCTAAGTGTGTTAGTGGCAGCCAATTGAAAATAGTCTATGCCGCCGCCTTTTAAATCAAGCGACTAAAACAAAAGTGTGACATGATTCATCCACAATGAGCCAAGTTCCCTTGCAACCCACTGTGTTCAATTGGCTCAAACAACGTTCATTACATTCACTGTCAGGAGTGGCACAACACTGTTTGACTTCTTCCCACTTCCATTTTTCCAGGTGGAGGTGCATTCCCACGTGGCAGCTTTTCTTTGTGTTTTGTTGTCTCTTCATACTGTGACTCATAATCATAACCTTGCTCCCCTGCGCACTCTGCAAGTAGTTCATTGTCTAGCACATCTGGAATCTCAGATGCTCCTGTGCCATACTCCAGAGGAAACCATTCTCAACACAGATAATGAATGCTTAAGATGCAGAGGCACAGCTCCGAAGAATAGCCGAGGAAGCTCCTGTGAATTCAGAAAAAACAAAACTGATTTTTATCTCCACTAGAGCTTGTCAGATCTGTTTTTAGCTCTGACCATTTACGAGCAAGTATAACAATGAGGACGCAGCTCCTAAATGCATTTATCTTGGTAGATAAATGACCGTAAGTTACTTTCTGTTTTAGAATTTACACAATTTCTGAGGCAGTTTCTGTTAACTATGTGTTCATGAAATGAGCATGTGTTCATGAACTAAGCAATGTGAGTACCATTTTCGAAAATGAGTTTCCTATTTTCATAATATTGGTGATTTACTAAGATCCTATTTGTTAGCCTCGAATTTTGGGTGCATTTTTGGCCTCGCTCCAAGAGCCAAGATACTTCCTGTCAGTGGACTAATTAATTACATGATGTTTCCTATAATCGAGGAGTGTGGGCCTGAAACCTATGATTTTATGGCTCAGCAAGTATCTAGAAATAAATAACCATAAACTGAGTGGATTGGGGCTATTCGTTCGTTCAAATAACTTTATTCGATTCAATTGAATCATAAAAGTTTGCATACATACATTAAATAATAAAACAAAAATATACATACATAAAAAAGTTTTTGTGCAGAGATTAAAGAATACAGTACACATATTGTCTTTGCCGAAGTCATATTACCCCAGCACAAATTCTAAGAATTTAAAAACCTCCTACCGTTCTGCAACACATTTATACTAAATATTAAAACCCCTAAAATCACTAAAAACTTGAATTCATTTTAAGATTCATAGCGTTTCCTGATTAGAAATGCGGTTCTAATGAAGTTAAGCACAGCGCTGCAGATGGCAGCAGTGGACAGTGACCGCAGGTAATTAAAACCCTCCTGATAAGAACAGGGACGGATTTCCTTTAAAATGGAGCTATTCATTATTGGCTGATGTTTATAAAATATACAAAAATACCCATTACTAGACACACATATATTTTTGGTACACAATTAACTCCAAAATTTATTAAAAAGCATAAGCAGCAGATGGGCAAATGTAAAAGCATACATTCTAAGAAACTGAAGGTTCAGAATATCCAACTTAGCATGTTTAATTATACCCTCCACATTACCCGATGTTCACTATGGTCACAACAGTTTGCATGGGTAAGAAGGGTGAAGGCCTGTGAACTGAAAGTAATCTTTTGGCTGCTGTTAACTAACTGGAGTGCAATGATATTTAAAAAAACGTAAACTTCAGGTCTAAATTTAGGGGGTATTTACGAGGTGGTTTGCGTCGCCCTTACACCACACAACATGGTGCAAGAGCAACGCAAACCTTAAGTCAGATTTATGAAGCCATGCAGGGCCACTTTGCATGGCCCTGAGTGGCTCCATAAATCTGGAGTAAGGCAATGCAAAGCAATTAACTGTGTTGCCTCATTCTGCCTTGCGATAGCGGTCTATGGGCATTGCATGGGTGTTCCCACACAACTCCCATTGATTTTGATGCATTCACAGATTCACCAGAACTGGTAAATCTAGGAATGAGCCAAAAGATATGCCTTTCCAAGAGAGGCATAACGAGGAGAAATAACTTTATTTCTCCTCATTACTTCCACTTTCTATCTGTGCTGGATCTTCAGCACACATAGATAGAGCAATATGCCTCTAAGTATAATTCTGGTGCAGGAAGGTGCAGAAAGGTGCCCCTTTCTGCACAAAAACAATCCTGCATGCAATGCAAGCACCCTTGTACCATGGTGCAAGAGTGCCTGCATTGACGCTAGGCTGCCACAAGGGCGCCAGCAGAGAAGAAAAGGAAGGTATGCACCATATTGCCTTAAATGCAGTGCATTCCTGCCCTTCCCCTGTCATGCAGTGCAGCACAGCAAGGTAACTTGGTGTGCTGCACTTCGTGACTATTTCAGAAATAGGCCCCTCAGACTTCAGGTCTATGTGTACCTTAGTTTAGACCTGAAGTGACTTCAGGTCTAAGTTTACCTCTGTGAATCAGGCCCTTAGATTTCAGGTCTAAACTTAGGGCCCGATTCATGAAGGTAAACTTGCACTTTTGTGTAAGTTTATGCTTGTTTTGGAATTCACAAAACTGCATTGTAATAGTAAGTTTACGAGTGCGGAGAATCCACAGGCAGGGAGGACAACTCTGCACATAAAAAATAGGCATCTTTTATTTTTTATGTGTGGAATTATCCGCCAAACTGACAATTCAAATGCAATTTTGTGAATTCCCAAATAAACGTAAACACAAAAGTGTAAGTTCGCCTTTGTGAATCAGGCCCAATAACTTGAGGTGTAAACTTAGACTTCAGGTCTACATTTACTGTTGTGATTCAGGCACTGAATGTTTTTGTATCAAAAGGAATATTCTAACGCATTTGATGGCAAAAAATGTGTCAAGTTGATTTTTCAGCATTTGAGTACCGTATGATTTGGTTGAATCAATTCATCTTAATGATGGAGAAGTTTTGTTGAACTAGTTGGTTGATGATTTGTTAGGAACAGCATTGTAAACAAACTTACCTGTGCATATGATGTTCATTTTCGGGTGAGTTGAGACTTTAAAGTCTCATTTTAGTGCACATTTCATGATATGGAGATATTGAGCATGAATTTGTTCCTTTGGTTGCTGGCGATGGTATTTACAAGGCTCCAGTACTATTTGGGTTTACTCAAATTTTTGCATGCTTCATTGATGTTTGATTTGTTCAAGATTCGTTAGTCAGATACTATTTCTATTTTGGTTTAGTTTTGTTACTTTGAATGGTGGGAGAGTCGTACATATATGTTTACTCTGTCAAATTAACAGAACAGAAATTTGTAATTTAAGAGATACATGCAAAGTAACACTGAAATAAGAGGAAGAGAAAACACTATGGTTTGTTGAAATGAAACCTGAATAAGAATACTGTAGTTATAGAAACAATATTTTTTATTTGCTATGTTTTTTTTTTTAAATTGGGCTAATTGGACAAATGTAACACAAGAATGTGCATGCATCAGTCATATTAAAATGTATCGATCTGCAGAATACCTATTTGCATAAATCAAGGTAGAAAGATAATATAAGGCTTAAATACCCACAATACTTTTATAAATCAATGTACTTCTATTTAACACAGAATATGCCCATTGTTTTTAAATCATCTGATTATTGTGCAATGCACAGAACAGTCAGATATGGTGCTTATGTGGATTCTGCCTCCTAGCTGGCACACATTTTTATTAAATGCATTAACCTTATAGGAAAATTGGTGCATTTTTACCATCAAGTGAATTCACCATTTTTTTACTCTTAAGAAACAACCAAAAATACAACAGTGAGGGTTTTTCTGTTTTCAGGATATGTTACATATTGCCTTTTGCGATTTTAGAAAATTATCCCATTGACTACATTAGCATTTCTAATTTCAAATAATTACCCTCCAAACTGAGTAAAGGTTGACATTTTTCAATTGTCGAGCGAGGGGAACCACCTGTGCTCTTAAAGAAATTTCAACAGTTTACATATGCTTTAGTAAAAATGTGTTCGTAATTTTAACACCTAGTAAAGTCAGGAGTGAACAATGACACTGTTAACACCCACAAAACTAAGCTTTTTGTTTCATATTTTAGGAGCAGGCAGGGGACTCCTGATCTGTGCTGCCTGTATAATAAAAAAGACAATAGCATATTTAATGTCTTTTTTTTTACAAACTTAGGGGCCCATTAGGATGGAGGGCGGATCGCCCCCGCCGGGCCGGCGGTAGTCACCGCTGGCCCGGCGGGGGCGATCCGCCCGCCAACCACACTACAAAGACCCCCCGCCATATTATTATGGCTGGGGGGTCCGCGGCGGACGGAAAGACAGTCTGCCGCTTTTTGGTTAATATGGTGGCGGTGTCTGCAAGACACCGCCATCCATATTACGATGACTGCGGAGATCAGCCTTTCCATGGAAACGCATGTGGTCTTTGCCTTTGGGGGCCCGTAGCGGGCCCCCAGAAAGTTCGGGTGGTTGGGGGTGCACACCTGCATTGGCATGGACAAAGTGGCAGGCACCGCGCGGTGCCTGTCACCTTGTGCATGCCAATGCTCGACGTCTATTTCCAGCATTGTGGCGGGCGGTGCTGTGAGCACCGCCCGCCACAATGCTGGGAATAGGGGTTGCCACTGCCACGGTGGCGGTGGCATCCTAATATCAGGTGCGGGACCGCCGCACCCCTTGCGGACGGTCCCGCATTCCATTACGGTGGCGGGCGGACTTTGTCCGCCCGCCATCGTAATGACCACCTTAATGTGTTGTAATATTATTCCTAACACAATGAATGGAATTCTAAAAAAATGTTGCCAAAATTTGTTTCCACAAACTCCTGCCTAAGTTATAGTTTGTGAGCTTGGAAGTTACAATAACCTTTCAAATAGATTGGATAGTTTTTTTCTGAAAAGTAAAATAAAAGTTTAATGACATATAAAACAATCCATGTGAATGTTAATGTTGTGAAAGATTCAAATCTCAAGGTGACTAGGTATAAATGTTAGAGCACATAAACAATTCATAAATTATGTCGTCTATAAGTCTTATGATTCCAAAGACTGCTCTAAAAGGAAAGGTGGCCACCAAACAACCATTGAAAACCATACAAGCAAAGACATTGAAAATTGCCTTTGAGCACACAAAATTAAGAATCCACAATAAATTATTCAAATTTTCCATCCTTTAATTTGATCTTTGAATTTCTAAACTCTAGCCAACACGTGTTTCTTCATACTGGCATGTTGCCTGTAACTTCATCAGGGCTAAGAGTGAACAAAACATAACTTTTTTAACTTTTTACAATGTTGCCCTATCTTGCAACTCAACATCTTATTTTACAAATGTATATATATCGATAGTGAGAAAACATCAAGAATGGAACCCATAATTCCATCAACATCAACATCATTTACGAAAGGCAAGAGAGATTGTAACCTTATTAATGAATCCACTAATGTTAAACACATTTTTCAATAACACCCAAGTGTTCAAATTAAATGTGCCTCTCCATCACCAAGTGCAGGAAAAAAGAGGCAGAAATGACCCTGAAACCTGTCTTAATGCATTAGAAAAAATGAAACAAGCCATATACTTTAATTTAACTTTTTTTCCCTACATGTCAGGATTGATGTATATAAGCATAGGTTGTCCATCCATTACTAGGCCTCCCCATTTGAAGGCCTGCGAATCATGGTTAAAAGCTTTTACCTCTTTTGTTTTTTGCTGGATATCGAACATTACAAAGATAGATAACCCAGTGATAGGTCTTTCAAAAGGTTCTTCTTTTGTGCGATATTATGAATTGCATGGTAGCCTGGGATTGATGTAGGTACAGTGGTCCAAGTTTCCTGCAAGCACAAAACATTGCCAGTGCGCAGGTAATAAAGGGCATCTTTTTTATCCAAAAGAATGGTCAATACTGTGACATTTCAGCTTATTACCTTATGCTGTGTCTGGCCTTGATTTTAATTTCATCCATAGTACTAGGAATGCTGTAGGATCCTTGGTTATTAGGGCAGCCGTTAGCCATCCCTAGTCGGATTGTTTGTTGTGGAAGGAGTTGACAATTGTTGGGCGACATTTTATTTTATCCTTCTGTTTATTTGACAGTTGCACTAATATTTTTCCCTCCCATGTGTAGGTAATGTGCCTTTCAATATACTGTTCCAAAAAGAACAATTGATGGACCGCATACTGAAAAATGGCAAACATTCAGAGATGTGAGCCAAATCCATAATTTCTTTGCTCCCCATGCCATTCCAGTTTAAACCCTCATCTAGGAGCCACTTGAAGTGTTCTGTAACTCCCAGGAGGGTGGAATCAGTGCAGTGTCCTGCTCTGAACCCTGATTGGAAGTCATGCAAAAATATTTGAGACTCCACAAAAGCAGAGAGCTGACTACAGACATATTTTTCTAGAATGTTCGACAGAATAAGGAGCTAAGAAATAGGTCAATAATTAGACCAATTGGCGGGATCCAAGTTGGGTTTCTTCAGAAGAGGAAGAACTGTGACATACTTCCATGCCTGAGGAATGGAACCCTACTGCAATGAACTACTGAGGAGTTGTACCAGTGTTTGTGTTTGGGCTCACTCCTTTAAACACTGTAAAATTGTCTTACACCCAATCGGCATATTTTATTAACTAATAAGTCCCTAGTAGAGTGGTACTGCATGTACCCAGGGCCTGTAAATTAATTGCTACTAGTTGGCCAGCAGCACTTATTGTGCCATCCACTTTTGTAGCCTTTTAAAACAAGTCTCACACCTGCCTTTGCAGCATGTGTGCAGGTTTAAACTGCCATTTCAACCTGGTAAAACAAACCTTTTGCCATGCCTCATCCTTCCTCTTTAATACCTTTTCAATTCCTTTTTAATAAATATACGTCAGGGTGCATTGTATTTAAAAAGTTGGGCGTGCACTTTTAAGTTTTACATGTCTTGGTAGTGAAAACCCCTAAAATCATTTTTCACTACTGCAATGCTTACCTTATTATATCTCATAACTGATAACTTTTTCTTAGAAACAGGATGAAACGTCATGTTTTGCCTCTAGTGAATTGTAATTTAAAAACCTCTTCAATGGTAAGTCAAATTTTATGTCACAATTCTGAAAATGCCACATACCACTTTTTAGAAAGTGAGCATTTTCTGGTGCCTGCCACTTGTGTCCCGGGTCACTAGGTGTAGTTTGCAGTTGGTCTTTGTGTATTCCTCCCAGACAGAGTCACAAAGCGGGAATAGATGTTGGCAGGATGGGCTATACTAACAGGATGGGTGGAGGCGGACCTGTCACCTACCACACGAATGTATGATGTTACAACGCGTGGTGTTACCACGCGGTAGGTAACAACTCGGTCGTTACAACGACCGCAGTTGTTACCACGCGTGGCATTACATCGCAAGTCATTTCAACGACTTGCGCTAGATGGCGCGCTGGACTTAGGAATAGTATAAATTACAATTCCTACTCCAGTTAGCGCAACAGCAGGGAAGGTGTTGGATTTAAAATCCAACACATTCCCTGGTGTTGCATGCCACCTAGCGCAAGTCGTTGAAACGACTTGCGATGTAATGCCACACGTGGTAGCAACGCGGTCGTTGTAACAACCGCGTTGTTATCAACCCGCGTGGTATTGCCAGCGTTGTAAACGCTGTCTCCCGAGCACTTTACATGTTGTGCAAAGAAGTTTACTCAAGATAGATGTGAGGATTCTTGTGGTCATAACAGTCGATCAAATAGTGTAAAACAATACGGCATTAATGTAGTTAAACAGTCAGGAAACATAAATAACAATACAGCATTAAGGTAATGGCATTAGTGACACATTAAAACAAATTCCAAATCCATTATGGGAGAAGCTTCTAGTGTCTCCCATCCCCCTCCTCCCCAAAGACTAATCAGTATAGGTACATTCCTATACTAAATTATTGCATTTAGGACTGTTCAATACTAAGCACCCTCCCTTATAGGCTTCAAGGCCTTTTTAGGTTTGAGTTATTTAATACTTAAAAGTAGTTTTCCTTTTTGTCAAAAAGGGTTATTTTGACAAGTTCACCTGCAGGTTTCAAAGCTGCAGGTGTCAGGCTACGCAGGTAGGCCTGAAGCCATGTTTTTTTGTCAGCCTAGTGGATGGCATAACATGCTGTACTCCACATGTAGCATTTAACTTTACATGCCATTGGTGTATTTCCTGCACCATATACTATCACCTTTCAGGGATATAACATATGCCAATTAGGAGTTAGCCAATTTTACCACATTTCAAATGCCAAAGGACATACATTGGGGCTGGACAGCAGTGCCCCACAATTCAGAGGTCAACAACTAGCAGCATTATCAACAAAGAAAAATTAGGGTGACCACGGAATAAGGGGAGTTTCTCAAGGTTTTCTGCTTTCCCCATTATTGATTCTGATAGACCTGGAACCACAGGCCACCACCCTACAAGATAATAGGTTACAGAGTATTTGCACAGTAGCAGGAGACAATATAGCGTTATATTATGCTGATTATATTCTAGTGACCCATCCATCAGATTCTATCTCAGCACTGACAACAGTTAGGTCTGGGTGACATTTTAATTACATGTCATTTTGGGAATTTTGTGTTACGCCTACTATGAACAATTCCTGAAATTATGCCATCACACCATGTTGCACAGGATCACTGACAGAATATCGACAACACTAATATCAACCTACAGAAATATCGTGACATAAATATCGTTGTCAAAAATATCGACCTCCTATCTTCATAATGGTAAGTACAAAAATATAGAAAAAAAAACATTGTTGTTAAAAATATCGAAGTACAAAATATCGTTTTTTTTATATGTATTATAAATAATGTAAAATAAATTAAATAATACATTTTACTTTAAAAAAATATTTAGATTTATTTGTAAATTTTAACAATTATAAGTAATAAATGTAATTTAAAAATACATTAAACATACATATATAAAATGTAATATATATATATATTTACTTAAAAATGATTAATAAATAATAATTTTAATTAATTATAAAATGTTAGAAATATATTAAAAAATAAAGATAAATATATAAATACATACAACTGTAACATAAAAATCTTTTTAAAAATTATAAAAATATGTAATATTTTTTAAACCTACATTTTAAACTACATTTAGTGCAACAGTAGGGAAAGTGTTGGATAGCGGAGGGTAAAAATTACTATTCCCACTCCAGCAAGTGCAACAGTAGGGAAAGTGTTGGATAGCGGAGGGGAATCATTTACTATTCCCACTCCAGCGATTGCAACAGTGGGGAAAGTGTTGGATAGCAGAGGGGAATAATTTACTATTCTCACTCCAATGAGTGCAACAGTAGGGAAAGTGTTGGATAGCGGAGGGATAAAAATTACTATTCCCACTCCAGCAAGTGCAACAGTAGGGAAAGTGTTGGATAGCATAGGGGTAAAAATTACTATTCCCACTCCAGTGAGTGCAACAGTAGGGAAAGCGTTGGATAGCGGAGGGACATAATTTACAATTCCTACTCTAGCAAGTGCAACAGTAGGGAAAGTGTTGGATAGCGGAGGGATAAAAATACTATTCCCACTCCAGCAAGTGCAACAGTAGGGAAAGTGTTGGATAGCATAGGGGTAAAAATTACTATTCCCACTCCAGTGAGTGCAACAGTAGGGAAAGTGTTGGATAGCGGAGGGACATAATTTACAATTCCTACTCTAGCAAGTGCAACAGTAGGGAAAGTGTTGGATAGCAGAGTGATAAAAATTACTATTCCCACTCCAGAGAGTGCAACAGTAGAGAAAGTGTTGGATAGCGGAGGGGAATAATGAACTATTCCCACTCCAGCAAGTGCAACAGTGGGGAAAGTGTTGGATAGCGGAGGGGAATAATTTACTATTCCCACTCCATTGAGTGCAACAGTAGGGAAAGTGTTGGATAGCGGAGGGATAAAAATTACTATTCCCACTCCAGCAAGTGCAACAGTAGGGAAAGTGTTGGATAGCATAGGGGTAAAAATTACTATTCCCACTCCAGTGAGTGCAACAGTAGGGAAAGTGTTGGATAGCGGAGGGACATAATTTACAATTCCTACTCTAGCAAGTGCAACAGTAGGGAAATGTTGGATAGCGGAGTGATAAAAATTACTATTCCCACTCCATCGAGTGCAACAGTAGGGAAAGTGTTGGATAGTGGAGTGGAATAATTTACTATTCCCACTCCAATGAGTGCAACAGTAGGGAAAGTGTTGGATAGCAAAGGGGATAAAATGACTATTACCACTCCAGGGAGTGCAACAGCAGGGAAAGTGTTGGATAGCGGAGTGGTACAAATTACTATTCCCACCCCAATGAGTGCAACAGTAGAGAAACTGTTGGATAGCGGAGGGTATTAATTTACTATTCCCACTCAAGTCAAAGATCTTTATTCGGTTATCATAAAAATAACCATAAAAGCACAGTACAATTGACAAAATATAAAAAATCCATTGTAGTGCAAAATCATGTCATAACTACATTATACAGATGTTGAATACTTAAATAAAATCAGATCACATAATAATGGATTTACGATAATTAAAACCATTTTTTAAAAAGGCTGTAACAGCAGCAACAACATATATTTCATCCAGACATTGCAAAGCCAATAATGCGGGGCGACATTGTCTCAGTCCAAATTTCTGCAATACAGGGATAATCCATCTCCTTCTCGGTCTAACATAGTATTGACAGAAAAATAATATGTGAATAGTGGACTGAGTGGAGACATCATCACATGGGCATTTACATAAATCTTTAGACCAGTCATTTAGTTCTGGAAAACTTAGGGATCTATAAAGGATGTTCAGTCTGAAGCGTGTCAACAGGAAACGATCATAATCGCCAATAAATAAAGAGATATATGGCTGTATGCTGGGGGTCAACAGTGTAAGTTGATGTGCTTGGACACTTGATTTTTTTCATTTCATTTAAAGCTCTGGTTTCACCCATATAACGTATACAGCTAGCTTAAAAAAATTCCTAGACACATTATACATAGTATATGGCTCAGCAAAGTATTCTCTGTGACCGAGTTTAATTAAAAACATTTTGACATATTCTAGCCATCAAATGTGTTTGGCCCCATACATCCCTAAAGCATCAGTTAAAATATGACGATTAAAAGCAGTTTCAACTGTGGTCCAAATTCTGTGCCATAAGAGAACAGGCTCAATCTTAATCATGTCTTCCAAATATGCATGCCCAGTTCCGAATGACAGATATAATTTGAGGTACTGTCCGGGACTGCCAGGAGAAACTTAAGAAACAAATTTTCCGCAATCTGCAGAGCATTTACCTCAGCATAGCCCCAGATTCCAGCTCCATAGGTGGCTATTGCCACACACTTAGCCTTATAAATGCGTAGCAGTTCCACAGGAAGACGTCTACCTGATTTGCGACTAAAGTTAATAAGTGCCATCAGTGACTTGGTAAACAACAGCCGTCTAGTTTTAACTGCCTGCGTCCAAAATCCTGACCTGTCAAATAAGATCCCTAAATAGGAGAATGTTTTGGTGCACTCGATGGACCTTGAGTCTATAAAAAGGGTATTAATCTTCTTATTGGAACCCGCCCCACAGTTCATTGTGAAGGTTTTAGAACAATTAATCCTAAGCCCCAGATTTGACATAAAGTTAGAGTAGGAGTTTACAACCCTTTGGAGACCAAGCGGCGTGCGGGCCATTAAAACCGCGTCGTCCGCGTATAGGAGTGCAGGGATAGGGCGCTTAGCAGCTGTCGGCAAATCCCTACACTCCTTAACTAGAGTAGTTTCTAGATTATTTATATATAATGTAAAGAGGAATGGAGCGAGGACACAGCCTTGCCTCACTCCTCTCAGCACACTAAAGTGCCTAGTGCATTCGCCGCCCATCCCATACCGAACCCTCGTCCTAGCCCCTGAGTAAAGCTGCCTCAGAAAAGTAATTATTAAAACATCCATACCCATACTCTCTAAAATCTGCCACAGCTTATCAGGAAAGTGTTGGATAGTGGAGGGGAATAATTTACTATTCCCACTCCAATGAGTGCAACAGTAGGGAAAGTGTTGGATTGTGGAGGGGAATAATTTACTATTCCCACTCCAATGAGTGCAACAGTAGGGAAACTGTTGGATGGCAAAGGGGATAAAATTACTATTACCACTCCAGGGAGTGCAACTGTAGGGAAAGTGTTGGATAGCGGAGGGGTACAAATTACTATTCCCACTCCAATGAGTGCAACAGTAGGCGAAGTGTTGGATAGCGTAGGGGAGAAAAATACTATTCCCACTCCAGCGAGTGCAACAGTAGGGAAAGAGTTGGATAGCAGAGAGGAATAATTTACTATTCCCTCTCCAATGAGTGCAACAGTAGGGAAAGTGTTTGGATAGCGGAGGGATAAAAATTACTATTCCCACTCCAGCAAGTGCAACAGTAGGGAAAATGTTGGATAGCATAGGGGTAAAAATTACTATTCCCACTCCAGTGAGTGCAACAGTGGGGAAAGTGTTGGATAGCGGAGTGAAATAATTTACAATTCCCACTCCAGCAAGTGCAACAGTAGGGAAAGTGTTGGATAGCAGAGGGATAAAAATTACTATTCCCACTCCAGCAAGTGCAACAGTAGGGAAAGTGTTGGATAGGATAGGGGTAAAAATTACTATTCCCACTCCAGTGAGTGCAACAGTAGGGAAAGTGTTGCATAGCGGAGTGAAATAATTTACAATTCCCACTACAGCAAGTGCAACAGTAGGGAAAGTGTTGGATAGCGGAGTGATAAAAATTACAATTCCCACTCCAGTGAGTGCAACAGTAGGGAAAGTGTTGGATAGAGGAGGGGTAAAAGTTACTATTCCCACTCCAGCGAGTGCAACAGTAGGGAAAGTGTTGGATAGTGGAGGGGAATAATTTACTATTCCCACTCCAATGAGTAAACAGTAGGGAAAGTGTTGGATTGTGGAGGGGAATAATTTACTATTCCCACTCCAATGAGTTCAACAGTAGGGAAAGTGTTGGATAGCAAAGGGGATAAAATTACTATTACCACTCAAGGAAGTGCAACAGTAGGGAAAGTGTTGGATAGCGGAGGGGTACAAATTACTATTCCCACCCCAATGAGTGCAACAGTAGGGAAACTGTTGGATAGCGGAGGGTATTAATTTACTATTCCCACTCCAATGAGTGCAACAGTAGGGAAAGTGTTAGATACCGGAGGGGAGAAAAATACTATTCCCACTCCTGCAAGTGCAACAGTAGGGAAAGTGTTGGATAGCGGAGGGGTACAATTTACTATTCCCACTCCAGCAAGTGCAACAGTAGGGAAAGTGTTGGATGGCAAAGGGGATAAAATTACTATTACCACTCCAGGGAGTGCAACTGTAGGGAAAGTGTCGGATAGCGGAGGGGTATAAATTACTATTTCCACTCCTGCGAATGCAACAGTAGGGAAAGTGTTGGATAGGGAGGGGTAAAAATTACTATTCCCACAGAACAAAATTCAAATTTAAAAGCAAACAAAATATCAACTACAATACAAAATATAATAAAAAACCCAAAAACAAAACATATATAAAAATATAAAAATTAACAAAACATATAAAAATATTTAAATGTAGCCAAAATCTAAATTTTTTTTTTTAAATTTAACAAACAATCTATAAACAAATAAATATTTTGTAATAGAAATTTATCGTAATCAAAAAATTAAAAATTACATAAATGTAATATTTATTTTCCTACCCTATAACACCACACAGTTTACAACACACATCTAAATTAAACAAAAAAGTGTACCTCTATAATTAACACAATTAATTATCAATTTAACAAATATTAATAATTATAGAACACATTTAAAAATGTAAAAATTAATGTACAAAGCAAACGTTACAGCTATTGAACCTAAATCCCAAACAAAATAAAAACTAAACAATTACCAAAATAGTTATCAATTAATAAATGAATATTAATGATCAAGTAATGATTAATTAATTTAAACTAAATTTCATTCCACCCTGCACCCAAAAAACACCAAAACACACACCTAAAAATATTTACACAATTTCCATAACTAATTTTACATTAATCAATTAATATTAATTAACAACAAATCATTAATACATTTGAAAAAAATACTTCCCACCATTTACCACTATAAACCCCACAACTCACAACTCAAAATTATTACACAATTGGCATATTTAAAATGTAATTAATTAATTTGCATTAATTAAAAAATTATTAATTAATTATAAATAAATTACCTCCCACCATACTCCCCTATAAATACCACCACCAATTTCGTAAAACATGACACAATTAACATAATTAATTAACAATTAATTAATTAATTAATAACAATTAACAAGCAAAATATAAATAAATATTAATACATTAATTCACACAATTAGCACTATAAAATAAAATTAATTTAACATTATATTACAAATATTAATAAATATATTAAAATTAAGGGGCCCATTACGATACCCGGCGTAAAAAAATCCGCCAGGCATGGAAGCGGCAAAAATCCGCCCGCACACACCGCCTGAACACCGACCACGCCATTACGATTACACAAACCGAAAACCGCCATCGGCGGAAAAATCATACAAAATACCGCCCGCCATCGTCCGAGTCGGAGTCAAACCGCCCGCCACGGACGGAAACACGCACGACAACACAAAACCGCCCGCCCACACGGCCGACACACCGCACGTGAAATTACGATCGCACCGCCATGAGCGCGGAAAAACAACAAAAATACCGCCCGCCAGCGCAAACAACGCCGATGAGAATCGACACGGCAGAAGCCATGGCGCCCACGTACCTGCACAGAAACCATCCGCACACAAAACCAATAGCACACAACATGGCCAACAAGTCCACACAGCAAAGCACGCACAAATACACAAGCACAGTACACATCCCGAATACACCCCCGGACAAACAAAAAATACAAAGGCCAGAACCCCAGACACAACACACCTGAAAACAACAGACCATGAGGACACACCCACATAGGTGAGTACAAAAGCAGCACTCCCACAGACCACAACCCCTTGCTACATTGCAAACCAGAGAGGAGAGGAGAGGACACAGTGACACAGCAAGGACAGCAGCACACCACAGAAACGCACACATCACAACCACCACCACCACCACCAAACACCGGCACCACAAACCCCCTGCACATTACACAACACACACCGCACCACCACCACAAACACCATGGCACCACAAAGGATGCCCAAGTTCACGCCCATGGAGCTGACGGTCATGGTTGACGAGATCATCAAGGTGTACCCACAAATCTATGGGAACATGGTCCAGCACACACCACTAGCCACCAGAAACAGAATGTGGACCCGGATCGTAGACCAGGTCAATGCAGTCGGGACCCTGCCCAGGAACAGAACCGAGATAAACAAACGTTGGAATGACGTAAAGAGCCTGGTCAAGAAGAAGGAGGGCAAAAACAGAGAGCTGGCTGCCGTCACTGGCGGAGGGAATCCCGCGCTCTTTAAGACCTTCAAAGCGTGGGAGGAGAAGGTGCGAGTCGTAATACATCCGGAGATCCTCGCCGGATTAGCAGGGGAGTGGAGGCTGGTAAGTACAAACTAATGTATACCAGCACACCGCTATGCACACACATGCGCAACCACCATGCCACAGCTCCCAGGGACAAACACCCCCATGTCCAGCACACAATACACAACACATCACACGCACATGCAACAGACACTACCACACACAGGCCAAACCGAACAACTGTAAGATGCGTGGGGACATGTGTACACTAAGCCAGCCACGCAACCACCAACAGGTC